>JAQPPZ010002101.1:3667357-4979715 GCA_028583015.1 Wollemia nobilis
TAGACATAATTTCTCTAATATGGTATAGCGAGTTTCATAGCTGATTAAGGTCCTGCTAATGTAATAATTAGCACGTTCTTTCTTCTCATCGTCAAGCTGAGCTAACATAGCTCCTAAGGCAGAATCGAAAGCAAAAATGTACAAGATAAATGGACGATCAGATCTAGGTGGGGAAAGCACCGGTGGTTTAAGAAGATATTGCTTAAGGAGTTCAAATGCTTCCTGACATTCGTCGTCCCAATGAAAAGAGACGTCTTTCTTAAGAAGTTTAAGAAAGGGTCCGGTTTTGTCTGCCAACTTGTCGATGAAGCGGCGAATAGCTTGAAGCTTACCTTGTAAACTTCGTAATTCTGATATATTGGTGGGTGCGGGCATATCTATGATAGCCATGATCTTGAGAGGGTCAATTTCAATGCCACGTAAAGAAACTATAACCCCTAATAATTTATCGGACTTGACTCCGAATATGCATTTGGCTGGATTTAGTCGGATAAGATATTCCCTTAACCGATCAAATACTTTTCTCAAGTCATTTAAATGATCATCTTCTTTGATGGAACGAGCTATAATATCATCTACATAATCATGTAGAATATCATGCATCATATCGTGAAAGATATAAGTCATGGCTCGTTGATAGGTTGCACCTGCATTCTTTAAACCAAATGGCATTACTTTCCAACAAAAGGTTCCCCAAGGGGTAATAAAGGTTGTTTTAGCCTGATCTTCAGGAGCTATCCTGATCTGATTATAACCAAAAAATCCATCCATTAGGGATATCATTCCACTTCCAGCAGTAAAATCAATGATTTGATCCATGTTAGGAAGAGGAAAATCATCTTTAGGGTAGGCAACATTAATATCTCTGAAGTCTGTACAAACCCTAACTTTAGTGGCTTCTTTCTTAGTTACTGGAACTACATTTGAGATCCATTCAGCATAATCAATGGCTTGTATAAAAATGACCTTCAACAGTTTTTCTAGTTCTCCTTTGACTAGTAAGGCCACTTTAGGATGCATTTTTCTAAGTTTTTGTTTAACAGGTTTAGCATCTGGATGGACTACTAGATGATGCATAACTATAGAAGGGTCCAAACCTGGCATGTCTTCATATGTCCAAGCAAAGACATCTTCATAGTCTTTAAGAAATGAAATGTATTTATCTTGTTTTTCTTGACTTAATTCTGATCCAATATTGATTATGTGAGGGTTATGTTCGGTTCCAATGTTAATTTTTATAACGTTTTCAACTTCCATATGTAAATCTCTCTCAAAATTAGGTGGGGTGGGTGAAACACCCAATTCTTGTAATTCTTCCAAGGTTAGCTTGGATAATTCGTCTTGAGGAGTCGAGGCCTCAAGTTGGGCTATACTAGGTATAGAGCCATCAAAATAAAATTCGTTATGTAACAAGTCATCAACGGAGACATCATGGAAGATATCCCCTTCCAACTCATCGTCGGATTCGGCAATCATCTCAGGGTAGGCGAGAGATAGCATATTACAGGTAAAGGGATTATCCTTTGAACGCAAAGAATCTTGTTTATCCAGATAATCTTGGTAACATGTAAGATGGTCATCCTCCTCAAATGGGAAGGGTTGACCTTTACTAGGAAATAGGCCCACACCACATCGGGCAGGCCACGGTTCTACCTCAATAGGTTCTTTCATACCATTTTGGGAAGGTCCCAAACCTTTCCCTTTATATCCCAATTTAAGCATTATGGGTTTAGCTTTAATATACTCATTAGCAAAATAGCATCTAGCATATCCATCACAATGTGTCTTGATGTTTTTGGGTATTCTTCCCCAATCATATCCCTTATAAATAAAAGCACAACTCCCGACTTGGTAAATACTTCCCATAGGCTGTGGGAGGCCCAAGGTACGAGGAGAGGGTGGGAGTTTATTTAAAATAAGGGAAGCTTGCATGGCAGTGTTGGTTTCTTCTGATATAAGAATTTTAGATAAATCGGGTAAGAGTTCATCAGTAAGAGCATAAGAGGTAGAAGGAACATTTCCTAGATCTTCTGATGTGGAAAGGATGCCTGTAGTGGATGTGGATGTTATAGGGATATCGATGGATGAGTCTATCGGTATGGAAGTTATAGGGGTAAAACAAGAAGCATTGGTTGTAGTTCTAGGATCTTTTCGAGGTCCTACTGTGGTTTGTTCAGAAGATGGTTGAGCTATATGTATAGGTGTAGTTGAAAGAGTAGATGATGTTATGGGTGTGTGTTTCACATGTTTAGGCGGATGATGAGAATTAGGATGTGTGGATGACAGGGCAGGGCAAAATTGAACTCCAACAGGTTCTGCCAAAGCACACATATCAAAGGGTCTAGGATCACCATGAATGGTAACCAACTGATTTTTAAATTCGAATTTAACACACTGATGTAAAGTGGATGGAACCGCTCGCATTGCGTTGATCCAAGGGCGACCCAAAAGTATATTGTATGATGCAGGGCAATGTACAATAAACACGGTCGTATCTAAGGTTCTAGGACCAACTTGCAAGGGTATAGTAATGACTCCACACGTTTCTTGTGTTTCGTCATTGAAGGCTTTTATAATCATATCCGTTCTTTTCATTTCATCACTTCTAAACCCAAATATTTGGTAGAAGTCAAAAGTGCATATGTTTAAAGATGAACCATTGTCAATCAAGACCCGTTTAACGGCTACATCCCCAATTAGGGCAGTAATATATAAGGGGTTATCCTTATGTAAACTATGTTGTGGTATATCTCTATCCCGAAAGTCAATACAATCGACTTCTCGAGTTATGATAGTATTGGTCATGGCTTCAGGTTGAATATTTTGAGGTACCATCATTTGGCTTAATGTGAGCATTAATTCATCCCTATGGGTAGGAGAAGATCTTAAAAGGTCCAAAAGGGAAATTCTAGCTGTAGTATTGGATAATTGTTCCTTAATATTATAAGGAGGCTTAGGTTGAACATTAGGCGCATAATTCCCTTTATTGGGATTTTTCAAAACAAATGGAGCCGATCCATCGTTCTGAGTTTGTTCCTGTTGAGAGTTTTGAGCCTGTTGTCGAGTAACGGCTCCGATGGTTCCTACAATATTATTTTGTGGGTGATGAATAGGTCTTGGTCTAGCATTTATGGCTTGTTCATTAGAAAGTAACTGATGAGAAGATGGTCGAGTAGTAACTCTTCTAGGAAATGGTTCTTCTGGAACCATAGAACTTGTGATGGGTTGAATAGGATCTGATTCATCTTCAGAACTATTCGATTGATTTGAGGTGATTTCCATGTCACTTTCAGTATCATATTCTACATCACTAAGGTCAGGTGTTCGAATATTATATAGAGGTCTGGACGTAACCATGGATAAAGTTGTGTCAAAGACTTGCAAATCATGAACAGGTAATTGTCCACTAATAGTTCCTACATATCGGGTAGGAGGAGGAACATTATGATGCTCAATTTGATTAGCCACCTCTTTACCATGCTTTGGTAAAGGATGTTGAAATATGTCCAATGATTGATTGGCATTCTGATTTTGATTTTGAGGGATGTTCTTTTGAGCATTATTAGGAGGATTTTGTTTAGGTTGAAAGGCTTGCACCTCCATCTCATTGTTATCGATTAAATCTTGTATTTTATGTTTTAACCATTTACAAGAGTTGGTAGCATGTCCAGGTCCTCTATGGAAATCACAATGTAAATCAGCTCTGTATCCGGGTATAGTTGGATCAGGTTCCCGGATAGTTGGTAATTGGATCAATCCTCGTGCTAGTAATTGTGGGAGAATGGTTGATAAAGGTTGATTTAACCTAGTAAATTCTCGGGGTGGTTTATCAGGAGGTTTCAATATGAACTTCTCTATTGTTTTTGCAGTATTAACATTGGCAATGTTTACGCTATCAGTGACTCCATCACCCACAACTTGTTTATTTTTATATTGATTTCTGGATGTTTTCTCATCATCTTTCTTTTTGAGCTGACCTCTTCTAATGAGAGCATCTTCCACTCTTCGAGCTAAATCTATAGCTTGATCGAAGGTGGTCAAGGTAGCAGTTGATAATTCATAGGATAGTTGTTCTTGTAAATTATTGATAAAAATATCCAACATTTCTCGATACGGTAACACAAAGTGTAATTTTCCTGTCAACTGCCTCCATCGAGCCAAGAAGTCAGCAAAACACTCATCTTTGTCTTGTTTTAGGTTGTACAAATCTTTAATGGTTACATGCCTTTCGATATAGGCACTAAATTGATGCACAAAAGACTCAGCGGTCTCTTCAAAATTTCTCAAAGAATGAGTGGGCAATTGATAATACCACTCCAATGCCATCCCCCCTAAACTTTTTGGGAACATTTTTAGTAATAACAAGTCATCATGTGATATATCATGACATGCTATCCTAAACATACGAAGATGCTCTATGGGATCTTCGGTTCCTTTGTATATAGGTAGGACAGGCATGGGAAAGTGTTTAGGATATGGTTGTGCTACAACTATAGGATCTAGAGGTTGACTACACATCTCTCGATAATTGTACGAGGGACGGTAGGGATCTATTTGGTCCATACGAGAGGCTAATTATTTCACCATGGCTTCCAGATTACCAGTTTGTCCACCATATTGGTTTGGTGGTACATGAGCATGGGATTTGTGAGCGTAGGAAGGCGGGACATAAGGATTAGATGCTATATTGTTGTTATGCAAATGGTTGGTAGGAAGAGTATTATGAAGAAGATTTGTTGTAGCATTATGTTGTATCCCAGATTGTTGGAAATTAACATTTGGTTTTGTTTTAGGCTTTTGTTGATTTGAGGTATATTGATCAATAGCTTGGCGAAATAGAGCAGTGAATGAAGGTTTCTTTTGTGTGGGAATAACCCTAGGCTTAGTAACAGGCACTCTAGGTGGTTGGGTAACCTATTGTTGTTGCATGTTCTGGATCATAGCGGCCATATCCAAATTGGATGGTCCAGCTTGATCACTTTCTTGATCAACGAAGGACAAAGGATTAGTGCGTGTGTGATATATGTCTTCTAGGGTTGCTTGAGTGTCACTAATTTGATCTTTGTCCATATGAACTGCTCTATTAAGGGTGCCCATATTATCATGGAGGAACTTCCAGAAATGTTCCATGTTCTCAAAAGTAATGGCTCCTTCTGGAGATATTTTAGGAGATGAGGATCCTTCCTCTCTATCATTTTCTTTTTGTTCATTTGCATCAACATACTCTTCTTCTTGTTGGTCTAGAGTTCCTTCTTCCTGAATTGGGTCTTCAGGAAGGACATCTGGGTTATTTTCTGGTTTTCTTAACCAATCTTCTTCTACTTCAATTTGTTTTCCATTCCTGAGTCTAGTCATTATGTCTAAATCTTAGATTTTAGCAAATATATATTAATATATTTGCAACAAATTTGGGAGGTATATATTTTAATTATATACCTACTATAATGCTTAAAAATAAAATGTTTTGATTTTTTGTTATGATTTTTTTTTTTTTTTTTGTTTATTTTTATTTTATGCTTATAAAGACAACAAACAACACACTAAATACAAGAAATAACAATAATAAAAGAATAGCTTAGTTTTCTATAAATAGTTTATGGATGTCATTGATAGGATCAAGTTCATCAGGAGTCATAAAATGCTCCTCTTCAAATTGGAAATGGTTTTTCAGGAACTTGATAAAGTGTGCTATAGTAATATTATCTGTTTTAGATTTTGTCTTGTAAAAATAAATCTCATGGCAATACTCTCGATATAACACAGCTCTGGGAACTCTATTCCATATTTGTCTATCCGTAAGAACGACCTCTTGGTCCTCTATACGAGACAAAAATTTATGTACTACAACTGCATTATCGAGGTATTCCTCAAAGGTATACAACTCAGAAGACACAAGGGCTCTTTTATCTGCTAACCACCTATGGCAAGCTCTCTGAAGCTCATGATACAAAGTCACTTGATCGGGATCCAGGATTCTATCTAGGACAAACCTCTTGATTTGCCTAAGTTCGGTTGCTCTAGATGAAATGAGATTCAATCTCCTATTAAGCTCGTCCCATAAAGGTGGGACTCTATATGTTGGAGCTACTCTAAGTAAAGAATTAATCTCTATAGCTGCTAATTGATTTTCAACATTAATGGTGACAGCTCGTCTTTTGTTATAATCTACCATCTAAATACAATATGCAATCTTTAGTTCTAAATGCATTTATGTTTTGTTTTTTGGATTGTTTTCAAAAGGTTTTTAGTTTTCACGTCGGGTTCACCAAAATGTATCGCTCCAAATTTTTTGCATCCTTACCCTCAGGCTATAGGATCCGTGCCCGGAAGGAGGATGCGAGAAGGATGGGACAATACCTCGGACTGAGAGGCCCTTTGAAGGTCCCGCCTCTCAGGGGAGGGGTATAAGGGTGAATTTTTGACGGATGGTGGGTTCACCAGGAAACTTTTGAGTGGCAGTTTCCATGCCTAGGTTGGGAATGGGTTTGATGTGTTCATTTTTATACTCAATCATTCAACTCCTAGGTTTGGCCAAGATGAATCTAAACTATTCTATATACCAATACTGATTTAAATGGATACAAAAAATAGAAATGGGTGCTAAACACAGAGAATATGCAAATTCCTAGGACAGACCAAACCCAATTCCGGAGGCCCAAAAAAAGGGCCGCGCGTCGAAAAAAAGAAAAAACCCCCCCAAAAATAATCATCTGAAATTACACCGAATCATCTTAAATCACAGTCGATCATCTAAGATCAGACAGAATCATCTGAAATCTGATGAATTCGTCAGACGAATTCGTCAGAAACCTGCAATCACAAAAGCAGATACAAAATACCAAATATGCAACTACAGAAGCGAAGGGAAATGACAGAAATAACTATAAATTTGTCTAAATGATAGATCCAAATAGTAATTAAAGAGGAAAAACATCAACTTCACAATTTATTTTGATTTTATCATGCATTTACACTAGATGAGGTGAACTCCAAGATGCATAAACATAATAATTTAAGACAGTGCAGAAACACAATAGGAAAATGCAGAAAAGCTAAGGAAATGCAAACTCTGAGTTTTGATTGCCCCCAATCTGGACTACAGTCAGGATCGCCTCCAATTGTACGAAATCATCTGCGCTCCTCGACAGGATCGTCCGAAATAGTCCAGGATCGCTTGCGACGATCCGAGCTAGCTTCGACTGAAAAATAGTAGAGTTCCTGCAAGAAAATGCAAAATGCAGAATACAGACAGTAGTGCGAGGATGCTCTAGTGAATAAGGATCTAAATCCATCAGCTAAGGGGTTCAGGGGAATCCAGGGGGATCAGAATCAGGGGGATAAACTAGAAAAATCCTAGTTTATATAGGATTAGGGGGAGGCTAGGAGGTTGGGGATCATCCCAATCTGGGAGATCTCCAACAAGGAAATCTCCAACTGCACAGACGCGCTTCTGCCCAAGTTGGAGAGGCTATTGAAATAGAAGCTAATTATGAAAATTTGGTTTTGGGACGAAATCGTCTGGACGTTCTGTTCCAGACGAATTCGTCAGATCGGGGACGATTTCGTCTGATCTACGACGATATCGTCCAACGGTCAAAACAAATCCTAAAAATGGCATGAAAAATGGGGAAAGCGGGTAACAGGCGGTTTTGGGGTGGTTTTGGGGTTAAAATTTAAATTTTTATCTTTTATCTTTTACTAAGGTTTTAACCGTGCCAATTTTAGGGTGCTACACTTCCTAAGTCAATAAGAATGATGGCCCTTTGTCCCTTGAAGTGTCCTATCACTTTCATAATTTTGAGAGTTGATATTCTTGCTAAATCATGCACTGATATTTTTGGTTGGGATTCCTCTAGAAATTCTATCTATTCTATAGGTTTTATCTCTTGATGGTCCTCTTCTACCTCTAAATATTTTGTGGTTGGTGTCTCACCCATGTTAAGTAGATACAATTTTTGGTGCACACACTTATGATCTAGGGAATCATTTTCATCACAATTATGGCATAGCCCTTGGGCCCTTTTATTTTCCATCTCTTCTTGAGTCAATTTTTTTATGGTAGGATTTTTGTTGGTAGGCTTTGGCATAGGGTTGGACAAAAAATATGGCTAAGATTGAGAAAATTTGGGGGTGCATCCTTGAGCCTTAAATTTATATTCAACCAATCTAACCAAAGCTATATCCTATTGTAATATGTATGGCCTCAAAATTTTAACTTAAACCTTAATATCATCCTTCAAACTATGCACAAAACAACTTTGAAAAAAGTCAACACTCAAACAATGGTATGATTGGCCAATTTTTCAAACTGAATTTGATAATATTGAACAATTGAAGTTTGTTTGAGTTTAGAAATGGTGCTTGTAAAATCTTAAAACTCACTAGTACCAAAGCAAGTGAGGAGGTGTTGCTCAAATTCATGTATAGTGGGACATTATGAAGACTAAAATATTGTCCCACTCTACGGATTCACCCCTTGGGATCCTTTCCAAAAAATTTTGAAAAGTCCAATTTGGGCAACTTAAATCCATTTTTAGTGGGGATGTCCCATTGATGGCTAGTTCTTTCATCTTTATGATCATGAGGACCAAATCTATCATGTGGGAGGGGATTAGTAGAGAAACAATTATTCAATTCTTCCATTTTTCCATTTAATTCCACCTTCATTTCCCTTTTTTCCTTGAAAACAAAATTCATGGACTCCTATAAATATTTGAGTTTTGACCTTAATAGGTTTAAGTTATCGAATAATTGGTCCCCTATCTATTTTTCCAAATATTCCACTTGTGTAGTAAATTTTACCTCTAATTCTTGTTGATTTTTTCATTATGGAGTACCTGAAGCCATGTTCTAGGATTTTTTACCTTCTAATAATACTTACTAAAAATAGAATTTTGATTTCAAAGGCTACTATTTTTAGTAAGGAGCCAAACAAAAATGTTTGGGTGCTATATATCAAAATGATCAACTTAAAAATATGATCATAATGGACTAGGTCCAATTATGACATTTTTTTAAGCCCTTAAAAAAAGTGCATGGAGGCTATATACCAAACTGATCAACTCAACGATATGGTCATAATGAGCTCAAAAAAGTTTTTGGGCACCCTAGGATTTTGTTAGGGTAAGTGGTCTTCAAGTGCTATCGGTTTTCCTCCTGGAAGCATGGTTTAAAAAAAAAAAATAGTTTCTTTTTGGACAACCTCTTATGAACTCTACACATCGGTTGTTGATTACTAATATTGTTCTATCAGTCTTGACACTATTTATCACTAACATTGAGGATCACTATTCTAAAAATTATCTGGTCTAACTCTATCACTAACTACTCCCTATCTGTTATGAATTATGACTATCATAGGCAACTATTACTGACAGTAGCAACTAAAAACTTTATCTTGACTATAACTAACTATGAATCACTTTACACCCTACTATTACTAACACTAATAACTTTGTCTTCACTATTACTAACTCTAACTATTTTTATCTTGATTGTTATATTCCTCTATAAATTTTTCATTTGTTTCATTCAGTAATTTTAGGATAGGGAAGTCTCCTCCATATGTTCAATTTTTGTGGTAGGATTTTGGTTATAGGTTTAATAGTCAATAAAATAAGATTTTTTTGCAAGCTTAACTTTTAACACATCAAGTTACTCTAAGCTAGGGTGTATGTACTGCCCATAGGTCCTTTATTATACTATTTTGATTAATGATAATGCTTAAACCAATATTTTATGCCACTACTCGAGGAGGATTCCATGCATACCCTTGAGCACACTACCTGCATCTCTAACAGTATAGGAGGGTGATGTTTTTGGATGTTGTTTTCGATGTCCTATGTATAATACAATGCCAAAAAAATTCCTAGGGCTAAAGGTTTCTCTGAATCCTAGATGATCTCCTAGTATAACCAAAGATATGTGGGAGCTCAATTCTTTAGACCAGTGTTATCTAAGGCCTAGGTATTGGAGCCTAATTGCCCCTCACTTCACTAGATGCTTTATAGGTAATCTAGCTTAGCCAATAATGATAATTCCTCTATGATATTTTAAAACCCCTAGCATAAGGTTTCTAACCTAATAAACTAATACAAGAAATAAATTTTGGATATATATATATATATATATATATATATATATAATAAGGAAACTGACAAAAAACAAAAACATAAAAACTTTATACCTAATAGTTGGAAAGGTAAAAATTATCGCAGTCGTAACAAAACATAGACCTAAAAAGTGCTTTGATACCACTTGTTAGGAACCTTCTCATTAAAATCAGCACATTCACAAAAATATTTCAATTAATTAATAAATTCATGAAACATAAGATATTGCAATACGAAATATAAGTGCAAAAATGTAACAATCTCAAAACATAACATAGAATCACAAGCCACTTCAAGGGGGCAACCTCCTTCAATACTTTCATTCAATTATGCAAAAATATACATTCATTCCTACCTCTCATGTTTTTAAAGACTTCATTTCACTACCTAACTCTCAAGGTTTACTTATGTGTGTCAGAGCATATCACATTATTTGGTACATATCAATGTACCACCTTGGGTACATTATTAGACTAGGAGTTTATCTTAGGTTAAATAGTTACTTAGGAAAAAATTAATAAATGTACAAGTATTAGAATGTGCAATGACAAATGTCCTTAATTAGTTGTGCATGTACACAAGTTCCTATCATGCAAAATGCACATGTGTCCTTAGGGTAGGAAAGTGAAGATTCACATACTAGTATATATTTGTGACTTAGCATTGTAATTGGTAATGAAGCATGCATTATCCATAGCATGCACTAGTAGAGCAATAGAGAGATATTGTATCAAGTTTCCATTTTTGTGAGTTTACATTAATGGCTATTGCATAAGTTATTTCAAAATTTTCTCATGCTATTTACTTACTTATTAGATAGCCATTATCATAGATATAACATAGCTTTCTTATTTCATCATTTGTGGTTGCATTTCCTTTAAGTTTATAGCTTCAAAAGCTAATAGTGGTATCAGTACCATGGTATATTGATAGGAAATTGGGAGAGAGCCACAAGATAGAGGAGACTCAATAATATCTCCATTAAATATTAAAGAGATCATGGAAGGTCTCATTGCAATTTGAGAGAAGGAGAAGCTGTAGAATTTGGGACAATTGTTGCCATCTAACAATAAGTCCAAAGGAGAAGGATTTAGCAAGAAACTTGCCAAATTTTTGGAGGAGCCTGACTACTTAGTAATATAAAACTTTCAAATTTGAGTACAATAAATCAACGATTTAGACAATGTCAATAGCTATAAGTTTTAGATTTGTAGGGTGTATCCTAAAGGAGAAGTAAAAGCCACTAAACTACATCTTCGGGTAGCAATATTAAAGGAGTTTCAAAGTGGTAGATTGGTGGGTTAACAAGCTATTTTGGATAACAAGGAATATCTACATATTCATCCAACACAAAGCAGTATTTAGGTGATCCAAATCATCAAGAACTACATCAAATCAAGGTTGAAAAGGTATGCAACTTAGGTGCAAAATGTTTGTTAGTTGAACTTTTATTTTCAGTTCATTAATAAGTCTAGTAAGCACCAAATTCAAGGATTAAAAGTTGCATGAGAAGGTCTTATTGATTAAGTATTTAAAGGAAGTGCAAAATATAGTTTTTACAAGGATAAAACCTACACATAATAATAGGAGTTAGATATATTTCAAGAAAAAGGAAAATATCAACATCCTACTATCTATCAATAGTAAAAGAAGACTCTATTCTAAAGACTAGATTGCATATACAAAGAGTGCATAGTATTATCATTCAAGGCACTCTATTTACAAAGGTTAAAAGCTTGGCATCATCATAGTAAGTAACCAAGCAAGGAGAGAATTTCCAAAGTATAGAAGGTAATCCAACATTATCCCAACTTGCAAAGAAAGTAGAAGAAGCCACCATTTTGTGAAGGTACGTAATACAAGGGGGCAAGCATTTTATAGATTTTAATAGCATCATATTAGAGACCTAAGGTTTTGTATCTCCAAGAGACATCTTCGACTTTATCAACTGTACATTTATATATGAATAAAATCAATATTGAGTAGCATAAGAACCTTACAAAGCAATGAAGGTTTGAGATACAAGTTTTAGGTCAAGGTAGATCTATCAATTATAGTGAGAATAGATTATATAACTAGTTTTTATAGAAGAAATAATGCATGCATTAGAGTAAGTACATCAAGCCAAGTAGCCAAGTTGGGCTACGTAAGAACCAAGCAAGTTCTCATTCTAACAAAGAGCAACTTTATAAGATCAAATTTGAGAGCAACAACATTGAAGTCAAGTGGCCAAAGTCCTGCATTTTAAAACTAGAGTGTATAAAAGAAGGAACAGTACCAAAAAACTCGAGTGATAGTTGAAGTACGACGTAATTTTATCTACCAGTGTATAAGGCATTACTACTTTGAATCCAAAGGAGGTTTTGTAGGAATTCAATGAGGACAACCAACTCTAAGACTCAAGGATTGGTGATGCACTCAAGAGACATTACAATGATTTGTAGAGGAATTACACTTGTCAATAATATAGGAGGAACTATTGACATGTGAAGGAGATAATGAATTTTATTGCTACAAACTTGTCTTTGAAGGAGCACCGTTGGAGTCAAATATTAGAATTTGTTATAGGCTTGAGACATTATAATCTTGTCTTTGAGCTTATGACACCATTCATGATATTTACGCTCACATAGTTGTTACTTTGATTCATGTAGTAGAGACACATTTTTTATCTTATCACTAACATTTTTCACCTTTGAAGGACTATGTAATTATCAAATCTAGGTAAGAGATAAAGTCCAACTATAGGAGAAACACACAATCTTCATTCTCTTAAACTAATCGTTGCAAAGGAGATAACCACGTGATAACCACCACGTGGATAGAGGAAATAGAGCATTGTTCTCAATGGAGTTATTCAAAATCAATAATCCTCTCACCAAACGTGTAAAATAGATACATAGATAACACATTATCATCTTGAAAAGAACCAACCAAGTATTACTTGATTAACCGTTACAAGTGCCATCAGATCATTTTACTCAACTAGTAGAACACGTGGCATAAGGCATGTAGTATTATTCATTGAAGACCATGGGAAATGATATAATACACAACCATAGAACTAGTTGTTTGTGCACACATTGAAGAGCTAAGGAAGAGATCAAACAAGTCTTTGATCATGCATGTTGCACTTTTAAGTACTATTAACAAGTTTTGCAAGAAGTATTGGAGCATAGTCAAACAAAATTAGTTGAAGAAGAAAAACTGTCTACAAGGAGAACTAATTTACATTGGAGAAGACTCAAACTTTCAAGAAGAATAAATTTACATTCTAGATGACCCATTGGAAAATATTAAGAAATGATTGCAACTACTAAAAGGATGCACACAAAAGATGATAGAAAAATTTGAAATTCAAGAGAATACATCTACAAAGAGAAAGAAGGTTTTACAATCAATCATGAGAGAGGCCAAAAGTGAAAGTTTTTCAACACTAGAAGATTATTTAAATTCAGAAATTGGAGAAGCAATTGAAAACTCAAAAGATGCTTTCACATTACCTAATGATATAGGAAAAGTAATATACATGGCATTACTTTATAATAAATTTTTATAACACAAGAAGAGAAGATAAAAAGACATAATAGAAGATTTGAATAACAAGTATATTGATGAAACAAACACTTTGAACAACTAGGTTGGTGATATTACTAGTGAAGCAAAAAAATGGGATTATTCAATACTTCAAAAATACATGCAAAGTGTTCTTAACAATGTTGATGATTACTATGAATATTTTGTTACTATACCTATCAATCTATGGAGAATAATCTACAAAGGAATTATCACTCTTAATGTTTCTAAGATGAGAGAACAAGAAAATGTTGAAGAGGTAAAGAACAAGATAGAAATGAAAGATGCTTCTAATGATACAAATGACTTAAGACCTATGATGGTAGATTCATGTTGCAATACCATAGAATAAAAAACATTGATGATTAATGCATGTTTTGACACTAGTGATATAGAATCCTTGACAAAGATAGAAGAACCTATTACATATATTGATGTTATATGTGATACAAGTGATTTGAACACAGTTCATGATTATTCAAGAAAATCTCATGCTATTATAATTGATGAAGGCATAGATACATATGATGATAGATACAATAATACATAGGATCATATTGATATTGACAAAGATCATTCTAATGATTGTATTGGTCATACTAATGGTTTTTGTTCAAAGTTGATAAGATATGAAGATATAGGATCAAAAAACATGAATAGAGAATGAAAGAACCAATAGCATCAAAATTTAGATCAAAGTATGAAGATCTTGAATATACAGGTTAGATTTGTAGTAATAATTAAGGGACTTAGTTTGTAATAAAACATAGTGACTTAAAATCATTAATAGAGATTGACAGAAACATTGTTATGAAGGACAAAATGGTCAAAGGGATTTGGTTGTAGAAAATAAGTGCAGTCATTGTAGTAGATATGGGCACAATATAGAGAAATATTAGAATCTCCATAGTTGTAAAATTTGTGGAGGAACCAATCATTCTCAAATACATTGTTGGTACAAAGAAAATCATTTCTTTGATTGGATATATACAATGACAAGAAACTTTATTAGTGAATTTTCTCAAGGTAAAAATATGGACATAGGAAAGGTATGAACTTCTTTGACAATAGAATTGGAAGAAAAATAGTAACAGTGCCAAAGTCAAAATACAAAGTCAAGCAAAAAGGTGAAGCTCAAATAGAAGATCAAATCCAAGACCACTTGAAGAATGAAGACAAATACAAAGATCCATATTGAAGACTAAAGTCTTCAATAACCAAATAATATAATACAGGGGGGTGTTAGAATATATTACATTATTTTGTAAATTTCAATGTACCACCTTAGGTACATTATTAGACTAGGATTTTATCTTAGGTTAAATAGTTACTTTGGGAAGAAGTAATAAATGCATGTGTTAGAATGTGCAATGACAAGTGTCCTTAGTTAGTTGTGCATGTGCACAAGTGTCTATCATGTAGAATGCACATGTGTCCTTAGGGTAGGAAAGTGAATATTCACATACTAGTATATATTTGTGACCTAGCATTATAATTGATAATTAATCATGCATGATCCATAGCATTAGAGCAATAGAGAGATATTGTATCAAGTTTCTATTTTCATGAGTTTACATTAATGGTTGTTGCATGAGTTATTTCAAAATTTTCTCATGCTATTTACTTGCTTATTAGATAGTAATTATCATAGGTATAACATAGCTTGCTTATTTCATCATTTGTGTTTGGATTTCCTTTAATTTTATAGGTTCAAAATCTAACAATGTGTAAAATGCCACCCAAGCTAGAATTTTCTACCAAACAAAACAATCACATTCCTGATAATAGTTACATAAAATGGTACCACTTGTCTAGGCACTCCTATTGCCATAAACTATTACATGATATCATTAAAAAATATTATCATGACGGTCCCCCATGTTAAGCAAGGGTTATTACATCATTGTGTTAGGATGGGGTCCTAACATTTTACCTCTAGTCTATTGCTCAACTACACCAATTACATGGCAAAATATGAAGTGTTGACCACTAGCTTGAGAAAGGATGAAAATATGGGAATAAATAATCTCATGATATTTGGTGATTCTAAGCTAGTTATAAATAAATTTAGTTCACAATGTACTACTAAAAATTAACATATAAATTCATACAAGCATAGGGTATAAGATTTGTTCAAAATTTTTAAGACATGAAATTAAAATAATTCCCTAGGAGTTGAACACCAAGGTAGATGAATTAGCATCTATGAAAGCAAAATTTGACCCCACCACTAGGATTTGGGATAAACTGAAATATTTGGAGGTGGTCTTATGATCATTAGTGTTAAGAACCTTCATATAAAAATAAACACAACCAAATGAGCAATATAGGAATTAATGGAAATGCTCATGAATTGGAAATAACTAAATGATCATGAAAATAAAAGTAACAAAAGTACTCATGAAAAATAACTATCACCTTTGTGTTGCTGATAGACTTAACAGGGCAACCTTTGGATGGCAAGGTCATCCAACGAAACAAGCACAACTGGGAGGCTGATCTGGCTTTCTTCAAGAAGAATTTGAAGGTTCAAAAAAATCACAAAAAAGGTCTGTATCGTAGCCATATTTCCACTCCTTGGCAAGAAATCATAATTCCTATCATGCAGTATCTAACATGTGATAACCCTGAGTCCCAACTTTTTGGTTTCCACTTGGCATACGTAAATTATTTTTGTGATTCCAATATGATGAATATATCTACCACCATTTTCTGGTCTATCGACTATAACATCTCTACCCGGTCCAATAAGGAGAATTGTCTTCCTTGCCACCAAGGGATTTTCAAAGTCCTGTATAGGTATCTCCTTCTCAAATTCCCTAGTTGTAACATTCCTACCCCTGACTCTAAGGAGGAGAATTCCTCCTGTACGCCCAGCCCTAGAGTTTCAAAACCCAAAAGGAAAGCTAAAAGTGACAAAACCCATTCTGTATTCCATTTTAGAAAGAATGTGAAAGTCAAAGCCACTCATGTCATATATTCCTAAAGGATCAAACACAAAGAGTTGGCTGAAACCCCTCCTTCCACTTCGGTCAAACCTTCAAAGGCTCAATCCAGGTCGCCTGACCTAATTGAAAAATACCTCCATAAACTAGTCGCTCATGCTACTACTGCAACTATTGATCATCTGGAGATGGCTCATGCAGCCATTGGTAAAGCTATTGTGAGTCTCAAAGAATAGAGGCATGCTCTTAGCCTCCTATTATTTTGTGATAATTTTAATGATACTTCTATGTTCTCTGCTATCGAAGTTTTGTCCGATACCAAAGGAGGTGCCAAAGATGAAGATGTGGTTGAAATTTCCAAGGATGCATATCTCAAAGTTCTGAAGGAAGACCCGAAGGATATCCCGAAGGATGATGCAAAGGACACCATTATGGAAACTATTGTTATTTCTCCAGTGCAAATGAGCGCTTCTCTTTGAGCACATTTGCTGCTCTCTATTTTTATTGTCGTCCTCACTGTCTGGTTCTTGTTCCTTTGGTATGAAGTATTATAGGTCTCATTGTGGTCTAGGTTGGATGCTTTCTATTTTTAGTTCCTTTTTTGGTCCTTTGTCCTTCAGGACGTCTCATTTTGGTAAATTTTGGCTTTTACCTCTCGGTTGTGCTATGTCTAAATTTGTTTAGAAGTTATTTGGTTCCTCTTGCTTCAGAGATGTAAAAGGCATTATGGCGCCTTTCAAATGCCCTGTTTTCAATAAAATTAATTTACCAAAAATAAAATACACTTATATTAATAAAACAAAATAGATATCATAAGCCCTTCAAGGGGGAAGTCCCTTAGAAGCAAAGCTCCAATATAAAATGAGAAAATATGAGATACCTTCTACTCCAAACCCACATTTTTATATAGACTCTTATTAACCTAACCCTTATGCTCAAGGATCATACCACATGAAATATATGGCCTGAGCCACTAACTCCTACTAACAATAAAATTAAAGGTTACATCATAATGGGCCCATGCATATTAGGCATCCAGTGTATACACATAACACTAATGCTAAACAAGTACATAGTAATAGTTGCATTCGAATATGGTCCTAACATACTCTTCTCCTTAAATAACATGTCATGCCTAGGTAGCATCTTTTGGTTGATGGAGCATAAAGTACTATTTTAGTTGATGGCATCATCAAGTACTATCATAGTTGATGGTAGCATCAATTTATATTGTAGTTGATGTAGAATCAAGTACTATATTTTAGTTGATGGTAGCATCAAGTACTATCATAGTTGATGGAGCATATTCTAGGTAGCATATTTTAGTTGTAGTTAATGCCACTATACTAGGACATAAATGAGAGTGCGATTATGAAGTGTGTCTATATACCAATCCAAAATATTCTTGGGTTCTAATACGATTGAGTCTTCTTCATCCAATTAGGGTAGTGACCTAGAATTATATACAATTTCTAGGGACCACCTTTAAAAATGATGCATGGAGAACTAGATGTATCATGGAATAAGACAATAATTCTAACTTGTAGGCCATGGGACCAACCTACTAGAGCATTTTATACAATCCATATAATTTTAGTTCTAACTACTAACTACCATAAAGTTTTAGTGATGACTGCTTATATTAGTACAAGTGTAGAAAAACAATATCCCCAATGTTAAAATTATGTTTGAAATGGTATTGGCTCACTTGTGATTACATATTATTTTATGCCATGACCAAATTATCTTTGATATTTTGGAGTTGTGCACACTCTGTGAGAGTGGAATCCACTTCTTGAACCTTGGAACTACCTAGAATATATGACAAGAGTTATGGTGGTTGTTGTCCATAAACTACTTTCTATGGTATCATCTTGGTGGAGTGATAGTAAGTTTTATACCACCACTCAGCCAAAGGAAGCCATTTGATCTAATGAATTGGTTGCTTTTATACAAAGCAACATAGATAACCCTATAAGCACTTATTGACAATTTTAGTGTACCCATCAGTTTGCAAATGGTATTCTAAGATCATCTTTACTTATGTCCTATACAACTTGAATAGTTCTTGCCAAAAAATACTAATGAATGTGGTATCATAATTGAATACAATGAGTTGGGATATGCCATGAAGGCAAAAATGGAATCAAGGAATATTTAGGCAATAGTTGAAAACTTGTAAGGGTGGGCTAGAGGAAAAAAATGAACATGCTTAGAGAGATGATCCACCACCAAGAGAATGACTATTTTGCCTCTAGACTTTGGGAAGTAGTGAGCACCATGGAGTTCATCCAATAAATCATTAATGATAGGAATGGGAAATTTATTGAGTTCTTGTAAATCCACACATAAATACCAAGACCTATCCTTCTTATGAACCAAGAGTATTATAGAATAATATGTGTTTATACTTGGTCAATGACCCCTACCACTAATAACTCATATACCATATTCTCAATTTTGATCTTTTGCATATATAGGTACTAGTAAGAATTAATTTTTAATGGTAATATTACCAAAATATTCTCAATGGCATGATTTTGGGAACTCCATAGTGGTAACCCTTGTGGTTCTATAAATACAAGGGTATGTTTATCCCAAATTTATTATAATTTGTCTAACTAAACTATATTATTAGTATTCAAGGCTTGTAGTGCTAATAATTATGCCACCATCCCTTAATATTATTTCTTCAAAAAAAATTCCATGTGATGTGAGTTGATCAGTTGGGTAGGACCGAATTTCATGCTTAGAAAGAGCATACTACCTTCCATATTTTTTGAATTACATCTATAGATCATAATAGTCCCATGCTATGGGACCAACATACAAAGCCATTGAGTTCCCATATAATGGTGCAACCTCCCAAAGGAAATAAAAACATATCCACCTTAAGGTTGTGGTTTCCCATCACCACTTTTACATTTTTGCATTTTTCAATTCATGGTAGAGTACTCCTAATGGCAACCATGATCTCAAATGAATTGCAAGAATAGATATAATAAGCTACTTATTTAGGTACTCAAGGATCAATCAATAAGGATGATATGCCATTGGCCTTTGAAACACCCCACCACCTTCATGGTCTAGAGGGTGGAAACCCTAGGTAATGCATGTACTAAAATTTTGGGTTGTGGATCCTCTATCATTTTGAGATATTTAAGTTGATCTACCTCTATTTGCTTCTCCCCTTCATTATGTGGTTTCCTGATGGAAGGTTCTCCCACATCCAATAAATATAGTTTCTACAGTGCACACTTGTGGACTAAAGAATATTTATCATTATAGTTCTGACATAGATATGCCTTCATTTCTTTATGGGTGAGATGTTTAACCTATGGTGGTTTGTTTCCTAAGTTTGGTGGTCTAAGTTAGAAACAAGGTCCAAGCTTAGGGCAGTTTAAAAGTGAACCTTTGCACTATTAATTTATTCTCAATGATCTTAGCCAATCCTATAGCTACCATCATGTTATTTGGCTTGAATTTTTTTACCTTTGCATGGAAATATTACTTTAATCAACTAATATAAACATCTTTAGAAAAACTTAGCACTCAATCCCCTACTGTGATTTACCAAATTTTTAAACTATGTATGGTAATGATAAATAGATGTTTTCTATATTAACTTGGAAAGAGCTCTTGTAAAATATTCACACTCACTAGGTTCAAAATGGGTGAGTAATTTATGGTTAAATTAAATCCAAGTAAGCTCAAGTTAATATTATCTAACCATTTTAACCAATGGATTGCTTCATGTTCTAGGTTGAAATATGTAATTACAAGCTTCTAATTATGGTGAGTGGTATTAAGATAAAAATAGTATTCAACCTGATACAACTAACTAGATGTTGAAATTTCAACTTGGGCATTCTCTAATTTTTATTTAGAGGTAAGATATTTTGCACCCCTCCACTTAAACTAGCATCTTGACTCCTTGATGATTGTCCTACCAAAATGTTATATTTTGCATTTAGGCTTGTTAAACAACTTTTGATGTCATAACTTTTGTTCAAATATTCTAATTTGGATAATGCCTAGAGGATTTATAACTAAGAAGCTTCAATTTAGTTTACCTATTTGACCAACTACTCTAGTTTTTTAGTAGCTCTAATACCATAAGCCATTTGTCACTTTAGGGTATCCAAAAGGGTTTATTGAAGCTATATCTCAAAATTATTGGCACAAAGAAAGTATTGAAATGAACTATACCACAAAATGATGATTTTGGAAGGTGGGTTACAAAAATAGATTACTAGAGTTAGGTCCAAAATGATTATCTCAAAAGAGGATCACAATGGGCTATCTCTAAAAATGGTAAATTTTGGATTTTTTTTTTTATTTTTGGTGTATTTTATTTTATTTTTATTATTAGAGGACTACTAGCAACTGGATGCTCTAACTAATATACTATATTTTCTCTACACTATTATAATGAATATTCTTTACACTATCGGACTATATATTCTTTATACTATCACACTAGATATTCTATGGACTATTAGACCAGATATTCTTTGCACCATCAAATTGGATAATCACTATGTATTTTGGAGTGTTTATAATACATCTAGGTGTGTCTCAATGTGATTTTATGGCAAATATTAAAGGTGACTATGGTAGACTCTTCTACAATATGCTTATATTTGGTTTTATTTTTGAATGAGAAAGGACATAAAATATTTCAATAAGGACACCTAAGTTAGGGTCTATCTAATTTTATGGGATCTCTGATATATAATCTCATTTGTGATTAGTGGTTGATCCAATATTTTAGAGCTTTAACTATGGAGGGTTTTACCATACCCATAACCACACTATCTACTTTTGCGGGTACTATGAGAGTAACTTCTTAGGGCTAACTACTTACTAGTGCACCATAACTTTAGATGGTCAAAGGCTTCATAGGATAATTTATTTCAATTTAACCTAAGATTATCTTATTATATCACTCATGATACATGAAAGTACAAATCAATGACAAATTCTATTTAAGGCTTGGATGTTAGTGTAATTTTTCCACACCTCCTTTACACACGACTTTACGGGTAAATGTGCTTAGCCAAAAATGATAGATGTATGCAATTTTAAAAATACCAAGAATAGATTTTCTATCGTACTCCACTAAAAAATAGTTTTTTTTTATGTTTTTTGGAATGATACTTTAATGAAAAGTAAACAAAATAAGAAATTATAGAATATAAAATGGACAAAAGGACAAGAAATACTACCACAAATACTATAAAACATGGCCTTGGAAAGAGCTTTGATATCACTTAATAGGAACCTTCATATAAAATTAAGCATAACAAACACAACAATATAGGAATTAATGGAAATTTTCACAAATTAGAAATAACTAAATGATCACAAAAACAAACGTAAAAAAAATACTCACAAAAATTATTGAATGGAAATAACAACAAACTTATATTAATCAAGTAGAATAAATATCATAGACCTATTTGAGGGGAAAACATCCTTAGAAATAGAGATCTAATAAAAAATTATAAAAAAAAGAGATGGCATCTACTCAAAACCCATGGCCTTATATAGACTCTTATTTACCCTAACTCTAATGCTCAAGGTTCAAACCACATGAAATAGGGGACCCAAGCCACTAACTTGTACTTACAATAAAAGTAAAGGTTACATCATAATGGGCCCATGCACACTAGGCACCCATGGTGTAAATATAACACTAACACTAGACAAGTACATAGTAATAGTTGTGTTAGGATAGGGTCCTAACAAATAGTCCCTAATAATTTTGATCATTAGCAAGTATTCAATACAAACTACTCAGTACATTCGTTCATAAATCAAATACTCAAAACATAGAAGAAAATCCCATAATTTCCCACATCCATTCTTAATCACTTCATAAAAGGAAAGTCATTTTTTCCTTTAGGAAATAAAGTTATTTATCATTTATCAGCATGGAGTAATTCAACAAACCTTCCTTTATTCAATCAAAGGACCCCAATTTTTAATGTACAAATCCTTTTATTTAATTAATTAAGAGCCCATACCCTTAACTCATTAAACATTCATAAAAACCATTTCCCTTAATTAGTTAAAAGCCCATACTTTTAACCAATTAAAGTACTTATAAAACCATTTCCCTTAATTAGTTAAAAGCCCATACTTTTAACCAATTAAAGTACTTATAAAACCATTTCAAATGAAATATCATTCTTCCATTTTTAATTAAACTAAACATCAAACCATTTCCTCTAATTAGTTAAAAGCTCATACTTTTAACCAATTAGAGTACTTATTAAAACCCATTCAAAATGAAATATCATTCTTCCATTTTAAAATAAACATAAAAGGGCGTTTCATTATATTTTTGTCAATCCATTCCATTGATCAACAAATCAAACACATGGATCAAATAGCATATAAGTCAACCAATAACCCTAAACAATAGTGGATAGCAAGCAAATCAACAAACCACCCTAGCCAACAATAGATAACAAGTGAATCAACAAACCACCCTAAACAATAGTGGTAGGTCAATTGACCATGCCAATAGTTGGCATCACAATCCTTACCAAGTTGTGGCTTCCATGACCATTGCTTGGTGGTCACTAACATAGGGAAGCTTCACCCATTTTATGGTGTTAAGGCACCCCTACACGGGGCATGTAGGATTAAAACTAGGCCACACAAAAGAAGGGTTTAAACAACCCCTACCCTACAATCGGGTGTGACCAAAAACATGATGAAATATAATATTCCACATGACAGAACACAATAATGGTCAGCAAACAAGTTCAACCATACGACAATAATCACCAGTCATATGTCACATGCATACCTTTGACTGAAGCAGGGTGGCCCACCAATTGGAGCGGCCCCTCCGACCATAACTCAGGGTGATTCACTAAGGGAGGTCAACTCCCTTTAAGGTTATTAGAGCACCAAGGACATATCCCATGTGGTATAGTATCCAAGGAAGGTTGAGATGGCCTTCCCTTGATCACACCCACCATTTGCAAAGTCTCTACCCCACAGTGTGTGACAATGGTGAAGAAAATATTAAACCTGCCCTTCCTAAGGTTAAACCTTAGGGGGGTTAATCTAAGTGATGGCCACCAACATACCCTATTATTGACACCCAACACAGTCAACAGACATAGACCAAACAAAGGAGAACTCATAGAATTATATGATCTCAATTTCATCTCCTTGATGATCTTTGGAAACTCAAACCAGCCTAGGTAGGACTCATAGAATGTCTTCTTCTTGTTAAAAGGAAACTGGCTACAACCCAATAACACTCTTAGCAACATAGAAGACATCCACATCAGGACAAGTAGTAGCACAAAAAAATAGGTTAGAAGCTTAGTTATCAAATTCATCAAATTTTTGAGATAAAGTTTAAAATTCATTGAATTTAAAACCCTAGCAAATAAGTTCGACGAATAAACCCTAAATTCCGCAAGAAAAAATGGGTGAAAAACAAGTGGAGAACGCATGCATCAAGCGAAAATGCATGCAAGAAATTTTTTGCATGGGTTTTAAACCCTAAATTCGGTAGGAAAAAAGTGGATGGAAAACAGGCAAGGAAACACATGCGGAAAATGTTTTGCATTTGAAATTCAAAATCTAAGATTGGCAATAGCTGCCACTGCGAGTTGTAGCTTTTGCAACTACATTAGATTTTTCTCTATACTGTAATTTAGTAGTTTTATTGGGTTTTCTCTATACAGTAATCTAGTAGTTTTGTTGGGTTAAATAAATTTGTTGTGGTATATTACTGTATTTATATGAATTTTTTCATATTTTTTCTTTATATATATTTTAAATAGAAAGTAAAATTAAATAAGATATTTTTACATTTAATTTTAATATTTTTATATTAATTTTTCATTTGGTTATGTTTATATATATTTTTTACTACATTTAAATAAAGTTCTATATTAAAAATGTAGAAAGTAGGTTTACATTATTTTAATACATTTAAATAAAATTTTATATTTAAATGTTGAAAGTAAAATTAAATGATATTTTTTTCTTTAGAAAAACTATTTAAAATTGTACCATTAAAATCTATTGCAGAAGCTTGGAAATATATGACAAGAGAATTATTAATGTTTATTTTAAGTCTTCGAATTTTATTTTTAATTTTTAAACATGTTGAATTCCTTTTGAAATTTAAATTTGTCGAATTCAAACACAAACTCGAACTTGATAATTAAGGTTACAATTGTTGACAACAAAAAATTTGTAGGGTCAAATCTCCAACTAGGGGGGAAATTTAATTTTCCATCTAAGCCTTCTATAGACAAAGCTTATAACCAAGCTACAAAATAGAGGGACAATGGCTCTTAGGCCATCATAGGTAAAAAAAGGTTGAACACAGGCTTAAAGCACCCAAATATGTAGTTTGAATAAGCATAGGTTGACTTATCTATAAATTTTAAATAAAATCAAACAAATATGGGTGCTAAAATTTTTTTGTTATCAAGCAAACAGGTCAACTTGGCCGAAATACAACAAAAATCCTCTATGAGATAGCTCCTTAGGAATACGTATGTAGCATAGATATTTTAAGAATTTAAAACAAATAAGAGCAACCCTCCAACCTGGTTTCCTACAAAGAGTTCTTTTAAGGTCGATTCCTTGCTAAGCTCTCTTCCTTCATAGTTTTTCTAGTCCTCCCCTCAAAATTGAATCCCTTCTTTGCAAAACTCCCGACCCTTTTAACAAGGAGAGCTCAGCTACCCAAAAACCCCCAAAAGTCTAAATTCAACATGAATGAAATCTACCAAGAGTAATGTCATGCTTACCTAAGGTGGCCAACAAAGGAGATATTTGAATTTAAAATGATTCTTCTCTTTCCTCCAAATATCTTGCCTTAAATGAAAATCCATTTGTTTCTTTATTTCATTTATAAAGCTATTCATTTCTTTTTCAAATTTATAAAAGATAAAGTTAATCATTTATTTATCTATTCAAAAAGGTAAAAGAGAGAATTAAATGGAATTTTAAAACATTAATATTTTTAACATTGAATTCAATTTATTTTTTTAAAATGAAAAATATGTTATATTTATAGAAGTTGTATTACAAGGTAAAATGAGTTGGACAGGCATCAAGGGAGAAATAAAATCCTCCTCCAATCCCTCCTAGCTCAAAAATTACCCATAAAAAATTACCATACATAATGCAGATATCCATACACCTCAACACTACCATAGTTGAATTCCAATTTATCCAATTTATCTAAATTTCATAAACCATCCATTTATCTTCATGTTGTGTTGCTCTGTGGCCTAATTGTGATAGATTCATTAGACTCACTATCTGCTCTTCCTATTCTACTATCTTCTTGTATCACCTCCTGCATCCCTTGGATTATTTGGCACCAGCTTATCTGATTTTCCATCTGAGAGTCCACATATTACCCTTCCTCAAGATATTTTTCCCATTTTCCCTCTTTCCCTATTTCCCTCTTTCCCTCTTACTTGATATGTGTAATAAAAACATCTTGAAAAACTTTCCAGATCTTCTAAAATACTTCCACTTTCCTTCTCTCTCTGATTCCTAGCACCTGAAAGGACCTTATCAGATCCAAGATTCCAGCCCATACCTGAGAGTCTATCTCTATCCACAACTTATGTAACTATAGATTTGAAACTATCATTGATGTTTTCAAGATCACATGTCCTTCTGTTTCATTATTTGTTGCCTTACCCATACCTTTTGCACTTCAGTGCACCTGTTCTCCTTTCCAATTTCGCATGATAATACAAAAATCAACTCTCCTAGGGTTTTTAGTAGAAGCCCCATTTGTGTTTGCCTTCATCCACTCTCTGGGAGGTGACCTCCACCCTATGTTATTCAAGGGGATCTCACCTGTGTATCCATCCCTAATTTTTTTCTCTATTACAGTTATTCCAAGGCTTTGTAGAATAATCACTTCCTGCATTTTTATGTTTGTTTCCTACTGTAATATGATAGATAGTGTTTCTATTACCTTACTCATTATCCTCTCCCATAATTTCTCCTTTGTTTTTTTCTCTAATCTAAATGTGTGTATTTCGTTCTAGCCATAATTGTCACCATATGAAGCTAGGTCCCAGTTTCCATGCCATTTTCATTGTTTTAGTCTTAAAGATGCACTGTTTCCATTTCTCATAAAAGCTTTCCTAGCTCTCGAAAAATTCCCAATGCTATCTCATTTACCTCCACCAATTGATCCATATGTCTTTATAAAAATAACACCCAAAAAAGATGTGATTCAAGGTCTTCTCTACCTTTCCACACAACACATTTGGAAGGCCCAAAGAAATCTCTTTTTCTCAAATTATCAAATGTTAAGCACTTTTTGTGGTTAATCAGCCATAAAAAAATGTTAAATTTAGGCCATCCTTCCTTTTTCCAAATAAATATCCATGGAAGTGATGTTGGGGTAATGTCATATCCACAAACTACCTTGTATCCCTCCTTTGCCTTATAAATTCCCACCTTACTTCCTCCTCATCCAAGTATATCCCTCTTAAAACCATCCTAAATTTGATGTCTTTGGAGATGCCTCCACAATTTTTTTATTAGTTCCTCCATCCCCCTCATTGGCCATTCTCAGGGATGTTTCCACTGTAGTAAGTCTAGCACATATTGATTCCATGATTTCATATAATAAGAGGCTTTCCACCACCCTATTTTTTGGAGCTCTCCTTTCCAACTCTCCATATTTGGGAATATTTGAATAATTGGTTGAGATTGATTCCATGAATCCTCTCAAAATAGAGCATCATTTTCGTCCCCTAACTGCCAATATAGGTATGGCTTTATTAACTCCTGGCCTACTAACATTGTCCTCCATATTGTAGATCCATCTCCTTCCACTTTGTGTCTTGGAATGTTTTTCTTAGCCACTTCTACGTAATATTTATCTTATAAGATTCTACTCCATAAACCCCTAGTAGTTGTAAACATCTCCAATATAGCTTCCCAGCTAATACCTTACTATTGTGGGATGCTGATCTTATCCCCAATCCTCCTTATTTTTTTGGTTGGCATATCTTCTTCCAACCCACTAGTGTTATTTTTTTCTTCCCTTGCACTTGACCACAAAAACTTTCTTGTGCGTTTATCAATATCTTTTAGAATTCTCTTTGGATATTGAAGTACGAAAAATTTATAAACTGGGAGAGCTTGTAGCACAAATTTAATCATTGTAAGCCTTCCTTCCAAGATTAGCCATTTGTGAGTCCAGTTTCTCATCTTAGCTTAACGTCTATCCATAAACCCTTTCCACTCCTTGTTTTTTGTTTTCTTTGCAGATAAAGGTACTCCTAAATCCTGTATGGGTAAAGGAATTTCCATGAATTTCAACAATTGTATAATTTTATCTCTCACCCTCTTCATTGCATTAAAAAAACAATTTGAGATTTTTGTCATTAAAAATTTTCCCATTAGCTTGAGTATACCCATCTAAAAATTCTTTTATGTTTCTTGCTACTATGATATTGGCTTGACTAATAAGAGTAGTATCATCCACAAACTAGAGGTGATTTATCTCAATTTGAAAACTTATTTTTAGGCCCCTTAGCCTCCCCTATTGTCTCCCTTTTTTAACAGTCTCCCGAGACCCTCTACATAAAGGATAAAAAGGTAAGGGGAGAGAGGGTCCCCTTGCCTCAACCCCCTTCCTACTGTGAACATGGGAGAGGGACTACCATTTATTAGAATTTATAATGATGTAGTATGTGTACAGGCTTTTACCCAATCTCTCCACCCCTCTACAAAGCCCATTTTTCTAAAATCCTTTGCATAAAGGACCAGTCTACTCTATCATAGACTTTAGAAAGATCTAATTTAATAAACATACCTACGTCCTTTTGTTTTTACATTATGTGTATCACCTATTGGGCCACTACTATTCCATCTAGAATTTACCTGCCTTAAAAAAAAAACACCTTGCTCACTTGAAATCAGATTTGGTAAAAAATGTTTTAACCTTTCTACCATAAGCTTTGTTAATATATTGTATACTACATTACATAATGAAATAGGCCTGTCATTATCAATTATCTCACTAGGTGGGCCCTTAGGAATCAAAGTGATAAAATTATGATTCAAGGCTTTTAACATTTGCTTACTCTATCTGATTTCCTCTAGTGCCTCCACCATTGCTTGGACCATAATTTCCTATAAATTTTGATAAAATTCAATGGGGAATCTGCCTGGTTTTGGAGTCTTTCCTGTTTGCATTTTTTACATGATCTACAAGGTTTCTTCCAAATAAATTCTCCCTTTAATAATTTATTGTGTTTAGGTTTGACTAATTACTGAATTATCTCTAGTATATTCTCCTGCCATATTGCATTCAAATTTTCATTACTACTAAAAAGAATATGGAAGTACTAATATGCTATAATTTTCATTTCACTTCTACTAGTTTTTACCTAATCCATCATATTTGTAAGACCTACAATTCTATTTTGTTGTCTCCTGGTTTTTGTCTTATGAAAGAATGTTGTGTTTTGGTCCCCCTCCTTTAACCATGTGATTCTGGATCTTTACCTCTAATAGATTTCTTCTTGTTCCTCCAAAGCTTCCTCTCTCCTAATAATTTATGCCTCATGTTGCAACAACTATTTCATTATAGTTCCTTGTCTTATCTCGTGAGCAATCTTCTCCTTTTGATCCTTGATTTTGTTCTTTTAGATTCTAGTTATTTCCTTCTTCTGTTTACTCCACTTCTTTAGTTGGTTCCTTACATATTTTAGTTGTTTGTGGAGTTTGAATTGGGCTATCCCAAATCTTGGTTTCATTAATTTCCACCATTCCTTTGTGTAGTCCCCTAACTCCTCATCTTTCAACCACCATAGCTAAAATTTAAAAGTTCCCGTAACTTTATGATTATGTTCTTCTATGGTTAGGCTTACTGGAAAATTATTTGAAGAAATCCTATTCATGACTATAGCACCCTAAAATTGGCGCAGTTAAACCCTTAGTAAAAAGATAAAAATTTGAATTTTAACCCCAAAACCGCCCGTTACCCGCTCCCCTCATTTTTCGTGCCATTTTTAGGATTTGTTTTGACCGTTGGACGATATCGTCGACGATCAGACGAAATCATCCCAGATCTGACGAATTCGTCTGGAATAGAACGTCCAGACGATTTCGTCCCAAAACTAAATTTTCATAATTAGCTTCTATTTCAACAGCTTCTCTAACTTGGGCAGAAAGCGTGTCTGCACGGTTAGAGTCTCCCCCATTGGAGATCTCCCAAATTGGGGTGATCTCCAACCTCCTAACCTCTCCCTAAATCCTATATAAACTTAGGATTTTTCTTGACTTCCCCTGGCTGATTTTCCCTGCAACTTTAGTTTCTCGTGCATTAGAACACCTTCGCACCATTGTTTGCATTGTGTATTTCAAGTTTTTCTTGCAGGAATTTTACTATTTTTCAGCTGGAGCAAGCTCGGATCGTCGTTGGCGATTCCAGACGATTTCGGATGATCCTGTCGTAGATCGGTGATGATCTCATACGATTGGAGGTGATCTCGACTGCAGTCCATATTGGGGGCAATCAGAGCCCGGAGTTTGCATTTTTTTATCTTCTCTCTTCATTTCCTTATGCATTAACTTAGTTTATTCTATTTTTGCATTCTAGAGTTCACCTCATTTAGCATAGATGCATGATAAAGTTAAAATAAATTATTAAATTAATGCATTTCCTTTAATTGTTATCTGGATTTATCATTTAGGTAAGTTTACTATTATTTCTATCATTTCCCCTTGCTTTTGCAGTTGCATTTTTGGTCTTTGGTATCTATTTCTATGATTGCAGGTTTTTGACGAATTCATCAGGTCGATGATGATCTCGTCTGATCTCAGATGATCGACTATGATCTGAGATGATTCTATGCAATTGTAGATGATTATGTAAGATTTGAGATGATCTGGACTTCTACAAACCTCAGAATCTTCATCAGACATCCGAAATCAGGTACATTCTATCTTATTTAGCACACTTTCTATGTTTAGCACTTATTCATGCTTTCTGTATCCATATAAATCAGCATTGGCATATAGAATAGCTTAGATTCATCTTGGCCAAACCTAGGAATTGAATGATTGAATATAAAAATGAACACATCAAACCCATTCTCAACCTAGGCATGGAAACTGCCACTCAAAGTTTCCTGGTGAACCCCACCATCCATCAAAAATTCACCCTTATACCCCTCCCCGAGAGGCGTGACCTTCAAAGGGCCTCTCAGTCCGAGGTATTGTCCCATCCTTCTCGCATCCCCCTTTCGGGCATGGATCCTATAGCCTGAAGGTAAGGATGTGAAAAATTTGGAGCGATACATTTTGGTGAACCCGACGTGAAAACTAAAAACCTTTTGAAAAAAAAAAAAGGAGAAGATTGTTAAGATTGCATATCATATTTAGATGGTAGATTATAATAAAAGATGAGTTGTCACCATAAATGTTGAAAATCAATTAGCAGCCATAGAGATTACTTCTTTGCTTAGAGTATCTCAAACAAATAGAGTCCAACCTTTGTGGGACGAACTTGATAGGAGATTGGGTATTATTTCATCTAGATCGACAGAACTTAGGCAAATTAAGAGGTTTGTCCTAGATAGAATCCTGGATCCTGATCAAGTGACTTTATACCATGAGCTTCAGAGAGCTTGCCATAGGTGGTTAGCAGATAAAAGAGCACTTGTGTCTTTCGAGTTGTACACCTTTGAGGAATACCTCGACAACGCAGTTGTAGTACATAAATTTCTATCTCGTATAGAGGATCAAGAGGTCATTCTTACGGATAGAAAGAGATGGAATAGAGTTCCTAGAGCTGTGTTATATCGAGAGTATTGCCATGAACTTTATTTCTACAGGTCAGAGTCTGAAACAGATAATATCACCATAGCACACTTTGTCAAATTCTTGAAAAACCATTTCCAATTTGAAGAGGAGCATTTCATGACTCCTGATGAACTTGATCCTATTAATGATATCCATAAACTATTTATAGAAAACTAAGCCATTCTTTTATTATTATTATTTCTTGCATTTAGTATGTTGTTTGTTGTCTTTATAATATTATTATAAAAACAAAAATATAACAAAAATTAAAACATTTTCTTTTAAGTATTATAGTAGGTATATAATTAAAATATATACCTCCCAAACTTGTCACATATATATATATATATATATATATATATATATATAAATATATATTTTCTAAAATCTAAGTTTAAGCATAATGACTAGACTTAGGAATGGAAAACAGACTGAAGTAGAAGAAGATTGGTTAGGAAAACCATTAAATAACCCAGATGTCCTTCCTGAAGACCCAATTCAGGAAGAAGGAACCCTAGACCAACAAGAAGAAGAGTTTGTTGTAGGAAATGAACAAAAAGAAACTGTTAGAGAGGAAGGATCCTCATCCCCTAAAATGTCTCCGGGAGGAGTCATTACTTTTGAGAACATGGAACATTTCTGGAAGTTCCTCAATACTAATATTGGCGCTCTTAATAGAGCAGTCCATATGGACAAGGATCAAATTAGTGACACTCAAGCAACCCTAGAAGAAATATATCACACATGCACTAATCCCTTGTCCTTCGTTGATCAAGAAAGTGATCAAGCTGGACCATCCAATTTGGATATGGCCGCTATAATCCAGAACATGCAACAACAACAGGTTACCCAACCACCTAGAGTGCCCGTTACCAAGCCTAGAGTTATTCCCACACAAAAGAAACCTTCATTCACTACTCTATTTCGCCAAGCTATTGATCAACATACCTCAAATCAACAAAAGCCCAAAACAAAACCAAACACCAATTTCCAACAATCTGGGATACAACATAATGCTACTACAAATCTTCTTCATAATACTCTCCCTACCAACCATTTGCATAATAGCAATATAGCATCTAATCCTTACGTCACGCCATCATACGCTCACAAATCCCATACTCATGTACCACCGAACCAATATGGTGGACAAACTAGTAATCTGGAAGCCATGGTGAAACAGTTAGTCTCCCGCATGGACCAGATAGATCCCTACCATCCCTCGTACAATTATCGAGAGATGTGTAGTCAGCCTTTAGATCCTATAGTCGTAGCACAACCATATCCTAAACACTTTCCTATGCCTGTCCTACCTATATACAAAGGAACCGAAGATCCCATAGAGCATCTTCGTATGTTTAGGATAGCATGTCATGATATATCACATGATGACTTGTTATTACTAAAAATGTTCCCAAAAAGTTTAGGAGGAATGGCATTAGAGTGGTATTATCAATTACCCACTCATTCTTTGAGGAATTTCGAAGAAACAACCGAGTCTTTTGTTCATCAATTTAGTGCCTACATCGAAAGGCATGTAACCATTAAATATTTGTACAACTTAAAACAAGACAAAGATGAATGTTTTGCTGATTTCCTAGCTCGGTGGAGACAGTTGATAGGAAAATTGCACTTTGTGTTACCTTATCGAGAAATGTTGGATATCTTTATCAATAATTTACAAGAACAACTATCCTATGAGTTATCAACTGCTACCTTGACCACCTTCGATCAAGCTATAGACTTAGCTCGAAGAGTGGAAGATGCTCTCATTAGGAGAGGTCAGCTTAAAAAGAAAGACGATGAGAAAACATCCAGAAATCAATATAAGAATAAACAAGTTGTGGGTGATGGAGTCACTGATAGCAGAAACATTGCTAATGTTAATGCTACGAAAACAACGGAGAAGTTTATACTGAAACCTCCTGATAAACCACCTCGAGAATTTACTAGGTTAAATCAACCTCTATCAACCATTCTACCATAATTATTAGAATGAGGTTTGATCCAATTACCAAATATCCGGGAACCTGATCCAACTATACCCGGATACAGAGCTGATTTACACTGTGATTTCCATAGAGGACCTGGACACGCTACCAACTCTTGTAAAATATTAAAACATAAAATACAAGACTTAATTGATAACAATGAGATGGAGGTGCAAGCCTTTCAACCTAAACAAAATCCTCCTAATAATGCTCAAAAGAACATCCCCCAAAATCAGAATCAGAATGCCAATCAATCATTGGACATATTTCAACATCCTTTACCAAAGCATGGTAAAGAGGTGGCTAATCAAATTGAGCATCATAATGTTCCCCCTCCTACCCGATATGTAGGGACTATTAGTGGACATTTACCTGCTCATGATCTGCAAATATTTGACACAACTTTATCCATGGTTACGACCAGACCTCTATATAATATTCGGACACCTGATCTTAGTGATACAGAATATGAGACTGAAAGTGATATGGAAATCACATCAAATCAATCGAATAGTTCTGAAGATGAATCAGATGCTATTCAACCTATCACAAATTCTATGGTTCCGGAAGAACCATTTCCAAGAAGAGTCACTACTAGACCATCTTCTCACCAATTACTTTCTAATGAACAAGCCATAAATGCTAGACCAAGACCCATTCATCATCCGCAAAATAATATTGTAGGTACCATCGGAGTTGTTACTAGACAACAGGCTCAAAATTCTCAACAAGATCAAACTCAGAACGATGGATCAGCTCCATTTGTTTTGAAAGTTCCTAATAAAGGGAATCATGCGCCTAATGTTCAACCTAAACCTCCTTATAATATTAATGAACAATTATCAAATACTACAGCTAGAATTTCCCTTTTGGACCTTTTAAGATCTTCTCCTACACATAGGGATGAATTAATGCTCACATTAAGCCAAATGATGGTACCACAAAATATTCAACCTGAAGCCATGGCCAATACTATCATAACTCGAGAAGTCGATTGTATTGACTTTCGAGATAGAGATATACCGCAACATAGTTTACATAAGGATAACCCCTTATATATTACTGCCCTAATTGGAGATGTAGCAGTTAAACGAGTCTTGATTGATAATGGTTCATCTTTAAACATTTGCACTTTTGACTTCTACCAAATATTTGGGTTTAGAAGTGATGAAATGAAAAGAACTGATATGATCATAAAAGCCTTCAATGATGAAACACAAGAAACGTGTGGAGTTATTACTATCCCATTGCAAGTTGGTCCAAGAACCTTAGACACGACCGTGTTTATTGTACATTGCCCTGCATCGTACAATATACTCTTGGGTCACCCTTGGATCAACGCGATGCGAGCTGTTCCCTCAACTTTACATCAGTGTGTTAAATTCGAATTTAAAAATCAGTTGGTTACCATTCATGGTGATCCTAGACCCTTTGATATGTGTGCTTTGGCAGAACCTATTGGAGTTCAATTTTGCCCTGCTCTATCATCCACACATCCTAATTCTCATCATCCATCTAAACGTGTGAAACACACACCCATAACATCATCTAATTTTTCTCCATCAACTCCACCTCTACATATAGTTCAACCATCTTCCGAACAAACCACATTAGGACCTCAAAAAGATCCTAAACCCACAACCAATGCTTCTTGTTTTACTCCTATAACTTCCATACCTATAGACCCATCCATCGACATCTCTACAACATCTACACCTACCAGAGGCATATTTTCCGCATCCGAAGATGTAGGAAATGTTCCTTCTACCTCTTACGCTCTTACTGATGAGCTCTTACCCGATTTATCTAAAATTCTTATATCAAAAAAACAAATGTTGCTATGCAAGATTCCCTTATTTTAAATAATTTCCCACCCTCTCCTCATACCTTGGGCCCCCCCCAGCCTATGGGAAGTATTTACCAAGTCGGGAGCTGTGCTTTTATTTATAAGGGATATGACTAGGGAAGAATACCTAGAAACATCAAGACACATTATGATGGATATGCTCGATGTTATTTTACTAATGAGTATATTAAAGCTAAGCCTATAATGCTTAAATTGGGATATAAAGGGAAAGGTTTGGGACCTTTCCAGAATGGTATGAAAGAACCTTTTGAGGTAGAGCCATGGCCCGCCCGATGTGGTGTGGGCCTATTTCCTAGTAAGGGTCAGCCCTTCCCATTTGAGGATGATGATCAATTCATATGTTACCAAGATTATTTGGATGAACGTGATGCTTTGCATCTAATAAATAAGCCATTTACATGTAATATGCTATCCATAGCTTACCCTCAGATGATCGCTGAATCCGACGATGAGTTGGAGGGAGATATCTTCCATGATGTCTCCGTTGAGGAATTATTACATAACGGATTTTATTTCGATGGCTCTATACCTAGTATAGCCCAGCTTGAGGCCACGACTCCTCAAGATGAATTATCCAAGCTAACCTCGGAAGAATTACAAGAATTGGGCGTTTCACCCGCCCCACCTAATTTTGAGAGAGATCTACACATGGAAGTAGAAAACGTCATAAAAATTAACATTGGAACCGAAGATAATCCTCACATAATCAACATTGGATCAGAATTGAGTCAAGACAAACAAGATAAATACATTGCATTTCTTAAGGAATATGAAGATGTCTTTGCTTGGACATATGAAGATATGCCAGGATTAGACCCTTCTCGTAGTTATGCATCACCTAGTAGTCCATCCGGATGCTAAACCTGTTAAACAGAAACTTAGAAAAATGCATCCTAAAGTGGCCTTACTAGTCAAAGGGGAATTAGAAAAACTCCTGAAGGTTATTTTTATACAAGCCATTGATTATGCTGAATGGATCTCGAATGTAGTTCCAGTAACTAAGAAAGAAGCTACCAAAGTTAGGGTTTGCACAGACTTTAGAGATATTAATGTTGCATGCCCTAAAGATGATTTTCCTCTTCCCAACATGGATCAGATCATTGATTTTACTGCTGGGAGTGGAATGATATCCTTAATGGATGGATTTTCTGGTTATAATCAGATCAGGATAGCTCCTGAAGATCAGGCTAAAACAACCTTTATTACCCCTTGGGGGACCTTTTGTTGGAAAGTGATGCCATTCGGTTTGAAGAATGCAGTGCAACATATCAACGAGCCATGACTTATATCTTTCATGATATGATGCATGATATTCTACATGATTATGTAGATGATATTATAGCTCGTTCCATCAAAGAAGATGATCATTTAGATGACTTGAGAAAAGTATTTGATCGGTTAAGGGAATATCTTATCCGATTGAATCTAGCCAAATGTATATTCGGAGTTAAGTCCGGTAAATTATTGGGGGTTATAGTTTCTTTACGTGGCATTGAAATTGACCCTCTCAAGATCATGGCTATCACTGATATGCCCGCACCCACAAATATATCTGAATTACGAAGTCTACAAGGTAAGCTTCAAGCTATTCGTCGCTTCATCGATAAGTTGGCGGACAAAACAGGACCCTTTCTTAAGCTTCTTAAGAAAGATGTCTCTTTTCATTGGGATGATGAATGTCAGGAAGCATTTGAACTCCTCAAACAATATCTCCTTAACCCACCTGTGCTTTCACCACCTAGACCTGATCGCCCATTTATCTTGTATATTTTTGCTTCAGATTTTGCCTTAGGAGCTATGTTAGCTCAACTTGACGATGAGAAAAGAGAGCGTGCTAATTATTACATTAGCCGAACCTTAATCAGTTATGAAACCCGCTACACAACATTAGAGAAACTATGTCTAGCAATCATATTTTCTACACAGAAACTATGCCATTATATGCTCAGTCAAAAAATGTATGTTATTGCTAAATTCGATCCTTTACGGTATCTCATGAGTCGACCGTACTTATCTGGTCGCACAACAAAGTGGGTTCTTGCGCTAAGCGAGTTTGAACTCATGTTTATAGGACAGAAGTCTGTTAAGGGTCAAATCATAGCAGATCAATTAGTTGCTGCACCCTTAGAGTCTACCCATCCCCTCATCATTGAGTTTCCTGATGAATGCCTTAAATTAGAGGCAGACCATCCAGAGCAATGGTCCCTATACTTTGACGGAGCCCGATGCATGAGTGGGGCTGGTGCAGGTATTATTTTAATATCTCCATAGAAACATCTTATACCTCTGTCCTTTAAATTAATGTTTGCTTGTACTAATAACACTGCTGAATATGAGGCTCTAATCCTTGGATTACGAGCTGCCTTGGCACTAAAAATTAAAAATCTATTGGTTTTCGATGATTCTCAACTTGTCATAAATCAAATCAATGATGTTTATCAGACCAGAGATGATAAATTACGTCCATATAAAGCATATGTCTTACAATTAATATCTTTATTTGATCAAGTTACCTTGGAAGCTATTTCTAGAACTAGCAACCGTGCGGCTGACGCTATGGCTGCAGCTGCATCTCTTTTGCCCTTGGAGTTAGATGACGAATATGCTACCATCATTATTCATCGACTCCAGGAACCCGCTTCAAATAAATCATGCTTAGAACCTTTGGATGTGTTTCTAATCAACGAAACTACTCCCGAACCTTGGTACACTGATATATTTAATTTTCTTCAAAATGGGACCTTCCCTGAAGGTTGTAATAGCAACCAGTGGCGGTTATTACGTAGACGAGCAAGTCGCTTCGTAATTATTGGCAATACGTTGTATAGGAGATCTTTTGAAGGCATCCTATTGAGATGTTTGAATTTAGACGAATCTAGATCAGCTTTGAGTGAAGCCCACGATGGATCTTGTGGGGGACACTTCAGTGGTAGCGCCATTGCTAAGAAGCTCCTTAGGATAGGATATTTTTGGCCCACCATGGAGAATGATGCACATGATTACGTGCGCCATTGCGACAAGTGCCAGAAACACGCTGACCTTGTCCATGCCCCTGCACAAGAACTGCAGGCTATTTCATCTCCTTGGCCCTTTTCAAAATGGGGCTTAGACATCATTGGAAAAATCAATCCTGCATCATCTGATGGACACAAATTCATCATAACTACCATCGAGTATTTTACAAAGTGGGTTGAAGCTATGCCCTTAGCTTCCTGCACTGGAACCCAAGTTTCCAAATTTATCTTTAATCAAATTATTTGTAGGTTCGAAATTCCTGCAAATCTCATCTCGGATAATGGAACTTGTTTCAAAAATAAAGATGTCAAGAAATTATGTCAAAAATATAAAATTCAACATCGTTGGTCCACTCCCTATTATCCTCAGGGTAATGGCCAAGCAGAAGCATCTAATAAAACATTAATCAAAATCCTTAAAATACTGGTCAACAAATCTGGCCGAGATTGGCACATCCAATTATATCCTGCTTTGTGGGCTTATCGAACTAGCGTTCGCACTCCCACGGGCACTTCACCTTTTGTTTTGGTTTATGGCATTGAAGCTGTTTTTCCCTTTGAATTAGAAGTTCCTTCTTTGGCTCTACTACTTCAAGATACTGAAGTAGGAGATGAATATCGTGTTGGCAGACTTAGTCAGCTGGAACTCCTAGATGAGAAGCGCATCAATGCTTTGGAACATCTTCGTGCCTACCAAAACAAGCTCAAGCGAGCATACCTCAAGAAATTTCATCATCGATCCTTTGAGATCGATGACCTTGTCTTGAAAGAAAATCAAAAAATACTAATGCAACTAAAGATCTTAAAGGTAAATTTGAGCCCAACTGGCTTGGACCGTATATCATCACTGCTAAATTTGGATCGGGAGCATACCGATTAGCTACCTTAGATGGTAAAGATCTTAAAGAACCTATGAACATTATGCATCTTAAACGCTATTATGCATAAAATCTGGTCATTTCATCATTGTATATATTGTTATTTTGCATATTGTTTCATTTTAGTCATTCATATAAAAATTTCAAAAACAATCACATTGTGTATCTTCTTTCAATTCATAAATTAAAATCAAAATATAAAAATATCAAAATCATCAAAATCTTCAAAAACATCTTTTATTTTCATACCTGTCAATTCTTGAAGTATTGCGATTATATTTTCAATTATTTTGGATAAATTAGCATTTATTTGGAATCCCGCACTTTCACACTCACATGAATAAATATCTTGATTTTATTTGGTATGATTATTAATCTCTCTTATATCAAAGTCCACAGTTGAATTAAATAAAGTTTTGAGCATAGAGAATTGATCTTGTTATTTACTTGAACCAAGCATATCTTTTCACATTAAAATGATTTCATTGCAAATTCGATATGATGCTACATAGTAGAAATGGTTTCTTGAGCGAAAAGTTTCCCCTGCTATCCTATCATGCACATGGTCTAGAATATTTGAGAATTGACAAAAGGACAAGCTCACCCCTACCCAGAATAAAAATCCCTTGCTCTACAACCAATCCGAGCAAGTATCCCTAGTATAGGAAGAAAAAGAAAAGTCAAGAAAAAATGAGAAAAAGAAAAATATTATTTTGTACCATCTCAACAATATTTCAGCATTATCTCAGTTCCAAGCAAAAATACAAAAAAAAAAAAAAAGAGAAAGAGAAAAGAAAAAGCAAAAAGCAATAAAATCCCTTTTCCCTACCCTTTGAAAAGAAAAGAAGGGTGAATGAGCTTGAATCCCTGGAATTCTCAATTATTCGAAAACTGTGAGGTAAGCCCCATAACAGGTGGTTTGTGCCCAACCCGCTTGGCCTTGGGTAATTCCTAGCATGGTGATATGTCTGTTACATTAGCGACCTTCTTTTGTATAGACCTATGTCGGCTTATGGATTAGCTAGCTCTTGATGACCCGACTTACATAGTAGTCTGGTACGGTTACATGCATATAAATCATGGTCAATGAACATTTATTTGGTTAATTCAAATTACTTGTATCAAATTATCTTGCTCAAAATTGGTGAATGAACAATACAATTGCACACACATTTGTATTTGAGAGATTTTTGTATCATTATGATAGATCAAGATCGGCAATGAACTCACATCTTGCACATGAGGGTTCCTTATAAATCTACATTTTGTCTTTGAGATAATTTAAAATATTTATGCAAATCTTTTGGAATAATTTCATCTTCTTATTTAAAAGAACATTTGTTTAGTATAAAAACAATTACATACATTTTTTTCAAAAATCCAAAATTTCTTTCAACAACATATTCAAAAATCTAGCAATAAAGTCACGTTTATATATATATATATTTTTCTGTTTATCTCAAAATCAAAAATCAATTATGCAATAAAATTATTTTTTTTGGATTTCGTGATGATGGTATAAGTCTATACCTATAATTCTATGCCTAGCGCAAACCATTGTTCTAATTTTATTTCCCATTCATTATAATTTATAAAAACATATGGCTTACATCATTATGTTACACAATTGTGCTTTAAAAAAAAAATGCACAATCTTTCTATTTCATTTCATTATGTCAACATTCAATTTTGCAATGATGGTATAATTCCTAGGGAATTATTCAAAAAATTTATCACACTTAGGAATTTATGCCTAGCAAAAATCATTTTTTAAATATATTTCATGCATAATATTTTTATAAAAATCTGAAAACAAATCATCACCATCATCATTTTTCATCATCACAACACAAAGTCTTAAGACAATCTCTTAAGCACTCTTTTACTTTTAGCAATATTTCTATACTGGGATTAGCTTGACGACCTAGCGAGCGGCGACTCCATGAAATGGTCTATAACAACGACAATGTCCTTTGAAATTATTGTTAGAAGTCCCTTTTATTTTTCATCAAATCACACCACAAAACAACCAATTTGTTTACATCAGATTATTCCATTTAAATTTTATGGCATGACATAAAATTATACTATTTCCAAACGACATAATTACATGAATAATCAATCAACAAATTCTAAAAATTGAAGCATCATCAAACATATGGACAAGTCATATCACAAACAAAAAAATCATATATATATATATATCAAAATATTTGTACATCATATCACAACTGGATTGGTATGCCACAATCTATACCCTGGCATACTCAATCCTCTCAAAAATATATCCAATCCAGTCTATAGCAGCTAGTCTCGAGAAGCCCTCGAGCTCTCAACCTCATCTCCTCTCCCACCCTGGCATGGAGGAGGTGGTCCCATAGAGGTCCATGCTGTGTCTCGGGTCCTCACCATCGATCATGAGGATGTCCTCGATGATCCCATCCTGATCGGCTCCGTAATGCGACTGGCAGCTGTAACCTCTGGCCCTCTGGAACCAGCTAGAAGTATGCTCCCTGATAGAATGTGGTCTGAGCAATAGACCATGCCAACTCCTGCATGCTCGCCCCTCCGCTCTGAGCCCTGAGCCATGTAGCCTCATCCTATAGAGTCTGCACCTGAGCTCGTAGGTGGGCATTCTCAGCCCGGAGAGCCGCCATCTCGCTGCTCTCCCCCACCTCGACACCCTTGCCCTTATCGAGTGATGGTGGCCTCTCCCCCTACTGAGAAGGGAATCCCTCCTCCCTCCTCCTTTTCTATGGTCTCTATGGAGCCTGTGGCATCCTCTAGCATCTCTCCTATGGAGACCGTCATTGCTCTCTCCCTCTGTGACCTCGCGCTGCCTCAATGGTAGCCTGGCACCGCCTCCCCATCCATCGCACAACCACGTGCATCGGACCCTATGCCCTCATCATCCGAGGAGGGTGGATGCCTACGTACTAGGCATCGTATCCATCAGTGACCCTAGTGTCATCCCCATCCACTGGCTGGATGGGGGCATCATCCATGTCTTGGCTCTAGAATCGTTGCATATCCGGAGCCCCGCTCAGTGTGGTATTATCTCGGATAGTCTAGGAGTACTCATAGTCCCTGAGAGATGGGATCCCCTATTGTAGACCGAACTATCACAAAACTTGGTCATAGCGGTGGAGCTCTACCTCTCCCCGCTCCATCCTCAGCCAAAGACTCACCTGATGTGAGCCAACTCCTGTCCATCCTCTCCCCACCCTGGATGCTCTCTCCATGGCCTCCAGGTGATCTGGTCAAGGATGAGGTCATCTAGTAACCTCCGTGACATCGATAGATCTATCCGCCATTGTGACCCTCTCTAGAGCCACCAATAGAAAACTCAGGGTCTCTCCCGGTCAACCCCTATTAGTGGGAGTCCTACCGGCCTCCGCACCGTGATGTGCTCCCAACACCATACCTATAGTAGCGATGTCAAAACCAGACATCGGCCTCCCTTGTATACGACCCCATGTAGGATCCTATACAAGCGACACAATACAAAGCTGCCCCATGCAAATCTGTACCCGTGGTCTCTCATGTCGTAGACCACATCTGAAAGGAGCCATGGTAATCTGCACCCACTCTGGTGGCACAGTAGTAGGCCACCCACTACCCCTGCCAAAACTTGAGTCAACCTAGATGCCCCAGGCATCTGCCTCAGAGACTCGATGTTCACTCCGCCCTTCTCCAGGGTGAAGCTCGGGTCTCCGCACAACCTCATCATAGCCTGGCCTTGATTGGCCGTAGGAGTCATCAACCGTCCTTGTATGGGGATCCTCAAGATCCTCCATACATCCTCCAAAGTGGGAGCCATCTCCCCTATCGATAATCGAAAGCAGGATGACCCCGGATACCATCTCTCTGCTAGGGCTGTCAGTAGCCCCATGTCTGTCGGTATTTGTGGCATCTCTACCACATGTTGTAGTCCGACCTGTGCCAGTCGGTCTCGCTCTGCCTGATTGAGCATGGCCATGTCATCCCTCAGCCCCCATATTTCCATTCCTGACTTTTTAGTAATCCCCTCTACAAAATAAATAATCAAACAATAAAAATCATCAATAGATAATCATTAAAATCAGTTAAATTAATTTAATCTTCTAAAAACAATAATGATATCATCCACCATTGGATGATATCATCCTAAATTAGGTCAAATCATCCTTTGTAGGATGAAATCATCTCCGATTTCTCAACTTGGGGATCACCCCTATTTCATCAATTTTTCCCTAGATGAAATCGATGATCTAGGGACGATTTCGTCCCGACGTCGTCGACGGCCTAAAAACGGCCGCGATGCCCCAAAATAGTCAAAATTTAAATAAAAAATTACACAAATCAAATTAAAAACATAATTCACTAAGTTTCGATCCTTACCCATAGCCGCGTCGGACCTCTGTCGATCTGTGCGTGGTTTCGACCATTTTGTCTGTAGAGCTCTAAAAATAGTGAAAATGAACAGTAAAAATGAATTAGGGTTTTACCCTATTTTTCTTAATTTTATTAAAAAAACAACATTTTTAAATTTTGCTTTTTCGTGCTTTTACCTCAAACGTTCGATTTGGGTAAAAACACGGAGGGGGCACCATAGTAAGCAGTCGTACGATTCGACCTAGAATCGTCGTCTAAAAAATTGAGTAAATTTTTGCTTTCTCATAAAACGGGAAGAACTCGTCTTTAACGCATTTTCTTCAAAAAATTTGCTAAAGAGGGGGCAAAATGTAGCACCCTAAAATTGGCACAGTTAAACCCTTAGTAAAAAGATAAAAATTTGAATTTTAACCCCAAAACCACCCGTTAACCCGTTACCCACTCCCCTCATTTTTCATGCCATTTTTAGGATTTGTTTTGACCGTTGGACGATATCGTCGACGATCAGACGAAATCATCCCAGATCTGATGAATTCGTCTGGAACAGAACGTCCAGACGATTTCATCCCAAAACTAAATTTTCATAATTAGCTTCTATTTCAACAACTTCTCTAACTTGGGCAGAAAGCGTGTCTACGCGGTTAGAGTCTCCCCCGTTGGAGATCTCCCAAATTGGGGTGATCTCCAACCTCCTAACCTCTCCCTAAATCCTATATAAACTTAGGATTTTTCTTGACTTCCCCTTGGCTGATTTTCCCTGCAACTTTAGTTTCTCGTGCATTAGAACACCTTCGCACCATTGTTTGCATTGTGTATTTCAAGTTTTTCTTGCAAGAATTTTACTATTTTTTAGTTGGAGCAAGCTCGGATCGTCGTTGGCGATTCCAGATGATTTCGGATGATCCTATCGTAGATCGGCGATGATCTCATACGATTGGAGGTGATCTCGACTATAGTCCAGATTGGGGGCAATCAGAGCCCGGAGTTTGCATTTTTTATCTTCTCTCTTCATTTCCTTATGCATTAACTTAGTTTATTCTATTTTTGCATTCTAGAGTTCACCTCATTTAGCATAGATGCATGATAAAGTTAAAATAAATTATTAAATTAATGCATTTCCTTTAATTGTTATCTGGATTTATCATTTAGGTAAGTTTACTATTATTTCTATCATTTCCCCTTGCTTTTGTAGTTGCATTTTTGGTCTTTGGTATCTATTTTTGTGATTGCAGGTTTTTGACGAATTCGTCAGGTCGACGACGATCTCGTCTGATCTCAGATGACCGACTATGATCTGAGATGATTCTGTGCAATTGCAGATGATCATGTAAGATTTGAGATGATCTGGACTTCTACAAACCTCAGAATCTTCATCAGACATCCGAAATCAGGTACATTCTATCTTATTTAGCACACTTTCTATGTTTAGCACTTATTCATGCTTTTTGTATCCATATAAATCAGCATTGGCATATAGAATAGCTTAGATTCATCTTGGCCAAACCTAGGAATTGAATGATTGAATATAAAAATGAACACATCAAACCCATTCTCAACCTAGGCATGGAAACTGCCACTCAAAGTTTCCTGGTGAACCCCACCATCCATCAAAAATTCACCCTTATACCCCTCCCCCGAGAGGCGCGACCTTCAAAGGGCCTCTCAGTCCGAGGTATTGTCCCATCCTTCTCGCATCCCCCTTTCGGGCATGGATCCTATAGCCTGAAGGTAAGGATGCAAAAAATTTGGGTCGATACAATGACCCTCACTTGATGCTTGGTATGCAAATATAATTCCTCCCCATGAAGAAACAATCCAAGCAAGATTTAACTGTCTCCCCTTCCTTTCTTCTATTTTTCTAGGTCATGGAGCTATCCACAGTTGGGATATCTATTAGATTCATTTGACATGTTATTGTTGAAAAAATATGTCCTTTTCCTCCAGTATGGCTCTACCTCCTTATTGTTCCTCTATTCTAAGTTTTGCATTGAATTATCCTCCCACAATCCATTGGTCCTCTGGGTAGTTATCTCTGATACTCTGGATAGCATCCCATTGATCCCTCTATAATCTAACTGTCTCTGCTCCATAAAAATTAACTATAGTCTAAATTTTTCTAGTTTCTCTATTTTGTAACCGGGCCATCAAAATCCCTCTCGTAGAGGATCCCCCTATCTCTAGGAACAGTTGGTGATTCCACATAGTAGCCAATCCACTTGGTTTCCCCTATGCTAATTGAGTAAGGATATCTCCTTTTTGTCATATCCTCCTGATTTTTTTTGTAAGTTTTCTCCTTGTATTTTGATTTGTTGTAACAAAACTATATCTGGACTCATATTTATGATAATATTTTTGACTTAATTTTGTCTAGGGTGACTGCATAAACCTCTCACATTCCAAGTGATTAATATCATTGAGAATTAGGAGAGAAAAAATCAGCCATCGATTTTACCTTTTCATTTTGGCTCAAATCTCTTCCTTATTCCTCCATCGTTTCCTTGTTTGACTTCCTCCTTGCAAATTGGTTCGGTTTTTGTTTCTTCTCCACTTTATGAATCCCTAAAGTAGGACTTTTTTTGTTCTTATTTTCTTCTTTCATCTCTATTTCATATTTCAAAATTATTCTATGCTCTATTTCCCCTCTTATGGTCTCCCTCGTGGGTTGAATATCCTCTTCCATGAGAGAGGTTGTGTCTAGTTCTGCTTCTTGCTTTTTCTCTAATACTAGCTTGGAATATTTTTCCCTATAAAATGGTATGGCTTGTTGAGTATCCTCCTCTAACGCTTCCATTTGAAAATCCCCTTCTATTTCCAAGTTTCCCAGTTGTTTGAATATCTCATATATGTTGTTTGTTATTATCGCTCTTTCTCCTTGTCTCTGGTTACTATGTTGATTTCTTTTGTTTGGTCTTCTCATTACTTTTTGAAAGCTCTCTAATTCTATTGGGCCTTTCCCTTACTTTTGATTTTCCTTTTGCTAAATATATTGACCCACCATGTTAATATTTGCTTTTATCCCCTCTTGTTCATATTAATGATCCTTAACTATTGGGCACATTCTAGCCAGATGTCTATGAGCGTGGTACACTTGACATCTGAATGGAATAGCCTCATAATCCAATTTTTGGTGCAAAACAAAATCCCCTATTTTTAGTTCTATCTTTGTTGTAAGAGTTTTTATGAGGTCCATTTCTACACAAACCCTAGCAAATATTATCAATCCTCTTAAAATTGTTTCTCTTGATCTACCTTGGTAATGCCCTAGTAAGTTGCCTATTGCCTTGAGTGCCTCCTCTTTCTAAAATTCAATGGGAAGGGAAAATAATCTTACCCATATTGGTACTACAGTTGGTTCCACCCTCGGGTCAAACCCCATCTTCCATGGCTATAATAATAGTCTCGATGGCTCATGATGATACAACTCTCCCTCAAATACTTTTTGTTGATCTGCCATCGATGTGAACTCTACATAAAATACCCATTTTGGAGAGTTATAATTTTGTATTCTCCTTCCAGATGCCATTGTTTTCTTATCCACGTATGGAGGAAGTGCACGGATGGTATGAAACCCATGAATTTACGTATCAGTTTGTGTTTTGACTTATAAACAATATCCTCAACTATCCAATCCTCAATTATTTCCAATACTGGTATTTCTTTTGCTTGTGGTAGACATCCATTCACCCTCCCAGATAGATAATCCTCCTTTTGTCACTTCCCCATGGTGTTTATGATTTTCTTTGCTTATTTTTTATAGTTGTTGAAGCTATCTTGGGTCTCACATAGCTTATCTTAGAATGAGATTCCTTAAGTTGGAGGATTTGATACGGAAGTACCTATGTCCCCTATTCTTGGCCATGATCCTTACTATTGATAGACCTCTGCCCTAGATTCTAAAACCCAAGTTTGATTCCTCAGATATCCTCTCAAGCCTAAATTCAATTTAATTCAAACCATAAAAGCTATAAATCATTTTCTTATTTGATTAATTCAAATAAAATACCTATACTAATATTAAACATTAGTATGGTATTTAAGTGGGCAATGGATTAATAGAACCTCTATATCTATTAATCCATTCCAAAGGGGATTCTTTACCAAATCCACTTACACAATGACACATATGTAAACAAAAGCGAGCAATCAAATGCATCAAACAAGGTGGGTGAAGTCATCGCTATCCAATCGCCTATCCTAGCCGAAGACTTACGGTAACTTCTAGGTTACCAAATTCTGGCTAAGGATGGTTGGATTGTTGATGATCACCCTAAAAGCAAGAATGCATGCACCTATATGAGGGTAGTCATTCATGTTACCCTGAGCTACCATAATCATCATTTCCCTTTTCAAGTACCCCATTCTTGGTGGTTGATTCTACCTCTTCCACCCATGAGTGTACCTAGTCCTACAAATTAATACATCAGTAGTACCATATTCCTCAAGGATAAATCAATATAAATATTGCATAACCATCCAAAAGCATCAAAACTAGGCATCAAGTTATCTTTCATCAATACATAGTCTATAAATGCAAAAAGTCCTGCCAAGGTGGGTATGACATACTACCCCCTTGGACTAAACATAGTCCCATGTGTTTTCCTATCATAAAATGTTATTACAATATATTTTCAAATAAAAAGGGAAAATATCTCTTCATATCATCCACTTTTTCCCAAGTGGCACTTCTTTCAAAATATTAGTCCCATTGGACCTTACATTGTTCTAGAGTTTATTTCCTCATCGATTTGGAATGAAACTCTAGAATCTTCATTGACATCACTTCAATTACCTTAGGGTTTGCCATATGCAATTTAGAAACATCCCACACATGATCAGGATCAGCAATGTACCTCCTAAGCAGGGATATGTGGAAGGTGTCATGGATCTTTGATAGGTTGGGTGGCAAGGTGAGTCTGTAAGCAATTGGACTAATCTTCTCAATGATCTCAAAGGGTCCAAAAAATCGAGGATCCAACTTCATGGATTTGATGGCACTTTTCATTGGCCTAACCCTTAAGAACACTCTATCTCCCATAGAGTATTCCCTTGGTGATATTTTTAGATCAACATAGCTTTTATGGTTAATGACTTCCTTAAGCCTTTGCCTGATCATCTTAAGTTGACATTCCATTTCTTTGACCATGTCTGGTCTGATCATGACCCGATCCTCTAAATTATCCCAAGACAAAGGTGTTCTACATCTCTTGCCATACAAGGCATCAAATGGGGCCATACCCAAAGAAGAATGATGACCATTATTATAAGAAAATTCTACAAGATGTAGATAGTCTTCCCATAGAGACTTTTGGTCCATGTAATACATGTGAAGCATATCTTCTAGGACTTGGTTTACCCTCTTAGTTTGACCATCGATCTCAAGGTGATATGTAGAGCTTATATTCAATTTTGTACCCACTACATGATGTAGGGCTTTCCAAAATTTAGAAGTGAATCTAGAATCCCTATCTAAAATAATCATTTTAGGAAATCCATGTAACCTGAATATCTCTTTGGAAAATCTATTAGCCACAACCTGAGCATCATCTTTGATGTTTCTTAGTATAAAATGTGCAACCTTAGTCAATTTATTGACTACTACAAGGATTGTATCATGTTGATACCTAGTCTTGGGTAAACCTACTATGAAATCCATAGATATAACCTACCATTTTTGCATAGGTATATCATGTGGATATAATTTCCCTATAGGGTGTCTATATTCAACCTTCACCTTCTAGCATTCTAGGCATCGAGCAACAAAATCGATGATATCCTTCTTCATTCCTATCCAAAATAAGGTCTTTTTCATATTCTCCCTCATCTTGGCCCCTCCAGGATGAGCAGAGTAAGGAGATCTATGTACTTCTTGCATGATCAGTCTCCTTAAATCACCTATTTTTGGTATGATGACCCTATCCTTAAAGCATAAAAGACCATATTTTATGCCAAAATCCTTGTTTTCTTTAAGATTTCTTCCCATTTTGACCTAAATTTCCTTGCAATACTCATCTTGAGATTGCATTTTCCTAACTTGGTCTAATAAATCTACATGGCTTTGGGTCAAAGTTGCTATATGCCTTCTTCTACTTAAGGTATCAACCACCTTATTTTCCTTTCCTTTGATATATTCAATATCAAAGTCATATTCAACTAAGAACTCGATCCATCTTCTCTATCTTGCATTGAGCATAGGTTGAGTAAATATGTACCTCAAGCTCTGATGGTCGATCCTTAACTCAAAGGGTCTTCCAACCAAGTAATGATGCTAGATCTTAAGAGTATGCACAACCACTACCAACTCTAGATCATGTGTAGCATAGTTAACCTCATGTTTCTTAAGTTTCCTTGATGCATATGCTATGACTGATTCATCTTGTGAAAGCACTCCTCCTAACCCTTCTAGTGATGCATCAATGCATACTGAGAAGTTTCCCTAAGGATCTAGAATCTTTAGTATTGGTGTCATGGTGAGTTTCTGCTTAAGCAATGCAAAAGCAGCTTCACACTTATCCATCCACTTAAATTCCTTCTCCTTCTTTTGAAGATTGGTTATTGTAATGACTATTTTGGAGTAATCCTTCACATATCACCTATAATAACCCATCATACCCATGAAGCTTCGCACTTCAAACACATTAGTAGGTGGTGACCAATTTAAAATAGCCTCAATATTCTCTAGATCCACTACAATTCCTTTGATAGATATTATATGTCCCAGATATCATACTTTTAAGACATAGAAATCACTTTTTGATAGATTCCCAAAGAGTTGATTCTTTCTTAACAACTCCAACATAATTCTAAGATGTCTATCATGCTCTTTCCTATCCTAAGAATATACTAGAATATCATCTAAGAATATGAGGATGAACTGATCTAGATACCTTCTAAATACATTGTTCATTAAATTCATGAATATGGTAGGGCATTAGTCAGCCCAAAGGGCAAGACTATAAATTCATAATACTCATATCTAGTTTTGAATGTCATCTTATGAGTGTCCTCCTCACATATCCTTAATTGATGATACCTAGATTTTAAATCAATCTTTGTAAATATCATGGCATCCTTCAATTGATCGAATAGGTCTTCAATCCTAGGTAAAGGATACCTATTCTTGATGGTTGCTTTGTTGAGCATTCTATAGTCTATACATAACCACAAAGAACCATATTTATTTTTAACAAAGAGTATCAATGCACCCCATGGTGACACACTAGGTTTGATCAGTCCCTTCTCTAACAACCCTTGTAGTTGTACCTTTAACTCTTGCATCTCTATAGGATTCATCCTATAAGGAGCTTTATGGATAGGTTCTACTCCTAGCATTAGCTCGATAGTGAAATTAAATTCATGCATAAGAGGAAGTTCGAGTAGGTCTTCAAGAAATACATCCTTAAATTCTTGCAAGATTGGGTGTTTCCCAAATACTTCTTCCTTCTGATCCTCCCCAACTTCATTGAGTTTCACAACATAAACCATCCCTCCTTTCTTGATGGTTTTCTTTAGTTGCATTGTGGATAGCAACTGGGGTTTAAAAGATCCTTGCTCACTATGGATCCTTAATCTTCCCTTGTCCTTTTTTAAATACTCTATCCATCTATCCTAGAAATTGATTATGGCTCTATGAGCCTATAACCAATCCATTCCCAAGATAATATCAAAAGCATGTAGTGATGCTACATAAAGACATCCTATGGTAGAACCATTGGTTAGGGTAATTTCAGCCATAGGAAAACATTGATCCATTGAGTAGGTTTATCTAGAACCATACTCAACCTTCCACCCTTGTGCCAAATATCTTGATATTTTTAGCATATCCTTGACTATACTAGAAGAAATAAAGCTATCTGTAGCTCCACTATCAATTAAAATATTTACTTATTTATTAAAAATATTACCCCTTAAGAGCAATGGGGTGGCTTGCCCTTCCAATTTTTAACTTCTAATCATAGCATAAATCTTATGGGTAGGTTCCTTTCCTTTTGCACTAGATGTACTCGATCTTGGTTGATGTGGACAATGATTAGCATAGTGTAGACCTCCACAATTGTAGCACCCACCCTTGGGTCCTAGGTGTACTCCTTATTTTTATTCCCTATTTTACCCACTAGTACCAAATTTGGTTGCTTTTGTGGTTGAGGTTTATTATTACTATTGTTGTTGTTGTTCCTCCTTTGGAAATTCTTTTTAAACTTTCCTTGCTTCCCATCATTCCTTCTTTTAGGATTTGGGAAGCTTTTACTCTTCTAGTTCTATTCTCCTTCCCACTTCATGAAACCAACACTATTTCTCTTCCTAAGCAATTATTGATCTTGCTCAGATAAAACTGCATAGTTAAACTAGAGATGAGATTCTGCTTTCCTAGCCAAGTCATAAGCTTTTTATAATGTTTTTGGCTCGTGCATATTTACTTCATGCCTAATATTAGGTTCTACTCCTAAGATAAATTTGTGAATCTTCATCTTCTCATCATAAGTGGGTATGTATTTCAACAACTTAACCAACTTCTTATAGTATACCTCAACCAATTTGGTTCCTTGTTGAAGGTTGGTAAATTCCTCAAACTTTGTTGCATAGAAATGTTCTATAAGGAACCTTTTCTTGAAAATTATAACAAAATCCTCCCACTTTAAATCAACTACTTCAATTTTTTTCTCTTCTTGGAAGGTTTCCCACCATTCCAATCCAATCTCTTATAGATGTAGTGTTGCCCAAACTGTCCGAGTCCCAGTAGAGTAGTTCTTCATAGTGAAGTAGATTTCTAGTTCCCTCAGCCAAGCTTCGACTGCATCACCATCTCCCTCTCCATTGAATTTGGAGGTATGAACATTATTTATATCTCTAGCTAGTTCTATCTCTAGCAGAGCTCTAGCTTCTTGCTCTTCAATGGTTGGTTCACTAGCTTGCCTAACCTCTAAATTCCTAGCCTATGAATCTTAGTTTACTATGGTCTCCAACAATTATCTCTATTGCTCCATTTGTTCTTGTATCAAGGTGACTACCATAGTGAGGTTCTCTACCTCTCTACTAGAATTACTCGAACCTTCATCTCGAGCTCTTCCCTCAACATTATCCTATTAGGTTTATCTATTTGGTGGAATAGACTTCCCTCTTCTTGTATTTGGTGTCATTATCCTAGTCACACAAAAGAAAGAATAATATGTTAGGTTACAGTTTCTTCCTTGAACTATACTACTAACTACTAGCTAAATATATCATCCATATAAGCTAACTATAGAGTTTTATACTAAGACCACCCTCACTCTATGTAGGGTGTTACTCTAAAAACTATCATCTAATTCCATTACTAATGGCCACACTTACTATACGTAAGGTGTCGTATGAAATGAGCTACCCTTCCTAGGGTCAACTCTCTAGAATTCTAGCAATTGGAAATTCTAGGTCTTCCTAGATTTAGCTTAAGAACTAAGCAAAGGCCTGAATAGGAAGATACCTGAATCCTTAGCACATTCCATGGAAGCCTCTAGTCCATCATACCTAGAGCTATGATACCAAATGTAATGACCCAAAAACTAACTAACTAAGGCAAATTTTTTTTTACAAACATATACTCGATAGGGATTTACATATCCCTATCCAGCATATGTCATTCTAAGAAGTTATCTAAGGTCTAATCTAATATTTTAAGTTGTCTATCTCATATCCATGATGAGCCAACTTATCCCCTTCCTTAATCTATCAAAGGATACACCCATCCCTACACCATACATAAGTCTATCTATGTAGGTATACTAAGTGTATTGCAAATAAGCTATCAATCTCATCCCCATGAATGAGCTAACTTATCCCTTTTTTCTATCAAAAGGGTACGCCCATCACTACACCATACATAAGTCCATCTATGTAGGTGCACTAAGCATAATGCAAATAAGCTATCAATCTCATCTCCATGATGAGCTAACTTATTCCATCCATCACTCCTAGTGATAACCAATTTCTTTTAAATCTAATTGATGTTTTTATGCATCTAACTAGTTTAGGTTTTTAGAAGAGTTCTTTGAAGAATAAGATTACTTGAAGATTCTCCCTAAGGGATCCCATAATCCCTTAGGTTTCTTTTTCTACTTCTAACACATAAGCATAATCATTTTTAGATACCATTTTAAATCATCTAAACTATATTAAACCATCAAGATCTTCTAATATTTCTTTCCTTAGAAGGATATGATTAAGTCTACCTACTTAATTTAAGCATTGGATAACATCTATAATATCATCAAAGGAAGATACATAAATAAGATGTAATTTTCTATCTAAAACATTAACAAACATGATAGTTTATGAAACTATGACATCATAGATCCTTTATAAATAACAAGTAAAAGATACATCTTCCATTCATAAATTAAATCATTACATAACCCAAGTATGGTAAAAGTACTCCCACACTTTAAAAGAATAAAGTATTACATCATTATCCAACTAGGAGATTGCTCAGACTATCCCAATAAGTTTCCATAATAAGAGCTTCACTACAATATATCAAAGGTCAATGTCTTGGATCTAAGTGTCCTCCTTGGTCCTTCTTGCTTCTCCATCGCTCAATTGATGGTAGTAAGGGATCAGGACAACTCATAGATCTTATGAAGCATGCAACTAAATGCATCTACTAAATGACTTATGAAACATGTGCATTTATAATTTGGATGCCAAATTGCAACTATACAATCTACACAATGTATTTATGCATAAATCATTCAATCAAATCATCAGGAGGAAACCCCATAATTTCCCACATCCATTCTTTATCTCATCATAAAAGGAGATTCATTTTATCCTTTAGGAATGAAAGTCATTTATCATTTATCAAGCATGGAGTAATTCAATAAACCTTCCTTTAATCAATCAAAGGACCACACTTTTAATGTACAAACCATTTTCTTTAATCAATTAAGAGCCCATACTTTTAACTAATTAAACATTCATAAAACCATTTCCTTTAATCAATTAAAAGCCCATACTTTTAACCAATTAAAGTACTTATAAAACCATTTCCTTTAATCAATTAAAAGCCCATACTTTTAACCAATTAAAGTACTTATAAAACCATTTCACATGAAATATCATTCTTCCATACTTTTAACCAATTAAACTAAACATCAAACCATTTCCTCTAATCAGTTAAAAGCCCATACTTTTAACCAATTAAAGTACTTATTAAAATCCATTCAAAATGAAATCTCATGCTTCCATTTTAAAATAAACATAAAAAGAGGGTTTCATTATCTTTTCATCAATTCATTCCATTGATCGATAAATCAAAAATAGGGATAAAATAAGTCAACCAATAGCCCTAAACAAAAATAGATAGCAAACGAATCAACAAACCACCCTAACCACCATAGAATAACAAGCGAATCAACAAACCATCCTAAGAAATGATAGTAGCCTGACTGATGCTGAAAACTAGTGTCACAACCCTATCCAAGTGGTGGCTTCCATGACCATCGCTTGGTGTTCACTAACATAGGGGAGCTTCATTCCTTTTATGGTACTAAAGCACCCCGACACGAGGTGTGTGGGATTAAATCTAGGCCACACAAAAGAAGGGTTTAAACAACCCCCACCCTACAATTGGGTATGACCAACAACATGATGAACACACCCTTCCACATGGTAGAACATAGTAATGATTAAACAATGATCAACAAACAAGTTCAACCATGTGATAAAAATCACCAACCGCGTGTCATATACGCACCTTCGACTGACGCAAAGTGGCCCACCATGTGGAGCGATCTCTTCGATCACAACTCATGGTCAATTCAATAAGGGAGGTTGGCTCCCTTTAAGGTGCTTAGAGCACCAAGACATATCCCATATGGTATATTGTCTATGGAAGACCGAGATGACCTTCCCTTAGTGGCACCTATCGTTTATGAAGCCATTATCCCATGACATGTGATGATGGCAGAGCAAATATCAAATTTACCCCTGCTAAGGTTAAACCTTAGTGAGATTTTAATCTAAGCAGCACCACAAACATACCCTATTCTCACCACCTAGCACAGTCGATAGATGCAGACCAAACAAAGGAGAACTCATCAAATAATATGATCCCAATTTCATCTTCTCGATGGTCTTTGGAAACTCAAACTAGCCTAGGTAGGACTCACAAATATCTTATTTTTTTAAAAGGAAAATGGCTCTGGCCTAAGAACACTCTCAACAACACAAAATACGTCCACGTCGAGATAAGTAATAGGACAAAAAAATGTTACAAGTGTTGACAACAAAAAACTTGCAAGGCCGAATCTCCAACTAGGGAGAAAATTTAATCTCTCATCTAAGCCTTTGATAGATAAAGCTTACAACCAAGCTACGAAATAGAAGGACGATGACTCTCAGGCCATCATAGGTAGAACAAGGTTAAATGCAAGCTTAAAGCACCCGAAGGTGTAGTTCGAATAAGTGCAAGCCGACTTATCTACAAAGTTTAAATAAAATCAAACAAGGATTGGTGATAAAGTTCTTTTGTTATCAAGAAAACATGTTGACTTGGTCGAAATACAACACATATCTTCTATGAGATAGCTCCAAAGGAATACATATACAACATATATATTTTAAGAATTTAAAACAAACAAGAGGATCCCTTCAACCCGGTTTCCTACAAATATTTCTTCTTTCGAGGTCGATTCCTTGCTAAGCTCTCTTACTTCATAAATTTTTTGGTCCTTCCCCCCAAAAAAAGAATCCCTTCTTTGCAAAAATCTCGACCCTTTTAACAAGGAGAGCTCATCTACCCAAAACCCTCCAAAGTCCAAATTCGATATAAATGAAATCTACCAAGAGCAATGCCATGCTTACCCAAGGTGGCCAACAAAGGAGATATTTGAATTCAAAATTATTCTTCTATTTCCTCCAAATATCTTGTCTTAAATGAAATTCCATTTGTTTCTTTTTATAAAGCTATTCATTTCTTTTTCAAATTTATAAAAGATAAAGTTAATCATTTCTTTATCTATTCAAAAAGGTAAAAGAGAGGTCCCAGGGGGGACAATGCAATGGTTCGGGCTTTGGTTCTTATTTGGGAGGTCCAAGGTTCAAAACGTAGTGTGGGTGAGTGTGTGAGGGGGTGGGTGTGTGGTGGTTGTGTGTTAAATTCCCTATTGATAAGCATAGCTCTTGGTTTTACGAGGGGTCATGGTTGGGAGGATACTGCTCAACCCTATGCATTGGTCATAGAGGTTTCTCACACTAACAAAATAAAAAAAAAAAGTAAAAAAGAGAATTAAATAGAATTTTAAAGCATTAATATTTATAATATTGAATTCAATTTAATTCAAACCATAGAAGCTATAATTTATTTTCTCATTTGATTAATTCCAATAAAATACCTATACTAATATCAAGCATTAGTATGGTATTTAAGTGGGCAATGGATTAATAGAACCTCTATATCTATTAATCCATTCCAAAGGGGATTCTTTACCAAATCCACTTAGACAATGACACATATGTAAAAAAAAACAAGTCAATCAAATACATAAAATAAGGTGGGTGAAGTCATCGCTATCCAATCACCTATCCTAGCCGAAGGTTTACGGTAATTTCTAGGTTACCAACTTCTGGTTAAGGATGGTTGGATTGTTGACAATCACCCAAAGCAAGAATACCATCATCATCATTCATGTAACTCTGAGCTACCTTAATCATCATATCCCTTTTCAAGTACCTCGTTCTCGATGGTCAATTCTACATGTTCAACCCACAGATGTACTTGGTCCTGTATCTAAATCCAAACATTAGTAGTACCACATTCCTTAAATATAAACCAATATAAACATTGCACAACCATCCAAAAACATCAAAACTAAGCATCAAGTTATCTCTCATCAATACATAGTCCATAAATATAAAATTTCTTGCCAAGGTAGGTCATGACAAGACTTCTTGACTAAGATGGGTACTGAGAAGGAGGTAGGTGTTCAAGAGCACAATGGCATGGCTATTGAGAATGAGAGGATTCAACAAATTGGTGAGAAAATCCAATGTAGGTTATTTGAATGACCATTGTAGATATATAGTTCAGGAAATTTGGCTCCAATGTAGATCTTCTTTTACTATTCTAAACATGTATTCTTGTCGGCTAAGGCTAAGAGGAGTCTTATCCCAACTTATAAATGATCTTTGTTTTAATATAAGTTTTTTAAATTCTTTTTCAAAAAAAAACTTAAATATATATTATTTATATATTCTTTTATTTATTTATTTGTTATATAAGAAGAACCAACAACATCTCCATCATTTTATCTCCATGAACATGGTTTCAAATCCGAAAAGCTACCATTATACCATGTTCCACCTTAGATAAACTAGCAACCAAAAAAAATTGAATAATATTAAAACAACTAACTTGAGCTGACAAACTCTCAACATAAATATTTATTTATTTTTATAAAATTAAATTTTAATTAAAAACAAAATATTATTTATTAATAAATTAAATTAATAAAAAATTTATCAAATAAAAACCTATAAAAAAATTTCGTGCTAAATCTAAATCAATACTTATAGCCACAAAAAAAATACAACCTGACTAAATCAATATGATTACCTACTCGTGGATTGGTAAGAAGTTGGATATTCATGAGGAGGAGACCTAGGTTCAAACTTCGCTGGCATGCTCAATCTAGGGCAAAGTAGTAGACTGACTTGAGTTCGTTGAGTGTACGTCAGCTTGATGACGGTGGTACCAACCACGAGCTACCGGGGATCTCCCTTATTCCATGTTGTGTTTACCAAGGTGAGGTAGGAGTTATAGTGGTAGCACCATGATTTGATGCTACGAACGAAGGCAATACAATTTGACCCTGACTAGTTATTCAAAAAAAAATAGTTTACAATTCCTTTATGTATAAAAAAAAATACATATGTAAAATGTTTTTAATTACAAATGATTATAATCACATTATTTTTAATAATTAATAAATATAAGCTTTAAATTACCTTTACTTATAACTCTTTGAGTTATTAATACTTAAAATAGTCATTTACATACAAACTATATGTGAAAGCTTAATTTAGTTAAATGAGTGATGAACTCTACAACGACCCCTCTATTCTATTCTATATTTGCATTCTAGCTGACAATCTCTGTTAGAATAGATAGGTCTGGGATATTGAATTCTATTAAGTCGCATGGTAAAAACCAAAATAGAGGTATGTGACCCTAACCCTAAATCTCTAACTTCAACTTTCAAAACCCTAACCCTAAATCCAGTCAGAGTTTCAAATAGAAAAAGCGAGATTTGGCCGTGTCGAGACAGAGAGGCAATCTCTTCTTCCATCAGTTGCTCTAATAAAATTTAGTTTTGTTATATGGATTATTACAAGCATTATTGGCATTAGCTAGAGCCCCTCTTGATGAATGATATATTCATTTGGGGTGTAGGACTCAATGCCATATCGATTGGATGGATCAGTTGCCACCTCCTCCTCGTCTCTATTTTTATTGGTCACATGATTGTGTTGTGCTCAATAGCAAAAACTAGGAGAAATTCGATGTCCCAAGTTGTTTTTCTCTCTTTTGTTTTTCAGGCTTGGAGGTATGGAGACATACTAAAGCTTTTGTGTACTTTATACTCTATAGTCTATGATTGCAAAAACTTAAAGCTTATTTATGCAAGTAGTCTATTTTTAAAACTTTATTGTTTCAGATGATAAGGCCATCTCTGAGCTAAAAAGCATCACAGATTCTCAAAAAACATGTAGCTTTTAGAGCTGTCAAAACTATAACATAGTTATAAAGAATACATAGAATAGGCTTGCTTGAGTATATATATAGTTTTTCCTCCTCCTTTTCAGAATACCATTGTAAAAAGGGGTTTGATTAATGAAGCCTATGCCCTCTCTTAGGATTGAATGTTTAGTATTTAGTCCAGGAAACAAGATCACGAATAAAGCGCGCAAGCATAGTCAATTCGATGTTTTGGATTCTACCCTCATCAGCACCATTTGAACTTTGAATTTGGATCATGTTATTTGATACTAGGTAATGTATATTTTTCCTGCGAGTTAGTATATATATATATATATAATTTAGAGATGTTACAATTAGAGAAAGTAGGGAGCAAGGACCTCATAAAGGTTGAAATCTTGACCTTAAATAATGTATTTTAAAATGTTAAAAATAATTAAAACTATATATTAAAACAAGATTATTTGCAAGTTGGAAGGAGTCTTCTTTTAATCTTAGTTAGTAAGAGTATTTGTCTCCTTTTTTAACTTTTTAACAAACTTTCATAATTGTAAAACATAAGATCCTAAGAACTAACCACTTTTGGTTAGAACACTATAAGGAGATTTGCATTGAAGCCAAATATCCTAGACCATTTATCTACAATGGTTGTCCAAATTAACCAAACATTAGATTTGCTTGTCCAAATTCGCCAAACACTAGACTTGCTCACCAACATGCTTAATCCTCTCATCCTCAATAACCATGCCACTGTGCCACTGAACCCCTACCTCCTTTTCCATACCCATGCCACACCCTTATACCTATGCCATTGAACCCCTACCCCCTTTTTCCATACCCATTTTAGCCAAGAAGCCAACCATTTTATTCAAAGCTTTACCCACATAAGTCGAAATCACATCATCTAAGTACCTCCATAACTCCTTAATTTAGGTGACAAGAATCCTCAACCTCCACATCTCTAAAGCAACGTTCCTCATGCAATACTCCTACTGAGATTTGAGAATCTGATTCTATGGTTATCCTCCTATAACCTTGTTTTAGTGTCAAGATATAAGCATATTTAATAGCTAAGACTTTTGCTTTATTGTTCATGGTCTTGTCCAGGCCTTGCAGTTCCCAATAGAGTACTGTCCTATCTCTAAAAATTTACCATTTCTCCAACCACACTTGCCACCAAATGAAGTTTAATCCAAGCTTCCACCCAATACGAAGAATTTTTTTTGCCCCTCTTCCATATTTCCCAAATATTAATCCATTTCAAATCACCATTGGCTCATATTTTATAAGCTAAAAAACATTGCTTCCAGATCTGGCACATGAACGGACACTCAAACATCAAGCGATCAAATGTTTCCTCACTTTTGTAGCATAAAACACATTGGGATGGACCAATGATTCCCCTACATCTCATATTATCAAAAGTAATAACTTCGTTGGTCAGATGTTTCTTTACTTTTGTAGCATAAAACACATTGGGATGGACCAATGATTCCCCTACATCTCAGATTATCAAAAGTAAGAACTTCATTGTGCATGAACTAAGATTATCAAAAGTAAGAACTTCATAGGTAAGATGTTTCCTTACTTTTGTAGCATAAAACACATTGGGATGGACCAATGATTCCCCTACATCTCAAATTATCAAAAGTAAGAATTTCATTGTGCATGAACTACCAGGCAAAGAAGTTTACTTTTGGCCAACCCTTGAATTGCCAAATATTTCTCCAATCCTCAACTTGATATGAATGAGGAGGAGATCTTTCTCCAATCCTCAACCTGATATGCATGAGGAAGAGGTTTTGGAAGGATCTTATCATATCCATCCTTCAATATGTAGACTCCAAGGCTTCCATAGGCCCAAACTAATTCATCCTCCTCATCTCTACATGTATATGCATGAGGAGGAGGTTCTATAAGGATCTTATCTTATCCATCCTTCACTATGTAGAATCCAAGGCTTCCATAGGCCCAAGCTAATTCATCCTCCTCATCTCTACATGCAAAATCTTTCTACCAAGATTCTAGTCATGATGGGTGTCAATTCCAAAAGGATTGGAATTGGCCACTCGTTAACTTCTTAAATTGTTTAAACCTATAATCCCCCAACCCATTAGTATTGAAATAACTTTCAATATTGATCCAACCCCTACTTTCCATGGTTGTTTTGATTGAGTTGGAATTCTAGAATTCAACATTGATAAGTGGGTATTGATCCCATGAATATGTCCAAAATCATGCCTTCTCTCTCTCTACTTTCCAAATTAATCCATATTTCACTACCTGAGATATTAACTTTAGAGCTTGCCACACTAGAGACTCATTATCATTCAAAAGGAAATAACTTATCTCATTCATGCTCACCTGTCCCAAATATTTATTAGTTAAAACTTTATTGAATAAATAAGTTGGTGGGGAGATCCACTTCCTGTAAAGCTTTCCAACCAAAGCTTTATTATTTAGCTCTAATATCCTTAATCCCAAACCTCCCTTTGCCTTGGGCTAGCGTACTTTCTCCTAACATACTAATGCCCATTTCCTCTCTCCTTTTACTCCTCCTCATAAATATTGTCTAGCCATCTTGTCCAACTCTTTCCATATGGTATGTAGGGCAGCAAGGATACTACAAAAAGTTAATCTACCCCCAAAGGTTAACCATTTCTGAGACCAATGGTTAATTCCTTCTTTGATATGATCCAAAATATTCCTCCATATATCTATCTTTAGTTTTTTAAAATGCAGAGGGACCCCAAAATAGACCACTGGGATAGAAGTCCTTGTGAATCCCAAGATCTCTAAAATTTTGTCTTGAAGGCTTTGATCAAGATTTTAAGACCACTTTGGATTTCTTATCATTGATAACTTGGTTTGTGACCCTAAGGTAAACATTAAGAGTATCTCTTATCATTCTCACTTCCTTAAGGTTGGCCACTCCCACCAATCTTGTGTCATCCACAAACTGTAGGTGAGTCAAAACCTCCTCACCCACCTTGATACACATTAGCAAACCTTGTTGTCTTCTCCTTAAGATGAGTCTACCAAGCCTTTAGCCAATATGAAAAAAATAGAATGGGAACAAGGATCTCCTAGATAAAGGCCTCTAGTGGCTCCAAATAGTTGTGAGGGAAGACCTTGGATTAACACTGAGTATGTTAGAGTAGAGATGCAACTCATGACCCATTCTATCCAATCCTGAAAGAAGCCAAAGGCTTCCATTATCCTTCATAAGAAGCTCCACTCCACCCTATCATAAGCCTTTGACACATCCAATTTTATGAACATTCCTCTATTGCTAGATGTTTGTATTGAGTAGATTGCCTCCTAAGCTAGAACCAAATCATCCAAGATCTTCCTGCCCTCTACAGAACCCCCTTGCTTTGAGGAGATAATATTGTCTAGGAGAGGTTTTAACCGCTCAACCATTACCTTCGTGATTATTTTGTATATGACATTGCATAAGACAATAGGTCTGTAATCTGAAATATACACACCCTCCTTCCCATTCAAAATTAAAGCAATGAATGTATGATTTAATGCTTTAAGCATTCTTTTACTACCTCTCGACTCCTCTATAACAACCATTAGATCCTCCTCCAAGTTGTCCTAAAAGGTCTTAAAAACTCGATTGAGAAGCCATCTAGACCTGGCATTTTTCTCATACTCATTTCAAAGACTATCTTCTTCAACTCCTCTTTACCAATGGGTTTAAGCAAGGCCTAATTTTGTTCTTCAAATATAATAGAGGTATGACAACAAGAACTTCTTTATGAGCCTCTTTGTCTTGCAACATACCTTCCTTAAACAATTTAGCAAAATAATCCATTAAATGGAAATGCATACCTAGGATCGTATCAAAGGAGAGCATGTTCTCATCCTAAAGAGCTTTCATCTTGTTCGTCTATCTCCTAGCACAAGTAGCTCAATGAAAAAAATTGGTGTTTTTGTCACCTTTCAATAACCAAGTGGTTCTTGCTTTTTGTTTGTAGTAGATCTCTTGGTTGTTAATGTCCTCAACTATTTTATGTAATTTATCATCCTCTTCTTTGAGTTGCTCTATAGTTGTTCCTTCCTTGAATAGTTTTTACACCTCATCCCATCTAGATAGCAATAGAGCTCTTTGGGCTTGGAAGTCCGACTTGTGAGTTCACCTCCATTGTTTTAGTTGATCCTTGACATAATGAAGATGCTTGTGGAATCTAAACATTATTGTCTGATATGTTAGTCATACCTCTTCCCACCCTCATGGAATTTTCTTTTGAAGTGTTCCTCCTTTTGTAACTAAAAGTTATCAAATCTAAATGGTTTATGATGTTGCCTTGTTTTGATCGCCCCTTCCAATGAAAGAGAGAAGTGATCCAAGAATGGACCCTCCAAAATCTAAAATTTCAGATTCCATTTCTCAAATGTCTCCTTTGAAACCAAAAAATGGTCTAACTTTACCTTCTTGCTATGTGGCTCCCTCCTCCTATTGTTCCAAGTATAGTTGGTTCAAAGACATTTAATATCCACCAAGTGTAATGCATGGACCTAGGCAATCATAAGTCAATCCCCTGGGTCCAAAATAGAAGTTCCCTCTTCATGATCTTTGGATGATATTTTAGCATTAAATTACCCACCAATAGTCCAGGCTAACTCCTCCCTCGAGACTCTTATATTATGCATCGCTTTCCATTGATGAATCTGACAATCTACATTTTGAGCCCCATAGAAATTTATGATTAAAACCTACTTAGTTGTCACATTGTTCCTAAAATGTGATGTGAGGACACCTCTCTAAGCTATATATTCTATTGTCATCCATTCAAGAGAATCCCAAAAGGTAATTATCCCCATTGAGGCCCCTTGGGAAGACACTTCCATATGACCAACACCCCTTCAAAGTCTATTTACTATTTTATATGACCAACACCCCTTCAAAGTCTATATACTATTTTATACATGAGACTTAACAAGATTTTTCTCTTGGATAAGCAAAAAACTTGTTTTAATTTTCTCCAAGAGTCTTCAAATAATATATTGATGCGTTCTGTTGTTTAAACCCCTAATATTCCATTATTGTATAATCATTGGTTACCTTGAGACTAGTAAGAATATTTTGACCTCATCGATCTTACAGTGGTCAATTTGTCTCCTTGAGATGCTATCAATTCTTTATTTGATTTTCTACCCACTCCTTGAGAGCTAATATTCTTTGGTCTCTTCTCCACCTGGTTTATCCCTAGAGTTGATTTTTCTCTGTTCTTTTTTGCCACACCCATGATGACATCCTTTATGATTGGTTGCTTCTGTTTATGCACTATCAATGCCCCTATAATCTATGATTGTAGTAACTCACTGCACTCTATTACCTGCTCTAGGATAGGAGCCAAAAGAGGGGCTTGAACATGGTTGTTATTGTTTTCATTATTCCTATCCACTCCTTCCATGAGTTCTTATTCCTACTCCACCAATGTCTTGAAGATCTCATACCTATTTGAGAACTTGGTCTAGGTTTGCTCTTTACCACATTTTTTCTTTTGCCTTCTCCTTTTGGGTTGTTCAAAGCCATATTTTTTGTGTTTTTCCTCTTTGAGAAATGTTTGCTACTTCTTAATTGATTGTAGACTTACCCTCAAGAAGATTCAACATTCCCAGAGGAGCCTCCATTTTTGTGATCATATGGTTTGAGTAGGATAGGGCCACATTCCTATATTTATGGCAAACTCTACACCTGAAGGGCAATACCTCATAATCTAGTTGTTGAATCCAAAATAAGCCTGTAATTTTGAGTTCCACCTCTATCAAAAAAGGTTGCCTGAGATCCATTTCAACACATAATCTAGAATAAATGGTTGTGTTTCCTTCCATTGTGTCTCTAGAAACACCCAAATATCTTCCAAGGAAATATACAATGGTTTCCAATACCTGCTCACTACAAAATTCCATTGGGAGTGCATACAAATGAACCCAAACTAGGACAATAGTGGGTTCAATTTGGGGATCAAATCCCACTCTCCAGGGCTGAACAAATAATCTTGTCAGACCATGATTCCTCTTTTCTGATTTGAATGCCCCATTTTTGTCAACAAGTAAGGAAAAACTATCAATAGAGTATCCATTAGTAATAAGCCACAAAGAATACTCACCAAGAGGCTCCTAGTTTTGCCAAACCCAAGAATGCAACAAATTAGGGTAGGGAAAATACCCATAACTTTACACATCAAGTCATGATTGGCTCTATATAATACTATTTCTTCTACTATACTTTGTTCAATGATGATCTTCGGCCTTGATTTTGACTATGGCAAACATCCATTGACTCTTTGAGATGTTGATATTTTTCTATCAACTCTAAAGAGCATTTTTAGTGTAGTTTTTTGTGCTTCTTTAGTCTTTATTGGATATTTTTCCTTCAACAAATCTGCAAATGAATTCTTTCTATCTAAGAAAGGATTTGGAGGCATCCCCATTGGGCTCTCCTAGGGCAACAATCTTGTCTTTGATTCTACAATAATTAGAAAGTACTTTGTCTACCTGACTAATGCCCTAGTTTTCCCTTCCAAAGATCCAACATTTTCCAAATGTCCTATCTAATTGACCAACATTTTTACAAAATCACTTCCAAGAAAATTATTTATTTCCAATATATTTTGAAATGTTATATTTTAATTTTTAAGTTGATTTTTTAAAATTAATTACGTGGGATTCTAATGACATTTACATCATGGTTTTAGAGTGGTATTGGAACAACTTGACTATTGTGTATATATTGTAATTACAAGATTGAAATCAAGATTGTAATTCAATTTGTTAAGCTCATGCCATAGAATCAAACTTTCATTAAGGTGTAAATTTTTGTGTCCAAATTAATTACTCTAAATCCCATAGAGTAATTTGTAAGTAATTTATTTTTAAAGGATTTTATAAAGCTTGAGAGTTTACAAAGATATTCAATTCTCATCTCAATTGAGTTGCTATAGCTAGGTACCTACATCAATTTTCATAAAATGTTTGAATTTTTTATTTTAAATTTCTAGTTCTTCAGATTTTTGTGTGAATATAAATATTCCATAATTCAACATTCTTCTACTTGACATTTTCTTACAACAACCTACACAAAACCAAAAATCCACCTCTACTGCCTATGCATTGCATCTTAGTAGAGCAATATTTTGGAAACATTGCACTATCATAGTCCAATTTACCATATCTAGATTGTTAGTTTCCTTCTTATATCATAAGTGCAACCACAAAAATAGAATAAATAGTTTTTATGAAAACACATTAATGTTATAAAATAAATAAAATATTACCAATGGAAAACATAAAAGTGAATCTTAATCATTATTTGATTTAGGTAGTCAACATTTTCTTGTCGGCTTTAGCTAAATCTACTACTTCCTCTAACCATGAAAAAGAGAATTTAACTTCAAGAACCTCAAATAAAACTCCTCTATTAGATAACCTATCTACACATTTGTTTCCTTCCCTTATTGTATGTGTAAACCTAATTTCTTCAAGCTCTATAGCAAGGTCTTGTATTTCCACAATTCTCTTGTATGTTCCATGGAGCCTTTGCTTTTGTCAAAATTGCATTTATTACTATTAGTGAATCACCTTCCATCCATACTTTTTTCCATTTCATTTGTTTGCATAATTTTAACCCTTCCAAACTCGCCTAAGCTTTAGCTTCATTATTATATTAAATCCACTATTTAAAGCATGTTGAGACAAAATATATCCTATTTTATTTCTAATTATTCCTCCTCCTATTGTTCCTAGATTTCCTTTAGATGCTCCATCAAAAATCAATTTGACCAACTCAACATCTGGTGGTTTCCACTTTATACTCTTTGCCTTCTTTTTGTTTCTCATGTACCCAATTGCATAATTCTATTTGATGACTTGACTCCATCTATCAAGGCTCTTCACTTCTAGATTACAAATTGGGTGAGTTGATAGGGTTGGTTTATACTCCTCTATGGTGAAACATATATTCATTTTCATTACCTCTAATGTCACAACCCAAAAAGTCACATCCTAAATTTCTCATCCCACTTGACATTTTTTTTGGAAGATTATCTTAAACCCACTTATTAAAGACTCTATCCTAGGGTTGACTTATGTTCTTAGTGGTCCTTAGCTAAGTTGTCTACCCCTTAACTTCTTTGAGTCAACTTATTCTTCTAAAACCCTCAACGGGTACACCCATCCCTACTCCTTACATAAGTCCTTCTATGTAAGAGTACTAGGTGTCTTATATGATAGCTATCATTCTCATTCTTCCAATGAGCTAGCTTGTCCCTCTCTATCCGTCAAAAAGGAAATGTTAATCCCTTCACCTACATAAGTCCTTCTATGTAGGTGAACTAAGCACATAGATTCTAGACCATTCCTCTCATCTCCATGATGAGCTAGTCTTAAGAATAAGTCACAATCTGTGTCTTGACTCGTTAGTAATATATTAGTCTCACAATCATCCCAAGAAATTATTATCAAGGAATTAGTGCACAATTTATGAAAGTAGGGAAACCATAAGAGATTCCTATTATTTAGAGAGCATATGAATTTTGTTAATAATTTAACAAGAAAATTCCATAATAAATAATCTCCACATATAATCATAAAACAACTCATATATCCTGGGAACCCTCATGGGGAATAAACCCAACCTTAAATCATTTCCTTATTTTATTTAATAAGATAATTGGTTCCATACATTGAATTTCAAAGGCACTCCTTTTTGCCTTGCTTCCAACATAAGAATTTCCAAAATTCTTATGAGACCTCAATATAAACCAATCCTTTAACCTTTTAGTGCAAACTCATCTCCATGCATTGAATTAAAAACACCCCATAATGCTTTCTCTTCAAGCATAGGAAACTCCATATCTCGATCACATTGCATAATGACTTAGTCCTTCAAATCATACATGCAAATCGATTTCTTATCTTGAGTACATCATTCTCTAATTTGACTTATTACGAGATTGTTAGAGAAGACCCCATAATCTTCTCCAATGGTCTCACTGCAAAGAATACAAGTAGAGAGTAAATAGAGACCTCTCCACTTTCTTTCTTTCCCTGAAGCATACCTGAAACTCCTAAGTATACATAATTAAATACACATTTAAACCCACCAAAGAGATGCTCAACTCTTTTCAATACCATATTGATAATAAGCATGAAACCAACGATATTGATACAAACTTGTTTATCCACCACATCCGGTTTTATGCATAACACAATCTAGTTGTATATTCAATCTCTGCAATAAACAAACTCTAGGTTAGTGATTACATCATCATAAAAATATGAATCCTTCCATGTTAATATGAAACAAGACCCTTTTCGTATCATGAAAACTTTTGTCAACCCATTAGATTCGAACCACCACATAAATCATAAGATAGTTTTTTAGCAGTCCAAGAGAGATATCTAAAGAAGGCAACTCAATAGCACAATCTCCAGTTTGGTGAGTCACAATGAGTTAGGTAAAACCAAGCATCACGGTGCATCGATAGGCGATGACTCAAAACCTCAACCATCCTTTCAACAATGAAGTAAAGAAGAGTTATTCCATCAATTCACAATGCTCACAAGGACAAAATATCAACACATAATAAATGAAACCCCTTCCCCAATCATAGGAAGGTATAGTGATGTTCTATTGGAATAACCCCCTCCTTCTTCTATTCATAAGCCACTAACTCAGCCAACTAAACTGCAAGTTCAAGGATGTATTCATAATGAAATTTTAATTTGAATACATAATTTTCATGATGTTGAAAACTATTATTTTATCCGGTGAGCGCACATTACTTTAGCATAGTTCTAAAGCACCAATATATCAAAGTAGAAACACACCTACACGCATATGAACTTCACTATTTCCAGATAAAACAACCACCAAATCCTTGTTTTTCCCACCATTATTCCTAGTTTAAAAAATAACTTTCTAAAATCTGGGATTTACCATATCCAATAGCAAATACAAAGTATTCTAGCATGTATCAAAAGCATCATTTTTCCATAACAAAAGCATATTTTAAACACCCATGAATCATCATTTTTGAACAATGAAGTCATAAATTCAAAGATTCTTTTAAAGCTACCACATCCAATTTAAAAATCATGTTGTTCAGTTCTAGAAACCTCCATTTTCTTCAGCAAATATCATAGACAACGAAGTCATAAAATCAAGCTCTTCTAAAGCTACCAATTTCAATTAAAAATACATGTTCATTTTTGGAAAAACTCCATTTTCTTCAGCAAAAATCATAGACAACGAAGTCATAAAATCAAGCTCTTTTAAAGCTACCAATTTCAATTAAAAAATACACATTGTTCATTTCTGGAAACCTCCACTCATAGACAACAAAGTCATAAAATCAAGCTCTTTTAAAGCTATCAAATTCAATTAAAAATACAAGCTGATTATTTTTGGAAACCTCCACTTTCTTCAGTAAAAATCATAGGAGTTCAAACATAGATTAAAACATCATTTAACACATTGAGAATATGTACCTATTCCTCTATGATTTGTTGCTTCTAGGTCAACGTAGTCACCTCATTTTCAAATGAGTTTAAAGCACCTTTTTTTTATGTTTTTATGGGGAACTAGACCGCACCTCTCCTATCCAAAAACCATCTTGTTCTTCCTTTCTTCTCCAAAATCAAAAACCTCCTCTCGAGTAATGCCTCCATTTCCCATTATCCAAATATTTCGGGCGACTTTCATGGAATGTGCACTATCTCCATGAACTCGCCCATGTCCCCTCCCATTCGAATGATGGAGGAAAATACCAACCAACACACGATGATGCAATTACCATCGTTCTCCAATGTCATGACAAAAGGTTTAATACTATCATTTTTATGATTGCCAATTTAGCCATAGACTAAACTTAGAATGAAATAATAATTCATCTAACAAAGTGGGAGGTTAGGATGGCTGGTAGAAGGGAGAAGATCGAGAAACTAGGGGTTTTCTGCTAGAGATCGAAGTTGTATTGCGGCAGAAGGGAGAAAACCGGCTTGTTTTTTTTGGTATGGTCTGTTACTGTATTTTGTTGAAACTCGTGTTTCTGAAGTTTTAATCTGGCTTTAGAGTTTGTTTTTGCCTTATTTTGTGTAATTTAAGGGTTACAATAGAAAACCCTAATAGAAGGCTTGAAAAAATAGAGAACGCTTGAAATTGAAAAATTAGGGTTTACAAGGGGGGAGAATTCAATGGGAGAATCCTCGGTAGGAGGGTTCACACAGGGGACTTCTGAGGGAAGGATTCAGAGTCCCAAGGGACCTAATACGCAATCCTTTGTGGAAGCGGTCAGAGGCAGTAATGGAAAGAGAGATGATACAGGAGAACAGGCCCGAAAAATCCTACAAGCCACGGGTAAAAGAAAGGAGACTGAAGCTGAACAAGCCAAAAGAAATGGATGTTTACCTCAGACAGAAACAATTCCAGTGCTAGAAATTGTAGAACTCATAGCAGATGAGATTGTGTATAAATCCAAGCATGCCTTAATATGCAAGTTTGTGGGACTTTGACCTTCTACAAGGTTCTTGTACTCCTGGGCCAGAAAGCATTGGGCACCACAAGGGGAATTGGATATCTTCACATTATCAAATGGATACTTCGTAGTTGAATTCACAATGATATCTGACAAGGACAGAGCTTTTGAGGGAGGTCCATATAACATAGGCCCTGTAGGTCTATTCATGCAACCATGGCGACCCGCTTTTGATCCTAGAACTGAACCCTCGGTAGCTCCAATTTGGCTAAAATTATTTGCACTTCCTTTAGAATACTGGAAAGAGGAAATTTTGGAGTTGATAGGTAATCTCTTGGGAAAATACATAGGCAGATCAAGAGAATCAATGGAAGGAGGATCAACAGCGTATGCCAGAATTTGTGTGGAGATGGACTTGGGAAAACCATTGCCAATGGAAATTGACCTCAAAGTCGGAAGGAATATATGGAGACAACAAATAGACTATGAATATGTGCCTTTCAGATGTAGAGCATGTCATGAATACGGATATTTGGTGAGAGGCTACCCCAAACTAGCCAAAGGAGAGACAAATCCAATGAATCCAAACCCAGGAAACCAACCTCAACAAAAAGAAAATGAACAAGGATTTCAGACGGTTATGAGAAAAGGAACAAAAAATAATAACCAGGAAAGAGGAAGAAATCAGCAGAAGGGAGGAAATACAAATCAATGCCAAGAAGGAAGGGCTCCATCCAACAAATATGAGATCCTCAGGCTAGATGATCCAATGGAAGGAGAGGAACTACCACACTCAAATCAAATAGAAAATCTAGAGAAACCGGTAGCAGAAGAGGTTCATCATCCACAACATACAGATACAGAAAAACAACAATACCTAAAAGTAATGAGAGGGGTAGAAGAAGGACAATCCATACAGGTACAATTTGCATCAACCAAAGAACAACAGATAGAATATAAAGAGCAGCCACAACCAGATACAGAAGGAGCTCTAGTACTATTTAATAAAGAGCCACATACATCTAAGGAGGTAATTATGGGAATAGCAGAGAAAAATAGAGAAAATCCAACCCTTGGGATAAGCCAAATGGAGAAAAGGCTAAAAAATGCAAACTCTCAAGGAGTAGGTAGAAAGACAAACAAAGAAAAATACAACAACAAGGAGAACAATTGAGAGAGGCAGGCATGGTTAAACCCATAGCCAACTTCTACAACATGGGTTCCCAATGATTATACACACATGGAATGTAAGGGGATTAAACGACCACCCCAGACAATTGGTTGTTAAACGTATGATAGAAGATAACCACCCAGATGTGGTTTTATTACAGGAAACTAGAGCATCACTGGAAGCAATGCAAACAATATCCAAGAGATGTTGGAGGAATGGAGACTATGAGGCCCAAGCTTCCCATGGTTTCTCTGAGGGAATGGCCACTTTGTGGAATAGAGACACTTTTCAGCAGGTAGGAGCAACATCAACTAGAGGGATCTTGATGACCAGATTGAGAGATAGAGAATCAGACTCAGTCTGGCTGATTATTAACTTTTATGGGATGAAGGAAGTGCAGGAACAAAAAACCCAATGGAAGTCAATCCAGGCTATTAGAGAAGCTTACCCAGAAGATAGGTTCCTGGTGGGTGGAGACTTCAATGCCAAGATGTCAGTGAATGACCAAGAGGGAGGCCTAAATCATCTCAGTGAGAAGGACAAACTCCTGATTGTCCAAGCTAATAATCTAAATCTGATTGACATTCCACCTCCAGGATGTGGTACTACTTGGACCAATAAAAGGAAAGGAGACCAAGCAATAAAATCAAGATTAGATAGGATATTGATAGAGGAAGAAATTCACCAGTTATGGAGCTGTCATTCAGAAATCATAAACCTGTTATCTTTCGATCATTTCCTGGTACGTCTAAATATCACAAACAGAATACCCCAGTCCAAAAACCGCCCCTTCAGATTTGAGAACTTTTGGCTTCTAAACCAGGAATTACCAGAGTTAGTTCAACAATGGTGGCAACAAGGAAAACCAACATTTGGAAAGGCACAATTTTAGCTACACTCCAGATTGAAATATATCAAATATAAATTGAAAAACTGGAGCAAATTCCAAAGATCAGATTTTTAGCAACAAAGAGCAGAGCTAGTTGAGAGAATGCAAGGAGTTGCAGAAAGAATTCGTTCAGAACCCCTTTCAGAGGAATTACTCTCCCATGAAAAGATCTTAATGCAGGAGGAAGAGGAGCTAGATAAGAAAGAAGAAACCTATTGGAAGCAGAGATCTAGAATTACTTGGCTTCAAGAAGGAGATAGGAATACAAAGTTCTTTCACCAGTCGACCACAACTAGGAAACACTATAACCGGATTGATGCTTTAACAAATGCAGGACTCCTTGAAACCACCACTTCAGGTATGCAAAAAGCAGCTAATGAGTATTTCTCCACTTTGTTTACTGCAGATTCACATCTGTCAAAACAATCCCAAGAGGAAATCTTGGGAAGTATCCCCAGATTAGTCTCTCAAGAGCAGAATGAGGAGCTTATGAAAGAGATCAAAGAAGAAGAGGTGAAAGAAACAATCTTCTCCATGCAATCAGGAAAGGCCCCAGGTCCTGATGGATTACCAATAGAATTCTATAAAGCTTTTTGGGATATTATAGGAGAAGATATAACTAGAGCAATAGAAGAAGCCAGATCTAGTGGTAGGATTCTCAAATCCCTCAACCATACTTTTCTAGCTTTGATTCCAAAGGGAGGAGAGATGGAGAATCTAACCAATTACAGACCAATAGCCCTCTGCAATGTGATCTACAAGATCATCACCAAGGTAATAGCCAACAGACTAAAAGCTATATTACCAAATATCATATCTCCTGAACAAGGGGGATTTGTGTAGGGTAGAAAAATATTAGATGGGATTGTAATAGCACAAGAAACTATACATCATATGGGCCAAAGAAAGAACAAAGGAATGTTCCTAAAGTTAGATCTATCCAAGGCCTATGACAGAGTGAGTTGGGAATTTCTGGATCAAATTTTGCAAAGATTTGGATTCCAAAAATATTGGATCAACTGGATACTTGAATGCATCTCCACAGTCTCCTTTTTAGTGCTCATCAATGGAACCCCCTCCCCACTATTCAAGGCTAGCAGAGGAATTAGACAAGGAGATCCTCTCTCTCCATATTTGTTCATTATTTTTGCAGAAGGACTGGGAAGACTCATACAGAAGAAAAAAGTAGAGAACAACATTACAAGAATTCAAATAAACAGAGATATAGCTATCACTCATCTACAATTCATAGATGATACAGGATTATGGGGGGAAGCAACAATAAAAGAAGCAACCAATATCAGAGAAATATTAGACTGCTACACTACAACCACTAGCCAACTTCTAAATGAAGAAAAATCTAAAGTTGTCTTCTTTAATGTTCATAAGAGAATCAGAGATCGGATAGCAAACATTCTTAGGTTCTCAATGGCCTCGTGTCCATTAGATTACTTGGGAATTCCCTTAACAGAAAAAATCCTAAAAAAGAAAGATTGGAAATCCATAAAAGATAAAATTTTCTCAAAGTTGTCACACTGGTCTCATAGATGGTTAAGCTTTGGAGGCAGAGTCACACTTTTGAAGTCAGTGTTACAAGCAATGCCAGTTTACAAATTTTCCATTTTAGCAGCCCCAAAGAGCATACTCAAAGATTTGGATAAACTGATGAGAAAATTCTTATGGTCAAGAGCACAAGAAAATCAAAAAAATGCTTTGGTAAGTTGGGAGAAAGTCTGTCAACCAAAGGAAGAGGGAGGTCTTGGAATCAGAGTTGCATCAACAAACAACCTAGCACTAATAGGGAAGTTATACTAGCGGTGGATCACAAACCCAGATCAGTTATGGAGTCAAGTTCTAAAAGCTAAATATTACCCTGCACATGAAATGGAGGATGTCCCACGGTTTCTAGTTATAGGTGTGGGATCAGAGATATGGAAAACACTCAAAAGAGGGGCCTCACTGATTAAGGAAGACTTACATTGGAAAGTAGGTGATGGGAGAAAAGTCAGATTGTGGGATGATTCTTGGGAATTTCCCCCCCCATTATCAAACAATACCCTCATCTTAGTGGCATCAGAGAGACTCTTCATAATCATGGCCAAACTCTTATATCTCAGTATCTCATCCCCCCAAGCCAACAACTAGCAGCTTCAGGAAGATGGCAAAATTTGGACCAGTGGTTAGGTGAAGAATGGGAAGCTGAAAAACGTGAACTGAAAGAAATTCTAGAAAAAAGAACATGGCTATGGAAAGATGGACCTGACCAACTAGCATGGGGATATGGGAAACAAGGCACTTACACAGTGAAAGCAGGCTACCGAAAGGCTCACCAAAGTAGCAAGAACCAACCCCAACAACAACATCCCTGGAAAGAAATATGGCAACCAAAAGGTTGGCCGAAGGTTAATTGTTTTATATGGCAGGTTGCTCACAAAAGCATTATGACTCAGGATAATATGAGGAGAAAGGGGTTCATTGGACCCAGTAGATGTGTAATGTGCTTCCAAGAGGTAGAAACTATAAACCACCTCCTTTTTTATTGCTCCTATGCTTACACAATCTGGAATTGGTGGTACTCCATATTTAGCCAAACAGAATGGTATCCTCCTAACGGTAGTAATTTTTGGGACTATTGGTCACATAACACCTTCAAATCCAAAACACTAAGCACAACTTGGAATTTAGGGATTGGCTTCATCTGCTGGAAAATATGGTTGGAACGGAACAACAAAATTTTTAAAGAGGAATTCGGCTCAGAAGAGAGGACCTGGGGGATTATGTTAAGGAAGTTATTAGAAATAGTGCAGACCAAAGTACAGGAAGAATCTCCGATGACAGAGGTAGAACAAGACATTTGGGCACAACTATGGAATCAAATGCAACATGAAAGCTATCAGGAATAGAAAAAAGAACAAAGAGGGCTTCAGTAATATTTGTTGGAAGAGGACATATACAGTTAAGAAGGAGGTAAAGTTTAAAGAACAGGGGATTCAGAGATCCTGGGCAGATAAAAGAAAATAGAAAAACTGCATTTTGAGCCTTGCCAAGAAAGGCAGGATATCAAAATGGATTTGTATAAGCTGATCAGTTTTTTTTAATAAAATTTTTACCTTTTACTCAAAAAAAAAGTAAGGGGTTAGTAAGTCTCCTCCACTCAATGACTTTCTTCAAACATGTTTTCCTTTCTTTGGTAAACAAAAGCACTTAATTCATTAATAATTTTTTTAATGAAAACCTTAGTCATTGTTGAGCTCAAGCCAATAATAATAATGCTATCAAATCTTCCACATCATTGTCAAGCAGTAATGTCAATCAAAAGATAAATATTCATTCTTCTTTGCAAAGAATCATCATTTTTTAAATGAAACCACATCTAAAATAATATTAAATCATATCTAGAAGAAGATTAAATATGCAATAATCAATCATTCCATCGACAAGATATATCTTATTCTTCTATAAAATATTTGCCCTACAAAAAAAACATGAAATAGTCAATCATTCCATCAACAAGATATCATCTCAGTTCACAAATCCATCTCATGAATAAGTTTGCCAAGGGAGGGTCATGACATCCTACCCCCCTTAGGCTAAGCATAGTCCTCTATGTTTCATCAAAGTCAAATATCTACATCAATAATTACATGTCATTTTCATACAAAAATGGAAAATGTCTCTACATATCTACCACTTTCTTCCAAGTAGCATTTCTCTTATAATAGTGGTCCCATTAGACCCTACATTTCTCCAAAGTGCCCTTCCTCATCGATTTGGATCGAAACTCCAAGATCTTCACTAGATGCACCTCAATGGCCTTTGGATCCACCATTTGCAATTTAGAGAAATCCCACACATGATCAAGATTAGCAATGTACTATCTAAGCAAAGATATATGAAAGGTGTCATAAATCTTCAACAAACTAGGTGGTAAGGCGAGTCAATATGCCATAAGACTAATTTTTTTGTAATTTCAAAAGGTCCAACAAAATAAGGACCTATTTTTGTGGGCTTTATAACACTCTTATTTGGTCTCATCCTCATAAACACTCTGTCACCCATTGAAAACTCTCTTGGAAACCTCTTAAGATCAACATAACTTTGTTGATGATCTGCAAGTTCCTTAAGCCTCTCTCTAATCATCCTTAACTATTTCTCCATTTACCTTACCATATCTGGTTAGAGTACAACCCAGTCCTCTAGATTATCCCATGACAATAGTGTCCTACACCTATTGCCATACAAAGCTTTGAATGGAGCCATGCCTAAGATCGAATGATGACCATTGTTATAAGAAAATTCCACCAGGTGTAGATAGTCCTCCCATAAAGTTTTTTTATCCATACAATACATGCAAAGCATGTCTTCCAACACTTGGTTCACCCTTTCTATTTGCCCATCAATTTTTGGGTGATATGCAGAACTAATGTTTAGTCTGGTACCTATGGCATGATGTAGAGCTTGCCAAAACTTTGATGTAAATCTAGAGTCCCTATCTGAAATAATCACCTCAGGAAAACCATGAATCCTTAATATTTCTTTGATAAATCTATTACCCATAATCACAGTGTCATCCTTGGTATTTATTGGTATAAAATGAGCAACCTTGGTTAGTCTATCGACCATTACAAGAATTGCATCATGTTGGAACCTAGTTTTATGCAAAACCACAATGAAATCCATTTAAATCACCTACCATTTCTACATGGGTATGTCATGTGGGTACAACAAACCTGTAGGGTGTCTATGTTCAACCTTTATTTTCTATATTCAAGGCACTAAGCAACAAATTTAGTGATGTCTTTCTTCATTCCTAATCAAAATATTTTCTTCATGTTTTCCCTCATCTTGACTCCCCATGGGTGAGCCAACTAAGGGGATCTATGTGCTTTATCCATGACCATTTTCTTTAGGTTACCTACCTCAAGAATTATTACCCGATACTTGAAGCATAAGATACCATCCTTAATGCCAAAATTCTCATTTTTCTTGAGCTTCCTTTCCATATTTGCCTAAATTTAGTTGTAGTACACATCCTAATATTGCATCTCTTTAACTTGATTCATCAAGTCTACATGGATGTAGGTCAAAGTAGCAATGTGTCTTCTCCTAATTACAACATCAACAACCTTGTTTTCCTTTCATTTGATGTATTCGACCCCAAAATCATATTCAACGAGAAACTCCATCCATATTCTTTGCTTGGGATTGAGCAAAGGTTGAGTAAATATATACTTCAAACTCTGATGGTTGGTCTTCAATTTGAAGATTTTTCCCACCAAATAATATCTCTAGATTTTGAGAGTGTATACAATCGCTGCCAACTATAGATCATGTGTGGCATTATTGACCTCGTGCCTCTTCATTTTACTCAAACCATAAGCTAAAACCGCTCCATCTTGTAAGAGCACACCATCCAAACCTTCCAAATATGTGTTCGTGCATACTGAGAAATCACCCTAAGGGTCTGGAATATTTAAGATGGGTACTATGGTGATATTTTGCTTGAGAAACTCAAAATATGCCTCACACTTATCTGTCCACTTGAATTCCTTTTCTTTCTTTGTTATTGTAGAGGCTATCTTGGTGTAATCCTTCACATAGTGCCTATAATATCTAGTAAAACCCATGAAGCTTTGTACTTTAGTCATATTTGTGGGTGTCAGCCAATTTAGTATCACGTCTATCTTCTTGGGATCCATTGTGATCCCTTCTGCTAATATTATATATCCTTAGTACTGTACTTCTAACACATAGAAGTTGCACATGGACATATTTTCATACAATTGATTTTCCTCAATAAATCTAGCATGATTCTAAGATGCCTATCGTGCTCCATTCTATTCTAGGAATAAACTAGAATGTCATCCAAAATATAAGGATGAATTGGTCCAAATGCTCCTTGAAAACACTATTCATCAGGTTCATGAATGCTGCTAGAGCATTCGTTAGTCCAAATGGTAGAACTATAAACTCATAATATCCATACCAAGTTTTAAATATTGTCTTATGGGTATCTTCTTCATGGATTCTCAATTGATGGTATATGGATTTCAAATCTATCTTAGAGAAGATAGTGGTATCCTTTAGTTGATCGAAAAGATATTCAATTCTAGGTAGAGGGTATCTATTTTTGATGGTTGCCTTATTAAGCATTCTATAATCTATGCATAACCATAAGGAACCATCATTCTTTTTAACAAATAGCATAGGTGCACCCCATGGTGACACACTCGGTCTAATTAATCTCTTCTCCAATAACCCTTGCAACTGTACATTTAGCTTTTGCATCTCAATGGGATTCATTCTATAAGGATCCCTATGAATAGGCTTTGTCTTGAGTTTTAGCTCAATAGTGAAGTCAAATTTACATTTTGGAGGTAGTCTAGGTAAATCCTCTGGAAATACATCCCTAAATTCCTGAAGTATTGGGTATTTCCCAAACACCTCTTCCTTCTTTTCCTCTTCAATTTCATTTATCTTAACTACATAAATTGTTCCTCCCTTTTTAATGGCTTTCTTAAGTTGCATTACAAAGAGAATCTGGGGATGAAAAGTCCCTTGTGAACTATAGACTCTATATCTTTTCCTACCATCTTATGAATACTCAATCCATTTGTCTTGGAAATTGATCATAACCTTATATGCTTGCAACCAATCCATTTCTAAGACTACATCAAAAGCATGTAGCGGTGCTACATAAATACATCCAATAGTCGTACCACTAGGTAAGATAATTTTGGTCATAGGATAGCATTAATTCATAGATTAGGTTTATATTGAACCATACTCAACCTTCCACCCTTGTGCCAGGATTCTTGGCCTTTTCTGGTATATCCTTTATCAAACTAGTGGAAATAAAATTATTTGTAGCTCCACTATCAATCAAAATTTTAACATTTCTACCCAAAATCTTACCCTTTATAAGCAAAGGAGTGGCTTGCCCTTCCAAATTTTGACTCCCTATCATTGCATAGATCTTATGAGTAGGTTCCTTGTGTGCAAGTTCTTTGTAAGCGGGTTATTTTCCTTTCAAAATTGGTCCTACTCTGAGCTGGAAATGATTGGCATAATGTGGACCTCCATAATCAAAGCATCCACCCTTGGGTCTTGGATGTGTTTTTTGCCTCTTTCCTTCTGCTTTCACTGCTAGTAGGGAGTTACGTTTATGCAAAATCTGCATTTGGTTACATTTGCACCCGACTTTTCCAACATTGAATGATCGGGTTTAACATAGAGATTACCCAGTTCAATCTCCATAGAAGGCTAGTTCCTTGCTTTGTTATAGGAAAATGAGATAGAGTAAAGTGCATAAAGAAAGGGAAATATAGCTATTGCTAGGATAGTTAAATGGTATAGGTTAGACAATATAAAGGAAACACATTATAGTTTTTTGCAGACAAGAAATCTCAAACCCTAAAATAATAAATGACTAATTCCTTGGTACAGATTTAAAACTACCATTAACCAACTAGAATTGTTAAATTTAAAGTGTAGAGCATGAATTGTAGAAATGCAGGAACAAAATTAAAGTAACATCCAACATAGTTTATGTAGAGTTCAACATTTATACATACAAGACTTAGAACCATTGAGCCAAAAGCCACAACGAAGAGTATATTATTGCTTTTAGGAATCTGTATACATTGCCTTGTAAACGTCCAAGAGCCAACCACGAGTTATATTTTCTCATCCTATATATATACCTTTTTCCATAACAGAAAAACTAAAACTTGTTACAACAATATATCCATAGGCTCATTCTGGTAAATTGGCAGTTCAAAGAGTATGGGATCTTCAACAACAAACGGTTGAGATCTTCTTGTTATTGCATATCTAGCTTGATCTTCTCAGAGATATCGTGGTCCAACTACCTTTCACTTTGGCATTTTTGGCTTTCTGACTTTGGCCAGTGAAAACTTGGACGATCGTGAAATTGTGACTATTTTTTGCCTTGTGCTCCTTTTAGGCCCTTGGCCAGTGAAAACCTAGTTGATCATGAAATCACAACCATTTTCTACCTTGTGCTCCTCTCAGGCCCTTGGCTAGTGAAAACCTAGTTGATCATGAAATCGTGACCATTTTTTACCTTGTGCTCCTTTCGGGCCCTTGTCCAGTAAAAACTTGGTCGATCGTGAAATTGCAACCATTATCTACCTTGTGCTCCTTTTGGTACCTTGGCTAACAAAAACCTGGTCGATTACAAAATCATGACCATTTTTTGCCTTGTGCTCTTCTTGGGCCCTTAGCCAGTGAAAACCTAGTCGATCGTGAAATTGTGACCATTTTCTACCTTGTGCTCCTCTTAGGCCATTGTCAAGTGAAACCTGGTCAGTCACGAAATTGTGACCATTTTCTTACTTGTGGTTCTTTTGGGCCCTTCTCCAGTGAAAACTTGGCTAGTCATGAAATCACAACCATTTTTTACCTTGTGCTCCTTTCCAACGAAAACTTGGCTGATCATGAAATCGCGATCATTTTCTACCTTGTGCTCTTCTTGGGCCCTTGGCCAGCAAAAACCTAGTTGATCACAAAATCATGACCATTTTCTGCCTTATGCTCCTCTCGGGCCCTTGGCCAGTGAAAACCTCGATGGTCACAAAGTCATGACCATTTTATGCCTTGTGCTCCTTTCGGGCCCTTGGCTAGCGAAAACCTGGCCGATCATGAAATCGCTACCATTTTCTATACTTAGAAAAATTTCAAGAAACTTCTCTCTTCCCTTGGTGTAGTCATTTTGACCTACATTATTGGTGCCTCCTAGAGAAATATGCTAGTTGAATGTTAGAATCCATAGCCTTTATCCATTGGGGAATGAAGCAAAAAAAAAAAATAGAGAAAGGGAAGAGATACCGAGTAAAAATTGAGTTTCTTCTATGCAACTACTCGTCAAGGGTGTCTTCTTCGGTTGATTTTCTTGCTTTTGTTTTTTCCTGACTACTTGTTGAGGATTTTTTGGCTTTTTTATGTTTTTCTATATTCTGAACAACCTCATTATAAGTGACACAAACTTTATTCCAAGTTTCTTCATCTGGATTAGAAATCTCCATGAATGTGAGATATAAATGCTCTAACTCTTCTATCTTGTCATAGGATAAAATTTTTGACTTCATATACAACTTGTGCAGACAGGAGTTTATCTGAGTAAAGTCTTGAGATATGCTAAATATTTGGTCTTCTTGGATTGGATCTTCCCAACTATCTATTTTTGATTCATCTTCTATAAAATTTATCCAAGAAGCTTTAACCCCATCTTCTAAGATATTTGAATTTTCATCCCAGAAGCTTTGCAGGCCACAATTCTCTGCTATGCTCACATGTTTTAAAATTACATTAGCTTCTACTTTGGGTTCTTGCATTATCTTGGTGCTTTCTTTCACAAGTTTGTGCCTTCTGAAGAAACTCCTAGCAACTATTTTGGTATGTGATCATGTTTCATATTGGGTTATATTTCTAACCTTTCCCTGCGTGCTTTCTACCAAGACTTGAATCTTTGTTGTTGCATATAGTCTTTCTTGCAGGAAGGTGACGGATGCAGTAAAATAATCTTCCACCTAGCCCAACGTCTCCTTAATCTTGGCCAAGTATAACAATGTGGGCCTTGTCTTCAAGCCTATTTTTTGGATGTCACTGAACATCTCTTTTCTGATCACCTTGGCATTTTCTTTGGATAACCCACTGGTGTTGTTGATGTCTTCTTGGAGTTGTTTCTGTAGATCCTCAACATGTTTGCTCAAAAGCTGAATTTGCTTAGCAACCTTCTTTGCTTCTTCCTTATATGGTGCTACTTCATCGAATTTTTCTTGCCACTTCTTTGCCTCATTTTTTAGAGCCTTTTAAATGGTTTTCTATTCATTTAAGGTCGCCTCCAAACATTTTATTACCTCTTTAACTCTGAGGTATTTCTATTTGTAACATTCAACATTCAAGTATAAGGTCCCCATGTGAGCTTGGGCCTTTCCCCATTCATCTTCCATAGGCATCTGAGTGATGTCTTCAGTGATTATTTCAGCTTGATAATATTCTAGAGTCATTTCTCCTTCTGGATTATGTACTAAGGGTGTCATCTTCATTGTTGAACACTGCATGCTGATGGGACCCAAAGATATTCCCTCTTTGGTACAAGCTATGTTATTGGAAACTTGGGCATAGTGATACTTCCACTAGTCTAAGGCATTCTGGTTAGCTTTCTTCATCTTCTTTAGCTTATATATGGTGGGGTGACTTTTAGAAGAGGAAGTAGGGACAGACTATAGGTTAGGTAAATTGACTGCATGAAGGAAAGGAATTGTAACTATCATGGCATCCACATTTTATGGTCCTATGAGTGGGTCAGTGGGAGCATCTAAGGATTTTTTTGGGTTGGATTAAATTTATGGTGGTGATGGTGGATTTTGCTGATTGGATGAAGAGGAAACATCACCTTCATATGCAAAATGGGAAGGGGGGTTTCTTTGGGATTGAGAAGAGGATGAAGTAAGATCAATAGGAATCATACCTGGTAGTTGTGATAGCTTCTATGATTTTATACCTTCAGTACTCGGTGGCTCCTTAGTAGGATTTGATCCTTTAGTAGGATTTGTACCTTCAATAGGAACTTATTTCTCTTCAGGAGCTAGTCTTTCAGCAGGAGTTGCCTCTTTGGTAGGAGTTGACCCTTCTGTGGGAGCCATTTCTTCAAATGATTTATTTAAATCCTAGGTGCTGAAATCATGATGTTCAATGGGAGGTTCTAAATTTCCTTCTACATTTCCTTCTACATTTTCTTCTATGTTTTCTTCTTCTTGTTCATCCCCTATTGTAGAGTCTACGTTTGTTTTTTCTTGTCTGCTCTTCTTCTGTTTCCCTATTGTTATTGATTTTGATCTCCTCTTCCTGAAGACAAGAAGATGATTGTCATCAGACTCTATGTCATATGTAGAGGGGGGAATGAATTTATGAGCTACCTTCTTTGGAATTTTTGGTTTCTCAATAGCAATTTCCTTTCATTTTTCTTTGTTGGTTTAGCCCTTTTTAGAGGTAGGCTTAATCTTGATACCATTGACACTTGGTGGAACCTTGTTCGCAAGAGTATCGAACCATATAGTTTGATACTTGTCATATCGGGCAAAGAATTTATGATCAGCTTTTAGCCCCTTTAGCCCCTACTTAGAGGTTATTTCAGTTTGCATCCTCATCATCCACCAAGCCACAATTGGATGAAGAGGAAACATCACCTTCATATGCAAAATGGGAAGGGGGGTTTCTTTGGGATTGAGAAGAGGATGAAGTAAGATCAATAGGAATCATACCTGGTAGTTGTGATAGCTTCTATGATTTTATACCTTCAGTACTTGGTGGCTCCTTAGTAGGATTTTATCCTTTAGTAGGAGTTGTACCTTCAATAGGAACTTATTTCTCTTCAGGAGCTAGTCTTTCAGCAGGAGTTGCCTCTTTGGTAGGAGTTGACCCTTCTGTGGGAGCCATTTCTTCAACTAATTTATTTAAATCCTAGGTGCCAAAATCATGATGTTCAAGGGGAGGTTCTAAATTTCCTTCTACATTCCCTCCTACATTTTCTTCTATGTTTTCTTCTTCTTGTTCATCCCCTATTGTAGAGTCTACGTCTATTTTTTCTTGTCTGCTCTTCTTCTGTTTCCCTATTGCTATTGATTTCGATCTCCTCTTCCTGAAGACAAGAAGATGATTGTCATCAAACTCTATGTCAGATGTAGAGGGGGGAATGAATTTATGAGCTACCTTCTTTGGAATTTTTGGTTGCTCAATAGCAATTTCCTTTCCTTTTCCTTGGTTGGTTTGTCCCTTTTCAGTGGTAGGCTTAATCTTGATGCCATTGACACCTGGTGGAACCTTGTCCGCAAGAGTCTCGAACTATGTAGTTTGATACTTGTCATATCGAGCGAAGAATTTATGATCAAATTTTAGCCCCTTTAGCCCCTACTTAGAGGTTATTTCATTTTGCATCCTCATCATCCACCAGGCCATGGTTTTTGCTGATGCCTAGTCATCTCATTTATTTTGCATTCCTTTAATAACTTTTCTTCCAACACATGACTTGGATTTTGCTCGAGGTCCCAATCTATCACATGTTCATAGAAATTGTGCCATGAGGCCAATGGTTACATCCACTCTACATGCCATTCTAAGGCTTCATCTTCTTCATTATTTCTACCCTGTTTGTCGATATCCCTTTTAAATGAGTGAAATTTTTTGAAGGGGATTTTGTTGAGAGAAGCCTACCTTTATGCAAACCTGTTAAGGGGGTCATATTTCCATCTCTGCAACAAATCAACTAACTTCAGGTCCTTCAAGGCTCGAGTGATTCTCTCATGGTCTCCTTTTCTAGACACAACGACCCCTTCAAATTAGAAAGGCATAAGGCACATAGCAGTCCTACCAATTCCCGTGCTGAATTTATTGTTGATTATTTTTGCCTTATATACTACAAGGCAAACAATCATTCAGTGATATAATATGGGATTAATAAAGGCTTCCCCATGAAGCCATATAATCTGTTGACCACTCCCTGTGTTAAAAAAAACCAATTCCCTTCTTCTACATAAGGATGTTGTAAAGTGTTCTGCACTTTCTGGGGAAGTCTATGTATTTCACCATACATAATATGTAAAGCATGGCCTAGGAATTCCATGTTGAAATAGTAGTATGATTCAAACCTTTAAAGTATAGTTATCCAATCATACACAGGTAAAATATTTCATTCTTTATCCTTATGAGTTGTAGAAATGAAATGGAGCTTTTTCGACTGAAAGAAGAAGAAAATACATACTAGATAAGAAGAAAACCTGAAAGGCTCCTAAGAATCCCTCTATTTTTTGGATAATCCTACATGTATTTGCTGAGATGGGTAAGTTGTCCAATAAAAAAAATTGACACAATGCTTTTATCTCCTATGGCAACATCATAGAGCTTAGGATTTGAAATACATTGTGCCATCGTAATCTACCATGCATACACTTGTGCATCTAACTCTAACCCCACCACCATAGCCAACATGGAGAACAATTCTTTATTTTTGAATTTTGTCAAAGGAATGGGTGTTTCTAGTAGAGTTCCCTTGAGAGGAGTTTCTGACATGTGTGTTTGTAGAAACAACTTAATATTAAGGGTGGGGGTATAGTATTTGGCCTATCCAACTAGGTCGAAAGGTATGGAGTTACAACAAATTTTTTACCTACACTAAAGACAACTCTGATTGCATCAGAATCGAAGGTAAAAATGACTTCACCCTTGGAATTCCTAACTATCCTATGCTTTACATCATAAAACATTACCATAGTTATGATTATCTTAGGGCAGAGATGGAAATTAGTGCATACATACCATGAAAGCAAAGAGTGGAAATGAAAAGTACTTGGAGTCGATGGCGTGATGTCTTTCACTACTCTAGCCTCCACATTTTTTCAAAATTTCTCTATATTTTTCTAGGTAATGATTGTATCAGTTAAGTAGGAGTCCAGGTCTGTAAAACAAGTTTTCGTTCCTCTTGACTTATGCTTTTTTGCAATAGCTAAAGAAGATCTTGCCATGGCTGCTCATTGTGGTTTCTTTGTGTGAAAACTCTAGAAGCGTTTTGAGTAAAGGAAACAAAATTTTTGAGAGAATTCAGGGAATGCCTCTTGCAAGGGGAATTTTTGAGAAAACAAAGAATGAGAGGAAAGAGGTTTTTGTAACGTAAATAAATGCACATACATGTGTTTAAGGTGCCCTGCAGTAATTGCGATTGGTGGTGCACGTACTACGAATAGTTTTGAATGTTACTAGGTATCTTGTTTTGTGTGCCACCTTCTTGAAACCAACCGCTATGCATCACCACCTCCTTTAGACCAATAACTTCATGTCACCATTTTTTGGGACAATAACTTCACATGGTTGTACTTTGAACAGAGCACATTTAAAATTTCAAGAACACTAACCTTCCTACCAAAAGTGAAAAGGTGTCATTATTTGACTTTTACTGCTATACATAAAAATATCGTGAGATCACGGCATTTTCCTTGGAGTGGCCTTTGAGCACCAAAATATCATGAGATTGCGACCATTTTCCTTTATGTACCCTTTGAGCATGAAAATATCATGAGATCGTGACCTTTTTTCTTGAAGTGGCCTTTGAGCACCACAATGTCTCGAGATCGCGACCATTTTCCTTGAAGTGGCTTTAGTAAAAAAATAGTATATTTTACATATAATACAAATGGGGAGGGATTTTATCTTATGTGAAGTACAACTTCAGGTGGAATCTGTTGATAGGGATATGTTGTACTTGACCTTATTTATTTTCTAGTTGGAAGGAATTATGTTATTTTTCTTCAATTATCTCAAAAGGTCCTTCCCAAAAAGCATCAAAATTTTGATGGTTCCTTGGTTTTGTTTTTTTCTCGTTCCACCGCAAAACCAAGTCTTCTTCTTTAAAATTTTTGAGAGTAGCCCTTTTATCAAACCATTTATTCATATTTCCTATGTGTTTCTAATAATGGTTCTAAGCTTGTTATTTCTGTTGTTCCATCTGTAGGAGTTGTATCAACCTATTCTCCATTGGTTCTACTTCTTCCATGCCAGTTTGATTCAGTAATTTTAAAGTAGGTATTTCTATGTGTATCGAGAGGACAAATTCCTTACCATATACTAATGAGTAAGGAGAAGTGTTGATGGATTTCTTGATTGTGATCCAGTCAGCCCATAACACTTAGTTTATCAAAGAATGCCAGCTTCTCTTATTATATTTTAAAGTTCATTTTAAAATCTGAAGTAGGTTTTTATTTGTTGATTCAACTAAACCATTTCCTTGGGGATAATAATTTGAAGAAGTCTTCAAATAGATCCCATATTTGCTAGCAAAATCAATCATTTTTACCCCTATGAAGGATGTGCCATTGTATGTGACTAATACATCAGGGATACTGAACCTCGTTATTAAGCTTTCAATAAATTTGATCACAACTTCCTGATCAACTTTCTTAGTAGGCACTGCTTCAACCCACTTAGTGAAGTAATTAGTGGTGGTCAGAATATATTTGTGCCCAACATATGAGTTAGGTTCTATTACCTTGATGAAATACAGGCACCATTTTTGAAAAGGTTCTTCAACTTGAATTGGTTTCAAAGGCATTTAAGCATTTCTATTTCTCCCAATATACTTCTAGCATTATTCATAGTTTCTGGTTATTTTGAATGCATATAAACAATAGATGGCCAATAGCAATTGATTCTGATTATTTTTAGAGTTGTAGTCCTTTCTGAGTAATGTCCACCTGATGGACCTCCATGAAACTCCTCCAAAATTTTCTATTTCTGATCATCTTTTATGCATCAAAGTAATACATCGTCTAGATTTTTTGTACAATCCTTCGAGTAGTAAGGTATACTTTAATATCTGGATCCTATGTCTTCTTCACTATGAAGCATTTAAGATTACTGGGCATTTTCCAATTCAAAAACATCTAATCAAATCATCGTCCCAGTCTGTGTTTTGAGATTTATCATCTTCTAGAATTAGTTCTTGTGTTTGGCAAGCTACGTACTCTATTGAGGCTTGTTTGGTGAGTTCTTGACATAATGCTCTGCCTCTCACTAGCTTGGTTGGGTGAATCTCAACATCGTATTCTTGTATATTCGATACCCAATCAGATATTTTCTTGCCAAGATCTCCCTGTATGATGAAGTTTTTGACATTAGGGTGACCAACGTATACAATAGTCCTAATTTGTGAAAGAAAATGATAATTTTTTTCAATGATTTCATGATCGCATAAACTTGCTTTTTGATGAAGTTGTATTTTTCCTCGATTCCTGCATGGTCTAACTTAGAGAGGCTATGAGCCTCTCTTTATTATCTATCCTCTTTTGAGTAAGTACTGTAGTGTAACTTTATTATTCTCCTAATCATATAGTATGAAACCTCTGGAGTAATCTGGATTTGCTAAGACAGGTGCTTGGGCTATCTATTCCTTTATACTGGTGAAAGCTTTCTTTCGTAAATCTATCCATTTGAATTTTGCGTATTTTTTCAATACCTCTATCATGGGCTTGATAATTTGCACAAAGTATGCTATGAAATTGCATACAAATTTGATCTTCCTAAAGAATGATTGTAGACCTTTCTTGTTTGGAGGTAAAGGGAGTTCCAACAGTGCTTTCACTCTGTTAATGTCTATAGCCAGCCCAACCTTAGAAATTACATATCCAAGTAAAATCCCTTCTTCAACAATAAATATGGATTTATTTAGATTCAAAGAGATACTAAACTCTCTAAATTTTTCAAAAACTCTTATAAGGTGTTCAATATGATCTTTGCGATGAGAGAAGACTGTCATATCATCTAAGTATATTACTATGATATTATTGGCAAGTTCTCTAAAAACCACACCCATTGCCCTTTGAAAGGTTGCTCCAACATTGGATAATCCAAAAGGTATCCTCTAGTAAGAAAATATCCTCCACTAAGTAGTGAATGTTGTTTTTATTAGTCTTCATATTTGACCCACACCTGGTTATACCCTAAAAACCCATCCAATAAGAATAATCTCTCTGCTCCTGCCATAGTATGAAGAGTCTGGTCAATTTGTATGAGAGGGTAATGATCCTTTAATAAAGCTTTATTGAGGTTCAAAAGTCTACACATAGCCTCATGTCTTCATTCTTCTTCCTGACCGAAACCAGGTTAGCCACCCATGTAGAATATTTTATGGGGTAGACTATATTGGCTTCGAGTAGCTTCAACAGTTCTTGCTTCATTAGAGCTTCGATTTTAGGGTTCACTAGCCTTTGTTTCTGCCTGAAGGGTGTTGCACCTTTTTAGAGTTCGATGGTATGTTGTATGGTCTCTTTAGAGTAGACCTTAAGGTCACCATAAGTCCAAGCTATGATATCAAAAAATTCTTTACACAATCTTGTTGTGACTAATTTACAACTAACCCCAATATTGGGGACCCCCTTAAAATTTGTAAAAATTTGAGTTAATGGGATAGTATTGAGCAATTGGATACTTCTTTTTGGTTTTTGTATGTCCCTTGATTTTCATTGAATATGGTACTAATGGGGACCACTTTGCTAGGGATTAGATAGAAAGGCATTACCTTGTATTTGAGAATTGCCATGGCTAGAAAAATGATTCTTAATGTTGCTCAATCTTTAGATTTTAGTTTGTTGATGGTGTTTAATTTCATTAGTTTCCTTTATTAGATTTTAGTGGTTAGTTTGTATTGTATTTATTTTAGAGTTCCTTTGTTAGTTTATGTTATTTTATTTTAAAGAGGAGTGCACTGTGTGTTTTAATGTTAGTGCATTTTATTTTTGTGTGGATTATATTATATTTCCTTAGACTATAGTTGTTGGATTATTTTCTTAGTATTTAGGTTTATGTTTTATTTAGTTTTATTTTTTATTTAGGTTGCTTTTATATTTTATGTGATTCCTTTTAGTTAGTTTTATCTTCATGTTATGGTTATGTAAATTTGTCTTTATGTTTAGGTTAATAAAGTCCTTGTGTTAAAATTCCCTTCATTAGTCTCACCCACTCACCCCGCTATGTTCTAATATTCAAAATATGTGTATAGGTACGACCGTCGATAGTAGAGTAGCGGACACACTAACCAAAGTATAGCAAAGCAGTGAAGTCAAAGCATTGACAGCGGAGTCAAGATGAACCAGTGAAAATAGTAGGACAGAAACGTGGCAGCATGCCATGTGGACGAACGACCAATGAGGGGACCTCAACACTGAGTGGTGCAAAGGGAAGACTACCCTAAGACAGTCAAAAAATTATGAGCAGAGTCCACCTTATGAATTGCTCGAAAGCAATGATAGGGAGCATGTGGGATAAATGAATCTCCCATGCAGACCATAATATCGTGCGTACACATGGCACGTCCAAGGGTCATGATTGTAGAGTAGTAAAGGTCATTATAGATCTATGGTAGTGAGAATGGGGGATAATGTCCCTCAAAAAACCACTATCAAAGGACAACGAGCTATAAGTGACAAGGATGTTATCAGTCAAGACAGTGAGATAGAGGAATATTAATGCAAGCCCTAATGTCTCTCCTTCACTTAAACATGCTTTGAAGTGGTCAGTTGATAAATATGGGTGAGTGGAAGAGATGTCTGATGCTGAAGGAGGGCCTAGACTAGCCATCGAGCAGAGCATCATGTAGAAGGAATGCAATGTAGAGTAGAGCACTGCATGAGAGGAGCCATGACATAGAGAAGCACCATTTGGAAAAGCACTACATAAGGAGGAGAAATAAAATGGTGGTCGTAAGGTTTGGTTCTCAACCCAAGCTTAGGTGTAGCGGTAGGGGTATGCCAGATAGGGCTTGTGCCCCATCGACTCAGGTTCGAGTCACGTTGACATTGCTCGAAGGATGATAAGGAGAGTTTTTTTAATTTTATTTTGAATATTGTGATGTTTTTATTGATTGATATAAGTATATCATGCGCCCCTTTAATATAAAGCATTATAATTATGGGTTTTTGTGGCCTTGGTAGTGCCCACGAGCCTAACCCATATTTTTGTAAGGGTTAGATATTATTCTTGGGGCCCTTTAGTATTATTATGGTTGAATATTTCAAAATAGGGACTAAAGGGTAAGTTCTAATTCAGAAGGAGATATAAGGGAAAAGTTGAACTTTATCCATATTGTGTTTTTTGTTATCATATTATTTTGAAAAGGTTTAAAATGCTGGAGGTTATTTACACTTCTATTTTTTTATGTAAAGGGATATGAAACAAAAGGGTTCCTAAAAATGTTAAATACCCATGGAAGACCATGTTGAAAGGGTTGGAATTTTTGTAATAAAAGAATACCATTTTGATGCACATTGATCTAGAAACTTGCACCTTGTGAGTAATACTAAAGGAGTTCATCTCTGAGGGTTATTGTTTTAATGTCCATTCTTTTTGTCTGCATTTTTTTAACTTATATCTATTGTTGAATGCTCTTAGGAGGTTACACTACATGAAGGTTTATGTCGATGTAGGTTATATTTTTCCTTTGAGTCTAGCACTTGATCTAATTTGATTATGCCATTGTAGGTTTGGTTAAATTGGGTTATCCTTATGAGTGAATCATGATATTTGGTTTTGTAGGGTAGGGGAGCATGATACCGTATTACATTTGCATTTTTATTCCAGCTTTAGTATAGTTAGTTGTAGTTTCCTCATGCAAGTTTTCTTTCTTTTGCACATCCTAAAATTTATTTATGCAAATTTTCAATCTGAAACTTAGAATCCCAAAATATCCTATTTACATCATAAATTTTATCTGGGAAATCTAAAGTGTACATAATCCAAGTAATTAGTATTTTGAGCTTTTACCTTTACAATTATTTGGATAATCTTTCAAGAGTAATAAAAGGAATGAATCTACACAATTTTCACATGGCATAAGCAAGATAAAATTAGTCCAAAAGGGAGGGTTACTAACCTACTACTTCATATTAAGTGCAGATAAAGCAATGAATTCTAACTTGCTAACTTTATAACTTTCTAACATTATAACTTTCTAACATACTGACTTCTAACTTTGCAATTAGTGGAACAATAATATGAAGATAAAATTGAACCTACTAACTGCAAATATTGACTACAATCTCACATTAAAGACATGGATTTAAAATAAAGTGGATAATTCCACAACACTCTAACTTTGCATCTTAATCTAAAGATTAAAATGAACCCACTAACAAGGATTCAGGGTAAGATAGATTAATGTAAAGGTAATCAATGAAACAACACTTCATTTTATGGATTCAAATTAAGGCACAACCATGGCAATCTAAGGAAATTAATTATAAAGCATGAATGAAATAAACCAGTAGGCCCCTTGTTTACAGTTACTTGCAAATCACTTGGTTGTTTCCAGAACTTGTTATTCTTGAAAATTTTACTTTCAAATATACATGTGCAATGCTTATATAGCATAACCTTAGAGAAGTTGTTTTCTTTTTTTAACTTATATAGCAGAACCTTAGAGAAGTTGTTTTCTTTTTTTAACTTCTTTGCAAGAGAGGGTTTTCGGTTTAATACCCTGACTGTGGTGGGGATTTTACAACTGGGTAAAATATTCACTCAACAAAATTAGCGCTAGAAGGAGGGCCTCCTTTATTGCATAGATTTTTTATTTGTTTACTTAAGACCATTTTCATCTAATGATATTTGTAGTTGCAGAAGACTTTTATTTTATGACAACTAATGTGTGAATTTTGTTTCCACTGTATTGTGTTGTAGGAACTTTGTTTTGCAGGTTTTTGGTTTTCCTTTTTCTTGTCTGATTTTGTTGTGAGTTGTGAGAGGTTTGTATAGAGTTAGTGTCTTCCCAAGCTGGACCAACCTGAGTACATTGCTACTAGGTCTAAAACCACTAGGGAAACCATTTTTCAAAGCCTTTCTCCTAATTTTAGGAAGTCAAGGAACAAGTCTCAAGAAGTTGAAATTCCACCTAGTGTGCTTGCCTTAGGTTCACCTGTAGTGTCAAGTACAACTAGTGTTTCTACATCGGTTGTCTCTATTACTGCAAGTACACCAAGTGTATCCATACCAATTACCTCTACTATTTCTACTACTCATGTTGGGCCACATTTATTGAACACTATGGCCCAACCACCACCAAATCCCTAGTATGGAGTATGTAATATTCTCCTAAACATAGCCGAGGATGTTCATAACATACCTAAAAACATTGAGAAATATTTTCCCAAGTTCAAACACGATGGTCTTGGAATAGCCGAAGAGCATATTCAGGCTTACAAGGATGTGTTAATTAGAATACAAGTAGAACATGAAGATGTCACTTGTAAAATATTTCCCATGAGTCTAGATCAAATGTCTTATGGATGGCATATCAGTTTACCCACTAGGTCCATTACTTCATGGATTCAACTCAAAAATACTTTTGTCAATCAGTTTAGGTCTCCTTTGGATCCCACTATCATGTATCATAAGTTTGTGACATCCAAAAGGGCACCTAATGAGTTGATTAGGATGTTCAATTAGAGATTTTAGAAACTTTATTCTAGATCGACTCACCACTTTAACATAGATGTTGCTTTTGCTTTACAAATATACTTTGGGGTGTTAGATCCCATGACTACCATGTTTTCTAGGAGAAATTCTCAAGTTACCACTTTAGCCCAAGCTTACATGAAAGCCATAGTCATTGAACAACATATGACACCCCAAGAAGTTGGGATGCCCCAATTGCCTATGATAGGACAATTTTGTCCTTATAGTTAGTTTGCTATGATGAATCAAGTCATGACACCTCAGGTGCAAATTATGAATGCCTTACCATACCATCAGTATTACCCATTAATGTCCACTTATCCATCTATTCCCACCTATTCGAATACTTCCATTCTTTCTACCACACCATTGCTCCCTGATAATCAAATGACTACCAATGCTCAGGCTTTGGAAGCCTTTCCCATGCCCACACATTTTTAGAGCATGAATCCTTTGTTAAATCAAAATGTACAAAATCAAGCCATGATGCTATGCCAAGATACTTCTGGTATTGAAAATTCTTTTGGACCTAATACCATAATCCCTTCACCAAAAGAGTATAATTCTAAAGTTGAGGAACTAAATAAGATGTACCTCAAGTTGAGTAATGATATGGTCCACATGCAAAAACATAATTTCTAAGCTCCTTACTCTAATCAAAATATCAACAATCAGAGGAGGCCATAGAATACTAGGCCTAACAATGGGAATGTGCCTAACCCTATAGCCAATCAGGTTGACGCTTTTGCAAGCCCTAGTATATCAGATTTCATTATCAATCTTGCAGATCTTACTTGGAAAAAGGGATGTAGATTGCACAATACTAAGGACCATAATTAGAAGGAGTGTCCATAAATTTCTTGATACACGAATTATTTACAAGCTCAAGTTGATGAATTAGAGATAGTGCCCAATGAGGGTCCGCATTATCTTTCTAAGGGAAAAGACACCACTTTGGTGGCTGGAATAGTTCATTATCAAGAGAGTGAGGAAGAAGAAGATGATAATGAAGTCTTAGGAGAGTATGACAAGGAAATCACAGAAGAGGAAATCCAAGTTGTTAGGTAGTTTAGGAAAGGGAATCATGGTTATTTTACGAGAAGTAAGTCTAGGAGTCCCAAAACTTCCTCTACTCCACAAAAAAATTATATTCTTCCTCCAGATACAAAATATGATAATAATCCTCCACCACCACCTACTATAGAATCATCCAAGCCTACACAAAAAATGCAAAATTTTGAGAAGCCTACATATGATATAGTGGAAGATCTGAAAAGGACTAAAGTTAATGTCTTGTTCATAGAGGCTGCTAGGTTGCCATGTCAGAAGGAAGACTTGATGAAGGTATTATACCCACCAAGCCAAACCCATGAGGTCAAAGATGTTGAGTCTCACTTAGTTTTATGAAAGGAGAAGCAAGAAGTGCCTCATTTTATTTTGATAATTAGGATTGTAGGCAAAAAGTTGCATAATTGTTTAGTGGATTTAGGTGCCTTAGGCAATATCATGCCCCTTGATATTTGCCAAAGTTTAGGTTTAAATCCAATTCCTTCAAGGAGAAAGGTGATACGATTGGACAAGACTATAGTGGATGTGGTAGCAACTCTTTATGAAGTTTGATTTCAAATAAATTCAGAACCCAGGATTCAGCATCATATTGATATCCTGGTGGTCAATATTCCTACCAAGTATGGCATGGTGTGGGGTAGGTATTGGAATAAGAATCTAAATGGTTATGTAGTCACTAATTCTTACCATATGTGGCTACCTTTGAGAGGATTAGCAAACCAAATTCAGGTGGATAGTGAGCCAATACTTAAGGAAATGATTACTGAATATAATATACCAAATGAAATTCAATTTGCAAAATGTGACCTAGGGGTTTATAACTTGGATATAGAAGAGGCTACCGAAGAACCTCAAAAAGGAAATATTTCTTGTAGCCCTATTGAAAAGAATATTTTGGTTTGGATTCTCATATTTGATGGATCTAAATCAATATAAGGTGCTAGAGTCAGTATTGAACTCACATGTCCAAGAAATAAGCCTTTGCTTGCGGCCTATAGGTTACAGTTTTCTTACACCAATAATGTGGCAGAGTATGAAGCAATTATTTTTGGGATACAACTAGCTTTGAGTAATAAAGTCAAGTGTCTCAAGGTCTTTGGAGACTCTGATTTAGTTGTTAAACAGGTCAAAGGGCAATATGCGTGTCGTGATAAAATATTGATCCATTATAGGACCTGAGTTAGGGATTTGATATATGAATTTGATGCTTTCAAACATTTCACTTGTCTCTAGAAAATTTAATAGGATGGACGATTATTTAGCTGTTGTAGCAAACCAGTTGACAACAAAAAATGCAAAACATTTTCGATTGAGCTAGTTTCCTATCCTTCAATACTAGATAATGTTAGGAATCTGCAGGTTTTTGAGAGTGATAGACACATTTATAAGTTTGTTACTAACTCTGGTATTTTAAAAAATTAGATCATAGATGAATACCAGATATGGCAAGAGGAAAAAATGAGGATAGTGAAATAGCGCAAAAAATGAATAGGATACTGTTGGTCCGGCTTTCATGCACACCCCGGGAAAGGGATGAGGCAAGGAAAGCTCCGGAGACACCCACGGGACGGATCCCACTCATCTTTAGGATCTAGCTGGTTATCCAAGGTGCGAGTTATAGAGTTGGGTCGAATGGCAATTCACTCTTTTCCACTTCTGGAATAGATTTCAATATGGATTGCTCTGGTTCTTGAACTTGTTCAGTAGTTGCAAAAGTTGATCAGATTTAACTTGAATTCTTGATCTAGCTCTCATGGGTCGTGAGATTTAAATAAAAGACAAACAAAGAAAATAAAAATGGATCATTCACGAAAGCAAAGAGAGGGTAGGGTAGGGCGAGAAGAGAAGTTTATCAAACATCAAAGCTGTAAAACCTAAAACTATCAATTTTATCTATGCTACCAGCTTCACAACAGAACAAATCAAAGAAGAAAGTGTCCGGTCGGTCTAAGATCACTTTCAACTAAGAGCACAAGGCGAGTGAAACGAGATCTAGCAAAAAATTATAAATCCAAGGGCAGCTGGTTAAAAGTGGTATCTTTCACCGACGACCTAGCTCGCACGGTGAAGACAGAGCAATTAGAACAAACTTACACCTCAAATCTGTAATTTCCCCTAGCGAGACAAGAGAACAAGCTGAAGCCTAACGACATATTTAATCTTGATATCTCGGATTTACAGACATATATCTAACAAACTTTAAATGGAACGGATAACAAAAGAAGATACACTTATCACACTCTGCAAAAGATTAGGCTCCTGGCCATGCTATCACAGAAAAGCTAAAGCACATCAACTCCAAGTCCGAAAACAAAGGATTTCACAAAATTTGCAAGAAATTGCTTATAAGCCTTTTATTTCTAAGTCTCCGCCTCCTGCGATTACATTTAGAATCTGTATTTATAGACTCAGGACAGACCCTGATCTTTTCAAAATATCTTCTTCAAACCCTAAATCTTATCGCACTTAAACCCTAGGACCCGGGTTTTACAATAAAAATCCATTTAAAATCAAAGTCCAGATAGAACTTAACCCTTCGGCAAATCAGTGCAGTCAATTGCCATAAATGGAGAAGATAAAATCAAATGCAACTTGCATTCATCCGCGATTGCAAATAAATGCCTCCATTAATTCTGCTGGTGAGCCGGATGAGTCACCACTTCTCTCAGATCTGATCTCCGTAAAGCCATCCCTGTGTTGAAATTGTCTTCATGCTATCAAGTCTGCAATAAATTTGTCATTGAATGCTCTCACCGGTAGCTTCTCTCCTAGCATGGCGGTCCTTGACTAAATCCGCACTTTAAATTTGCCTTTATGGTCTTTCCCGGTTGTCCCGTAAGTGCCAGGTGGAATCCTGCATGAAAGACAAAAAGATGCATTAGATTAGCATTTTAATTAAATCGGAAGCTTTAAAGGTTAAAAGCAGATTAAAAACCACAAAATAAGCTTGCATGTCGGCCTCTGCATGTCTGCCTCACGCTTTGACACGTGTCGCTACCCCAGGATGCCTTATGTTTCCCGTCGGAATGCACTTTCAGGTCAACTTATGACTTTCTCTCTCCTACCGCGATTCTGCGACATGTCGCGATTTCGTGACATGTCGCGAAATCGCGACCCTGCCAGCGCATCGGCAACTTCTTCCCTCGTCGGTCGCGAAAACGCGACATGTCGCGAAATCGCGACCCTCCTGGCCTCCGTACGCCTTCTTGATTTTCAGCCGCGATTCTAGAACACGTCGCGATATCGCGACAGTTCTCTTACCTGCATGCGTTGACCGCGTTGACCGCGATTTTGGAACATGTTTGCGACTTAGCCGATTTTTCATTCTGCAGCCCACTTTCTCTCTCCTACCGTGAAAATGCGACATGTCGCGAAAATCGCGCCCTCCGTACAGCTTGCTTCTCTCTCCAAAAAACTGTCGCGATTTCGCGACATGTCGCGAAATCGCGACCTTTCTGGCACTTAGCCGATTTTCATGCATTTTCTCTCTCTTGCCGCGAAAATGCGACATGTCGCGATTTCGCGACATGTCGCAAAATCGCGCCCTCCGTACGCTTTCTTTCTCTCTCCTCCGGTCGACAGCGATTTTGCGACGGTTTCCAAAAATGGAAACGTCGCGATATCGCGACACTTCCAAAAATGGAAAGTGTCGCGATTTCGCTACACTTCCAGGACTTAGCTGCATTTTGACTTACCTGTCGCGATATCGCGACATTTTCGAAAATGGAAGTGTCGCGATATCGCGACACTACCAAAAATGGAAAGTTTGATTTTTCATGAATTTATGCAACTATTTTCTGGATTTTCTCGGTACCGGTGCAAGATTTTGCTTGTGCATGAATGATTCTAGCATGTAAAAAGTGAATTCTTGGAATAACACAGCTGGAATGCAAGAAAAAGCACAACTTTAAAAAGGAGGCAAGCAAATTTGGATTTAAAACCTGAAAAACATCTAGAGGGTCCCTGTTGCAAAAATGGAAGTTCAGAATTTTCAGAGGATGGAATCTCATTTTTCAGTGGGGGTGTGTTGCTTCTCAACAAATGGCGATATCTGCGGGTAAAATAGTAGCACTATTTTAGAACCCAAGACTATGGTTTCAAAACAAAAAGACCATGCATCATGCCTTGCCACAGACATTCTTCACAATAAATTGACTGCTAACTGCTAGCTGTTAAAATTTCCCAAGGACATACTAGGCTGGATTACTTCAAGGAAGATTTCTGATGTGCAATTTCAAAAGGGTATAAAACTTTCTTCAAGGATGACTGAATTGAATGATAAACTTGGATTAATCAACTTTTCTAGATTGTAAAAGGGGAAACCGAGTAGAGCTATGTTTACTAGTTTAGCCTTTTACAGCCTAGACAGAGTTACCCTTTAGATTTACACGACCCAAATTTACAACTGCAGGGCAGAATCTAATATTGGCTGCCTCTTTTAATTGTTCAACTCTTTTTTCTTTTTCTCTTTTTTTTTTTTTTTTTTTATCTCTCTTCTTTTTGAAATATATCACTATCTGGAAGACCTTAGAGAAATTACAATTTTCTTTTATCATTTGATCAATCTGGAACTGTTTCAGTCTAGGCATTGATAGCCTCTGTGGATACCCAAATAATTGCATGAACCATAGTCCCCTCTCATAACCAGCTTTTCTTGGATTCCCAGGAGTTCCTCCAACTAAACGACATAGCAGTTTTTCTATCATTAAAACAACTGTGGCAAGTAAGACACAAGATCCAATCATCTCTCTACCTTTGTCCTGAATAGCAAAATAGTTCTACAGTTCAATGCAAGCAGACTATCTCAATTAGAATGGTGAACAGCATGGGGGCACTGGATTGTGGATTTATCAGCTTAGAATAAAACAATTTTCAGCAGGCTGACTTTTCATTGATTACTCGAGGCAGAGGTCAAAGGACAAGAATTTTTAGAAGCCAAAGGACTTTGTACGAGCTTCCAAGGACGAGGCACGAGCTTTAAAGCAAAACAAAATAAAAGTGTACGAGACTAAAGCACGAAGCGTACGAGGCAAAGGGAATAAAATAAAGCGAGCAGACAGCAAAGAAAAGAACTGAAACAAAAGACTGTACAGACAGCAAAGAAAAGGAAAAGCAGGGAAGAAAATAAAAACTGTACAGGCAATAAAAGAAATAAACTAAAAGAACTGAAGCAAAGCAACTAAAACTACTGAACTGCAGCAAAGCTAAACTGCAACAGCACTGAAATAAACTAAAGCAACTGAAATAAATTAAACTGCAACTGTACAGACAGCAAAGAAAAAGAACTGCAAGGAAGAAAATACTGTACAGACTAAAATAAAAGCAAGCTAAAATAAAAAGACAAAGAAAGGAAATAAAAAGCACTGACAAAAGAAATAAAGCGCACAAGCTAAAGCGAAAAAAATTAAAGAAAAGCAAAAACTAAAAACAACTAAAGATTAAAAATTAAGATGAAGCAACTAAAAGAACTGCAGAGCATTAAAATTAAACTGAAACAAATTAAAACTATACAGACATAAAAAAAATAAAAATAAAAATAAAACTACACTGACAAAGAAATAAACTAAAAATTTGAAATAAACAACTAAAGCAAATGTACAAAAATCTAGCACCAAACTAAAGCAAAATAAACTGCAAAGCTATTTACAATATGTACACATATGTTACAACTTCCCTTCATACTCAGAAAATGCAGCAGTTGGGAAAGCAGAGAAATGGTGCCTTAAAAAAATTTTGACCATGTGCAAGTAATTTAGAAAAATTACCTTTCAGGTTCTGTTGATGAAATGCACTCCAGACTGTGCTTCAAAAATTTGCTATCCGGGAAAGACTTGTGTTTCTTGTCTTCCTGTCCCATTTGAAAAACAAATCTGCAACTCCTTCAAATTAAACAAATCATATAATAACAAATCATATGATAACATGTTTATGCTTCTAATTGAAGGGTTTACAGAGTTCTTTCAAAAGGACTGAATGTAAAAAACCCCCAGGATCAAATACTTTAAAATCTTGACAGACCCAGACCACCACATCTTCAAAATTATGTGACAGCTGAAAGAAATCATGTTTTATCTGTATGCCCTGGTTCTTAACAACTTGAACATTTTGTGGTTGCTGCACTGCTTCAATATCCAGGACTTCAATTTTTATCCCTCTAGAAGGATGCTTACAATTTTCCTTTTCACCTGAGCCTTGCTTAGATTTAACCTCATCAATGTGCAATATCCAACTGTCACTGTTGTGATGGATTAGAGCTGTAACTGTTCTCACCTTCTCAGTTGCCAAATTATAAACTCCAATATCTGCATCAACACAGTTTATAGCCTTTTCTTTGACATTATGTTCAGAAGTTGCAGGCTTATGTTGAGACAGTTCATCAATTCCAAGTTGGTGACCACATTCATATTTACTATCTTTTCCTCCTTTTCTTGAAATCCAACGGGTGGTCCAGAGTAAGCCTCAATCAAGTTAACCTTTTGTTCAACAATGCGAGGCGGTTCATAGAGGGTGATGTCGGCTTTAAGTTCCCTCATATCCTCAATGATGTTATCCTCCTCGGTTACTTACGCATAGTGATATTGAATCTCACTTTCATCATCCTACGATGAGGAAGGATCATTGTTAGGTTCTGGACTCTGACATCTCAAGTCATGACTGTCCATTTTGAACTGTTGAAAATCTTGCATTTCATCCATAGGAGTCTGTACAAGACTTTCTGTCTCTTCGGGAAAAGTGAAAGAATCTGAAACCCTGGTTGTACTATTTTTGGGTGAACTAGAAATATCAATATTTCTTTGATCTCTAGGAAAATTTAACTCACCAGGAAAAACTTCAGATTTGGGTGGTGCCAGATCACAGCTGTTCGGTTCAAGCACTCGCACTTTGAATTTGTCGGAACTTTTCTCTGTATTTTGCACATGTTGAGTGGATGTCACGGTTAACGGAGTCTCCTTGGGTAGAGCATGACATGTTGGCACTAACTCATGATGTGGAATGGGGTCCGGAATAGGCATGTTACGTGTAACATAGGATATCAAAGGATCTGCTCGAGAATTTGAGGCCCTAGCTGTCTTTCAAGAATTAAGGCTTCTTTATAAGCCCCTGCCGGGGTTGTGATATTGATGTCTCTCTTGAGGAAAATAGAGGTCACCGAATCCAATGCATTCTTGTAGATTTCTAAGGCCAGATTTGCATTTGGGATGTAATGGCCAGTCATTCTACCGTAAGCTCTTTGGAACCTCATATTGAAAGACCCGACAGTTTCTCCCGACTCTTTCTTGATGTATAACACACTGGGGTCTATCACTTCCCCAAATTGTGATATAAAAGCTTTCTCTAGATCATCCCAGCTAGTAATGGAATTTCTGGTGAGGTTTAAAAACCAGTCATAAGCTCCCTCCTGGAGAGTGAACGGGAACAATCTGCAGGCAACATCTTCATGCTTGTATATTCAACAATTTTAAAGCATTTTTTGAAAGCTAGCGAGGTGTTCTTCTGCAGTTCTTGTCCCATCATGTTTATACCTAGGGAGATACCTTTTCGGGCTTCTGGGCAGGTCATGGGCTATACCCGGGATATTCAAAGCAGTGGGGCCCAACCAATTTGCCATTATTACTTGGGTGACAGTGATGTTCTGAGTTGTAATTGGATAACTGCAAGTGATGATAGAACTGTTCTTAACTTGAGGTCTTCTCTGGCAATTTTAAAATTGTACTGACAACTTATAAAACTGTACTGACAATTTAAAAACTGCACTGACAATTTAGGAAACTGTACTGACAATTGACAAAATTGTCCGGAGTTCATTGTGGGTCCTTCAAATGTTGTTGTTATGCCCTTACAATACTTGAACTGAGTTCAACAACCCTCCTTCTAGCGCCAATTAGGTTGTTGGCTGAGGAGGAGGGGAAAATTGGCTACCAGACTTAGCAAATACAATACAGTATTAACAGACTACTGAACTTTGAACCAGATGTTACTTTAGGCAATGGTGTTGGGAGGAGGAGGGAAAATTAGTACGGACTTTGGATAAAATACGACTTACAGTTCCACATACAGTCAGATTTCTCAACTCAAGTGCACTAAGAACAGATGTTCCTGGCCCTCCTTCTAGCGCCAATTAGGTTGTTGGTCCGGCTTTCATGCACACCCGGGAAAGGATGAGGCAAGGAAAGCTCCGGAGACACCCACGGGACGGATCCCACTCATCTTTAGGATCTAGCTGGTTATCCAAGGTGCGAGTTACAGAGTTGGGTCGAATGGCAATTCACTCTTTTCCACTTCTGGAATAGATTTCAATATGGACTGCTCTGTTACCTTACAGGGGGTTCCTGAACTTGTTCAGTAGTTGCAAAAGTTGTTGACAATCAGATTTAACTTGAATTCTTGATCTAGCTCTCATGGGTCAGCAGATTTAAATAAAAGACAAACAAAGAAAATAAAAATGGATCATTCACGAAAGCAAAGAGAGGGTAGGGTAGAGGCGAGAAAGAGAAGTTTATCAAACATCAAAGCTGTAAAACCCAAAACTGTCAATTTTATCTATGCTACTAGCTTCACAACAGAACAAATCAAAGAAGAAAGTGTCCAGTCGGTCTAAGATCACTTTCAACTAAGAGCACAAGGCGAGTGAAACAGATCTAGCAAAAAATTATAAATCCAAGGGCAGCTGGTTAAAACTGGTATCTTTCACCGATAGCCTAGCTCGCACAGTGAAGACAGAGCAATTAGAACAAACTTACACCTGAAATCTGTAATTTCCCCTAGCAGACAAGAGAACAACTGAAGCCTAACAACATATTTAAACTTGATATCTTAGATTTACAACATATATCTAACAAACTTTAAATGGAACGGATAACAAAAGAAGATACACTTATCACACTCTGCAAAAGATTAGGCTCCTGGCCATGCTATCACAGAAAAGCTAAAGCACATCAACTCCAAGTCTAAAAAACAAAGGATTTCACAAAATTTGCAAGAAATTGCTTATAAGCCTTTTATTTCTAAGTCTCCGCCTCCTGCGATTACATTTAGAATCTGTATTTATAGACTCGGGACGGACCACGATCTTTTCAAAATATCTTCTTCAAACCCTAAATCTTATCGCACTTAAACCCTAGGACCCGGGTTTTACAATAAAAATCCATTTAAAATCAAAGTCCAGATAGAACTTAACCCTTCGACAAATCGGTGAGTCAATTGCCATAAATGGAGAAGATAAAATCAAATGCAACTTGCATTCATCCGAAGCTGCAAATAAATGCCTCCATTAATTCTGCTGGTGAGCCGGATGAGTCACCACTTCTCTCAGATCTGGTCTCCGTAAAGCCATCCCTGTGTTGAAATTGTCTTCATGCTATCAAGTCTGCAATAAATTTGTCATTGAATGCTCTCACCGGCAGCTTCTCTCCTAGCATGGCGGTCCTTGACTAAATCCGCACTTTAAATTTGCCTTTATGGTCTTTCCCGGTTGTCCCGTAAGTGCCAGGTGGAATCCTGCATGAAAGACAAAAAGATGCATTAGATTAGCATTTTAATAACATTAAATCCAAGCTTTAAAGGTTAAAACAGATTAAAAACCACAAAATAAGCTTGCATGTCGGCCTCTGCATGTCTGCCTCACGCTTTGACACGTGTCGCTACCCCAGGATGCCTTCTGTTTCCCGTCGGAATGCACTTTCAGGTCAACTTATGACTTTCTCTCTCCTACCGTGATTCTGCGACATGTCGCGATTTCGCGACATGTCGCGAAATCGCGACCCTGCCAGCGCATCGGCAACTTCTTCCCTCGTCGGCCGTGAAAACGCGACATGTCGCGATTTCGCGACATGTCGCGAAATCGCGACCCTCCTGGCCTCCGTACGCTTTCTTGATTTTCAGCCGCGATTCTAGAACACGTCGCGATATCGCGACAGTTCCCTTACCTGCATGCGTTGACCGCGTTGACCGCGATTTTGGAACATGTTTGCGACTTAGCCGATTTTTCATTCTGCAGCCCACTTTCTCTCTCCTACCGCGAAAATGCGACATGTCACGATTTCGCGACATGTCGCAAAATCGCGCCCTCCGTACAGCTTGCTTCTCTCTCCAAAAAACTGTCGCGATTTCGCGACATGTCGCGAAATCGTGACCTTTCTGGCACTTAGCCGATTTTCATGCATTTTCTCTCTCTTGCCGCGAAAATGCGACATGTCGCGATTTCGCGACATGTCGCAAAATCGCGCCCTCCGTACGCTTTCTTTCTCTCTCCTCCGGTCGGCAGCGATTTTGCGACGGTTTCCAAAAATGGAAACGTCGCGATATCGCGACACTTCCAAAAATGGAAAGTGTCGCGATTTCGCTACACTTTCAGGACTTAGCTGCATTTTGACTTACCTGTCGCGATATCGCGACATTTCCGAAAATGGAAGTGTCGCGATATCGCGACACTACCAAAAATGGAAAGTTTGATTTTTCATGAATTTATGCAACTGTTTTTTGGATTTTCTCGGTACCGGTACAAGATTTTGCTTGTGCATGAATGATTCTAGCATGTAAAAAGTGAATTCTTGGATAACAAGGCTGGAATGCAAGAAAAAGCACAACTTTAAAAAGGAGGCAAGCAAATTTGGATTTAAAACTGGAAAGGATCAAGAGGGTCCCTGCTGCAAAAATGAAAGTTCAAAATTTTCTAAGGATGGAATCTCATTTTTCAGTGGGGGTGTGTTGCTTCTCAACGGATACCTAAAGGAATTATTTCACTAGAAAAATTATTTGATACAGGGTATCAAGCAAAAAGAGGAAAAATTATACCACCCCCTAAAGAAGCATGTGATGTAATCAACTTAGGGAGTGCAAAAAATCCACAAGAGGTATTCATTTCCAAGGCATGTACAAGTAAAGAAAAATAATCTATCATTCATGCATTGAAAGAATACATGGATTGTATAGCTTGGAGTTACAAGGAGCTAAAAACCTATGATCATAATGTTATAATGTACACGATCCCATTGAAACCTGACTCCAAGCCCTTTAGACAGAGAAAATGACCTGTCAACCCATTGTTAGAACCCTTGATAGAGAAAGAAGTGAAAATACTACTAGATGCTAAGATTATCTTTCTTGTTGGGAATTCTACATGGGTTTCCAACCTAGTTCATGTGAGAAAGAAGAATGGAGAAATAAGGTTTTGCATAGATTTTAGAAATCTAAGCAAAACATCTCAAAAGGACAACTACCCATTGCCTTCCATTGATGAGATACTCCAAATGGTAAATGGATAAAAAATGATGCCATTTTTAGATGGGTACTTAGGGTACAACCAAATTCTCATCCATCTAAGTGATAGGATGAATATGGCCTTTACAACCAAATGGGGAACCTTTGCCTATAGGAGAATGCCCTTTGGATTATTAAATGCAAGCGCTACTTTCCAACGTGCCATGGATTATGCATTTAAGGGACTCATAGTTAAGTGCATTATTGGTTATATGGATGATATTCCTATCTTCTCTAAGAAGAGAGAAGATCATGTTAAATATTTGAGAAAAGTTATCCAAAGGTGTAGGGAACATGGGATCTCCCTAAATCCAAGAAAATGCATCTTTGGAGTAACAAAGGGTAAGATTTTGGGTCACATTGTTTCAAAAGAAGAAATTTCTATTGATCCCAAAAGAATAGAAGCTATCCAAGAAATCCCTCCTCCCCATAACAAGAAGGAATTAAGATCATTCTTTGGTAAAATCAAATTTGTAAGAAAATTCATTGCTGGATTTGCTGAGATTGCTAAACCATTGAAATACATGCTAAAAAAGGATGTTGAAATTAAGTGGGCAAATGAGAGTAAGGATGCTTTCCAAGGCATTAAAGATGCTATTTCTAAGGCACCTATTTTGGTAAGTCTAGATTACTCGAAGCTCTTTTACATTTATACATTCGCTTCAGAGAATTCATTGGCAAGTGTCATAACTCAAAAGGATGAAGGTAATGTTGAAAATCTCATCGCTTTTCTGAGTTCTCCTTTGAAAGGTGCGAAGTTGAGATATTCTATTTTAGACAAGCAAATGTATGTGCTATTTAAAATGATAAAAAAAATCATATATTACATTGTACGTAGTAGGGTTTATGCTATTGTGCCTGATCTTGCTGTCAAAACTATATTTTTGCAGAACAAACAAGGTGAGAGAAGAGGAAAATGGATTTCTACACTCTAATAATTTGATCTTGAAATACAACCTATGAAGCTAGTTCGTGGACAAGTATTGGAAAAATCAATTACTGAAATTGATCCTCAAATCTCATGCCAACATTATACTATAGAATAAATTACAAAAGATGATTGATATGTAGATATTGTATACTTTTTATTGAATTTTAGGTGTCCATTACATCTCACTTCTACTCAAAGAAGAGCTTTATGTCTAAAATCCGTAAACTTTTTGATTAAATCTAGTGTCTTGTACAAGAAAAACCATGAAGGGATTTACCTTCGTTGTGTGAATCAAGAAGAAGAAACCTAAGTGATCAATGAATTCCATGGTAAGTATGGAACCGGATACAGGTCAGCCAACGCAACAACACACCAGATTCTCAAATATGGATACTATTGGCCTCATATTTTTAAGGATGCACATGCTCATGTGTGATCTTGCCATACATGTCAGGTGGCAACCAATAGAGAGAGAAACGTAGCCATACTGTTACAACCTGTAGAGGAGATGAGGCCTCTTGCATAATGGGGCTTGGATTTTGTTGGGTTTATTAGTCCCAACTCATATTATTCTCATAAATATATTCTCATAGCTACAGATTACTGCACTAGGTGGACAGAAGCAGTCCCTACAAAACATGCTACCATTGATGTTGTTATTAAGTTTTTAGAGGATTGCATTATAACTCGTTTTGGAATACCTAATGCAATAGTAAGTGATAATGGTTTCGCATTTGCTTCTATTCAATTTGTAGATTGGGCATATGATAATAAGGTGAGCTTGAAATTTTCTTCCAATTATTATCCACAAGGTAATGGTTTAGCAGAATCTTTGAACAAGAACTTGTTGTTTAGCATAAAAAGTTGCTTTAGAAGAATCCTAGAGGTTGGCATGGTAAGTTAAAATTTGCTCTTTGGACTGATATAAATAGAGTGAAATAATCAATTAGAACATCTCCATATCATCTAGTTTATGGGTAGGACCCCATTTTTCGCACTAATATATGGTTGCAAACTTTTCATTTTATGAAAGAATATCTTGGAACTGATAATCAAACTGAAGAACAACTAACCCACTTGATGCATCTTGATGAGAAAAGAGAGGAAGCCATGCTTCATTTTAGTAAACATCAAGATGTAGTAAAGAGGTGGTTTGATAGAAGATATATAATTAAAACTTTTAAGATTTCTAATTTAGTGTTATTGTGGGATAAAAAACATGAAAAAAAGAGGGATCATGACAAATTTGATTGTTTATGGTTAGGACCTTATCAAATTTATGAAATCCTCGATAAAAACACTTTCAAATTACAAACCTTGGATGGAAAAGAATTATCTTTGCACGTTAATGGGCTGCATTTAAAGCATTACTTTAGCCCATGAAATGTGTGATTGTGTATTATATGTATATATATGTTTTATTTTTTTCTTCTTTCTTTTTATTTTCAATTTGGTGTGTTGATTTTCTGTTAGTTAGATTGTTTCTTTTCTATGTTTTCATTGGTCTTGTGTGTATAGGTTAGAGTCATGTTCATGTTCCCATGCATTTACAGTTTTGAGTAGTTCCCTTTATTGCAATTTTTGTTTTGGGATAGTTACTAACAAAATGGCATATGTTCAAATTCAATAAATCAACCCAAGAATCAAACGAAAATGAAGGTAAGGAAATAAAGCTATTTAATGGTCACCCTTGGTTAAGTATACTAAGATAATAGAATGTGAAACAATGAAATATTATGCCAAAGCTTCAATTTAATGAATCACATGAAGAAAAACTTCTTGGGATTTTGAAGGATGAAATCATTTTAGTAAATTGATTAAGGCTAATCTAACATGCTCATATCACATACATGTTTACAAAGTTCACTATAAAAGAGGAATACAAGCAATGCAAATATTGATCAAACCAATCACCAAGTTGAATAAACTCCACTAGGGCTATAGAAGCCTGACTGGTAGTGGGGTCTATTTAGACAAAAGCTTGAAAAGAAAAGAAAAGAGCATTGAAAAGCTTGATCAAATCAATCACTAGATTTGGATAAACTCCACCGGGGCTATAGACGCCTGACTGGCAGTGGGGCTCTGTCTAAATCATGCTCAAAAGAGATTTTGCAAAATATTATTCAAAATAAGTTTTATGAGCAGCATTCCATGGCCTAAAGGTGGACCAAATGATGGAATCTGGATAGTCCCAAAGGTGTAAATTGAACCACAATGCACACACCTAGCTGAAGCAAATAATCCATTTGTTCTCATCCAAAGCTGTTGACCATGATTTCCTAGGATGTCATTGAATGGTGTATACTTTTCTAACCTTTGGTTTATCAATTTTAGAATTGGGTTCTCATCAGAAATGCTCAAGAGCATTTCCCAGCAAAGTCACCATTTGTTGTGACTATTTCACAACTAACCCCAATATTGGGGACCCCCTTGAAATTTGTAAAAATTTGAGTTAATGGGATAGTATTGAGCAATTGGATACTTCTTTTTGGTTTTTGTATGTCCCTTGATTTTCATTGAATATGGTACTAATGGGGACCACTTTGCTAGTAATTAGATAGAAAGACATTGCCTTGTATTTGAGAATTGCCATGGCTAGCAAAATAATTCTTAACATTGCTCAATATTTAGATTTTAGTTTGTTGATGGTGTTTAATTTTCATTAGTTTCCTTTATTAGATTTTAGTGGTTAGTTTGTATTGTATTTATTTTATATTTCCTTTGTTAATTTATGTTTTTTATTTTAAAGAGGAGTGCACTATGTGTTTTAGTGTTAGTGCACTTTATTTTTGTCTGGATTATATTATATTTCCTTAGACTATAGTTGTTGGATTATCTTATTAGTATTTATGTTTATGTTTTATTTAGTTTCCTTTTTTATTTAGGTTGCTTTTATATCTTATGTGATTTCTTTTTGTTAGTTTTATATTCATGTTATGGTTATGTAAATTTATCTTTATGTTTAGGTTAATAAATTCCTTGTGTTAAAATTCCCTTCGTTAGTCTCACCCCGCTCACCCTGCTATGTTATAATGTTCAAAATATATGTACAAGGATGACTGTCGACAATAGAGCAGTAGACACACTAGTCAAAGGACAACAGAGTAGCAAAGTCAAAGCATTGATAGCGGAGATAGCAGGGTAAAGATGTGGTAGCCTACCATGTGGACAGGAAACCAATGAGGGTACCTCAACACTGAGTGATGCAGGGGGAAGATTGCCTGAAGGTAGTCAAAAAATTACGGGTGGAGTCCATATTATGAAGCGCTCAGAAGCAATGACAAGGAGAAGGTGGGATAACGAATCTCCCATGCAGACCATAATATCATGTGTACACATGGCACATCCAAGTGTTGTGATTGTAGAGTAGTAAAGGTCATTACAGATCTATGGCAACAAGAATGGGGGACACTATTCCTCACCAAACCACTACCAAAGGACATCGAGTGGTAGGTGACAGGGATGTCGTCTATTAGGGCATTGAGATAGAGGAATCTTAATTCAAGCCCTAATGTCTCTCCTTCACTTAAAAATGATTTGCAATGGTCGATTGATAAACATGGGCAAGTGGAAGAGATGTTTGATGCCAAAGGAAGGCCTAGACTGGTCGTCGAGTAGAGCATCAAGTAGAGTGCTATGTGAGAGGAGCCATGACATAGATAAGAATTGTTTGGGTGAGCGTTGCATAGGGAGGAGAAATAAAATGGTGGCTGCAAGGTTTGGTTCTCAACCCAAGCTTGGGCGTAATGGTAGGGGTAAGCTAGATAGAACTTGTACCCCATCGACTCAGGTTTGAGTCATGCTAGCACCACCTAAAGGATGATAACGAGAGTTTTTTTAATTTTATTTTGAATATTGTGATGTTTTTATTTATTGATCAAATATATCATGTGCCCCTTTGATAGAAAACATTATAGTTATCGGTGTTTGTGGCCTTGGTAGTACCCACGAGCCTAACCCACATTTTTTAAGGGTTAGATATTATTCTTGGGCCACTTTAGTATTATTATGGTTGAATATTTCAGAATAGGGACCAAAGGGTAAGTTCTAATTTAGAGGGAGATATAAGGGAAAAGTTGAACTTTATCCTTTCTGTGTTTTTTGTTGTCATCTTATTTTGAAAAGGTTTAAAATGTTGGAGGTTATTTACACTTTCATTTTTTTTTTTGTAAAGGAATATGAAATGAAAGGGTTTCTAAAAATGTTAAATACCCATGGAAGACCATGTTGAAAGGTCCAAAATTTTTGTAAAAAAATAATACCATTTTGATGCACATTGATCCAAAAACTTGCACCTTGTGAGTAAGACTGAAGGAGTTCATCTCTGAGGATTATTGTTTTAATGTCCATTCTTTTTTGCTACATTTTTTAAACTTATATCTAGTGTTGAATGCTCTTAGGAGGTTACACTATGTGAATGTTTATGTCGATGCAGGTTCTATTTTTCCTTTGAGTCTAGCACTTAATCTAATTTGATTATGCCATTGTAGGTTTTGTTAGGTTGGGTTATCCTCATGAGTGACTCATGATCTTTGGTTTTGCAGGGTAGGGTAGCATGATACCGTATTAAATTTGCATTTTTATTCTAGTTTTAGTATAGTTAGTTGTAGTTTCCTCATGTAAGTTTTCTTTCTTTTGCACATCCTAAAATTTATTTTTGCAAACTCTCAATCTGAGACTCAGAATCCCAAAAGATCCTATTTACATCATAAATTTGATCTGGGAAATCTAGAGTGTACATAGTCCAAGTAGTTAGTATTCTGAGCTTTTACCTTTACAATTATTTGGATAATATTTCAAGAGTATTAAAAGGAATGAATCTGCACAATTTTTACTTTGCATAAGCAAGATAAAATCAGTCCATAAGGGAGGGTTACTAACCTACTACTTCATCTTAAGTGCAGATAAAGCAATGAATGCTAACTTCCTAACTTTCTAACATTCTAACTTTATAACCTATTGAATTCTAACTTTGCAATTAGTGGAACAATAATCTGAAGAAAAAATTGAACCTACTAACTGCAAAGACTGACTACAATCTCACATTAAAGACATGGATTTAAAATGAAGTGGAAAATTCCACAGTACTCTAACTTTGCATATTAATATGAATATTAAAAGGAACCCACTAACAGGGATTCAAGGTAAGATAGATTAATGCAAAGGTAATCAATGAAACAACAATTCATTTTATGGATTCACATTAAGTCACAACCATGGCAATCTAAGGAAATTAATTACAAAACATGAATAAAATAAACCAGCATGCCCCTTGTTTACAGTTACTTGCAAATCACTTGGTTGTTTCTAGCACTTGTTATTCTTAAACATTTAACTTTAAAATATACATGTGTAATGCTTATATAGCGAAACCTTGGAGAAGTTTTATTTGTTTAAATTCTTTGCAAGAGAGGATTTTTGGTTTAATACCCTGACTGTGGTGGGGATTTTGCAACTGGGCAAAATATTCACTCAACAAGTCTTTGAATCTGATTCAATTTGTCCTCTATATAGTTTAATCCTACTTTGATAAAAAATTTAGTTCCAACTAAACTTCTTTATACTTGTGTTTATCAACCTTCATCTTGTGACCTATTGACCTATCATTGTTGTTGAACAAGCTTTCTAGAGTGATCAGTACTTTTGGGATGTAGTTATTTTTTAATTGGATCTTACCTTTATCTTCTTCATCTCTCTACATTTTGTTGCTTGAAAATTTCATTTCATGGATCAAGAAATCTACTATATGTTGATCACTCTCAAATACCTGCCAAAAGGTGTCTTTTTCTGGAATAGATGATCTATATATAAGTCTCATCATCTTAGATTATTTAATGATATTGCTTATGGGGTAGAAATTTGCACCTACCGATGCCAATAGGTCAGCATGGGTATTCTTTTCTCTAGGGATCACTTTGATGTTTAGAGATTCAAAAGCTTCGAGCAAATCCCATACTTTATTTCTATAAGCTTTGAGATAGTGTTGCTTACTAACACATTTTTCTATGACTTGGTTGACAATTAGTTTTGAATCTCCATAAATTTGCAATTGCTTGAATCCAAGTCTCTCAGCTTTCTTAAGGCCTAGGCAAAGAGCCTCATATTTAGCTACATTATTATTGTAGATCCAAGTTAGTCGTTAGGATAAAACCTTTTCCTCACCTATTGGGGAGATTAAGACTATACCTACTCTAGCTCCATTCTTGCATATAGCACCATAAAAGAAAAATTTACATGTTTTGTTGGTATATGGGTCTTTTGTGTGCAAAGGGGTGGGATTACATTTCTCAAATTTCATGATTGAATAGCTTCCAAGGTCTATTCTCAATCATGGCATTGAAGTCCTAGAGGGAGAACTGATCTTCTTCTCATAGTACATTCAGGGCTTCTTCCATTAAGTTTAAATCTTCTAACTCCTCAGTTCAATTTTTTGATATGAAAGGTAGATGGCTTTTTGTTGAATATTTTCATTCTTTTCTCCTTGAATGGGATTTCTAAGTGTGAGTAATCCATATACAAGTATCCTTCTATCTTGGTTGTGAATTCTTTGGATAAGCACATACCAAAATAAGATTCTAAATCCACTATGACCACCTCTTGTATAACTATAAGTTGAGGTATTCTATGTAGGACTATGGGAATATATTTTATCACTCCCATGATTTTGATTGGAGTCTCGTCTAACTGTAAAACACCTGAGCTGCTTCTAGTGTATTCCATCCCCATGATGTCACACACAGCTTTGGGTATTACGATAGTTGCAATCCCTGAGTCTATCATGCAATTATGTACCACCCATCCTTCCATCTGAAGAGATAAATAAAAGGGAGGAGGTCTATTTTTTCCTGTAGTAGATGTCAAGTTGGCTTGTGTAGAATTCAACTGAGTGGGAGTTTTACTATTGTTTTTCATATACCTTAGGGATTCTTGTAGTAAGTTTATTTGTCCCACAAATTGCAAGGCATCACACATAGTTGCTTTAGAAGGAGTCTTTTTTATTTCTTCTACTATGTTGAAGGGGAGAGGATCAAAAAATTTCTCTTTTTCTTTTGTAACAATGTCATACTTATTCCTATACCCCTAAGTGGTATCTATCCTTTGATGCTTGGTCAATGAGGGGTATCTCAACTTATCTCTTACTTTTTCCTATGTCTCAACTTCCTTATGTATGGAGGGTTCTTTGCGTATTTCTACTTCTTTCTAACTTGAGCTTTGGGGAACCTTCTCATAGGAGGCTCTTCTCTCAACCTGGTTTCTTAGAGGTGAAAGCACTTTCAAGGGATTAAGCTCCTGGGGGTCTACCTACAAAGGTTTATTCCCCAATCTAGTTAGAATAGCTACTTGTTCTACCAAAGGCATCATGAGATTGTGATTTTTCTCCCTAATCTTGTTTACTTGCCCTTTAAGAGAATTTTCTTCTCTTTCAATAGCTATCTTTTATACATAGTATTTATGAATCATGCATGAGTTTTCACTGTGTGGATCATTACATGTAGAACATCAAAATTATGATTCTACTGAGGATTTGGTAGGTTTAAAATCTTTGTTAGCATAAATCACATTTGATCTCTCCTTATTTTTGCTGCTTGTGAAAGCTTGGTCTCTCATTACTTGTGGGAGTCTCCTTGGTTGGAAACTCCTCTCTACTTCTCTTCTTTCCATTGAGGTCATATTTTTAGTCAAATTTTTCATTGCTAATTGCAGATCTTGTAAAGTTGTAATTTGAGGATTGGGAGTTGGTGAAATTGCTGCTACAATATGTGTAATAATAATAGGTAACATTGGAGGAGCTAGGGGTACCTGTATTATTGGAATAGAGGGTTTTTCAATCCATTTAGGAAGGTCTACATTGGATGTAGGAGTAGATCTTGGGAAACTAAAATTTGATACTTGTGGAAGGTCTAGAAAGATAGGCACAACCATTTTTGGAGGAAACCTTCTGATAGCAATAAGCTCTTTCTCTGCTTTTTGCATTTCTTGAATTTTTTTTGGGAAAGTAAACACTTGAGACTATCTGATATCCATGCTTATATATGAGTTAAAATCTCTTAGATAATAATACATCAACTGCTCATTTTTTGGCCTTAATCCATCAGGTACTCTCTACCAAGTACGACTGAATCTGATATTGAAATCAACTATTTCTTCCTGAGGATGCTTCTGGATGATGATGAACTAATTTAGCAAGGAAAACGGATCAACATGTTCATTGAATTCTTCTACTAGTTTATCGGTGAGTTGGGCCCAGGTAGCTATAGTATGATTAGGGAGGGCTCTATACCAGTAGAGCATTTTCCGTATTGGTACCAATGCGACTACATCTTGTTAGTGTTCATAAGCTATTTTTCTTATGCTATCATATTGGGATAGGGCTTTCAAAGCTGGTATGAGGAGTTGATGCTAAGTTGCTAGATTCAGGGGACCTGAATAATTCCATGTAGGGTAGCATATATTTTGTTGATTGATCACCATTATAGTACTAATTGATGTTGCAGTCATATGAAAAATAGTGTTTAACAGTTTACTGGTAATAACAGTACTAGGGAGGGCTACAGGGGAATTTGCAGATCTTGTAGTGATGGTAGAAGAAGAGGTTGATCAAGCAATGAGTATAGGATTAGATCTAAGGCTACCAAGGTGTAACTCAAAGAACTCGATGGGTTCTTCAAATTTTTTTGCTTTAGATCTAGTTTTCATATTTTTCTATATTATACTAGAAGATAGATACGATTTTTTTAGGATTTTATTTCTCGAACGGAGTCGTCAGGTGATTTATAAAAAAGCACAGGATAAATATAACCACCAAAACTTTGGTTTGTATATATAGTGGGATTGTGTCCCATGGGGTGTGCCAAAAATCGTTGGTGCAAAATCTACCTTTGGTTACATTTACACCCAAGACTTTGCCAACATTGAATGACCGAGTTTAACATGGATATTACCCAATTCAATCTCCAGATAAGTTTGGTTCCTTGCTTTGTTATAGGAAAATGAGATAGAGTAAAGTGCATAAAGAAAGGAAAATATAACTTTTTCTAGGATATATAAATGGTACATGTTAGACAACAACAAGGATACACATTATAGTTTTTACAAATAAGCAATCTTTAAACCCTTAAATAATCAACAACTAATTCTTTGGTGTAGATTTAAAACTACCATTAACCAACTAGAATTGTTAAATTCAGAATGCGTAGAACATGAACCACAAAAATATAGAAACAAAATTAAAGTGAGTAACATCCAACACAATTTATGTAGAGTTCAACATTCATACATACAAGACTTAACACCATTGAGCCAGAAGCTAGAGCGAAGAGTATATTATTGCTTTCAAGAATTGTATACATTGCCTTGTAAACATCCAAGAGTCGTCCACTAGTTAGAGTTGCTCATCATATATATATATATATATATATATATATATATATATATATATATATATATATATATATACCTTTTTTCATAATAGAAAAACTAAAACTTGTTATAACAATATACTCGTAGGCTCATTCTGGTAAATTGGCGGTTAAAAGAGTATGGGGTCTTCAACAAAAAACGATTGAGATCTTCTTGTTACCGTATATCTGGCTTGATCTTCTTAGAGATTTCATGGCCCAATTGCCTTCCACTTATTTATTTTTTGCTTTCTAACTTTGGCCAAAGAAAACCTGGCTGATCACGAAATCATAACCATTTTTTTCCTTATGCTCCTTTCAAGCCCTTGGTCAGCGAAAACCTGGCTGATCACGAAATCATAACCATTTTTTGCCTTGTGCTCCTCTCAAGCCCTTGGCCAGTGAAAACCTAGCCAGTCACAAAATCATGATCATTTTCTACCTTATGCTCCTTTCGAGCCCTTGTCCAATGAAAACCTAGCTGATCATGAAATCATGACCATTTTTTACCTTGTGCTCCTTTCGGGTCCTTGGCCAGCAAAAACCTAGTTGATCATGAAATCACAACCATTTTCTATCTTGTGCTCTTCTCAAGCCCTTAGCTAGTGAAAACTTGGTTGATCGTGAAATTGTGACCATTTTATACCTTGTGCTCCTTTAGGGTCCTTGTCCAGTGAAAACCTGGTCGATCATGAAATCTTGACCATTTTCTACCTTGTGCTCCTTTTGGACCCTTGTCTAGAGAAAACTTGGTTGATCATGAAATTGTGACCATTTTCTACCTTGTGCTCCTTTCAGGCCCTTGGCCAGCGAAAACCTGGTCGATCATGAAATCGTGACCATTTTCTACCTTGTGCTCTTCTTGGGCCCTTGGCCAGTGAAAACCTAGCTAATTGTGAAATCATGACCATTTATTACCTTGTACTCCTCTCGGTCCATTGGCTAGTAAAAACCTGGTCAGTTGCAAAATTGTGACCATTTTCTACCTTGTGCTCCTTTTGGGCCCTTGGCCAGCAAAAATTTGGCCGATCGTGAAATCGCGACCATTTTCTATACTTATCAAAATTTCAAGAAGAAATCTCCTCTCTTCCCTTGGCATAGTCATTTTGACCTACACCCTTGCAATGGTGGCTTTTTATTATTATCGTTACAATTGTTAGAATTGTTGTTACGGTTGTTATTCTTTCCCTAAAATTTCTTCTTAAACTTTCCCTATTTCTTGTCGTTTCTTTTATCCTGTCCTTGTAAACTTTGTTTGTTTGTTCTCTCTCCCATTTCATGAAGCTAGCGCTATTTATTTTCTTGAGTGTCTGTTTGTCCTGCTCAAACACCCCTTCATAATCAAAGTAGGGCTTAAGATAAGTCTTTGCTTTCCTAGCCAAATTATAGGCCTTCTAAAGGGTCTTAGGCTCACACATATTCACTTGATACCCTATCCTGAGATTTGAACCCAAAATGAATTTATGGATTTTCATCTTCTCATTATACACGGGCACATACTTAACAAATTTTTGATAATAAGCCTCCACCGTCTTATTTCCTTGCCTAAGATTGGTGAAATCCTCAAATTTCTTGGCATAAAAATGCTCTATGAGGAATATTTCCTTAAAATCTATGACAAAATCCTCTCATTTAAGGTCAACTACCTTGATTCCTCTTTCTATACTAAAAATCTCCCACCAATCTAGTCCAACACCCTATAAATGTAAGCCAACATAGGACGTTCGAGTTCTAGTGGAGTAATTCTTCATATTGTAGAAGGTTTCCAATTCCTTTAGCTAGGTGTTGAGTGTTAATTTTACCCTATTGCAAAAACACACTCACAGTTAGGATTTTCATTAGTAAAAACCCTCTCTTGCAAAGAAATGAAATATTTCTCCAAGATTCCTTATACTCAATATATGATATGAGACTTAGAAAACCTTGGTGATTCGTAAAAAACCATTAACAAGGGGCCTGTTGGTTAGAATGATTTACCATGCATTGTGTAAATGAAAGGGCTTGAGTTCCCTTATGTGCAAAAATCAAAAGTGAGATTGCTTGAAAAAGCTCATGGTTCATTTTATTTCTGCTTTATTCCATATGAATTACCCATAAAGCCCTGTTAACAGGTTCCTTTTATCTTCAGTTAAGAATGTCTGTTAGTAGGTGTTGTGGGAAACCCATTTCATTTTATATTTGATTTTAATGTGAAGCTTGGAGTTAATACCCTCTCTGATTTGCAGATTTATTTTATCTTGATTTTAATGATAAAAGAAAATGTTGAAAGGCTATGATAAATAGATTTCTTTTATCCTTAAATGAAAACCTGTACAAATTATGAAAACCCTGTGGAGTGCTTAAATGATAGTAATAAATCCCTAAATAAGTTTAATGAATTGGCATTAACAAATAAAATTATTAAGAAATCTTATGATTTCAAAACCCTAACTTCAAAATGTTAAACAACTATATGTTAGGATTTTATTAATGAAACGAAACACACATTAAAGAAATAGAAAGTTAAGGTTAGAAGAAATAAACTTAAAATATGGAAAAGAGGACCAGATTGTAAAAATGGAACCAACGAAATCAAAACTATAGAACTTTGGAAAATAGGACCAGAGGTTTAAAATTCTAGAAAGAGGACCAAAAATTTTAAATTATGGATATAGGACCAGAAGTTTAAACAAAAATGAAATTAAAACCTGGAAAATAGGACCAGATGATGAAAAAAGAATTAAAGCAATAAAATTGTAAAGTATTCTAGTGTGTCCTACAAAATAGAATGTCAGATCTTGAATAGCAACATAAACAAGTTAGACCTACAATAGCACAATCTAAACCCTTGTTATGGCGAGAGTCAAAGGATTTAATACATATACTGAAAACACAAGCCTGATGCAACCACCTTCATTCATAAAACATCAAACTAAATAAATCTAGTATATTAGAAATAAAAAGATATTGTAATAACACATTTCTATGGTATTCAAAATCTGGCTTACATTTACATGATGGAGAGCGGGAAAGGTAGCGATCGAGCGACGGATGGAGAGCGACCGGGAGGATACGACAGAAAGGAGGCAGGACGATTAGGCGAGAGTCCAGGAGGGACCAGTCATGGCACGGTTGATGGGGTAGTGGCTGATGCATCAGGGACCCAGGCGGATGGGTCGGACAGGCATGGTAAAGACCCTCCTGACAAGGAGGGACAAAAGGGTGGGCTAAACCTAAACCAAAAAGGGTCCTACGCTCAGGTCCTGAGGCCAGGATCCTCAACAAAGCAACCCTCCCAGGAACTACTTCCTTGTGGAACAGACCTGGTAATCCCTGAAGACCTAATGGATAGCTACATGGAGCTTGAGCGTTTCACTCTGATTGGCAAGTTTGTAGGAGGGAGACCAGACATGGAGACCATCCAAAAATGGGCATTTTCCAAGTGGAAAACCAGCGAAAACATGGAAATCGTTGCTCTCTCTCGAGGTTTCTTCACCATCAGACTCAATACTCAGGAGGACTGCTGCAACATCTTAGCTGGGGGACCCTGGTTCCTCGGACGCAGGAGCCTCTTTCTCCGAAAGTGGGGGGATGATTTTAACCCTGAAACTCAAAACATAAACGTAGCTCCTCTGTGGGTTCGGTTGCCAAACCTCCCTTTCCAGTTCTGGCATGAGGATGTCATTCGAGGGATAGCCCGCTCCATAGGTGAGCTCATTGCCATCGATCCTTCCACCAAAGTCTGATCCAGGATGGTCCATGCCCGCTTTTGTGTCTCCGCTAACTTGGAAACAGAGCTACCCTCCTTCATCAATTTGTACAGAGGATCCCATATGGTCAGGAGGCAGCCCATCGAGTATGAAAACAAGCCTACCTTTTGTACTCACTGCTGCACCCAAGGTCATCTACCGAATCAGTGCCCTGGTTTGAGGACCCAGAACCAAAAGGCGGTAGGTCCAACCAAGGGCATGCAGAGGAACCAGGGTATCCCCCCTCTCAACAAGGAACCGTCGGTAGGCCCGAAACACATCTTGCATAATCCTGCTCATCGAGCACCTCAGGAGGCTGGCCAGAGTGCCACTGTAGAACAAGGTAAGCAAACCAGTGAGCAAGGAGAAGGATCCCTGCCAGGCCAAAAGGAGCAGGAGGCGCTCCCAAAATCTTCGGTTCTCACCAGTCCTAACATAGAGGATCCAACGGCCCAGGTACAGCCCCCTCCCAAAATTGTTTTTCCAAATTCTTATATGGATGAGTACCTGGTGAGCAATAGAAAATCCCCAAATTGCTCGAATAGGGGAGAGGCACCCCCTTCTCCTTCATCTAAAAAAGAAGGCCCATCTCTCTCGAGAAGGATCAGCCCCAGGAACACCAGGAGCAGGAAACAGGCAATAGACTATGGCAGTGAAAGGAAAAGAGGGAGACCCACTGACAATGAGAAAAGAAACAAGGAAACAATGGAGGATATCACAAATGGGACCCAGTCGATGCTTTTCTTCGATGAGTCCGACAATGACAAGCAAGGAACCAAACCCCCTTCCAGCTGGTGAAGGGAGGCAGGAAAAACCCTAAACCCTTGAGATGAAGGTCCTCTCATGGAACGTGAGGGGCCTAAACGAGGCAGCCAAGCAGAGGTTGGTGGCTGACCTAAGGAAAAGGATCAATCCTTCCATATTCATTATGCAAGAAACCAAGATTGACAAATTCTATTCTCGAAAGGCTGCCAAGGCCATTTGGGCCAATGGAGATTGCCTTATCAGTCCTGCTCAAGGCACGTCGGGGGGGCTTATGTGTCTTTGGGACCCTACCCTGGTCGAAGGAAGGCTTCTGTCATCCTCGAATAGGATCCTAAACATTTTGTTTCATTCCAAGACCAGTAAGCAGTCTTGGATTCTGTCAAATATTTATGCCCCAAACTCACCCATTGAGCGGGTCGCGATGTGGGAAACAATAACTCAAATGAGGACCACCTTTAACACTTTTCCTTGGATCTTAGCAGGGGACTTCAATAGTCCTTTGCATCCATCTAAAAAGAGAGGAGGCAACGACTCTTACAATAGAAGCATGGAGGATTTCAGAGGGTTTGTCAATACCAATGAGCTCATGGATGTTCAGCTCAAAGGATCCTCTTTTACTTGGAGCAACAGGAGGATTGATAGCGGACTCATCCAGGTGAAGTTGGATAGGTTCCTAATTTCTCAAGAAGCTATCCCATGGTTTGGCGATGGCACTCTGTTGGCCTTACCTCGGATCGGATCAGACCACAATCCCATCCTCCTTGAATCTGGTAGGCCTCCCTCCTTCAAAACTCCTTTCCATTTCGAAGCCATGTGGACCCAACACAAGGATTTCAAAAATCAAGTGTCCTCTTGGTGGCATCAAAATGTCAGAGGGTCTGCCACTTCTCAGTTGGCTCAGAAGCTGAAGATGGTCAAAGAAAACCTAAAAATCTGGAATAGGGAGGTCTTTGGCAACCTTTTTGCCAATAAGAAAGCAATTACTGAGAAACTTCAGGAGATAGAAAGGAGAATCGAAGCAGGGGATCACAGCAGCCCCACTAGGGAGGAGGAAAGGAACCTCCTAGCATAATTCCATAATATCTTGGCTAGAGAGGAAACCTTCTGGAGGCAGAAGTCAAGAGACCTATGGGTCAAGGAAGGCGATGCCAATACAAGGTTCTTTCATGCCTCCACCATGCGACATAGAGCATCCAACAAGATTAGGGAGATCGTGTGCAACAACGGATCATCTTCCACTAACATTGTGGAGATCAGGACCGAAGCAGTGTCTTTCTTCCAGAACCTCTTGGGAAGTGCCTCGGAGGGTGACAGTCAAGCTCAGGATACTCTTCTTGCTAATATCCCCTGCATCGTTCCTCAGGACTTGAACTCCAGACTGGTGGATCCCTTCACCCACGATGAAGTTAAAGAGGCCTTGTTTTCAATGCAACCCGATAAAGCCCCTAGACCGGATGGTTTCTCTCCAAGGTTCTTCCAAACTATGTGGGATGTGGTGGGGAATGATGTATGTAAGGCTATTAGAGAAATTCAGGAAACCAAAGTCGTCCCTCGTAGTTTCAATTCCACCTTCTTGGCCCTCATCCCGAAAGTCTCTGCTTGCAAATCCATCTCTAATTATAGGCCCATCAACCTATGCAATGTCATCTACAAAGTTTTGACCAAGGTTATGGCCAACAGGCTGAAGGCCATACTTCCCCTCATCATTGATCAATCCCAAGGCAGCTCGGTAAAAGGGAGGAACATCCTGGATGGGGTCATCTCGATCCATGAAACCCTGCATTCGACCTCAATGTCTAAGAAGGCTGCCCTATTTCTTAAGCTGGATATGAACAAAGCCTTCGATAGGGTTGACATATGTTTCCTCCAGAAGATCCTTCTCAAGTTTGGCTTCCACCCCCTATGGGTCGATCTCATCCAGGGCTGCATTTCCTCTCCCTGGTTCTCGGTCCTAGTCAATGGCTCTCCCATCGATTTCTTTCAGAGCTCAAGAGGTTTACGCCAAGGGGATCCTCTGTCCCCCATCCTTTTCATTATCCTTGCAGAAGCATTGGGAAGAGCTCTCAAGGATGGCCAACATCGAAAGAAGGTGACAGGTATCCTCCCTACCTCAGAGATTGATGTGATCACCCATCAGCAGTTTGTGGATGACACACTTCTGTCCACCATTGTGTCAGTAGCTCAAGCTAAATCCATCAAACGAATCCTTGGACTCTATGAGAAGGTTGCCGGCCAAAAAGTAAATTACATCAAAAGCAAGATCTTTTTCATCAACACCCCGGCCAGGCATCAAGTTCAGATTGCAAGGATCTTGGGCTGCTCTATTGACTACCTTCCCACCACCTATCTTGGCCTCCCTCTTTTTCGTGGGCGTGCAAAGGAAGGGATGTGGAATATGGTGATTGAGAGGATCCACAAAAAGTTGGCATCATGGAAAGGCAAGCTCCTGTCCCAAGCTGCCAAGGCAACCCTTACCATGGCATGCCTCCAAGGGATTTTGACCTTCTTCATGTCTATTTTTAGATTGCCTGCCTCAGTTCTTCTCAAGATCGAGCAGGCTCAACGAAATTTCCTTTGGTCAGGCAATGAAAATAAGTCCAGGATTCCTCTGGTAGCCTGGGACAAAGTGTGCAGAAGCAAAAAGCAAGGTGGATTAGGGCTCAGAAGAATGGCCATGATGAACCTAGCGCTCATCGCCAAACACACTTGGAGGATCCTAGTCGAAGAACCGGTTGAATGGGTTAGGATTGTCAGGAGGAAATACCTCAACAACACTCCCCTTTTTGAGGGTGGAATACCCATCGGGGGGTCAGATTTTTGGAAAGCCATTGGCCAATCCAGATAGTTGATCCAAAATGGCATCAGGTGGATCCTTGGGGATGGTCAAAGTATAGAATTTTGGAAGGACAGGTGGGCTCTAGAGGATCCTCTGTCAGAACAGATCGGGCTGGTTCAACTTAAAAGTTTCCTGGATAACAATGTTGGGCAGAAAGTGGTCGATTTCATTGAATGGAGAAATGGCTCCCTATAGTGGAAAGTCATCAATGCAGAAGGGCTAGAGATGGAGGCCGGCTTCCTGTCCTCCATCCTCAAGGACATCATCATCCCCACTAGCAGAGGACCGGACAGATTGATTTGGAGGGGGACCGATGACGGGGGTTTCTCTGTCAAAACTGCCTATGGTTTTCAGTGCAAAGGGCTAAATTCGGACTTTCCTTTCAACGTGGTCTGGAGGAAAGGAGTGATCCCAAAGGTAAATTTCTTTTCTTGGATTGCTTTTCAGAACAAAGCCCTCACTATTGACAATCTTCATAAGAGGGGTTTTGCTTTGGCCAATAGATGCTACTTGTGCGAGTCTGCCTGTGAGTCCTCTGACCATCTCTTCCTGCACTGTGGCTACACTGGGTCGGTCCTTGGTGCCATCCTCTCCACCTTCCAGATCCAATGGGTCTCCCCCAAGACCATCAAGGAGGCTTTCTTCCAATGGGTCAATCCTTTTAAAAACCCTAAGCTTCGTTTCCTATGGAATGCTTGCTTCCACCACTTTCTGTGGTAGGTATGGTTGGAACGCAATGGTCGGGTCTTCGGTCACCCCCCAGGGATCCTCCCTCAGTCGCTCATAGGGCCATCGCCTTTGCCATTGAGAATGCCAAGCTTATCCCTAGCCCTTGGCCCAAACATGTGTTCGAAGAAGGATTGTTCAAATCCTTGAAGCTATCCGGGGAGAGTAAGGAGCAGGAGGATCCGCGGGTCTCCAGGAAGAACGTCAGGTGGGTCAGGCCTCCTCACGGGTGGTTGAAGCTAAATTTTTATGGGGCATCTCGTGGCAACCCAAGGGCGGCCGCTACGGGGGGTCAGTTCGAGATCACAATGGAAAGCTTGTTATGGCTTTCTATGAAAACTTAGGGCATCAAACCAATCATGTCGCAGAGGCTAGAGGACTTTTGAGAGGACTCAAGCTCATGACGGAGGATCCCCATCCCTTGGTTGTTGAAGGGGACTCTTTGAACATCATCAAATACATGACGACTTCCAAGGATCCGACGTGGAAGGTTTACAATATCATCACTGAGGCCAGGAGCATCCTACTTCGGAGGAACCAGGTCCAGATCAAGCATACCTACAGGGAGGGCAATGGTCTAGCTGACCACTTAGCAAACAAAGGTTTAAAGTCCACATGTCTTGTGGTGTGGCGTCAGTGTTTCCCAATGGACATTGAGAAGATCGCCAACCAGGACATTATTAATGTCTCCACATAAGAGTGATGAAAGGACCGGGCCTAGGTGGACGGGATTGGGGAGAGCCACGACACCTGTGCCACCGGGTCCAATTGGCACTTCCGTCATGATGGTTCGTGGCAGGCATAACGAGAACGATCCTTTCCCAAAGGCCCTCGAAAGGTGGTCCAGCAGGAGGATCAGGAGGATCCGGACGTGTAAGGGAGGTTCCTGGGACGTGATCCTTTTTGTCGTCTGGTGGCAGCGATCTATATAATGGATGCTTATGTGTTTTTTTATGGTTTTTTCAGTTGTTTTGACCCCCGTTGGGAGGGTTTGATGTAGCCCTCATGGGCATCACTTTGGGGTTTGTTTTTTTTGGAAAGTTTTCATATGGTACCTAATGTATTAGCCCAAGGGGCTCCTTCTATTGGTAAAGGCTTCGGCCTCTCATGTTATAAGGTTTTGGGATCCTCTTAAAAAACCCGTTTTGTATATAAATTAATCTACTTACCAAAAAAAAAATCCGGCTTACATACAAGAACTTAAACTTGAAATTTACAGTCTCAAATCATCTTCAATCTTTATCCTCTATCACTTTTGTAATTTTTTCTAGCCTCTGTATCTCTACCTTCGAGCCCTATTTGCAAGCCTTCGTCGTGACCCTTCATTTTCTTTTTTCCTGTCTTATTTCCCCTCTTTTCACTTCAGCTTTCTTTGTCTTGTATCTAGGCCCTCTCTACTCTTATGTTCTTCTTTTCTCTTGTGAAACCGCCATATGCAGGTATATATTTTCTGATAGTTCTTTACACAGATGCATGATATAACATTATACATAAAGATAAAATTCCTTCCTCATAATCGTTACACCTTTTCTTTGTAACATTTGTCTTTGATTAACATGGCCCGAAATAACAATATCATTTGGACCTATTTGACCTCACTGCTACTTCTATAGGTGTACTTCATATAGTTACAACAATCGCATTGCCATGCATGTAAACTGGATAGTCTCTATTTTTTCCAACCTGTCACATACGCTATATTTGAGGTATCTCACAATAGGTTTATGAGCTTTACATGCACTGTTACTCTGCTTCCTAAAATTCTTTTGAACACAACCAAAGCCTAGTCTGTTTAGTAATATCTTTCTTTCTTCTTTGAATAGACAACTCTATTGCTACATTTTGCCATTACACACTACGTTCATAGCAACGAAAATTATCACAAGCTAAAATTTATGTCATGTGTCACTGCCTATATCACCAAATAAGTAAGGTGAATATTACCACCATTAAACATCCTTCATATTCACAATCACATCATTTAAATATTTTTTGAATTTTCTCCTCATCGTTTCTCTTTCATTTCAACTTAATCATTGTCTTTTCCTACTCTTTGATGTAGTGATAGTAAAGTTGCAGAGCTTACCTAGCCTGCGATGGATGTTTTATTTGAAATCAATATGTCCTACCTTGATATCATTACAGATGATTAGCTATTGGAACACTAGCTCAATCATGATTTCACCAAACACTGCCATTGGAAATTAGCTATTCTTAATGAAGCACCTAATCTCCATCACGCTTTGTATGCCTCTCTCTTTCGATTGAATCATGACTGTAATTGAAATACTTCCATGGTTGCAAACCCACGTACACAATAATGTACCAAAACATTCCATTGATATGCATGATGACACGTCTATCCATTAACCTCTCATGCTGCTTCTTGGTGTTTGAACTGGTTAAGAGTAACATCATCTTGATGTCGAGGGAGTAGGAAGACAATTTGCTACTGATAAATCCCATCACAAAGCTACACTGCTTGATACAAGCAACTGCTATTTTTATTCTCCAATTTTACTGGAACCCATGCTATCACAGCAAAAGAAAAATAGAATTTTCTCTAAATTTTACTATCACCGGTGCTATCATCGTCGTTATCCCTAGGATTACCTATTCCCTCAGTTCGTAGCCTAATCACCACTCTAAGAAATCGATATTTTTGGATTAAAAATGGGAATATAGATGATTTGCCTTGGGTGTAATATTAGCATCATTAAAGTGATAGCCAATTGGGAACTCCATCCCTATTACATTTTTTTCCCAGTCGAGTCTCTAGTTGTGCTTCTCCCATATATCCATGCATCATCGTGCATACTATCGTCTACGACTATGTCACTATGTGCTGGCCATCCACATCATCAGTCTACTTTGAGGTCCATAAATGCTTATAGAATCTCCACATCATGTGTTGCATTGTATTATTGGTCCATTTTAAAAATAATAATATCCCTGTAAATCCTCTATCTCATCCACACTATCTGCATTAGCCATCCTACAATGTCGCTTTACTCGATAAATTAGCTTTGTCGTCTAATAAAATCTTGGTATCATGGGCGATAATTGCTAAATATTCATGCTTTCTCTAAGTGTGATAGGATATTGTGTCCTTATCACCATCTACCTATCCTAAAAATCACACCTACTAGCCAAATATAGCCCATTAGTCATCAAATTTGGTGTGCCCATTTCATTGTCTTCGACACAATCTGCCTTCCATCGCTCCCTAAATATTTTTAATTTTTACTCGGACTCTTCAGTTGGCCACATCAGCATACCCACGCTTCTTGTGTAATCTTCAGTTTGCCGCAACCTCTAAAAACATTGTATACATCATCATCTTCTCGGGGTCTAGCTCCATGCACAAACGAATGTTGCATCTATCACCAAGGTCAATATCTTCCTAAAAATCTGCCAGCTAGTCATTGGGTCTGTATGTCCACATTCGTGTTGCTGTGTGATCTTCCATTCCACATCTATGTATATTTTAAATTAAAACTTTTCCTTTTTACAAACTGAACGTCTGCCTACTAGATCTAGCCTTTGTTCGTTTTGTTCACCATGCAGGTTCATTTATCCTGGTAGTCTGATTCTTAAGTATGAATCCTTCAGTCTACTTCAGTGGCTGATACTACGCTATGATATTGCATCCTAGTCATCAACATCGTGCCTGTACCTTGCCAATAGTGCACTGCCATATCACCATTTTGACTCATCGTGGATGCTACATTCATGGGTATGGTCATCTAAACCCTCACGTCACTCATGTCTTTGCCAAGTCCATATCCAACATGACACCTTTATCATTGATCTTATCGAGTCTATCTCGAATGCCACATTGGTCGATTGTTGTGTAATGTGTTTACTCTGCCAACACTAGTTTGACTTACCTCGTTGTACCACCTGTTTCGATGTCGGATTCTAATTGTTTACATCGCTGAGCCATGTCATCATCAACCTCTACAACCTATAGGGTTCATATCTATGTTATGTCCACCATGGGAGTCCGTCATGTCACTTGTCCAATTAGATCAACCATGACTACACTGTGGTGTTTTCCTTCGGTGTTCAATGTATGCTGACCTGCATAGGATTAAAGGCATTAAAACACTTCATAAAATTAAAGGAACTAACCTTAAAATGATCCTATATAAAATTAACTAAAAAAAATAAAATAAAATAATAACGAAACTAAAAGACAAAATGGAAAAGGACATAACAACTAGCCAATTAACCAAAATAATCGAATAATTCTTTATATATATATAATAAAACCTAAACTTGATTTAATCAACTTTTACCCCTCGAATTAATTTAATCCAAATATTGTTATTAATTAAAATACTTTCAACCTAAAAGAAGAAAAAATAAGAGAAAATAAAAAACCACATAAAATACCCTACCAACCTATAAAACAACCTTCAAAGGCACATGCCTAATAAAAATACCACTCAAATAAAACAGAAAATACCCAAAACTCAAAATTAAAAGGTGGGTCCCCAAAATTTGGGGCTAGTTGTGCAATGGCCACAACAAATGGTGACTCTACTGGGAAATGCTCCTGAGCATTTCGGGTGAAGAACCCAACCTGAAACCAAGAAAACCAAAAATTAGTGAAATGAGAATCATTTAGCATTTATCCAAAGAAGATGGGGGTAGACAACTTCTGAATGGAAACAACTAAACCATTTGCCTTTGCTCAGTGTGTGGAATGTGATTCATTTTAGCATTCTAGAAATCATTCAGATTCTATCACCTAATTTGCATTTAGGCTATAAAATATTACTCATTAAAGATGTGCCTTTTGCATTGCTCCACTACCAGCCGAGCATCTATAGCCCCGGTGGAGATGACCTCGATCTCTCCTAGACATCACTCTATTACCAACCAGGCATCTATAGCCCCGGTAGAGATTATTCGAATCACCTAGGTATTAGGTTAACCATTATATATATATATATATATATATTGCAAAATTTTCCTACAACCTGGGTTAGAGATCATTCAAGGCTAAAGATAGAGTATGTTAGATTTTCACCTTAATTTGCAAACCAAAATGACTTCATCCTTCAAGACTTCAAAGAATACCCTTTAATAATATGATTTATGTGTGGAGCTTTAGCAAAATGCTTCATTGTTCCACCTTCCACCATTTTAGTCCCAAAATCTAAGGATAATCACTAAGCAATTTCACCCCCTTTTCTTTAGTTTTACCTACTTTCAAGCTAGATAATCCAACCTACTTAACAAAGGATCAACTACCAACAAAAGAAACTAGAGCTTGCGACCACCACTAAATACTACCACAAATAAAGGGAGAAAACCAAAATGAGAAATAGAAAAGCAACAGTCTATCCTAAGCCAATGAAAGTTGAAAAGAAAACAAACAAAACCAACTTTCAAAACAATGCACAAAAGTGCCACACCAAGATAACAATAAAAACAAAAGCACAACACACTAAAGCTATATACAATAATGGTACAAAAGAAACAAGAACTTGGCTGTCTCATGGGTGAAAGTAGTGCTTAAGAAACTACCCATTCATAGGCAAGTGAACATCATCTCCACTTAAGGTTTTCAACCAAAAAGTATTCTCACCAAGAATTTTAGAAATTTGGTAAGGACCAAGCCAAAGACAATCAAACTTATCATGGTCACCTTTTTTCATGTGCCTTATCCCAAAGTAAAACCAAATAAAAAATTCTAAAATCCTTAATTTTAGCCCTCTTGTCAAACCATATTTTGACAATGTCTTGATGTTTGCTAAAGTGAAGCAATGCCTCCTCTCGCTTTTCATCTAGATGCATGAGATGAGTGAGATGAGCTTCGATTTTATCATCAGTGTCAAGATATTCTTTCATAAACTGTAAAGTCTGCAATTTAAGATTAGCAAGAAAAATTGGATCTTGACCATACACCAAATGATAAGGTGAAGTTCCAATAGATTCCTTAGTTCTTATCCTATCAGCCCATAATGCAAACTTTAATTTATTGTGCCAATCCCTAGGGTTGTGTTCAAGCAATTTTTTAATGATAGACAACAAGTTTTTATTAGAAGATTCAACTAATCCATTACCTTGAGGATAGTAATTAGAAGAATTCTTGATGCTCACCTTGTTATCATAAGCCCACTCTGCAAAATGAGATGAAATGAAAGTAGACCCATTATCACAAACAATAGAATGGGGTATTCCAAACCTGGTCACAATGTAGTCTTCCAAAAATTGAATGATGACCTCTGTAGTACAATTTTTGGTAGGGATGGCTTCAACCCATCTGGTACAATAATCAAAATTAGTGAGGATGTACTTATGGAGAGCTAAATAATTAGGACTAATAACCCCTACAAAATCTAGGTCCCATTGGGCAAAGGGTCTCATTTCAACTACTGGTTGCAATGGCATCGGTGCTTGTCTCTCTCTATTGGCAGCAATCTGACAGATGTGGCAAGACCTCACATGGGAATGGGCATCCTTGAATATATGGGGCCAATAGTAACCAGATCTTAGGATCTGGTGTGTAGTGGCATTGGCAGAACCATGCCCCATCCCATACTTACCATGGAATTCATGCAAGATATGCATAGATTCTTCTTTGTTTAGACAACGAAGAAAGATTCCTTCATGATTCTTCCTATATAATATACCAGCGTTAATCATAAAGTTCATGGATTTCAGATGTAGAGCCCTTATTTGTGTAGAATTCAAGTGTGGAGGACACTTACCATTCAATAATAAGTACACAATATCCACATACCATTCATCTTGCGTGATGTCCTCTACATTGTAATGTTGGCAAGAAATTTGAGGATCTATCTCCGCAAGGGTCTTTGTCAAACCTTGGCCTCGAACCAACTTCATTGGGTGGATCTCAAGGTCAAAATCTTGTAGAGTAGACATCCACTTCCCTCTTCTTTCACCTAACTCATTCTGCATTAACATATTTTTTACAGTAGGGTCAGGTACAATAGCAAAGACTCTACTATGCAAAATATAATGCCTAATTTTTTTAACAATTTTAAATAAGGCATATGCTTGCTTATCTAGAATGGTATATCTTACTTGTGCATCCTTTAATGGTGAACTCATGAAAGCAATAGGGTTCTCAGAATTACCTTCACTTTTTTGAGTTAGCATACTAGCATACGAATGATCAGATGCAAAAGTGTATATAAAGAATGGCTTCTTATAATCCAGACTTACCAAAATAGGTGCATTAGAAATAGCATCTTTCACACCTTGGAAGGTAGTCCTAGCCTCACATGTCCACTTAATATTCACATCCTTCTTCAACATGTCATTCAAAGGTTTAACGATTTCAGCAAATCCAGAAATGAATTTCCTGACAAAATTAATTTTCCCAAAGAATGACCTAAGTTCCTTTTTACTACTAGGAAAAGGGATTCTTTGGATTGCCTCAATTCACATAGGGTCTATAGAAATACCTTCTTTCGATATCACATGCCCCAATAATTTCCCTTCAGTCACTCCAAAGATGCATTTTTTAGGATTAAGTGAGATTCCATGTTCTCTGCATCTCTGAAGGACCTTTCTCAAATCACCAATATGATCCTCTCTTTTCTTTGAGAACATAGGGATATCATCTACATAAACAACTATGCACTTACCAATAAGGTCTCTAAATGCATAGTCCATGGCACACTGAAAAGTTGCACCTGCATTGAGCAAACCAAAAGGTATTCTTTTATAAGCAAATGTACCCCATTTAGTGGTAAAAGCAGTCTTCATTCTATCTCTAGGGTCAATGAGAATCTGATTATAACCAGAATATCCATCCAAAAATGACATCATTTCAGATCCATTGACCATTTGTAAAATGCTATCAATAGAAGGAAGGGGGTAATTGTCCTTTTGTGAAGCTTTATTGAGATTTTTGAAATCAATGCATAGTCTAATCTCACCAGTTTTCTTCCTAACAGGAACTATGTTAGCAACCCAAGTGGAATGATGAACAAGAAATATAATCTTAGCATCTAACAACTTCTTTATTTCCTTTTCTATGAGTGGTTCCAACAAAGGGTTAACTATACGTTGTTTCTGTCTAAAAGGTTTAGAATCTGGCTTCAGAGGGATGGTATGCATGATAATATTTTGATTATAGGTTTTCAGATCCTCATAAGTCCATGCAATACAATCCATATATTCTCTAAGCACATGCACTATTCCTTCCATTTCCTAAGGTGTACAAGCCTTCCCAATGAGTACATTATGAGACTCCTCATTATTTCCAATATTGACCCTATCATAGGCATCATCTCTTGGTGAGATTTTGCTAGATTTCTTGCCTTGATAGTCAATATCAAACAATTTCTCAAGAGAGACAATACCTTTTGGGATGGCATTAACCTTCTTCATTATTTTCTCTTCTTCATCCTCATCCTCTTGTAATCTTTGATCTTCATCAATCACCTGATTCTCAAAGACACCTGAATTAGTCACAAAATCAAAGAGGTGTCTATCACTTTCAAAAACTTGTAAGTTTTTAACATTGTCAGGTATGGATGGACAAGGGACCAATTCTATCAAAAATTTCTTTAGTTTCCTCTTATCGATGGGCTTTAGAGTACCTACAGCAACTGCCAAAGAATCAATGACCCGATTACCTTTTCTAGAGATTAGAGAAATATTAAAAGCTTCAAATTCATCAATCAAGTCTCCAACTCTAGTTTTGTAGTGGGATAATATTTCATCTCGACATGTGTATTCCCCTTTCACTTGCTTAACAACTAGCACTGAATCTCCTAAGACTTTCAAGCATTTGATATTCTTATTTAGTGCTAATCATAATCCATATATCAAAGCTTCATACTCTGCTACATTACAAGTGCATGGAAATTATAGTCTATATGCAACAAGAGAAGACTTCCCTTTAGGGCTAATGAGTTCCACTCTAGCTCCACTACCCTGTTTGGATCTAGAACCATCAAACTTCAGTATCCAAACAAGATTATCATCAACAGGGGAGCTACAAGATAGAGCTTCAGCATCAGATTCATTTGTGACCAAGTTGGTATCCAAGGTGTAAACACCCAATTCCGACTCATTATAAAGAGTCTCATTTGGTCTATTATAGTCTGTGATCATCTCTTTGAGCCTAGGCTCCCTTTCAACCTAGATTTGATTGGCTACCCCTTTCCAAGGTAACCACATGTGTGAACAATCCGTGGTGAGGTAACCATTCAAATTTTTGCTCCAATCCCTAGCCAATAACATACCATATTTATCAGGAATGTCAACAACATGAATGTCAATATATTGTTGAATTCTAGGTTCAGATGACACTTGAATAAGGATGTTATGAAGCATACCTACCACATTTACCTCAGACCTATCTAATTGTATCACCATTCTATTCGAAGGATTAGGTTTCAAGCCTAACCTTTTACAAATAACATAAGGCATAACATTCCCTGATGCACCCGAATCTACCAAACAATTATGTAGATTATTTCTAGTGATTCAAACTATTAGAAGAAAAGGAGGAACCTCTCCTTTATCCTTTTGCAAAGCAAAATGAGTCTCTATAGCTTTCCTTGTATTAATTTTTCTCGAATTACCCAAGGCCTTAATCAATAAATCTTGTTGATTAGTCATATGTGCCACCTCAAACAAAGTGATATTAGATTTTGTTTTCTTCAAATCCTCAACAATGTTATAAGCTATTTTATCAATATTTTGTACCTTTTGAGGTGGTTTAGATGAATCCATCCTAGTAGGAGGTGCGGGATTATTATTGGCCCTAGTGTCCGATGGAATGATGGAGCTATTGGGTGGAGTAGAAGATGTATTCGGGGTCTTATTCTTATTCCTCAAGTGATAGTTGTGATTCCCCTTTTGAAATTGCCCAAAATCTTAGACTTCTTCTTCTACAAGATCATCTTCCTCCTCTTCTTCATCACTATCAGGACCAAAGGTTTCAACCACTAGAGCATGACTCTTGCCTTTGCTCGTACTAGCTTCATGTGAATAGTCATTATTAGGAACTATCTCCAAATCATCAATATCTTGTTGGAAAATACCTCTAGACTGCTGAAGCACTAGGTATTCATTCTCATTATGTTCGTTAGTAGAGTGCATCCTACACTAGTTTCTCCTAGAAAAATCTGAAAGATTGACAATCACCTGAGATTGGCTAGTATTATTCTGATTGGTAACCGGACTAGGCACCCCCCCATTATTTGGTCGAGTATTCCACTATTTCCTTTGAAAACTAAAGTTCCTATTTTGCGGTGCCTACTTTTGAGACTGAACCATATCACTACTTAAATTTTGGACCAACCTCTTTAGGTCTTTGACCTCTGACTCAAGTTCATTGGGTTGGGTAGTAGAAGCGGTAGGATTAGTTAGATTCTAGAAACCTAGAATATTTTGATTTGGCACAACACTTTGATTTTGGACATTTGGATCCTGTACCATATTTTGAGCTTGAATATTTGGGTTTGGAAATGGATTCAAGCCATGTATGGGTGTTGGATTGACACAAGTAGGCAAAGCCTAAGCATTTGCTATTGTGGCTCCATGAGTGGCCAAATGATTCTCTAATAGCAATGGAGTGGTTGGATGAATGGGTACGTTTAGATAAGCGATTGTAGGATGATAATTGGGCATGGTAGGATAACCCTGATTATGAGGTAACGTATTCAACATCGAATTTGAATTTGACAAAGCATGGTTTATCATAGGAATCTGGTTGTAAGCCCCTAGCTATCCTACCATAGGTAGCTGCCCTATCCCATAACCTTGAGGTATCAATTGTTGCTCAATAGTCATGGCCTCCGTGTATGCTAGGGCCAAAGTGGTGACCAAAGGATTCCTCCTAGAAAACATAGTGATCAAAGGATCTAAAGCCCCAAAGTATATTTGAAGAGCTACATTGGTTGTAATGATAAAGTGACCAGTCAACCTTGTGTAGAGCTTCTAAAACCTGGTATTAAACATCCTTATGGGTTCATTCGGTCCCCTTTTGCAAGTCATAAATTGATTGTAAATTACAGTAGGATCTAAGGGTAACCTGAATTGGTTTACAAAAGAGGTTTCTAATTGGGCCCATGAAGTAATAGAACCAACGGGTAGACTGATGTACCAGTCATACGCCAAATCATCTAGGCTCAAAGGAAATAGTCTACAAGCCACATCTTCATGTTCGACTTGCAACCGAATTAATGTATCCTTATAGGCTCGAATGTGCTCTTCTGCAAGTCTTATACCATCATGCTTATACTTGGGCAAAATTTTATCTATGCCCTTGGGTAAATCATGAGCATCTCTAGAAAGCAACAAAGGATTATTGTGTGCCCCATACCAAGCAACATTTACAGCCATTGGATTGGGTTGAGGGGTAACCAAAGGGACAATAGGTAAAATAAGGACAATAGGTGGTCCAACCGAAACCCCACTAGATGAAATAACCACTACTTGAGTCTAGGTTTTCTTTGGTCTATAAGTAGGAGATAAGCTTTGGAAGATAGTATCTTCTATAGCCTTAGCTCTAGTAATGATACACTTTGGTTCCAAATTAACAATGATAACAGAAAACGTTTATTAACAATGCATCAACTAAACCATAGCATCAATAAATATTTTCAAGAAAATGGTTAGCATCAATGCATTATCAATCAAAATGATTTCAAATCAATAATCACAACCTCTCAACAAAACCACATTAGTCCAAAATAATACTTTCAAGACAACCTTCAAAAAACATTAAAATATCTTCACCTTTCAAAACAATTAGAACAAAAAATCATTCAATAGGCCCTCCTTCTAGTGCCAAAATGTTGAGTGGTAATTTTGCCCTATTGCAAAACCACACTCACAGTTAGGATTTTCATTAGCAAAACCCTCTCTTGCAAAGAAATGAAAGATTTCTCCAAGGTTCCTTACACTTGATATATCAAAATGAAACTTAGAACACCTCAATGATTTGCAAATAACCATTAACAAGGGGCCTACTAGTTAGAATGATTTGCCATGCATTATGTAAATGAAAGGGCTTGAGTTCCCTTATGTGCAAAAATCAAAAGTGAAAGTGCTTGAAAATGATCCTAGTTCATTTTATTTCTGATTTATCAATGTGATTTACCCATAAACCCTATTAGCAGGTTCCTTTTATCTTCAGTTAAGAATGTCTGTTAGTAGGTGTTGTGGGAAACCCACTTCATTTTATCTTTGATTTTAATGTGAAGATTGGAGTTAGATACCTTCCTTGATTTGTAGATTTATTTTATCTTGATTTTAATGATAAAAGAAAATGTTGAAAGACTATGATAAACTGATTCCTTTTATCCTTAAACGAAAATCTATGAAAAATGAAAACCCTGTGGAGTGCTTGAATAATAGAAATAAATGTCCAAATAAGTTTAATGGATTAACATTAACAAATAAACTTATTAGGAGGTCTTATAACTTCAAAATCCTAACTTTAAAACATAAACATGGATATGTTAGGATTTGATTAATGAAATAAAACATACAATAAAGAAATAGAAAGATAGGGTTAGAAGAAATAAACTTAAAATATAGAAAAGAGGACCAGATTGTAAAAATGGAACCAACGAAATCAAAATTGTAAAACTCTGGAAAAGAGGACCAGAGGTTTAAAATTTTGGAAAGAGGACCAAAAATTTTAAATTCTAGAAATAGGACCAAAATTTTAAACAGTAATGAAACTAAACTCTGGAAAATAGGACCATATGATGAAAATAGAATTAAAGTAATAAAACTGTGAAATATTCTAGTATGTCCTGCAAAACAGAATGTCAGATCTTGAATAGGAACACAAACAGGTTAGACCTACAATAGCACAATCTAAACCCTGGTCATGGTGAGAGTCAAAGGATTTAAAACATATACTAAAAACACAAGCCTGATGCAACCACCTTCATGCATAAAACATCAAACTAAATAAATCCAATATATTAGAAACAAAGAGATATTGCAATAAAACATTTCTATGGTATTCAAAATCTGGCTTACATACAAGAACCTCAACTTGAAATTTACACAGTCTCAAATCACCTTCAATATTTCTCCTCCGTCACTTCTATAATTTTTCCAACCTCTGTATCTCTGCCTTCAAGCCCTATTTGTAGGCCTCCACCACAATCCTTCATTTTATTTTCTCCTATCTTATTTACCCTCTTTTCACTTTGGATTCCTTTGTCTTGTATCCATGCCCTCTCTACTCTTATGTTCTTCTTTTCTCTTATGAAACCACCATATGCATGTATACGTTTTATGATAGTTCTTTACATAGATGCATGATATAACAGTCTCCATAAAGACAAAATTCCTTCCTCATAATCATTACACCTTTTATTTGTAATATTTTCTTTGATTAATGTGGCCCAAAATAACAATATCATTTGGACCTATTTGACCTCACCACTGCTTCTAGAGGGGCACTTCATATAGTTACAACAATCACATTGCCATGCATGTCAACTAGATAGTCTTTATTTTCTCCAACCTATCACATATGCTATCTTTGAGGCATCTCACAACGGGCATATGAGCTTTACATGCACTGTTACTCTACTTCCTAAAATACTTTTGACCATGGCCAAAGCCCGATCTGATTAGTAACACATTTCTTTCTCCTTATAATAGATAATTCTATCACTGCATTTTGCCATTACATGCTAGTCCATAGAAACTAAAATGATCACAAGCTAAAACTTATGTCATGTGTTGTTGCTCTGTGTTGTCATGTGTTATCGCCACCTATATCATAGAATAAGTAAGGTGAATAATACCACCATTGAATGTCCTTTAGATTTAAAATCGCATCTCTGCCAATGCCTGTCTAACTTGCCTCATGATGTGCCACATGTTCTAGTGTTGGATGCTAATTATTTACATCACTAAGCCACATAATCATCAACCTATGCAACCGATAGGGTTCATGTCTATGTTATGTCCACCATGGGAGTCCATTGTGTCACTTGTGCAATTAGATCAACCATGACTATGCTATGGTTTTTTCCTTCGTTGTTCAATGTATGATGGCCTGCATAGGATTAAAGGCATTAAAAAACTCCATAAAATTAAAGGAACTAACCTTAAAACAATCCTATATAAAATTAACTCAAATAAAATAACTAAAAAGAAAATAATAACGAAAATTAAATATAAAATGGAAAAGGACATAACAACCAGCCAATTAACCAAAACAATCAAATAATTCTTTTTATATATATATATATATATATATATATATATATATATATATATATATATATATATATATATATATATATATATATATATATATATATATATATATATATATATATATATATATATATATGTATGTATGTATATATAATTTTTTTAATAAAACCTAACCTTGACTTAATCAAATTTTACCCCTTGAATTATTGAAGATTGAGATTAATTAAAATACTTTCAACCCAAAAGAAGACAAACTAAGAGAAAATAAAAAACCACTTAAAATACCATACCAACCTACAAAATAACCTTCAAAGGAACGGGCCTAACAAAAATACCACTCAAATAAAACTGAAAATACCCAAAACTCAAAATTAAATGGTGGGTCCCCAAGAATTTGGGGCTAGTTGTGAAATGGCCACAACACTAGGGTTCGACTGCATCACCACCTTCCTCACCATTAAAATTTAGAGGATTTTACATGCTTTAAATCCTTACCCATTTCTACCTCTAATATAATTATGTCCTATTGTGCCTCTGTAGGGAATTCATTAACTTGACCAAATCTAGTGTTCCTAGCCTATGAATCTTGATTCACTATGGTTTTCAATAGTTGCTTATGTTGTTCAAATTGGTTCATGAAGTAAAGCAATTGTTATAGTGAGGTCTTCTCTTTCATTAGTAGGATTACCTATTTCTACATCTGGGATCTTGACCTCAACATTAGTTCATCATGTCTGCCTCTTTGATGGAATAGTACTCTCTCTCCTATTTTGTGGCATTGTCCCTGGCCACACACAAGAGAAAAAGTAGGGATTAAGTCACAATTCCTTCTTTGAATTGTACCACTTACCTTTAACTAAATAACTAGTTATCTTAACTAATCAAATGGATTTGGTTACCATCATTTACCCTATCCAAGTGAAGTATAGCCCCTTAAGTGAGTATGTATCCTAATACACACCATCATCTAATATTACACAGGGAAGCTTATAGTCCTACAACCATGAGCTCTGATACCAAATATACAACCCAAAAAGTTACATCCTAAATTTCTCATCCCACTTGACATGTTTTTTTTGGGAAGATTATCTTAAACCCGCTTATTAAAGACTCTATCCTAGGGTTGACTTATGTTCTTAGTGGTCCTTAGCTAATTTTTCTACCCCTTAACTTCTTTGAGTCAATTTATTCTTCTAAAAACTCTCAACCGGTACACCCATACCTACTCCTTACATAAGTCCTATGTAAGAGTACTAGGTGTCTTATATGATAGCTATCATTCTCATTCTTCCAATGAGCTAGCTTGTCCCTCTCTATTCATCGAAAAGGAAATGTTAATCCCTTCACCTACATAAGTCCTTCTATGTAGGTGAACTAAGCACATAGATTCTAGACCATTCCTCTCATCTCCACGATGAGCTAGTCTTAAGAATAAGTCACAATCTGTGTCTTGACTCATTAATAATCTATTAGGCTCACAATAATCCCAAGAAATTCTTGTCAAGGAATTAGTGCACAATTTATGAAAGTAGGGAAACCATAAGAGATTCCTATTATTTAGAGAGCATATGAATTCCGTTAACAATTTAACAAGAAAATTCCATAATAAATAATCTCCACATATAATCATAAAACAACTCATATATCCTGGGAACCCTCATGGGGAATAAACCCAACCTTAAATAATTTCCTTATTTTATTTAATAAGATAATTGGTTCCATACATTTAATTTCAAAGGTACTTGTTGGTCAAATATCTGCCTAATCAATAAACACTGCGTTTATGCACCCTAGATACGACCAACATTGAAAGGCCGGAGGAAAGAGATGTCCTCCGTGCCAATCTCCAGAGAGGGCTGGTTCCCGAACTAATTCTAAAACTGGTAAAAGACTAAGGATGCAGGAAAGAAATTGGAAATAACGGAAAGAGATGGGAAATATGGCCACAGGCCAAAGTGCAGAATTGGTGTTAGACTAACTAGCAAGAAAAAACCCAAGCAAGAAACAACACCTAACAGAAGGAAGAGCAGCAAAATTTACTTGCGATCTTGCACTAATGACATCCAAAATGTTACTCCAGCATTCCCTCTCTCAATAGCAATACTTAAATCCAAGTATAGAATTTAAACTTAACAGCCAAAAGAGAAAGGCGGATGTAAGATAGAAGCGCAACACACAGAAAGATATCATACACAAAATCGCTCACAAATTTAGAAGCCTGAATGCCTTGTATTAATGCAGAGAGCTTGGAGAGACCTCTCGCAAAATGTCTAACCCCCATTTTACAATGAAATTTACCTAGTATTTATAGAGGTTTTCGCCTCTTTCATTTAATACATACGAGGGAAGAATGTCTGAGAATCAAAGACAAAATCAGCAAAATCCTCCTTGAATTCTTGGAAAATACATTCGCCAGGGGAACAAATTCCTGAAAATTCGAACTTCGGACGGAGGTGCGCCTGTTAGGAGAAAATATTAAATTCTTCGGATTGCCTCTGATACATTGGAAATCATGAAGGCTCGTTTCCCTTCGCCTTCCTCTTCGTGATCCACAAAATGGAGTAACTGAGAGCGCCCTTCATTTAATGCCAAATTCAACATCTTGACTAAAGTTCCATTCTTTCGATTTATCTTTGCCCCTTCAGACGCGTGTGATCTTGATACAAACAGGTTCGCCCAATTCAAGGGTGAATGGCTCGTTCACCCCTAAGGGAAGGCGAACATGATTTTTTGTCATCGCTAGGTGGTTCACCCATAGGAGAGGTGAACGATGTGTTCACCCTCGACTAGGGTGAATGTAATTTGATTGCAGGCACTAAGTGGTTCACCCATAGGAGAGGCGAACGGTGTGTTCACCCCTTGACTAGGGTGAACGTAATTTGATTCGGACACGACCGCTCTTGGTGATGCCAAGGCACGTTCACCCCTAAAAAGGGTGAACGACCCATTCACCCCTAAGGGAGGGCAAACATGATTTGTCACCTTTTAATTTTTTTTCATTCTACTTTCAAAACTGATTCACCCTTAGAAAGGGCGCAAGGGACGTTCACCCCTAAGGAAGGGCGAACGTCAATGCACAAGATTTTCTAGTGATTTCACTTCAAAATTTTTATGAAACTCATTCTCTCCATTATTTTGGACTCCAAAGGACATCTCCCCATTAATCATTAAATGCATTAGATTTCAAAAAATTGTTTCAACTTATTACAACTTATCCAAAAATAAAAGAGACAAATATATTATCGCTTTATACAAAATTTCCAATGAATACAAAATGGCCAACATTTCTTGGTGACTCACGGGGTATCCAACTCGCATGGATGCAAGTGATCCCAGGCCTTTATCCATTGGGTGCAGAGTTCTTTTTCCAGCTGTTGCTACCTTCTTCGCTGTGGAAGCTTTCTTCTTGGATGCCTACTGTGCGCGTTCTGCTTCTTCCTGTTCTGTCATGGCTGCAATGCGAAGTACTTTCGCATGTTTTGCCTCTTCTACCGCCTTTGCCGCTGCTTCGTGATCCACCATTGCTTGCTCTTATTGCTCTATGATAACCTCTGAAAGGGCCTCGTAGGTGCGAACAACCTCATGCCAAGCTTCAGTATTAAATAAGCAGGGAACGCTGAGAGATTCATAAATGAAGTGAAGATTTTGCACATCCATCAAGCTGAGGTGCTTCGAACGTTGGGCTAATTCATAAAGAGACAACTCCAAACGTGTATATTTTTCAATCAGAGGCAACACTTGCGCTTCAGTAAGGGGATCAGTCAAGGCGTTAATGTCCATAGTATCTTCAATAAATGCACTCCAGAGCTCTTGCAATTGCTCCATCGAAAGAGGTTCACCCCATTCATCCAGGAAGGTAGTGAAACCCAGCCGGTCGATAGTCTCAAAATGAGACATCAAAATAGTATGCTCCCACTCAATAGTATTGAGGACAGCCCACCCTTCATTTACAAGGTCCATGCACTAAAAATAGCTCCGCAAGGTTACGCGCGCTCGGGACCAGGCATAATCCATCTCACTAAGAGGGCGAATATTCAGAGACGTATTCAACAATGCTTGTATCTTCACAGTCATCTCCATATGGGGTGACAACAACTCCTCCACTGAATCAATCATTTGTTGCCCAAGCTGGATTTGTATCCCTACTTCCCATAAGTACTGCAACACCTTGACGGCTTGTGCGGCCAACTTGGTAGAATTTTGGGTGGAGCGAAGGTGAATATCTCTTACACTATCGCACAAAAATCCTACAACAGGCGTGACTTTGGCTTCTAGCTGCTTCTTGAGTTCTTCGACCTGTTGCTGAAGATTATGCATTTCAATTCTAGTGGCATCACGCTCCTTCAAGTGCACCTGGACTTGATTGCGCAAGTATTCATTTTTGGTGGCCGTCTTTTCTTCTGTCACCCTGCTCTTGGCCAAGGCGCTTTCAAGCTCCAACACCTTATTTTGCACTTCAAAATATTTCTCTTTATAATGCTCCCCGTGCAAATACAATGAACTCATATCAACTTGCATATTACCCATTTTTTCAATGGGATTAATCCACGTCAGATCTTCAGTGATAGTCTCAGAAACATAGTCTTCAGGCTGCAATTCACCTTGAGGTTTCTGAACCAGTGGAGTGAATGTTGTCATATGAGCCTCCTTGGCAATTGGATCGAAAGCCACCTTCTTGATTGGACGTGCCAGCGCCAAAGCCTCCTTTCATCGCATACTCTTCAACCATTGGGAAGAGCTCAGATGCACCCAATTTAATTTTTCAATGTCTGGCTGCTTGCGGGCTACCTGTATATCTGGGACAGTCTACAACTCCAAAAATGGTGTAAATGGAACAAAAAATTTTGGGTGACCAGGCCCAGTGGACATGGATGACATAGATTGCAATGAAGGAATGGACATGAGAATGGTGGAAGGAAGAGAAAGGGTGGAGGAAGTGGAAGATGTAGGTGTGGCTGTAGTTATACTAATTTTAGATGGAACTTGGGTGCTAACAACCGTAATAATAGAGGAAGTGACAACTGAGGGAAGGGGAAAAAAAAGGATTTGCCCCGATGCATACGAACTAAAAGAAATGGAAGATGAAGGGGCGGGAATGAAAGAAGGAGCAACAACGATTTTAGAAATGGAAGAAGTCAAAGTGGAAGAAGAAACTATAGAAAATGAAATGGAAGGACTACCAAAAGGTGGAGAGATAGAAAGTGGAGGGAACAAAAATGTAACAGATGGGACCGAAGAAGAAATCATTGTGTGCTCGATGAGAGAGAGAAGAAGAGGGAAAATATGATGTACCTTGGGGCATGGGTGCCACTTGTTCTATAGATGAGGGAGGTTGCACAACTGCCTCCTCTTCTTGATTTACCTCTGGTTCACCAACACTTAGGGTCATCCCCTCATCCAGAATCTCAACATGAGAATCTTTAGAAAGTTGCTCTTCCTCTTCCTACTGCGCCATTGGAAATATTTGTGCTACAGAAGTAGGAAGTTCAACATTGGGTGAAGGCATTGCTACCAGAATAGAGGTGACTGTAGAACTTGGCATGGCAGAAATTATAGTACCCAAAAACATGGGTGCTATCACAGTGGAAGTAGTTTTAGTTGCTTTAGGAAATGGAGGTGCCATCGGTCATTTCTATTGTTTGAGCATGGGAACCTCCTCCTGAGGGTGCTTCATCCTTTGCGATCACATTTTGAAGACATATTGTTGTTCTTCTTCTTCTTCTTCCTCTTCTTCTTCGGCATCATCCTCAACTGTAGGATTTTCCTCCTCAGGTTCGCTCTCGCCACTTTCGGACTGCTAAAAACTTTATGATAAAATAGTGGCAAAAGCAACTGGCTGATAAGATTTCACAAACTTATCATAAAATTCAGAAAATTGGGTATCAAGCTTCATCCCATAAGCATTATACGACTTCCTCCTATGAACGTGCATCATCCACCAATTCATAATTTTCTCCTCCATCCAATCAGGATTCGCTTCTTGGACAGTTGTGAACAAACCCGAAGGAGGAATATGCATTGCATTCTTTTTTGGATTATACTCCACTTCCTGCTCATAGTAATCATGCCATGGAGGAAGGGAGGACATCTTCTCTATATGCCAGTTCATGTCTAGCCCATCAAAATTGTTTCGCCACCTCTAAATATCCGGGCATGGGCAACAATGAAAGGACTTCGCCTTAATAAACTCCAAAAACTTTCTGAGTGGGTCATAGCGCCAACGTTGTGGTAACTCAATTAAACCCAGGTCTTGAAGCGCCACCATCAGCAGGCGATTTTTCCCAACCTGATTCACTTCTATACTCCCAAACTTGAAGGGCATAGTACAAGTTGTCTTCTTTCCTCATCCAGAGCCATATATATCATTGATATAATCCATCTGGCGCACAACTTCCATTGCAAAAATGTGCGTAGTAGCAAAATAAGGCAACAAAAATGGTTTACCTGTATATCCAAAAATTTGAACTACCACGCCCTGAGTGAGCAAAAATATATCACCCTCTTGCTTTGAAACAACTGCATCTCTCAAGTCGCGAGGCACTCGGTCGCAACTGCCACAAAGCAATTCAATGGCGGGGCCCAAAAACCAGCTATTAAAGTTGTAGATGGACTCTTTCTTTGTTAACACTTGTGTCCACTTATAAACCGGTAGAGGCTCATTCTTTTCATCCATCTACGTAACAATGATAAAAGAAAAATGTCGTTGCATCTGAAAAAAGAAGAACCATACTAGCAGTGACGTATACCGGAATGATCTAGATTTCCCTTCCTGCAATCTCTGTAGCTGCGAATTGATTCTCCATGAAATAAATTTGGCCCAATCAAAATAAATCAGATTTCCACCCTACCTCATAGCAACGGGCGAATAAAACTCCACCTTGGAAATACATTGAGCCATAGCTGCCTACCATTTATGCACCATTTCATCTGAGGGCAACCCAACAATCCAGGCAAGCATGGAATAGATGTCCTAGCACTTGAATTCTAAAAGAAGTTTAGGCAAACTTGGCAGCTGCCCCATCTGTGGATCTTTGACAAGCTGAGTTTCCATGAATTATCTCATTGTAACTGTGGAGACATACCTATCCTCTTGTTCATCCGTATGGATATTTTTGTTTACTACATAATTCAATGTGCCTACCCCACAGGTGAAAGCTTCTCGGATCTCATCCGATGTAATTGTGAATAGAATCTCTTATCTAGCATTTCGGATGGCCCTAGTAGAGGAGTCATAAAATTGTGTGGTTAACTGAATAAGCTTGGGGCACGGATGTACAAGCGAACAAAGATACCATGAAAGCTATGAATTGTGAGGCATCGTGAGCCAACTATTATAGGAAACTCCCTGACTTACTACAGCTTCGACCTCTTCCCTCAACTGGTCAACTCCTTTATGCGTGATCAAACAATCACCAATCTCAGCCATATTATCTTCGTAAGGATCTAGGCCAACATAATCATTTTGTCGAGATTTCTTGGCCCTTGAACTTCTTTCTCTTTTCTTAGAGGGCTTCACTTCTATGACCTCCTACACCTCTACTGATTCTTTGTCACATCTGCCCTTTTTCCAAACAAAAGCAATGACTCTTCTACAATTCCCTACTCCAAAATCTCAAAAATTCTTTTACACTTCAAAGCACAGGATACAGAGAAGCAAAAGACTTTAAAAAATCAGGGAAAAAACAAAATTAGCCTTTTACCTCCCAAGATTTATAGAGTCGCTACCATTCTACAGTAATTACAGAATTAAATGCAGGCGCGCCTTCAGGGAGAAATATTCTTCAAAAACTGCTCAAATGTCCTTTCCAAGGCGCAAAAATCTTTTTTCTGGTTCATCATCTGATCCTCCTAAAAAAATGTGCCCTCTGCATCGCAATCTTATAGAAAAATGTGCCCTAGCGCTAGAAGCCTGTTAGGGAAACCAACCCGTCCATTACTCATTCGATCATTAATTTCGACTGCTACCTTGGAAAAATCAATTCAAATGCTTCCCACGTTCGAAAATCATTACTCAAATTTATCGCCCACTACTTTCGATTATCGCCACGTACTCCTTGGGAATATCTTCTTCAGCAAAAACCCTCTCACACGCTTATAAATTCATGGGTGCATGTGTTTTAAAATCTCGTAGCGCGCCTCCTAAAAAAATGGCTTTTTTTCTCTAAAAAAGGAAAAACAAACTTTTTTTTTTAGATGACGTCATCCAAGTGCGTTCACCCTAAAGATAGGCGAACATGACGTTCACCTCTTTCAATAGGCGCATGCGAAACTCTATCACTGCTTTACCCATCTTTGAGTTTCTTTTCTCCTTTTTTTTTCTCTTTCGGGCGAATGACGTCTTAACCATCATTTCTTTTTTTTAGAACATATTTATGCCTATGCAGAATTGTTTAAAATGCATGAAAATATTTACATATATACAGGATGTTACCTTTGATTCGAAATCTTACGAAACATAAGCCTTCAGATGAAGGCCATTCACTGGGATAGGGAGCTCATACCCTTCTATGTCACAAAGTCGGAATGCATTAGAAGAAGTAACAGTAGAAATTCGAAAAGGTCCTTCCCATATTGCATCAAATTTTTGATGTTTTCCTGGCTTCGATTTTTTCTCGTTCCACTTCAATACCAAATCACCCACCTGGAAGCTTCGATCAGTCATTTTTTCTTGAACCACTTCTTCATCTCAACAACATGTTCTATGAAAGTATGGTAGGCACGCTCCCTTTCTTCTTCTAATTGCAACAATTGTGCCAATCTAACCTCCATTAAATCATTTTCTTCATTATCATCATGAAACATCTGCAATGCTTGGAGCACAGGAAGCTCAATATGCATAGGAAGGATAGCTTCTTTCCCATACACCAAAGCGTACGGGGAGGTCTTTATTGAATTTTTCACTAAAATGTGGTCAGCCCAAAGTGCCTGATTTAATAACAAATGCCAACTCTTCTTATTGTCGCCCATCGTTCTCTTCAAAATCGAAGCAAATTCTTGTTAGTTGACTCAGCCAATCCATTCCCCTATGGGTAATAGTTGGAAGAGGTCTTCAGGTAAATTCTGTATCTACTAGCAAATTCTATAATTTTGGCTCCAATGAAGGGAGTGCCATTGTCGGTGACTAAAGAATCTGGTATGCCGAAATGAGTAATAAGGCTTTCCAAAAAAGAAATAACAGTCACCTGATCTACCTTTTTGGTAGGTATAGCTTCTGCCCATCTGGTAAAATAGTCTATCATGATCAGAATATATTTATGTTCGACAGAGGAATGTGGATCTATAACTCCTATAAAATCGAGACCCCACTACTGAAAGGGTGCTTCCACCTGGATCGGATGCAGCGGTAATGCTCCTTTCCTAACTCGACCCACATATCTTTGACAACTATCGCACCGTTGGCTTATCTTATGTGAATCGATGAACAGAGTGGGCCAATAATACCCTACTCGAATAATTTTTAGAGCCATAGGCCTACCTGCATAATGCCCTCCTGATAGCCCAGAATGGAATTCTTCTAGAATCTTCTCTTTCTCGGAATCTTTTACACATCTAAGAAGTATACCATCAATATTCTTATAATATAGGTCGTTGGGCAACAATACATACCTGAGCGCTTGTAATCTGAACCTTCGGTGCTGTGAGGAGTTAAGGTGGCTAGGACACCTTCCAGAAACAAAATACTCAATGAGTTCCTCGGTCCATTCCTTGCTGACTGCTGCACTATTTGCACAAATTACATCTTCGTGACTTGTCTCAACAACAATGCTTTTGGCCAACTCCTGACACAGAGCGCGTCCACGAACCAGTTTCATCGGTTTAATTTCTACATCATACTCCTGGATCTTCGAGACCCATCCAACCCTTTTATCACCCAGTTCTCCTTGAATGATGAAGTTTCGAACATCAGGATGAATGACATAAATCATAGTTTTACTCTGAGAAACAAAGTGGCAAAACTTCTTCAAGGCCTTCATCACTGCATAAACTTGTTTCTCTATAAAGTTGTACTTTTCTTGATGTGGTGCTATAACCTGGCTTAGAAAAGTGATAGGCTTTTCTTCGCCATCATGTTGCTTTTGCGTTAGTACTACAACATAGCTCTCCTGCTCACCCACTGCATAAAGTATAAAGTCTTTGGAGTAATCAGGGTTGATTAACACTGGCGCTTGAGTAATTCTCTCTTTGATTTCTTGAAAAGCCCGCTTCCTGGCTTCTGTCCACTTAAATTCCACATTTTTCTTCAGGAGCTCGGTCATGGGCTTGACAACTTGGGCAAAATCAGCAATAAACTTATGCACGAAGTTTATCTATCCAAAGAAGGACTACAAATATTTCTTATTAGCTAGTAATGACAAACTCATAAGCGCTTCCGCTCGTGCAGGGTCTATGGCCAATCCTTCCTATGAAATCACATGTCCCAACAATTTCCCTTCCTTGACCACAAAAATTGACTTCTTCGAGTTTATAGAAATCCCAAATTCTTGATATTTCTCAAATATTTGCCTTAGATGGAAAACATGATCTGTTCTGCAATGTGAAAACACTGTCATATCATCAAGATAAATCACAATGATTTTATTTAGCAACTCACCAAAGGTGACGTCCATGGCTCTCTAAAAAGTAGCTCCGACATTTGAAAGTCCAAAGGGCATCCATTGGTAAGAAAATGTGCCCCACTTAGTTGTAAACGTTGTCTTGTATTGATCTTCATCTTTAACCCAAATTTGATTGTATCCAAAAAAGCCATCCAACAAGGAAAATCTCTGAGCACCAGCCATGACATGAAGAATCTGGTCTATCTGAGGCAGAGGATAGTGGTCTTTAAGTGACGCCTGATTTAAATTTTGAAAATCGATGCATAGGCATATGTCCCCATTCTTCTTCCTTACAGGAACCAAGTTTGCCACCCAGGTGGAATGCTTAATAGGGTATATGATCTTCGCCTCAAGCATCTTCAGTAACTCTGCTTTCATGAGAACCTCAATCTTAGGATTAACAGGGCGTTGCTTCTACCGAAAAGGCTTAACTCCTTCTTGTAGCTCGATAGTATGCTGAATCACGCTCTTGTCATATCCTTTCAAATATTGATAACTCCATGCTACTATATCTGGGTATTCGAAGCATAGATTTCTAATGCCCTCAATCTCATCTGGTTCACAATCAGTACCAATCTTGATAACTTTTCCTGGCTCCAACTGCAATTCTCTGAATTCCTTAGCATCCACCTTAATCCTATGCTTATCAGCCCTATCGCTTTGATCAAATAAACTTTCTAGCGAAATCAAACCTCGAGGAATGTGATTATTTTTTAATTGAATCATACCTTCCTTTTCTTCTTCCACAAGAATCCTATCTTCTGCGCTGGCAGCTTCTTTTAGCAAAAAATTCACTATTTGCTCATCATTATCAAACACCTGCCAATAGAGGTTCTTATCAGGAATGGAAGGTCTATAAATCACCCTTACTATCTTGGGCTTGCGAACCACTTGCTCAATAGGAGAATAATTAGCGCCCAAGGAAGCTAAAATGTCAACATGTCTATTTTTTCTCGAGGAATTGCCTAAATATTCAAAGCTTTAAATGCTTCCAAAAGATCCCATACTCTATTGCGATAAGCCTTCAAGTAATGTTGCTTTGATACACATCTATTTGTAACTTGATTAACAATAAGCTCAGAATCACCAAAAATCTACAGCTGTTCGATTCCTAATTTTTTGGCCTTTTTTAGGCCAAGGCATAGCGCTTCGTATTCAACCGCATTATTTGTACAGCTCCAGGTCAATCTGTAGGAGTAAGTTTTTTGTATGCCTTCAGGGGAAATCAACACAACACCTGCTCCTACACCATTCTTACAATGAGCGCCATCAAAGAACAACTTCCATAACTGATGCGAAATAGGTTCTAGGGATTCAAGGATTTGCTCTTGGGACTTCTCTATCTTCTGAATTGAATAACAACCAATATCTATTTCGATCATAGCATTGAAATATAGTAGGAACTCATCTTCCAGACCAAGCTCCTGGGGTATTTCTTCAACCAAGCCAACTTCCTCCAATTCTTCGGTCATCATATTCACCATGCCTGGGACTTGTTCTGCCTCCTCAAATTTTTCAATATGAAAAGGGGAGGGCTTCTCATTATGAATGCGAATTCGCCTACCTTTGAATGGAATCTCCAGATGTGAATAATCTAGGGAAAGATAACCTCCCAGCTTAGCTATGAATTCTCTTGAAAGGCACATGCTAAAGTAGGGCTCTAAATCGACAACCACCACTTCCTGGATGATGATAATCTATGGCATGCTATGGAGCACTATTGGAATATCCTTGATTACTCCAATAGTCTTAACTAGTGTACCATCCAATTGTAAAACTCTTGGGCTGCTTCTTGTATATTCCATTCCCATTACTTCGCATACTACCTTTGGCATGATAGTAGTGGCAGCACCAGAGTCGATCATACAATTATGCATGATCCACCCTTCCATTCTCAAAGATAAGTAAAATGGGGAGGTCGATTCTTCCCTATCACTGAAGTGGGGAGCGCTTGAGCCAAGACTATTTGTAAATGATCCTTCTTTTGATCTTTGGTAGTCTTCAGAGATTCTTGCAATAAATCAATCTGCCCGGGTAATTGCAATGCATCAAACAAGCTAATCCTTGCCAAAATTTTCTTCATTTCTTCCATGATACTGTAGCCACGAGTAGGTGAGATATTTTCTTCTAAAGGCCGCTCATATTTGTCTCGGTACTGCTATGTAGCGTCGACTCTTTGCCTTTTCATCAATGAAGGATACTTGAGTCTTTCCTTAGCTTGCTCCTTAGTTTCGCTAGGAAATGGAGCAGTAGCGATGCGTTGCAAAGTTGAAGGCTGAACCTGCGCCTTATCTTGTGCTTGATCAGGTAATGAGTTTTTAAATTTGTCAGCATCAGGAATATTTGTCGGGGATGCCCGCTTTTCTTCCTACGCTTTTGGAGCCATAGGTACTTTCAAAGGTTGCAAGTCTACAGGATCAACAGTCACTGGCTTCTTTCCAGACCTAGTAAGGACTGAAACTTGCTCTGGGGATGACACCATACAATTACACTCCATCTCTCGAATCATGTTGACTTGCCCACCCGAAGAACTTTCTGTTAATGTCTGAACATAGTTCAGATGTACCATACATGTGTCTTCACCATGAGGATCATTACATGTAGAACACCAATATGTCCTTTCGGATACGTTACTCTCATCATTTGCTTGGATCATGGTGTTTTTCTTAGGTCCCTTGCTGATAGATACTTGTTCTCGGGTTATGGGTGGAGTCTGAAACCTTCTTGATCGGAACTCAGCCTCCACCTGCTTCTTCCTCATAGTAGTAAGCTCATTAGATATCATCCTCAAAGCCGCATTATTGGATTTTACTTCTTGTAACAAGGTCGTGAGAGGATCTGTATTGGGTGATGGAGTTGGCACTGGCAACGACAAGGGCGTTGGTGGTGTAGGTAATGGTAAGGGCATTGGGGGTGTTGGCAGTGTTGGAAAAGAAATGGTTGAAGGTTATGATGTTACTGACGGGATGGGAAATTGTGGAAAGCTCATAGCAGATGACTATGGAACAGGGATAGGAGCTATTTGAGGAGAGCCCAAATTCCATGAAGGAACAGGATACATCGATGGCATAGGCTACAAAAATGCATTAGAGTAAAGATACTATGGCAGATCAGGGAGGATAGGCATCGTCGCCTTCGGAGGAAGCCTACCTACAACAATCAAATCTGACTCGACCTTTTGAGCTTGTGTATAGAGATCGGGGAATGTAGTCACATTGGCCTGGCGCACCGCCATACCAATATCGATACTGAGTGCTCGAAGATAATAAAATGTTGCTTGCTCATGAGTTGGTCGTAAACCATCTGGGACCCTCTGCCAACTTCGTGCAAATCGGACATTGAAATCTACAAGTTCCTCTTGTGGATGTCTTTGGATTGAGGTGAACTGGTGCAACAGAGAATATAGATCAGCTTGTTCATGGAAATTCTTAATCAACAACTCTGCCAATTGATCCCATGAGGTAATGGTACCCGACTGCAAAGACCGGTACCAATACAACAATTTCCCTCTCAATGATAGGACCAAAAGTTTTATCATCACATCCTCATCAGTTATATCATGAATAGTTGCAAGAGAGGCTACATCTTGGATATGCTCATAGGCAGTTTTCCTAGTACCATCATATGTGGGTAAAGCCTTCAAAGCAGCTTGAGGTACGAGATTTTGTGCCTACAGATTCAGCGCTCCTGAGCTATTCCAAGCCAAAAACTGCCTTGGAAGTTGTTGATGTGGTGGAGGATTCTGGGCCATGTGGATGGGAATATGAGGAGTGGGCCTCGAGATGTTAGCGGTTGTACTAGGTGGAGGCTGAGGGAAACTAGTGGTAGTGCTTATAGGACTCACAGGGGCAGAAAACACACTAGCTAACCGAGAAGATGAAACAAGTGGTATGGATGAGATATGCGAAAGTGAAGATGTTCATCAAAAAGTGGCTATTTGAGGATGCTCTCCTAGCCTTTGAATGTCTAGTTCATAAAATCTAATCTGATTATCAGGATTTTTGGCTTTTGATCTTGTATTCATGAGAAAACAACTTTCGTCGTCCTCACGCTTACGGAGTTCTGGGTAAAAATTGAGTCGCCAGATGTTCTAATCTCAAGCAGGAAGGCGAACACCAAACCTAATGTTGCTGGAAGTGGAACCTTAAAAGTCCCACCGGGCGTGCCAAAAATTGTTGGTCAAATATCTGCCTAATCAATAAACACTACGTTTATGCGCCCTAGATACGACCAACATTGAAAGGTCGGAGGAAAGAGATGTCCTCCATGCCAATCTCCAGAGAGGGCTGGTTCCCGAACTAATTCTAAAACTGGTAAAAGACTAAGGATGCAGGAAAGAAATTGGAAATAACGGAAAGAGATGGGAAATATGGCCACAGGCCAAAGTGCAGAATTGGTGTTAGACTAACTAGCAAGAAAAAACCCAAGCAAGAAACAACACCTAACAGAAGGAAGAGCAACAGAATTTACTTGTGATCTTGCACTAATGACATCCAAAATGTTACTCCAACATTCCCTCTCTCAATAGCAATACTTAAATCCAAGTATAGAATTTAAACTTAACAACCAAAAGAGAAAGGTGGATGTAAGATAGAAGCGCAACACACAGAAAGATATCATACACAAAATCGCTCACAAATTCAGAAGCTTGAATGCCTTGTATTAATGTAGAGAGCTTGGAGAGATCTCTCGCAAAATGTCTAACCCCCTTTTACAATGAAATTTACCTAGTATTTATAGAGGTTTTCGCCTCTTTCATTTAATACATACGAGGGAAGAATGTCTGAGAATCAAAGACAAAATCAGCAAAATCCTCCTTGAATTCTTGGAAAATACATTCGCCAGGGGAACAAATTCCTAAAAATTCAAACTTCGGACGGAGGTGCGCTTGTTAGGAGAAAATATTAAATTCTTCGGATTGCCTCTGATACATTGGAAATCATGAAGGCTCATTTCCCTTCGCCTTCCTCTTCATGATCCACAAAATGGAGTAACTGAGAGCGCCCTTCATTTAATGCCAAATTCAACATCTTGACTAAAGTTCCATTCTTTCGATTTATCTTTGCCCCTTCAGACGCACGTGATCTTGATACAAATAGGTTCACCCAATTCAAGGGTGAATGACACGTTCACCCCTAAGGGAAGGTGAACATGATTTTCTATCGTCGCTAGGTGGTTCACCCATAGGAGAGGTGAACGATGTGTTCACCCCTCGACTAGGGTGAACGTAATTTGATTCGGGTGCATGCACTAAGTGGTTCACCCATAGGAGAGGTGAACGGTGTGTTCGCCCCTCGACTAGGGTGAACATAATTTGATTCGGATGCGTGACCGCTCTTGGTGATGCCAAGGCACGTTCACCCCTAAAAAGGGTGAACGACCCGTTCGCCCCTAAGGGAGGGCGAACGCGATTTGTCACCTTTTAATTTTTTTTTATTCTACTTTCAAAACTGATTCGCCCTTAGAAAGGGTGCAAGGGACGTTCACCCCTAAGGAAGGGCGAACGTCAATGCACAAGATTTTTTGGTGATTTCACTTCAAAATTTTTATGAAACTCATTCTCTCCATTGTTTTGGACTCCGAAGGACATCTCCCCATTAATCATTAAATGCATTGGATTTCAGAAAATTGTTTCAACTTATTACAACTTATCCAAAAATAAAAGAGACAAATATATTATCGCTTTATACAAAATTTCCAATGAATACAAAATGGCCAACAAGTACTCCTTTTTGCCTTGATTCCAACATAAGAATTTCTAAAATTCTTATGAGACCTCAATATAAACCAATACTTTAACCTTTCGATGCAAACTCATCTCCATGCATTGAATTAAAAACACCCCATAATGCTTTCTCTTCAAGCATAGGAAACTCCATATCTCGATCACATTGCATAATGACTTAGTCCTTCAAATCATACATGCAAATCGATTCCTTATCTTGAGTACATCATTCTCTAATTTGACTTATTACGAGATCATTAGAGAAGACCCCATAATATTCTCCAATGGTCTCATTGTAAAGAATACAAGTAGAGAGCAAATAGAGACCTTTCCACTTTCTTTCCCTGAAGCATACCTGAACTCCTAAGTATACATAATTAAATACACATTTAAACCCACCAAAGAGATGCTCAACTCTTTTCAATACCATATTGATAATAAGCATGAAACCAACGATATTGATACAAACTTGTTTATCCACCACATCCAGTTTTATGCATAACACAATCTAGTTGTATATTCAATCTCTGCAATAAAAAAACTCTAGGTTAGCAATTACATCATCATAAAAATATAAATCCTTCCATGTTAATATGAAACAAGACATTTTTTGTATCATGAAAACTTTTGTCAGCCCATTATATTCAAACCACCACATAAATCATAAGATAGTTTTTAGCTTCTAAGAGAGATATCTAAAGAAGATAGCTCAATAGCACAATCTCCAATTTGGTGAGTCACAATGAGTCAGATAAAACCAGGCATCACAATGCGTAGATAAGTGATAACGCAAAGCCTCAACCATACTTTTGGTAACAACGAAGTAAAGAAGAGTTATTCCATCAATTCATAGTGCTCATAAGGACAAAAGCTCAACACATAATAAATGAAACCGCTTTTCCAATCGTAGGAAGGTATAGTGATGTTCTCTTGGAATAACCCCCTCCTTCTATTCATAAGCCACTAAATCAACCAACTAAATTACAATTTCAAGGATGTGTTTGTAAAGAAATTTTAATTCGAATACATAATTTTCATGATTTTGAAAACTACTATTTTTTTTTTTTGATAGTTATAAGTGTTTGTATTTATGGCGGGTTTTAACAAGGATCCCAAAACCTGATTACATAAGCAATGGGCCTAGGGCATCAATCCCTTGAAACTGAACACCAAAATAGAAATCCCGCCCAACGGTAATAGTAAGCATGAAACAATCCCTCTTAGCGGGAAACAAACAAATAAGAAAGAAAGTAGTTTTGGAGATCCCGCCCAGCGGGGAGTAGCCAAGAACCACCATCGAGAAGATCCCGCCCAGCAGGAAGCACAAAAAAACCGTTACAATAAAATCCCGCCTCGCGGGAAGCAGTCAAAACCACCACAAACAGTCACGCCTAGCGGGAAGCAACATGGAAATCCCGCCATCTGGGAAACCAGTAGAAAAGAAAGGATCCCGCCTCGCAGGAAAACCAACGGATTTGGCGGATCCCGCCCTGTGGAGAAACCATCCCGCCCACCGGTAAAACATTCAGTTCAGCGAGAGCCATCCTGCAGGAAGCCGACAGCCAGCACAGAGAGGATCCAGCCCATCAAGAAGTGACCAGAGAGTTGCACCACAAACAACCCGCCTCAAGAAAACAAAAGAGGATCCCAACAGCAGGGACTAAGAATCCCGTCCAAGCACAGAGCCCGCCGAGGGACCAAGAATCCCATCCAAGCACAGAGCCCGTCGAGGATTCACAAGAAAAAAGGGGAAGCTGGCCAAACCCTAAATCGTCACCTCCATCGCACCGAGAAACGCAGGGGACCAAATCCACGCGAATAACCTGCAAAAAACCCCAGGAGGAAGCCTGAGGGAAAAAGGGAAGGGATCCCCAACCAAACAGGGATCCCTGGGAAGCACCAGTCCAAAAAAATAACCAAGGAAACCCTAGCCGGCCGGGAGGGGCGCAGATAGTGGAGAAGGATCTCCCCCTAGGAGATCATCTGCAAACAACCACTCCCCGGGAGGGATGACCTGGGTTGAGCCAGGGACTGGGCAGGAACCAGGAGCCATGGGAGGGGGAGCAGGGGAGGGACCAGAGCCCTCCCCTCTCTACTTTCTTCCCTCCCGAAAACTACTATTTTATTCGGTGAGTGCACATTACTTTAGCATAGTTCTAAAGAACCAATATATCAAAGAAGAAACACACCTACACGCATCTAAACTTCATTGTTTCTAGATAAAACAACCATCGAATCCTTACATCTTGACCATTGTTATTCCTAGTTTAAAATATAACTTTCTAAAATCTAGGATTTACCATATCTGATAGTGAATACAAAGTATTCTAGCATGTATCAAAAGCATCATTTTTCCATAATGAAAGCATATTTTAAACACCCATGAATCATTGTTTTCAGACAATGAAGTCATAAATTCAAAGCTTCTTTTAAAGCTACCACATCCAATTTAAAAATACATGTTTAGTTTTGGAAACCTCCATTTTATTTAGCAAATATCACAAACAATGAAGTCATAAAATCAAGCTCTTCTAAAGCTACTAATTTTAATTAAAAATATGTGTTCTTCATTCCCAAAAAAAACTCCATTTTCTTCAACAAAAATCACAAACAACGAAGTCATAAAATCAAGCTCTTTTAAATCTAAAAATTTAAATTAAAAAATACATGTTGTTCATTTTTTGAAACCTTCACTTTCTTCAGCAAAAATCACAGACAAATAAGTCATAAAATCAAGCTCTTTTAAAGCTACCAACTTCAATTAAAAATACATGTTGATCATTTTTGGAAACCTCTACTTTCTTTAGCAAAAATCATAGCAGTTCAAATATAGATTAAAACATCATTTTAACACATCGATAATACAGACCTATTCCTTTATGATTCACTACTTCTGATTCAACGTAGTCACCTCCTTTTCCAATGAGTTTAAAGTACCTTTTTTTTTATGTTTTTACAGGGAACTAGACTGCACCTCTCCTATACAAACACCATCATGTTCTTCCTTTCTTCTCTAAAATATAAAAATCTTCTCCCGAGTAATACCTTCACTTCCCATTATCCAAATATTTCGGGTAACTTTCATGGATTGTGCACTATCTCCATGAACTCGCCCATGTCCCTTCCCATTCGGATGATGGAGGAAAATACCAACCAATGCACAATGATGCAATTACCATCGTTCTCCAACATCATGATAGAAGGTTTAATACTATCATATTTATGATTGCCAATTTAGCCACAAACTAAACTTAGAATGAAATAATAATTCATCTAACAAAGCAGGAGGTTAGTAAGTCTCCACTCAATGAATTTCTTCGAACATGCTTTCCTTTCTTTGGTAAACAAAAGCACTTAATTCATTAATAATTTTTTTAATGAAAACCTTAGTCATTGTTGAGCTCAAGCCAATAATAATAATGCTATCAAACCTTCCACATCATTGTCAAGCAGTAATGTCAATCAAAAGATAAATATTCATTGCAAAGAATCATCGTTTCTTTAAAAAATGAAACCACATCTAAAATAATATTATATCATATAAAATCATATCTAGAAGAAGATTAAATATGCAATAATCAGTCATTCCATCGACAAGATATATCTTATTCTTCTATAAAATATATTTTCCCTAAATAGAAACATGAAATAGTCAATCATTCCATCAACAAGATATCATCTCAGTTCACAAATCCATCTCTTGAATATATTTACCAAAGGAGGGTGATGACATTTAAACTACTTTTCTTTCCTTTAAATATTATTCTATTCCTTTCTAGTTATACATTTCAAAGTATTGTATCTTTTGATATATCATAGATTGTCTATAAAGCCTCACTTTTAAAAGTGCTTTGTCATTGCTTTAACCATTCTTCAATTTACCATTCATCACCATGCATTTACCAAACATATTAAGAATCCATTGCCATAGTTCCCAAACTATTGAGCAGTGTCCCAAGAGATGGTTTATACTCTCATTTTTTTTAAAAGAACACATTGTTAGGGGGCATGGAAACCCCTTTTCATAAGGTTATACTAGGATAAAATTCTTCTATGAACTACTAGCCAATCAAACATTTTGACTTGAGGAATGCTCAACGACGTTCTTATTTTTTTGTGCTTTACATTATACTTCTTGTTGTATATTCTCCTGAGCTATTCAACTCCCAAGTAAGCTTATCCTTGGCTCCCCTCAGAATAATTATATTTCTGCTCAATTGCCTCCTAGCATCAATGTCTTATATACTTGTAAAACAATATTCTTTCTATTTGTTGGCTTTTAATATAGATTATCATAGGTCCCAATATTCTTAATCTAGAGTAGACTCAAATATAAGAGCAATCAAAATATAAGTTGACCAATATAAATAATTATAACATTCAAAATAATATCAAATATGAATGTAAAATGGCCAAAAACTATTCATGCAATAACATGAAGAACACTTACAATAGGATTGCTCAAAATATGCATACAAGCTACAATATTATTAATTCTTGAATGTAATCTTACAATAACAAGATCTTTCGACAATGATTCTATACATGGATCTGTGCGTCCATAATATAGTCATACTAGATGACTCTTCAAGTATTTTACTATTTCTCTCCATATGACAACTCTCATGTCCTTTGGCTTCTCATATTGCCACTTGTATACATGATTCTTGACTCTCTACTTACATGCACACTTAACTCTATGACACTTGCACTCTTTTATATGATACACTTCTACATGCACACCTAATACATGACACTTGTGCACATCCTCACATTATATATTTGCACACTTAATTACATGACACACATGCACATTCTCTCATTACACACTTACACTCTTACTTACATGACACTTATTAAAATCCTGCACATAGACACATAAGTAGGAAACATAAATCATTCTTCTAAACTCTAGAATCAAAACCTAATCTATTACATATTTAAAGTCGTACCATAAAGATACCATGGAGGTATGTTAGCATGTACCAAATAATGTAATATTATCCAACACCCCCTGTATTACATTATTTGGTTATTGAAGACTTTAGTCTTCAATATTTATCTTCATCTTGGATCTTGTGTTCATCCATTGCCTTTATCTGAAGTCTTTGTAAGATAATCTTAAACTATGTCTGATCCATATTCCTATTTCCTATCTTTTTAAGAAATCAAAAAAATTATATTTAATTTATATTTGATGATAAATATCATCTAATATTCCTTTTAAGAAACCCATAGTATCGAGAACAAATATTCCATCTTTGATTGAACCCATAGCTTCAATTTTACTTTTTATTTATGACACATTTCCTGTTTCCATTTATGAATTTAAATTCCACTACTCTTCCTTTTCCAACTAATTGAGCAACATATATAAGATTAATAGATAACCTTGGAACATATAAAACATCATCTAGCACAAAATATAAATAAGGCATGCTAGGTATAATTTTTCTAGATCCTTGAACATAATAAATCTTATTATCTGCAAATCTTAGTGGATCATTTGGTCTAACATCTAATGATTCAAACCAATGCAAATTTCCAATCATATGATAATTGACTCCTGAATCTATATACCATATGTCATTTTCTTTTCTCAAGTTTTGATGGAATTTAAATGGTTTAATTTTATATCTATGACAGAAGTTTTGAAAAACTCTTTTATGATTTGGTCCTTTGATTTCAAAAGATTGTTTTTGATATAGCTTTTGATTTTTAAATCTTCCTCTCATAAAGTATAAGTTTTTATATATATTTCAAAGATTTCTCCTATTATGAAAATGTTGAGATGCTTCTATTCTTCTTTGCCATTTATCCATTTTCAAATATTTTAATTCCTTTGAAGTTGAAATCCTTTTTACTCCAAAGTTTAATAATTGCAATGATTTGTAATAATTTCAAAATTCTTTTTAAAAACTTTTGGAGTAGTATGCCTTATTACTCTAGATTTTAATTAATAAAAATTTCAAAAAATTTTAGAATTTCAAATAACCTTTCAAAAATAAATTTACAAATTTAAAATTTTAATTTTTTTCAAATCCTTTGAATTAGTAAATATTTTATCTCCCTAATAACTAAATTTGCAAATTTTATAAATCTTCTAATTTCAAAATTATTTTTCAATCTTCAAGTATCAAAATATTTTCGAACTTTCAAACTTCAAAATATTTTTCAAATATTCTTTTGGAGTAGAAAGCTTTATCTCTCCAAAATCAAATAAATATTAAAAAATTTTAAAAATAAAAAATTTGAAATATATTGCAATAATTAATTGCAAATAATAAAATATCAAATATTTTCAATATTTCAAAAATAAAGTAGAAGTCCTTATAACTCCCACCTTTATATTAATTTTTCATAAAGTTGAATTCCTTTTAGCTCCAACTTAAATAAAGTTCCTAAGTTTTCCAAATTTCCTCAAATTTAAACTTTTTTCAATGAGTTTACACAGGTTTTTATGAGGGATCCCAATCCCCTCATACTGAGTGGGGTTTGAACCTTGGACCTCTCAAAGAGAGGCCAAAGCCCTTACCACTGTAGTAAGCTTGCAAATTACCTCAAATTTAAACTTTAACTTAGGACTTTATAAAAATTAAATATTAAATGCAAAAGTAACGCTCCTTACCTTTCCTTTTCTTTGTTGTAAATGTTGACTACGGTGCATGAGCTAATCAAAGCATTCTGACATGTAACAGTCACCAAGAAATAAATGTGTTGTGCTATGCCATAAAAATGTTACTCATAAAATTAAACCATGCAAAATTTGACTTAAATATACCTTGTCACTTGTGCTTCTCTTTCACAATGTCACTTAAGTTGATTATTTCGCTATAGATTCTAGATTCAAATTATACTTTAGCTTAACCAGGTTCGCTTTACTTTACAAATTTACGTTCTTCAAACTTTCTCATAGTGAGAATGTATTCTGGTTGGGTTGGCTCCTATTCGTAGTTGAAGTGTTGTGTTTGGTCTTGATAGTTCCTTAGTATTGCACTCAAATCACTCCGACTACGAATAGCTTCATTGAATGACCCTTGCACTTCAAATGCATGTAGCTTTAGCTTATCTATTATGGCACTTGAGCTTCTTGAATGGCTTTCCAAAATGATGCTTGGCTTCTCTGATTTGCTGCTTGAATGAAACCTTGAGAATGCAGTTCTCTTCTTTAGAATGCTTCTCTTTCAATCTTTTATCATTAGGTTTTTTCTTCCTAAAATATTTTCTATTTTTTTCCTCCTTGATGTTGATGTCTCCAGTTTAACCTAAGTACAATAATCCTCTCAGGTTCTTACTTATATATATATATATATATTCTTTTAGGGTTTTTTTAAATATGTTATATTTTAGGAGCCATATCTTCGCGATGGTTTATTCGATTCAATAGATTCTTAGACCAACTTATGTGGAGTTTGAATAGCTTTAAAATGAGTAGTCATATGAAATATTTCAAGCAATATTGAGGGAGATATGACCTTGTGAAGTCAATAATCCAAAACAAGGGTAGTAACAATTTTTCAAGTTGCAAAAAATGAAATTGAAAATATTTATTAGCTAGGGTTCAGATGATGAGAAGAGTAATGAAGGGCTAGGACTTCAATGAGGCAAGACATTTTATGTGGACATATAAATTTTCAAGACATTTTATCTGGACATATAAATTTTTAGCTAAGTTTTTTTTTCCTTCTTTATCTTAGAAATTTTGCATGCAAATTATTATGAAATTTTTATCAAATATTATATTTGCTATAGGATATTATGATAAATTTTATTATATTTTACGTTTTAGTTTCCTTTACATGTATTGATTCATAATTAAATTATTATAATCATCTCTAGTGGTAGATGTTAGTGAGAGCACCTACGAGAGATCCTCGTTGCTCCAAGATATGGTGATTTTTGGTAAATTTAATGGGTATTGGCCAAGGGTTTCAGTCTTGATAAAATGGATTGATAAGAGCTGGAAGTATCTAGGAGTGATTCTATCATTTCTTCCAAAAGGTTTCTTTATAGCTATTTTTTGTTCTAGGGAATAAAGAGAAAAAATCCGAAAAGGGGGTCCTTGGTTTATGGGAAGAGCAAGACTCTTCCTTACCTACTGGTATGAAGGCTTTTCACCTAAAAATGGAAATATATCCCTCGTACCAGTTTGGGTTAGGATGTTTTGTTTACCCATTAAATTTTGGGATATAGACACCTTCAAGGCAATAGGCAACACTCTAGGAGGATTCCTTGAGATTTTATATACTATGAAAGATGAATTCTTGGCTATTTATGCTCAGATATTGGTCATGATTGATATAAGTAAAGCTTTATCATAATCAATCATTTTTAAGTATGGGGATAAGATGTGGATCCAAACCATATATTATGAAAACATATATTTTAGATGTAGAATATGTCATGAGGTGAGGCATATTGAGAGATCATGCCCTAAGAAGAGCCCAACATAATCATATTAGAAAACCACAAGAGAAACTTACAAATGGTTATGGATGAAGATGGTTTGCAACTTCCAAAAAATAGATCTAGAAAAATGAAAGAAAATAAATAGTGAAGACTAGTATAGAAGGATATTAGAAGAAATACCAACTCTTTTGAGGCTTTAGCCTATGAAGAAAAAGTAGATAAAAACTTAGAAGACACAATACAATAATTTCAACATATTAACAAGGAACCGTTTATTCAGTATGATCCTAATTTAAGGAAGAATATTCTTGATGAACCTAAGGAATGTGTCTCATTAGATTTTGAAGACTCTCTTGAAGTACCATGCATAATTCAGGAGAAAAAAATTAGTAAATAAAATGTATTTTTAGAAGTTAATACCTTTGCTATTAATAAGGAAATACCGAAAATTGAGCATGACAAGTCAAAAGCTTCTATAGTAGATCCAGGAGAGGATAAATATGATGAAAATAAATTGTGAAAGAATATTGAGGAATAGAATAATAAGACCTACTCTTGACATAGGCAAGGCAAAAAGAGGAAAACCCTCAAATTATCAAGCAAGATCTAGGGAAGCAAGAGTAAACATAAAGAAAGGAACACCAACTAAATTGCTTGAACTTCTCTTTACCAAATAACAAAATAATATTGGTAATACATAAGCAAGGCCAAAAGCCCCTAATAAGACATGATTATCATCTCATGGAATATAAGGGGTGCTAATGCCCCTTCAAAGAAGAGATGTATCAGGGACCTATGTTTAAGTAATAATCCTGATATTATTTGTATCCAGGAAACTAAAATGAGAAAAGAAGAAGTTTCAAAAACTATGAAAGAAGTATGGGCAAGATGTGAATGGGATGCTATGGATTCTAAAGGAGTGGCAGGAGGAATTCTAACTTTTTGGAATCCTTCTAGAACTTCTTGTGTAACCATTCATAAAACTAGGAATTGGATAACCTCTTTAGTCACTTGCTACTTTGTAGATATAAATTTCATCCTTATCAATGTCTATGGACCTAAAAATCAGTTAAGTAGATTATAATTTTGGAGTGGGATTGAAGCCTTTATGAGAAGCAGATACCAAGAAACTTGATTTATCATCATAGGATATTTTAATGTCATAACCAAGTTGGATGAAAAATTAGGGGGAATTAGGAAATTAACCCAAAGTATGAGAGATTTCTCAGCTTTTATTCAAAATAATGATCTATGAGAGGTTGATTTTGAAGAAGATAACTATACATGGACCAAAAATAGGAGAGGCTAGAACCTAATAGTAGAAAAATTAGATACATATATTCTCTCAAATCATTGGCTAGATGAAGGAGTTTGTGCTAAAATTAATACCTTAACAAGGATTGGTTCAGATCATTGGCCAATAAGAGTTAAAATGGTGGTAAGTGAATTCAAAAAAATATCATATTTTAAATATGAGCAGATGTGGGAAGACCATCCTCAATTTGTTGGTATGATAGCTCAAACGTAAAATTATTCAAATAATGGTGGGTTGTATGCTCTTCCAAATCAAATTAAATCTAGATTAAAATAATGGAACAAGAACACTTTTGGAAACATTAGTAATTGAATGATTGTGAGGAATGAAGGATGTGTATCATATAGTTAGCTAATGTATTGTTATTTTGACTTGCGTGCTATGTTTTCCTCTGTGAAATCCTTGTTAACTCCAGATAATTATAGCACCCAAAGTATACGAATGATAGACTATGCATTGCTATGTCTGAAAATGACTGTGGGAGAATTATTACTCTGTTGAATGAGTGGTTGTAGGATAGGTACAACACTCATGAGTTCGTGGTTCAAGGAGAATCACCCTTTTGTTCATAAAATAAATATTTAACCATATATTTTTTTTGGTTGGATGTAATGATATGTTTGTTTAGAAATAAATATTATTTCTACCTGCATATGCAATAATGCATATAGGGAAAAATATTAGCATATTGCATTGGATTGGGGCCGTTCTAATCCAAATCTCATTCCTCTCCTGATCACTAAGCTTGTGGTAGGAGTTTTCTAACAATGGAAGCTTTAGATGGGCTGAATTTTTGAGGTCTTCCTATCTAACCAAACTCCAAAGAGATAACATTGCCCTAATCTAACGTGTTTGAAAATTGACCCTATCAGAGTCCAAAATAATTATACTTGATTAATGTCTTCTCATGTACACAAGGACATGCAATATCTTTACCTGTGTAAAAGTTAAAGTGATGAGCTTTAACTTAGTTTATTGTTATGCTCCCTAGATTATTGGAATAATATTTAAAATGTATTATCTCCTCATGAGACACATCTTTGCCTTTATAAAAAATCAGTTCATAGTTTCTTATGACATATAATCATAGGTTTTTTAATAAATTATATCATTTGAGTGATTTATTTTTGAATGGTTGTATCTGAATATGTTAAGTTAAATAATGTGTTAAAACCATGGATTTAATTTCAAGGAAGATGAGGTATTTTATCCTCGAAGTAGTTTTAGAATTAAACCTTTCAAGCAATGCTCTAGCTAAAGCTAGACGTCATCGTAAATTCTTTCATTGTCATAACTTTGTGAGAATTGTATTTATGTACCAAATTATTATTATGTGTACTCAAGGAGATTTTTAGTAACAACATGATTTTTCAATTTGAATTAAATATAATTATATATTAATACATTCTTGTGCATTCAGTATGATGCTTTTCAACAAAAACATTTGAGATGTATTTTATTTTATGATAATCCTCTTGCTATAATATTTGTTGCTTGTAGTTGTTATGAATAAAATATAGAATTAATATTTCATTATTTAAGACCTTACATTGTGGGTTAAATAACTCATGTTTGTCACATTGAAGCTTTAAAAATATTAGGGTTTCTTTGTTGAGCAACTGGTGTTAATGTTTTTGTGATAGGTAGATCTTCGTTTAAATAGTGATCCAAAACCACCTTCTTGGAAATCGGCATAGTTCATTTATTTTATATGGTATGAGTTTATATGAAGTAAACTAAATTTTATTCATTCTTTTATAAGAGTTAGTTATTTAAAAAAAGGTTTAGTTCACTTTATTATTTGATGGTTATTAAGGATAACCCTTCTTAAAGGTTAATTAAATAAATTATTTCTTTTATATGAGTTAATAGGAAAGTTAGAAAGAGATGGTTAGTTTGTTTATTACTTAATTAAAGTCTTATATTTTTAAAGGAAAGCTAAAATATGTTTAGTTTATTCTTTTAGAACGCTTAATTTTAGAAAAATATTATTATATGGTTTATTTGGAGATGTTCTTTTATGTGAGTTGATTTTCAGTAAGAATTACTTAAAAGTAATATGAAATTACCTTATATGAAGAAAAATACCTTGAGATATGAAGGGTAATATTTCTAGGAAACCCCCCCATTAAGCTTACCCATATTATTCAACCTTTATGATGGTTGGATAAACTCTAAATAGGTAATACTAGTGATTTTGGGAAGGGCAATCACTTGGCTCTTAATATACTCAATATTGTTTAGATTATGTGTAAGTAATTAGCCAAGAAAAATACACCCAATGTTTATGGTTGTAGGAAGGGTAGTCATTGTGATTCAAGAATGGTCACTTTCTATAAAACCAACCCAGGACAAGAGGTCCTTTTTCCAAGAACAAGTGATGAGGGGTGGTATGATACGTCACCTCTAGATCATTATGCAAGTAGTACAATGATGGGTCTTTTGCTCATCATACGATTGGGAGAAACCTAGCAAGATACCGATACTAGCTACTCAACGATGAGTTGGTATGGGACAACTCATCATAAATCATACCATCACAATGGATTCCAGGACCTGAACCAGTGCAATAGTGGGCCCTAGTTAACTCCAGGGAAGGTGGACTCTCAACTAGGTACAAGGCATAATACACTAACCCATTTCATGTATTTAAACCTAGATAGAATTTAGGTCAAAATAAACCTAAGTCCTCCATGCTAAGGGATGGGAAAAGTATGCGTTCACCCTCTAGGTGTTATGGGCCCTAAAGGACAATACCATCCGTGAACCTGCACTCCAACTCAGGAAGATAGGTTCATAAAAAGGTACCATTTCTACGATATCTGGCCAATATCATCCACTTGGGAGACCATCTACAATGGTTAGTATTCCCAAGTAGGTTTTCCTATACCTCGTACTAATAAAATATTGGGTGAACAACAAATCACTAATTCCAAACTTTCACCTTATGTCATGTCTATACCTTGAACCTGTTGAGATTTTTACCTTGTGATTTCAGTGCGTAAGACTAGAATGGACAACCAGGTGTGTTAGATATGGGTTGTTACAGTTGGTATCGGATCCCTAGGTTATGAAACCCTAGGCTGTGGAACTCTTTGTGTATCATATTTTGTGAGTGTGGTAAACTTAAACCAAGAAATTAACATAGCTATTTTATAACCAGAGGGAAGATGGAGGATCTTGCAATAGCAATAAGGTTTTTTCAAGTGCATTTGGAACAATCTACAACTATGATTAAACTATTAATGGAGAAGTTGGAATTGTAACAAACAAAGATAGAGCTTCTCATTGAGCAAGGGAGTAGAAGTAAACAAGAAAAGCTAGGAAAGAGGCCAAAGTTTATAAAGAGAATGAAGAAGACCAATCAAGGAATAAAACCAAGGAAGTTGGTTAAGAATTGCAAGAGTGAATTGGAGTCTACACATACTCAAGAGAATAAGGAAAATATTCAAGCACCAAAGAAAGGTTCTAATATTTATGTAGGGCCACACTATGCTTGTAAATGCTCTCACAAAATTGATTGAAGGGAAGCATCTCTTGAAACAAGTGCAAAACCTGAAACATCAAGCCAAGAAGAACAAGCTACTCCTCAGCTCTGAGAGGTATTATGGATGTTTGCTTATAGTAGATCAATAATTTTATTTTTTCTCGTACTTGGAGGGACATACCAGAAAGGCCAAGATTTTTTGCAAATGGGTGGAAAGTTGAATATGGGTCAGGGTAAACCCACATAGTCAACCAGTGTTTATTTGTTCTACAAGTTACCCTACCACTAGATAAAAACCAACGGGTATTATATATGTAGCTCCTCTACATGCCTTTGACATAATTTTAGGTGTATATTGACTTAAAACTCATATAGCCCTTCTAAATAAGACAAGTTGCACTTCTCACACCTAAGTGGGGGAAAAATTATGCATGAATAGTAAAATGCCAAATGGATTAAAGCTAAATATTTACATCCAGCTAAGAAGATTACACCCACATATCATCCACAAAAGGTAGCAAGTTATTGCTTATAAACTTGATATGAATCCACCAAAGTCATATGGGGTAAACAAAAAATATATAGGATGATGCATCTGATCAGATGTGTGAGTTAATCATTTATGCTAGAAGTATCAAGCTTACCCAAGTTAGATAGAATGGTCAATCAAGGAGGTTTGACCCAACATCTTGAAGATAAAAATCATTAGGTAGAAATCCGAAAAAAAAAAATCAAAATCAAATCATATATTATCAAGAAGATGGAAGAACAATTTAGAATAGCTAAACCATAATGCTAAATACACAACAAAGGATCATCGTGAGAATTCTTTGAAGTAAGGCAGAGATTTCGTAAGGGTGAAATTCAAGAAAATACCACCATGAGATTTCTTTGAAGAAAGGCAGAGTATTCATAAGGGTGGAATTCAAATTTTAAAAGAGATATATTATAGAATGGAAAACTACCTAAATTTGGTAGCACTTGCTTCTAATAACAATTATCATGTTGTGTTGGACATGGCTCCATTCAAAGCCCTATATGTGAGAAGGTGCAGGACTCCTTTATCATGAGATAACCCAAAATATTAAGTAATGATTGGACCAGACATTGGAGGAATAATTATGGGAAATACGCCAAAGGCTTAAGGAAGCCTTAGACCATTAGAAGAGCTATGATGATCTTAAAAGGACACTGAGGGAATTCTCTATGGGAGACAGAGTTTTATTAAGGGTGAAACCATCCAAAAGTTCAATTAAGTCTTTCAAACTCGAACCCATATTTGTAGGACTCCTTGAAAGAATTGGCAAAAGTTGCCTTATTGCCTATAAGTTGGCCTTGCCATCCAATATGTCAAAAAATGCATGATACCTTCCATGTGTCCTTAGCAGATACATTGTTGATTCCTCACATGTTTGGAATGTTTCTTATTTACAGAATGTCAGATTTCCATCACTCCAAGGACCATCTAGTTGAGATTCTTAGTTTTAGAACCAAATAAGAAAAAGAAAATTTGAATAGTGTAAGGTCCAGTGGAACCAATATTCAGCGAAAATGCCACATGAGAGAGTGTGGTTGATATGAAAGAATAATTTATTTATCTGTTTGAATAAACATTAATATATTTATTAAATTTGATATATATTTAAGAATGGATGTGAACATATGTGATATAACTTATGTTGAATGTATAATTTATTTGAGCATTCAATATTAACACAAGGACTATGTTTATTCCTAGTGGGGGAGAATGTAACAGCCTTGCTAGAACCTCATTTTTAAGATTGGTATTGCTGACGGATTTGTGGTTGTAGGAACAAGTATCCATATTTTGGGAGATATAATAATGTCAAGAGGACTAGATACCCCTACTTCAGGTGGCAGAAGAGAGGTGACCGTGAGAGGTAAGGAGGGATATGATGGAGGTGTGAAAAGACATCACAGTCCGTGAGTACGTGGAAGCTCACAAAGATTGGATTCATTTAGTTGCATTATTTTTATATTGTAGGTTTGCCTTGATTGTTGGATTGTGTGCTTTCAAAAATACTTAGGAAAGAAAAATGGAGGAACAGGTCCAAGAAAAAATTTTATGCTTTGCTTATAATTATAAAATGATTAATATAAAATAAAATTTAAAATAAATAAACAAAATAAACATAAAATTAATATTATAAATATGTATGGTATGTGTATTAGATCAAAAGTTTTATATGTGTGCATATAAAGTTTGTTCTATATCCTAGAGTCCGGTTACCACCTAGCAAATGTTAGGAATAGAAAAATGCATGGATTTTCCACTTGTTTGAATAAAGTCCCTCCGAGTATTTTATAAATGAAAAAGATACCGAAAATTCAGGGATATGACTGTTTGTTTTGGTGACTTAATGTTGGTGAGGTTGTTTATTTGCATGAATGAATTGTGAAGAGCTCATAGAAGCCTGTGATATCTTAAAGACTAGGTCAAACTTTTGTTTCTTTTCGTTGCTTGCTAAATGTTACTGTTACTGAAAATTGATATGGAAACTTCTTATTACATGTTGAATGTTATTATTTACTGAAATTTATATGGATACTTGTTCCTTGCTAAATGATACTATTTGTTGAAGATTAATAAAGGAACTCCTTAGTAATTGAATGATTGTGATGAATGGAGGATTTGTATCCTATAGTTAGCTACTATGTTATTATTTCGACTTGCATGCTACATTTTTCTCTATGAAATCCTTGTTAAATTCGAATAATTATAGCATCCTAAGCCTACGAATAATAGACTATGCATTGTTATATTTGAAAATGACTGTGGGAGAATTATTACTCTACCGAATGAGTGATTGTAGGATAGGTACAACACTCATGAGTTCATGGTTCAGGGAGAATCACCCTTTTGTTTGTAAAACATATATTTAACCATATAATTATTATTTTTTTGGATGTAATGATATGTTTGTTTAGAAATTAATATTATTTTTACCTGCATATGTAAGTAACACATATAGGAAAAAATATTAGCATATTGCATTGGACCGTTCTAAATTAACTCCCATCCCTCTCCTGGTCGTCGACCTCGTGGTAGGAGTTTGCTGGTAGCGAAAGCTTCAAGGCGGACTAAATTTTTGAGGCCTTCTTATCTAACCAAACTCGAGAGAGATAACATTGCCCTAATCCAATGTGTTTGAAAATTAACCTTGTCGGAGTCCAGAAGAATTATCCTTGATTAATGTCTTCTCATGTACTCAAGGACGTGCAATTTCTTAACCTATGTAAAATTTAAAGTGATGAGCTTTAACTTGATTTATTATTATGCTCCCTAGTTTATTGGAATAATATTTAAAACATATTATCTCTTCTTTAGATACATATGTTCCTTTATAAAAACTCAATTCGTGGTTTCTTGTGACATATAATCATAGTTTTTTCAATCAATTATATCATTTGAGTGATTTTTTTTGAATGGTTGTATCTGAATATGTTAAGTTAAATTATTTGTGTTAAAACCGTGGATTTAATTTCAAGGAAGATGAGGTAGTTTTGTCCTCAAAGCAGTTTTAGAATTAAACCTTTCAAGCAATGCTCTAGCTAAAGCTAGACGTCGCCGTAAATTCTTTCATTATCATAACCTTGTGAGAATTGTATTTATGTACCAAATTATTATTATGTGTACTCAAGGAGATGCTTAGTAACAACATGATTGGTCAATTTGAATTAAATAAAATTATATATTAATACATTTTTGTTCGTTCAGTATGATGATTTTCAACAAAAATATGAGATATATTTTATTTTGTCATAATCCTCTTGCTATAATATTTGTTATCTGTAGTTGTTGTTATGGATAAAACATAGAATGAATATTTCATTATTTAAGACCTTACATTGTGGGTTAAATAACTCATGTTTATCGCTTTGAAGCTTCAAAAATGTTAGGGTTTCTTTGTTGAGTGATTGGTGTAAATGTTTTTATGAGAGGTATATCTTCGTTTAAATAGTGATCCAAAACCCCCTTCTTGGAAATCGGCATAGTTCATTTATTTTATATGGTATGAGTTTATACGAAGTAAACTAAAGTTTATTCATTCTTTTATAAGAGTTAGTTATTTAAAAAGAGGTTTAGTTCACTTTATTATTTGATGGTTGTTTGGGAGAACCGTTCTTAAAGGTTAATTAAATAAATTCTTTCTTTTCTATGAGTTACTTAATAGAGAAGTTAGAAAGAGATGGTTAGTTTGGTTATTACTTCATTAAAGTCTTATATTTTTAAATGAAATGTTAAAATATGTTTAGTTTATTCTTTTAGAATGCTTAATTTAAAAAAAATATTACTATATTGCTTATTTGGAGATGTTCTTTTATGTGAGTTGATTTTTAGTAAGAATTACTTAAAATTAATATGAAATTACCTTATATGAAGAAAAACATCTTGAGGTATGAAGGGTAATATTTCTAGAAAACCCCCCACTAAGCTTACCAATATTATTCAACCTTTGTGATGGATGGATAAACTCTAAACACCTAATATTAGTGATTTTAGGAAGGGCAATCACTTGGCTCTTAATATACTCAATACCGGTTGGATTACGTACAAGTAATCAATCAAGGAGCTTAATACTTAAAATCAGTTGTTTAAGTGCAAGTAATCAACCAAGAAAAATACACCCAATATCGATGGTTGCAGGAAAGGTAGTTACCGTGATTTGAGAATGGCCACTTTCTAGAAAACCAACCCAATATGAGAAGTATTTATGCCAAGAACAAGTGACAAGGTGCAGTATGGAACATCACCTCTAGGTCATTGTGCATGTAGTACAGCGATGAATATTTTGCTCCCCGTGTGATTGGGAGAAACCTAGCAAGATACCGATACTAGCTACTCAACGATGAGTTGGTATGGGACAACTCATCATCAATCGTACCATGACAAGGGATTCCAGGACTTGAATTAGTGCAATGGTGGGCCCTGGTTGACTCTAGGGAAGGTGGACTCTCAAAATGGCACAAGGCATAATACGCTAACCCCTTGCATGTATTTAAACCTAGAAAAAAATTAAGTAAAAATGAACGTAAGCCCTTTATGCTAAGGAATGGGGTAAGTATGCATCCACCCTCTAGGTGTTATGGTCCCTAGAGGACAACCCCAGTCATGAACTTGTGCTCCAACTCGAAAAAATAAGTTCATAAAAAAGCACCATTTCTAGAGGATCTGGTCAATCTCATTCACTTGGGAGACTGTCTACAGCGGTCAGTATTTCCAAGTATGTTTTCTTATACCTTGTACTAATAAAACGTTGGGTGAGACCTTTCACCTTATCCCATATCTAGACCTTAAAACATATCAAAATTTTCACCTTGTGATTTTAGTGTGTAAGACTAGAATGGACAACTAGGTGTGTTAGATTTAGACTGTTACACACTCCTAATCTAAACATGTACCCAAGGTGGTACATTGGCATAACCAAATAATGTAATATATTCCAACATGTATTATTGCTTATGAAACATAAATATTAATATTTTTCAACTTACTAGCATGATCGGCTCTGCTGAAGAATAATGATTTCTTTTCTACTACACTTTGGATTCCTTCTTTCATGTTAATGCATGTGTCAATAGCTTCTTTTGGCAACTTGACATAGATCACAAGCTCTCAGGTGTTTTTGGTTTCCACAAATGCTTCACTTCTTAGGCAAATATCGCATATTTTCTTTCTTAGATGCTCACAATGGTTCACAAGCACAATTCTTCAGACTTGTTATTGCTTTATTGGCAATCTCTTTATTTTTTTCCAATGCTTCTTTCTTCTCTATATCAATCTTCTTAGCATTATTCTATCTCTTCAATATCTGAAAATGTTACAAATTGTAATGTTCTTTCCTTTTTTTTTTTTAAAACACTAAATATTTTCTTCCAAATAATTCTTTGAATATATATATATATATATATTTATATTTATTTATTTATTTATTTATTTATTTAAAACCGTCTGGAAATTTTCAATTGTGCGTTAATGACCTGATTGCAATTTTTTTCCTCATAACGTCTTCACTAATAATTTATTTCCAACTTGCATGCATCTGAAAATAACCAATTTAAATTCCCTTCAAAACTTTTGCGTATAATTTGTTTTCATTTGACTCAAAGGCTACACTCCATCTTCTCTCCTTTTGTTCTCTATTCTTTGGTCTTCCCTCCTTCCGTTTCCTGTTCTTTGGTCTTCCAATCTATGTTCTTCCTTTAAATAATATTTTTTTACTTTCACTACTTGCAAATGCGTCTATGGTTGCACTCAATTGTCTACCTATGTCTTTTGTTGTGCTCAATCTTCTTTCAGCTCCTTTTTTTACTTTTTCCAAGCTCTCTCCAATCTTCCACGAATTTCTCAATTGCAGCTATGAACCAAGATGGTTTTGCACCAAGATGTCTCTGATACCATTGTTTGCTTTCTAGCTATATTAGCTCATGGAAAGCCATATCCAAGATGAAGTATAAATCATATAAATGTCACTCATAAAATAATAATGAGTCACACTTCTAGAATAATAGTAATATCTCCAAAATATATTCAATATCAAAAGGTTACAAGTATGATTCAAAAAGATTTCATTGCATGGGGCTTTGTCTCCAATATATAACTTTAAATGACTTTTTAATACTCTAAATATTGTTCTCCTCAAATATCCGAGAGATGCATCCTTTCATATTTCTCTCATTAAGACAAAACCCTCATCTTACCACATATCATGTGACTCTTCATTCTCTCGCTTGACACCTTGCACTTTCTCACATATTGACACATACATTATAGAAAATATAAATCATTCTACCAGACTAAAATTTATAAAGGGCTACCCAGGTGTTGTAGGTGAGTTGGAGAGGAGAGGGCAATCCTCCAAGGGAGGTCCCAGGTTCAAATCTCCACCCTACCAAAAAGTTAAATTGGGTATCCCAAATCCAATTGATAATGTTGGTGCGGGCAGGGTCGGGTGCAACTCCCAGCTGACCTTGACGGTGTAGAACCCCCTGTTTGTGGTCTCTCAGACCAATGCGGCCCCGCAAGGAGTTTTTCGCTTTAAAAAAAAAAAAAAAAAAAAATTACAAAGGGCCAAATAATGTAATACTTCCAGCAATTCCAATGATATACACACCTAGTAGTCTAGAATCATTTCACTCTAATGAAAGATAATTATTATAAGGGTTTTTAGAATTCATACTAGGACTATGGGGAGGAAGACATTAGTTGTTCAAGCCACGTAAGGGAATTTTTGCATAGTGTGAGAAGATTTCCAAGTTGCCCAAGCTAAGGCATTCACAATGTCGTCCAAGCCACTAAAGGGATTGTTGTGTCTGGACTGGGAGCCCACTTAAATTTTTGGTTTTAATCTAAAAATTTGTGTTTGCGTCAAGATTTGTATTTTTGCTTGTGTCTTTTTCAAAATTTGTTTGTATCAGGTTATTGGAATTGTTTGTTTATAGCATATTGAAGTGAATTGCATCAAAAATTTTAAATTTTGGCTCTTCAAGGGCATTATTTTAGATTAATATTTCAGAATTACGAATTTTAAAGGTTTATCCTAAGGTTTTTGAAATTTTAATTTCTATTTTAGGTTTATTTGATTTTCACTATCTTGCCCTATTTTTGATGCAAATTGAAATTGTCATATCTTTTGAAAGAAAAATTTGTTTTGAGTGATTTGAAGCCTGGTAGGACTTTATTGATCACATATTTACAATGGTGCCAAAGTTGCAGATTTTTAGACCTACAATGTTTTTCAAAAATAGCAGTTTCTATTTGCAGCCCCAGAACTTACAATTGCGATATCTCATGACCCAGAATGAATTTTTGAGTTCTGTCAGTGGTTCTGAGTACCCATTTGGCTCATTTAGATATCTGTAAATGTTCATTAAATTATGGAAACTTTTATTTTTACCATAATTTTTCTCCTCACGTTTTTCTCTTCGCGACATTTCGAATTTATTTATGGGCAGTCAAAATCTTATGCAGACCTTTAGAATGAAAAATACATGAGGGCGGATGTCTTTGAAACTAAAGTATAATACCGAAGAAAATATGGTTAAGTGTTAATGGGGGATGAAAAAATGGGACATCACCAAACCTCAATGGAGTCCTAAAGTTCCACCCACCTTGAAGAAGATAAAAGAAAAATCGCCAAGTATAGAAGCTTGGGCGGAAAAATGGGACATTGGTGAAAGAGTGGCTTTCCCAAAACCCCGTCCGCACTCAACATGGAAATAAAGTCCCACGACTTTGAGGAAAATTGAAAGTGTGCTTAATGTGCATTGGCGGAGAAATGGGTTCGGGAGGGTTCAGGAAAGTCCCAAAAGTCCACCGGATTAAAGTTGCATTGGATGGAAATATGAGAATTCGGTGGAGAAAATGAGATCCCAAGACCCCGCCACTCTACAAAGGAAAGAAGAAAATTGCTCAAAAAAATTAAAGAGGGAAATTTACTAAGCTTGGAAGTTGGAAAATCATTTCCGACAAAGAGATAAAACCTAAAATTCTAACCTTCAGGAAGTAGAGAAATTTGGCTAAGCAAACGTTTGGGTGGAGAAATGAGACTCCCTTGCACTTCCATAGCATCCTGAAAGTCCGCCCCTCAACGTGCAAGAATACTAAGGGACAAAGCTTGGATGGAAATATGGGGCATCAGTAATAAAAGGAGCATCCCAAAAGTCTGCCCTCATTCTTGGGATGACAAAATGGGATTCCACCAAAGAAGTAAACATCCCGAATTTCTGCCCACTCTCTTTGACGGTAAGATAGGACATTGGTGGAAAATGAGAAATCCCATAACTCTGTCCTTGGAATTAAACATCGGCACTAAAAAATGAATTCCTGACAATCTAGAAAATGAGATTCGACAATAAGAATTGAAGCTCCGCCCATGAATGTTTAGCCGTGCACATTGGGAGATAAAACCCGGAAACAATAGAAATGAATCTATGGCAATGAACGATGATTGAATCATGGGATATAATTTACAAGCAATTGCTTTAGAAAATTAAAAAATTAAAAAAATAATTAAAATCAAACCTTAGGAAATATTAAAATAATTAAATTAATATTATTATTAATGTTCTAACTTTGCATCTTTTTGAATTTTTGTAAAAAATTTGGTCATTGGATGCATTAAATGGCGAGTGCGATGGCGAAAATGAATCTTTAGGATGAGCTGGGTAAAGTACATTCATGCATGATGGAAGGCAGGGAAAATTAATGACCAACTCGAATTTTGTAGTCATAGAGAATTAATATAGTATGGTCATTCTGGAGTCCCTGAACATCGTGCGAGTGGAAATTAATGACAGTATGACCAGTTGCAAGTCTCACTATAGATGAAAATATTACAAGGCATGTTGATTGTGGTTGTATACAGTCCATTTCACGGTCTATTGTTCCTTTAAATATTGCACCATCTCAAACCTCAGGCTGTGTGAATATTGGTCAGGCCGGGATTGGTTTAATTTGGGTTTGTTTTCTTTATTGAATTGAAGTGGAAGTTTAGGGCAGTATCACTTGTTTTATTTTATTTTCTCTAACCCTTCAACCTTTGATTTTTATTTGAAACTTGTTATATTAGGAATAGATTAGTTTGCAATTGAAGAACTGAAGCTATTGTTTATATTGCATTTTAAATTTCACATAGCTTCAACAGAATCATTTCAGATATATATGCGATGTATTTTAATTGCAATGAACTAGCACTACGAGGGTAATGAATTGCTAATTTTCTAAGTCCTCCAGGCCCTTAGCACTCCCGATAGAACTGGTTTTCATAAAGTCAAACATTTTTCATTTCAAGCATTGTACTAGGAAAGATAAGCAGAACCAACAAAGGCCCCTTGAAGAAACAGTTATCAACGACCTCTGAGTCTATCCGCACTGGCCAAGACCTGGCATACCCAAACCTTGGGGGAAAGAAATTTCCCTTTCAAGAGGGAACATATCTCTGTTCCAAGTACATTGACATGTCCTTGACAATGTATCATTTTTACGTTCAACAGAAGTGACGCTAGAAGGAGGGCATGAATTCTAGGACTAAAGTTTTTCCTAGAATAGTGTTTGCATTACACATCTTAATTGTCAAAGTTTATTACTTAAGATCCATTAATGGTAGCTTTGGCTCCATGGATGGTAGGAATCAGCCCTTTGAGCATACCTAGGCCTGCACATAATATGCCTAATGATTTTGAAAGATATCTTCCCCAATATAGGCATGATGGAATGAGATCAACTGAAGAACATATTCAGGCATACAAAGACACCATAGTCCATTTACAAATTATGCACGAGGATGTTGCCTCTAGAATATTTCCATACACATTAGATGAATATGCTTATGATTGTTACATCAACTTATCTTCAAGTTCCATCACTTCCTAGGCTCAACTAGGAGAAACATTTCTCAGCCCTTTTAGAAAACCTGTTGACCCAGTTATGATATACCATCAGTTTGTCTCTGCTCGTAGAGAACCCAATGAATCCTTGAGACTATTTAATGATAGGTTCTATAAGTTATACACCAGACTGGTGACACCTTACATCCTTACAAAGGAAGCAGCCATCCAGATGTACTTTGGAGTCTTGGGCCAATAAACTTCCATGTTTTTTAGGAGAATTCCTCAAATTACATCCTTACCCAAAGCATATAATGAGGCAGTAATATTTGAACAACAATTGATTCCTCAAGATTTTGGTATGGGTCAATTACCATCACTTGGACAATTTGGAGCTTACAATCAGATACCACAAATGAATCCAACTCTTGCACAACATATTCCCATGCTGCACCCATTTACAGGAGTTATGTATCCCGCCACTACCAATCGTTCAATCTAGCACCCTTGAATCAGATGATGCCTAACGTGAGAAATAAAAAAACCATCCCAACACATTTGGACAATCAGGTGACCATGAACAACATTCTAAGTCATACACTTCTAGCAAATGTTCAACCAATTTTATCTATATTTTTAAACACATCTGCAACTGCAAATAATGTAATAGCTCAATCGAGGCCAAGTCAACTTAGTAGCATAAATCCTGAGTTGGAAAACTTAGAAAATATGGTTCAGAAACAAGGCAAGTCCCTCAAAACTCACCTGCAAATAACATTCAAAATAGGAACTTTGACTTCCATCCAACTGCTCAGCATGGTGAAACCGACTACCAAGAGGTTAAAAATGCATTGGATATTGTCCAAAATGAGGTGAAAGTTTCAGAATCAGTACCTTCCAACGAGGGTTGTAGGAATTAAGCCAATCAAAATGTGGGGACAGGTCTAGTATTAGAAACATATGAATCTTCAGAAGTGGAGGAAGATGAAACTAAAGAGTAATCTGAATATGACATGGAAGAAGGGATAGAATCTCACCAAGTGTTTCAGAAGAATAATGATTATATTATTCAAGATAAATAAGTGGAATCACTCACTTCTTTCACACCTCCTAAAGTAACTTCCATCTTGCTTGATGTGCAAAAAATTGAAAGACCTGTCCGACATAAGGATTCAAACCTGTCCCACATAAGGATCCTGCAATGCCTCTACTACTAGAAGTTGATATGCCATTACCGCAAATAGAGGAAACTCTAGAATGAAGTAATCTGGGATATGACATTATTGAAGACCCTAAGGAAACCAAGGAAAATAGTCCTTTGGTTGTGGCAGTTTAATTAACTGACCACAAAAATTTGTTGATTGAGAAAGAAGAAACCACAAAGGTTGTTGATGCCCAGGTAGCTCTATACAAGGAAGATGTGGAATCTTCACCTTTCCTCATGACTATTGGAATTGCTAGAAATTTTTTACATAATTATCTTGTGGATTCATATGCTTTTGATAATGCGATGCCATGTGTTATTGACAAAATATTAAGGTTGATCCCTGCTCACACAAATAATAAGGTTGCTATGTTGGACAAGATGGAGGTAAGTATGGTTGGTTTATTACAACAAACTCTCATACGAGGATGCAAGAATACATTGATATTCAGGTTATGGATATCTCAGATGCCTATGAGATGCTGCTTAGTCATGATTGATAAAAAATGTTAAATGGTTATACAACTGATTTTTCCAAAAGAGAGCCAATGCTGAATAAACTCATCACTGAGTACAACGATGCCAATGAGGTTTTGTACATAGATTCAGAATGGGAATTTTACACTATTGAGATAAAAATTATAACTGAAAGTAATTATTTGATATTGGATACCCCACATAGTAAACAAAAAATATTTCAAGACCAGTTGTGGACCCTAGAGTTTAATGGATCAAAGTCCAAGTATGGTATTGATGGGATCAAATTGAGTTGGTGGGGTGAGAGAGATAAAATGGAGGCCTTTAAGATTTTAGAACTAATGTTGTTGTGGAATGATGTTCATAAAAATTGGCATGCCTGTCATGATAGACATCTTTCAAATTATGGTAATCGTGTTTGGGATCCTAGAAAATTTAATTATGAATAATTTGACTGCTTTGGCTAAGGACCCTTTCAAATATTAAAATCCCAAGTCCCACCTTGTAAATAAGCTTTGTACATAGTTTCTTGTTTTTAATTTGTTGGTGTGTTGATCTCACTTATTTTTCTTTTTGTTGTGGCTTTGATTTTTAATGCTATTTTGTTTATTTTGCTTCCAATTTTGGTTTAGTTTATGCAATTTATGGGTGAAAGGTCCCACACTGAACTCAATGAAACTAAAATTAGGTTAACCAACTATTTAGGATTTATCCATTGTTTGGGATGAAGCAGATGAATCTAAGAGTAATGAAAAATGATGTTGTAGCTTCACACTGAAACACTTTAAGGAAAGTTCTAGATTAGAAGAAATGAAACCGTTCTGGTTTGGTATTTTATTATAAAGTCTATTCAAGTGTTTACCCTCCTATTTGCCATGGTAATCCCCAACCCAAAAGCAGAACCTAGTGCTTATTGAAAAATTTTGGTATAAAAAAAAAGGAGAGAATCTATGTTCAAACAAAAAATAAAAAAGAAAAGAAAAGGTCTAGGTGCTTTGGGTGATTCTAAAAACCTCTACCAAGGCTATGGACGCCCGATTGGAAGTATAGCAAGGTCTAAAGTGGGATTAGAGATAACTCCATTGGGGTTATAAATGCCCGACTGGCAATGGAGGAATGTCTAGGCAAATTGGTGACATGTCTACCTGCATGACAAAACTCATCATAAGGAGACCAATGTTCGTTTAAGGTTAAACTAGACCATTTCCCAAACCATGATGGAAAATTTTAACCGATTCTAGAACTAAATGAACTCACATGCATGCACTTTGCTAAAACAAAATGGAGTATTGCTTTCAGGTGAAATTGCCCAACCCCTGCCTTGAATGAGCGTCAAATATTTGGTTTCGCTGGTTTGAAAGTTTCATTGTTTTTAAGGGGGGTTCTTTCTATTTCCAAAATGCTCAGAAGCATTTTCCAGCAGAGTCACCATTTGTTGTTGCACTTGCACAACACGCCACAGTATGGACTGGGACCCACTGCAATTTTTGGTTTTAATCTAAAATTTTTGGTTTGCATCAAGATTTTTATTTTTGTTTGTATTTTTCGAAAGTTGTTTGTATCAGGGTGTTGGAATTGCTTGTTTATAGCATTTTGAAGTGGATTGCATCGAAAATTTTGAATTTTGGCTCTTCAAGGGTATTATTTTAGATTAATATTTCAGAATTACGAATTTTAAAGATTTATCCTAAGGTTTTTGAAATTTTAATTTCAATTTTAGGTTTATTTGGTTTTCACTATCTTGCTCTATTTTTTATGCAAATTGAAATTGCCATATCTTTTGAATGAAAAATCTGTTTGGTAGGACTGTATTGATCTCATCTTTGCAATGGTGCCAAACTTGCATATTTTTAGACCTAAAATATTTTCCAAAAATAGCAGTTTCCATTTACAGCCCCGAAACTTCTAATTGTGATATCTCATGATCCAGAATGAATTTTTGAGTTCTATTAGTGGTTCTAAGTACCCATTTGGCTCATTTAGATATCTGTAAATTTTTATTAAATTCTGGAAACTTTCATTTTTACCATAATTTTGCTCCTCACGTTTTTCTCTTTGGGACATTTCGAATTTCTTTCTGGGCAATGAAAATATTATGCAGGACTTTAGAATAAAAATATATGAGGTCAGATGTCTTTGAAACCAAAGTATAATGCCAAATAAAATGTGGCTAAGTGTTAATGGGGGATGAAAAAATGGGACATCATCGCACCTCAACGGAGTCCTAAAGTTTCACCCACCTTGAAGAAGATAAAAGAAAAATCACCAAGTATGGAAGCTTGGGCAGAAAAATGGGACATTGGCAAAAGAGTGGCTTTCCCAAAACCCCATACACACTCAACATGGAAATAAAGCCCCACAAATTTGAGGAAAATTGAAAGTGTGCTTAATGTGCATTGGGCGGAGAAATGGTTTCGAGCGAGTCCCAAAAGTCCACCGGCTTAAAGTTGCATTGGACAAAAATATGGGAATTTAGCGGAGAAAATGAGATCCCAAGACCCCACCAGTTTACAAAGGAAAGAAACAAATTGTTCAAGAAAATTAAAGAAGAAAATTTACTAAGCTTGGAAGTTGGAAAATCATTCCCGACAAAGAGATAAAACCTAAAATTCTAACCTTCAAGAAATAGAGAAATTTGGCTAAGCAAAAGCTTGGGTGGAGAAATGGGACTCCCTTGCACTTCCATAGCATCTCGAAAGTCCGTCCCTCAACGTGCAATAATACTAAGGGACAAAGCTTGGGCGGAAATATGGGGCATCGGCAATAGAAGGAGCATCCCAAAAGTCTGTTGTCATTCTTGGGACAACAAAATGGGATTCCACCAAAGAAGTGAACATCCTGAATTTCCGCCCACTCTCTTTGACAACAAGATAGGACATTGGTGAAAAATGAGAAATCCCATAGCTTTATACCTGGAATTAAACACCGACACTAAAAATGAATTCCCGACAATCTAGAAAATAAGATCCAACAATAAGAATTGAAGCTCCGCCCATGGAAGTTTAGCCATGAATATTGGGAGATAAAACCTGAAAACAATATACATGAATCTATGGCAATGAGCGATGATTGAATCCTGGGATATAATTTGCAAGCAATTGCCTTAGAAAATTAAAAAATTAAATAAAAAATTAAAATCAAACCTTAGGAAATATTAAAATATTTAAATTAATATTATTATTAATGTTCTAACTTTGCTTCTTTTTTAATTTTTGCAAAAAATTTGGCCAATGGATGCATTAAATGGCGAGTGCGATGGTGAACATGAATCTTCAAGGCAAGCTGGGTAAAGTACAACCACACATGATGAAGGCAAGGAAAATTAATGACCAACCCAAATTTTGCAAAGTCACAAAGAATTAATGCAATATGGTCATTATGGAGTCCTTGAACATCGTGTGAGTGGAAATTAATGACAGTATGGCTAGTTGCAGGTCTCACTGCAAATGAAAACATTATGATTCATGACCAAAGTATGTCCTATTTAATTGAGGCTTGGCTACGGTATGGAGGGAAATTCAATTTCAAAATGCCCATCCAGGAAGTGGAGGGAAATTAATTACAGTTGTAACGCTAGGTGAAGGCCAAAAAATTGTATAAATAATGGCTCACTAGCCGATTACAGGGGTTGGATACCATCTATTAGCAATAGACTTTAGATTTTCTTTGCTTCTTTCTCTTTGTAGACGGATGGTAATTTTGAACCAAGTGGCTACTATTTTTTAACTTCATTCTTTGTAATCCACCAAAGTGGGTAAACCTGAAACTATGTGCTTAATTATTCTCTTTTAATATAAAAGCTCTAGAATTTGAAGATTGTAGTCCATTTCATGATCTGTTGTTCCTTTGAAGATTGCACCATCTTGGACCTCAGGCTATGTGAAAACTGGTCGGGCCAGGATTGGTTTAATTTGGGTTTGTTTGCTTTACCGGATTAGAGCAAAAGTTCAGAGCAGTATCACTTGTTTTATTTTATTTTTTCTAACCCTTCAACCTTTGAATTTTATTTGAAACTTGTTATATTATGAGTAGATTAGTTTGGATTTGAAGAACTAAAGCTATTGTTTATATTGCATTCTAAATTTCACATAGCTTCAATATGTGATGTATTTTAATTGCAATGAACTGGCACTATGAGGGTAATGAATTGCTGATTTTCTAAGTCCTCTAGGCCCTCAACACTCCCAATAGAACTGGATTTCATATAGTCAAGCATTTTTCATTTCAAGCATTGTACTAGGAAAGATAAGCAGAACCAGCAAAGTCCCCTTGAAGGAACAGATATCAATGACCTCTGAGTCTATCTGCACTGGCCAAGACCTAGCATAACCGAACATTGGGGGAAATAAATTTTCCTTTGAAGAGGGAACATATCTTTGTTCCAAGTATGTTGACATAGCCTTGACAATGTGTCATTTGCACACTCAACAGTGTCCATCTTGGAGCTTACCCAAGATAATATAGGAAATCCTTTTGTCTAAGAGAAAGGCCAAACTAATTGTCATACATGTAAGTAACTCTTATCATTTGAAGAATATGTTATATTGTTGAAGAAGCCATTCATTTGTGCCTTCATTTGTTGATTGTGCAGGGAATTTATTTAATTCTTCATTTAGCATTCATCCAAGAAAGTCATGTCATCTAGGGAGGTCATTTGAGGAGATCATCTACATCTATTGTTTATCCAAGGAAGCAATATTCCATTAATGTAGAGGTCAATTGCAAGTCATTAGAGGAGATCATATACCTATCATTTGAGATGGTCGTTTAGAGGTCATTTACAAAGACCATCCAAGATCAATTAGGAATGACATTTGCATTGACCAATTGGTCATCTAATATTTTGTTTGAGCTAAGCAACATGTCATCTAGGCTAAGCAATATATGATGTAGACAAGCGGAGAAAATATCCTAACCAAATCCACCATCAAGACTAAAATCATATTTACTTGGAATGAGTGGGCTACCTTCTAACTTGAGGAGGCATTTGGGTTGTGTAATAGAAGCAAATGCTATAATAGTCCTTGTAATGATTGGTTAAAGCTAAAGTGCATATGTTGTATCTAGGATTATGTTTACTATCGACATGAGGATATGAACTATTGGTGGTAGTAGGTCCAATAAGGGTTTGATAATTTGGTTGCAATGGTGTTCTAGGCACAAGGATAAGTGGTCCAGTCACTGTGATTCGAGAATGCTCGCTTTCTGGCAAACCAACCTGGGATGAGAGGTCCTTTTGCCAAGAACAAGTGACGAGGGGCGGTATAGGATGTCACCTCTAGGTCATTGTGCGAGTAGTATGATGATGGATTTTTTTCTCATCGTGTGATTGGTAAAAACCTAGAAAGATACCGATGCTAGATACTCAATGATGAGTTGGTATGGGATAACTCATTGTCAATTGTACCATGATAAGGGATTCTAGGATTTAAACCAGTGCAATGGTGGACCCTAGTTGACTCTAGGGAAGGTGGACTCTCAACTAGGCACAAGGCATAATACACTAACCCCTTGCATGTATTTAAACCTGAACAAAAATTAGGTCAAAATGAACCTAAGTCCTTCATACTAAGGTACGGGGAAAGTATGTATCCACCCTCTAGGTGTTATGGGCCCTAGAGGACAACCCCAGTCGTGAACCCGCACTCCAAGCTCGGGAAGATAGGTTCACAAAAAGGTACCATTTCTATGGGATCTAGTCAATCTCGTTCGCTTGGGAGACTGTCTGCAGTGGTCGATATTCCCAAGTAGGTTTTCCTATACCTCATACTAATAAAACATTGGGTGAACAACAAACCACTAACTTCAAACTTTCACCTTATGTTGTGTCTAGACCTTGAAACCTATCAAAAATTTTGCCTTGCGATTTCAATGCGTAAGACTGGAATGGACAACTAGTTGTGTTAGATCTGGTTTATTACACACTCCTAATCTAAACATACACCCAAGGTGGTACACCGACATGTACCAAATAATGTAATATATTCCAACATGTATTATTGCCTATGAAAATAAATTTTAATATCTTTTAACTTACCAACATGACCGACTCTGCTAAAGAATAATGACTTCTTTTCTGTTGCACTTTGGATTCCTTCTCTGATGTTAATGCATGTGTTAATAACTTCTTTTCACAACTCTACATATATCATAGACTCTCAGGTGCTTTTGGTTTCCACAAATGCTTCTTAGGCAAATATCACATCTTTTTATTTCTTAGACGCTCACAATGGTTCACAGGCACAATTCTTCGAACTTGTTATTGCTTTACTGACAATCTCTTTCTTTTTTCCAATGCTTCTTTTTTCTCTATATCAATCTTCTCAGCAATATTCTATCTCTTCAATATCTGGAAATGTTACACATTGTAACTTTCTTTCCTTCTCTCTCTTTTTAAACACAAAATTTTTTCTTCCAAATAATTCTCTGAATATATATATATATATAAACTGCCTGGAAATTTCCAATTGTGCGTTAATGACTTGATTGCAATTTTCTTCCTCATAACATCTTCATTAATAATTTATTTCCAACTTGCATGCATCCAAAAATAACCAATTTCAATTCCCTTCAAAACTTATCACAATTTGTTTTCATTTGACTCAGAGACCACTGCATGTTCTCTCTTTCCGTTCTCCATTCTCTGGTCTTCCCTCCTTTCGTTCTCCGTTCTTTGGTCTTCCAATCTACGTTATTTATTTAAATAATATTTTTTTATTCTCACTGCTTGCAAATACGTCTATGATTGCACTCAATTGTCTACATTTCTGTCTTTTGGTGTGCTCAATCTTCTTTCAACTCTTTTTTTTAATTGTTCCAATCTCTCTCCAATCTTCCATCAATTCCTTAATCGTAGCTATGAACCAAGATGATTTTGCACCAAGATGTCTCTGATACCATTGTTAGCTATCTAGCTAGATTAGCTCAGGGAAAGCTATATCCAAGATCAAGTATAAATCATATAAATGTCACTCATAAAATAACAATGAGTCACCACAAAATATTTTTAATATCAAAATATATTAAGTATGATTCAAATAGGTTACATTGCATGGGGCTTTGTCTTCAATATATAACTTTAAATGAATTTTTAATACTCTAACTATTGTTCTTCTCAAATATTCGAGAGATGCATCTTTTCATATTCCTCTCATCAAGACAAAACCCTCATCTTACCACATATCATGTGACTCTTCATTCTCTCTCTTGACACCTTGCACTTTCTCACAAATTGACACATACATTATAGAAATTATAAATCATTCTACCAAACTAGTATTTACAAAGGGCCAAATAATGTAATACTTCTAGCAATTCCAATGATATACAAGCCTAGTAGTCTATAATTATTTCACTCTAATGAAAGAGAATTATTATAAGGGTTTTTAGAATTCATACTAGGACTATTGGGAGGAAGACATCAGTTGTTCAAGCCACCTAAGGGAATTTTTGCATAGTGTGAGAAGATTTCCAAGTTACCCAAGCTAAGGCATTCACAATGTCGTCCAAGACACTAAAGAGATTGTCAGGATCATCTTAGAGATTGTTGTGTCCATCTTGGAGCTTGCCCAAGATAATATAGGAAATCCTTTTGTCTAAGAGAAGGGCCACACTAATTTTCATGCATGTAAGTAACTCTTGTCATTTGAATAATATGTTATGTTGTTGAATTAGCCATTCTTTTGTGCCTTCACTTTTTTACTGTGCAAGGAGGTTGTTTAAATATTCATTTGGCATTCATCCAAGAAAGTCATGTCATCTAGGGAGGTCATTCGAGGAGATCATTTGCATCTATTGTTTATCCAAGGAAGTAATCTGTGATTCGAAAATGGTTGCTTTCTAGCAAACTAGCCCAGGATGAGAGGTCCTTTTGCCAAAAACAAGTGACGAGGGGTGGTATGGGATGTCACCTCTAGGTTATTGTGCAAGTAGTACGGTGATGGGTATTTTTCTCATCATACGATTGGGAGAAACCTAGCAAGATACCAATGTTAGCTACTCAACAATGAGCTGGTAGGGGACAACTCATCGTCAACCATACCATGATAAGGGATTCCAGGACCTAAACCAGTGCAATGGTGGACCCTAGTTGACTCTAGGGAAGGTGGACTCTCAACTAGGCACAAGGCATGATACGCTAACCCCTTGCATATATTTAAACTTGGACAGAAATTAGGTCAAAATGAACCTAATTCCTTCATACTAAGGGATGGAGAAAGTATGTGTCTACCCTCTAGATGTTATGGGCCCTAGAGGACAATCCCAGCCATGAACCTGCACTCTAGCTCGGGAAGATAAGTTCACAAAAAGGTACCATTTTTACAGGATCTGGCTAATCTCATCCGCTTGAGACCATCTGCAATGGTCAATATTCCCAAGTAGGTTTTCCTATACCTCGTATTAATAAAACGTTGAGTGAACAACAAACCACTAACTTCAAACTTTCACCTTATATCGTGTCTAGACCTTGAAACCTATAGAAATTTTCACCTTGTGATTTCAGTGCGTAAGACTGGAATGGACAACCAGGTGTGTTATATCTGGTTTTTTACACACTCCTAATCTAAACATGCACTCAAGGTGGTACATTGGCATGTACCAAATAATGTAATATATTCCAACATGTATTACAACCTGTGAAAAATAAATTTTAATATTTTTCAACTTACCAGCATGACCAGCTCTGTTGAAGAATAATGACTTCTTTTATGCTGCACTTTGGATTCCTTCTATGATGTTAATGCATGTGTTAATAGCTTCTTTTGGCATCTCAACATAGATCACAGGCTCTCAGGTGCTTTTGGTTTCCATAAATGCTTCACTTCTTAGGCAAATATCACATTTTTTTCTTTCTTAGACGCTCACAATGTGGTTCATAGACACAATTCTTCGGACTTGTTATTGCTTTCCTAGTAATCTCTTTCTTTTTTCCAATGCTTCTTTCTTCTCTATATTAATCTTCTCAACAATATTCTATCTCTTCAATATCTGAAAATGTTACAAATTGTAATGTTCTTTCCTTTCTTTTTTTTTAAACACAATATTTTCTTCCAAATAATTCTCCGAAAATATATATATATATATATATATATATATATATATATATATATATATATATATCACAAATTCTTTTCTTCTTAAGCAAATATCACATCTTTTTCTTTCTTAGACGCTCACAATGGTTCACAGGCATAATTCTTCGGACTTGGTATTGCTTTATCGGTAATCTCTTTCTTTTTTTCCAATGCTTATTTCTTTTCTACATCAATCTTCTCTGCAATATTCTCTCTTCAATATCTGAATACGTTACAAATTGTAACATTCTTTCCTTTTTTTTTTGTTTTATGAAAAAACACAAAATATTTTCTTCCAAATAATTCTCCGAATATATATATATATATATATATATATATATATATATATATATATTAAAAAAATTGTTTGGAAATTTTCAATTGTGCGTTAATGACCTGATTGATTTTTTCTTCCTCATAACATCTTCATTAATAATTTCTTTCCAACTTGCATGCATCCGAAAATAACCAATTTCAATTCCCTTCAAAACTTCTACTTCCAATTTATTTTCATTTGACTCAGAGGCTACACTCCATATTCTCTCTTTTTGTTCTCCGTTATCTGGTCTTCCCTCCTTCTGTTTTTCGTTCTTTGGTCTTCCAATCTATGTTCTTCCTTTAAATAATATTTGTTTTCTTTCACTGCTTGCAAATGCGTCTATGGCTGCACTCAATTGTCTACCTTTCTATGTCTTCTGTTGTGCTCAATCTTCTTTCAAATCCTTTTTTTACTTGTTCCAAGCTCTCCAATCTTCCACCAATTCCTCACCCGTAGCTATGAACCAAGATGGTTTTGCATCAATATGTATCTGATACCATTGTTAGATTTCTAGCTAGATTAGCTCAGGGAAAGCCATATCCAAGATCAAGTATAAATCATATAAATGTCACTCATAAAATAACAATGAGTCACACTTCTAGAATAATAGTAATATCTCATAAATATATTCAATATCAAAAGATTACAAGTATGATTTAAAAAGATTACATTGCATGGGGCTTTGTCTCTGATATATAACTGTAAATGAATTTTTAATACTTTAACTATTGTTCTCAAATATCCAAGAGATACATCCTTTCATATTTTTCTTATCAAGACAAAACCCTCGTCTTGCCACATATCATGTGACTCTTCATTCTCTCTCTCTTGACACCTTGCACTTTCTCACGTATTGACACATACATTATAGAAAATATAAATCATTCTACCAAACTAATATTTACAAAGGGTCAAATAATGTAATACTTCCAGCAATTCATGATATACAAGTCTAGTAGTCTAGAATCATTTCACCATAATGAAAGAGAATTATTATAAGGGTTTTTAGAATTCATACTAGGACTATTGGAAGGATGATATCAATTGTTCAAGCCACCTATGGGAAGTTTTGCATAGTGTGAGAATATTTCCAAGTTGCCCAAGCTAAGGCATTCACAATGTCGTCCAAGCCACTAAAGAGATTGTCAGGGCCATCTTAGAGATTGTTGTGTCCATATTGGATCTTACCCAAGATAATATAGGAAATCCTTTTGTCTAAGAGAAGGGCCAAACTAATTATCATGCATGTAATTAACTCTTTTCATTTGAAGAATATGTTATGTTGTTGAAGAAGCCATTAATTTGTGCCTTCATTTGTTGATTGTGCAGGGAGGTTGTTTAAATCTTCATTTGGCATTCATCCAAGAAATTCATGTCATCTAGGGAGGTCATTCGAAGAGATCATCTACATCTATTGTTTATCCAAGGAAGCAATCTTCCATCAATGTAGAGGTCAATTGCAAGTCATTAGAGGAGCTCATCTACCTATCATTGGAGGTGGTCGTTTAGAGATCATTTGCAAAGACCATCCAAGACCATTTAGGAATGACATTTGGGTTGACCAATTGGTCATCTAGTATTTTGTTTGAGCTAAGCAACATGTCATCTAGGCTAAGCAGTATATGATGTAGACAAGCAAAGAAAATATCCTGACCAAATCCACCATCAAGACTAAAATCATCTTTACTTGGAAGGAGTGGGCTACCTTCTCACTTGAGGAGGCATTTGGGTTGTGTAATAGAAGAAAATGCTATAATAGTCCTTGTAATGATTGGTTAAAGCTAAAGTGCATATGTTGCATCCAGGATTATGTTTATTGTCAACATGAGGATATGAACTATTGGTGGTAGTAGGTCCAATAAGGGTTTGATAATTTGGTTGCAGTGGTGTTCTAGGCACAAGGATAGGTGGCTCACACAATAAGAAAAAATGAAAAAGAATACACATAGGGAGAGGATGAAAAATATGAGTAAAAGGTATCAAATAGCCAAAACAACCTCTATAGCATCCTAAATGTTTGGTCACTCTCATTCCACATTAACTTTCACAAGGGGAGGGCACACTTCTAAGGACAAAAGTATCATCCATTGAAGGTCCAAAAAAGGTAGGATTTCATCAATTGAAGTTTCAATAAAGGTAGATGTACATTATCAAGAGGGAAGCATTAACAAGGTTATTGGTCTTGATGAGGACTAGGCGAGGGAGGTCAACAAACTTGGTAATTTTAATGAGTTTTTGGAGTCAACTTTACCAAAGGCATTTAACATGTGGGGGAGCATCAAACCAGTTATAGTTTCTCCCACACTCGAGGATGATATGCAACATATAAATCCTTTACTTCAATCGATGCAACTAATAAAGAAGCAATGTCAAAGCATGAGAGTGGGAATAAGCCTTAATAGGATGTCAACGTCAAGGCTAAATCTAAATAGTGGTAGTTGCCCTTGTAGAGAGATGCATGCAAGGCAAACATTACAATATTTAACAAGGATGGTCTACTGCTAGAGGACCGAAACTAGAAGGGTGATATATTGATTGCATTACCATATTATAGGAAATAGTATATATGCTTACCCTTGTGAGCAAGGATGTATTGTAATGCACTAAAGAGACAAAAATAGCTAGCTCTTTGACTAGTTGTTGGACATCACTTTACAAAGGATTTTTTGACTAATCACACTACAAAGTGGAGACTTTGGACAATTTGGCTATCTTGTGAGGTTGCCAAATTATACAAATAGCCCCAAATTTATGATAAGATTGCCTAGTTTGTCAACTTGTTGGATATCACAAATTGGGAGACTAAGACAAGATAGTTTTTAGCATTGCCAAAGTAGCTAGTGGATACATTCATTCTATATAGATAGTCATATTGAAATTCAGAATACTTTCAAAAAACATTCCAAAACATACATTCACCACAATCATATGTAAAAAAAAGGAAGAAGTGTGAAATAAAAGAGCATAGAGGCAAAAATAGAGAAAGAGATAAATGAGATGAATAGAGATAGATAGAAGAAATAATGGGTGGGTGCCTATAGGCACTCCCACGATCTCACTTTACAAACTAATATAATGGATCAATCATTGAGGGTATTTATAGTGATATATAATCCCTAATTAAATCAAGTTGACATAACTTGACTTGGAGGTTAAATTACAATATAATAAATGTAATAAACACTTTAATCAATGTTAACCATAGAGGTGGTTTAACAAATATTGCTAAAGATGAATATATCAAATATGCTAGTAGGCTTGCATAAAGAAACATGTAGGCTTCCATAGAAGAATTCTCTTAGGCTTAAATAGAAATATGCTCATAGGATTTATATATAGAATGTTTGTAGGGTTACATAAAAGGCGCTCGTAGGCTTACATAGAGAATGCCCAAAGGCTTACGTATCACTTACCCATAGGCTACATCAAGAGCACCAGTAGACACTTCATCATTGGTAGCCTTGGCCTAATAAGATCAAATTACATATATTTCAACACCCCCATATAATTTGAAATGAGAGGACAAGGAGATGACATTAGATATAGTACATCCCCCAATAATGAATCCTCAAATGGGCCAAGGAATCATGTTATCATCTATTGCCAAAGTTACCTAAACTACATCAACTCTCTACGAACATTATGCCATAACTCCACCTCCTGGCTCATGATGTTGAGCTTCACCAAAGAAGATCTTCAACATGCAATGTGGTGACCACAATCTATCCTCCAATATTAAGAGAAAGCACTGAATCATGAAGCAATATGTAGGTCTCTAAAAAATCAACCCCAATGGCTAGAAAGGGACCCATAGGAACAATGTGTACCTTGCACCATCCAAAACCTACTCTTGCAACCAAAAAATTACCAGCCATCATGCCAATGGGTTGTTGGAGTTAGAATACACCATGCATTGGACATGGGAAAGAGGCACACTGTGACAGAAGTGTGCAAAAAGATAAACATCACAAATTGAACTCTTATTGTCTTAAATACAATAGAGCTAACCAACCACTACACCAATGAGCTCAATTAGAGTTAGATGTTTGGTGCTCCTTAAAGTCATCAAATCTTGAGTGTTGTGATAAAAGAAATGAGAGAAAATAAGCTTGAACATGTGACCTTATTGAATAAGGCTTTTAAAATACTTGCAATGGCCAAGGTAGAAAGGGACAATGTTGAGTCTTGTGATGTAAGATTTAAACAATTATGAATGACACAATTAGAAGGCAATACTGACCAAAATCAACCTTGTTCCCTTTGCAAATTCGAACCATACATGTATTGGATGTAAGCATGTTTACAAACTACCACATCGATGGGCATGTTGGAATTAAAATCACACCAAAGGTAAAAAAAAAATGCCAATTGGGTTCGTTTTACACAAAAAAAGTCCCACAAAATAGTAATAGGTTCTTGAATCGATGTCACTAGTTTGTAGAGAGCTCAAAAAACTATGCAATTTGAAAATATGGCCCAAAACGCTTTTGTATGCAAAAGTTGTGACCTCAAGATGCTTGGGCATATTAACATTGAAAAGCAAAAAAAAAGATTTAGATGTTAAGAAACAAATGTACCAACCAAAAGTTGCCATGTGCCAATAGAATGTCGCTAGATTATACTGATGTCATCCCTCTCGCTAGATTGTCAACTAGTTGGAACAACAAATAAACGAGATACACTTGGTATAAAGAGATTGGATGGACTTGTTTATACATACATACATACATAAATACATACATACATACGTATATATATATATATATATATATATATATATATATATATATATATATGTGTGTGTGTGTGTGTGTGTGTGTGTGTGTGTGTGTGTGTTTGTGTGTATTTATTTATTTATAATTGTATATGTATATGTATGTATGTTGTACTATTGCCACTTCCACCCCACATTGGAAATGGGACTCGAAATTGGGTCATTATGGTGGTGTATGCCCTAGGCTTGGGAGCCTAGCCAACTGCACCGTAAATGCATTTGAAACAAGAGGCACACACAATAATATTTGGCCACAAGAGGAGGCAAAATGCACAAAATCCAAACAAACACCTAACGTCAACATCATCTTGAACTCAAATCGGCAATGGATAGCAAAGCCTTACGCTAGTGTCAATAACCAAAGCACCTATGACTAAATAGATGGAGCACTTTCCCCTTATGGAAGGGTCAACACTAAAATGCTTTAAAAAAAATGCCACTAAACACCAAAAAGCATAACAGAGGGTTTCAAATGTGACAGGTTGTTAGCATTGCCTTACAACCATGCTATCACCTTTGACAATAAAAACAAAAAATATATGCTCATAAATAGCCACTGAACGCTTCCATGAAAGAGAAAAAGGTCAATTTCCATGCAACCACAAAGGAAACCTTTGTGGATGGAACCAATGACTTTCACTTTGTGGGAGAAAACCTTTACCACTGCACCATACATGCATTTGAATACTGCCACTACCTTGCCAATTGTCAAGGAAACTACACCCTGCCAACCCATGCAAAATAAAGAACAATGCCAACATTGTGATTCAATCGCATGATATTTAGCAAACAAAACTTCTGTGTACTATTCCATCGCAACATTTTTAAGTGTCAACTTGTCCACCAAAATAGAACACCATTATAGTGCATGCGCCAAAAAAATGCCCTGCATGTCTGACACTTTGCCACTGCAAAATGGAATATTTCGTAGAATATTCTTAATTTCAAAATCAAATTTTAAAAAATAGAGGGAAACTATCAAGTGCAAAAATAAATGTCAAAATGGTATAACCATGAAAATGTTAAACAAGGAAACCCCCTAAAATTTCATAAGGAATCCAATGGACTTGACAATTCATCCATATCTACCATGGTTTTCCCTAAACAACCTTTTTGTGTGATTGAGCGAAGTTGCTTTATATTGGCTCTGATACCATGTTGGAATTTATAATACGTTCTAGAAATATTTTAAAACATACATTCACCACAATCATATGCAAAAAAGGTAGAAAAGCAAGATAATAGAGCATATAGATGAAACTAGAGAAAGAGAGATAAGTGAGACGAATAGAGATAATCGATAGAAGGAATAAGGGGTGTGTGCCCATAGGATACCCCACAATCTCACTTTACAAGTTGGCACAATGGATCGATCATTTAGGATATTTATAGTGATACATAATTCCCAATTAAATGTTAGCCTTAAGCCAACATACCATGACATGAAGTTTAAATTACAATATAATAAATATATTAAACCCTTTGATCCGGGTTAACCATAAAATTGGTTTAACCTAGATCATTAAGAGTGTATACATTAAAATTGCTCATAGGTTTCCATAAAAATATGCTTGTAGGATTACATGTAGAATACCCATAGGTTTACATAAAAGGCACCCATAGAATTACATAAAAGGTGCCCATAGGCTTACATAGAGAATGACCAAAGGCTTACATATCACTTGCCCATAGGTGTAATGACCCTCCCCAAACTGAGTTTTGATGATTTGCACTGTTTTTGGGTTTTTGTTTTTCGTATTTTTTTTGTATTTTCTGAGTTTTAACAGTTTCAAAACCCCTAACTTTGCACTTGAACAACTTTTAAACAAATAGAAGAAAAATTCTATAAACTTGGAAATAACAAGATAACACCTTTATCTAAACTTCTACCAAAGGAAATGTCAAATTACGATCATACCCGGAAGATACGATTTTTTGAAGTTGACAGAAAATAACACTGGTTATCAGCAACCCAAAAATTTGATTTTCATTGATATCTTCAATTACATCGCTTTCTCCACCATGAAATTGATACAAAATGATATAATGGAGTTGGGCGCCCCTGCTACACACAACAAACTAACCAAAATGCAAGAGACTGAATTATCTAAACCCACGCCAAGCAAGCACAGGTACGGCCAAGTGCTGGAGTTGTACGACCAGCCTGAAATACCACAATCTGAACACTAAATCCCGGGAAACTCTCCTCAATATGGTCGCTATGCATAGAAAGTGACTGTGCAAACCCTGGAATATCAAACCCTCACTGAAGATGCCACAAACTCTGAAATATAGAGGCCCATAATGGTACGGCCTATGCTGGAGAGTGAATATAATATAATATCAACAAATAATACCACAATCACCTCCAAAAACCCACTGATTTCTGAAAACAATGAAGCTCTATGCACCCTCTGTGCTGAAGATGCTCAAAATCACCCTGAGAGTATCTTTCAACTCCGAAGATGATGTTCCTGCCGGAGGATTTCGTCTCCAAACAAGCTCAAACCCTTGCAAAATGCCTTGCAAGTTTTCTCTCCAAGAGAAGCCAAATAAAATATATCCAAGCATATCAATATGAGAGCAAGCAATCAAATAAATAGACTCCTCATTGAGAAGTTTCCTCCTGTGGGCTCAATGTGGGATAAAACATAAAGTCACCTTATAAAGTCACTTTATAATTAAAACTCCTTTTTGCTCCAAAAAAACCCCTTTTTAATTAAAAATATAGATATCTGATGTGCAAGGCTCCAAAATAAAGCATCTATGATTTAAAACTTTTAATTCCCTTCCCAACGAGCTATAACACTTAGGCGCCCATTAAATTATTTAATTAAAATGGCAACCTTAGAAGAAAATAATTAAATATAGCTCGTATTAACACCCAAATTACAGAAACGGTCGAAAAGCATCGAAATCGAAAACCGACTGCACAAGAGTGATACCGATGATGAATAATGATGAACGGACCTGACTGGGTGACTTACTATAAATAGACGCTCTCTCCAAGAATATTGGAGAACAAACTAGAAGCTGGGTACAACCTCGAAAAGTATCATCGGGGTCCTCTAGACCACCTGAGCTCAATGCCATCATCAGAAATCCCCTCTGACATGTTTGACGGACTCCAAGAGAGCCAGGGTCAACCACAGTGCTAAAGTGACCAAGAATGGGGACATTACAGTCCTCCCTTCCCAAAGATTGCTTGTCCTCAAGCAATACCAGCACAACATCAAAATCAACAGTCTGAACCAGTTTGCAACCAACTGTTATCCCAGGGTCCCATGTCCTCCTTAGAAAGAAACCACCATGCTGACGTTGCGCCACTCTGATCACAACAGGAAATCCACTGTGCTCAATTAGCTCAAGACTAAACTACAGCTCCATAATATGATCACCCTCCAATCTGAAACTGATATGCCTATCTACGCTGGAATGAAATATCTCTTGCCAAGTCATATTAGCAAGAATATCATCAGGTATCTCACTACTAGTCTCCACCATGGGCCAAAAGAAAGACAATCTACTCAATAGGAGAACGAAGTTCTCCACATATCTCATCATGAAGTCCCCATAGTAATGAAGAAAAGACTTGGTCAAGAGGCAATCATGAGAAGCAACAACAGTACCTATCCTGAAAGTGACTTTGCAATCGGGAGCTAGTATCCTCTCATTGACACTAAACCTCCTAGTGTCTACTGAGCAATCCCAAGCACACCAATCCACTGTCATCATCAAAGCATCACTTGAAAGTATTATTGCCAGCAATATGGAAAATCTACAGTAATCATCAATCACCCAAGTAGAGAAATAGACTATCTGCTCAATACCCCAAAGGTTTCCCACAAACTGCTGGTAAGAAATCTGCAATTGACCATCATCTAATGTCACCATACTCAACACAAAAATGTTGGGGCAGAAACTAACACCCAAATCTCTGACCCATGGCACAAAGTCCCTACCATGAGTGCTAGTAACGTCTCCATAGTTAAGTGCATGAACACCCAACCAAAAATGAAATTGAGAAACCAACCCAAACATTCTCTCAATCCATCGGGTATAACTCGGTTGATTCCAGGTACTACTTCCATCTACAATCATCAAGGTATCCTTTGGCATAATAACTACCAGCATCAAGAAGAGACCGCAATGATCACCAAACAACCATGTTGAGCATAAAATTAACTGCATGATTCCTGAAGAATCACTCACAACCGGCTGCCCACCAGCCAAGTATGGATAAAAAACTATTTGCTCAGAGACAGATTTCAATAAACTCATCACTAGAAAGTGAGGGCAGCAACAAAAAAACTGATAAACTGCAGTAGACCAACCATCCAACATGATCTCGAACCCCTGAAAAAGTATACTGCTCAGCAAATAAGCATTATACTCAGTATAACTCGCCATGGTGACTCCATAATAATGTCGGTTAGCCCCTGAAAAGTGGCTGATATAGAAGAGGGCGGCAATGTCAACTCTGAAAATGACCATCCTGGGAATGCTTCCGCTGCCCAAAGCTGGAAACACCCTAGTGACACTTAAACTCCAAGTGTCCAAAAAATCATCCCATGGATTCAAACACTCCCACTCAGCAGAAATTATGAGAGTCTCATCAGGAAATATATCAATCTTCAATATGAAATGACAACTAACACATACTCGGAATGCCCATAAATCCATCCAATAATGGATCATGTAAGCTGCAAATCTTGTTGACCTCATATTAGACTCAAAATTAACCCCTTCATCAAGCTGAATGGTCTGAAAATAAAGCAACATACCGCTGTCCAAGACTGAAATCATCATCACATAATCTGATTTTTGATAAATCAGCATTGTATAAGGAGTACATATGCCAAAAATATGAAATATGACGGTCAAAATATAAAATCTAAACACATCCCAAGCTGAAATTACCTCCCAATAAGTCAACAAGTCTGCAAACCTCCAGTCTTGGCTCAGGATCTCTCTCCAATCCACTTGTATGAACACAAATGGAGTTGTAACATGGCTGCTCAAGGAGTATACAGCAGTAAACCTCCCACTCCATTGATCAACAATCCTCCAAGGTATCCTTCTCCCATCATCCTTCATGTCTAGAAGCACATGCATATGATTCAAGGTATTTCCAAGAGTAACATCACACATCATAAAAAGTTGATCCAAAACATCATCAATGTCATGACAAGATGAGAGGACAACTACTGTTTTGTTCTGCAAATAAAGACTCGTGCAAGGAAGACAACTCTTATTCCATGTTGCCCAAAAACTGAATGGAGCACCTGGATCCCAAATTCTTATGTGATGATATGCATGTATTCCTTCACCCTTCTTATGATGCCTCATTTGATTAAAACAATCTTGTATGGATGAAGAACAAAGCATCATACCTCTATGCAAGGGATTATAGGCCAACAAATGATCAAATTGTCTACCTTTAGTTGCTGGTCTAAAAATTGCAGCAAGCTCCATCCCAACATTATGCTCAAATGCATACTCCACATCATGTCTTCTCTTGCATGTCGTCCATGTATGTTTCATGAAATGAAACACTCCGCTCATCAACTGAAAAATTGTCATCAGAATGATCCACAAGTTCATCACAAGTGCCAAGTGAAGCATCCCTCTCATGTGTATCATGAAAGTCCACCTCATAAAGTGGGTTATCAAATGTCACAACTTCACCCATATCAAAGAGTGGGTTATCAAAAATTTTGTAATCACCCCACCCAAGGTCTTCATCAAATTTAGGTGCCAACACACCCGGATCCCAAGGACTAAAGAGCTGATTACTTAATTCTGCCCCAACAAGTTCTTTTTTCCTACCATGCATGTTTGTCTCTGTATGTAGTTCACTCTGTAAATCACCAAAGAAAATGAAGCTATTCGGAACATTTATTACATTAGGTTCAGCTGGGATACCAAACCCAAATCCACATGTGTCTTCATTACTAGAATGTGATGATGAAATAGTATCATATACTAATTGAAAATCTGTTTTATGTTCAACATGTTTAGCATCTAAAAAATCATTTGTGAACTCATAAACAGGGGCTGCCTTGAAATTTGAAACAATCCCATCATGCTCTTTTCCTGCAATACTATTAGCGCCTTCAACACTTTTGTCATCAAAACAATTACTAACCATGGAGTCTTCAATAATTTGTTCCACAACCACATCCAATGTTGCTTGGTATAATGTTTTCATTAGGTGCATGCAAGTCAAATGAACCAATCTGAGACTCATTCATACATACCACATAAAAAGTGTCATTGTCTTCACACAAATTTTCTGTTTTGATCTCCTCTTCCTTTCCATATTCTTCGCTGTCCAAAAATGGCCTCAACTTCTTCTCACATCTTCTCACAACACTATCAACACCCAAATCATTTTGAGTCTCTATCCTGCTTTCCTCCTGAGATGAAGCATCTGTTATAAATTCAATTGTTCCGCTGTCCTGAACTATGTGTGGCTGCAATAAATTACTAACATTACTGGTTCCACAAACATGACCAAATGTCCAAGTCTGGTGACATGTGAGACACCTGTTCTCTCTCCTCAACTGGTTCCTGCTTATACGAGGAGGTCCTCTATCCTGTGAAACTTCAGAAGCCATTGTTTTACCTACCAACTTCTATTTTCCTTTGTCATTTCTTGCTGGGACAACAAGCTCATCTCTTTTAATTCCAACTTGTATTGGCAACTCAGTGTATAAAGGTTCAATCTTGACCGGAGGAGCACCTGTTGGTAGAGAAATTTTCATCATTGCAGCTAAATTTTTGAGGGACTGTTCTATCTCATGTTGGGTCTTACCCCACTCACGTTGTCTCTTAGTCCAGTCATTAATAGACGCCATGAATCTGAAATTAATTTGAGGCTTCCACAGGCTGGCAGGAATGACCGGCTCTGATACCACTGTAATGACCCTCCCCAAACTGAGTTTTGATGATTTGCACTGTTTTTGGGTTTTTTCGTATTTTTCTGATTTTTTTGTATTTTTTGAGTTTTAACAGTTTCAAAACCCCTAACTTTGCACTTGAACAACTTTTAAACAAATAGAAGAAAAATTCTATAAACTTGGAAATAACAAGATAACACCTTTATCTAAACTTCTACCAAAGGAAATGTCAAATTACGATCATACCCGGAAGATACGATTTTTTGAAGTTGATAGAAAATAACACTGGTTATCAGCAACCCAAAAATTTGATTTTCATTGATATCTTCAATTACATCGCTTTCTCCACCATGAAATTGATACAAAATGATATAATGGAGTTGGGCGCCCCTGCTACACACAACAAACTAACCAAAATGCAAGAGACTGAATTATCTAAACCCACGCCAGGCAAGCACAGGTACGACCAAGTGCTGGAGTTGTACGACCAGCCTGAAATACCACAATCTGAACACTAAATCCCGGAAAACTCTCCTCAATATGGTCGCTATGCATAGAAAGTGACTGTGCAAACCCTGGAATATCAAACCCTCACTGAAGATGCCACAAACTCTGAAATATAGAGGCCCAGAATGGTACGGCCTATGTTGGAGAGTGAATATAATATAATATCAACAAATAATACCACAATCACCTCCAAAAACCCATTGATTTCTGAAAACAATGAAGCTCTATGCACCCTCTGTGCTGAAGATGCTCAAAATCACCCTGAGAGTATCTTTCAACTCCGAAGATGATGTTCCTGTCGGAGGATTTCGTCTCCAAACAAGCTCAAACCCTTGCAAAATGCCCTGCAAGTTTTCTCTCCAAGAGAAGCCAAATAAAATATATCCAAGCATATCAATATGAGAGCAAGCAATCAAATAAATAGACTCCTCATTGAGAAGTTTCCTCCTGTGGGCTCAATGTGGGATAAAACATAAAGTCACCTTATAAAGTCACTTTATAATTAAAACTCCTTTTTGCTCCAAAAAAACCCCTTTTTAATTAAAAATATAGATATCCGATGTGCAAGGCTCCAAAATAAAGCGTCTATGATTTAAAACTTTTAATTCCCTTCCCAACGAGCTATAACACTTAGGCGCCCATTAAATTATTTAATTAAAATGGCAACCTTAGAAGAAAATAATTAAATATAGCTCGTATTAACACCCAAATTACGGAAACGGTCGAAAAGCATCGGAATCGAAAACCGACTGCACAGGAGTGATACCGATGATGAATAATGATGAACGGACCTGACTGGGTGACTTACTATAAATAGACGCTCTCTCCAAGAATCTTGGAGAACAAACTAGAAGCTGGGTACAACCTCGGAAAGTATCATCGGGGTCCTCTAGACCACCTGAGCTCAATGCCATCATCAGAAATCCCCTCTGACACGTTTGACGGACTCCAAGAGAGCCAGGGTCAACCACAGTGCTAAAGTGACCAAGAATGGGGACATTACAATAGGCTACATCAAGAGCACTCATAGGCACTTCATCACTATTGGCCTCGACCTAATAAGATAATATTACATATATTTCAAGTCACTAATGATTTAACTTATATTGACATAGGGTAACAATGTGCATACTATACCTTGTATTAAGAGGTAGGAGATATAACAACTTCAAGTGTCTTTTTGGTACCTCATCCAACGACTTATGGCTAGTGTATGCCTTCAAGAAAGCATTCTGAACAGATGAACGAACTAGCCAACTCTTAGAGAACATGCATAATGTATCATAGAGGATTTATGATTGTTAATAAGAAAGAGTCAAATTGGAGATGACTTAGCACCAAGCAAAACTAGAGGAAGTAGATTGCCACGAGGAAGAGGAGTAGCACATTACAACTTTGGAGTCACAACTTCAAGGAGACTATAAACTTGCTACTTTAAAGGATTGAAAAATGGATATGGATTTTTAATTAGGCCTAAATGGGTAGTAGGTGATAACCCTTCCTCAGCAATTGGACAAGATATTGATAAAGTTCGAGAAAAATTGGGCTATCCACCCCAAGTATGGCAAACACATTCTATAGTACTTGGATGCTTGCCAATGCAAAAATGGAATACAACATACAACACAATTCGATTACCGCTTAAATGAACAAAAATGAAAATGTGAATAACTTACAATTACAATGTATACATTGCACACACAACATATATTAAACTGCCTGACATAGCAATTAGGATGATCCAACATAGCAATTCAAATGGCCTGGCAAAGTAGTTCAGACAACCTGACATAGAAGTTCAGACGGTCTAGCACAACAATTCAAATAACTTGCAACAACACTTCACTACCATGCCAACCTTTCCTTCCATGCCAACAACACATATGAATGAGGAAAGGTCTTATTTACACAACTAAGGAGGTAGTTGTATCCTCCAAATTACTACTTGACACCTCATCATTTTCTTAAATTACATTTGACAGGCATGGACTTACATTTATCTTTCATTTCATGACTCACCTTATGACTAATGACTTATCTATACATAACTATTACTTCGCTTAACATTGCACATTGCCACATACAATATTACATTACAACTTTATAACATCAAATATATCAAAACTCTTAATGTATGCATACTTGACTTCCAACACACTTATTCAATTTGCTTGCCTACATCTATCCCCTCCTCTAGACTTGTCGATGTCCTCGACAACACATGAGCTGAACACTGGGGATAGAAGCATTGAACACCATACTGGAATCTCTTGTCATACTCCTTTCGCTTTCTTCTATTCCAAACATTTTCTACAACTGGACTTCTCTTCAAATTGTTGCCCGTAACACATTGTTATTTGATTGCTCACTCCACTTTCTACAATCAGTCACATCATCAACATGACCAACATGGTGGGCAACATCCCTTGCAGGGTAGAGGGGCAACACCCTTCGCATATACCTTATCGCAATACATGGTGAGGTTGAGGGGCAGTGTCCTTACAGAGTTTGGGGAAGCACCCTGAAACATCAACAATGAAACCTTTGATACCCTCACTATTTGAACTAAATTTTGATCCTTTTCTGCATTTTGGTAGCCTTCAATCAACCCACTTAAACAATGTCCCGTTAACTCTGAACATGTTGACGATCTGTCTTCTAGTTCTTTGGTGGTTGTCACAGACCGCATCACCAATGGCATCCCTTCTTGGTACAATCTCCTTTTGTGATCCATATTCCTATAGTAATGATCTTAGGCTCTTCAAGTCACACTCATCCTTCGAGTCATTATTCTCTTCAGAGTCACTTCCTTCACTGACTTCTTGACCCCAACACTTGGACAATGAACTACTCTCACTTTCAACATTAGAAACACATTTATCTTCAAGGTCACTCTTGCCCCAACATTTAAACAATGTCTTTGCATCACTTTCCAAGTTCAAAGCTTGCTCCAAGGCCTCTTGATATGATGTTAGAGGGACCACCCCGATCTTCTTTTGGTACATAGGAAGAAGTCCCTCTAAGAACCTCTTCTTCAATGCATTTGATGGATCTTCCTCTAGATGGATAAATAACCCACTCAACTTTTGATTGTAGAAACGAACAGGTTCTTTCTCACCTTGTTCCATTCTATAAATTTCAGCAATGACCCACCGTCATTATGGAACAACCAAAATTCCTTCACAAATGCTTCATGCAAAAAATCCCACATTCGGTACTCGCCCTCTTGCAATTTAATGTACCAATCCATTGTGATTCCACAAAATGTTGCAAGAAATAACCTCTCCTCCAATCTACATCATTATTCTATCCATTTTCTTTCCAAATCATGAGGCAGATTTTCCAATGCCTGACTAGGTCTTCTATTTCTCCTCCATGAAACATTGAACACTTACATAATATGCTAAATTTAATATTTGCTATGATAGGTTGACTCGACATTAGCAGTGGTTGTTTGCGTATCTCTCCTTCATGCACATAATTAGGCACACCCCACCGCAATTGGTCTTATGTAGAACTCTTATCCCATGCACCATCAAACACATCAACTCGCAATTACTCCAACACCATATATTCTTCCTCACCATGCAATTCCTCATCATCGCATAACTCACTATTGCATTATTATCTACCACTATCAAGTAACTCACCATCGTCATTATGTATTTCACCATTGTTGATATGTAACTCTCTACCATTGGCAAGTAACTCTCGATCGTCAACATGCAACTCTCTACCGCCAACATGCAACTCTCCACCTTCATCATACAACTCTCTGTCACTAACATGCAACTCATCACCTCTATCACGCAACTCTTTGCCACCGACATGCAACTCTCCATCACTATCACGCAACTCTTCGCGCACAAGCCCTTGCACATCTCCTTTGTGTGTCTGCTGACATGTTTGGTTGCTCATCCACTTGCACGTCTCCTTCATGCGTCGGTCCTTCGTCAACATCAACAAAAAAGTATGCATATTCATCTACTTCGTTGGTTGCATTGTAATCATTCCATTGTTGTCATTGTGCACCTTCCTAAGTAATTTGCTCGTCACAACTCCATGTCACCAGGCTTGAGCCAACTTTGAATAGGCAACACCATAATGTAGAAATAGAGTACAACATACTACAATGCAATTCCATTCCCACTTAAATAAACAAAATATTCAATGTGAATAACTGACAATTACAACACACTGCGCACACAACACGTCAAATTGACCGACACAACAATTAGGATGAATAGGCACAACAATTCAAACAATCCGGCAAAGCAATTTAGACAACCTGGCACAACAATTCAAATGGCTTGCAACAACATTCTGATGTCTTGATACAACACTTCAATACCATGCCAACCTTGATACCCACATACCATGCCAACCTTTCCTTCCATGCCAACACAAATGAATGAAGAAGAGCTAGTTGCATCCTCCAACCTAAATTACATTTGACATGCATTGACTTAAATTTACATTTCATTTCATGACTCACTTTATGACTAATGACTTATCTGTACATAACTAATACTTCACTTAACATTACATATTGTCACATACAATATTACATCATGACTTTATAACATCAAATATATCAAAACTCTTAATGTGCACATACTTGACTTCCAACCCACTTACTCAAATTGTTTGCCTATAACCAAGAGATCCAATAGTTGGAAGCTTCACTCAATAGTCAATCCATGCAATAGTCAATAGCTCTATAGGCCTCATCTACCCACCTAATCGCTCATGTCATGCAACTGGCAAGGACACCGACAAATCTAGTGGAGGGGGTAGATAGAGGTACCAAAATCAACGTGATGGCAACTCAAACAACACCACAATGAGTATCTCTTTAAATATTTGTATTCTGTACATTTTTTAGGTGTTTTGTCATGTGTGCCATGAGTTGTCACATGTATCCGCAACACCCACATATGTAATATAGTGTTAGGGTATTTTCAAATTTTCATGTATGGTTATACACTAGTTGTATAATGGTTAGGGTAGTTGCAACAACTCTAACCTCCTTACTTCTTGTATATATTCAACCCAAAATCAGTTTAGAGAAGTGTTTGTTGTTGCCTAGAGTTGAGTAGTATGTGTTCATATTTAAGAGATATCGTGCATAGATGCCAAAATATTGGATCGCCTTGTACACATTTTGGAGTGGTGAAAGGTTCTTGCTATTCTAATATCATGTTATTTAATTCACTATGCACTCGTTATTAAGCCATATTTTGTGGAATACATAAAATTGTACTACAACATCTAAGGAAGAACTTGGGGATCTTCTCTAAACATGTTTGTGTTGCATGTGGGGCCTAGTTGAGCCCATATAAAGACTTCTTGAGATTACAAACCAATGATGTGATTCTATCATGAAAAAGGCTAAGCCACTATTGCAATCAATCCCTTTTTGTAGATGATGATGACAAAAAGCCATTCTTGACATTATTTGATGAACTTTCATTTCAAAGATGCAATAAGAAAAATAATAACATGAATCAACTCCACATGGGCAAAAAGAACATATATCCCACCATATTTAATTCCTTCCTTCCATGAGAATACCTTAGCAACATCCTTCTATGAGAATATCTTAGCAACAAGGAGGTCTTTCTACTTTTCCACATTGCTATTAACTCTATACTTGGGTCTTACAGAACCATTTGCACACAGAAATATTTGTTATCATTGGTCTTTAGCACAAACCCCTAGATGTAATTCTTCATAAATGAGTTGTATTCAACAACAATCTTCCTCCCATTTGAGGCAACCTTCAGCCTGATTACTAGTAGCAAGATCACAATTCACTTCCACCTTTTAAGAAGGGCTTGGGCTTTGTTGGGTTTCCTCACTTGCTCGTTGTGAAGATAAGACCTTGCTTTTTTAAGAATGGTTTTAGCCCAAGATTGCATTTAGTACTATCTTGCTCAAAAAAGAGAACAAAAGAAAATCAAAATTCAATATAGGTTTCCTCAATAAATCCTTATTGAAGATCTCTCCGAGTAATAAATAAGAAAGTCTAGTAGCATCATAAAGCCTATAAGATTTTGACTCTTCCTTATATCCAACATACATGCACTTATAACTCTTGGGTTCCAGCTTCATAGTGTCACTCATTAGGAATGTGGACCTGAAATGCAAATTGAAGGCTCCTCACCAATCTCTCTCTTATAGAGATTCTTGCATTTGATGGCATAAGTAGGAGAATATTTATGATGTGTTGTACAATGCATAACCTCTCCCCAAAAATTAAGATGCATCTATATGGCATGAATCATACACTACATAATACCTCAATCAGACCAAATCTTTCGCCTTTTCACTTGTTCCATTAAACAAGATATAATGATAATTCAAAAGCATTTTTCACTCTCATTTCTTAAAATTCCCCGGCCTGCCTTTAAAACCCCATTGAACTTCCATTTGTGTAGGCCCCATGATCAAGATGTGTCATGAAAAACTAATTTTATATTTGTTTGATATTTTTACTATTTTAATGATTTATAAAAGTTATCGAGCAGCATTAGCTCAACCGGTTACATTCCTCAACATTTTAAGGAGGAGATCGAAGTTCAAATCCGGTTACATTCCTCAACATTTTAAGGAGGAGATCGAGGTTCAAATCTTTCCAAACGATACATGGATAATATCCAAGCTTTGTTGTAATACCACTATGTGGGGCCCATTTCAATCCCATATAACCCATTGAAAAAAAACGATTTATATAAGTTTTATTTTTTATCTGCTTAATTTTAATGAAGTTCAAACATTGGTTTTGTAGGATATGAAATTGTTTATTAAAAAAGACACATACTATGTTTTCCAAAAAAAAATAAACATAAATTTTTAAAATATTTTAATTAATATTAGTATCATATTATTTTAATATTATTCCTGTCAAATTGTAGGATCGAAAATAGAATGACAAGCCTCTCAAATTGTTACACATAGACGCACAACTGTAAAGCAGAAATTATTGGAAGAATATGGTCAGTAAATAGACTTTAAATGTTGATAACATACATAGCAAGCTTCTTCCAGAACAAGAGCGCACAAGTAACTGCATACTTGAACAGAGAACAAGAGTAGCAAAACTTTGAACTTTCAGTTTTTTAGGAACTTCTCAAAAGTAGGATTTTCCAAGTATATGCACAATGAACAAAAATAAAACTGCATTTGTAACCAGCATAAGATGAGCGTTCTAGCAGGATTTGGAGGACGAGTGACGTTTGAAGTGACAGATAACAATTAGATGCAGTACATTTAGTGATGTTTTCCAATATTCAACTGCATATATCCAGCTGTGCATTTGACCCTGACCCAGGTGAGAGATCAACGGGAGCCCTCTCATGCCTTTGCCCCAATCAGATTTCCTTCTATTTTCCTTGTTCTTATTTTGAGATTCAGGGGCAGCAGTGCACCTTGTGGGATTTAAAGTGGTTGCTGGGGTTTAAGAGGGCAGCCCTTAAAGCCACCCTTGCAGAGTCCCTTCCCTTAGCTATTACCATTTATTCCTCTCGCATTCCTATTATTGAAAGCATCCCCAAAACAACACACTGGAAAATAAAGCTCAGACAAAAAGAGTACGGCAGAGAGTAACAAGAACAGTATATCACATAACAAAGATAAATTGGGTTCAGAGTAAAGAGAAACAAGATTAACCTTAAGTAAGGCACTATTATAAGCAAGGTCGTATCAGCCAAAAGGATTTCAAGGTCAAGATATGTGGTTGAATAAATCCAAATCCGCAAAATTTTGGCTACAGTTCATCAATCGATAAATTTTAACTCTATAAGAATACATTATAGAATCTTTGCAGTAACAAGTTTTCCAAAGCCAAATACCTGAAGGGTTATGTTCTTTTTTCATGTTTTTTTCAGACTGAAGCGCATGAAGAACTCATCAAATGATGAATATCCCTTGACAATAGTTATTTTACAAGTGTAGTAATCCCTTTATTATCATTTTCCCCCAGGGGCTTTGGCAAGAGAAATATTTCCTTGCTGTCACAGAGAATCTTCATGCTAAATTACAAGAAAATAAAGCTGTAACAATGTTACAACCAGTAATGAACTTTTGGAAAAGGAAACAACAGAAAAAATTGGGTTCTCAGAGGCATTATTTGTCGGCCTTCACTGCAAAAAGCAATAATACAAACCCCCTTTGGGGAAAAGAATATGAACCAACCACAAGAACATGCTACTATTACCTTTTATGACTGAGGAAAAACTCGTAATCTGAGTGTCTACTTCTCTGCAGTGCCTGTGTCTTTGTTAAAACCCTTGACATTGAAGTAGCTGTTTCTTCTAGTGCTCTCAGTCGCTCTTGCTCTAGCTCTGAGGGATTTGAAAGAAAGGTTTCAACAGGAAAACTTTCATGACATTTTTTAAGATGAAACCAGCATTCAGACTGCAAAAACAACAGTATTGTCATTGGAGATAAATTTAAATAGAATGATAGCATCGATGTAAAACAGAGTGTGCCAATGTAAATTGTGTAGCTATATAACATCTATAAACTAGCTGCTTATTACAAATAGAACAAAAACCCTCAGATACTCTTTCATCCAGTTGGAACCTGTCCCTAGATCCAACCTATGATGAAAACATCAGAAAGTTGTCCAGCATCCTTTGGGAAGGAACTCTTCCTTCATGGATCATAAAATTGACAAATGACAATGATTAACTGATGTCTGACAATTTCAGTTCATTAAAACACAGAGGATCTCAAACAAGGGAATTCCATAATTCCAAAATTCATAAATCATTCTTTTTTACCAACCATATCATTATTCAATGAATTTCCTGGCATTGGTCGTATTGCTTCTGTATTCACTATTATTTTAAACTCTCATACAAAGGACAATTTTGAGTAGCAAATGACAGATAATTATACATAATACTATAAGCACAGGTTATTTCTGTTATCCAAGTTCATTCTGATGACAAAGGAGATGAAAAGGGAAATGTTGCAGGATAGTTGCGTTGACCACACAAACATGAAGTTTAACATAAAACATGTAAGATCTAATACATTATTTATAATCCAAACGCTCAACAATAAGAGTACGTATAATACACATGACAGTCATGCTGAAGTTAATCTCGACAGATATCTGGGTTGTTGCTAATGGACTATATATTCTGAAGCTTGCAGTGAAAAACCGATAACTTCATCAAAAGCATCATCAGCTCAATCACTGCAGGAAATTCATTAAGTGGTAGAATATGTTAACAATTGTCAGCAAGACATTCTATTCTTGGTTAAATATTTTTATTAAATGCAAGGTTATATGGGACACACAAGACATTCTCTTCTTCGTTTAAAGAGATTTATAAAATGCAGGATTATATGGCACAGAAAAGTGCATTGAAGATAATTAAAAAGCCATTCAAGTTCAGACTGCCAACCTCGATTATGCTGATCAAAATTTTGCACAATTGAATCAGGAAATTCATGCAATCATGCAGCGAATCCAACAAAAACATTTTGCCAAGAATACTTCATTTATGAAGTCAATGGAGGCTAAGCAATTTTTACAACCAATCTAGGAGGAATTCACCAACTGTTATCAGGCATACCAGTCCATGTTGCAAAAATCGAAAAATCATGAAAACCATTTGGACCTGGTATTTTGATCAAACAAATCAGGAAAAGCAAGAACAGTCCTTGCCAATAAATTGTCAATCATGACTTTTTAGCTCTGATGTCAGTCAGAAATCATTGAGTTGTAGCAGCCATCTAGTACTGCTCCTGTAGGCATTATAGCAGTCCAGAATCTTATGAAGGGCACTAAGTTTGAGAAGAAAAAAGACCATGATCAGCAGCTGGTTGGAGATACAAGGAAAGTTTCAGATGGGGTCAACTTCAATCCAAGTCATAGGTCTATCTGCAGTCCTATGATCTTCCTGCATAAGAGAGAATATTTTCATGACTGCCTCAGGTCAAGGCAGTGGTTTTAATCTGAAGGAAATGTTATAAAGGGATTCCTTTTGTATATATCATAATGCCAGTCCCCTGCATTAATGCCAAAGTCTATCTAGTTGGCACGAAAGCGCTTAGTAACCAAAGCACCATTTTGTATAAAGATGTCATGCTGTTGAGAATGAGTGAGTTGTAAGATAGTCATTGACCGCTAGGCCTCTTGGAACAGACTGATACAAGTCATTGTATACCACCAATGTGCTAGTAAAAGGATGTAGACTGTTATGATGGTTAAAGGAAAGACGAATTCTGATATACTGTTTGCTCTAGTACACATATTTATAAATGCGTATGTGTTCTGTTTCATTCTAAATCCTTTCCAGTCCAAACTTTTGTTTGTCTAGAATAGGTGTTACACCTTCCCTACAAGGAGATTTGCTTATAAAAGACTGACACAGGACAAATATTATTCTGAAATCAAACTTCTATCGATTAACTAATGGCTTACCCTACTACATTTTGGTAGAGAAAATATTCTAGGATAATGCACGAAGCAGGAAGAAATGACAGGGAACCTAAAGAAAGCATATGAGGGAGACAGAGGTGGCCACGTAGGTCCTGAAGCCATAGCAACTAAGGTGTTATTTGCAGGTTTGTAGTGGGCAACCTTACATTGAAATTGTTTTGAATAGGTCAAAACGTTTGGCACACAACGGTGAGCAATGAGACTCGTAGAAGCAGATTTTCACCCCCTACAACAAATACACCTGCAACAATTATTTGAATGAGAAGCACTGGATTTTTCTGGTCCTTCAAGCATCCATCAGAACAGGAAAAAAGTATGTGTTTTCTAATCGCTAGAAAATATCTTATGAAGTGCGCGGAAGGAAAGCCCTAGTCTTACACCTCAGCTAAGTGCACTACAAACTTCATGAAACCTCCTACCGGTCCTTCATGAGCTTCCTTCAACGCTGAATTCACTTCCTTGTCCAAAACGCATCTTTGCAGAATTCCATCAGGTCCAATTTTGTACAATAAACCAGCTATCAATTGAAACAGTGCTGATTTGACCATGATTTTCTTCTTTTCTGCTGTTGTCAACTCCTTTGGAAGCTCCCCTGTCGACAAGTATTCACCCATGTACTTGTACCACGACGATAGCACAGTAATTGAAAATAAATGAGGAAATTCATGTGACACCCCTTCTACAAGTTCTCCGGAGCAAATCCTTGACAATTGATTCCATATCACATGTTTCTCCCCCGGTCTTACCCCCACTCAAAACACGAACTCTTGCAACATCACAAGCCACTTGCAAACTCATCCGTGAATGGCTGGCTTGTTGATCAAATATAGCAATGCTTGATGATATATGTAAAAAGTTAAAGGATTGGCAAGCAAGTAATGTCTGGATTTTTGTACCACATATACCATTTCTAATGCTTTCTGCTCCATTGTGTTGTAGTTTTTCTCTTCCCATGACAACAACCAACTTGAAAAATATATGGGGTGATCTAACCCATATTACCCCTCCTAGGCAAGCCCACATCCAATCACAAAATTGGACGCATCCACGTGGACATGAAACTCCCAATCTAGAAACACCAGAATGGGTGCGCAAACCAATTTCGCCTTTAACTCCTCAAAGGCCTTCTGGTGCTCCTCCATCCACCTAAAAGGAACACCTTTGCGTGTCAATGCGTCAAGATCGTGTGAAACTTGTGCAAAATTCTTGATGAAGCACCGATAATACCCAACATGTCCCAAAAATGACTTCAATGAACTCACATCGTATGGCACTTCCATGCTCATCATGACGCAAATTTTTCCAAGATCAGTCTTCAACCCCTCTTTGCATACCACGTGCCCTAGCAACTTTCTATACAGCCCTAGCAACTTTCCATACAACACCAGCAACTTACACTTCTTTGGGTGGTGGATAGTCGAGCATTCATACACAACTGTACACATTCTTCCAATGCCTTCAAATACTCGTCCTTTCTCCCATACAATGACCAATTATTTAAGAACACTCTGAATTTGACATTTGTTAAAAAATGTACAAAATAAACCTTTGAAACATGGCAAGGGCATTGCATAAACCGAAATGCATTTAGTTATGTGCATAAATCCCATTTTCTACCGCAAATGTCGTCTCCAATTGGTCCTCGGAAAATACTAATTCAAACAAAAATGAATGGATCTCCTGACCTGCTACTTCCCCTAGGATTGAATTAGTAAAAGGGTATAGGGAAAGGATCCTTAATGGTCATCGCATTCATACTCCAAAAATTCACACAAATGTGGATTTGGTTAATTCCCTTCTTCAAACTAATGACAATAGGTGTTACATATTCGCTCACCGTCACCTTGAATATTATTCCCGCGTCCAACATCTTCTCTATTTTTGCGTTGACCAAGGCCGCATACTTTGGACTCATTTGATATGGCCTTCTTATAGGTTGCACGCCAGGAATCAACCAAATTTGATGGATGCACAACTCGAGTGGAATCCCTTGTAAATTCTTATATGTCCATGTAAAGACCAATTTGTCACTTTTAAAACTGGGTCCCATTTGTCCCCGCAATGGATTATCTTCTCCTCCTCTCTTTCTCTAAGATTCACCGACACCATCTTCGGTGCCTCATATTTTATGGTGTCACACATGGTAGCGAAAATCGGAAAAATTGTGATTTTTTGGTGATTCAATGATTTGCCAAGTCAAATCGGATCAAATCACCAAAAAATCAGCCGTAGCTGCAGCTGCACAAGTAGAGGCTGCGGCCAATTAAGTGAACAAGTTCACTTTTTCACTTATTTTTTCAATGTAAGCTCTTCCAAACAAGAAAAAGACACTGCCTACCTGCTACCACCCCAACCCAAACATGCTAGGGCATCCTAAGAGCGAGTGGATTGCAGTTTGAAGGAATCTGGCAGCTAGCAACAGCCACCAACGACAATGCTATACATTATTAATTGATGAAATTCTCCATAAAAAGATGTTGAACTATCAATCCAAACTTATTGCTCAATATGCTTGTATATAGGAGTAATATTTAAAACCACAAATGATATGCTTGTATGCTTGTTTATTAAAAAGTTTAGTTCAAATAGTGAAGGGATTAATGGTATTGTTGTTGAGGTTTAAGGGTGTTGCCCCTTGACCCTACAAGGGGGCTCCCACCCCCTTGACCCCCGACACAGTGTTGACCGGCGTTAGCAGCCAAAGCACAAAAAGAGGCATGGACACAATGACAAAGAGATTAGAACTTCTGCTAGGGTAAAGGGCGAAGGCATTCAAAGATCTTGAGACATTAAATTTACCATGACCCATGACACATTTTGAAATTTGCACCTTTTTTATATTATAAGCAATACAAGAATATTTGAATTTTGGAAGCATTAAAATTTCTTTATTTAAGATGTGTTTTGTCACTTTCATGTGTAGTTTAAGGCTTTAAGTTTGTATCACTTACCACTTTCATGTGTAGTTTAAGCTTACAGTCTTACATCATTAATATTTGATTTGCATAATGTTAATTCATTGTGCTATGCATGAAAAAACTTTTTTCAATGAAAAATTTGTGTTTTCTTCGGTTTTTTTTTTCTATTGATTTTTTTGCCGATTCTCGATTTTTCCGAAGTCTATCATTTGCCAATTCTATTCTGGTTCGGATTTTATCTACTATGGTGTCAAGTTCCTTCACCACTTTTGCCACGACAAAAGGATAAAAGGACGTGCTAGCCTTTCATCAATTTGCCCATCGCCAACACTATACTCTGCAAAGTTTTGTGGGAAGGTCATTTTCTCTTCTTCAACTTTCATTGTTGGCTTGGCATTCTGACTACATCTCCGACCTCATACACACTTCGAGATCCTTCATCGTAGACATCCTCCTCTACGTTGATACACATATAGGTAGGCTGGAAAACTTCATCGTCCATCTGCCAATGTAGAAGTCCACTATCTGAGTGCCCTTCATCTTCCATGCCCTTCACCTTGAATATTATTCCCGTGTCCAGCATATTCTCTATTTTTGCGTTGACCAAGGTTGCATACTTTGGATTCATTCGATATGGCCTTCTTATAGGTTGCACAACGGGAACCAACAGAATTCGACGCACGCACAACTTGGGTGGAATCCCTTGTAAATCCTTATATGTCCATGCAAAGACCACCTTGTACTACATAAAAAATTTAAAAGTTGTCGCATTTAAAATTGGGTCCTGCTCGTCCCCGCAATGGATTATCTTCTCCTCCTCTCTTTCGCTGAGATTCACCTACACCATCTTGAGTCCCTCATATTTTATGGTGTCAGGTTCCTTCACCACTTTTGCCACGTCAAAAGGATGTGTTGGCCTTTTATCAATTTGCGCATCGCCAACACTGTACTTTGCAAAATTTTGTGGGAAGGTCATTTTCTCTTCAACTTCCACTACTGGCTTGGCATTTTGACTGCATCCTCTGACCTCATACACACTTCGAGGTCCTTCATCCTAGACATTCTCTTCATCCTCCAATACATTGATACACATATAAGTAGGCTGGAAAACTTCATAGTCCATCTTCCAATGTTAAAGTCCACTATCTAAGTGCCCTTCATCGTCCATGCCCTCCAATTCCAACACTCCATTTGGTTCTCATCCGTTCTCCCACTCTTCCTCTTCCGATGATGAACTTCCAGATTCGTTAGATGTCACCAATCCTGTAATGACCCTCCCCAAACTGAGTTTTGATGATTTGCACTGTTTTTGGGTTTTTTCGTATTTTTCTGATTTTTTTGTATTTTCTGAGTTTTAACAGTTTCAAAACCCCTAACTTTGCACTTGAACAACTTTTAAACAAATAGAAGAAAAATTCTATAAACTTGGAAATAACAAGATAACACCTTTATCTAAACTTCTACCAAAGGAAATGTCAAATTACGATCATACCCGAAAGATACGATTTTTTGAAGTTGACAGAAAATAACACTGGTTATCAGCAACCCAGAAATTTGATTTTCATTGATATCTTCAATTACATCGCTTTCTCCACCATGAAATTGATACAAAATGATATAATGGAGCTGGGCGCCCTTGCTACACACAACAAACTAACCAAAATGCAAGAGACTGAATTATCTAAACCCACGCCAGGCAAGCACAGGTACGACCAAGTGTTGGAGTTGTACGACCAGCCTGAAAAACCACAATCTGAACACTAAATCCCGGGAAACTCTCCTCAATATGGTCGCTATGCATAGAAAGTGATTGTGCAAACCCTGGAATATCAAACCCTAACTGAAGATGCCACAAACTCTAAAATATAGAGGCCCATAATAGTACGGCCTATGCTGGAGAGTGAATATAATATAATATCAACAAATAATACCACAATCACCTCCAAAAACCCACTGATTTCTGAAAACAATGAAGCTCTATGCACCCTCTGTGCTGAAGATGCTCAAAATCACCCTGAGAGTATCTTTCAACTCCGAAGATGATGTTCCTGCTAGAGGATTTCGTCTCCAAACAAGCTCAAACCCTTGCAAAATGCCCTGCAAGTTTTCTCTCCAAGAGAAGCCAAATAAAATATATCCAAGCATATCAATATGAGAGCAAGCAATCAAATAAATAGACTCCTCATTGAGAAGTTTCCTCCTGTGGGCTCAATGTGGGATAAAACATAAAGTCACCTTATAAAGTCACTTTATAATTAAAACTCCTTTTTGCTCCAAAAAACCCCTTTTTAATTAAAAATATAGATATCTGATGTGCAAGGCTCCAAAATAAAGCGTCTATGATTTAAAACTTTTAATTCCCTTTCCAACGAGCTATAACACTTAGGCGCCCATTAAATTATTTAATTAAAATGGCAACCTTAGAAGAAAATAATTAAATATAGCTCGTATTAACACCCAAATTACGGAAACGGTCGGAAAGCATCGGAATCGAAAACCGACTGCACAAGAGTGATACCGATGATGAATAATGATGAACGGACCTGACTGGGTGACTTACTATAAATAGACGCTCTCTCCAAGAATCTTGGAGAACAAACTAGAAGCTGGGTACAACCTCGAAAAGTGTCATCGGGGTCCTCTAGACCACCTGAGCTCAATGCCATCATCGGAAATCCCCTCTTGACACGTTTGACGGACTCCAAGAGAGCCAGGGTCAACCACAGTGCTAAAGTGACCAAGAATGGGGACATTACAATCCTCCCTTCCCAAAGATTGCTTGTCCTCAAGCAATACCAACACAACATCAAAATCAACAGTCTGAACCAGTTTGCAACCAACTGTTATCCCAAGGTCCCATGTCCTCCTTAGAAAGAAACCACCATGCTGACGCTGCGCCACTCTGATCACAACAGGAAATCCACTGTGCTCAATTAGCTCAAGACTAAACTGCAGCTCCATAATATGATCACCCTCCAATCTGAAACTGATATGCCTGTCTACGCTGGAATGAAATATCTCTTGCCAAGTCATATTAGCAAGAATATCATCAGGTATCTCACTGCTAGTCTCCACCATGGGCCAAAAGAAAGACAATCTACTCAATAGGAGAACGAAGTTCTCCACATATCTCATCATGAAGTCCCCATAGTAATGAAGAAAAGACTCGGTCAAGAGGCAATCATGAGAAGCAACAACAGTACCTATCCTGAAAGTGACTTTGCAATCGGGAGCTAGTATCCTCTCATTGACACTAAACCTCCTAGTGTCTACTGAGCAATCCCAAGCACACCAATCCACTGTCATCATCAAAGCATCACCTGAAAGTATAATTGCCAGCAATATGGAAAATCTACAGTAATCATCAATCACCCAAGTAGAGAAATAGACTATCTGCTCAATACCCCAAAGGTTTCCCACAAACTGCTGGTAAGAAATCTGCAATTGACCATCATCTAATGTCACCATACTCAGCACAAAAATGTTGGGGCAGAAACTAACACCCAAATCTCTGACCCCTAGCACAAAGTCCCTACCATGAGTGCTAGTAACGTCTCCATAGTTAAGTGCATGAACACCCAACCAAAAATGAAATTGAGAAACCAACCCAAACATTCTCTCAATCCATCGGGTATAACTCGGTTGATTCCAGGTACTACTTCCATCTACAATCATCAAGGTATCCTTTGGCATAATAACTACCAGCATCAAGAAGAGACCGCAATGGTCACCAAACAACCATGTTGAGCATAAAATTAACTGCATGATTCCTGAAGAATCACTCACAACCGGCTGCCCACCAGCCAAGTATGGATAAAAAACTATTTGCTCAGAGACAAATTTCAATAAACTCATCACTAGAAAGTGAGGGCAGCAACAAAAAAACTGATAAACTGCAGTAGACCAACCATCCAACATGATCTCGAACCCCTGAAAAAGTATACTGCTCAGCAAATAAGCATTATACTCAGTATAACTCGCCATGGTGACTCCATAATAATGTCGGTTAGCCCCTGAAAAGTGGCTGATATAGAAGAGGGCGGCAATGTCAACTCTGAAAATGACCATCCTGGGAATGCTTCCGCTGCCCAAAGCTGGAAACACCCTAGTGACACTTAAACTCCAAGTGTCCAAAAAATCATCCCATGGATTCAAACACTCCCACTCAGCAGAAATTATGAGAGTCTCATCAGGAAATATATCAATCTTCAATATGAAATGACAACTAACACACTCTCGAAATGCCCATATAACCATCCAATAATGAAACAGGTCAGCTGCAACACTTGTTGCTTTCAAGGAAAACCAATAACTAACCTCTCCAACAAACTGAACAGTCTGAATATGAGGTAACATACCACTGTCCAAGACTGAAATCATCTCATAATCTGATTTTTGATAAATCAACATTGTATAAGGAGTACATATGCCAAAAATATGAAATATGACGGTCAAAATATAAAATCTAAACACATCCCAAGCTGAAATTACCTCCCAATAAGTCAACAAGTCTGCAAACCTCCAGTCCTGGTTCAGGATCTCTCTCCAATCCACTTGTATGAACACAAATGGAGTTGTAACATGGCTGCTCAAGGAGTATACAGCAGTAAACCTCCCACTCCATTGATCAACAATCCTCCAAGGTATCCTTCTCCCATCATCCTTCATGTCTAGAAGCACATGCATATGATTCAAGGTATTTCCAAGAGTAACATCACACATCATAAAAAGTTGATCCAAAACATCATCAATGTCATGACAAGATGAGAGGACAACTACTGTTTTGTTCTGCAAATAAAGACTCGTGCAAGGAAGACAACTCTTATTCCATGTTGCCCAAAAACTGAATGGAGCACCTGGATCCCAAATTCTTATGTGATGATATGCATGTATTCCTTCACCCTTCTTATGATGCCTCATTTGATTAAAACAATCTTGTATGGATGAAGAACAAAGCATCATACCTCTATGCAAGGGATTATAGGCCAACAAATGATCAAATTGTCTACCTTTAGTTGCTGGTCTGAAAATTGCAGCAAGCTCCATCCCAACATTATGCTCAAATGCATACTCCACATCATGTCTTCTCTGCATGTCGTCCCTGTATGTTTCATGAAATGAAACACTCCGCTCATCAACTGAAAAATTGTCATCAGAATGATCCACAAGTTCATCACAAGTGCCAAGTGAAGCATCCCTCTCATGTGTATCATGAAAGTCCACCTCATAAAGTGGGTTATCAAATGTCACAACTTCACCCATATCAAAGAGTGGGTTATCAAAAATTTTGTAATCACCCCACCCAAGGTCTTCATCAAATTTAGGTGCCAACACACCCGGATCCCAAGGACTGAAGAGCTGATTACTTAATTCTGCCCCAACAAGTTCTTTTTTCCTACCATGCATGTTTGTCTCTGTATGTAGTTCACTCTGTAAATCACCAAAGAAAATGAAGCTATTCGGAACATTTATTACATTAGGTTCAGCTGGGATACCAAACCCAAATCCACATGTGTCTTCATTACTAGAATGTGATGATGAAATAGTATCATATACTAATTGAAAATCTGTTTTATGTTCAACATGTTTAGCATCTAAAAAATCATTTGTGAACTCATAAACAGGGGCTGCCTTGAAATTTGAAACAATCCCATCATGCTCTTTTCCTGCAATACTATTAGCGCCTTCAACACTTTTGTCATCAAAACAATTACTAACCATGGAGTCTTCAATAATTTGTTCCACAACCACATCCAATGTTGCTGGTATAATGTTTTCATTAGGTGCATGCAAGTCAAATGAACCAATCTGAGACTCATTCATACATACCACATAAAAAGTGTCATTGTCTTCACACAAATTTTCTGTTTTGATCTCCTCTTCCTTTCCATCTTCTTCGCTGTCCAAAAATGGCCTCAACTTCTTCTCACATCTTCTCACAACACTATCAACCAATTCATGAGCAACAGGTGAAGCAACCAAATATCGCCTCCAAACAGCCACTAACATAGTCCAAAGTGGCTGAGGAATTTCGTCACTTTCATTGATGATCAAAACCATAATATCTCTCATGGCTGCAATAACATTATCAGTATGTTTTGATCTAGCTGTAGCAATAAAATGATGAAACATTTGGTAAATCAAATCATCCAAGCTCAAGTCTAACATGATGTTACCCAATCTAGTTCTTGCAAAAGTCTCAAGTATAGTAACTCTCCTAGCAAAATGAGAGCTTTTGACCTTTCCCAACCCTCTAAAACTATCAACCAACAACTGCATTACCATTCTCAATGTGTCATTTCCATAAGGCTCCTTAGGTGCTGATATTCTCATAATTTCACTTAAACAGGAAGTAACCATGAGTCTTACCTCCTTGTCTGGGTGACTCAATAAATTTGGCTCAACCAAAGAAAACACCAAGGGATTCAAAGCAATTTGCATAATGTAAGAAGGTGAGCTAACAACCTTGTCTAAACTTTTCTCCACATCCCTTAAGGAATTGAGAAGGTTTTCTATTGACGGGAACGGATGTTCAAGATTCTTACCTGCAATGTAGAGCTTCACATACAAATTTTTGGGGTTCCTTTTCAACTTCAAGTCAAATTTAATCAAGAAGTCCATAAAATATGCAAATGACATATCATCCTGATAATCATCTCCCATTGATTGATATGCTTTATAATCTTTCCAAAATACCTCTTCTTCACTGAGTGGCTCCATGAATCCACAGGCTGGCAGAGTTGACTTGTGCTCTGATACCACTATAATGACCCTCCCCAAACTGAGTTTTGATGATTTGCACTATTTTTGGGTTTTTTCGTATTTTTTTTATTTTTTTGTATTTTCTGAGTTTTAACAGTTTCAAAACCCCTAACTTTGCACTTGAACAACTTTTAAACAAATAGAAGAAAATTTCTATAAACTTGGAAATAACAAGATAACACCTTTATCTAAACTTCTACCAAAGGAAATGTCAAATTACGATCATACCCGGAAGATACGATTTTTTGAAGTTGACAGAAAATAACACTGGTTATCAGCAACCCAAAAATTTGATTTTCATTGATATCTTCTATTACATCACTTTCTCCACCATGAAATTGATACAAAATGATATAATGGAGCTGGGCGCCCTTGCTACACACAACAAACTAACCAAAATGCAAGAGACTGAATTATCTAAACCCACGCCAGACAAGCACGTGTACGACCAAGTGCTGTAGTTGTACGACCAGCCTGAAAAACCATAATCTGAACACTAAATCCCGGGAAACTCTCCTCAATATGGTCGCTATGCATAGAAAGTGATTGTGCAAACCCTCGGAATATCAAACCCTAACTGAAGATGCCACAAACTCTGAAATATAGAGGCCCATAATGGTACGGCCTATGCTGGAGAGTGAATATAATATAATATCAACAAATAATACCACAATCACCTCCAAAAACCCACTAATTTTTGAAAACAATGAAGCTCTATGCACCCTCTGTGCTGAAGATGCTCAAAATCACCCTGAGAGTATCTTTCAACTCCGAAGATGATGTTCCTGCCGGAGGATTTCGTCTCCAAACAAGCTCAAACCCTTGCAAATGCCCTGCAAGTTTTCTCTCCAAGAGAAGCCAAATAAAATATATCCAAGCATATCAATATGAGAGCAAGCAATCAAATAAATAGACTCCTCATTGAGAAGTTTCCTCCTGTGGGCTCAATGTGGGATAAAACATAAAGTCACCTTATAAAGTCACTTTATAATTAAAACTCCTTTTTGCTCCAAAAACCCCTTTTTAATTAAAAATATAGATATCTCATGTGCAAGGCTCCAAAATAAGGCGTCTATGATTTAAAAAATTTAATTCCCTTTCCAACGAGCTATAACACTTAGGTGCCCATTAAATTATTTAATTAAAATGGCAACCTTAGAAGAAAATAATTAAATATAGCTCGTATTAACACCCAAACTATGGAAACGGTCGGAAAGCATCGGAATCGAAAACCGATTGCACAAGAGTGATACCGATGATGAATAATGATGAACGGACCTGATTGGGTGACTTACTATAAATAGACGCTCTCTCCAAGAATCTTGGAGAACAAACTAGAAGTTGGGTACAACCTCGAAAAGTGTCATCGGGGTCCTCTAGACCACCTGAGCTCAATGCCATCATCAAAAATCCCCTCTGACACGTTTGACGGACTCCAAGAGAGCCAAGGTCAACCACAGTGCTAAAGTGACCAAGAATGGGGACATTACAAATCCTTCACTAACGGGCTGGTTCTTCAAATTATTTACATACTTGTGTTGGCCGTTCTTGAAATTTAAGCAGTCTTCCTAGTTTTGGTTCAATCGTATGCTGGTTTATGCATAGCAATAACCACAAAGTCCAAGATAAACATTAGATCAGCAATATTCACTCTCTATGCAGTAAAGACTCCTTTCAATTTGATACCATACTGATTTGTGCCATACAGTCGAAAGTTGGGAGACCACAAAAAAGGTGCCCCCAAGTATTTTCAAGCAGTTCGTTTACACTTGAACCCCCATCAACAATTACGTGCGTCAACTTGTGATTCAACAACTCAATATGAATCAGTGTTGGCTTCTTCCCATCATCGATCATCAAGACTGTTAGGTCAATGTACTAATCCTTTGCTACTTTCCTTGTCTCCAGTTGACATTGTAACTCTTCTATTCTCCTTGTCCACACCATTTCTCCAATCATCGCATATAGCCCTGGTATCATGCACAGTAAACCGGACACCTTCACTTCAACATTTATATCCAAAACTTGCGTTGCCAACTGCTTTGTTGACGTTTCTTTGTCTTCAATGATGATGGGTTCTTTCAGCTTCTCCTAACTTTCACATTTCTTCTTTGATCTGTACACGTGCTTCCTACCATTTCTCCTTCTCCTTGGCAGGGTTTGAGTACTACTCCATCCTCCACGCTTGTGCCCGAGTCAGCGCTAGCATGTGTTTGTCCTTTTGCACTTGTTGCTAGTCTACTTAAGGCTCTTCTATGTCAATGAAATTGACATTCTGCAAGTTGCTTGTGCTTGCCTTCTTTGGATAGTTTGCCTCCTTATGATTGGTAGGTCCGCACGATCTACACATCATTGCATTATTGTTCCCAGTTCCTCCTCTCGTTGGAGCATTTGTACAATTACGTGGGAAGTGTCTACACTCTTGACATCTACACTAAATGATTGACCTTCCATCAAAATCATATTGCAATCGTCCTTCACCTCCTGTAGTTTGATTCCCTTGTGGCGATTGTCTCCTCGCCAACAAACTCCGTTAGCACTCCGCTGTCAACATGCAACTCTTCCTCACCAACATGCACTCCTTGCGTCCAACATGCCAATCTTCCATGTGCTCCGCTATCCATGCACTCCTCACTCTTGCTATTCGTGATCCTCAAGCTTCATCTCGTCGATTGCTCACTTGCCATTCCACGTCCACGTCTCCCATGTCCTTGCGTCAAGTTATTTTTCATTCGCCTCTCTCGTCTCCAAGATCCATGTAGTCGTTGGCTCGAACTTCAAACGACAACACCAAATGTAGCACGATGGTGATATTCCGCAATTGAAGGAACATAGAAGCAATGACAATAAATTAGGAACACAGTTCAACAACATGCAATCAAAACAATATTCAAAACAGTCTCGTATCTTAGTCCAAATGACCTACACACATAATCACGTATGCTTGACGGCCCTACACAAGTTAGACGACCTTGTATGCACTTCAAATGGCTTTGGCTTAGCATGGAACGGCCTAGTCTAACATTCTAGACGACTTAGTCTAAATGTCTATAGTAAACAAAATAAGATGGAAATAGTTCGGACAGTCTATCTACAACAATACCAATCACTCACAATCCCATGCACAAGGCTTACATAGTCTGCACAACAATGGCTGAATGGAAATATTGTCATTATCTACAAGAATACATGTCTGGTATGGAATGCAATTATCTCCTGATGCACCCGTACATAGCATGCACTTCCTCTATTCTTCGTACCCTCTTTCAAATGAATGAGAGGTCCTATTTATACATTTTGGAGGTAGTTACTCCCTTAACCACCTACCCAACACCTCATCATTTTCTTGCATTACATTTGTCATGCATTTACATTTCATTTCATGACTAACTAATTATACATGCATTCCAACACTTTATCGTAGTATAACAAAACTACAACATTACAAAATTGTATGTGCGTGTACTTGAGTTCCGATGCACTATGTGATGTCTGAGGTGACGCTTGAGATGGTGCCACATCTGAACTAGCGCCTACAGGTTTCACATTATTGTTGACCAATGATAAGGGTACACACATTATAATAAGGAAAATGTTGACAACACTAGCACTTAAACTAAATACATCTATGTCCTATTTACCAAATGTCCACATATGACCCAACTATGTAAATGGGATTCAAATAGTACACTTCATTACAATAGCATGGGAAAAACTGAAAATAGTGCTCCAAAGTCGAAAATACAAAATTAAGAATATAAATTTACAAACCCATGAAATGGCTGGACACTGGGATAGTCACTGTTTTAAGTGCCATGAAACCAAAACCGAACTTTGTCATCCTAAGTCATCTCGTTGCCGACAAGGACTATCATCTAGTCGTCTAACAAGGGGACTATCATTTGGCCGTCAATGAAGGGACTACCATTAGGTTGTCTTATGGAGAAGTTGTTTGATCGTCTAACGAAGAGACTGTCATCTATCCATTTGATAGGGAGGTCGTTTGGTCATCCCCCTCTGAACATAGAATCACTTGGTTGTCTAGTATCAGGGTCATGTGGCCATTTGGGAATCTCCATTTGGGCTTACCGTCTAGGCTTACATTCCAGAGCTGACCACTGAAGGCAACTGTTTTTGTCATGTCGTCTGAGGGTGCCATCTGTCTTCATTGAGGCAACCATCTAGAGGGTGTTGTCTAGGCCATTGGGTAGCAATAGAACATTTAAGCAGCAATTTTAGTGTTGCATGTTGACACAAACATAGGTGGCAATAGTTGTCCGTCATATTTTTGATGTGGTCGATTGCACGCAACAAAGTAAGCAATGGTTACTCGCAGCAAGTCATAATGTAGCCAATTGTGAAACACGTATAAAATAGAAGGAAGCAATGTCTACATTCAAAAGTATGACAAGACATTCAAATCCATTCATGCTTCTACCCCCAACGTTCAATTCGTCTATCAATGGTGATGCTAAAAAGTCTAGAGGATGGAATAGATGTAGGTAGACGATTTGACACGTGAAGAAATGTCATGTCTACATGAGCGCACATATGCATGAACGCACAAGTGTATGCACATGCACACATGGATGAATGTGCCACAAGTTGGTGATACATGTAAATGAGTTGTCATATGTAAACGTTGTCACATAATGTTGTTGTGGGTGTACATGGCAACATGTGTTTGTAATAAATATATTGTAATTTTATGGAGTAATTTTTCATGTATACGAGTGGTTTGATGCTAGTTGGATAGTTGCCAACAGCCTACTAGTCCCATCATACCTAAATGTACACAATCTACCATGGTAAAGGGAAATTGGCTAGGGAGTTGTTCGTTGAGGTATGATATCAGTCAATGCTAGTTAAGGCATGTTTGTGTGTTGTACACTTGACCAGACCATGATGTACTCCAACCATCCGAGAGAAGTTGCAGTAGATTTGAACTTGGAATGGCACAAATTCAAGTTTCATACTTGGAAGGAATCGATGGAAAACCTTTGACAAGAAAGTTAGACTTCTATGGGATAAGATCATTGTAGAAATTTACAAGGGATAACCAAATTTGCGTGGTCATATAACCAGAGGCAAAAAGAATTGTTGGGCATCCTAGAATATCTATTGATAGATGGATCAAGTTCCAAAGTATAGAAAGAATATGAGAGTGGTCCCTTTGATGTTCTAGGAAGGCCTTGACAAGTGTATGAACATAGAAAGATAAAGCAAAACAAGCAATTAGAGTAGGACACAAAGTGACTCTATTGATGCTTGCAATATGGAGAGACAATCTCAATTGATGCCCTCTCAAAGGATATGATGAAAATATCCAAGGAATTGAAAGAAAAAGACAGCAAAGAAGGAAAGAAAATTGATGCACAAATTGTAAAGCAAACCACACCAACACAAATTGCTCAAACTAAATATTTATTTTATAAAGAACACAACACTAAACAATGCTCGTTCAATTTGAAGAAGAATCCACAAGTCCTTGCTCAAGGAGATAGTTTGATCGTAGTCAGCCCTTCAAAACAAGGTGGTGCTATTGGAGGGTTTTGAAACCCTTAGACAATGAGAAATCAAAACCAAGGTTGAGATGGCAAAGGTGAAAGAATCCAATATCATAATAACAAGCCTATGATTTACGGCAGAAAATGTAATGAAAGGAGCCATCTTAAACCAGATTGTTTGCATACAAATCAGAACAATAATCGATTGACGAGCCAATCGTGTGGACCATAGAACAATAATGACAATCATTTACCCTAAAGATCACAGAATGTAACCAGATGACAATCATTGCCCCAAGCTGAGAGAAGAATTGGGGGGGAGGAGGGGAAAATAGGTAAGCGGATAAATTGGTCCACATGAATGCCATAAATGCATGAACGTCCACATAAGCATAAGCATAGTTCATTTAAGTTATACATAGTTGTGTCATATGGTACCTTTCCATGTTATAAGTGATGTAATAAAATAGCGTCATAAGTTACGGTTACTTTCATTTTTATATGTGCAGTTAGGTAGTTGAGTAGGTATGATAGTTGCTAACCGCCTAATATTTCACATGATATCTATATGTAAATGGTTTTATACAAGATTGAGACTAGTTCCTTGCTTGTTGCTTCTGCCTACCCATTCACCTAACAGTAGTTTGACCTAGACAAGGAATGAAAAAATCAGAATTCAGTCATTAATCTGAATGATCGCATTCATGAAGTAACTTCCACAATCTCTAGTAATTTGCAACAACTCACAAAACTTCGAAATTATTTGGTCATACATGAATCTGTTTGTACTCTAGGCTAAAGCAGAATGGGTTGCTATTCCAATGAAAAGGAAATATACAAGAAAAAATAAACAACAAAACAACACTAAAAGGAACAATCCATATGTAGAAAAAAAAATAGCACAACAGAAACATACTATACTGTGTCTACAACTGGGGCAGTAATGCATCAACATACAACCAACATCCATATGCTATCAACAATACAATATATGATACATGATCCATAATGATCACAAATGAAAGAGATGTATATATACAGCCATGGTGTGCATGGAAGGTAGTTGCATAATGGCTAACTACTTGCTCAGACTTGTACACACAAACAAAAATTTATCCCACTTTTACATACAAAACATGTCACACGTGACACACAACATAACCTAAGCACAAAACTATAGACTATGAATGTACATAATTGCTCTCACATGTGCAATGCACACACATTCGTCTAGTTATGATTGCGGCAATGCTTGAGCTGGCGCCACGTTATAACTATTTCTTACATCTGCCCTCCCTTTATATTGGTCAATGTCCTTGTAGACTGCATCTCTAGATCTAGGAGGGCAGGCTGGTCTACAAGAGCTAGTATTGGCACTAGTTCAGAAACAAGTGTTGGTAAAGGTACAGGTGTTGGTACTTGTGGCTGCCCAACAAGAAGGGCCTCCAATCTCTCAACCTTGATACATGTAGCAGTATACCTCTCCTTCATCTTTTTGTCATATCAGCATGTTTGGCCCACTGATGGCATAACGTTGCTTCTTCATGTTTTTGCACCTTTTGTATCTTTTGTTGTTGGAGTTGCCATGGCAATGGGCATCTCTATCGTGACAATGTATTAATCCACAACTACAACTATGACCATGATCTCTCATGTTTAGATGCAAAGTAATGTCCATGTTGTGCCTTTGACAAATGTGGGTGCATGTAGTAGCTTTTTGTTGCACATGCATTGTGTGGATGTGATGCTTCCCACTAGGGCATCAAAGTACTAGCCTTAGTTCCTTACAGCTTCTAGACAATGAATTATTTGCCCTAGGCATTGTATGGAAAAAGCCCTAGACAACATACAAACTCTATAAATTTGATGCACTCTTTTGTTTCTTGGACAACGTGAATAAAGGCTCTTTGTCCTGTAAATCCCTTGCTGGTTCTCAAATGGCAACAAGGGTTTCCTTTGGTTTGGCGGCATCGAAGAATTCTTCCCTCTATACAATAGCGCAAACCTAGCTCTTATGCTCCTTGGATGGCTTCTTCACCTCTGACGACAACTTCTCCCATGGCAACACACATGGAAATGATGGGAGAATATAAAAAATTCTATGTTTCACTTGTATGCAAAACACTTGGTAGCACACATGGACACACGTCAGCAAGTGATGTCCTCCACACACCACCTGTTTATATGGCATAGGAAAGTCAAACAACCACACAGCCTTGCCAAACAACTTGTTTGTCGTTTGTTGGACAACTAGTTGGTTTGGCCAGACAACCTATATGTTATCCTCAAATATGGTCTTGCTACATCACCCAAATGGCCAATTACCTTGTTCATTCTGACACTTAGAAATTTCTCCTGCTCAATCGTAGGGTTGTCTTGCTTAAGCCAAACAACCTCCTTTGTCGCCCAAATGGCTTCCTCTTTGGGGCAGTTGGCCCATCTATCAGCCTATACTGCAACTACTTCCAACATTTGAAAATTTTCAAGAACGAGCGCCTTCCATGCATCGAAGATCTTCCCTCTACCACTAACAACTTGCCTCTACACTTGAATGTTAACCTTGTTTATCCAAACAGCCTTTGGTTTACCCAAACAACCTGGTTTTGGGGCCAAACAGCTATGACCTTGGGCTAGGCAGCCTAGGCCCAAGCCTAGACAGCCTTGACCCAAACAACCCAAGTCTATACAATAATGGCCATGGGCTAGACAACCCTATGCCAAACAACCCTCTTTGAAACTGCTTATGTCATCGTCTAGACGTGACACTTGGTCATTTTCTCTGTTTTCAAAGACGTGTTCACATCTTCGTACTCTCTAGGACGTAGTTGCACCATGGATGCATCGTCTCCATACATATAAACCCATGTCCATATTTACTTTAGATTGACAATGTTCATGCCTTGCATCTAAGGGATGCCACATTGGTAAAAGTTTCTTCTGTGCAATAACAAACTAAAAAGGATACAACAACAATTTAAGCGATTATGTTCATTCTGCCCACACATGCATATACTTGTCTTTAAATTGCTTCCATGTTCGAATTTTGATATGCCAATGCAAGTGTCACCTGAACTCGAGCTCAAACTGGTATCAAAACTAGAGTTGCACCATCTCTTGGCTTCCACAACTTCAATCATTATCGCACAATCACAACAATTTTTAGAAACATAGGATGATCGATTTCACCTCCGACTATTTCATCTAGACTGGTCGTCACTTCAGAACTCACACACAACAAAATTTTGTTGCAAATTTGCCTTATGCCTTGCGCATGTTGTCTACTCAACTCACCAATGCACACATTCAACTGGCCACTCTTGCACAACTATTCCAATTTCTTAGCATATGTTGAGCTACACACGACCAATTGCTACCAACATACCTTGTTCACTCTCATCACTATTTTCTGCGTGAAGCTCATCCATCACACACAAGTTTCAAATTTTTGGAGGCATGTGTGGGCACCAATTCTAAGAAGCAAAAGTGAAGTGTTTGTAGAAACGTCCAAGGAACAAGCACTAATTTGAATATAATGAAATGAACTGAAATGCAATGTAATGTCAAATGAAATGCAGTCGTCATTTGTTAAACCTTAATATTTGATTATTTGTAAGGTTGGCTTAAGTTCTACGTAGGAAGGGAAAACAATTATGTAACGTGTCCTGGAAACCGTTGTTGCCAATGGCTAGGACTACACTATAAATAGGACCCCTTCTTCATTTTGCAAGTACGATGGTGTATGGATGTATGCTTGGTTGATAGCAAGAGCGAGACGTATGGTTGTATGTTGGAGTTACAGAGATATCTGAGATCTTTGCATTGTATGCCTTTGAGGCTAACCTATTAATGGAAGATACATCTTATGCTCTCATTATGTGTATGGTTGTGTGTTGATGTTTGTGTGATTAGATTGTTAGATTCTAGTGCAAAGTGAATTGGTTGTCAAACGATCGCAGCATAGACGTTGTCAAGGGTTGCAGTTGTCGTCAGAGTCGCAAACATTGTCAAGCAAAGGCCGCCATCGAAAGAAGCCGACATGGAGTGGAGAAGTCGTCGTCTGAGCAATCACCATCTAGGATTGCAATTTGTGTCATGCCATCATGTCATCATGCCATCACGAGGGGTGTCATCTGAGACTACAAGTTGGAATTGTCGTCTAGACATTGTCTTTAGAGTTTGTTGTCATGCCAAGGTGCCAACTAGCGAAAGTGTCATCTAGCTAAGTGTGTTTGTCTGAGTTAGACATGCCATTTGAACTTTGTACGAGAATACTTTGTCGTCTTTGGGATGTTGTTGTCTAGGACTGATCACACTTTCTATTGACTGCATTCCATTGGTTTAAACCTGTCATTCCCTCATCCTTGGGAATCCTCACCATTATGCTACATTTGGCGTCATTGCCTAATCAAAGTATGGGTCGATAGAGATTGAAGCATTAGGCTTAGCACGCATGAAGAACAAAGAGGTGAATGACAGATTTGAGGTTGCGTGGATGACGAAGGAGGAATCAAGGAAGAACTTTGAAGCAACCTATAAGAAGTGCAAGACTTGCTAACCAAGGATTGCAGCCAAGAGAAGAACTTACGCAACCAGAAGTAGAGTGAGTTTGGAACCCTCAGGAAGACGATAGTACGAGGGAGGAAAACGAAAGGTGGCAGACATTGTTGCTAACAATGGAGAACGAGGTGCGAGAAGAAGTATATCAAATAGCCAACAAGAGTTACGTAAGTCAAGACGCCAATGTGGAGCAAGCACAAGGAGACAAGTGGATGATCACACCTAAGCAAGCGGGTAGGAGTTTGTCAAGGGGTGCAGAGGATGGGAGTCAGGCACCGAAGCAACCACACGAGAGTGTTTGGGCAAGAAGGACGAATCCACCACTTGTATATTCGTGAAGGAGGTCGCGAAGTATTGGTGAACCTGAGTTAGAACAAAGGCTATTTGAAGGACGAGAAGCATCTCAAGATCACGAAGAACCAAGAGAAGAGGTACAAGGAGAGGAGCAACAAGAGGAATTGCCAAGAACGGAACCGCATTGGGCTGAAGTACTATTCGAGCCAAGCGGAAGTGAATTAGAGGAAGAAGGAAACCGTTCACCAATGGCAAATATTGCCAACCAAGCGGGGAAGCAAAAGTGCCCACCCTTTAGCGGAGAAGGGAAAGAAGATCCCGCATGACATATTGGAACTTGCACGACAATTTGGAAAGCAAATAGGGTAAGATACCCTAAGGCCTGGTTACAATTATTCCCAACCACATTACGGGGGATCGCAATAGACAGGTATTTAAAGAAGGAAGCAATGCAACCTTTCGAGACATGGGACACCCTAGTGGAGGAATTCAAGGAGTTCAAACTTTTATGAGATACATAAATTATAACAGAAATATACTCCACTAAACAAAAGAAAGATGAAGACATCAAAATTTATAATCGTCGGTTAAAGCAACTAACAGACAAGATGGAGTTGAAACCGATAGATGGAATGCTAAAGCGGTGGTTTATCGATGGATTACTACCAAAATATAGGAAGAAAATGAAGATTATCCCATGCTCAACATATGATGAAGCTTATGAATGAGCTTGAAACTTTGAGAGCGAAGCAAAGCAAACAGCAGTGGGAATTGGAGGTCACTATAGAAGTGAAGATTCAGATAGTGACAAGGAAGACGTGCACATGGCAATCCAATCAATGCGAAAATATTTTGAAAGGATGATCAAGGAAGTCAAGGGAGAAGTGAAGAAAGAAAAGAAAGAAATATGGTGCTCGAACTATAAGACAGAAGGGCACACGAATATAACTTGTCCCAAGAATGCATACTATAATATATGTGAAGTGTTGGGGCATGTTGTCATAGAATGCCCATTCAATTTGAGAGGAACAAGGCATCACACCATGACGATGCAAAAAGAAGAAGAGAAACCGAATACCTCAAAGAATGCACAAGGTGCGACTAGTGGAGGATATCGGAATAATCGTCGTGGTGGACGACAATACCAACAAAATAATCGACAAGGAGGACAAAGTCGATTACAGTATAATTTCGATGGGAGACCAGTCATCCAATGTAGGAATTGCCAAGAATGGGGACATTTTGCAAAGAACTGTCCCAACCCACAAACAGGAGGAACGAATGGGAATAATGCAATGCACATGTGTAGGTGGTGCGGACCAAGCAACCACAAGGAAGTAAATTGTCCAAAGAAGGCAAGTTCCAGTGGAACCCAAAATGTCAATTTGATTGACATAGGTGAATCAATAAACCAACAGAAAGGAAAAGCAGGTGCTAGCAGTAACAAGAGCTCAAGCAAGGAAGGCTGAGCAATACCCTAATCCTACCAAGGAAAAGGAGCGATGGCAGGAAGCGCATGACATGATAAAGGAAGAATTGGAGAAAACAAAGCAAGAAAGACTACTCCATGAAAAGCCATTGAAGAAACATGATAAACAATCATCAACAGAGCAATTGGCAGCACAAGTATTGAACACAACAGTTGAAGTAAAGGTGTCCAATTTACTTGATGCTATACCCGAGTTATATACAAAAGTAGGAGAAATTGCGTGAACCAAGAAGGTAGAGGAACCAAAAGAGGTCATGACAATTAAGCAAGACCAATTCATAGATCCTACAATATTGATGATTGAGGTAGGAAAGAAGCCAACTTTGATTCATATGGAGTTATTGGATCATAAGCTAACACAAGTGATTGTGGATGGAGGATCTAGTGTGAATGTCATGCCGGAGAAGACTTGGAAAGATATTGGGGCACCATTTTTGTGGTCTCCAAATTTTTGGTTGTATGGAGCGGATCAGTACGGAATAGAGATGAAGGGCATACTGACAAATCAAAAGGTAAGGATAGCCGATCAAGATTTCATCCTAGATTTTGTGGTGATTGCAATGCAAAAACCAGCTTATGATGCATTGCTAGGACGTGGATGGCTAAGAATGGCCAAGGTGAATCATAATTGGGAGAAGGAACGTCTTACCTTCAAAAAGGGCCAACACAAGTATATGATAAATTTGAAGAATCAGTCTGTAAGTCAGGATATAGCGACTTCAGATGAATTAGGAAGCTCGTCATCAAATGAAGAAGGTGGATATGAGCCAGATGAAGGAGTGTTGGAACTTGAAGATTGTATGGAAGATGAGGAAGACATTGATAAAGGACTTTTCCATTGGCAGATGGAAGACTATGAGGTATTCACGCCACATTGTTTTTGCCTCCACACGGAAAAGGAGGACCAGGATGAAAAGAAGAAAGATGTGCAAGAAGTCGGCCAAAGTAGTCGAAGGAAATCCATGACAAAGAAGGACGAAGAAAAAGAAAAGTGGACATTTCTAAAAAAATTTTGCAGAGTACACGATAGGAGATGCAGTCATTGAAGACAAACCAGCTCACCCGATTGATGTACTCAAAGCAACGGAAGAACCAGATATTGTAAAGTATGAAGGACCAAAGATGATACAAATGAACCTTGGCGAAGGAGGAGAAGAAAAGATTATACATTGTGGAGATGAATGGGATCCTGTGTTGAAAGCAACAGCTTTCAAGATTTTCCTAGAATACAAGGATGTATTCGCATGGACTTACAAGGATTTGAAGGGGATACCACTAGAGTTGTGCGTACACCGAATTCCTTTGATTACGGGTGCATAGCTAGTAAGGAGATGACCATACAAGATGAACCCAAAGTATGCAGCCTTGGTGAATGCAGAAATCGAGAAGATGTTAGAAGTTGGCATCATCTTCAAAGTGACAGTGAGCGAGTGGGTGTCACCAATAGTGATCACTTTGAAGAAAGAAGCTAACCGGATTCGAATTTGTGTGGATTTCTGGAGCTTGAATGTCGTTACAATAAAAGATCCTTTCCCTATCCCATTCACAGACTCCATACTAGAAGAAGTAGTTGGACATGAGATCTATTCCTTTTTGGATGGATTCTCGGGCTACAATCAAATTAGTATCGTTGAGGAAGACAAGTTGAAGACAACCTTTGTAGTGGAAAATGGCATATATGCATATAACCGGATGCCATTTGGGTTATGTAATGCACTTGCCACTTTTCAAAGGATCATTTTGTATATCTTTGATCAAATGTCCACAAGGAAGTTTAAGGCTTTCCTAGATGATTGGTCCTTATATGGGAAGACAACCGAACACTTACAAGCATTGGAAGAATGTATGGGCTTGTGTCGAAAAGCTCGTTTAGCATTAAATCCTGCAAAGTGCATGTTGTTGGTTCCTTACGGCAAGTTGTTGGGGCATATTGTCTATAAGGAAGGATTGAAGACTGATCCGGATAAGATACGAGTCGTATTGAGCATGGAGGAGCCATACGACGTGAGTTCAATAAAGACCTTTCTAGGTACAATGGGTTACTATAGAAGGTTTATAAGAAACTACTCACAAATAGCTTATCCATTAGATGCCCTCACGCGCAAGAATGTTCCCTTTAAGTGGACGGAGGAACATCAAAAGGCCTTTGAAGGGTTGAAGGCAATGTTGGTATGCGTGCCCATTCTGGTATTTCTAGATTGGAACAAAGAGTTTCATGTCCATGTCGATGCATCAAATTTTGCGATCGGATGCACATTAGCCCAAGAGGGGCAGTTTGGGCTTGATCAACCCATTTACTTTGCAAGTCGGTTGTTGTCAAGGGCGGAGAAGAATTACAACATGATAGAACAAGAAGCTTTGGGGATGGTGTATGCAGTACAAAAGTTCAGACATTACTTGTTGGCCAACCCATTTGCTTTCTACGTGGATCATCAAGCATTGTTGTATTTAATTAATAAACTGACTATATATGGGCAAGTGAGTAGGTGGCTCGTCACATTACAAGAATTCGTGTTTCGAGTGGTAGTAAGGCCAAGGAAGAAGCACGTAATAGTGGATCAATTATCAAGGATTCACTCAGGAGAACCTACGAAAGGAGGAATACCGAATGAATTCCCTAATGCACAGTTGTTCATGGTGAGTGCAGTACTTGCATGGTATAAGCATATCGGGGAATATCTATCAACAAGAGAGCTGCCAAAGGAGATGATAGCAAAAAAGAGGAAGATTATTGTGAAATCGGCACCATTTTCATTGATTGCAGGCTTGTTATATAAGTTGGGACCTGATCAAATCTTGCGAAGGTGTGTTATGGAGGAGGTACAAATGACATTAAAGGAAGCACATGAAGGACTGGTCGGAGGACACATGGGGCCAGATGCAACAGCAAGAAAAGTGTTGTTGGCAGGATTATGGTGGCCTACTCTATATCATGATGCCAAGGAATATGTCAAAGCATGTGATACTTGCCAAAGAACAGGGAAGCCACTGAAAAGAGATTTCATGCCATTGTATCCCTCTCAACCACAAGAACTATTTGAAAGATGGGGTCTAGATTTTGTTGGACCATTAAAGACAAGCAAAAGAAGAAAATGTCGATATATTGTGGTGGCCACTAAATATTTGACAAAGTGGGTGGAAGCAAGAGCTCTACCAGATAATTCTGCAAGGAGTACAACCCATTTCTTGTATGAACAAGTAATTACAAGATTTGGGATTCCCTTGCAGTTGACAAGTGATAGGGGAGGACACTTTGTCAATGAAATCATTCAGAATTTGACCACAGAGTTTAGGATCTTTCATTCATTGTCTAGTCCGTATTATCCCAGAGCCAATGGGCAAGCAGAGGCAACGAATAAGGTCCTAGTATCAATAGTGTATAAAACATGTGGAGTGGAAGAAGCCGATTGGGAGGAGAGATTGCCAGTAGTCCTATGGGCGTATAGGACAACCTTCAAGCCAATAACAAATCATACGCCTTTACAGTTGATGTACGGACAAAAGTTGTTGTGTCAGTAGAGTTCTTGGTACCTAGTCTAAGGGTAGCAATAGAGAACCATCTGAGTGACCAGGAAAGCCTAGAGGAGAAGCTCGTGACACTAGTACAACTGGAGGAAAAGCGAGTAATGGCTTAGTGGGTGACAGAGATTTCCGAACGACGAAGGAAATTATGGCACGAAGTTAAACTTGAAGACAGGTGACTTAGTGCTGAAATTTAATGGCAAAAGAGAGATCAAGCCAGGGAAGTTGAAGACCCTATGGCTTGGGCCCTTCCAAGTAGTGGAAATGATGGACAATGGAGCAATCCGATTGAAGAAGTTGGATGGGACATTGTGTCCCAAGACAGTTAATGGTTCGAAGTTGAAGCCATACAAGGTGAAGGCACAAGTAAATGTGATCAACTTTGAATCATCGAAAGGAGAAACTATAGGAAGACCGATGGAGGTACCACGATGATCTTCATCAAGTTTTGAAGGGATACGGTTCCAAGAACGAGAACCAAGTGGGACCACAAACCAAGGTGCAACTCAAGAAGAGGAGGAAATGAATCTAGGTTGGTTATTTGAGACAGGAAGAGAACAACCTATGATTGAACAAAGGGAGTTGGAACCTAGACCAACTGAACAACGAAGGATACAGGTCCATGTAAGATTCCTAGATACCAAAGAAGAGAGAAGACTCCAAGCACTAACAGATGTAGCTTTACAAGGGATGGAGTCTGAGGTGAGAAAGATCCAATGATGAATCTCAAAGTGAAGAAAGTGAAGAAGAGCCAGGGCGGCTAACAAAATTTGAAATCTTGCAGCAGATGATACGAAGGGAGACGCAAAGATTGCAAGAAGAATGTGAAACTATGCGAATGTATAATGCCAGACTGAGAGATCAGATTATTCAAGAATTGGAGGAGACAATGCAAAGAATGAATGAAAGGGAAGAACAAAGGCGAGCAGAACAAGACGAACTTGAACAACGAAGGTTAACTAGAGAGCAAGAAGCTTACGAGTTATGGAGAGATGTCTATGGAGTGCATTCTTCTCAAGGAGAGGAAGGATCACCATCTGAAAGTAGTTTCTTCTCCATAAGTTCGAGCAGTTCATCCTCGAACTCGTATGTAATTCGGCTAAATAGTAGTAGTACTACTAGCTCGAGCTCTCTATTAACAAGAAGATCAAGGAGGAATATGAACCAGGTTCAACCAACTCCTCAAAGGGAAGTTAGGAGACAAGAGCAAGAAGCTGAACTTGAACAACAAAGAATGACTGAGGAAAGACTGCAAAGAAAACCCAAAAAGAACCTGTTGACCCGACAGGATATCGGCTAAATAGAGAAGTTGCTGAAATATTGTGGAGAGACATTATGGAAGCACCAACACCGCCAGAAGATGGAGGAAGGAATTGGGTAACAAATTCAAGCAGCGATGGCATTCTTCCTATTTGGAGAGAAAGCAGTAGTTCAAGTTCAGAATCTGATCTCTTAAGAAGATATAGAGAACCACAAATTCGTCTTGAGGTACAAAGGTACCTAGATGCAAATAGGCAACTGAGAAGATAGATGGACGAAGTCCGAAGGCAAAGAGTAGGTCTAGGAGTGCCTGAAATGGTTCAAGAAGAAAGGGAAGATGTACAACCAATTCCTCGAGAAGAAGGAAGGGAAGGTGCGAGGAATGATTCAAGTTCTAATTCTGATTTCTCGGAGCAATATAGAGAGACACTAATCCATTCTGTGGAACAAAGACGTTTGGAGGAAGATAGATGGATTAGAAGGTTGTTGCAGGCAAATTGAAATTGAGAAGCTGCAGGCAGATCGAAGATTGAGAAGCTTAAGGCAATTATCACTAGGAACTCAAAATAGAGAAAGATTGAGTAGGTCACAACTACTAGAGAGAGAGCGGAGTAGAGGTAACTTGGGCAACTCGGGTTGTCATGTCCCCTTTCTGAGCTCGTCAGCATTGGCACAGTGCATAGCCTATTCACGCGATCCTGTAGGCTATGGGAGCAGTTTAAGGATCTTGGAAGTCAGTTGGAGCAGTTTCCTATTTTTTAGGGCCGTGCTTTTTCTGAAGCAGTTTCTATATTTGGACGAGTTCGACCAAAAGGGTATCCAAAAATGCTATCAGATGTTGGCTTGGGTCTTCCGATGCAATTATTTTAATACTCGTAATTATTTAATTATAAAGTCGTATTTAATTAAATAGACTTTATATTATGTGTGCACATAAGTCACTTAAGTGAATTATTAATTATTTGATAAAGTGACTTAGGGAGACATAAGGATTTATTAAAAAGGGGGTTTTTTATCCCACATTGGTTATGTTATGATACGGCCAGGCCCGAGTCAATAATAAATAAAGTGGTCGGGCTCTCATTCCAACATCCTTGAACATTGAATATATTGCTTGATGCATTCTGGAGAATTTGCTTGCAGATTCGAGCTTGTTGAGAACGGAAACTCTCGGCAAGGACATCCACTACGGCTGTGAAAGATCAGCTCTATTGGATTTTGATTGTCTTCATTCAGAGGGCAAATTGGAGATCAAAGAGAATTTCTGGTTCGTCATTGATATCTTGTGTGTGTTGGGAGATAGCAGCGATTTAGACCTGTAGACGGTACTTATTTGGAGGCTGTAGCAGTTTACTATTCATGCGGCACTGTAGCAGTTTACTATTCAAGCGGCACTGTAGCAGTTTACTATTCATGCGGCACTGTAGCAGTTTACTATTCATGCGGTACTGTAGCAGTTTACTATTCATGCGGTACTGTAGCAGTTTACTATTCACGCGGCACTGTAGCAAATTACTATTCACGCGGCGCTGTAGCAAATTACTATTCACGGCACTATTCACAAACTATTTCCAGAACGTGGATTGCTGCGATTTGTTTTCAGACTTGAGGAAAATCGGGTATTTTCAGTGTTGTTCATCATTGTAATTTCCCTTGCAATTAAGTTGTTCCAGTTTGTGAAGCTTTCTTTCAGCAAGATTATCTCTGTATGTTTAAATCCCATAAAAATACCCAAAAAAAGAGCATATATTTGAATAAAAAGAGCAAAAATTTGTGTTTTTTTTTACTAGTCAAAATAGATAGGAAACAATCCAGAATAGGGTGGGTTGTTACAGTGGTATCAGAGCTGGTTTCCTGCCAGCCTGTGATCAGATCTGAATTAGGGTTTCATGAGGAGGATTCAGCATCCCTGAGTAGATCAGCATTCAAAAATTTTCTGGGCACTTTTGAAGGGTTTGTGGTGGAATTTTGCTGAAATGAAACCTAGGGTTCTTGAACATTAAATTTTTAATTGTGGATCATGGCACTATTGGGCGAAAACGAGTTGGTCGAAAGGCTTACTAATGCAGGAAGAAAACTTGGATTCATATCTCAGCCAAAAGATGTTCTCTACTGTGTCCTAGGGGAGGTAGAAGATTGTTTGTATATGATGGATTCATCACCTTCTCGGATATTACAAGCAGCTATGACTCCGGTGGTGAAGTCTTTGGGCAAGCCTAGATGGTTGAAACACACGGATAAGGAGGTAAGACTCATGGTCACTTCTTGCTTGAGTGAAATTTTGAGAATTTCAGCTCCTAAAGCTCCTTACAATGATGACACATTGAGAACAATATTTCAGTTGTTTGTTGATAGTTTTGAAAGTTTGGAGGATGTTACTTGTTCTCATTTCTCTAGGAGAGTTTCCATACTTGAATTATTTGCAAAAACTAGAATGGGCAACATCTTGTTAGATTTGGACATGGATGAGTTGGTTCTACGAAATGTTTCATCATTTCATTGCTTCAGCTAGAAAAGAACATGCTAATAATGTTATTGCAGCTATGAGAGACATTATGATTTTGATTATAGATGAAAGTGATTATATTTACCAACCACTCTTATCAATGTTATTGGACGTTTGGAGGCAAGACTTGGTTGCTTCCACTGCTGCACATGAATTGGTTAATAGTGTTGTTAAACGGTGTGAGAGGAAGCTGAAACCTTTCTTGGACAATGAGGATATTAGGGGAGAAGAGCAGTCCATGGCAGAAATTTCACATGAGGAAGCTAGTAAAGAAGAGCTTGTGGATCTAAAGAAGAATTCAGTGGAAAATTCTGAAGTTGTACCTACCCTGGACGAAGAAGAATTCAAATCAGAAATGGTTAACCAAGAGATTGAATCACCACATGAGATTGTTGTGAAAGAACATGATGCGAGATGAATGTATTAAAGTTCCCAAATCAGTTTGTGATGATAATGGATATGGTCTAGATTCCCAAACTAAATCCTTGGATAGAAGTGTTCACACTAGTTCCAACTCCTTGGATTTGGAGAGTGATGTGTGGGAGAAATCAATCCCTCATGAGGATCACAATGAACATACCTTTTCAGATCAGCTCCTAGTTCCTTGGGATCCAGGTGTTTTGGTACCAAGGTATGATGAAGGCATGGAGGCCATTGGAGGCTTCTCTTTCGCAGTTTCAGCCTTTGAAGAAAAGCGTTCAGATTTGGAGATCCTAGAAGAGAGCAATACACACCCAAATATGCCAAGTTTATTCATAATAAATGGTGGCAACTATTTTTCCAACCAACCTAGCTTAGATTCAGTATTGGACAGAGTTGAGAGTACATCTTCAGTTTTGGGGTGTTTGGATGAGAACGGCCGCCAGTTGGAGTCATCTCTACATCCATTGAGATCATGGATCAGCCATGATATTACTCCCATAAGGTATGAGCTTCATCCTGATTTTTATAGCAGCAGATTGAGATATTTTGGCACTCATGAATTAGTGGCAACAATGTGTTTGATAAGACTAATGATGTATGAGAAGGATGGGACTCTTGCACCACATTCTTCCATGCTGTTAAGAATCATATGGGCTGCATGTTTTTGGATAGTTGGAGCACTTGATGGGACTGTATTAACAAAGGAAGCACTCACAGTTGGTGATGATATGATGCTTGTGTATAAAACTGATTACATGAATGAGGAGACAGAGATTGTTGACTCAAAATTTAAACTCTTTCTCACTCATTTCTCCTCAATGTTTGATGGTTCTATTCATTTTTTGCATAGTACAGTCTTTGATAGAAGTAGTAAACTAAGTTCGGTTGACGTTAAGGACATTGAACAACTTTTACACATTGCTGTTCATGGGATTCACAATGAGCACACTTTGTCAGAAGGAAGGCATCAGCCCTTAAATGCATGGAATCCAGGTGTAAAATTCAATTATGTGTTAGTGGCAGCCATGTATATAGATCAGTCTTCAGATTTGTTCATCACCATCACTGATTTTGTCAGAGTTTTACATTTCACAGCCATAGGAAATGATGAGGAAAGATGTCACATTGTTGTTAGAAGGTTTGTGCCACATATGAAGACTGTTTATGATACACAAAAGATACAATATTTGCTTATTTCAGAGGATGCATTTGCAAGAACAGTCTTAGCAGGGACGTTGGGTCAATTGGAACCTTGTACCACTCAACTTGGCGCACTACATGCCTATGATGAGACGTTGTTGTATAGGAGTTATTGGATGGTTGTGTTGGAATTTGTTACATTACTTGGTGCAATTTGGGCTGCACATGTGAAGACAACTGAGGAGGCAGTATACAAGGAGTTTTGCGCAGCTTTGTGGAGGAAATTTGATGACCAAACAATGTTGTTTTGGACAAACACTTCGCTGATTTTCAAGATTGATTTTGGGACTGTTGTGAGGGAGAATTTTGGTACCAATAGGACTGATTGTCTGCTGATTTCAGAAGCGGCATTTGGGAAGGCTATGAAGGAAGGAACGATGGAGAAATTGAGGTCTCATTTGGCAAAAAAAAGAGTTGCATCTTTAACACCTTGTGAGACAGAATTGGAGACAATATGGGTTTCACGTAGACTGATCGGTAAGGCACCAACGACTGCACATCACATCAGGTCTGATTTACTTACATTCGCTGAGTTTTTGGTGACAAGAGGAATTGCTACACCACACGTGTTTTCAGTTTTGGGTGAGAATTGTATGAGGCCTGTGTTAGTCCATTTTGGGAGATATAATAAGGTGTCTTTCATAATGTTAAAGGCTGTTCTTAGAGCTGAGTATGAGCATAAGTTAGTAGTTTACAGGTATGCTCACTTGCAAGACATGAAGAGGGAGCATTGTCAGTTTTTGAGGAAGTTGGAGCAGCTGTTACACTTGGATTTGATGGCACATAATGGAGATAAAGTTGCATTTTCAGTTTTGATACATTTGGGGGCAAGTTGTTTTGGAGTTGGAAACATGGGAAAAGTAGAGCTTCAGCCATTGACATGCACTTTCAGTCCCATTTTGGAACAGCAGTTAAGAAAAGCATGGAGTGAGGTATGTAGGAGTATTTTGGTCATAAAACTTGACATTTATGATGTTGATAATGTTTCTCAAGGTTGGGGAGTATTGGATTTCCCTTGGGGAAAGGAAGAGGTGATGTACTTGACTTATGCATATGGAGAGCCAGAGTTTGTTGATTATAATTTCCTTTTCACTCTCTTTGGTGTTGATTCATTCATTACCTTTGCTAATTTTATTACACTCTTGCATAGTACAGCCATTATAAATAAAGGAGAATTGAGTTTACACATCTTTGAAGAGATTAAACAGTTATTTACCATTGCTGTACATGACAAATCAGAACTGCTATGCATCACCTCAGATCTGGTCTGTGAGAGTTTGAGCCTATTTCCACTCAGTTTTTGCACAATTGCAGCCTTTGGACAGTTTTGGAATAGCATGAAGACAATCTTTGGTCAGCTTGAAGCAGGTTTGGGAACAGTCTTGGATGAATGTTTGAGGCAACCTTGGGTCCACGCATTGTTGATTTGCATCTTGGCCTCACACTCAGATTTTTGTTTTGATTTTTATATAGAAGTGGCAGCTGTAATAATTGTGTTGAGATTGGTTTGGGACCCTGGAATCACAGGTGGTTCTGATTAGGTGATTCTGATGATGCTACCTGGGAACATGAAGACATTCTACAGCATCCGGCACTAATATTGCTTGGGGACAAGCAATTTTTGGGAGGGAGGACTGTCATGTCCCCTTTCTGAGCTCGTCAGCATTGGCACAGTGCATAGCCTATTCACGCGATCCTGTAGGCTATGGGAGCAGTTTAAGGATCTTGGAAGTCAGTTGGAGCAGTTTCCTATTTTTTAGGGCCGTGCTTTTTCAGAACAGTTTCTATATTTGGACAGTTCGACCAAAAGGGTATCCAAAAATGCTATCAGATGTTGGCTTGGGTCTTATGGTGCAATTATTTTAATACTCGTAATTATTTAATTATAAAGTCGTATTTAATTAAATAGACTTTATATTATGTGTGCACATAAGTCACTTAAGTGAATTATTAATTATTTGATAAAGTGACTTAGGGAGACATAAGGATTTATTAAAAAGGGGGTTTTTATCCCACATTGGTTATGTTATGATACAGCCAGGCCCGAGTCAATAATAAATAAAGTGGTCGGGCTCTCATTCCAGCATCCTTGAACATTGAATATATTGCTTGATGCATTCTGGAGAATTTGCTTGCAGATTCGAGCTTGTTGAGAACGGAAACTCTCGGCAAGGACATCCACTACGGCTGTGAAAGATCAGCTCTATTGGATTTTGATTGTCTTCATTCAGAGGGCAAATTGGAGATCAAAGAGAATTTCTGGTTCGTCATTGATATCTTGTGTGTGTTGGGAGATAGCAGCGATTTAGACCTGTAGACGGTACTTATTTGGAGGCTGTAGCAGTTTACTATTCACGCGGCACTGTAGCAGTTTACTATTCAAGCGGCACTGTAGCAGTTTACTATTCATGCGGCACTGTAGCAGTTTACTATTCATGCGGCACTGTAGCAGTTTACTATTCACGTGGTACTGTAGCAGATTACTATTCACGCGGCGCTGTAGCAAATTACTATTCACGGCACTATTCACAAACTATTTCCAGAACGTGGATTGCTGCGATTTGTTTTCAGACTTGAGGAAAATCGGGTATTTTCAATGTTGTTCATCATTGTAATTTCCCTTGCAATTAAGTTGTTCCAGTTTGTGAAGCTTTCTTTCAGCAGTATACTGTATGTTTAAATCCCATAAAAATACCCAAAAAAAGAGCATATATTTGAATAAAAAGAGCAAAAATTTGTGTTTTTTTTTACTAGTCAAAATAGATAGGAAACAATCCAGAATAGGGTGGGTTGTTACATCGGGGAGATCATCAGGTCTTCCCAATGGTCCAAGGATACCTAGCCAAGGGAGTTCGATTGACCTCCCTCCTAATGGCTCGAGAGGAAGAAATTTCCCTCCTGCTACCTAAGGCTACAAGGACTACTCGGTGATCAAGTAAGAAAAGACCAATGTTCACAAGATCATGGGGTTGGACCTTCAGGACCACCTCGTGGTACACATGGAATCCGAAGAAGTCGTCATGAGCGACTAAGGAACCGAACGAATCCCAGACAGGTGGAGTTAGGCAGTCCCATACTAGGGAGATTCACCCAAGAACAAGAACTATAGAATGGTTTTGGCGAAGACAAGGATCCCGAAATAAAGTCAATTGCCAAGGATGAGTCATGTTCCAAGCCTGACATAAGGAAATCCTATCAAGCAAGTGCCTGAGTACCATCAGGATGATGGAAGGACTACAAGAGGCCAACATAATATCCATAGGACGACAGTTGGTCATCAGGACGTCAACAAGGCGACAATTGGCTGTCAGACTGTAATAGGACGGCGAAAGGCCGATAGGGTGTTGGCAGGGCAGTCAGTCATCACGACTTCAGCAGGGTAGAAGGCCATCATGACATTGGAAGGATAGAATGTTGTCACGATGTCAGCAGGACAAGAGGTAATCAAGATGTCGAAAGAATGACTATAAGTCAACAAGAGAGAGAGATACGATGGCATATTGGCAGATAATAAGAACGACGAGGAATACTCCAAGGGAAGCCATCAAGCAGATCAGTAGAAGGCAGAAGGAGATCATCCAAAGGAACCCCAAACCCAAGGTAGTCGTCGAAACAGGCAATAGATGGAAGAGATGTATAGTGACGACAAGACAAATGAAGGAAGTCACTATCATAGAAGAGAACATGATTTGTCGATGGACACAATGGAAATTCATGTTGACATCATCATACAATTCACGAGGTGACACGTGGCAGAGGCCACAGTGTAAATAATGTAAATAGGTGCATCAAAACAAAATAAAAATAATAGAAGAGCAAAAAAAGACAAAATAAGAAAGAAAGCGGGAAAAGGCCGACAATTGCTACAAGGTGGTGAGGTGGCAATCATCTAGCAGTCGGAAGACAAAGTGGCAGTTAGCTAACCGTTTGCATGGGCGGCAACCAAATTTTGGAAATAGCATAAGTAGAGGTGAGTAAGGGGAGGCATAGTAATGCAAGAAGAGTTGCACAGAAAGAGTTCAAACGCCGGAAACATCTCAGGAGATTGCCAACATTGCAAAGTGCAAACAATGAAGGGCAACATTGCAGGCAAGGGTTTTCAGAAAAAGGAACGGGAAGTACCTGTACACCAAGGGAAGAGAGGAGAAAAACCACAAAAACGCCATAGTCGTACACATGGGAAGAACGCCATAGTATATTATGACTCCATAAATGAAGTCATGCAAATTGATTGGATGCATGAACTAGATCATTTGAACTCTCCATGATGGTCAATAATATTGAGTTGTGCCCAAACTTTGTATGGCTTCAACTTCAATTCATTCACAATGTGAGAATATGCATCTCATCTAATCAATGAAAATAGACAAACCCATTATCTAGTACATTATCTATCTACGAAGATCCAAGACATGGGGTCTTTTGTTTATCTAGCTTGTTTGCCAACTTTCCATAAAATTGCAAGACAAACTCCCTCTTGAAGAACACGTGCCTCAAATGTCTGTCATGCTAGTACTTTCGTCATCATTGGGCTTGATAACCCACTATGCCATTAACATTGCTCGTCCAACTTCATTAGCAAGATGAGTCTCTCCTCCAAACTCTCTCCATCTTCAAGCCAATTTTGCACCGTCATTCTCAAACTTGGAATCAAAAACTCCATTAGTACAATGGCCTCCTACACGTACCTCAACTAGAACAACATATGGATTATCAACTTGTATGCAGTCCTTTATCCCTAGAGGACTAGCAATTTACCTCCTAGTTGGCTCTTTCAACTTTGGAAGAATGAAAGATTATTGAGACCAGCAATTTGTTCATCACTTCTACCTATCTATTTGCTCTATGGTATTACTGACCAAACAACATCTGATAGATACAAAAATCTAACGTCAACCTCTAAATCATCTCATTCACAAAATGTTTGCCCTGATTCTGTGATGGTATTTCATACCTTGTGATGATTTATTTGTAAATAAATTTGCATGTACTCTTTGTTGAGTTGTCCAGTAGTTCTCTTGCCTCAACCCTCTTTGTGAGGTACTCCATCACAAGTACTCTATGCATGCATCTTCATCATCGAGTCAACTTCTAGGGTCCGACAAAGTCCAAATCCTATCGCTAGAACAATTCTTATACCTAGGACGGATGCAAGGTCATGAAGTCTTGTTCTAGTAGCTTCCCCATCCTTTGACACATGTCACGGGACATAACCGACTCCCTCGCATCTCGAAACAGCGTTGGACACCAAAGCCCAACTAGCACTTTCCTCATGGTTCCATCAAGTCCCTTATGGTAACCTACTAACCCTTAATGCACATCTTGCAACGTACTACACACTTCCTCCTCAAGACACACCAATAGTATTAAATCAGGCCTTATTTTAAACAACAAACCCTCAATAAATTGTGAGAGCCATGTTGTGACTTGAATACAATATTTCTCCACTTGGATGCCAACAACTCTCTTGGTAAGTCTAACATGGATAGGTAGGTACTTATGTGTTCATACCAAGAATACAGTACCGCAATGTGAAACAAGTATGCACCCAACAACTCCTTTAGCAACCCACCATCAATAGGTTTTTTGGAGTGAATTTGGAAGAGTTTGTTGAATATGACATGCTTTCTTCCAAGACGCACCACCACCCAAAATAAGAACTCTTGTAATGTGATGAGCCACTTGCTAACTTATTAATGAATAGTCATCTTGTTTAATTAGGTACATAAGTGCTTGATAATTGACAAAGAATAGGGGTTTGCCATTAAATAATAGCAAAATTTCTACACGATACATGTCATCCCTTATGCCTCACACCTCCTTGCATTATGGTTCTATACTAGCAACAACAACTAACACACAAAGTAGATGGGTTGGTTCAACCCATTACTACCTTCATGTGCCAATCTGCACCCAATTGCAAAGTTCGACAAGTTGACATGGACATCAACTCATTTCCCGACCTCGAAACACCAAAATGGGCACACTAATAAGTGTGGCTTACAACTACTCAAAGGATTGTTCCTTCATCTACCTGAAAGGAACAACTTCAAGTGTGAGGGCATCAAGGGCATGTGACAACTATGATAAGTTCCTAATGAACCTATGATAATACCCTGCATGGCCCAAAAAAGACTTCAAGGAGATCATGTTATATGGCTCTTCTATATATGTCACCACATGAATCTTATCATACCAAAATGAGCACAATGGTAAGTGTGGCCTTCAATTGATCGAAGGGTTGTTAATCCACCTAAATGGAACAACTTCAAGTGTAAGGGCATCAAGGGCACGTGACAACTATGATAAGTTCTTAACGAACATATGATAATACCCTACATGGCCCAAAAATGACTTCAACAATCTCATGTTGTATGGCTCCTCCATGCCACGACACAAATCTTCTCAAGATCCATCTTCAAACTTGTCTTGCACGCATTTCCAACAATTTCCTATAGGGCACCAACAACTTGCCCTTTTTGAGGTTGAGCAAAAGAATAGTTTCATGCATACCTTCTAATGCCTTCAAATGCTCACCCTTTCACCCAGAGAAACACCAATTTTCAATAAAACATTTGAACTTCCCAATGGACATTTACTTAAATATAATTAATATGGTTCTTTGTAATGTCATGTGATTAAATGCACAAATCCCATTTTCAATGACAAGGATTGAATTTTTTTTTTGAAGAATCTTCTTATGGTTCCTTCTCTATTTGGGAGTCTATCAATGCAGCTGACCTTCCATTAAGGGGGGGCGATAGTATCATTAATGTTTTCTCTCCTTGGCCCTTCAGTTCAAATAATAAAAGGGTGTTTAAATGTGTAATATGTCCTCAATGGGCAAGGCCAACATTTTATAATGTAATCTATTGTATAAGCTTGCAAGCCCATACAGTTAGCATTGTAAAGTTAACCTTGTAAGTTTAACCTTGTATGCTAACCTTAATGATATTTTGGTTAAGTGATATATAATTAATTGAGTGATCTTTATGATTATCATTTGTACTAGTGCCTAAGGGTATCCTCCCTTCTTCATGTGGCATCGCTATTTACCTTCGCTCTTTATTCCTCTTTGCTATAAGATTTAAGTAATGGTTGTTTTTGTTCATTTTGGCAAATAATTGTGAAACTCAACAGCTACCTAGATCTCCATCTTACCCAGTAGTTCCTTTAGTCAAATGGTTGTAAGAATTTATGTCCTAATCCTTTTTCTTCTTGGTTTTGTATAACTCTATGATGACCTCATTGTCATCATGTAAGAAAGAAAACTCCCTTTAGAAGGCTTCCTTTAGCTCGTTCCAAGTAGTATATGGTGTCTACAATTGCAAATGTCAATCAAAGGCCACTTCTCTGAGCATTGCAAAAATATATATGCATCCATTTTGTCTTGTCATGTTGGTCATTTGCATGCCAAATAGTAGTACATGTTCCAATGTCATGGACAAGGTCTTCTTTACCATCTCTAAGGAATTTTGGATACTTCAACTTGCCTCCAGTAGCAGCCATTGCACACTATATTATGTTTGTTGTTGCTCGGCTTAACTAGTGTTGACATATTATTCTCCAGTTTCTTCTAAATCGTAATGTTCACTGTTGTTGATAGTCCTCCTTCATTGGCCACTCTTCCAAACTAGGTGCTAAGACATCTTCCAATGTTCATGCTTAAATATTAGGACCTTTGTCACATATTAGACACTTCTATATTAAAATCAACTATTGAAACTTTGCATGCCTTCAAACACTTCCCTTCAATTGCTCACATGTTGGACTCTTATCCTATGTAGTTTTATATGCACTTCCCCACACACTTGTGTCTATGTTAGAATCTCCTCCATGGTCACTCGTCGATTGCCCTCATCATCTCTTGCAACCCCTTCAAGAACAATTTTGTTACGTGTTGCTTCATCACAAACACCTTCCTCACATACATCATCATCGCTAACCTCACTGGCATGCATGCTTTCGCCACTCCTTGAATCATAATGGACATCTTTATCACTTTTTCACTCATCATGCTCCAAATCAATGTTTTGCTCTTTTGCCATCAACAACAATATGTCCAACCAAGCTTAGTTTGCTCCAAATGCACTCTATCCCTTGTCCAAAAATGGGTCTTCTATGACTTTCCTCTTGACAAGGAGGCCAAACATACTAGATATTTGGTGAGGAGATTCCTTTTTTCAACCAAACAATTGAGAGAATACTATCACTTGTCTCCCCTTGTGTTCATTCAAGTAGAATAGATAATGTTGTTTGCACCTCTTCCATTGTCACTATGGGAGGTTTGTAGAAGATTCACCTTCCACAATTCCATTTTTCCATAGAAGGGATTATTGTGATTCACTCAAACTTCCTTGCTCTTCCCTGTGCACATTGTCAATACCACATTCGTCTCTCATCACGGTCATACATTGCATGAACTACTTGAACCTATGCATAAAGATTTTCCCCACTGTGTTTTCTATCTACGCCCTCGTACACCTTGTGGATTGCTAGTTGTCTAGTGTCATTACGTTCAATTGAACAACTTGCACTTTATTTGAGATGGCAATGATGCCAAATGTAATATAGTTTTCCAAATGTATTCCAAGCCACGTATATAGAAATAATAACAACAATAAATGTGCAATATAAAGACCCAAGCGAGCCTGCTCCCCTTCGCTCATCAGCCCATCGAGACCCAACTTCGGACCCCAGTCAGAGCGAACCTCGGCTTCGGGCATCATCTCCAGCGATCGGCTAAGGCAGTGGGGTCAATGAAGACAAACCTCAACTTCGCCCCGATTTCCAGCGAGCCTCAACTTCGGGGTTTATTTCCAGCGAAGCTCGGTTGATAGCGCACCTCGGGCGAAAAAGCTCTAAGGCAAAAACCAACTGTCCTTCGCTCATCGAGCTTTGTTTTGGGGCATTCCTTTAGCGAGGCTCCTCTTCGAGCCTAACTAGGGCGAACTGCAGCTAATAAGTCCATTTTGGACTTAGACAAAATTTCAAGCCGGAACTCAACTCCCCCAGCTTCGGCAGATCTCCCAACTTCGGGCTCCAGCCCCAGCAAACCTCAGCTTCGGGCTCAGTTCATGCGAACTTCAGCCAGCATGTCAAAATCGGAAACTGCACTTCGGACCCTATTTCCGGTGAACTCCAGCGAGTGTTTTTAAACGCTAAGGCTGTAACAGGCAAGAACATTTCCAGCGAAGAGGAGGGTAGATGGGCATTTAATGCGCATCCATGGCGCACGAGTTTAAGTCTCCGGCCTATCCCGTCAAGACGACCCTGTCAGGTCCCGAAAAAGCCCCTGAAGGCAAGTTGCACCAATCGTATTAATGAGACATGCTGTCCCAAATGCAAAGTCCGTCCGAAGCCGCAGTAAACACGAGTGAGCCGCAAAGTCCGTTCGGAGCCGCTGTAAACACGAGTGGGCCGAATTCCATGGATACTCTGTCATCTGACAGGGGTCAAATCTCAGCTGCCCCAACGGTTTTAGGGTTTTGGCATTAATGATTACGGGGTTGAATTCCTCTATAAAAGCCAACTCATTGTAATGTAATCGGGGGGAATGTTTTGCTAGATAACTGCTGTACTTAGATTCTGCATCAATATAAAGGCTCCTGGTTCTGATTCTGGACTTCTCTTCTGTGCATGACGCCTTCTATCTTTAATTTTGTTAATTTTGTTTCTTTATATGCATGCTATAATTTTGCAATCTGGATTTAAGTATGTGATAAAGAGCGAAACCTGGAATTATTGAAGGATACATATCAGGGAATAGTTCAGCGTTAGTTTTTGCTATATTCTTAGTGTTGATTGTTGCTGGTTTAAGTAGGAGTTAGTGATCGTGCTACCTGTTCTTCCCATTAGGAACCATCTGGCCTGTGGCCATATTTACCCATTTCTTTCATTCATTTCCTCTCTTTTAGCAATTTCCCAATTTCTTTCCAGTTCCCTAATCTAAAACCCCAGTGTAGTGTAGTAAAGGAGCCAACCTTCTCTGGATATTGGCACGGAAGGCATCCCTTCCTTCCGGCCTTTCAAAGTGTTGGACGGGTCTAGGGCGCATAGAAAATCCAAACCCTTTCCTGTGGCAGATTCGTGACCAACAGTTTTTTTGGCACGCCCGATGGGACGAACAGTCTCCATATTTTAAGGAAGCTCGAGTTTGGTGAATCTCTAGCTTGCCTTCATCTGGCAAAATCACCTAGCGACTCTGTTGAGCTGAAGATCCAGATTTCTTGATCGTAGGCGCCTTTTAAAGCTAAAAGAAGACACCCCGGAGGAATCAAGGTTTGGTGAGCAGCCTTGACCTCACAAGCGGAGAAAAGAATGTTCACCTGGCGACTCCGAATTAGTGGCAAGTACCGTGATCTCTGCAGACCACGACTATAATGGCAAAGGTATGCTATCCTAGCTGGGATGATCCTAGCCCTATGAATCTCCAAAGTTGGCATGAGATTCCCAAAAGTGCCCTAAAGACCCTAACAAAATACAATGGCACTGAGGGAATGGCCCGAGAGCACCTTGAAGATATTGCTGCTCTAGCGACCCTCCATGACATAGCCCACGAAGATGTCATGATCAGACTTCTAGTTCTATCTTTGGAAGGAAGGGCGCTGCAGTGGTACAAAATACTCGGGCGTAAGAGCATCTGTTCATGGGCGGACTTGGCGGGAGCATTAGTCAACACATTTGATGATTCTCAGGAGCCCTTTCAACTCTTGATGCACCTCTCCACCATCACAAGAGCACCTCTAGAGAGAATCATAGACTTCAATGTCCGATTTTGCAGAAGTTGGAAGAGAATTCCAAGGGAGGTTCGACCGACACTCGCCCAGGCCCACCTCTACTATGTTCGGGATTTCCACTCGGATATAAGCCTCCTACTGCAATCTGGGGAACAGAGATTCCCTCAAGTCTTTTAGGAGGCAATACAAGCGGAGTGACTTCTACTCCTATCAAGAAAAATACAGTGGGGAGAAACTGCATTTCCATCACTTTCTCCGGTAGTTGTTGCTCCTGTCTATCCCGTGCAGTATTCACAATGGCAGATCCCTCAAACTGTGCAGAGACCTGGAATGCAGCTATGTGGAGCTCAAGAGGCGGATCTTGTCCAAGGCCAACGAAGGGAATATGCAGGCATTATCCCAGTAATGAACAATATGGTAGCTTGCAACTTTTTTTTGGAGGACCGGGAGGAAGAGAAGGGTCTAACGACAAGCTTTGAGTGCGAAGAGGGCGCAATTTTGCACCCTTTTTGTATCCCTGAGCATAGCATGCAAGTACTCGACCGAGACTCAATAAGCATACCTCCTCAGGAGGTTGGTCTTGGGGAGATTCTGACAGTAGGGCTATCGCCGAAAAAATCCTGCTGCCTCATCAAGGAGTTCGAGGAGCACATACCCGAGATCCCGCAACCGGTACCCGAAGAAGGCCCCCATGTGGCAAACCTCTTTGCCACATTATTCATCAACTGTATGGGTACTGGCATGCATGATAACCTGCCACGTTGCACCCTGTTCGCAACCTGGCAAACTTTGGGAGGCCAACCGGACTTCAAAGATCGACTGAAGTACAATCAGATCTGGTCCGAACACTGCAGATTCACTGGGTAGGCACCTAACGCCAATTTTGTGGTGGCGACATGTCAATCATGTCGCAAACTTTTGTGTAAATAATGTAAATAGGTCGGCTAGTAAGTAAAGTTTCAGTTGTTTTTTTTAGTTTAGTTCGTGCATTTTTGTGCGCCAAATAGGACCATGAGCGCCAAAGAGAGGGGGAAGAGGCAGAAGGGGAGAAGTTGGAGGAAGAGTTTACTGCCATCAGTGAACATTCAGAAGAGGACAACGAGGATGACTCTGTTGCCCAATGGATAAAGGCCTGGGATCTCTGCATTCAGACAAGCTAAATGCCCCGCGAGCCGCAAGAAATGTTGGCATTTTTGCCACATTAAATTTTTGACAAAATTTTGCCTAAGTATGGAGCTTTAAATCAGCGAAACGCATGCAGACGTGTTGGCATTTTCGCAGGCCCTAAAAGAGGATAAATTGGATGAAATGATCTTTAGATATTTCATTGTTGTAGATCTTCTCTTAAGCTTTCCGGCGATATATTATAATGGGCGATCGGGTCAGCGGATCAAAAGTTATGGCCCCGGGAAGCAGAACCAGCGAAAGCCCACTTCGGGCTTGAAAAATCGGCTAAGGCACAGACAGGGCTCAACTTCGCCCAGGAACCCAGCGAATCTCAACTTCGCCCTAGAAGGTAGCGAAGCTCAGCTTCGGGCCTTGCTAGGAGCGAAGTACAGTTTGGGCAATGAAAAAGTTTCTAAGGCAAAGTCAGCCTCAACTTCGCCCAGGAATCCAGCGAACCTCAGCTTCGGGGATTTCTGGAGCGAACCTCAGCTTCGGGGGATTTCTGGAGCGAACCTCAGCTTCCGGGGATTTCTGGAGCGAACCTCAGCTTCGGGGGATTTCTGGAGCGAAAATTCGCTTCGTAGATTTCTGGCGCGAAAATCCACCCGGCTCCAGCAAAGCTCCATTTCAGGCATCAAATTGCTGGTGAAGCTGCACTTCGGGGCTCAGGGAGGGTGAACCGCAGCTTCAGGATTAGCTTGCTCCAAAAATTGGCTAAGGCAAGACTTATCTCAGCTTCGCCCAGAAATCGAGCGAACCTCAGCTTCGGGCATCGTCTCAAGCGAGGTTGCTCCCCTTCGCTCATCAGCCCATCGAGACCCAACATCGGACCCCAGTCAGAGCGAACCTCGGCTTCGGGCATCATCTCCAACGATCGGCTAAGGCCGTGGGGTCAGTGAAGACAACCTCAACTTTGCCCTGATTTCCAACGAGCCTCAACTTCGGGGTTTATTTCCAGCGAAGCTCGGTCGATAGCGCACCTCGAGCGAAAAAGCTCTAAGGCAAAAACCAGCTGTCCTTCGCTCATCGAGCTCTGTTTTGGGGCATGTATTTAGCGAGGCTCCTCTTCGGGCCTAACCTGGGCGAACTACAGCTAGTAAGTCCATTTGGACTTAGACAAAATTTCAAGCTGGAACTCAACTCCCCCAGCTTCGACAAATCTCCCAACTTCGGGCTCCAGCCCCAGGGAACCTCAGCTTTGGGCTCAGTTCATGTGAACTTCAGCCAGCATGTCAAAATCGGAAACTGCACTTCGGACCCTATTTCTGGCGAACTCCAGCGAGTGTTTTTAAACGCTAAGGCTGTAACAGGCAAGAACATTTCCAGCGAAGAGGAGGGTAGATGGGCATTTAAGGCGCATCCATAGCGCACGAGTTTAAGTCTCCGTCCTGTTCCGTCAAGACGGCCTTGTCAGGTCCCGGAAAAGCTCCTGAAGGCAAGCTGCACCAACCGTATTAATGAGACATGCTATCCCAACTGCAAAGTCTGTCCGGAGCCGTTGTAAACACGAGTGAGCCGCAAAGTCCGTCCGGAGCCACTGTAAACACGAGTGAGCCGCAAAGTCCGTCCGGAGCCGCTGTAAACACGAGTGGGCCGAATTCCATGGATACTCTGTCATCTGACAGGGGTCAAATCTCAGCTGCCCCAGCGGTTTTAGGGTTTTGGCATTAATGATTACGGGGTTAAATTCCTCTATAAAATCCAACTCATTGTAATGTAATCAGGGGGAATATTTTGCTAAAGAACTACTGTACTTTGATTTTGCATCAATATAAAGGCTCCTGGTTCTGATTCTGGACTTCTCTTCTGTGCATGACGCCTTCTACTTTTATTTCTCTTAATTCTGTTTCTTTATATGCATGCTATAATTCTGCAATCTGGATTTAAGTATGTGATAAAGAGCAAAAACTGGAATTATTGAAGGATACATATCAGGGAATAGTTCAGCGTTAGTTTCTGCTATATTCTTAGTGTTGATTGCTGCTGGTTTAAGTAGGAGTTAGTGATCGTGCTGCCTGTTCTTCCCATTAGGAACCATCTGGCCTGTGGCCATATTTCCCCATTTCTTTCAGTCATTTCCTCTCTTTCAACAATTTCCCAATTTCTTTCCAGTTCCCTAATCTAAAACCCCAATGTAGTGTAGTAAAGGAGCCAGCCTTCTCTAGAGATTGGCACGGAAGGCATCTCTTCCTTCCGGCCTTTCAAAGTGTTGGACGGGTCTAGGGTGCATAGACAAACCAAACCCTTTCTTGTGGCAGATCCGTGACCAACAGTAACCATGAGCGAAAATTATTTTTTACATATGAGATGCAGCAAGAAAAATTCGCAATTTCATTCCACCTTAATACCTGTTTGTCTGTCTGTCTGCAATGGCACTTTCTCCCAGTAGTTGAAAAGTTTATCGGTGAAAACTTCCAGATATGGCAGTTAAAATGAAACTGTGTTTTATTAAAATGGGGGATTGGAAAATGGTGGTTGGAACTAATATTAGGCCCACGGAAGGAATTGCTGCAAATGTTTGGAATAACAAATATTAAAGATAATACAACAAAAGCAATAATAGGTTTGGGCTTATTAAATGTATACATACATCATAGATATTTGACCAAAACTTTTCGAGATTTGGATTCATTACATAAATTATTTGGTCCAAGTGATTATAGCAATAAAATAATTTTGAAGCAACAATTATTTGGATTAAAAACTGCTGATGGTGAAAGTGTTGCTAACAACATAAACGATTTGAGTCTGATGAATCAACTTGTAGAAAGTGGGGAGAAAATAGATTTTGTTGATGCCATAGCAGTTTTATTGAAGAGCATGCGAAGAAGATTTTCAGTCTCACCAATCAACTTGTAGAAATTAGGGAGAAAATAGATTTTGTCGATGCCATAGCAGTTTTAATGAAAGATCATGCCACGAGGCTATGGCAGTACAATATTTGCTGTCGGGAAATTATCTCAAACCCTTGATAAAATAATCAGAGCATTTGTATATGAAGAACAAAAAGTGATAATTGTAGAGGAACCTCCCAGTCATTCACATACCTTTTGACAACCATTTGAAAATCAAGAAAGAAAAAAATTGAGAGTAAGAAAAACATTCTAAGATGTTATTACTGTGAAAATATTGGGACAAAAGGCTTGGGATTGTTGAAGATGGGATGCAAATTTGATAAAGAAAGGTGAGTCATTTTATAAGAGAGACTTTACAACTACATATAGTGATATGCAATGTTGAGTTGTAAGAACCAGCAGTGTACATTTGAAAAGGTAACAAAACTGATTTTGATAGCCTCCAAGTATAGCGACATTTTTTAGGATTACAGACTGCAAGCGACAAATTTCATCATAGTGAAGATATGAAAGACCAATTGCAAGCATTAAATTGGAGTTCCAATTGGAACCGGCATACACTGTTGTATGTAATGTTTAATGCTTGCAGCAGATCAATTGTTTGTTGGATGTCAAACGGTGTTGCCATTACATCTGTCCATCCAACTAAGTAGAGCAGCCATTCCATTTTTTGTCCTTTGTAATTTTGTGATTCCATTTAGCCTAATTGTGTGTATATATATATCTAAGGGGGGGATCCCCTTTAAAAGGCGAGAGGCCCCATGGATTATAGGGCCCCTTCATTGGAATCTACCCGACCTTTTTGTGGAGGGGCACTCATCTCTCTCTCTCTCTCTCTCTCTCTCTATATATATATATATATATATATATAGAGAGAGAGAGAGAGAGATGTTTGTGGATGCTCGATTGCTCTCTACGTTTATGACAGTTTCAAACCTGTGTGTGGACAGCTAATTTTTTTTACTGAAAATTTATGTTCTTGACTATCTCTTCAATCAACTACATACAAACCAGCAAGCTTGTTGTTTTAGATATGTAAAGCTTTAATTGCTGACTCCTTTCGGGATGTGATCTCTCTTGAAGATTTTATCTTCTTAATGAGACTCATGAGAGCCTTGAATAGGCAACACGCACACAAGTTCCACACTGTGCACATGTAAAAAGAAAGGAAAAGGGGGAAGGGGGGAGATATGAATTTACAAATGTAGAGATTTGGTTCACGACATGTATCTGTTGGTTACGAATCTGCCACTAGGATAGGATTTTAATCTATTTGCGCCCTAGATTCGCCCAACAGATTGAAAGGCCGGAAGGAAGGAATGCCTTCCGCGCCAATCTCCGGAGAAGGCCGGCTTCCTATGTTTTCTCAATTGGGGGGTTTAGCTCAGAGTGCAGGAAAGAAATTATAAAGTACGGAAAGAAACATAAATATGCTTGTTTCGGGTGGGGAAGATAAGCAGCACAGCAACTAACCAATCACTACTACCAACAACAATCAAAACAACGTATGTAGCAGAAACTATTAGAGCAATTCTATCCTATGTATCCTTTACTTCAGTATTCCGGATATACTTAATCACCAATACTGATATCCGGAAGTGCGGAATAGCAATAATCAGAAATATAAGCAACATGAGGCAGAAATACTTAATAAAGGCAGCATACAAGATAAACACAACTAATAGAGCCAAATATACTTTGCATTCAAAAGCAAGTGCACAGCTACAGAAGTTCCTTAGCAATATATCCCCCTTCCACCCTTGTACAATGAAATGAGGCTGCTATTTATAGCGCAATTTTCCCCCCGATTACAATTTGGGCACAGAATCCCAGACCTGACAAAAGCTGCAAAAGCTGACAAAAGCGGCTGATGTTTGACCTCTGCGGGCAAGGAATGTACTTGCAGCAAGGTCCACCTGAAAATATGGCAGCTACGTGGCAATCCGGTAGGTGAGAAATTGAGTCAGTTTGAATGGGGGCAGATGTGGTACAATTTGTCAGTTCACGCTCATCTGTCCTGTACCCTGGTGGCACACCTTCTGTCACATCTTGACCCGGATCCCAAGACCGAACACCTGTCAACATCTAATGGAGGGGAGAAAAACCGAGCTTAGAAGCTCATCCTTTGTATTTTCTATCCCGCCCGACTGCGCACAAAACTGGAGCGCAGCCGGACGGCGCAGGGCGAAAACAGCGCAGTTGGGCGGGCCTTCGTGCCTTAGAATATTTTTGGCAGCTCTTTCCTGTCCTTCCGCCCAACTGCGCACAAATGAATGAACGCTGCCCGACTTCGGTGCGAAGTCTCTGAGGTGGCCACCCCAGTGCGCACCGTCTTCAGGGTGCCGCCCGACTTCGCTACAAAGTTGGGCGGCTCCAACACTTAGTCAATTTTTTGCTATTTTTTCCATGAGCCGCCCAGGTGCGCACCGAACTATGAGCGCCGCCCGACTTCGCTGCGAAGTCGGGCGGCCTCAAGACTTAGCCAATTTTCTGGGCAGTCATGCCAATACCGCCCAGGTGCGCAAAAGTAGACAAGCGCAGCCCGACTGTGCTGTGCAGTCGGGCGGATTCCAACACTTAGAATATTTTTGGGCAAATTTGCCCACTCACAGAAACAGTCAGAAACATGAAATGGAAGATGGAGAACGTGAAATTTGATGGCTGAAGAGTAGAAGGGACATGAAGAAGAAAGGGAAAGAAGAAAGAGGGAAGGCAAAGCAACATCCTTACAAAAATTTTCAAGACATGGCACCCCGTGCAAAATGTGGCAACATTCCTGGCGGCTCGCGGGGTGTCGAGCTCGCCTCGATGCAACGAACCAGGCCTTTATCCCTTGGGCACAGAGGCACTCCCGGCCCCTGCATCCTTCTGCTGCTGTTGATGCTGCTGAGCTCCTTGCTTTGGCAGTTGTTCTTCCTCTTGGCTACTCCCAGCGGTCTCTTCTTCTGTACCTTCCTCTTCCTCTCTCTCTGAGCCTGATTGCTCAGCGCCCCTGTCCCCTTCTTGCACAGCAGGCTGAACCCGCTCACGGACGTGCTCATAAGCAGCCTTAGCTTGATCCCAAGCTGCTTCTTGGAAGGGCTCTAAGTCGTTGATATCCTTCAGCGCCCTTTTGAATGCCGCGACCATATGCACATCGATGGTGTCGTACCTCTCTCCCAGCTCCTGGAGGCAAGTATTGATCTTACAGAACTTGGACACCATCTGGGTTACCTGTGCCTCTTGGACTGGGTCAGCCCAGCCATCAATCTCGGACGTATCTGCCTCATAAACCTGCCAGTCCTGCTTTACTTGCTCCAGAGGCAGAAACTCTCCATCTTTGACAAAGCTCGGGAATCCGAGCGCAGAAAGAGTGTTAAAGGGGGCCAGGCAGATGTTCTTCTCATGGGTCAACGCATCCAGCATCTTTCTGGCAGCCCTAATTTTCTCAGATTTTTCAAAATAATTTTGCAAGGTAACCCTTGCATCTGCCCAGTCTAGGGCAATCCGTGACATTGGTGGGAATCGGAGGCCCTTGCGCTCATATTCCTCAAGTTTTATCGCCAAGTCTAGCCATTGCCGCGCTTGACGTTCGGCCTCCTCTACCGTAGGCTTTCCCTCGGCAGAAACTTCTTGTATCCTGGAGATGAAATCCAGGACGGATAGGGACCTGACAACATTAGCTCTGCAACCTGTCAGCAGGCCGGCTCTCATCTCTTTGATCTTGTCCCTCGAAAAAGCGGCCGCCTGAGACGCCTTCTCTTCCAGCAGCGCTTGAGTCTGCTGGAGCTGATTTTGCAACTGGGCAACATGCACCAGCGCTGCTTTCTTATCTTCTGCTAGCTGATCAGCTGCTCTTTTTGGGCCGTCGTCTCCTGCTGGGATGCCGCGAGCTGATCCTTCAACTTTTTTACTTCCTCCTGAGCGGACTCCAGCTGCGTAGTCGTCTTGGCCAGATTCTCCTCCAGCTGTCTTGAATCATTCTGAAGCTGATACAGCTTCTCCTTGGTTTCGAGCCGCTTGACGAGGAGATTGTCAGTCCTTCGGCGGATCCCGCTTATTTCGTACTCCTCGTTTATGTCGTCAAAGCTCTTCTCTTTGATCTGGTGCTCATAGTCCGCCTCGGTCATCTCTTGGAGGGGCTTCTTGACTTTAGGTACTAACTTTTCTGTTCGGAGCACCCTTCTGTCCAGGTCATACTTGGTGCGCTTTACTGGTATGGCAATCTCCTCGGCCCTTCTCTTTTTTACGCCCTGGAGGAAAGCAACAGAACCCCCTGCGGCCTTTGCAGCTAAGGGCTGGTCATCCGTGACTTGCAGCTGTTTTTCCATCAGCTCCAGTTCTGCCAACATGGGGTACGCCGAGGCCAAATCCTGCTGCGGCATCCTCCCTGAAAATAATGAGGCGGGTGGTACGCCAGAAGACAAGGCCGCTTTTGAGGGCGACCGGGACCTAGGGGAAGTGGGCGGTTGCTGAGGAGGTGGAGATGGGGTTTGGAAGGCGGTATCGACGGCGGGTGAGCGACGTGGGGACAGGGAGACTGCTTCAGTGCTAGCCGCGGGAGAGAGACCTAGGGTTTGACCCAGGGTCTGGAAAATATTAGGGTCTTGGGCGTAGCGGCCAAAGGACCGAGGGCTGTGCTGGGGCTGCGTGATTGGTGAAGAGGACGAGGCAGCCAGAATGTGCCCAGATGTGGAAGATGAGGGCGTAACAACAGGGCTTGCTAGGGTTTGTTGCACAGGGGAAGAGGACGTACCTGCGTGCTCCGCCTGAGCTGGTGCTTGAATGACTCCTGCAGCCCAGGCCTCTGCCTCTCTCTGAGGACTATCTTCGACCGAGATTATCTCACTTGCAGCCGCACCCGCTCGTGGGGCCACCACTATCTGTTGTACAACCTCCTTCTTGGGCCGCCTTTCTTTGGTTTTTTCGCCCCTTTTTCTTTTCTTCTCTTTTGGCGCGGTTGTTTGCTCGGGGGGAGCAGAGGCGGTTGATACGTCAGGGGCCGGGGTGCCTACAGTGAATTTGTACTTAGGCCTTGTCGGATCTGTGCCCTCTGCTGCTGCCTCGCTGGCTGACTTTTCGGGCTCCTCTGTCTGAGGCGACTTTTCAGGCGTTGAGGACAACATTGGGCCCACCTCCTTGCCTTTTGACGCTTTGCTGTTGGACGTCTTTCGAACGGGCAAATGCTGAGGAGGGGGCTTCCTTTTATACCTTTTTCGGGCGCCTAGGGGAACGTAATCTCGGAATACGAACGGCTGCCATTTGTCAGCGTATTTATCATACAAGGTGGAAAACTCGTCGTCTATGGCCAGCGTCTTTTTCTCTGATTTATCGTGCCGCGTGCGACACCTCATTTTCCAACATTCGATGATTTTGTCTTTTGTCCAGCCAAGGTGCGCCACCTTCACGAGCAGTCTTCTGAAACCAGCTGATCCCGGTTTGTGATCATCATTGTGCTCGGGATCATAGTCTACTTCTACACAGTAAAAATCATGCCATGGTGGCCACGACTGCATCTGCTCAATGTGCCATTCTAGGTCCGCCCTTGTCTTATTACACCTTTCTGCCATGATTTCCTCCCGCGGGCAGACGTGCACGAATTTTCCCCTTACCCCGATTGGGTCATATTTCCAGCGTTGCGGCAACTGCACCAGGCCCAAGTTGAGGAGGGTCTGTTCTAGGTATACATGCTGCCCAATTTCGTGGACCTCAACGTCTCCCCAGGTAAAAGGATACTTGAAGATGTGGCCCCTCTTCTTTCCCTGGCCGAACTCTTCTTCAACGCAGTCCATTTGCCGTGCTGCCTCGAGGCCAAAGTGATATTCTGTACAGAAATATGGCAGCAGGAATGGCTTCCCTTTAAATCCGTAAATCCTGATGATGATGCCCTGGGTCAACCGGAAAGTATCCCCAAATTTGTTCCTTGACAGGTGCCTCGTCATAGCATAAGGAGGGCGATGCGCCTTGCCGTTGAAAAGTGCCAGGGCCATACCCAGAAATTTGAAATTGAAGTCATAATACGACCCCTTCCTGTACAACAGTTCCGTCCACTCATATACTGGCAGCGGCGCGCCCTGCTCATCCACTTTCTTAACCCCGACGATATTCATCCGGTAATGCATGTGGTACAGGCACAACCATACAAGAAATGAACAGTGCCTGAATTCCGTCGCCTGCTTCTGCTGCAACTTCACCAGACTTGAATGAATGGCGTACGCCACCCAGTCTGCCCAATCGAAATAGATTGGGCGCCTTCCGCTTTTTAGGGCATTGGGGTCATACAACTCCCCATGCAGAATACATTCTGCGAGCGCCAGCTGGTATGGGTGCACTTCTGCGTCAGTGTCGCAGCCCAGAACCCAGGGGTATAGGACGCGACGGCCATCTTGCAGCCGGCAGTGGACACTTCAGCTCTGAATTAAGAAACTCCCTCATCCTTTTGCCTTCGCTGAATCTGCCCGCTTGCTCTTCCAAATTGATCTTCCTGACAATGGCGTTCGGGTCAAATTCGAGCCCCGGCGCGAAAGCTGGTTGTACGCTCTCCTTGAAGAGGGTAAACAACATCCTCCCTTGGCAGTCGCAGACCTGCCGGGTGGCTGGTTTGTAATATGCTACAATCGACTCGACCAGCTCTGGGCAGTGGTGAACAGGAGGGCACAAGAACCAGTAAAGGTTCGACCTGTAGGCGGCCCCGAGATGGTGTGAGGGCGACACCTTGTCTGCCCAATGCTTGACATTAGGGCGCAGCTGTGTGATACTAATCGAGTAATCGCCGTCTCTGTACTCGGCTAGGCGGTCTACGGGCGGCGGGGGAGGACCTTGCTTCTTGGCGCTTCTCGCCCTGGATTTTCCTCTTTTTTCCTTCGGCGCTTCACTTCCATGAGCGCCCGAGTCGGTCTGCTCCTCAGGTTCTTGCTCTGAATCACTAGAGTCCGCCTGCATGGGCGCTTTCCCTTTGTCTGTACTCGGCCTCTCACTCATGGCGCTGGGAATCGACAGAAATTACAGCTGTAACTTAGTAAAACTTCGCACTTTCTCCTCTTTCACAACGCAGCTCGAATTCACTTTGGTAATTCTGATGCTCTGAGTAAGTAAGAAGCCCTTTTCTAAAAATGGGGAAAGCAACATTAATGGCGCGAGGGGAATTTAAAGTTTATTGCCCGAAGTGGGTGAGAAGCGTCGTTATTCCTCGACGGCCGCGCGTGGGATCCACTGTTGGAAAGCGCGACTTGTACATCATTGGACCCTGGTGCGCTTTTTCATTTATGACATCTGCTTCGAAAATTGCACAATCATTCCTTAAAGTCTTCAAAACTCGTGCTTTTAATGACGTCATGGGTGCCAACTGGGCACACGCTTCGAGGCATTTAACTGGGGAAGCGTGTTGTAAAACCTTAGGCAAGCTAGCAAATTTTTTAAAACTCCCCGACCAAGTGCGCCCAAAAAACGAGCGTTGTCCGACTTCGCACTATGGAAGTCGCGCCTTTGGGAGGCCAACACTTAGAAATTTCTCCGTCATACATCATGCCTCTAGGACGCGCCCGTCGGAGTGCGCAAATTTTTGTGTGCGCAGTCGGGCGGCGCAAGGAAAAATTGCGCAGTCGGGCGGGACACTTAGTCGATTTTGCGTTTTCTTGCTTTGTTCCCGTCCGGCTGCGCTCAAGACAGGGTGCGCCGTCCGACTTCGCTGCGAAGTCGGGCGGCTTCCCCAACAGTTAGAAAAATTTTCGAACCTTTTCCCACTTGCTCCTGCCTTGGAACCTCCCGACGTCGCACAAACTTAAGGGCGATGCCCGACTTCGGGACAGATTTCTTGCGCAGTTGGACGACTTTTCCTGCCTTAGCCATTTTTTGGACTGCCATGCACCTTTCTTTTGAAGACGTTCAGCTCTCTTTTTTGAATCAAAGCAGGAAACTAACTAAACTGAAAGCAATATTTACATTCAGAAATAAAACTGAACTGCAGGAAATAAAAATATGTACAAGGGAAGACCTTTGGTAACTTTCAGTGGTAGTAGGCTTTCAGATGAAAGCCATTAACGGGGATCGGGAGGATCTGACCCTCCATGTCTCTTAGTACGAATGCATTGAACTGGTTTACCCGGGCGACTTGGAAGGGGCCTTCCCAGAAGGCATCAAACTTGTCATGGTTGCCCGGTTTCGCCTTAAGTGAGTCCCATTTCAGCACTAAGTCTCCAATCTTGAAGACTCGGGCGGTGGTTCCCTTCGAAAACCAGTTCTGGGTCATCTCGGTGTGCTTGGTAAAAGCCTGATACGCCTTTTCCCTTTCCTCTTCCAGTTGCAACAACTGAGCCAATCGGGCATCCACGGGGTCCCTGTCGCCTTTCTCATCTTCTAACAACCAGAGTGCGGGCATTTCTATGTGGGTGGGCAAGACAGCCTCTTTGTCGTACACGAGCGCATAAGGGGACGTCTTGATGGACTTCTTGAAAGAGATACGGTCCGCCCATAACGCTCGGTCCAGAAGCAGGTGCCACGACCTCTTGTTCCTTTCCACAGTCTTCTTTATAATCTTCAAGAGATTTTTGTTGGTGGACTCGGCCAGGCCGTTTCCCTGCGGATAGTAGTTCGAAGACATCTTGTGGTAAATGCCATACTTGCTGGTGAACTCCGTGAGTACAGCCCCTACAAACCCTGGACCATTGTCTGTGACAATTGCCTCTGGAATCCCGAAACGGGTGATGAGGCTCTCTAGGAAACCAATGACCGTTTCTTGGTCGGCATGCTTTGTAGGCGTTGCCTCGGCCCATCGGGTAAAGTAATCCGTGGCTGTTAGGATAAACTTATGCCCCGCCGAAGAGTTGGGCGTTATCGTCCCGATGAAGTCCAGGCCCCACTGCTGAAATGGAGCCTCAGCTTGAATTGGCTGGAGGGGCATGGGTGCTTTCCTATTTCTGTCGGCGAACCTTTGGCATTTCTCGCATTTTTGACACACCACATGCGCATCTGTGAAGAGGGTGGGCCAATAATAGCCCGCTCTGATGATTTTTAAGGTCGTCGGCCTTCCTGAATGATGTCCTCCTGGCATCCCAGAATGGAATTCGCCGAGGACCTTCGGTTTGTCTGATTCTTTGACGCACCGCAACAGGATGCCGTCAATATTTCTGAAATACAGCCCCTCGGGGCGTAGTACATACTTCAAGGCATTAAGCCTAAACCTCCTTTGTGAGGCATTGAGATGATCTGGACATCTCCCTGTGTTAAAATACCACACTAGATCATTTGTCCAATCACTCTCCTCTGATAAGGAGTTGGCGAGATTGACCTCTGTTATTGGATTCTCCCACTGGCAAGCAGAGACTTCGGCTGCAGCACTTCGGGCCAATTCCTGGCATAGAGCCCGACCTCGGATTAACTTTGTGGGTCGTACCTCTATGTCAAACTCTTGGATTTTGGCAATCCATCCCGCCCTCTTGTGACCAGGCTCCCCTTGGATGATGAAATTTCTGACATCCGGGTGTATCACGAAGACAGTTATCCGGCTCTGGGAGACAAAGTGCTTGAACTTTCTCGGGGATCTCATAACTGCATGAACTTGCCGCTCAATAAAATTATACCTTTCTTCGTGCGGCTGGATCACCTGGCTTAGGAATGCTATTGGACGCTCCTTGCCATCATCTCCCTTCTGAGTCAGAACTGCAGCGTAGCTTTCGGGCTCTCCCACCGCGTAAAGGATGAAGTCCTTGGAGTAATCTGGATTTATCAGCACTGGGGCCTGGGCAATCCTGGCCTTGATCTCTTCAAAGGCTTGCTTCCTCTCTTCAATCCAGACAAATTCAGCATCTTTCTTCAGGAGCTCAGCCATGGGCTTGATTACTTGTGCAAAGTCAGGCACAAACTTCCTTACGAAGTTGATCTGGCCAAAAAATGACTGCAGCCCTTTCTTGTCGACTGGGATGGGCAAGCGAAGAAGAGCCTCCGCTCTGTCGGGGTCAACCGCAAGGCCTTTTTCAGAAATAACATGGCCTAGCAGTTTGCCTTCCTTCACCGCAAAGACTGACTTCTTTGGGTTGATGGATATGCCGAATTCGCGACATCTTTCAAATACTTGGCGCAAGTGGGAGGCATGGTCCTCTCTCTTGTGTGAAAACACAGTCATGTCATCCAAATAGATGACAATGATTTTGTTGAGCAACTCGCGGAACGCCAAGTCCATAGCCCTTTGAAATGTAGCCCCGACATTGGAAAGACCGAAGGGCATGCGCTGATATGCGAACGTTCCCCATTTGGTGGTGAACGCCGTCTTATGTTGGTCTTCATCTTTCACCCAAATCTGATTATAGCCTGAAAATCCATCCAGGAGAGAGAATCTCTGGGCTCCCGCAACCACGTGAAGGATTTGATCAATCTGAGGGAGTGGGTAATGATCCTTCAATGAAGCCTGGTTAAGATTCCTGAAATCTACGCAGAGACGGATGTCTCCATTCTTTTTCCTTACGGGAACCAGATTCGCGACCCAAGAAGAATGCTTGATAGGATAGATGATTTTTGCTTCCAGCATCTTCATGAGCTCGACTTTCATCATGGCTTCAATTTTCGGATTTACTGCCCTTTGCTTCTGCCTGAAGGGCTTTGCATGCTCTTCCAGCTCTATGGTGTGCTGGATCATCTCTCTGTCGTACCCTTTCAGGTCTTGGTAGCACCAGGCTACAATATCTGGGTACTCTTTGCATAGAGCTCGGATCTGCTCTAACTCTTCATCGGTGCAATCTGTTCCGACCTTGATCACCTTTCCAGGTTCCAATTCCAGGTCCATGTACTGCTTGGGGTCCACTTTGATCCTGTGGGATATGGCTCTATCATTCTGATCAAAGAGGCTCTCCAAGGTAATCAGTCCTTTTGGGACGTGATTATTCTTTAACTGTATTAACCCCTCATACTGCTCGTCATCAGGGTCTCTACCTTCGATTGAACTAGCTTCATGTATCATAAAGGTGACGATATCCTCGTCACAATCGAACACCTGCCAATGGGTGTCCTTGTCAGGCACAGAAGGCCTGTAAATAGTACGAACCGGCTTCGGCTTTTGCATAGTGTCATCAGCCGGGACGTACCTGGCTCCAACAGACGCCAGAATGTCAGCATGTTTATTCTTTTCACGAGAGATGGCTTTGACATTCAGGGAGTCAAATGACTCCATCAGATCCCAGACACGGTTACGGTACGCCTTGAGGTAGTGCTTCTTGGAGGCGCACTTATTAGTAATCTGGTTGCACACCAGCTCTGAGTCGCCAAAGATTTGCAAGTGCTTAATCCCAAGCCTCTCTGCCTTCCTTAAGCCTAAGCACAGGGCTTCGTACTCTGCCGCATTATTAGTGCAACTCCAAGCCAGCCTATAACAATAGTCCTTTTGAATGCCGGATGGTGAGACCAGAAGGACACCTGCCCCGGCGCCGTTCTTGCATCGGGCACCATCAAAGTACAGCTTCCACAGCTTGTCTGGGGCAGGTCCTACGTCCTTTTGCGCAGTCTGGTCATGTCTCTCAGGCTGAGTGACGGAGTAGCAGCCCAGTTCAGTTTCGATCATGGCATTGAAGTCTAGTAAGGAGAACTCGTCCTCCACTTGCAGCTGCTCCAGGGTTTCTCCCGCCAAGTCTACTTCTACCAGCTCCTCGGTCGTCAGATGAACCATGTCATTTTGCTGCTCCTCCCCGGGTATCTTCTCGACCAGAAAAGTGGAAGGTTTCTCATTATAAATTTTCAACCTCCTTCCTTTGAAAGGTACCTCCATATGTGAATAGTCCAACGACAAATATCCACCCAGCTTGGCAGTGAACTCCCTTGAGAGACACATGCCGAAGTAGGGTTCCAAGTCAACCACTACGACCTCTTGGATGACCACGATGTCAAGCGCTTTATGCAGCCGAATGGGGATGTCCTTGATGACACCAACTGTCTTCACAGGAGTGCCATCCAACTGTAGCACACCTTGGCTGCTCCTCGTGTATTCCATACCAATTTCCTTGCAGACAGCCCTTGGCATGACAGTAGTCGAAGCACCGGAGTCCACCATGCAGTTATGCACTATGTGACCTTCCATCCGCAAAGATAGATAAAAAGGTGGCGGTCTGTTCTTTCCGGTAGCAGAAGTCGTCAAGGGCTGAGCTAACACAGTAGGCTGCGGTGGCTTCCCGTCTTTTACATTCTTCAAGGATTCCTGCAACAGGTCTACCTGTCCTGGGAGCTGAAGAGCATCGTACATGCTTATTTTTGCTGGAGTTTTCTTGAGCTCATCGACTATATTATAGGTCGAAGTACTGGCCCCTTCCGCCTCCTTTGTTGGCTCGTACTTGGTGCGGTACTGCTGCGTGGCTTCGACCCTCTGCCTCTTTGTCAGCGACGGGTACCTCAGCTTCTCCTGAGCTTGCTCTTTTGTTTCAGCTGGAGGTTGGGTCGTTGGAGCCTTGACTACGGGAGTCTTGAGCGCCGGGGGCTTCTCTTTGGCAGTCGGAGGTAAAGGCGGCTTATCAGGAGCTGCCACAGCAGGTTGCGTCTTCTTCCTTCTTGCATACACCTTTAACGGCTTCATTTGGGCCGGGGTGGCCTCAATCGGCTTTTTGCCCTCTTTGGTTAAGAGGGATACGGGATCTTCTTCAGGGACTGCAAAGTTACCCTCATCATCACGAATCATGTATGCTTCATCCTCTATGGCGCTACCCGCAAGGGTCTGAATATAATGCTGATGCAGCATGCAACTCTCTTCTCCATGGGGGTCGTTGCAAGTAGAGCACCCGTTGACGCGGTCAGAAGCGCCCGGTTGAGCATTGCCGACAGCATTTCTTGCTGGAGGCCTTTGCGCTTGAGCTGCTTGATCTTTTGTTAGCGCAGGAGGAGGGTATGGCCTTCTAGGGACAAACTCCATCTGAGCCTGCTTCTTCTTCATGATTGTCATGTCATTGGAGATTGTATGGTAACCGGAGGCGAGAGCCCGCACTTCTTGAAGGATCTTATTTTGTATATCATTATCGGCAGGCGCTGGCCGGGCTGGCGGAGGTAATGCGGCTAATGGTGGAGGAGAAAAATGTCGGATATTGAGGGGGAGCGGGGAGTGTTGGATGTTGCGGAGGTGGCGGATTAGGATAATGGATCTGAGGCGGACCGTACGGGTCAATGACTGGCGCAGGATTCCACGGCTGATGGGGGTACTGATTGGATGAGGATGGCGTCCCACCCGACGCGGGCGGATATTGGGACTGAGGGAAATCCGGGTAGATCGGAGGCTGCATTTTATGAGGGAGCCTGCCTATAGCAATCATGTCCAGTTCTTCCTGCTGAGCAGCCTCATATAATGCGGGGAAAGTGTTGACCCGGGCTAACTTGATAACTAGACAAATGTCCGAGTTGAAAGCTCTCAGGTAATAATGAGCAGCCTGTCCTGCGGAAGGACGCAGCTCAGGGGGTACTCTTTTCCAGGACCTCGCGAACCTCACGTTAAAGTCTGATATCTCCTCTTGCGGATGGCGTTGAATGCTTTGAAATTGGTGCAGCAACGAGGAGGGATCAGCGGACTCATTGAATCCCTTAACTAACCTGCCAGCCAGCTGGGGCCATCCCGTGATAGTCCCCTCCGGCAAGGATCTCCACCAGTAGAGAAGCTTTCCTCGCAGAGAGAGAGCTAACAGTCGGGTTTTAACACTCTCATTTGTGATAGAGTGCAGCGCAGCCAAGGCCAGAATGTCTTGGATATGCTCATATGTTGTCTTCCCCGTGCCGTCATATGTAGGAATGGATTTTAAGGCAGCAGGCGGAACAACTTCTTGTCCGGCTAGAGCAAGGGGCCCTGTGGAATCAACAGCCGGGAAGAGGTCATTATCATTCTGCTGATTCTGGGCAGCCATGTCTTCTTCCTCTTCTTCGAGCTGGTCAGTGGTGTAGTCGGTATCAGTACTGTCTGAAGTTGTGGGCTGTTCTTCAACTTCGGCCTCCTCAACTTCTTCCACTTCAGCTTCGATTCCAGCTTCAGATTCGTGCTCGAACCTATCGTCTTGGTGAGCTTGGTAGTCAGCCAGCCTCGGGTGTTCTCCAACAGCGTTGATGTCGATTTCGTAAAAATCAGGCTGTTGTCCTGGATTCCTAGCTCTCCACCTTCTTGTATGCATGAAGGCGTTTTTGATATTGGACCAGTCTTACAGACTCAGAGAATGTTCAAGTACAGCAGAGTCGCCAGGTGTTCTGATTTGACAGCAATGAAGCGAACACCAATGCTTCAATTCTGTTTTGGGGTGGGAAACCTTCGTGTCCCACCGGGCGTGCCAGAGAAACTGTTGGTTACGAATCTGCCACTAGGATAGGATTTTAATCTATTTGCGCCCTAGATTCGCCCAACAGATTGAAAGGCCGGAAGGAAGGAATGCCTTCCGCGCCAATCTCCGGAGAAGGCCGGCTTCCTATGTTTTCTCAATTGGGGGGTTTAGCTCAGAGTGCAGGAAAGAAATTATAAAGTACGAAAAGAAACATAAATATGCTTGTTTCGGGTGGGGAAGATAAGCAACACAACAACTAACCAATCACTACTACCAACAACAATCAAAACAACGTATGTAGCAGAAACTATTAGTGCTATTCTATCCTATGTATCCTTTACTTCAGCATTCCAGATATACTTAATCACCAATACTGATATCCAGAAGTGCAGAATAGCAGTAATCAGAAATATAAGCAACATGAGGCAGAAATACTTAATAAAGGCAGCATACAAGATAAACACAACTAATAGAGCCAAATATACTTTGCATTCAAAAGCAAGTGCACAGCTACAGAAGTTCCTTAGCAGTATATCCCCCTTCCACCCTTGTACAATGAAATGAGGCTGCTATTTATAGCGCAATTTTCCCCCTGATTACAATTTGGGCACGGAATCCCAGACCTGACAAAAGCTGCAAAAGGCGACAAAAGCGGCTGATGTTTGACCTCTGCGGGCAAGGAATGTACTTGCAAGCAAGGTCCACCTGAAAATATGGCAGCTACGTGGCAATCCGGTAGGTGAGAAATTGAGTCAGTCTGAATGGGGGCAGATGTGGTACAATTTGTCAGTTCACGCTCATCTGTCCTGTACCCTGGTGGCACACCTTCTGTCACATCTTGACTCTGATCCCAAGACCGAACACCTGTCAGCATCTAATGGAGGGGAGAAAAACCGAGCTTAGAAGCTCATCCTTTGTATTTCTATCCCGCCCGACTGCGCACAAAACTGGAGCGCAGCAGGACGGCGCAAGGCGAAAACACCGCAGTCGGGCGGGCCTTCGTGCCTTAGAATCTTTTTAGCAGCTCTTTCCTGTCCTTCCGCCCAACTGCGCACAAATGAATGAACGCTGCCCGACTTCGGTGCGAAGTCGGGCGGCCTGACACTTAGAAATATTTGGGCGGCGTTTTCTCAGCAAGTCTTCGAGGTGGCCGCCCCAGTGCGCGCTGTCTTCAGGGTGCCGCCCGACTTCGCTGCGAAGTCGGGCGGCTCCAACACTTAGAAATATTTGGGCCGCCCTCTCACCTTTGACCGCCCGGGTGCGCACCAAATCCTTGGCGCCGCCCGACTTCGCTGCGAAGTCGGGCGGGCCCAAGACTTAGACAATTTTAGGGGCCTTTATCATTAACCCTGCCCTTGTGCGCAAAAAGTGACGAGCACCGCCCGGCTGCGCTGCGCAGTCGGGCGGACTCCAATACTTAGAATATTTTTGGGCAAATTTGCCCACTCACAGAAACAGTCAGAAACATGAAATGGAAGATGGAGAAAGTGAAATTTGATGGCTGAAGAGTAGAAGGGACATGAAGAAGAAAGGGAAAGAAGAAAGAGGGAAGGCAAAGCAGCATCCTTACAAAATTTTCAAGACATGGCACCCCGTGCAAAATGTGGCAACAGTATCCACTTCTCAAAAGCATCGACCTCCAAACATCACTGAAAATCCTCTTTGCTGATCTGATTTCTTCCATGCTGTAAAAGTGCTCCTGCAAGATCGCGTCTTCCTTCCAATACACAAAGACAATAAACAAAAGATTGCATCAAAACTTTAGAATGTCAATGCCTTGAATCTGAATCAATCCATCTGAATTTTGATAGGTATCTCTGTAAGTAGATATTTGAGTTTTCTTCTAAAATTTTATTGATCAAAATTTTTAGAACTCTATAGTTGAAATTGAATACACTTGATAATCAGATGGCAATAGGGTTCAACAACTGATTCTCCAATTAGTATCAATCAATATTTTTAGACTCTTCAGGAGTTGTATTTCACAATGTAGCACAGTGATGATTTTCCACGTTTGAAGGAACATGAATGAGTAAATGACAGCAAATATTAACAACAAACAGTCACCATAAATACGAGAAAAGAGATTCAGAGACGAAACAGAAGAAAATTGCACATTGCCATTGTATTCAATTATGAACAGCAAATATACACATCAAGTACTGCAGCAATATCACAAGATTACAGCATGTATTCTCCACAAATAGATGACTTGTTTCTCCAATGCAAGATGCTATGAGTTTAGGGTCTAGTGGTTTAACTCAACGAGGGATTCGGTTGATCCCTTACAATTGGGATGAAGCTTATAATTGATCGATTTTTCAGCTGCCCTTAAATTAAAGAGCGCCCTCTAAAGTTTGCCCCTCTTGAGTTTGAAAAAATTCAAACTCAAGAGGGGCCTCTCCTATCCTATCCTAAGGTTCTGCCTTTTTTAAGCACCAGTTCAAGAATCGTTCTCTCCCCATTTAAAAAGGTGGGTGGGGAAAGCTTCGAGTGCAAGAACCCAAATTCTAAAAAGTCCTCGAGTGCAGATCTCCTTCGTTCAGCATCAAGCAAACCTTCAAAGGAGAATCCTTCCATACACAAGATGATGTATCACACAATCATACACTCGTGATGTATTCGGAAATGTAAGGGGCCTATATATACTACTTCTGAATAATGGAGGGAATTGCCAACTTCTGCAACTTCCACATACCTATCCCTAATTACCCTCCAATGACAACTCATAATGCATGACATTATTTTAATTATGCACTAACATTGTCTACCATTTAACACAACTTGACGACATTCTAAAAAACACTTGGTGTGCAAACTACACAAAATTTCAAAACCTATCTACAATCAAAATTGCTCTGCGTTCTCATCTTTGTACGTGCTCATTCATGCTTGAGGTGGCACCACGTCAAAACTAGCTCCTACTATAGCACAGTGGTGAGTATTCCAACAATGGAGGAACAATATGATAGATTTAGAGGCCAAACAAGACTGCAGTCAATACTATCTCACACTAGCTCAACATCCCACTTGTACGGCAATTAAGTGATAATCCACTTGTACAGCAGGCTGAAATCTCCACTTGTAAGACAAGTTGAAATCTTTTTTATGGCAATCAATGGCAAGTACGTGTATGGAAACTCACTCACTTGTATGACAATTTTGCAATCCACTTAAACAACACTCCTTCCTGTTCCACTTGTACATCAATTCTCATACGACACTTCTAGACTGCAACTCCTCATACAACGATCTTGGTTGCAACTTTGCTTCACACCTGCACACAAAACTTGGAACAACCACAATCTACCAACCTACTTGCAGCAATAGCATCACACAAAACACATACAATCACACAAATGAAGGATGAATCATCATTGTATTACTCTTGCCTGTATGACATTAACATTATAGACCATCTACCTTGAATGCTACAATGGATATACAGACACAAACTCTACATGCATAGATGCTCTCCTAATACTCGATTCTTTGTTGGTATCCCTCTCGTCTCCAGCCTGGTCTCGCACAATTGAATGGGGAGGGTACTATTTAACCTTGAGGGATGACAATTAACAACAACTAACACCCAAACAACTCACCACTAACTACCTCCCATTCACATATGCTTAACACATACATTAGTTGTACATTACAATTGCAATTTATCAAATGATGATGTCATCACCCTTGACATCAAACTACAAAATTGCATTTCTTTTTCATTTACATGTGTGCACATTTTTTTTTGAGGCTGGTCAGAACTAGCTCCTACATCTACCCTCTCCTTTAAATTGGTCGACGTCCTTGTCAACGACTAATTCTGCTCTTGGGGACTTGGGTTCTGTTGAGGCATGGGAACAAGAACGCCTCCTAACTGTTGGAGATATTATATTATTTGGCCCCCTTGCAATATTAGTTTGATAGATGATTTATATTTTATATAATGTATGTGGTAATATGAGAAAGAGTGCAAAGTATCAAGAGAGAATGAAGAGTCACATGATATATGGCAATATGAGAGCTTTGTCTTTATGAGAGGAATATGAAAGGTTGCATCTCTTGGATGAAAGAGGAGAGCAATAGTTAGAGAACTGAAAAGTCATGAAAAATGATATATTGGAGGCAAAGCTCCATGCAATGTAATCTATCTGTATCATTAATGTAATCTTTGTATATTGTGTGCACTCTGAGTTATATTTTGTGAGCTATTGTCTGTAACATATTGCTGTAATTTTATTATTGAGTTTCATTGTTAGTAACATTTATTTTAGATCCACTACACCATAATGATTCAATTTTTGCTTGACTTCTGCCAATTTTGCCAACAGCTCAGCTTCTCTTTTTGTAGCTTTAGCTTTGTCTTCCTTCCTTTGTTGCTTCCACTGCTTTCTTCATAGCTTCAACTTCATGTCTGATTGCAATTGCTAGCTCCTCGTCCCTCCTTGCTATAAGTTGAACGCAGCAACTTCCTTATTCTTCACCTGCAGCAACTGCTCAACTAATCTTGTTCCTCTTGTGTTTTGGTCTTCTCCTCAACCTCCTTCAACCATGTCAGTTCTGCTTCAACATCCTCCTACACCTGCCTAAGTCGTGCCTCCATCTCCCACAACTGGTTATCCTACTCCACAATCTTGCTAAAACTTTTACAATCCTATGGCTAGCCATTGAATCAAGTATGCCAAGCTCATTCTTGCATAAAACTTCACCATCTCGGGTGCAAGTTTGATGTACCTGACACCTGTTTCCTCCTCTGGACTGTTAGCAAAACACCACTATCCTCATAGAATAATTAATCGCCATGATCAAATAATATCTCAAGAATAACAATGAATCAATCCACAACAATGAACATAAATCTCACAAAATATTATTGAAAAATATCTACTAAAGCAATGCATAAATGCAATGCTTATTCAAATATCTATTACAAGGCTTTGTCTTCAATATATACATACATGAGACTCTTCATATGCATGACTCTTGACCTTTGTACTTACATAAACTCTTCATCTCCTCATACTCACGAGAGATCTAACTCTTCACATTTCTCTTACATAATAATAAATCTCACATATTACATAAAGACAAAGTCTCTCATGATTGCTCATAACTCCTCACTTCTAAACTTGACACTTCACTCACATAACTCACACTTACTAACATGACACCTCACATACAACTTCAAACTATAGACTGAATTATTAAACACACCCTAATATAAATTTTTACAAGGTACCAAATAATGTAATACCTCCAACATGGACAAGCCGCCAAACTTCCTTCATCTATATATACACGTGGTGGATGTCTATAGAGGACCTAAGTTTGTTCTGGTAGGTTCTTCAATCCTAACATTGATTTGACACTACCGGATTCTAGCTCCCATGGCTACATTTGGTGAATTTTTGCAAACTTCTTCATGCGCTCCTCGTCACAAGCCCAATGCACTAGTTTTCCCAATTCGTTCTCCAATCTTAGTTGCCACAGTCGCCATTCTCTTAGACATCCCACTTTGAACTCGCTACGAACTCTATCAAACAATCCAGTCGCCTTCTCAAGAAACGTATCAACCTGCTCATTAAAGGTTTCTCCCAGAACTGGTGGTCTCCTCAGATTTGGCACTTCGATGATGAAATGTTCACTTATGTCTTCTGCTAACTCTATATCAGTGTCGTATCCGATGGTCGATTCCTCCACATTCTCTCCACCATGACCTGTCAAACCGATATGTCGTTTGGCTGCCTTGCCCTCCTAAATTGTTTGTCCTGCATCAATAGTTGTGACTTCTTCCATCGTTTCCTGTTCTCTTTCTAGCTCATTCTCCAACAATTGGCTTCTTTTGCCTTTCTGCCACCAATTGAACTTTGATGTATTCTGTTTCCCATTCTCCCTCCTTTCATTTGGTATAATGGATTTGGTGCCACCTCCTGTGTTGTAGATGTGAATTCGATGTGCGCATCCTCATCCAGTGGGGGTGATCCACATGGATCCACTTGCTGCACAAACTGCATTGATGTTCCTATCAAAACTATGAGGTGAGTTAACATTCTCTACCCGCATACTCCTTACTTTCTCCTGTATTGTGTCCATTTTAATCTAGATCTCCTCATCTGCATCTACAACGATGACAACTTCCTATGCCTGCTATGCAATCCTCTCCTCCAACTATTGTGCTCTACTCTTTGTCTCTTGTCCTGCCTATGCAAACAAAATCCCTTGGTTGTTGTTCACCCACTACAATCCTCTCCGAAGTCATTCACCTGGTACTTGACCTTGTTCCTTTAGTACCTTCCTGCATAGCCTAACTCCTGTGTTGTGAAAAAACTTCATCTCGCACTATTGCCTGAGGGAGCATGCATCTTGCTCCAACCTTAGTCATTTGTCATTCACGGCCACATTCACGGCCACCCACTCCTGTTGTGGCCTGTTGTGAGGGTTTTAACTATGACTGTTGTCTTTCCTCTTGCTGACGTTGGGGTTGAGGTTGAGCTCCCATCCACTGCTACTCCAACCTCCTATGTTGCTTCTCCTGCACTAGCTCCTCCGTTTTTGGTTGCTCAGCTCCCTCTAAATCCTCACTCGCCTCATCCTCCATTGCTTCTCGACCCTTCCTCTTCTTCAAGGTACCCTTCTTCATCGGGGTACTTGGCTTTGTCAATGGCATCACGTGGATCCACCTAAATGTGTGTGCTCTAGAATCACTCTGCGTGGATTTAAACATGGAAACTGCAACTTCTCCATCACGACATTCATCATTATCGCAATGGCATGGAAAGCCAATGAAAAGTTCCTAGTGTACCGCATCAAAAAATTCTTGATGCAGTATGACAAGTACGATGCCCAATCATATCCTACGCCAGCCATTATTCCTTTCCATGTATAGGATGAGCTAGGTGGACATCTCCAAGGCTCTTTGCTCTCCTAATATTTTTGACATAATTATATTCATAGCACATTGCAGTTTCGGTGTCTTTAGTTGCTGCATCTTTAGTACGTGGTTCCAATGCTTCAATTTTGCTGCCCCTTCTAGATTGAGATTGGTAACCTTGTCCATCAATTCCTTCCACTGGTGCAAGTCAACCGCCTCCTTTGTTACCAATATTCTCAAACTTAGCAATCCAAAAATTCTCCGAAAATTGTTAGGCGAGAATAGTACTTACAGCTCCTAGTCACCAATCATAACTCTGCTCATGTTGTTGTTGATCATATGTTCACAGCATCTACAACAAATACTCCTTGAAAAAACCCTTATTGAAATTTGTAATCTACAAAATATAGTGCACACCTACATTCTTAAATGTTGTCTTTAATGGATGATCTGATGAATACTTGCCACCATTTTTTGCAAAACTCTCTTGTTGGTTATTGCCATGTCATCTCCTGCAAGGGTACTGAGATTCTTTCTCGTCCCTTGCCTTTTGCCTTCTTCTAAGGTGAAGCCTCTACTTCTCTTTCCTTGGGATTGTTGGTTCTTGTCCTTTAAAAGAAGTGCCCACCATGTTGCCTAATACTATCATTTTTTGTATGAACCGGTTGCTATTCTCACCATTTTTTGTGATGAAACACTTCTTGTGGCCATTATTAATTCTGAATTAAACCACCATGTTTCGGTCCAGCATTTGTGGAACAAACAACAAGTTTTCCAGGCCTGGTACATATGGTTCCTTTTCAAATTTGCATTTTCGATCTAGAAGATTAAGTGGAACATCACCTACTCCTTTGACCTTATAGGTTTTATCATTAGCAATAATCACTAGTTTGCCTTCTTTGGCTTCCAAGGAATCAAAATCACTCTTGGTCCCCTATCATGTGCTTGCTAGCACCAAAATCAATGTACCAAACATCATCCTTGGGTTTGATTACGACCTTTGTCATTAGCACCTTGTGTGCCTATTTAGAATTGAATCTAATTCTTCAATGGCAACATGCCCTTTTTGTTGCTTTTGTTTGGAATGTGGCTTGTATTGTTTCTTCTTCTTCTCAGGTTAACGGACATTATCACCTTGAGTCGTTGAATTATACCAACAATGCTTGGTATCATGTCCTTTTTCACAGATATGGCAGTACCTCCTTTGTTTCCGAGGTTGCTTTTGTGATGATGATGATGATGACAATGAAGGACTTTTATGTGAAGAATCCTATTGTGGTTTCTTATTCCCAGGTTTCTTAGTGATGAGTGCATTGTTGGACAATTGATCCTTTAATTTGTTGGTTGCTTCTTCTTATTGCAAAAAATTGACCAACTCTTGAAATGAAATCATCCTATTTGACACTTGTAAGGAGGTTATTAGCACTCTAAATGAATCTGGTAAAGCTCGAAGTATAATTGGGACTAAGAGCTTGTCTTCCACTTTTTCACGGCATGGCATTTAGTCTTGCCTTCATCTCTACGACTCTGCAAAGAAATATCTTTATCCCCATCTGCCATAGAGTTGTGATTGAAGAGTAAGAATGGTGGATTGATTCTTCCCTTCTTAGATGGTAGTGTGTCCCTGTTGGAATATGTAATGCAACATTGTGTAAATTATTCTTAGACTAAAATATAAAGTCTAAAGAATAATATTTGAATTAGAAAATAATTCTATTTTATGTAAAAATATTCCCACCCAATTAATAAATAAAATAAGGGTGCTAGGAATATTTAATTTGTGGGAAAAAGTTATTTCCCCTTTTCTAGCAAATATTAGAAAGTAACTAATCACTTTCTAATATTTGATAGATGCCACTTATCACACATCTCAAATATTAGATTGTGATAAGATTAGAAAGTAACTAAGCACTTTCTAATATTTGATAGATGCCACTTGTCACACATCTCAAGATTAGATTGTGATAAGATTTAGGGTTGTAGTAGAAAAGCTTCTCTTTAAATAGGGGTGTTGTCTACTACATCTTAACATATCTTGTCATATTGACTTGTGTTGTAATATCATGTTGATGCATATTGTTGCATAACATTGAAGCATTCTTGTATTGTTGAATCAAATGAGTAATATAGTGAGCTTCATAGTGGATGTTTCCCTTCTTCATTTGAAGTAGGGTTTTACCACTTAATATTGGTGTTGTGGGTTTTCCTCTTTTGTGTGTGATTGATCTTGTGGAGCATTCTTCGATCTTGGGGAGACTTTGCTTGTCTCACATTTGGTATCAGAGCGGTTGGGATCTCCATCAAGTGTCTTCAATCCTTTGAGGTGAAAAACCCATTAAGGTATATATTTTTTTTGCATGCATTTGATATTTGGGTATTTTATGCAAACTTATTTTGCAAATCTGCCATTAGGGTTTATAGATTTATTGTGTTTTTAGATCTAGTTGTTAGATCTTTTGCAAATAGTATTTTCATTTTAAATCTATAAATTTTTTTGGCATTGAGCTTTTGTTGGAAGGGTTTTGGAGCCAAACGGACCCCATGGTTGCGTCCGGAAGACCCAAAAACCCCTATTTCCATATATAGTCATTTTTTTAAATTTTTAAATAAAAAAATAATCCTATATATATAAATAAAAAAATAGTCGGCTATATATAAAAAAAATATCTATATATATAAATATATATATATATATATATATATAAAAATTATATAAAAAACAGTCGGCTATATAGTCTGAAAAACTTTTAAATTTTTTTTTAAAAGTTTTGCTTTATAAAAATCTTTAAACTTTTTCATGCGATTTTTTTTATTAATTATTTAATAAAATAAATTTTATTAATTTAATTGCATTTTTTTAAGCAATTTTTGTATTAAAAAATTATTATTATTTTCCTTAAAATGCAATATTTTTTTGTCTCACATTAACAATGGTTGTTTGTGAGTTTGCTTGTTTTGCAAGGTTATCCAAGTATGTTTTGGAGTATACAAGGCAATTTCGGATCAACTTTTTCACTCTCTTCCCCTATTTTTATTAATTTCTTCTAATCTCTCTCAAGCATTTGCTTGAAGCATAATGTAAATTAATGTAACTTGTATCTCTCATAATGAAAGTAAAAGAGAATGAAAGTGAGAGTGAGAGAGAGAGAGAAAGAGAGAGAGAGAGAGTGTATTTGTGTTTTGCTTTGTGTCTCCACTATCTCTTGTTCATATTTCTTACATTTTTTTTTGCATATTTTGCATTTTGCATCTCAACTAATCTAACTACTAACTTACTAACTTGCTACTAAACAATCTACTAACCAACTAACTTGCAATTTACTAATTTTCATATTAATCAAGAAGGTTAAAAATGAATCAACTTACTAACCACAACTTTAGTATTTGATTAAAATTTACTTAATCTTGCAACACAGTTTATATTTGCTAAACACCTATTGAATCCAAAAGAATCCGCTCTATCGGTAGCAAGTCCTTTTTGGGTCCTCGTACCCGTACCCTTTTGGGTAGCTTGGTTGACCTTGGGTGAGATGAATTGGCAATTCATTAGGCTATAGCAAAACCTTAAAATGAACACTAACTTACTAACTTATTGACTATCTAACATTTAACAAATGTTTTATGGTTCAATTCAAGTTAGTTTATTTTGTTGCAAGATGGTTGTTATGATTAGTTACCTTCTTATTGCAAGTTGATCTTGGTTTATTTCCTTTATTCAATTGCAATATGGTTATAGTTGTTTATTGCAAGATGGTTATAGTAGTTCATGATAATGTTGATTATCTTTCATGATGATGCTTATCTCTCTTGATGATGCTTAATTTTAATTATCTTTCATGATGTTTATCTTTCATGATGATTATCTTTGATGATTGAAAAGTAGATTACTTGAAAGTTATGTTTTTTTATATATGCAAGTATGTTTATCTACTTTCTTATTGCATCATTTATTTCCTTTGTCAATGCATCTTATGTTTTGATTATGTTCACTTTCTAGAATGGCTGATCATGGAATCTCCTTCACACCTAAGCACATCCTTGATGGATCAAATTTTGGAATATGGGAACCAAGGATGAGGGCTGAATTTCAAGCAAGAAAGTTATGGCCCATTGTGAATGGAGATGAAGCAATCCCAACCCGGGCAAGGGCACTTGAGACATACAACAACAAGAGTCACCTTGCACTTTCCATGATTATCAATAGTGTGAGTGATGAGATATTGCTCACTATAAGCCATTGTGAGCATGCTAAAGATGCATGGGATTTGCTAAAACAAGTCCATCTAGGGTCCAACACATCAAGGAAATTCACTTTATTGTCCAAAATTCTTAGCACTATGCAAGGTGAAGAAGAAAGTGCCTTGATCTTCCTCTCAAAGATGAAAGACATGAGAACTCAACTATTGGCTTGTAATTGTGATTGGATAAGTGAGAAGCTCTTAAGCTTTATCATTTTGAGGAACTTGTCAAGCAAGTTCAAGAATTTTGTCACCATTATTGAGACTAGGCTAGAGCAAGAAGAGGATGGCATTCCTCTCAACACTCTTTCACAATTATTGATTCAACATGAAGAGTCTCTTAATAGAGACAAAGTGAATGGTCAAGTTGTCAAGGAGAAGAATGTTGCCTTGAGTGCCACTAAGGCTTCCTTCAAGAAGAAATACAAGGGAAGGAAAAATCAAAATTTCCAACCCAACAAGCCTAGAGTTGATTTCACTTGCAACTTTTGTGGCAAGAAAGGCCACAAGGAACAAAATTGTTTCAAGAAGAAGAAGATTGCAGAAAAGGAAGAGCAAGAAAAGGCTAAGGGACAAGGACCTAAGAAATGGTTTGGCAAGGGAAAGAAAAAGAACAACAATGTAAAGCAAAATTCTAATAAAAATGCCTTTGTTTGTGCCCTCTACTCCATTGACTCATCTACTTCTAATGAATGGGTGTTAGATTCTGGATGCACTAACCATATGTGTTTTGAAAAGGATAAGTTTGTGGACTTTCATAAGCACTCTTCAGATTCAGTTGTCATTGGTGATAATACTAGACTTCAAGTAGAAGGTGTTGGCAATGTTGTAATTGAAGGGAAATTACTTGATAATGTCCTATATGTGCCTAACCTTAGGAGAAATTTAATTTCAGTTTTGCAAGTTGCTAGAAGTGGTCACACTATTGAGTTCAATGCAACTTCATGGAGCATTAGGAAAGGCATGCTACCAATCATTACAGGTTATGTGAAGAATAATATTTATGTGTTAGGTGATGCTCCTCCTAAAGTGTGTTTAGCAACTAATGTTTCTCCTAGTAGCAAGCTTTGGCACTTAAGGTTAGGCCATACAAACTATCAAAATATTCAAATGATGAAGTCCAAAAATTTGGTTGAAGGCTTGCCTAACATTTCACCTATTCATGGTTTGTGTGAAACATGCATCTTAGGCAAGATGAGCAAACAAAAGTTTGCAAAGGACAAGTCAACAAGGGCCACACAAATTCTTCAACTCATTCATACAGATATTATGGGTCCATTACATGTTAGATCACTTGGTGGTGCATCCTATATTCTCACCTTTATAGATGATTATTCAAGAATGATCTTTGGGTATCTACTTAAGAATAAATCAGATTGTTTTGAGACATTCAAGGAGTTCAAAGCTTTGGTAGAAAATCAAAAGGGAGCAAAGATCAAAATGATTAGAAGTGACAATGGAGGGGAGTACAATAGCAATGATTTCAATGAGTTTTGTTCTTCTCATGGGATCAAAAGGCAGTTTACTTGTCCATACACTCCTCAAAAAAATGGTGTTGCAGAGAGGAAAAATAGGACAATCATGGAGATGGTAAGATGCATGCTTGGTGACCACTTACCTCAATTTCTTTGGGGTGAAGCAGCCAAGTACAACAATCTACATTCTTAACAGGTGTCCTTCAAAATCAGTTGAGGGGAAGACTCCTTATGAGGTTTGGAATGGTAAGAAGCCAAATTTGTCACACTTAAGAGTGTTTGGATGTGATGCATTTTCATATATTCCTTCAGAAAAGAGGAAGAAATTGGACAAAAAGTCTCAAAAATGCATCTTTGTTGGCTATGATGCAGAACATAGGGGCTACAGGTTATACTCACCTTCTTCACGCATTGTATTTGTTTCAAGAGATGTCAAATTCAATGAAGACCTTCTTGAGTTAGAAAAGGGTGGGCCTTGTGTCAAAAGGACCAAGTGGTTGGATCATTCTAGGGGTCCTAAAGAGCAGAATTCAGTTAGCCAAAGGATAACTAGAAGTATGACCCTTAACATGTCTCTTCTAGCTAAGATAGAGAATGATCATGAGCCTACTTCTTACCAAGAAGCTTCACAACACTCTTGTTGGGTTGATGCCATGAAGGTTGAGATGGATTCTCTTCTAAAGAATAAAACTTGGGATCTAGTGCCTTATCCTAATAAGAGAAATGTTATTGGGAACAAGTGGGTCTATAGAATCAAGTACAATTCTAATGGAGAGATAGAAAAGTATAAGGCTAGATTGGTTGCTAAGGGTTATGCTCAAAAACATGGCATTGACTATGATGAAACCTTTGCACCAGTTGCCAAAATGCCCACCATTCGGCTTCTCATTGCTATTGCTACTTCTCAAGGTTGGCAGATTTTTTAGCTTGATGTGAAAAGTGCCTTTCTAAATGGTGATTTGGATGTGGATATCTACATGAGTCAACCACAAGGATTTGTTGTACAAGGTAAGGAAACACTTGTGTGTAAACTAAAGAAAACCTTGTACGGTCTGAAGCAAGCACCTAGAGCATGGTACATGAAGATTTCAGGTTACTTCTTGTCTCTTGGTTTTGATAAATGCTATTCAGATACAGATCTCTATGTGCTTAGGAAGGATAACTTGGTCATTTTAATTGCTCTATTTGTTGATGACCTTGTTGTGACTGGAAATGAGAATGAGGCCATTTTTTATTTCATCTCCAAATTAAAGTCAGAGTATGAAATGACTGACCTTGGTCTTCTACACTACTATCTTGGCATGCAAGTTTATCAGCATGAGGATTGTACCTTTTTGAGTCAATCCAAGTATATTGGAGATCTTCTTAAGAGGTTTGATTTGGAGGATGGCAATCCTACTTCCATTCCTATTTCTATAGGGGTTAAGTTGGAAGTAAGTACAGAATCTCAGTTGGCTGATGCTACATTGTATAGGCAGCTCATTGGTAGTCTTCTTTATGTTACCATCACAAGGCCAGATATTGCTTTTGTAGTTGGTATGATGGCTAGGTTCATGCAAAAACCTTATATTGAGCACTTACAAGCTACCAAGAAGATTCTGAAGTACCTTTTAGGTACTAGAGATTTGGCACTCAAGTATTCTAGGCTTCCTTCCTTTGCTCTTTTTGGCTATGCTGATTCTGATTTTGGAGGGGATAGAATAGACAGAAAGTCTACCACAACATATGTTTTTAGTATTGGGTCTACAGCTATCTCTTGGTCTTCCAAGAAGCAAGATACAATTGCTCTTTCTACAATGGAAGTGGAGTATAAGGCTACGACAACAGCTACACAGGAAGCGGTTTGGCTTCGTACCCTCATGAAGGAAATTGGATTTGAGCAATTTGGTCCTTCACGTTTGCTCTCCGATAATCAATCAGCTATTGCCTTGGCTAAAAATCTTGTAATGCATCAAAGGACAAAGCATGTTGAAATCCAAGCCCACTTTATCAGAGAGAAGGTATTGGATGGGACTATTCAGTTGGAGTATTGCCCATCATCTTCTAATTCTGCTGATTTGTTCACCAAACCTCTTCCCAAGGAGCAGTTTTGTAAGTTGAGGGACTCACTTGGTTTGGTGAAGTTGTCCTCAAGGGGGAATGAAGTGTAGTTACACTTGTGTGATGACAACTTCATCCTTATGAGGTGTTTTGTGCTATATATATGAGTTGATATTTGGTGGTATAATTGCTTTTTGCATCTCTTTTGAACATGGTACTTTCTTGTTTGCCTTGTGCAACTTTTGTACATGTTACTTTGTAGATGGCATTGTGCAATTATGGTATATGATGCAATTGCTTTATGCGACTCTTTTACATGGTACTTTCTTGTTGCCTTGTGCAACTTTGTACATGTTTTTATGTAGTTGGCATTATGCAATTGGTTTATCATGGTACTTTCTTGTTAGCATTTATGCTACTTTTGTACATGATATTTTATGGTTGGCTTTATGCAACCGGTGTGCACACTTTATTATTTTCATATACCTTATGCAACTTTTGTACATGGTACTTTAGAGTTTGCATTATCATGGTACTCCTTGTTTGCTTTATGCAACTTTGATCATGATATTTTTTGATCAACTATATAGCACGTGACTATAAGTATGGCTTGGCATATTTTTGTGATGACTTATAGTTCACTATTTGTTAGATCAATTTTGTTATCATCTTTGGATATTCATATATGTTGTGGTGAATATATTTATGATGATGTATCTAACTGATCTTATGTTGAGCTGCTTGTAGCTTGTAGGTACTTCCATTTGGGGTTTTGTAGGCTTACTGAAGACACCCTTGTGATGTTTTCTTCTTGTCATTTGCAACCACTTGTGGTTGATGGATGGCTTTGTAAGCTGCTTGTATCTGAAGCTACTCCGTTGGGGGCTTGCAGTCTCATTTTGGCCCATTTTGTATTGGTGCCTTATTGTAGACCATTCTTGGTCATAGAAGCTCATTGTAACTATATTACTCATTTGATTCTCATCCCCATTTGTATCTTTAGGGGGAGAATGTTTCTTTGTTTCATAATTCCTTTCCCCAATATTGCATTAAGGGGGAGTGTTGGAATATGTAATGCAACATTGTGTAAATTATTCTTAGACTAAAATATAAAGTCTAAAGAATAATATTTGAATTAGAAAATAATTCTATTTTATGTAAAAATATTCCCACCCAATTAATAAATAAAATAAGGGTGCTAGGAATATTTAATTTGTGGGAAAAAGTTATTTCCCCTTTTCTAGCAAATATTAGAAAGTAACTAATCACTTTCTAATATTTGATAGATGCCACTTATCACACATCTCAAAGATTAGATTGTGATAATATTAGAAAGTAACTAAGCACTTTCTAATATTTGATAGATGCCACTTGTCACACATCTCAAGATTAGATTGTGATAAGATTTAGGGTTGTAGTAGAAAAGCTTCTCTTTAAATAGGGGTGTTGTCTACTACATCTTAACATATCTTGTCATATTGACTTGTGTTGTAATATCATGTTGATGCATATTGTTGCATAACATTGAAGCATTCTTGTATTGTTGAATCAAATGAGTAATATAGTGAGCTTCATAGTGGATGTTTCCCTTCTTCATTTGAAGTAGGGTTTTACCACTTAATATTGGTGTTGTGGGTTTTCCTCTTTTGTGTGTGATTGATCTTGTGGAGCATTCTTCGATCTTGGGGAGACTTTGCTTGTCTCACAAATCCCATGCTTGCTTGGATGTCTCTGCTTGACAAATATGTGGCTAGGTCACATTATTTGTAGCAAGGGTAATAAGCATCAGTGCTCTTGCATATGCATCATCATATTTTTCAACTTGGTCAGAGTCTTGAGGTCGCGTAACTCTACCAGTCACATAATCCTAGATTTTTTCAACTTGCAATATGGTTCTCATCTTGGTCTTCCATGGTCCAAAGTTGGGACCTCTCAAGAGTTGTGAATTTGTAAGAAAGACTTTTGGGGTGGTCATGGTGAGGGTTCTTATTTCTCCAAATAATCCCCCTTTCTATATACCACCAGTCCTTTCTAAATACCCACCCTTTCGATATGCTTGTCGATACGTGGAAGAAGTTAGTCCTCTCGATATACGTTGTCGTAAGTAAGAGAGACCTTAAGGTACATGAAAGAAACCAATACGTGATACTTAGGCAATACTGAAAGGGATTCATCCTATCTATGACGCTTAAAAAGATCTCATACGTAGGGTGTAACTTCCCTGATATACTTGGAGAATCTTAATTTTAGGTTTTATGTCAAATGACAGTAGCGAATAGAGTGAATGATGGAGTGAGTAAGCAAATTGGGTTTGCCTTATTACTCCTTGAAGATTTATAGGGATAAAACCTAGACGACGTTGTTGCAACTTATTTAGGCATTAAGTGTAGTAGCTAGTCGCAATAGCATACCTGTAAATGATCGCCAGAGGCACCATATATATCAAACGTTGCTTCAAACCTTAAGGTTTGATAAAGGGTGTTTGGATGTAAAAATTGCAAAAAAATGTTTGAAGGTGTCGGTCTCCACCGATAACACCCCTTGTACAACACAATATATTCTTGCTTTTGATTTTGAAATAAATTAACTATAGTTCTATGGCCCTTTTTTTTTTTAATTTCATGATTTAAAAACAATTGCTTACTTAAAATGCACTTACACCTCATAACTCCTTAAATGCACTTAAAAAATGCTATTCTATAGTTCAAGAAAAATATAACATTGGACTTTTGCTTTCAAATTCAACCTTGTAAAAAAATAGAGGGTGGCAAAGAGATTTGAACCTATGTCGACCCGGTCCACAATGTACTATCCAACATGTGCTAACTGCTAAAGCGTACCACATCCTCAGGTTTTGAAAGTACTATGAGCATATAATTCTTTTCACCTTAAAAAATGCCTTCAAGACTGGATTTTAAAGCAAAAAGAGCGCCCAAGGAATTCAAACCTAGGTTGCTTTGTTCATAACACACAAACCACCTCGCGCCATCCACCAAGGCGCCACCCTTCTTTAGAACGTGAAATGAATTAGAGGCATATTTGTTTTGAAGTGATAAGTCAACCTCCAAAGACACATCCACGTGGCTTCCAATTCTAGTGACATGAAGGCAAAAGTGCTAGGGTTTCATAGAGAGAATCTCATAGTTTTTGTGACACTAGCTGACGCCCTGAGCCAACGAGCGAGACCTATCGAAACAGGCCCCTCACCGAGTTTGTCGTCCTGAATTTCTCCTACTCATTTGTGTTTTCGACTGTTGTCCAACAACGAACCTACAAACTATCAAATGCTTGGGCCAATTGTCCTTGTCGACTGCCTATCATCCAACATCAAGCGCACGTCCACATCAAGCACCTGCTGCAGATCGATCGACCTCGCCCTCGAAATTTCCATCCTCCAACAAGATGCCATCAAAATGCACACGTCTGAGAGGTTGTCGTCACCAGGGTAACTCTTGACCAAGGCATCAAAATCCCAGTCAGCACAAATCCATCAACATAGCTTGATGTTCCAAAGTCTCCACATTGTCTATCTCCTCCCTCAAAGATGTTCAACAAATATATGTTGTCTCCCCTAGTTCTTTAATCAACCTGGGACTTGATGTCCACCATGCTTCTAATACACCACTCAAATCCACCTTCAACTTCAATCCGCCTTCGAGACCGAGATCCCCAATGCTTTTAAAAAAACGGCTCTTTGATGCGTGTTGTAATGTTATCACCATAACCTTGACTAGAGTTGGACCTAGTGTGTCCACTATTGGCCTAGTGCTACAAAACAGTAATGCTTACGCTCAATGGAATAACATAGGCCCATGTCAAACAACCAATGAAATTGATGCTGGGATCTATGGATCAACTGTCGAAGGATTTGATCCGCGAAGTCCGGCATGAAGCACTTTTGCAGACTTTAATTCAGCTCAATGGGATGCCATTCAACTAGCTCTGATACCAATGAAGGAAATTAACCAATCTTATTGATTCAACATGATATATTAAATACATGCACTATCGTTACAATCAATGATAGTTACAATCAATGATCATTAAAACTGATGAGATTGTTACAACCACTGCCCCGTCTGGTTGGGTACAACTCAAATATAAAAATGGCAAACTAATGTAATAATTGTGCCTAACACTTACTACTATTTCTCCTTCTCTATAGCAGATTTGGATATTACTCTACTTTCCTCGCCTAAGCCCTCATCACTACTAGCACATGTTTATCTCTGTTTTGTTGGTGCACTAGAGGCTCTTCAATGTCAATGAAATTGACATTTTGCGTATTACTTGAACTTGCTTTCTTCGGGCAATTAGCCTCCCTGTGATTGCCCGGACCACACCATCTACACATTAATTAATTGTTATTGTTGTTTTTGGCATTATCTCCTATTGGTTGATTTTGACAATTCCTTGTGAAATGCCCCCACTCTTGGCATCTTTGGCATTGAATAATAGGTCTTATGTTTGAATCATATTGCAATCGACCTTGTCCTCCTTGTGGTCAATTACCTTGTTGCGGTTGTTGTCCTCCTTGGTAGTTGTTCCTATATCCACCACTTGTTGGTCCTTGCCCGCTCTTGGAAGTGCTTGGTTTCTCTTCCTTGTCTTCCTTTTGTACCAATAATTTTTAGTGCCTTAAACTTCAAGTTAAATGGGCAATCACCAACCGCATGTCCTACAACTTTGTAGATATTACAAAAAACATTCTTTGGATAATTGATATTTGTGTCCCTATGCCTTGCAGTCCGAACACCAAATATCCTTCTTTTTCTCATTCTTTGCATCATTTACCATCCTTTCTAGGTCCTTCCTCATGGCCTCGATAGCCACACGAAAATCATCTCGGTTACTATCTGAATCATCATCTTTATAGTGACCTATTCTTGCTACCATTTGCTTTGCTTAGCTTTCCAAATTAATTGCTCTATCAAATGCTTCCTAATAGATAGTAGATGGTACTACCTTCATCATATGCTTCCTGAGCAGCCTCCTCCACTAGCCAATCGAGGACAACCTAGTGGACCTGATGACCCACCCAAACTGCTTGGGTAATTGTTTAAATTCAACGAACGATGACAATCAAGACTTGTTCCAACACCCTTTCTCCGATAGTCAATTTTTGACCTAGGTTGCTTCTTTGTCATCCTAGACTCCAACTAAGTCTAACTGCCTTCTTTGTTTGTTTGTCCACCATGCTGCAAATGCTTCGTCATCGGAGGTGTTTCCGAGCCATTCTTCCTAATTTGCATGCTGCAAAGTGTTATTTGGCCACAAACTTTCATTGTTTTGCAAATAACTATCTAGCAAGCGTATTACCACTTCAACATCAACAAAATTGAACACCATTCTTGGCGCTCCCCGATTAAATTGTCTATTGAATCCTGAGTTGGAGCTGGCACTACTCCAGTGCTCTTCATTGCTCGAACTTGTCAAGGATACACTACTACTCTTTGTCACAAACAAGTCATTCAATCTTCCATTTTGCAAAGCCCTTTCATTTGCATTGGTGCCACCAACAAGTTCACGCAGCACATCATGCATATCTCTCCATTCAATTTCTGCCAATCTTCTACCTGACAAGTTGCTCGTCCCTGAATTACTCACCAAGGTAGTACTCCTAGTAGGCTTCTTACAGAAATTTAACTTCTATCGCACGATGGTCTGCATTTCCCAACACTTCCTCGTTTGTCGTGCACCTCTAGGAACATCCTCCAGACTTGTTCCTTATCCGGATAGTCTATTTCAGCCATAGTCTATTTCAGCCACGTAAACCATTTGCTCTCATGTCCTTTTGCAGTTGCCTCAACCCTTATGCACACTGCCTCTACAATTTGCCAATTCAAACATTCAACTATTTGCTTCTCTTGTGCAATTGTTGAGTTTTCTTGTACATTCTCTATTGCATGTGCCCAATGGCCAACCAACAAACTCATTCTTTCGTCTTGGCTTTCTTCATCACGGTAACTGTATTCTCTTGGTGGCACTTCTTGCCCAACATACTTTGCAACCATCAATTGCATGTCCTCATCTTCAAGTGAAATATGACTTTCGTCGACATCAAGGAACCTTACATACACTTGCAATATCCTACGCTTAGTGGGTTGAGCTCCAATTCTTCCTACTTCACCATTGGTTGCATGTCATTTTCCCGACTTCTTGCGACTCCTTGTTCATACAACCATACCAACTGGTCCATAAGTTCATTGTCCTCAAAGTCACTTGTGCTGCGCACCATCTTCTATTGTCCAACTACATTCTCCAACTTCATGTATCGAAATCCCCTCAAAGGATCCTAAAGACTGACTTGGTGCATAAGTCAGTCTACCCATACTCATCTCTTTGCCATATGGTTCATGATTGAAAAGGCTCTTGACCATACATAATCTAGAATGGTGTATGATTTGTCGTCAAATAATATGTCATCCTATACAACCACAAGGCAATTGGTAATTTCTCCTCCCAATCAAAGTTTCAATTCTGCATGTTTTGTACATTATCAAGACCAAAACTTTATTCATCCCTTCCACCTACCCGTTTGCCTAGGATAGGACAAACTTGACAACAAATGAAGAAATTTGAACTTCGTGGTCAACTTCTTTATAATTTCATTAACAAAACAGCCTTTGTGATTACTCGTCAACTAAATAGGCACTCTAAACCACATAATGATTTGTTCATATAGGAATCGTGCAATGCTATTTGTAGAGTTATCCAGCAACACTCTTGCCTCCACCCTCTTTGTCAAGTATTCAATTGCCATGACAACGTACCTGCAACCTCTTATGCTAGTCTTCAACAATCCACCAAAATCCAAACCTCACCATTCAAACAGCTCTTGCAACTAAGATGGGTGCAATGGCATGAAGTCTCTCCGCAGCAGCTCCCAAGCTCGTTGGCATGCATTGCACACGGTCACCATCTCCTTTGCGTTATTATAGAGGGTGGGCCACCACAACCTTACTAGAAGAACCTTCCTCGCAGTTGCATCTGGCCCAATTTGTCCTCCTGCCAACCCTTCATGAGCCTCAATCAATGTTGTGTTCACTTCCTAATCCATCACAAACCTTTGCAAAATTCCATCAGGTCAGATTTTGTATAGAAATTCAACAATCAATTGAAATGGTGTTGACTTTATCACAATCCTCTTTCATTTCATTGTTGACAACCCCTGTTAAAAAGTATTCTCCAATATACTTGTACCATGACAATAGCATAGTGATTGAAAACAAATGTACATTAGAGAATTCATCTAACACTTCTCCTTCTACAAGTTCTCCCAAGCAAATCCTTGAGAGTTGATCCGCTATAATGTGCTTCTTTAAAGGTCTGACCACCACTCAGAACATGAACTCTCGCAACATGACAAGCCACTTACTAACTAGTCCGTGAATCGTCAGCTTATTGATAAGGTACAAAAATGCTTGATGATCAATGTAAAAAGCAAAGGGACTCACAAGAAAATTATGTCTGAACTTTTGCAATGTGTACACCATCCTTAATGCTTCTCTCTCCGTTGTGTTGTAAATATTTTCCACCCTTGCCAATAGTCGGCTTGAAAAATGTATGGGTTGATCCAACCCAAATTTACCTTCTCGTGCCAACCTGTATGTGTAATAACCCTCCCTATCTAGTTCTCTAGGGGTTTGCCAATTCTTAACCTTTTTCGTGAATTTTTGATATACAAAATCACAAACATAGAGCAATCCAGAATTCTCGAAAATATTGCTTTATTCTTATATCAAAACTAGGGCACAAATTACAATGCAAATACCTCAAATGCTGATGAAACCCTAGCTGCTCCGTACTCTATAAATGATGATGAAGGCTCAGCCCTTCTGATGTGAATACTGTGTGGTGTCCCAACTCCAAATATTCTTTGTATAATCTTTGAATGACCCTGTGTGGTAACCCAACTCCGAAGTCTTTAAAAATGAAGTCCAACTGCAATCCCTGTGTGGAAATGCCCGGATTGACTCGAGGGTAATATTGCAACCTCGAAGCCAATGTCCCTGTAAGAGGTTGCCGTCTCTCACAAGCTCAGAATCTCAGTAAATGGCTCTGCCAGAGAGTCCTCCAAAAAACCAGAGAGAAAAATAATAATCTTCGCATATCTCCAAATGAACTCAAAACCTCCTTTTATCTCCTCCATAGGTCGACCTAGGGTTAGGTCACTTTTAGGGTGAGCAAATATAATTTTATCAATTTTTAATTCCACCTTATTTCTCCTTAATTTATTCACCCCCTTATGCCTAGGCTTAACGACTTTTTAAGTCGTCACTTAAAATGGCCCCTTTTAAGTATAAAATGATTTTATAATAAAATAAAGTCATTGACTTTACAAAATTAAATTAAATAATCACTTTATTAATTTTATCTTCGACCATTAAAATTTCCAACCTCTACCCATCCGAATTGAAATCCGCGAATGGTTTTGGACACCCATTTCATCGAAGAATATCATCGCACTGTCTGTTGTCCACCGAAACCCTAAAAACGGACATGGCTAAAAATAGTAACTCTGATCAATCAAATCTCTGAATGAGCCCAAACGACCATAAATCAATAGCTCTCCGGGTACTGACAAAGATTCTGATATCTCCAATGACTCCCCTCCATCCGACTTAGCCTATAGGAGCTCGTGTATAGGCTAATCTGCTCTGCACCTGACTGCGTAGAAAAGGGGACATTACAGTATGCATCAACGTGGACATGAAATTCCTTCTCCCAATCTAGATACACCAAAATGGGTGTACAAACCAACTTTGCCTTCAACTCCTTGAAGGCTTTCAAGTTCTCCTCCATCCACCTAAAAGGAGCTCCCTTGCTCCTCAATGTATCCAACAGATAGGACATTTATGCTAAATTCTTAATGAAGTGTCAATAATACCTAAGATGCCCCAAAAATGACTTCAACGAACTCACGTTGTATGGTTCCTCCATGCTCATCACAATGCGAATTTTGCAAAGATCAGTCTTCAATCCCTCCTTGCACACCACATGTCCTAGTAACTTCCTGTACGATACCAACAACTTGCAGTTCTTCAAATTTAGAGAAAGTGAAACATTCATGCATAATCTCATGCATTCCTCCAGCACCTTCAAATGCTCTTCCTTCTCATACAATGATCAATCGTCCACAAACATTCATTCTCTCGTGCCTTGCACTTCTCAAATTAAATAGACATTCCACAATCGCATGTCCATTTACCTCACAAATATTGCAGTACACTTTCTTCAGGCAATTTGGGTTCGTATGTCCCTCTGTCTTGCATTCCAAACACCAAATGTCCTTTTTGTTTCTTTTTCTCAGCCTCCACATCGTTGATCATCCTCTCCAGGTCCTTCCACATTGCATGGATTGTTGCGCAAAGATCATCCTGATCACTATCTAAGTCATCATCTAAATCATGACTCATACTCTCGCCGCCTACTGCTACAGTATTTATTTCACTTTCTAGGATTAGCACGCAATAAAATGCTTCTTGGTAGGTTGTTCGTGGAGCAACCTTCATATTCTTATATCAAGGCAGCAACCCATCTAGAAACCAACTTTCTGCAATCCATTGATTGGTTTCACCTTCATCTTCCCAATCAACTCCAAGCAATAGTTGTATGATTTTATATTCTCATCCTTTTGCTTTGTGACATATATTTCTCTGATTATTTTTGTGTCGTTTCAATGCAATCTGAATTCTTTGTTGAATTCATCCTTGAGATTTCCCCAATCAAAGAGTGTCTCTTCTCTCTTCAAGTGCTAATCAATTGCCACTCCTAGTAATGTTGTTGGGAACAGTCACAACCATGCATTTTAATTACTCCATTTGCTCCCCATATTATCTCACACTAACCAACATAGTGCTCGGAATCTTCCTTTCCATCTCTTGTGAACTTCATGCACTTCTGCTTGCCCACTGCTGCTGCAGTCAACACAAATGTTGGTGGTAGTTGTTCGTCGAATACCTCACCAATCAACAAACCTTCTTCTGACAATCGGTCTTTTGCAAAAAGTCATCGACCACTTCCTACTGCACTTGTACTCCTGTACATATGAAGTGCAGTACATATGAACTGTTGTACATGGAGTTGTTGTACAGTGTGGAGAGATAAGCTTGTAACTGAAGGATAGCAGTCTGGAACAGGATAGACTTTCCTATTTGCAGACTGAAGTGTTGAATATTGAGATGATTGCAGTCATTGCTGATCATTAAATCTGTCATTCAAATTGTTCCTCCAAGAGTGGAATACTCCCACCGACATACACTAGGCATGCCAAAAATGCCGTCCCAAATGGCCTCATTTCAAAGATGGCTCGAGATACCCAAGACATTTCAGGGAAAGCGCCCCCCCTCCCCCCCAAACCCCAAAAATGGGGGTGTTTCACCCATGTCCCAAAATGTGAGAGACGGTGAAACAGGGCCTTGCAAGGGGGAGGGGGGCGAGGACACGTTCCCTTTAACATAGCTCTAAACCAGATAATAATCCTGTGAATTAAAATAGTAACATACATGCAAAAACTATAAAAAGACCTTATTTAAAATGTTCATCAATTGTCTCATTTATTAACTATAAACTCAACATGACATAGAGTAGTTAATATAAAAGTTGAATAAGGTTAATATACATGTCAAACCCTATAGGTAATGGACCAACTTATGTGGCCAATACTCTAAAAAGTATTATGCTATTTTCCATGGGGACTTGTCCTGGGATTTCAGGGCCATCTTGAAGACATGTCCCACCATCAAGAAAAGGCATCCCGCCATCCCGAAAATCTGTCCCTCTCCCTGTCCCTGTCCTGGAATTTCGTGGAACATAAGTATTAAACTAAACAATAAAGAAAAGAAGAATGCTGACCTGGCTACTGTAACTTTGTAGACCGACTACTGGAGCGACAATACCAGTATCAGTAGATCCAACTGAACTAGAACACACAGATCCATGAGTAAAACGGCCGAGGGAGTGGTATGTTAGAAATGCTGCCCGTAACTGTCCCTCTGGCACTCGATAAATTGGATACCATGCTACAGCATACCTGTCAAGCGTAGAAAAATTAATAATTAGGCAAAAAGAGTATATTATGAAAGTATTAATCAGATTAAAGCTGCAATTTTAAAATATCCAACAAAACATTACATCCATATACAGGTGGAGTTCCCTCAGGTATACTTACTAACAAAAACACCAAAAATCGTATATGACCTATATAATCCTTTTTTTTCCCTTACCATGAAGCTGGATGAAGATTCCCTATCTTCATGGAACTCAGAATAGATGGGTCTCCAAATATCTGTGAACTTGAGCCCACACTGCCTCTGGTCAAGTGTCTGATCCTGAAGCACATGAACAGCAATGTGATTGGTAGAATTTGGTAAAACTTCCTCTACATAAAATTAGTATGTTTACTCAGCAAACGTACTTGTCAAACAGTGGTCTACGTTGGTGAGGCTGCTCACTTTCAAAAAATTCAAAAAGTAACTGGAGATTTTCTGAAGATGAATTGCAGCTGCAAAGAGTTTTCCCGCATGAACCGAAACTCAACCCCAAACATTTAGGTATAGTTGAATCATCTTCTACAGTAGGCTTTGGTAGAAGAGCAGAAAGTATAGGAAGTTTTCCAAACTGAATTTTCCTGTTCTGTCTAATACTACACTCTGGAATTGTGAAACTTGATGCAGAAGTCGCTGACAATCCAAACAATTGCATTCCTGATAGAAAAGGCACAAAATAGGCCCGAAACAGATTTCCATCAATCTCCCCCCCTAAGTCTTGCGCCTTTACTTCAAGACCATAATTACAAGGTTCCTCGTACCACTGCCAAATACTTTTTAATGAAATGTCAGGAATCTGGCAATTACAGATTAAGCTTTTATCTAACAGACTCTTCTTAGACTTGCAACACTGCTGTTTACCAGGTATTGACATGATTACAGGGGACACTGCATCTAGAACCTTTTCAAATTCTGCTAGAGAATCACCAGTCATATGAGATATATGTTCAGATGCCAAATGATATTTGTATGATGTATGGATAGCCTTTAAAACAGTGTAAACATTTATGTTTGATTCATCAGGCAAAGACGAGTCATTTGCAACTGCTATGCACAAGGGATCAGAACCTAACCTAATTTGTGAAGCTGCATGCTCTCCATGGTCACTGGTATTTTTTACAGTTTCCTCTAGTATTTTAAGTGGATATCCAGGTATTTTAGTTTGTGACTGACTGCGCCTTGTTCCTACTTCATGCACTCTCGCCTTTGCCCTAGTATTTGCAAGTCTAACTTCACCAGAAAAATCTGGATTCAAACCAGATGACTCATCTTCCACAACAATACTACAAACCACTGAACTGTCTAGGGTATCAGCTGCTTTTGTGTCACTTGCAGAGGACCTTGCACTTTTTGACTCAACCGGAACCCACTTCTGTGAAATCTGTTGAGAGTTGTGATGTCTCTCATTGTTTCTCTCACGAAATTTGCCTTTCTCTGTGACTGGAGTTATCTTTCCTTTACAAGGTAAGGGACATAAAGAGACCTCATCAACAGTAAGTTGAGTTTCAGGAGCTTGCCCAGAACTTCTGATTTGGGAGGCCCGCTGCTTTGTATGCAGGACTGTTTCATTTACAACTTTAGATGCTCCTGAAATAGGAAATGCTTGGCTCAATGGACTATGAATCTTCATGGAAGATCTCATCGAAGAACAATCATTTTTCAAATCTTGTGTTATATCCCCCTGCATTTGCACTGTCAAATAAGAAGTTGGCTGAGGGTCTCCTGGTTCAGTATCCATGCTTTTAAGATGGATTGACTTCTGCAGGATGCCTCCATCTTCCTTCTGAAGAGGATCCTTGCTATTATTCGTTCCAGAGAATCCTGTTTTCCTGGTCCAGTGACTCTTCACTCTTTTTTGAACCTGTAAATCGACTCTTCCTGTGTTCTGTTTTTCCTTTACCAACACTGGCAATTCAGGTACCGATGCATCCTGTCCTGCTAGCTGATATCCAGACAACTTCACTGGCTCACGGAGTTTTCCGGAAATATCATCAAGAGGGATCTCACTCTGCAGCATGATGATATGCCTTTTAGGATCCTCAAAGTACTGCTCCTTGCTACACACCAAACCGGTAGTTTTCTGTTTAGAAAGCAGAGATGTGTTAGTGGTCAAGGATTTAACTTGTGCTTCATTCTGCAATATTTTAGCTGAGTTCGACTGTGAATGATCACAGATTTTAGAGGGCTTAACATGGTCATCCCCAAGGCTTTTCTCAACCTTCTTCCAAAAACAATGGTTGCTTCCCTTTCCACCCCTCCCACAAGCATTCAGAGGACAAAATTTTTGACTCATTCCCATGCCTCCCCTGTTCCTGAGAAAAGTATGTTCTCTCAATTTCCTGTTCCTACGCAAAACAACAGGTGTTTCTCTGCTTGCCCCAAATTTAAAGTCATGGCCAAAATTTTCATCCATTTCAATGAACTTGTCCTTTGCTTTTCCTGTATTAGATTGACCAGATCGCTTTCTTCCACTATCATTAGTACAATTTCGATCCCATTCATCTCCAATCGCACAAAAGATCTTATGAGACCCTTTATTAGAAGTCCCACTGACTGAATCACTTCCACTAGCTATATAAGATGAGCCAGGGAGCTCACTATTCATGGTTGTTTGAGATTTGCTGTCAGCGCTACCAGTAGCTTGCACATTCAAAGATTGGTCTGATTGTGCTTGGTTGTCTTGAGTCCTTAGAGGATCAGATGAATTCTCACTGGCCTGAACCCCTTGCGTGATATCTATGCCTTGACTGTTATTTCTGTCAACAAACATACCATCCATATTGATTGCTTCTTTGATTGGAGGATTTGTATGTAGATGAAGACTGGGAAGAGCTTCAGATTTTCCTACTGCAAACAATTCTCGATCATAAGCTAGTTGACTGAGACTTGCAAGAGAATTTATTTGACAAGTACTTATGCCTATGTGATCTCCATAACTAACATGAAAACAAGCAGAAGATATGATTGGAGCAGTGAAGAGTTCAGATCCCATGCCTGGTCCACTTCTAGCGGCCAGCATGGTCTCAGTCACGCAGGACCCACATAAGCTGAAGCCTGTGGCTCCCTCTTTGTTAGCTACTGCTATTGCACCATTGCTACTGCTTTTCATATAACCTGAACTTCTAACATTTGTTTTGTTCATATATGGCTCAAATGAATCTATATCCAACTCAACTAAATTGCTTGCATTTGAATTATCTAAAGGTGGGTTACTAGAACAGTGCTTTGAAGTAGAAGCATTGTTTCCCAATATAGTGACTCTACTAATCTTCTCTACACTAACCAAGGAAATTTTCATAAACTGCTGTAGTAACTTAGGCCCAAATACAAGATTTAATTTTACAACATTTCGTAAACATTCTAAATACTGCTGCTGAATTTGGCCTGGATCCTTTCCTCTTATTTGTTGTAATCCTTTTGGTGAAACATTATGCAGCTTTGAATCTACATTACGTACATAAGTTCTTGAAACCATTGTCCTTTTCCCATTATTTCCATCCTCCAGATGCAGCAGTTTTAACAAATTCCATTCTGCTTCAAATGGAATGAAAATTATCCATTTTGCTTCCAAAGGAATTACAATTAGAGTAAGAACAAAGAGGCACCTGAAAATGTAAAGAAGCTTCAAATCTGCATCATGTACATGAGACCTTGAAGACAACATTGTTTTCCCATTATTGCCATCCACCAAATGCAGCATTGTTACCCTTAGCCATTTTGCTTCCAAAGGAATTGCAATTATGCATTTTTCTTCAAAAGGAATTACAATTAAAGTGAGAACAACAAGGCCCCTGAAAATGTAAAGCAGCTTTGAATCCACATTATCTATGTAGGTTCTTGAACCCAGCATCCTTTTCCCATTATTATCATCCACCACATGCAGCATCTTTGCTTCAAAGGGAACTGCACTTATCCATTTTGCTTTCAAAGGAATTGGAATTAGAACAAGGCACCTAAAAATGTAAAAATAATCCAATTAAATCCCCAAATACATTAAAAGACTATTACTGAGAAAAAACCTTCAATTTAACAGGGTCATTTCTAAATTGAAGATCTCACCTTGGCCTAGTAGACTTCTCTGGTATTAGAGCTGTTATCACAATTTCCTGGAGGAAGTCAAATACAATTTTTAGCCAAAAACTAATTACACATAATTTTTCCTAAAATATCAAGCAATTCAACATTCCAGGTCACCTGTAACAATCTGAACATGAGAGTAGAATTCAAGTCATTAAGGCAGACACGAAAAAGCACTTCAGATATAGACACCCCATCACAACAAGGCAGGAACTTTGTAAATTTGAATGACAAATTTAGTGACTCACATGAGCTATGTGTGATATGGTACAAACACATTAAACATGACTCCTGTTAATGTTCTTTGGAATTAATGTCATTCTCACTCCAAAGATGAAAACAAAATGATTTAATCATCCATGTCAGATAATTTTTACATGAGAAGTGACATGACTTCGGTAAAAATATCCATTTCAGCAAATAAATATGCTTAATTTTTCAGATTCTTAAACAAAAGTTTTACTAATTGAAATGTGTGACTACGTTGAACACTTCAGCCATTTCAAATATGCTACACAAAGCAATGAACATTTTCAGAGCATACTTTGAAGGTAAACATATATGTAGGAAATGGTGTATGTCCCAGCCTAGCCAACATGTCAAATTGACATTATGGAACACTATTATGGGAACTTTTCACCATACCATACCTTATACCTATTGTTCTAAATTTCATGCCTCCTTGGGTTTCGATCATTTGACAAAGCTCATAGTAAGTTGGGATAGTAAGTTGGGCCTTGCCAATCTGCCTAAGCCCAAAGTACAAACTTTCAAGTTTAGTCACTAAGAATAGCATTAGGCTAATAACCATCTACAGCAATTTGCCAACACACTGTAGATTGCTAAAAGTGATTTCCAAACCACTTATTACAACCATTTAATAGTTGCTTGAGGAAATGTACCTCTGAAGAAAGTATATAACATTTCTGATTTGAGATATGTTTTGAATAGGAAAACGTTAATTTGCCATTGATAATAGATCCAGCTAAGTTTTCCTCAGCTACTTTAAACTCAGCAACAGTATAGTGTAGCCCACAGCCAATCTGCATTCTCTTCAATTGCCAATAAAGTAGCTTCCAATGCTGTATCAGTCCAAAAATAAAACCACCGCAATCAATTATTGTAATATAACATAACTAGATGCAGTAGAATCCTGGTTCTAAGATAAACAAAATGTTATTACCTTTAGAAGGTTTAAACTAAAACAATATAGAAAACAAGCCATGCCACTTTCTATATAACAGTCTTTGGGACACACCTCAGATTCCTAGAGATTAAAATTCTTACCTATTAACAAAGAAATCATACTCTAAACATATACCACTTACAAAAGACAAAAATTATGAAACTGCTAGGAAGCATTAGACCTGAACATGAAAATTCAGTTCACTGTAATCATGATTCATTCAGTTTCATGAGAGCTTTTAAGATAAAAATGAGATGCTTCTAGTGTACAACTACTACTATAGATCTTGCATTAAACTGCAAAAGACACAGCCCACTTCAGCACAAAAATGTAGACCATGGAGATCTAAGAACTGTCAATATCTAAGAATTATTGAATAAAACCAAGTTACTGGAACTTCAAAAGCACCAAGGCCTCATCAACAAACTTCATTGCAAAACCATGAAACAGCTTTTTGATTTAATTCAAAACAAGAAGCAAAATAAGAAGTCTTAAGATATCTATATAGCCATCCCCAACCATGCACAATACCTTCGATGCTGACCATTACTCCCAGATTTATAACTAGTGTGTCATATAAATTTAGGGAAGTCATACATCACCTTGGAGAAAGTAATATAGGCTAAAAATCTCTCAAGCTTCACCAAGGGCATTTTCTTCATAGAAGGCAATGTTTAAGAGAACCCATCCTAAAGAAGCTAAATACTAATCAGAATCACGAACAACATATTTTGGCAGCATTATACAGGTGAGGATAGAAAAACAGTAACATTGCGAGTCCAAATTATTTAATAAATGAAAATGTCAAATATGTAACTAAAACACCTTTTGACACATGTACACAAACGTTGGTGTGAAGACTCTTTTTCAAAGTTGCACCTATTTGATTGTAAAGTAGCTTGCCAGGATTGCAGCAACCTAGGAAAGTGCTGGATTCCAAGACCCTAATCACTTTGATCTTGCTTGGCACTGACAGTTAATAAGGTTAACAATTACAATCAAGTTGAGCAGTGGTGACGATTAGCACAAATATCAAAGATTGTGGATGACACAAGTTTCACAAAGTTCTGTCCTGAGATGAAATGTCAACATAACAGCTGATTAAAGATCATCATCTATGAATGTCTCTCTATCTGGAGTAAGCTTTTAAAAAGAAAAAACTGCAAACAAAAATTCAGTCACAAAAATGCACAAGGTATGATTGACTCTCATCAACAATCCAGAGCATCACAGGAGACTATTCCAAGCACATGCAACTATCAGAAGAACCCACCACAAAACAAACATAGCAATTAGCATGGATTGTTCAAAATTGCAATGCAAAAATAGAGATATTAGACTAAAGCCATAAAGAATTCAGGGAATATCAAGTATGTAACATTATTTGAAGAAAAAGAAACTTACCTACAAAACCAATATCTCCTTATCCAAACAAAGATGTATACAACCCTTTGCAGTGCATTAAGGACCTTTAGTACTACTATGAAAAGTGAATGTGATAATTTAGAATAGATATTTAAGTGGAACGAAATTCCATCATAGGAATATGCCACTAAATCAACTACTAAATGTCAAAATGCAGGTAAATCTCTATCTAAACTTATAAATGACGCATTGCTTACAATTTACAAACATCCTTGGAAAATAAATATCATAAACAAAGAAAAAAAATCCTGAGAAATAGAAGAATAAACTTATACAGAACATTTTGGCTTTTTATGAAAACAAACTCATAAGAAACTTACTAATATATACATGGATTCAAAATCCAAAGAAATCTCAAAATTTGTGTTGAAATAATGATGCCTTTCAAGACTGGTTTGGGATGTATTAGTCTTGACTCAATGATGTGACATAAGCAATATTTGCACAATTCATATCATCATGAATCTTCATGTGCTTTCAGGAAGAATCAATCTTTTGTAAATAGTTTTGCAATGGAAAGATGGAAAAATTCACATCAACAAAGAAGACTATCTTCACTTAGTTTGATATTTTCTATGACACTTTGAGGTCAAAGCTTTTCTAGAGAGGATGAATGTAATGGACTGGCCCCTACCTTATTATATATAAACACCTTTAATAAGCTATCATAAGGTTATTGTAATGTACAACAAAAAGGTTTGGAAAGGCCGTAATACTAGTTATACCCATTACATGATTATCATTTGATGGAGAGAGCATCCATTTGTCTGTCTTTCATACAATATACTACATACTGAATCCTTTCTAATTTTCACATGAAAGACCTGTTGCTCCCCTGCAAAATTTATCCTTTAACATAATCATAGCTGCAGTGTTCATAATGATTACAAGGCAAGAATTTAAGGAGGAAAACTTTGAAAATTAACTAAGTTATTATATCTTTCTTAGAGGACAGGTAATTAGACTAGTTTGAGAACAACTTACGGAGACATTGGAATTCTGGCAACACATCACCCAACCCTTCATGATTCGAGTGTCAAACATGGTCAGCATTCAACAGTTGACGCTCAAGAGTCTAAGACTATAAAGGTGATGCTCTGCACCTTCCAAATGACTCCATTAAAGGGTTGTGGGAATCTGTCCTTGTCAATAAACCTCTAATTTCCTTAGAAAATATCCTGTTAGTTCTTCAAAAGTAGGTACAGCATTGTTTCTCACATTTGCCAAGGTTGTATGGGAGCATTCATTGCCTTTCATATTATCTTCCATTTTCTTTAGACGCTCATTGATATTGTAGGCTCTGTGAAAGATATGATCAAACATAGTCTTCGAGTAACTTTAATTTATAGTACAGTGGAACCATAATTTTTTCTCAACAAAACAAAATATCTTCCTTGTAAGGGAGTGCTTCTTATAGTTTTTAACATTATCACCGAATAAAGTAGAGGTTATAGTATAAGAAGGATCAGAAATAATAAAACACAGGGGTTGATAAATTTCAAAAATAAGGGGGTAGTTTGTATCCCATAGATACATATGTTCTTAACATGTTTAATCTAGTGATCCACGTCAATATAAAAGTTGTGTAACCTGTCATCAAAGTGTTCTGCATTGGCAGCATTTATTTTTGCAGAACAAGTTATAGCTGCAACATAAATATTGTACTGTGCTCTATTGTTGGGGGTTTAATAGAGAAAGGCATAAGAGTAGGCAATTTCTTTCTTTCTTTAACAAATCCTCATTAACTACATTAAAATGTAACACCTTTAGTGACCAATGAACATGTAAAGCTGCTTCAAGCCTAAATATTCTTTAACAACAAAGACTAGGACAGAAACATCCAGCTAGACATGCACATATATGACCTTAAACCTAAATAAGATCAAATGTACAGTGATAAAAAGGATTTGATATTTAAATAAGGTTCAACTTCCCTATGTACAACCCAAGAGGTGCCCAAGGGCAAAAGATCTAAGACCCTTAGGTGGTTACCGTCCAAAACCACCAGTGTTAACAACATAAACAATGTTTCACTAGACATCTCTGATTAAAATTCTGTGATGCTACCTATATCATTCTGGATCTATTCCCACAACACCTGAGCCCTCCCAAAAAAAGAAAAGGAAAAAAGACGTCCAGACATTATAAACATCCATTCATGAACAAACAGGGTAGCAGATAGCTATCATTGCATGACTATGGGTCTAGAGTCAACTGATATTACAGCTTTCTAATTCTAGGGCCAGAACTGATTGTGTTCCATGAACTGACCTCGCACCAATAAACAAGCTTGACTGTGAAATTCATTCCTTCCCAAGCATTAAGTTTTCAGTGGTTGGCACATTGAATATATCAGCTGTGGTGCAACTCATATTGAAGCTGTAACTAGGTATAAGGACGTTGGACATTACCTGTCCACATGAATATTCTTCTTGGACATGCAAATACATAAGCCAAGGTGAATAAATTTGAGATCATAGCTCTTCAATTGATTAATGGTCTGTTACGTTGGAAAGGATCATATATTAAGGAGCGTAGCTCAAAAAGTTTGGGAGGCACTTATGGAAGCCAATGACTGTGACGTCAAAGGCTGCATGGGGCCCAAAGATCCAAGAATTTAGGTAGCAATCATTGACTCACATAGCTCCCTCCCCCACTTTAAAACTATGATAGATAATTGATATTATATGAACATTAACTTTGTGAACCATGATAGTGAAAGTGATTTCTTGTAAAAGAAGAGGCCATCATGAAACTCATCCATGTATCATCGGCTTAAGAACTAGCGAAAACAATTGTTGTTAATCCACATAATTTAAAAAATTTATCTGTCAACAAATAGTGCCAATATTTATGGATGGAGTATATCATCCATGATTCTCTACTCCATCTTGTTGATCTAGTATGAACAAAGTACCTCATAATGACTTTTCAATGGATAACCTAAGTCTCTCCAAGAGAGAGACAAATAAAGATATTGAAGAAGAGATCTATAAAGCCTATTTTCGGACGATGTATCTCAATCCAGAAGAGCTGCTCTTACCGAAGCTTCAACACTACTATATTTCTTATCTTCACTTCAATAATGGTATCATAAAACCCTTAAGGTATACTAGACTCCGATTACACATTGTTTAAGGGTCCCCTTGGCACAATTTAGAGTTTGCTCCCACCAGGTCCACATGGAATCAAATTATCATAATGCTCAAGAACATCACAATAGTCAAATTTGTTCCATAGAGACAGAAACAAAAGATCATTTTGTATTCAAATGTTCTCCTTACTATGAAATTAGGGTTGGTTCTTTTGCTTGTTCAAAGATTCACACAACTCCCCTCAAGTATTCATCGCTTAGAAGAATAAAAGATGTGTAGCAATTTGTTTCATGAGATGAATGACCAATGTCAACATCTACTCATAGTAAAAGCTTCATTGAGCATTCAGACAAGGATAAATCCATCCTTCTTTCAGCCTACTCCTTCATGTCTAGGCAAGAAGAGGGTCTATGATAGATGTATAGATCTTGAAGGAAGATCCATAAGACATTGCAACTCAATCAGTAAGATAAGCCTCGTGCCTATCATATAGTTCTCAAGGCATCAAATGCATAGTAATTTGTCAAGGAGATAAGACTTTCCAGCCCAAGTGCAATTTCTCTACTCCCAAATTTCTTTCTCTTCTTGTTTTAGGTTGCACTCTTTCACTCCTTTTGTCTTGCTTCAGTGTCATTCTCTTCAGTTCCATGAGCCATCTTTGGCATACCGTTGAAATAATAATATTTATTCTCTTTCTGCACTTGTATGGCCTTTCTTGGCTCTTGTCAACAAAGACAAGTGGAAAACAATGATTGATCTAGTTTGTGACTCCCTTCATGGACAAGCATTCAGCCTATGGCATAAGTGGAAATGCTTACATGAATGTGAAATTATTTTTCCCAATTGGGATATTGCCAAGATTGGTGCACTTGTTAGCATGATTTACAGCTATTTAAATTTTAAATGTTTCTTGTTTTTTACAGATCCATTTGAATGGCATCCTCTTTTTCATAGCGAGTCCAAGAGATAAGTGAGACCAGCAAAAGTTCTAATAATTTTATAAATATCCAACACAGCAAAGAAAGGGGTTCCATCTGTAAAGCTGAAGGAAAGGCTTCATATTAGATGGCTCTTTCTTTGGTTTGAGAAAGTTTAACTTAAAGCAATGCTTCTTCTTTGAGAAAATTGGACTTTACATAATGCTTGTTCTGGTTGTGGTTCAGAGGAAACAGCAAAACATTTTTTTTCCTTGTCTTTTTGCAGAACTTGCTTGGTCAGCTATTCTTCAAGGGTTGGAAAAGATTGCGAAAAGGAAAAATGTGTAGGTTGATATTTGGTATGGTGCCTTACATGGCTATAAATTTGATGGTTTCTATGTTATTCTATAGTTGGTGACATCTCCTGAAACACTCTGGACCCTATGGAAAAAGGGAATTGAAATTGCTTTTTAAGGGTGGCGAGAAATCTTATTGACCTCTATAGAGAAGTCACTTTTATTGCTCAGTCACCTTTTATTTGTAGATTTTAAAAGAGGATCTTAAAGCATTTTCCTAAGTAGTTTCTTCCCTAATAGAAGAATATGTAGTAGAGGCAAGGCAACGTTTCCAAGACTCCGTAACTTTTATGGGAACAACAAGAAGCACAATGTTGGTGGTGGTAGAAAGCCATGTATATAGGGATTTCAGAATCAAAGACAAACTGGTCATGTGGTACATTGGCCTAATCTAGGACAATATCCCTTTCCATTACTCAAGTTCATTGTGGGAGGATAAGACAATGTGGACCAGACTCTTTAGATCACAGCAGTGAAGATAGTTATAAATGCAGAGGACCTTGGAACAGCTTGGCAGAGGAGTTTGAGAGTCTGGTGCTAGGAATGCTACTGTTGATAGGCATATTGTTTCAATAAAAACAGTAGGGATGTCTCTTCAGCTAGAAATGGTATTGGCATAGATGGAGTTTAAATTGAAAGGAATTTGCAGGGTCCATGACAAAGCAGCAAGGTTTCTAAAGAGATTTTGTCAGTCTTAAAAAAACAGATCATCAGATGGTCCTCATTTTTCTTCTGTAAAGGCTCCAGTGAGCTTCAGAAGGTGAAACTGATCAAAGTGCAGCTCTAGCAAAGTTGAGTGGTAGGATTGTTTCAAGTGGTACTTTTAGAATGGGAAAATCTCCAATAGATCCGGTATGGTTAAACATGCTTCTGCTGCTATAGTGCTTACAGAAAAGGAACCTTTCCTATAAGTTCCTGTTTAAAACATTGAATTTTGTCAGATGACGAGAATGCGATGGATAAACCTATAGAGGAGGACATAGAGGAGATAAGTGATTATTATTGCTCATCAGGACGAGAAAATGCACAAAATGAATGTTAACGCCATTATATCCTTGCATGGAAACAAGTGAAGAAGATTGTCCTAGTGATGTAGATCTCCAAGAGGGCCATATACATAATGACAGTTAAGCTGTGTTTGATGAATCTTTTCTACTACTAAACCTCAGTCTAGAAGTGCTCTTCTAGGTCTTGCTCTCAGAGCATCAAACTTCGATATCTTATACTTTTGTTCTATGATGAACAGTAATGGTATATGGGGGCTTTTCGTTAGATTTCATTTTGTTCTTGGGCTTTAAGCTCTAGTTTGGAAATGTTTTTATGATTTGTTTGTCCCCTGCTGGGGCTTTATGATACTTTAACTATTCAATAATTGTGCCACATCTTGCAGTGGTTGCAAATCATTTATGACCTTGATTTTATCAGGGTCTATCTTCATTCCAAACTTGTAAACGACATACCCAAGAAGTTTGCCATAGGGGGCTAAAAATTAATACTTCTTTAAGTTATGCATCAATTGCACTTACCAACTCAAATTCATGCATGCAGGTAAAGCATACAAATACTTTGGCTTCATTCCATGTGTATACCAGTCATCTAAGAATTTCTTTTTTAAGTTGTTAGGAGACGTCACCCAAAGATAAAATTGATCATTCAAAATTGACCAAGGCATTACATAGCCCAACCGCATATGATTATCTAAGATTTTTTTTTGAAGTTGTTACGAGACGTCACCCAAAGATAAAATTGTTCATTCAAAATTGACCAAGGCATTACATAGCCCAACCGCATATGATTATATGCAAATTCCACTTTCTAAGACAAACACAAACTTAAGTTTGTCTTATTCAACAATACTTATCTAACTATAACTAATGGTCCTTTTCTACGTATTGAATTTAAAGTTCGATAACCACAATACAAGAAGCCTATTAGACTGCTTGGTGGCTATCACCACAAGGGTACACAATCACTTGTGGAAACTAAATATGATGTTGGCATCAACCATTCATGTTATTCCCTCATAAATGCAATGGTTAAGCCCTCTATCATACCTTGGCTAGTCTAATGAAAGATATGTCAACCCTCTATTGACCCTCATCCTATTAAAGAAACAGAAAACTTTATTGACCCCTCTAACAGATAAATGTCAGTCAAGCCTGATCAAATCCCTTCTCTCTATAGATGAACTTCATGAAGGTCCAAGAAGAATGCTTTCTAGATATTGTTCTCATAAATGGTTATTTTATTTATTGCAATCAAGCTTCATGGGAGATTTTTTTCTATTGAAATATAATGTGTGACCTTTTCCAGGTTTTCCTTAAAAAGAGGAGGTGCAAATCATAATTTAATGACAATTCATGGACTATTGATATGTTATGCAAGTTCAAATGGCAATGCCATTTTATTATTGCCATTTAGGACAAAAAATATGCTATGATTGTACAAGCCAGTTCTAACGTGATGCCACCTCATGCCTAACAGAGCGTGTACAGAGCCAAGTACACAAAAATGATTTTGATCGTACATACAGTTTGGTCATTCTGTGTCATTGTATAGTTTGTACAAAAAGTGTTTGACAAAATGAGTGTATATGTAATTAGAATGTTCGGGTAAATAGGATGTACATGTAATTCGGATGTCCATGTAATTTAATGTTCATATATTTCGGATGTACATGTAATTAAGATGTCCATGTAATTCAATGTTCATGTATTTCGGATGTACATGCAATTCCAATGTTCATGAAATTATAATGATGTAATTAGAGAGTCGGATGGTTACGGTTAGGTACAACAAAGTCACATAAGTTGGCAACTAACTCCCCTTTCCCAGGAAAAGTATAAATAGACCCCCTTATAATTTCAAATCATATAGATAGAGATAATCAGAGAACATTCATTCAGCCATCTAGTTGAGTGCTAGGAAGCATATCTGTGTTCTGTGTAGACACCAGTTTGCACAAAAGTTGAAGTAGATTTTGTGTATAGGAGTCTAAGTGCAAAATGCACTTAGGTTTTGTAAATGTAAATAAATGTAAAGTCAAATGCAAGTCAAATGTGAAATGAAATGTAAATGTCATGAAATGACAATGTAATGCAATTTGGGTCTAAGTTTGATAAATTGCAAATAAACTATAGTAGGCATTAAGGGTGTCATGTATACATCCAAAGGGGGAGACGGTTGGGTGGTGAGCTGTCCTAGAGGCCGTTGTTGGAACAACCCAAGCTTAAATAGAGACCCCGCCCCCTTCATTTATCACCATATGCATAGGAGAGCAAACCATATATGTATTATGCCATTGTGTTGGTAGAGGAGCATGTGCATTGAGAGCATAGTGCAGGAAACAGGATCCAAACTATCCTATGAAAGGAAGTATTATGTGTACTGCAGTTGTTCCATGACGAGTTGCTCTCCAGCTTCTATCCCAAACAACCACCCTAAAATCATGTCTTCAGTTTCTTGTGTTGCACCATTATTCCGAGTGGGTCAACTTGGCTCTCCCCACTCTTGGACACGTATTCCCTCAACTATTTGAAGATTTTTGTGGTGCTTCAACCAGCCTTCCCACGGTCTGTTCCTCGTTTAATTCAAGGTTGACCATATTAATTTGTGCTTCCACCTTATAAGGTTTCAACCTTGAACCATTGATTGTACCAAGACATTTTGCCCATCTAACTTTTGGAGCTTAACTGTACCATTGTTGTCTAAAGCTTTCCACGACTTGAAAAGTTCCAAGCCATAGGGTTTTCAATTTCCCACTTTTGATCTCTCATATGCCATCAAACTTTAGGATTAAGTCACCTATCAAATTCATCTTCCTTAGGTGCTTTTTGTGCCACACTTTTCTCTCACGTTGGGCAACCTCCATTGCCCACTATGACGTCTCCCGTTTCTCATCCAGTTGGACTAGTGCCACAAGCCTCTCTAGGCTTTCCTAGTCACCCAAACGATTTTGTACCACCACCCTTAGACTTGGTACCAGGGACTCTATTGGCACTACCACTTCTTGTTTGTACATTAATTGGAACGGTGTATAGTTTGTGGTCGGTTTAAATGTTGTCCGATATGCCCACAAAATGGTTGGCAATCACTCTTCCCAGTCAGCACCTTCTTCTCCACATGTCTTGTACATAATGAAATCCAAGATCTTATTTGTTGCTTCTACTTGGCCATTTGTACGTGGATAATATGGGCTTGATAATGAGTGCAGAATCTTGAATTCCATGGTAAGCCTTTGGATAATCTCATTAACAAAGTGTCCAACTCAATCACTTTTTAGCTACAAGGGTATGTTGAATCTCATAACAATCTATTCATATAGGAATCACATCGTGCTCCTTGCAGAATTATCATGCAATGCTCTTGCCTCTACCCACTTTGTTAAATATTTTGTTGCCACCACTATATATCTGCACTTTCCTCTTTTAGTTGTTTTTAATGGCCCGACAAAATCAAGACCCCATCTTTCAAACATCTCGTAAGGCTATGACGGATGTAAAGGCATAAAATCTCTTTTTAGTGGTTTCCCTACTCTTTGGCAGGTATCACGTGCCTTGACGAACTCTCGTGCATCTCAATAAAGCGTAGGCCACCACAATCCTGCTAACAACATTTTGTTGTTTTCGCATCTAGTCCCATATGTCCTCTAGCCAATCCTTCATGAGCTTCTTTTAATACCTTCGTCACTTCATCCATTATGCACTTCTACAATACTCCATCAGATCTGATTTTGTACAGCAAACCCTCTATCAACTAAAATGGTGTTGATTTCATGCAGTATCGTCTTCTTCATACTAGTTGTGCTCCAAGAATCAAAAAAATCTTGTGTACGCACAACTCAGGTGGAATCCCCTTCAAGTCCTTGTACGTCCACGCAAAAACATCTTTGTATTGCATAAAAATTTTTAAAGCAACAGCTTTCAATACCGGATCCCAATCATCTCAGCAATGAATAATCTTGGACTCATTCCCTTCACCAAGGTTTCTCAACCATATTCGGTCCTTCATACTTGAAGGTGTCTTGTTCATCTTGCGCCTTGATTACATCAACTAGATGTGCTGGTTTTTCATCAATCACTGCCTCTCCAATTGTGTATTCAACAAAAAATTTCAAAAATGTCCGTTTTTCTTTCTTTTCTTCTTTTGGTGTAGATTTTCTTCCACTTGTTTCTCCAACTTCATACATGGCCTTCTTCTCTTTCTCCTTGTGCTCATCATCTTTTGCTTGTACACAAACAATGGGGTTCAAAAATTTCGTAATCCCCCTTCTGCCAATGGAAGAGTCCACTATCTAAGCGTGCATCATCTTCCACACATTCCTGCAACTCAAGTACTCCTCTTTCATTTGGCTCTAGCCCCTTATCGTCATCAGATGATGAAGTACTTGCCTCATTAGAAGTCGCAATATACTAGCTCACGAACTAATTCTTCAGATTTATCATGTACTTGTATTCTCCCTTCTTAGATGTGAGACGACCCTTTTCCCAATTATGATTTACTTTTGCCATGTGCAGCCACCCTCGTCTAAGTAATGCATCATATGCTCGCTTTTGCATTGCGATTACACGAAAATCCATGATAAAATCATGGTTTGTGATCTTTACTTTTTGAGCTATCAACACTCCTCTCATTTCTATCCCATATTGGTCTGCACCATATAGTCAGAAATTTGGAGACCACAAAAAGAGTGCTCCAATATCCTTCCATGTCTTTTCAGGCATGACATTCACACTTGAGCCGCCATCTACGATCACCTGTGTTAGCTTATGGTTCAATATTTCCATGTGAATTAATGTTTGTTTCTTCCTCCTTGGATCATCAGCACAATTGGGTCAATCATCATCCATACTTCTTGATATGTAGGTGTCTCTACAACATCCTTTGTGTTGGAGATATTACATTATATGGTAGCATGTGGTACATTTGTAAATATTAGATTTAGGGAGAGTTTATATTTTGTCTAATGTATATGTTAATGTGTGAGAAGTGTCCAAGTGTTATGTAATAAAGTGTGCATGTGTGCAAAGTGCGAGAGAGTGCAAAGTGTCAAGTTATTAAGTCAAGAATCATAAGAGTTAGGTGTCAAATATGCAAGTGAAGAGTCACATGACATGTCACAAGATGTAAAGTCAAGAGTCATGAGAGTTTTGTCATATGTGTGGAATAGGAAAGGATGCATCTCTAGTATGTTTGAGGAGAGCAATAGTCAAGTATTGAAGAGTCATCTTGTAAGGTTATATTATGGAGACAAAGATCCATGCATAGGATCAAGTAATCAAGGATTAATGAAGAATAATATTCAGTTGTATATTTGATGATTTGTAAACAATATTGTGAGTTCTATTATTGAGAAATACTGTTTTTTTTATAATTTGGTGCAAAACCCCTTGCGGGGCCACCTTGGTCTGAGAAACCACGACCAGGTGGTTCTACACCATCAAATTTCACCCAGGAGTCGCACCCGGCCCTGACCACACGAGCGTGATCAACTAGATTTTTGGCACCTGTTGTGCGTATGGTAGGGTGGAGTTCGAACCAGGGACCTCCCTTGGAGGATTTCCCTACCCTCTCCAACCCACCTACAGCACGTGGGTATTATTGAGAAATACTGTTATTATTCTATGAATGTGATTTATTTATATTGGCCAGATACTTGAATGCTTTAATATTGTGATTAATATTAGATCTTGGATAAGGGACCTATGAGATAATCTAGGAGGATTCCCAACACTTTGTATTAGCTTTACTTACACAAAAAGATATGGTATTGCATCCAATAAACTAGACACCCTAACCTCCACTTGTGTGTTTAACACTTGTGCTACTAATTTTTCTGTTGGTGATCTTTTATCTTGGCTCTTTTCCACCTTGATTGCCTTCTTAATTTGCTTCTCTTGGATGAGCCTTTCTTGCTTCACCTTTTGCATTTCTTCTCGTAAGAGTTCATGTGTCTCTTGCCATCTTTCCTTCTCCTTAGCAAGATTAGGATACATGTCAGCTTTCCTTGTCTACGCCCTTGTCACAGCCAACACCTCCTTGTCTTTGTCTTGTTGGTTCTTTCTAGCTTCTCCAATATCAATAAAATTTATGTTTTGAGTTCCACTTGAACTCGCTTGCTTTGGGCAATTTACTTCTTTATGGTTGCCCGGTCCACACCATCTACACGTGTGGATTGTTGTTTCCATTATTTCCCCCTACTTGTGGGTTGGAACAATTTCTTGTGAAATGTCCCCATTCCTAGCATCTTTTGCATTGTATGATGGGTCTTCCATCTTAATCATACTATAATCGGCTCTGCCCACCTTGTTGCCAATTATTTTGTCTTCCTTTGCGATAGTTATTCCTATACCCGTCGCTTGTTGCTCCTTGTCCATTCCTTGTAGTACTCGGTTTTTCTTCTTATTTTTCCTTTTGCCTGACAAGGTTTGATGTCGTGCACTTCTTAGATAGAATGGACAATCCTCGACTACATGTCCCATAACATCACATATATTACAGTAGGCATTCTTTGGACAAGTTACATTTGTATGCCCCTCTGTTTTACACTCCATGCACCAAATTTCCTTCTTCTCCTTCTTGCCTTTCACTTCACTGATCATCCTCTCAAAGTCCTTCATTGACTAGATTGCTTCATGCAAGTCTTCTTTGTCACTATCAAAGTCATCACTTTTGAAGTGACTTATTCCTACTGCAGTTTGCTTGGCTTCACTTTTCAAGTTTCTCGCCCTTTCGTATGCTTCTTCATATGTCGTGGGTGGTATTATCTTCATCTTTTTCTTATAACGTGGTAATAGTCCATCAATGAACCATATTTTCAACAATCCATTTGTCGATTGCATCTCCATTTTGTCAGTAAGCTGCTTCAATCGTTTGTTGTAGGACTTTATATCTTCGTCTTTCTTTTGCTTAATGGAATATATTTCTGTTATGATTTTTGTATCATCTCGCAACAATCTGAATTCCTTCTTGAATTCATCCACTAAGTTTGTCCATGTTGTGAAGGCATTTGTTCTTTCCCTCTTTAAGTGCCAATCAATCACAATGCCTCTCAATGTGGTTGGGAACAATTGCAGCCATGCGTCTGGGTCACGCACCCCATTAGCTCTCCATATTGTGGTACACGTTCCTATATGGCATTCACAATCTTCTTTCCCATCTCCAGAAAAATGCGGGCATTTTTACTTCCCTGCCATGTTTGCAATATTCGCCATTCGGAGTCAATTCTCTTCACCTGATTCCCTCCCCACTTGATGATTGCTCAAATAGCGCTTCTTCTTCTGGTATCTCTACTGTCGGCACTTATTCACTTAGTGCCTCCGTTCTCAGTTTTTCTTCATTTGGAACCCCTATTCTTGGCACTTCTTCAACCAATGGTGCTTCCTCACCCTCCATGTTGTTGCCCACAAACAATCTTCGACCAATTTTCGATGCACCTTCACTTCGCAACCTCCTTCGAGAATACACGTACGTTGGTTCCGATCTACTTGTCGAAGCACTTACGTGCGGTTGCTATAGTCCCAGACAACCGTCCTCTGCACCCTTTGGCAAACTCTTTCGTGCTTGCTTCGACATTACCATCCACTCTTGACTTACATGAACATCTTTGTTTGTTTGAGGCAACTCACTTCACACCTCATCCTCCATTGTTAATAACATGTGCCACCTTTCGTGTAATACTCTTGGATTTTCCTCCTCTTGAGGACTCCACACATGTTCTACCACATGTTCCTCGAGTTCTGTATTTCGAGACTACAGTACTTTGTTGCCAATAGTTTGATCCACCCCTTGTTGCTTAGCAATTCTTGTGCTTTTTACAAGGATCTAACTTCTTCCATGACCTTGTCTTCCACATCCTTGCGACAAGGAATCTGTCATTCACCTCCCTCCTCTTCACACGTGTTGGTTCTTCTCCTTGACCCAACTTTGATTCGATAACGATAACAACGCCAAATGTAGCATGGTAATGAGATTCCCAACAATGAAGATAGAATGACATAGTTTAGAGGCCAAAAAGTCTACAGTCATAACACTTGAACAATGTCAACATGATCATACACTCAGTCGACAGTGCATAAGATGGCAGGTTGAAATTAGACTGCAATCAACATGACAACATCCACATAATGGCATTTGCATTACGGTATCCTTCGACAGTCTCAAGACAGCAAGCCTTCTCTGGACACCAAGTCTCTAAATGGTGATTGCACCCAACATGACGGCAATTTTGGTATGACAATTATCCTCAACAATTGTCATCGGCAACGTTTGACTATGGTTTGCACTCCCGACTGCAACCTTCAACGTGCAACCATAATACCTTGACAATGCACAAGTCTAATTATCTAGCATATTGGTATCAACACACAGACATCCAACACATAGAGAATGAATAGATTGCATTGATAATCTGTCTATACGGCAATTACAAGTTACAGCACTTTTATACAAACTCACAAGATGCTCTCGTATGCACTTGCACATATGCTCTTGTCTCTCATCTATGCATAGGATACACATATCATGACCATCATATTATGCCACAATGAACGGGAGGTCCTTTTTATAACTTCAGTCCTGGCCGTTGTTGGCAACGGCTTCTAGGACACCTAAGTGCATAACTACTTCCCCCTTCCAACATACATTAGACTTATTACCAACTTTACATTATGTGCAATATTAGACACTTTAACTTATGACGGCTATAACATAGCATTTATATTTCAATTACATTTCATTGGCATTTGACTCATCAATTAATTACATTGCACTTTGACCAACACTTAGTGTGTATTGCACTCAAAAACATCTGCAAACAGTGTTACTTTTGTTTTTGCTGTTTTTGTCCAGAAGTAGCGTCTATATCTATATCAATCTAGATAAAATGGAAATGACCAAAAGTTGGGTTTATCAAAATTAATTTTGATGGTGCTTCCAAAGGAAATCCTGGGAAAGTTGGCCATAATGGTTTTTTAATAATTAAGGCAAAATTCTCCTTGCCTACTTAGAATCGTACAGGAATTCAACTAACAACTATGTAGAGGCTATGGCACTTCTTAAAAGGAAAAATACTGCCATTAAAAAATGATGGAGGGATGTCAATTAAGGGGGGATCACGGATTATTGTTAAAATTGTCAAGAAAAACGGATGTGGAGATCAAATCAACATAGCAGTATTTTTTTATGTCTGTCAAATATTAATGGAGATAGTATCCGGGAAATGTCAGCATATTTATAGAGAAGGAAATAGGGTAGTAGATAATTTAGCCAATTGTGGTGTTGATCTTTGCCTTGACAAAATTTAAATTTTAAAAGATAACTAGTCAAGGGAGATTCTCTCTCTTAATGAAAATGATATCAAGAAGTTTATCTAGAGGAAACATAGTAGTTTGAGGAAGATGAAGAGTATTTTTGATGGAAAGGCAAGAGGCGTATGGTCTAATTGACCCGATAGCGAATGTGATGTTTTGATTTTATGATGGGAATGGCCCCCAAGAAGCCACATATAGCTTACTAAAAAAGGAAGAGGAAGTAAGAGATAAAAAGAAAGATATTGACAAAATGATTACTCATGTTATTAAGGAAGAACACGAGAAAAAAAAAATCATTAAATTTCTGAATAGTTAGCCTTAAGGAAGAAGAAAACAATGATAACTTCAAAGTGACTAATGTGTTCCTTCAAATGCTATGCACATTCAGAAACTAGAAATAGCAGACACTTTTTGTATTAGGAAAAAAGAGATAGATCATGCCATGAAGTTGTAAAGTTCTGGGATGCAGTCTCACTGACCACAATGTTAAATCATAGGCATCACCTTAAGGGAGAAAATATTTAGTTAAGTGATGATCCAACTAAAGAATAATATATCAAAAGGATAGAAAAATGGGCACAAGTAAAATCCACATGGAAGCTAGACACTGCACTTCTAAGACAAAATAAAGCTTGTGACTATTGCTAAACAAAAACATAATTAATGAAACCAAGGAATACGACAAGAAGCATAGGAAATGGAGACCTTCAGGATCTGTGCATGAAACAATAAATGGTTTAAATAAGTTAGAAGCATTACAAACTATTTGAGATGAATTTGGTGTTTTTCTTGCACGAGAAACTTAAGAATGTCAATGTGAAGAAATAAATGATATACGTGGATTTTATAATCAATCAATTTGGGACTCTAAGGAGTCAGGACAATGTTAAAGGCAGATATGTTTGTGGTGTGGCTTGTTACATCCATAAGTGTTACGAAAAATTATATCTCTAATCAAATTTGATGTTAACAAAGAATATTTATAGCTTGAAGGAACAAAGCACAATATAAGCTTTATCTAGCAGCTTGTTGATTTGCTCCTCTTCACTCTTCTATTTAGAAAATGTCAAGCATATTACTCAATGATCAATTGTGATTTGAACAGAAGATATTTTAAATTTTTTGCAGACAAAAGAATTCATTTTAGTTGGAGATTTCAAATGCTACGACAAATAACTATCAAGAAAGTATACAGATACAGGGTACAGCATAATGTCCCAAAAGCTTCTAAACATAATTTATGAGTTGAGACAAATGTAATTAGGTTCACTCCATGGACTTGTTTGCTGTAATATGGATATTATTTTTTCATGATTAACTATGCATTAATGATTTAATAATTGCATTTTGAAATTTCGTGAAAGAAAATAATGTTGTGTGATTTAAAATATATTGAGTTGTCATCAATAGTGATTTTCCTAATGTTTGGTATTTGTACAAGGTATCACCCTCGTTAATGCCCAAACAACAAGCCAATTAACTTGAAATGTCACCACGGGTATAAAGTTATAATTGCTAATATTATCATTATCTTTATATATGTTAGATTTATTGTATTAATCCCAACTTGCACAAGATAAGATGAGGGTTAAGAAACAACCTCCTCAGTAATTTACTCAATACAAATTAAACTTATTCTTGGCAAGCCTTATCAAAGTCTTGAAGTCCTATTTAATATCCAAATCTTCTTTGAATCTATTGTAATATTCTGTGGAACATATCTAGTATTATATATGTCCAACATGATACTACATTAAGTATTAATTTTATATATATCCCACATGATATTACATTATGTATTTATTTTATACATGTCCCACATGATATTGCATTGGTATCAACTCCACTTTTGCTAGTTATTTTTCAAGTTAAATAAAGTTAGAAAAAGGTTACACATGAGACACAAGGTAAAAAGGGCAAAATACTGTTGAATTTGAGCTTTTATACCCTACTTTAGGGCATGCCCAAGCCTTTCTTCCACTTCAATTCTAGTTGGATGAAGACATGGCAGTGGTTGAAGGACCCACATGTGCTTGAAACTTAAGCTCCTTCCATGACAAATAGAAAACACAAAAATAAATACCCCAAAGAGCCATCAGAGAATCCAGTCACAATTGAAGAAGAAGCAAAAGGCATTAGCATTGTCTCTAGGGCACAATGGAATCAAACCTGCAAGTGGATGCTTAAACCACAAGGTAAAACTCACTACTGAAGCATTTTACATGCCTTTGTTTTCGGAAGAGGCTGAAGACTTAGTAATTCTGTGCATGAGGTTTATGTTTAGTTTTCCCACCAAGATCATTGTCAATGTGGTTACGAATGCCCTAGATAGCATATATTTTGTTTGAATCCTGTGATGAATGTTTCTTTTTGATGTACAAATGCCCTAGATGACACATTATATCAGTTTCTTGTAATGAACATTTCTTTTGGATTGCTAATAACCATAATGGCATAGTGACTATCTTAGCCTTGGGATGTGGAAAATATGAGTCTTAACTGCCCTAAGTGGGTAGGAAAATGGCCCTGGTTTTCAAAATTTGCATGCATTTGATGCTTTAGGTAGTTAAAATCTGCCTGCCCTAGCTTTTGAATAGAAGAATGTAATGTCCCTTTCCTAGCCAGTCAGTGGATCACATGGAGCTAGCCTACTCTTGGGTTCCCGTAGGCTATGTCAGGTGTTGGGGAGCCCATTGGAGGGTTTGCAGTCGTCTTCAGTCTTCAGAATGCTTTTAGTTGCCAGCTTTTTGGGTCAATCCGAGCCTTGGAGTATGGACTTACTATTTTTAGTAAGTCAGTGGATTAGGGTTTCAGACATATTGGACAGTAAAGTGAGACTCTTTGGCGAAATGGGTGTCCGAATCTACTTCTAGTTTGTGGATTGGAGTGGCAGAGGTTAGAGTTTTTAATGGACGAAGTTTAATTATATTAAATTAAATTAAATATTTAATTTAATATAGTTTACTTTAATATTTTTATAAAATGGAGTTATGAGGTTATTAAAAAAGTCACTTAAGTTATATTATAATGTTATAAAGTGACTTATTTTCCTAGCAAAAAAAGGGGATGCCACTCATATGAATCTTATAATGTTTTATTATGTAAATAAAGTGAAATTTAAAAAAAAAACATTATTAATTCATATTTTACCCACCAAGGAGGTCGACCCATTGGAGAAGTTATAAAAGCACATCCAAGGCTTCATTTTGGGCATTCTTGGCTTGTTATTTACTGGAGCAAACATTGTGGAGACTTGCAGAGTTTTCCGGCAAGGGTTTTCAGCTTGTTCGGAGACGAAATCCTCCAGCAAGGACATCACTTTCGGGATTGGAAGACATCCTCAGAGTGATTTAGAGCATTTCCGTGACAGGGAATGTATTGTGCTTCGATTGCAGGTGATTCTTGAGGGTTTTAGAGGAGCAAACATCAGATTAATTGCAGATACATTTTATTGGCATCATTTCAGCAAAGGTCATACCTTTTCAGCCTATTTTCAGAGCATTTCATTGGGATTCGAGCTAGGGTTTGTGAGCATTAATTTGGGTGCCATTCTCCTACAGACCTAGCGTGGATTTTGAAGTTGGTTTCAAGGGTTTTCAGGCAGATTTGAGTATCATCTTTGCTGTTGTACTTTTTCGGTACCTATCCGTATAGTTTTAGCAGTTAATGTGAAAGTTTTGGGGCTGAAAAAACACCATTTTGCATGTGGGTATTGACAGAGTTGGAACAACAACAAATGGGTATGTTTAATTTGATATTTTGAAGACATTTACCCATCTGAGTATTCTAAATAATTGTTGTAAACTTGCAGATTTGAAATTATAAGATTCTTGATTGAGGGTTTCCTCAAGAAAGCTAAATATTCAGTGTTTATGCTATTAAACCTATTGCATGTTTATGGGTATTGCATAAAATTGATTATTCAGTGCTTAAATCATCTGGGTATCATTGCATGTTATAGTTATGGTTTCTACTCACCTAGGTATTAATGCATGTAGCAAATTAAGTCATAGTTTTGCAAGACAAATCGAAACACAAAAAAAAAATTATTATCCAGATTTGGGGTGGAATATTACAGTGGTATCAGAGCAGGTTTCCCTGCCAGCCTGTTGGGAAGTTGATATTTGTTGCATGGTCTTCAAATTTATGTTTCCATAACGAAGTTGCAACAGTTGCATGTTAATATTTAGTGGCAGCTCCATGGAGCCACTCAGTGAAGAAGAGATTTTTTGGAAAGATTATAAAACATACCAATCAATGGGAGCCATGTATCAAGCTGAAATATCATTTGCAGATTTCATGGATATGATGGTAAAGTATGATCGGAAGTTGAAAAGGAACCCTGAAAATTTGTGTGTGAAGCTTTACATTGCAGGTAAGAAGCTTGAACATCCCTCTTTGTCAAAAGAAATCCTTCTCAGTACCTTAAGGGATGTGGAGAAATGTTTAGACATTGTTGATAGCTCACCTTCTCATATAATGAAACAAGCTATGGACCCTTCGATGTTTTCATTGGTTGAGCCGAAGTTGTTGGAACACTCAGATAAGAAGGTAAGACTCATGGTTGCTTCTTGCTTGAGTGAGATCTTGAGAATATCTGCACCTAAAGCTTCTTACAACGATGACACTTTGAGGAAAGTTATGCAGATGTTGGTTGACAGTTTTAGAGGGTTGGGAAAAGTCACAAGTTCACATTTTTCCAGAAGAGCTATCATACTTGAGTCATTTGCAGGAGCTAGAATGGGCAACATCATGTTAGATTTGAACATGGATAAGCTGATTTACAAAATGTTTCATCATTTTATTGCTACAGCCAAAGAAGAACATGATGATGATATTATTGCAGCCATGAGAGACATTATGATTTTGGTCATAAACCAAAGTGATATAAGTGATGAGTCTTTCCAACCACTCATATCTATGTTAATGGATGTTTGGAGACATTATTTGGTTGCTTCACCTACAACACATGACTTGGTCAACAGTGTAGTTCAAGAGTGTGAAAAAAGGTTGCAGCCCTTCTTGATTATTGATGAGCACAGGGAAGAAGAGGAGCTTAAATCAGAAAATTCTCATGAAGGCAATGACACCACACATAAGGTATGTATGGATGAGTCTCAGATTGATTTTAATAACATGCATGCACTCATTGTTGATGAAACTGAACAAGGGGAAAAGAACACTACAGTAAACTTTGTTGCTGATTTAGACCACTCAAAAGGAAGCTCTAAGGTTGACCAATGCTTTGATGGCACTATTAGAATTGGTGCTAATGATGACAAATTTGTTCAGTTTACTAATGCCAATGCAGAGACAAAGAATGATGAATTTGTTACAGCAGCTTATTATGATGAGTTCACTAATGCTTTTTCAGATGCTAAGCATGTTGAAGGTGATATAGATTTCCAATCAGCACATGATGACACTTCCCTATCACACTTCGGTGATGACAGTACAGATGGATGTGGGTTTAGTTTCGAAACTAAACCTATGAAAGTAAGTGTGCCGGGTAACTTCATTTTCTTTGATGATCTACAGAGCGATTTACGTACTGAGATAGACATGCATGATGAAGCAGAATTAAGAGATCAGCTCTCAGTGCCTTGGGATCCGGGTGTGTTGACACCTAATACTGTTGAAGAAACGCTTGGGAGTGAAATTCCTCTTATCCCAAGTAAAGAACAAACAATGGAGCATATAATGTGCAAAGAGGAAACCCCAGTAGATGTTGATTTTGCAGAATATCATCAGGAAAATAATTCTGGAAACTTAATGTATAAATCTGATTTTGATGTCAGAACTAGTGAAGACATAATTGTTGCTGCATTAACTCATTTTGATGACACCCACAAATTCACTGAAGAACTATATTGGAAGGTCCAAATTGAGAAGAGGAAGAAGGGTGTTGAAGGGTTAGTCACTATTGCAGATTTGAAGACATTAATAGCAGCCTTGGGAACTATGAAATCAGATTTCATGAACATACTTGCAGACAGGGACCATTATATCAGGCTTGCTGAAGAGACCCATAGTGCATTAAAAGGAAAAGAGGAAGAGGTTGATAGGCTCACTGCGGAGCTTAAGTCTTCTAGAAGTTCTTTGTCAGAGGCACACATTTCATTGCATGAAACAGAGATGAAACTTGCTGCTGTAATAGATTCCACTAAACAAGAGAATCAGGAAAGAGCCAAGGAGATTGGGCAGTTGGTTGAAGAGCTTGATAGCATTCAGGAGGACTTTGAATTAGTCCACTGTCCCACGAAATCAGAAGACACTATTTTAGAGCAGCAGGTTGATTGGTTCGAGCATGAGGACAGTAATGAGATCCAGTGGATTGGCAATCTATTGTTTGAGGTGGATAGTGAGACAACCTGTAACAATCCACTCTTTGAGATGCATCATGACGATGATTTACTTCCTTTGACGGATCATGTTGGGTCGAATCTTTGTGACATGGTGTTGAACCTTGTGGATTCACCACAGGGAGAGGAGATTAATAAAGATTCAACAGCTGATGTGATGGAGAGGCTTTGTGATGTACCAACAAATATTCCTAATTCCTATATAGATGACATTCATATGATGTTTGGTATGGTGCAGCCTCAGTATGTCAGAGCCTTTGAGGAGGTGAATTTCTACACCCAAGATCGCATGCTGGTGTTTCCAGGCATTGAGAACGATGGAAGGTGCGTGCCTTGGGAGTTGGTTAGCCAAAAGAGTGAAAGGGATGCTGTTGTTTGCTTTTTGAACGGCTATATGGATTGGAGGGAGATTCTGAAGATGAACCAGAGGTTTGTTGGATTGGTGACTCTCTGGGAGGCTAATTCAGTTGATGGTATGATCAAACTTTGCATTCTATTTGGTAGGTCTCTGATTTGCAGCAGTTATGCTTCTCATGGAACGCTGATTCTTCTAAAATCAGACTTTGAGATGCAAATTTCAGACTTGGACAGCTTTAGTTTTGATCATTTTCGGGTCATTCAGCCTTCGGGTAAGAATTTTGTCAGTCAACTCATGTTGATAGATTTCCCAATTTTTGATTCTGCTTTGAGATTCATTGTTGTTCGAGTGTGTGGTTACTCCTGGAATGAATATATGATCACTTGGAGGTTGAGTAACAACTTGATGTTCTCAGACCTTGTTAGCGGAAGCATTCCCGATATGCTTATTCGTAGAATTGACATTGCAACCCACTTCTATATCAGCTTCTTGTTGGAGATTGATCAGTGCTTTCATCGGTTCACCGAGGTGAGAATTGCAGAGCAACATGTTATTCTAATGAGCAGATTGCATTCTTGGATGCACAATACCATGTTGGACAGTGGGAGCACTGGAGTTGTTCATACAGAGATACTTTGGCATGATACTTTTCATGACATAGAGCTTGGCCGCTACAGGAAATCCAATTCAGATTTTGAGGATGAGTATATTATTTGGTTGCAGGAGCAGGGAGTGCAGTTGGTGCACAATGGATTTCCTGTTGAGATCAGAGTGGCGCAGCGTCAGCATGGTGGATTTCTCCTGAGGATTGTTTGGGATCCTGGTATTTTTGTGACTACAGCCAGGAGCAGATATTTGACTAGAGTATATTGGAGTATTGCTTGAGGACAAGCAATCTTTGGGAAGGGCGGACTGTAATGTCCCTTTCCTAGCCAGTCAGTGGATCACATGGAGCTAGCCTACTCTTGGGTTCCCGTAGGCTATGTCAGGTGTTGGGGAGCCCATTGGAGGGTTTGCAGTCGTCTTCAATCTTCAGAATGCTTTTAGTTGCCAGCTTTTTGGGTCAATCCGAGCCTTGGAGTATGGACTTACTATTTTTAGTAAGTCAGTGGATTAGGGTTTCAGACATATTGGACAGTAAAGTGAGACTCTTTGGCGAAATGGGTGTCCGAATCTACTTCTAGTTTGTGGATTGGAGTGGCGAGAGGTTAGAGTTTTTAATGGACGAAGTTTAATTATATTAAATTAAATTAAATATTTAATTTAATATAGTTTACTTTAATATTTTTATAAAATGGAGTTATGAGGTTATTAAAAAAGTCACTTAAGTTATATTATAATGTTATAAAGTGACTTATTTTCCTAGCAAAAAAAGGGGATGCCACTCATATGAATCTTATAATGTTTTATTATGTAAATAAAGTGAAATTAAAAAAAAAAAACATTATTAATTCATATTTTACCCACCAAGGAGGTCGACCCATTGGAGAAGTTATAAAAGCACATCCAAGGCTTCATTTTGGGCATTCTTGGCTTGTTATTTACTGGAGCAAACATTGTGGAGACTTGCAGAGTTTTCTGGCAAGGGTTTTCAGCTTGTTCGGAGACGAAATCCTCCAGCAAGGACATCACTTTCGGGATTGGAAGACATCCTCAGAGTGATTTAGAGCATTTCCGTGACAGGGAATGTATTGTGCTTCGATTGCAGGTGATTCTTGAGGGTTTTAGAGGAGCAAACATCAGATTAATTGCAGATACATTTTATTGGCATCATTTCAGCAAAGGTCATACCTTTTCAGCCTATTTTCGAGCATTTCATTGGGATTCGAGCTAGGGTTTGTGAGCATTAATTTGGGTGCCATTCTCCTACAGACCTAGCGTGGATTTTGAAGTTGGTTTCAAGGGTTTTCAGGCAGATTTGAGTATCATCTTTGCTGTTGTACTTTTCCGGTACCTGTCCGTACAGTTTTAGCAGTTAATGTGAAAGTTTTGGGGCTGAAAAAACACCATTTTGCATGTGGGTATTGACAGAGTTGGAACAACAACAAATGGGTATGTTTAATTTGATATTTTGAAGACATTTACCCATCTGAGTATTCTAAATAATTGCTGTAAACTTGCAGATTTGAAATTATAAGATTCTTGATTGAGGGTTTCCTCAAGAAAGCTAAATATTCAGTGTTTATGCTATTAAACCTATTGCATGTTTATGGGTATTGCATAAAATTGATTATTCAGTGCTTAAATCATCTGGGTATCATTGCATGTTATAGTTATGGTTTCTACTCACCTGGGTATTAATGCATGTAGCAAATTAAGTCATAGTTTTGCAAGACAAATCGAAACACAAAAAAAAAAAATTATTATCCAGATTTGGGGTGGAATATTACAAAGAACGCAGAAGCCAATGTGTTGTGCATTTTGTTTTGCCTAATGGTAACTTAAAGTGTTACATAATAATACTTACCTGTGTTGAGATAATCCATACTCTCTAGAGTTTTCGATGGGCATTGTTTAAATGCACCTGTTCCTGTTGCATGTGTGAAACAGTGAAATCTGGGGTATCAGGCTGTAGCTTGCATCTCTTAGAGGGATGGTTTGTTGTCTTTAGGATTGAAGTAAAACTCAATTTTCTCCCTAACTTTGAGCAACCCTAATTATTATAAAACTTGAGACCCAAATCTGTTTGAATACACCATTTGTACTTGACTATGCTTTAATCCAAAAAAGGGCATTGTATTGTTAAGTACTACTCATTGCGTAATTTTATACATGCTAATTAAAACCCTAACTGTGAGAGACTAATTTGATCCTATAACTGTCATAAAACTGAAACATGTGTTCTCTTCTCCTGTACCTTGCATTTTGGGAAATCTTGTGGTGTACAGTTGAGTTTGACTACTTAGAATTACACTTTGGTCGTAAAAGCAGATTGCAGTTTGAAAAGGTAAGAAGTTGATCTCCAGAAAGCTTTAAAAAATGTGCCTTAGTTAGATCATGTTGTATCTTGAGCTTAAGACTAATTTTGGTTACCATGAGTGTTGTATTACTTGAAAGCAGTCTTGAATCATTTTGCTTGTTCATAATTAACGACTGACGTCTCTTTTTGTAAATCCGCCTTAAGAGAGAACCTCAAACCTTTACTTTGAATATTTCAGTGGTGGGGAAGCTATGCCTGCTACCAAGTGAGGTGCAGATAGGGCTTATCTTGTTGCCCTTGCAAGGTAGAGTCACTTTTGTGATTGGAGATGCCATGATATCTGATGAATTTCTTCTCCCAGTGAAGAAATGTGCTTACCATCTATCAAAATTTAGTTCCTTCAATATGATGGTTAGGCTAAAACAATCCACAAAAGTGCAACCATATGTGATATTTGTTCCTCCTCTAAGCTTATGATCTTAAACTCAGTGATTATAATTTCAATTTTGAAAGTTGGAAATTGGTAGTTATATTCGTCAAGCTCTAGGATAGCTAGTTTATGTTTCATTTCAGCTGTCAGTATTCTTTATCTTGCATGGAATCTGATCTTAATGTGTGTATGATCAACAGCATAATTATCTTACTTTATGGGTTTCTCTGGCTGATTTTAATTACATAATGTTTTTACTAAGCAAGGTTGCATTGCAAACTTATAGTATCTATTTAAGTAGAGACAAAATACTTCTTTCAATCGGCATATTATTTACATGACTAGCATGAATGTATAAGGAAGTGAGTTGTAAAAAGTCCTAAGTGAGACATTGAACTGCTGTCATCAATAGTTTGGGAAAAGTTTTGGGATGCTTTTGTTAAAGTTATTATATTTTGTCTTTAGTATAATGCTGTTCCGTTGGCAGCCATGTTGAACCATATGTCTGTAAGGTTCCCTCAATTGCTTTTCTTTCAATACTGCAATATAGCATACATGTTTATTTCTTGCACCTGGTACATCAGATTCTAGTCATTTTGAATAAGGATGAACAAGGCAATTCTGGGGAGAACTTTATAAGTGGAAATCAATTAATAATGCCACTTAAGAAGAAGACTCATATTAGGGTAAAGGATAGTTGTTATTTTATATGGACAGATAAGTCGACATAATGGGAACACATGAGACTTTATAATATGGCAACTATTTAATGAACACATTATATCTACATGTGGCTTGTGTTTATGTTTGTATGTTCAATATGTATAAATGATTATAAACATTTTATCTTTGTATGTTGCATTTAGATGTCGTTTCGAGCATTAGAGGAAATTATTACACAATGATTTTAAACACATTTATACTATTATCTACAAGTTTATTTTGTGATTGCAGGGACACTCTTCCATTTCAAATTAAGGCTATGTCATCATAACAAGTTTGTGTGAAATGATATTCCTGCTTAAGCATCTGAGTTATGAGATTTGGAATTAGTTTCTTAACTTGACAGAATCCTTTATGGTGTCTTTGTTGCATAAACAAAAACTAACCCAGAAGAAATTAACCAATAAGTCAACTGTGGAGAATCCTCAGGAGTGGAACCATGTGCACGACATGAATCCTGTGGGTTTCAAGACCATTCCAACATATATCCCTCCTGAACCTCCGCAATTTGATCAAAGACAAATGTTGTGGTTTTAAAAAAGAAAATTGCAATTCGTATTTCTGATAAAGTGGTAAGCTGGTTGTCATATTGAGATTTATTACCGTTGGATGGACTTGATAAAGGTTGAGGATTTTGAATCAAGTGGCATTATCTCAACCGGTTAGATTCCTCAACATTTAAAGAGGAGACCAAGGTTCAAATCTTCCCAAGATATGGATAATATCCAAGCTTTGTTGTAATACAGGTGGGGCTTGTTTCAATCCCATATAAGTATATAACCAATTGAAAAAAAAAAGGTTGAGGATTTTGTTTGATATAGGAGAAATGGATGCAATGGGAAAGCATTTATTATCATTATGTGAATGCTTCAACCTTTAATTTATATCAGTACTTGACATTTCACAAGACAAGATGATATACTTGCCAAATTGCATAAACATCTAGTGTCATATGAGAGAACTACCAATCAAATTGTACATTTCATGATTACAATTAAATTCCTATGTTCCATGAGGGCATGTACAGGGGTTTGGAAGACCATCTCAGAGACATGTTCTGATGTCCTGGAAACACGTCCTGACACCCCAGAAATGTATCTTGACATCCGGCGTCATCACCATCCTAAAAACTTCATGGAACATAGTTAAATTCCTAGAATCTCCTCACTTATTTTCTTCTAGATTAAAAAGGTTCTTAACCACAAGACTTAAAAAGCACTAATTGAAAGTCAAGTATGGAGTCTAAACAATCCACAAGCTAATGTTTTTGCACAATGGAATCAAGAATTTATCAGGGCCTACAAGTCGAAGAAAAAACAAACTCTTAACAAAAAATTTACTGCATGTGAAAGAAAAATATCTCAAATTAGCAAAAGAAAACCCAACCAAAGGCTATATAATGAATTTTTTGATGGTGAATGCAAAATACATCAAAACAATTTGCAAAGTGCAAATGCAGATGAAAGAGCACATTGAATGAATTCATACAAAACTCTTGCACATGGAAAAACACATTCCTTTTTAAACAAAGGGAGCTAACTAAAAGCCTAATAAAAAAATATTTGAAAATTTGGAAGCAACTACATTCACGAAGCATGTAAATGGGAGAAATAAAAGAGCAGAAAATGGTTGAATATGTCCATGAGAGAGAGAGATTTATCACAATATGATTTTTCCTATAAATGATACAAATTATTTCAAAAGATTGTGGAGAAAGGTCTTATGCATGATTGCATATGTCCATGAACTCTATGAAAAAAATGGAGAAATTTATTACAAAATGATTTTTACTATCTCCACATAATGAATGATTTATCTATAAATATAGAGATATAAATAATATGAAAGATTACAAGATGGTCATGATGGGCAACCTTTTCTTTGCCAAGAAAAAGAATTAAATAGATGAAAAAAAATAGAGTTCCTTATTTTTCAACTTAAACATTCATTCGTAGATCATCTGATCATTCCAAGAGCAAACACAAGGAAAGACCAATATCACTTATTGATGCTTCGTACATTTTGCCAAGGCATTTAATACGGTCCCAAGAATAAAACTATGGGAAAAATAAATAAAAAACTAGAAGTATCGATTAAGCAAGCAACATTGCACTTGTATAAAAAGATTATGTCAGGATTAGCAATGCCGATAAATGACAAAGAGGAAGCAAAACAATCATAATCAATAGTATCATTAATGTGAAACAAAGGTGTATCCCCTCACCCACAATTATTTGGTTTATCTATAAATGTATTAGACAAGTGTGTTAGAAAGAGTCGGAAGGATTTTGGGTAGGAACTTGAAGAAGGCTTACAAAGATGGGCTTATAAGTGGACTTAAGGCTAGTAATAACATCGACAACATCACCCATCAACAGTTTGTAGATGATACATCCCTTAAGGCTTACAAAGATGGGCTTATAAGTGGACTTAAGGCTAGTAATGACTTATTAAAGGAATACAAAAGAGCATCACGACACAAAGTTAATAAGACAAAATCCAAAATTTACTTCCTAAACACCACAACTAAAATCAAAGCAAGGATATGCAGGTTACATCAAATGGAGGAGGCAAATTTGCCAACAACTTATTTAGGGATGCCCTTATTTGAGGGGAAAATGAGGATAGAATTATGGAATCCAGTTATAAGCGAAGTTCAAAATAAACTACCAGCATGGAAAGGTAGACAGTTATCGTTAGCAAGAAGAGTGCAGCTATCTAGCCAAAAAAAGAAGAGTGCAGCTAATTAAATCAACAAGCCATTCCAACATATTATATGTCCTTGTATACTATGCCAAAATCGATAAAAAAAAAGTTTAATCTTTATTATGCGGTCATTCTTGTGGTCAGGATTACATGATAAAAGGGAATTTCCTTTGGTGAAATGGAGCAAGGTGTGTGATGATAAAACTAGGGGAGGTCTTGGTTTAAGAGTTCTTGCAAATGCAAAATTAGCTCTTAGGGAAAAAGTAATTTGGAGATTGTACAAAGAGAGTCAAAGACAATGGGCAAGAATTCTTCTAAGTAAGTATGTTGAGCCCAATGACCCAAGCTTAATATTTACTGCATTCTCTCTACCAAATGGTTCTGCACTATGGAATGGTTTAAAAAAATCAATTGATCTAGTGATTAAAGGTTTAAGATGGGTGGTGGGAACTAGAGAAAAAAATTCTATTTGGATAAATACTTGGTGTGATAAAAAACCACTCAATCTAGATCCAATTTTAAAACCATGGATGAGATTACTTCAAAACAAATATGGTGATAGGATTTCAAACATTTCATACAAGGATCGGGAAGGAAGATACAAATGGAAAGAAGATTTTTTTATAAGTATACAAGACATTGATGCTAGGAGGTAGTTGAGTAGAAAGATAACAACATTGATTATTCCGAGGGGAGCCAAGGATAAGTTGATTTGAGAGTTGAATAGCTCAGGAGAATACACAACAAGAAGTGGATATAATATAAAGCACCATCAAAATAGGAATATCGCAAGAATATGGAGAGATATTTGGGATAGCCCGAGCATTCCTAAAGTCAAAATGTTTGTTTGGATAGTAGGTCATAGAAGAATTTTATCCTGGGATAACCTTATGAAAAGGGGTTTTCATGGCCCCTCAAAAGGTGTTTTGTTCTTAAATGGAGGAGAGTACAGACCATCGCTTAGGACACTGCTCAATAGTCTAGAAACTATGGCAATGGATTCTTAATATGTTTGGTAAATGCATGGTGATGATTGGCAGAATTGAGGAATGGTTAAAGAAATGGCAGCACACTTTTAAAAGTGACGCTTTAAAGACAATCTGGGATATATCAAAAGATACAACTATTTGGACTATTTGGCTAGAAAGGAATAGAAGAATATTTAAAGGAAAAGAAAGCAATTTAGAGGTAGTGAAAAAGAATATTTGTTTAGCCATAGAGGAGTCTAAACCATAGTTGTGAAAATCGGAATTGGGAGTCAATCGGCAGGTTTAGAAATCGGAATTGGCAAAAAATCGACAATGAATCGGCAAAAAAAAAACCGAAGAAAATGATTTTTTTTTGGAATTTTTTTTTTCATGCATATTACAATGAATAAAAGCAATAATTCAAGTCAAGACATCATACAAGACTCAAGCTTTAAGTACACATGAAAGTGACAAAACACATCCTGTATTGCTTATAATATGAAAAGGTACAAATTACAAAATGTGTCAAAATACCTCAATAGGCCCACACTAACAGCTGAAAAATGGGCTTGCATACATAGTTACCAGGCAGCAATATTTACTTATTTACTGAAAAAGAGGAGAGAAAAAAAACAAACCCTAAACCCAAACCCTAGGGCCTAGGGTTTAAACTGTTAGGAGGTGAAGTCAATATCTAGATCTCCAATGTTCTTTAGCAGATGAGGTGCATGGTGGTGTAGCTTATAGTGATCCCTCCCGAAAATTTACGTCCACAACCTCTACCCTGAAATAAAATAAGTGCCTTTTATTTTTAATCGGCCGTAGCCTCAAAACGCGCGGCTGCGGCCGATTTTTTCAAAAATCGGCAATGAAAAGTTAGTTTGCCGATTGACTCGCGATTCCGTCAATTTTTTGCGATTTTCTCAACAAGGCTCTAAACCAACCCCACAAACTCACCGAGTCCCTAATCTAGAAGCAAAGAGCCTTGATAGATGGAGTCAAGTCATCAAACAGAATTATGATGTTGGGGATAGGAGAAACAAAAAGAAGGCAAAGAATATAAAGTGGAAATCACCAAATATTCAATTGGTCAAATTGAATTTTGATGGAGCATCTAAAGAAAATCCAAGATTCGGAGAAGGACGAATAATTAGAAATAATAGAGGAGATATTTTGTCTCATTATGCTTTCAATAGTGGATTTAAGACAAATAATGAAGTTGAAGCTTGGGCGGCTTTGTTAGGGTTAAAAATATGCAAACAAATGAAATGGAACAAAGGATGGATGGAAGCTGATTCACTCATAGTAATAAATGCAATTTTGAGGAAAGAGAGCCTTGATAGATGGAGTCAAGTCATCAAATGGAATTATGATGTTGGGAATAGGAGAAACAAAAAGAAGGCAAAGAATATAAAGTGGAAACCACCATATGTGGAGTTGGTCAAATTGAATTTTGATGGAGCATCTAAAGGAAATCCAGGACCAGGAGGAGGAGGAATAATTAGAAATAATAAAGGAGAGATTTTGTCTCATTACACTTTCAATAGTGGATTTAAGACAAATAATGAAGTTGAAGCTTGGGCGGCTTTGGAAGGGTTAAAAATATGCAAACAAATGAAATGGAACAAAGTATGGATGGAAGGTGATTCACTCAAAGTAATAAATGCAATTTTGAGGAAAGCAAAGGCTCCATGGAACATGGAAGAGATAATTGTGGAAATTCAAGACCTTGCTATAGAGTTTGAAGAAATTAGGTTTACACATACATTAAGAAACAAATATGCAAATCGGCTAGCCAACAGAGGGGTTTTAATTGAGGATCGTGATGTTAAATTTTCTTTCCTTGGTTAGAGGAAGTAGTAAGTTTAGTTGAAGCTGACAAGAAAATGTTGACTGCCTGAATCAAATATTAATTAAGATTTACTTTAATGTTTTCCCTTGGTAATATCTATTTTATTTTATAACATTAATGTGCTTTCATATATACTATTTATTATTTTTTTTTTTATTGCACTTGTGCTTCAAGAAGGAAACTAGCAATCCAGATCTGGTAAAGCAGGTTATCAACTCACCCAATCCCTAATCTAGAAGCAAAGAGCCTTGATAAATGGATTCAAGTCATCAAATGGAATTATGATGTATGATGTTGGGGACAGAAGAAACAAAAAGAAGGTAAAGTATATAAAGTGGAAACGACCATATGTAGAGTTGGTCAAATTGAATTTTGATGGAGCATCTAAAGGAAATCCAAGACCAGCAAGAGGAGGACGAATAATTAGAAATAATAGGGGAGAGATTATGTCTCATTACGCTTTCAATAGTGGATTTAAGACAAATAATGAAGTTGAAGCTTGGGCGGCTTTGGAAGGGTTAAAAATATGCAAACAAATGAAATGGAACAAAGCATGGATGGAAGATGATTCACTCATAGTAATAAATGCAATTTTGAGGAAAGCAAAGGCTCCATGGAACATACAAGAGATAATTGTGGAAATTAAAAAACTTGCTATAGAGTTTGAAGAGCTTAGGTTTACACATACATTAAGGGAAGGAAACAAATGTGCAGATCGGCTAGCCAATAGAGGGGTTTTAATTGAGGATCATGAAGTTAAATTCTCTTTTCTTTGGTTAGAGGAAGTAGTAAGTTTAGCTAAAGTTGACAAGAAAATGTTGACTGCCTGAATCAAATAATGATTAAGATTTACTTTAATGTTTTCCATTGGTAATATATGTTTTATTTTATAACATTAATGTGCTTTCATATATACTATTTATTATAATTTTTGTGGTTGCACTTGTGCTTCAAGAAGGAAACTAACAATCCAGATCTGGTAAAGCGGGCTATGATAGTGCGATGTTTTGGAAATATTACTCTACTAAGATGCAATGCATAGATAGTAGAGGTGAAGTTTTGGTATTGTGAAGGCTGTTGTAGGAAAATGTCAAGAAGGATGTTGAATTCTAGAATATTTGTATTCACACAGGAAATTGGAAAAGTTTCAGAAAATGAAAATCAAGAATTTAGACATTTTATGTAAAATGATGTAGGTTTCTAGCTATAACAACTCAATTGAGATGAGAATTGAATTTGTTTGTAAACTCACATGCTCTAAAGAAGAGAGTTGTGATTTGTCAAGGGTGGGGAACCCGAGTACAACCCCTTGTTCTCAAAAAAAAAAAAAAAGTTGGAAGGAGTTCATATGCAAGGTATACTTTATTCTTTCCAATTATGTAGATGATGTTGTACTGAATGAAACATTTTCAGGATTGTCAACAAAGCCATCTAGCCTCGTCAAGCAAATTTTCTACAAAGGTAATGGTAATAAATTCTCAAGATAAAAAAAATATTGCCTTCAAGGGTGACAAATTGAAGGTAATTCCTTCTTACTAATTGGGCCTTCTCAAAAAGGATGAGCTCATGTAGTTAAAAATATGGGCTTCCAATATGAAGACCCAAGTTTAGAACTCCTCAAACAACATATGCAAAAGTAACAAAATATTGAATGCATCTAAGTTTCAATGTGGCAGACTCCAATAGATGTGGTCAAGTACAAGTCCTGTGGAAATCTAGGAGAAGATATACCCCACAGTCATGGCAACTAAGCCAAAAGTTATCCCACCAAAAGGAGAATTAATCCAACCAAAGAAAAAAAAAAAGGTTCAGCCTTAAATTTGAATCTAGCTACGATTAGAATGCTTGTGTATAGAAACAAATAATACGATGTATGTAGTTCTCTATATCATGCTAAGCAAATGTGGAAAAACTCAATTGTAAAATTCAAAACTTAATATTTTTATTTATTTTTTAAGAATTAGTGCAAACTGACTTGTTTGGGCCCAAACTACTAAAAGAAACTTGAAAAAGGTTGAAACAGTCCATAAAAGTTTGTTAGAAAGTTAGAAATAAAGATACAAACTCTAAACATTTTGAAGTCTCCAGACTCGAGAATGTTAACATTAGAAAGAGAATCGTCGTGCTAATCTTTTACATATCTAATCAAAATAAAATATATAATTGTAAGGAGATTACCATATCAACTTTTAAGAAAGTTTAGTACCAAGATGATACAAAACATATTAAAAAACAAAAGTGATAATATTGATTTGCCTAAAGATTCATCAACCATTTGAAACTTTGAGATTGTATAAAAAAGAAATAATTTTTTTTTAGCAAAGATTGTAGTGAGAAAATGAAATTTTACAAATGTGAGATCAATCTAATGGTCACATATATAAAACAAAATCACCTCCAACAGAATATCTTCATGCAAAAGAGACATATTCAGTCAATTTAAACTAAGCTTACATTATCTTGCAATTAAAATAGGAAGATGAAACAATATTAGTCGAGAAGTACAGTTTTGTTTACTTTGGAAGCAAATAGAAGTTGAGAAGAACAAAAATATGATGTTACATTGCCCTCCATATCAACAATTAAGAAAAATGTACTATTTATATTGATGACTTGAGCAGCTTATACAACTAGTTGAGTTTACCATATAAAAGAGTGGAAGTTATATCAAGGATGTTTTATAACATCACATTATGAACTCAGACAAATCTTATATGGCTAGTAGCAATAGCACAAAAAAATATTAACTGAACCCTAAAAATAATTGTTTCATTTATTTTTTAATTATTTTTTTGTTTTTTTTTTAATTAAACGTAAACGTTCAAGGTAAAGACCAGGATTCAAAATTTATTGGAACCATTTCAATTCCATATAAACAATTATTGATTTATCACATTCAACTAAAATGAGGGTGAGGTGATAGAATATATTTTAATTTTAAATTAAAAACAATCAAATGATAGCCAGTTATTTAAAAAAATAAGGGACAAAATCGCCGAAAAATGTAATTACTAAATGTTGATGGCTGGGGATACTGCAAAGCAAAGGACAAGCCCAAAGTACACCAAGATATAATTGTGCTACGAGGACAACACTCAGAGGACCGCGCCCATTGGACGTACGATCAACTGTGCATTGCCTCAACTGGACGGTAACGCTAGATATATATCCCTCCTAAGTTATGCGCCTAGAAACCCGTTCACCTTATAGTGCTTGCCCAAATATCATATGTTCTCAATTTCCTACAATTGGGAATGGAAATGGGAATGCGCACCAACAAAAATTCACCTTCACCCACATTTAATGTTTGAAAAAATCAATTTAATAAAAATCAATAAAATCAAATCATTATCAGTGCATGCCTCCTTCCAGTACCAGTGCACCCAGAATGACCACTGTAAGGGCTATGTGTTGTTCTGTTCTTGTTATCAACTTATCAGAACAACTGAAAAATTAAAAGAGTTTGACACCAAACTCTTACCTTGTACCAAGTTTCTGCCTGAACTCCACCTGCACCGGCTGGCAACCCAAAAAAATTAATAATAAACAAATAATTACATAAACAAAAACAAAAATAATAACTTGGTTCTAATTCCAATTCCAATTCAAACTCAATTCAATTTCCTTGCACAGACACTAGCAATACGACAAGGGTGAGCATGGGTATAAGTGCATGCATTTAACATTGTTAATTATTCTTCTTCTTGCGTTGTAACCACAACATACATTTATATTTTCATTTAAATTGCTAGAGGATAAAGACTTGAAAACCTTTAAGTTAACCAAACACAAAATAAAGGAAAGCACAATACCAATTGAAAAGTTGCTCCTCAAGAAAAGCCCAACACAATACGCAAACAGATGATCCCTTACAATTTGATTCAATTTGGGAGAGGAGGAGATCAGTTCAGTTCAGTTGGGAGGGAGGAAAATTGATAGATAAAGCTATCTATTTATCTATGAATCTTTTCTTCCCCTCCTTTGTAAGTACCTACTTACCTATCAGTTGTATGGACGAACAAAAGATGTGTGTTGTTCTACACACATCTCATGGAAGGGGAAGGGCAAGAGGAGGGACAGCTACTGCTGCAGCAGGGTGCACAAATAGCAAATAACTGATTTTCTACAACTGGGATGAAAACCTCATTGTCTTTTGTTGTTCGTTAACTTCGGTTTCTCCCTAATCAATTGTTCACAGCACATCCCGATCCTCCCAATGGCATATCAGACTCGTATCTTAGTAGATTTTTTATTAATTTTAATTTAAGCCCATTTACTCTTCCTAGCGCATGTGTGTTCTCTTATTTGGCATACGACAATATCTCTTCAATCTAAACTTAAGTTAAAACTGTAACTAAGATGGTCCGTGGGTCTGGTGGATGGGGGCGCGGCGCCCCCCCCGCCCCGGCCCCCCCCCCGAGCCGGAGGGAGCGCCCTCCCCCCGCCGTAACTAAGATCACCATTTTTTTTTTTTTTTTATGGAGATGTGAAGCACGCGGTAATCAAAGTTACAACGCAACTCAAACTTTTGGCAATACTTTTTGTCTATTATCTTACCATTACATTTTGTATTTTTTTTTTAAACTAGATTAGATATATTGAGACAAATATTTTATTTTATTTTATTTTATTTGGTTAGGATTGAAATGGGTCTTAAATTATATAATAGTATTATAACAATTTAACTATTATGTATATATTGTTGGGTAAAATTTAAGTTTAAATCTTCTTTTTAAAAGTTGAAAAACTTAAGATAAAAGGAGTCAAGTTTTTTCGCGCTCTGGCGATTTGGCGGGAAAACTTCTGAACCGGCGTCGGGCGCTGCTCGTGGGCCTCTGGCCCGACAGATCTTCCCAGAGCCTTTGTTTGATTGTTTCTGCACTACTCTGAAGACTTGTAAGCTGTTTCGGGAGGGCCCGATGGGGTCTCCTCCAGTCTCTTCTGCTGGAAAAAAGAGTTCATACGTTGAGATGCTGAAAGAAAACCCCTCGCCCTCCATTGGTGAAGCGCAGAGGACTGCTTTCCAGACGTTACTCAAGAACGCTGGCAAGGGTGCTTCCACACACCGAGTTAACGGTTGCCTTCCGCAATCAACTTCCAGACCAAAGATTATTATAGAACCGAAGCGGTCGAAGACACAATCTCCTATCGTGCTCATCACGACCTGATTTGCAAATTCATGGGTATCCATCCCACTCTGAACTTTCTGCACACCTGGGTTAGACAAAATTGGGAGCCACTAGGTGAGTACTCCTTATGGCCTATTAGTAATGGATATTTCATTATTAGTTTCTCTTCTTTAGCAGATAGAAACAGAGCATTTGAATCAGAGAAGAGGAACCATGGCCCGGCTGGGTTATTTGTTCAACCTTGGAGAGTGGGTTTTGACCCTCGTATCGAACCCACGGCGAGTCCCGGTCTGGATCCGACTGTATGCTCTCCCGATGGAGTTTTGGGGTGAGCGGGTTTTAGAAATGATTGGTAATTCATTAGGCGGATTTATAGGAGTCTCCGAGAGACACTATAGAGGGAAACACGATTGTCTTTGCTAGGATCTGTGTTGAAATGGACATTAGCTCGACCTCTACCGGCCGAGGTGGAACTTGAGTTGACGGGGCTCTCCTGGATACAACGAGTTAGATTATGAGGCACTACCTTTTAGATGCGAGTCTGCCATAAGCACGGCCATCTGGCGAGGTTCTGCCCAAATATTCTGAGCACAAAAGTGGAGGCGCCGCTTGGAAATCCAAATCGCCCCAGAGAGGGCAAGTTTACCCCTGTCCAAGATCCATCTAGTATTCCTCAGGATTCTGATCTCCAGAAAGATGGTTTTGAACAACCGAAGCGAAGGAGAAATAAAAAGAAAAATTCCAAGGAGCAGGCACAACTTAAACCAACCAATCGGTATGAAATCTTTAAATCCCTAGTAGATCAAGAGGACCAAGTTATGGAAGGAGTGGATGGGAATGTTGAGGATATTAACATTCACTCTCGGGCTTCCCCTTCTTCTACTCCGGTCTTAGAACGAGTAATGGAACCCTCCGGGACAAGGCGACCGGAGAACTCGGGGACACTGGTAATCCACTCCCAGCCACGGTCGGTTATTAAGGACGTCAATATGGGAAGCTACGAAAAGAACGAGGGAAAGGCCGGTTCTAGGGATTACCCGGGTGGAGAAGAGGTCTAAAAACGGTAATTCCCAAGGAGCGAGGCGAGAAAATCCAATAAGGATCTACTAGCAGTACAAGGAGACAAGCCGATCAATGGAGGATCAGTGAGGCCAATTGAGTCTTATTGCTCACAAGGTCCTCAATGATTATTCAATCCTGGAATGTTAGGGGTTTAAACAATAGAACCCATCAATCTGTTGTTCAAGGACTTTTAGGAAAATGTAAAACAGACTTTTTGCTCATCCAGGAGACAAAAATGTCTGTAGATCTTATGTGCAAGACTGCTAACAGAATATGGCGGGGTGCTGATTATATGGATGTGGCTGCTCAGGGTGCCTCGGGGGGGATTGTTACTCTCTGGAACCCTCAAGTATGGACAGCTTTAGAACACATAGCTTGGAGGGGTGTTCTCACTTCTCTGTTTAGAAACAATGCCACAGCTGAACATGTTCTTATTACAAACTTCTATGGGGCTCAATGCTTTGATGGCCAGCGGCTCCAATGGCAAGCTGTACACAACATGAGGTCATCCCGGGAAGTTTTTGACTGGATCATAGCTGGGGATTTTAATGCCAAATTGTCTGTTAGGGATCAGGAAGGTGGTGCCCCAGTTTTGGATCCTGGGGACCGGTTCTTGATTGCCCAAATCCAGGCCTTTAATCTGGTTGATATCAAAGGCCCTGGAACCTACTTTACTTGGACAAACAAGAGGAGAGAGCCACACAGCAGGAAGGTTAAGTTAGACCGGTTTTTGGTTTCTGAAGAGGCATTTATTAAATGGAATCTTAAGTTCCAGATTTTGGAAGGTCCGGTCTCAGACCACTATCCCCTTTTGTTGGAGGGAGGGCCGATGACAGGTCAACACCATAAGCCATTCAAATTTGAAAATTTTTGGTTGCAAAAGGAGGATCTCCGAAGGAAAATTCCACGGTGGTGGGAAGAAGGCCGCTTACCCTTGGGGACTGCAATGTTCAAATTCCATAAACGACTCCATTTTGTCAAGTGTAAATTGAAACGGTGGAGACAAAACAATAAGTCGGACTTCCGGCTCCAAAGGGCCCCCTTGATGGCTAGATGGGAGGAGGTGCAAAAACACTTCAGGGAAGGTACCATTACTGAGCACCTTAAAGTTGAGGATGATGCTCTGCGCAAAGCGGTTGAGGACATTGATAATCAAGAGGAAATTTATTGGAAACAGAGAGCAAGAATCACTTGGTTACTAGAAGGTGATAGAAATACAAAATTTTTCCACCGCTCAGCCTGTGCAAGGAGACAAATGCATAACATGGAAGTCCTTCACGATGAGAATGGACACTCCTTTGATACTCTCCCTGGAATGCATTTCCACTCAATGGATTATTTCTCAAACCTTTTTAAGGAAAGTAGGGAACAAGATGTGGAAGCCCAAAATGAAGTTATTAATGTCATACCTTCTATTATCTCTCACGAAGAGAATCAGACTCTCCTTAGACCCATTGGCAGTGATGAACTAAAGAAAGTGGTCTTTGGGATGAGCACGGGAAAATCGCCAGGTCCAGATGGCTTTCCTATAGAATTCTTTCAGGCCTTATGGGATACTCTGGAGAAAGATGTTTTGGCTGTCGCAGAGGAGTCCAGAACTAATAAAAGAATGCTTAAGGCTCTCAATCACACCTTCATCACTTTAATTCCAAAAGGGGAGGGGGGGGTTCATCTCTATGATTTCAGACCGATTGCCTTATGCAATGTTATTTATAAAATAGTCACGAAGATTATGGCTGAACGGCTAAAACCTTTTCTCCATAAAATAATTTCCTCTGAGCAAGGGGGTTTTGTTGAAGGAAGACAGGATCTTGGATGAAGTGGTCCTTGCTCGGGAGGCAATCCACACAATGCAAACTTCGAGCAACAAAGGAATGTTCATAAAGTTGGATATGTCTAAGGCTTATGACCGGGTGGAGTGGGGCTTCCTGGCAAAGATGATGGCAGCCTTTGGCTTCTCTCAGGACTGGATTGACTGGGTCATGAGTTGTATCTCCACACCTTCTTTCTCTGTTCTAATCAATGGGCTCCCCTCGACTCCTTTTGGAGCCTCTCGGGGTCTTCGTCAAGGGGACCCTTGCTCTCCTTACCTCTTCCTCATCTTAGCAGAAGGATTAGGCAGACTCTTCCTGAGAAGACGACAGCTAGGTGTGATAACAGGTATTAAAGTGGGGACAGAAGTTTTGACCCACTTACAGTTTGTGGATGACACAGGATTGGTTGGAGTGGCCAGCCTCAGGGAAGCAAGAGGAATTAGAGATACTTTAAACATCTACCTTCGGGCCTCAAATCAAGTCATTAATGATAAAAAATCCAAAGTGGTCTTCTTCAATCTTGACCGAAGGTTACAGGAAAGAGTTACTGAGATCCTGGGATTTACTAGGACTTCTCTACCTGTTGTTTACTTGGGGGTTCCACTGCATTTCAAAAAACTGAAAATTGATATCTGGAAGGATCTTTTGGATGGCATCAAAGAGAAAATGAATCATTGGTCTCATAAATGGTTAAGCTATGGAGGCCGACTAACTTACTTACAATCAGTTATTCAGGCAATGCCAATATATAAATTCTCCATCCTGGCTGCCCCACATTCTATATGGAAAGAGCTTGACAAAATGGCCAGAAGCTTTTTATGGGAGGGTGCAAAAGGGAAGAAGAAATGGGCCTTGGTTGGATGGGATAAGGTCACCCGACCCAAGGATAAAGGAGGGTTGGGACTGAGAAGCTCCAAGCTTAATAATCAAGCTTTGGTCGGTAAATTGTCTTGGAGGTGGATTTCCCAGCCAACATCCCTCTTTAGCAGAATTCTTTCTAGCAAATACCTAGGCCATGCTCACCCCAATGATCTAGGACGTTTCCCTTTGGAGGGTAATGGATCCTTAGTATGGCAGACTCTCAAGTTGGGAGCTCAAGTTATCAAAGATCAATTGTTTTGGAAAGTGGGGAGAGGGGAGAAGGCCCGTTTCTGGGTCGACTCTCGGGATCGGCACCCTCCCATCATTGTTGTGTTTCCAAAATTGCAACCCATTAAATCAGCCATAGAAGACAAGGGCTGGATTCATATTGAGAGTTATTTCAATACCAGCCACATTGGGGAGTACAAGTTCAAAAAGTTCAAGAGGTTGGAAGAGTGGCCAATTCCAATCCCACCGGAGTTGGCACCAATCTTAGAAAAAATTTTGAAAGCTAGGTTTCTTATTGGGTAGGCTGAGGAGGATGAAATTGCCTGGGGCTTTGGGAACCTTGGGGTTTACCATTGTGAAGGCGGGATTTAACCAGATTCTTCCAGAGCCCCTCCCACACTCTTTCCCGGTCCATGTTTGGAAGAAGATATGGCACCCCAAGGGTTGGCCGAAGGTGAATTTTTTTGCTTGGCAACTTATGCACAATGGAATTCTCACCTTTGACAATCTTAGACACGGAGGCATCATCGGTCCTTCTCAGTGTGTTTTATGCCGCAAGCATGAGGAAACTGCTGATCATTTGATGTTTGAATGCCCCTTCACACGGCAGATTTGGATGCGCTGGTTTTCCCACTTCAAAATTCAAGCCAACAGTGAGGTGACTCGGACCAATATTTGGAACCGATGGAAGAGAGGCGGATTTAAATCCAAAGCTCTCCGAATTGGCTGGGAGCTGGGCTTTCTTTTTATTTGGTGGCAAGTGTGGCTGGAGAGAAATGCCCGCATTTTCCGTGAAACATTCTCTTCACTTGATGGAATATGGCAGGTTATATGGAGCAAAGTGGTGGAAACGAGTTGCCATCTACGTTGAGGAGGAACATCAATCTGTTTCTGTGCCACTGGTTGATGGAGTTGTTGCTCTTGAAAGACAGGCTCATGATAGATGGCACCCTCCCCCAGCAGGCTGGATCAAAATCAATACTGATGGAGCTGCAAAAGGAAATCCGGGTAGTGCTGGTACTGGAGTTGTGTGCCGTGATCATGGTGGGTCCGTGCTTTACTGGGAACTGCACGGTCTGGGTCATGCCACAAACAATGAAGCGGAGGCCTTGGCTGTTAAATTTGCTTCTATCTGGGCTGTCAAGCAGGGCCATAGAAAGATAATTCTTGAGTCCGACTCCCAAATTCTGGTGGGCGCTCTCGATTGCATGAGGAACTTTGATTTGCAAGCCTGGAGGTTGCGGAGTCTTGTCTCTCAGATAAAGGATCTCTGGAAAGAATTAGATGATGTGGTTCCCATCTATGTGAGTAGGGATTTCAACAAGGCGGCCGATTTCCTTGCTAAGATAGGTGTTGAGAAGGAAGTTGGAGTGCAGATGCATAGTGATATGCCTGTGGAGGATCTTGGGATTCGGCAAGGCCTTGAATGCTACCTATGATAATGTGCAAAGTTTTTGTTGCTAAGGAAGGTTTTTGTCGCGATTTCGCGACATGTAGCGGCGTCGTGGCCTCTTGTTGGAAGTTGTCGCGATATCGCGACAGGTTTTGCCTTCTCAGCCTTAGAAAGGAACATGTCGCGAAATCGCGACGTTTTTGGCGCAGGGATGATAAGGAGGATTATCGTCGCGATATCGCGACATTTTTGGTAAACTTGAGCAAAGGGCACATTTCGTCGCGATATCGCGACATTTTTGTCGATTGGAAGCTGCATGGTAAAACTGTCGCGATATCGCGACAGTTGGGGCACACTGGCGTCATCTGGATTTCTTGTCGCGATATCGCGACAATTTTGAAGATTGCTGCAATGAGGATTATCATCGCGATATCGCGACTTTTTTGGTGAACTTGAGCAAAGGGCACATTTCGTCGCGATTTCGTGACATTTACGTCGATCGGAAGCTGCATGGTAAAATCGTCGCGATATCGCGACAGTTGGGGCACTCTGGCGTCATCTGGATTAATTGTCGCGATATCGCGACAATTTTGAAGACAAGTTGCAATGAGGATAACTTGTCGCGATATCGCGACAGTTTTGAAGATTGGGAACTGAAAGGAAAATTCGTCGCGATTTCGCGACACTTTTGGCACATTCATGGCTTTGGTAAAAATTGTCGCGATATCGCGACACTTTTGCGGATTGGGAGTCAAGATGAGAATATGTCGCGATATCGCGACACTTTTGCTGGCTGGGCGCTTCGGAGAAATTCCGTCGCGATTTCGCGACCCTTTTGGAGATTTGATGCTTCCTGGAGTTCTTGTCGCGATTTCGCGATGCCTGTGATGATAGACCGTCGGAGGGAGTTCTTTGTCGCGATTTCGCGACTTTTTTGGCGATCGGACGCGGAGGGCTTTGTCTGTCGCGATATCGCGACATGTCGCGTTTTCGTGACTGATGGCGCTGCTGCGGCCGCGACGGGGTTGATTGCCGCGATTTCGTGACATGTCGCGATTTCGCGACATGTCGCGTTTTCGCGCCTTGTTGTCTTATGTGCTCTGTGGGGGTTAGCGTTGCCTTTGTGCTCTCCGCTTGTTGTCTAGTTCTCTGCTGTTGGTTGGGATGAGTTTTCTCCCTTGTGTAATTGCCTTTTGTATTAATACAAGTTTTTCAATTTTTCAAAAAAAAAAAAAAGTTGAAAAACTTAATACCATTTGATTTTAAGATCACATTTTTAATCACATTATAAGTTTTTATTTTATTTATATTTTAAATAAATTTATTGTAATTAAATTTAAAAGAAATAAAATAATTATATAAATAATTTAGATTTTATTTTAATAATTTTTATAAAAATAAATAGTATGGGCTTTAATCAAGTGGAATTAGAGGAGACCCAAGTTTAAATCTTGCCAAACTGTTGTTAAACCATGAACATTGGGAATAATTTATTCATAGGTAGGTTTATATAACATTAAGAAAACTTTATGATAGATATTAAAATAATATCCTCCTTAATAATTTCTAACCAACGCGCTTAGCAAACAAAACGCTTAACAATTAACAACTAGGTAGGTTAACGTAGTCAAGTTGACTATAGTCACCCACTTACCTAGTTACCACAAGATATTCCAAACAGTGAATATCTTTGAGGTAAAAAGTAAAATAATGCAGTAATTTATATCTACCATACAGTAAATAAAATCTACCTGATGTAGGAAAATGGTAAATATCCCAAATGATGGAATATTACTCTAACATCCCTCCTTATTACATTATTTGGGTAATGTATATAACTGTCCCAATATAGTGAAAAGATGTTGATCTGCTGGTTCTTGCTTTTGCTTAGGCTCTGTCACAGTGCTTTGGCTGCTCCTAAGCAAAAAGTAGGTCATTCCTCACTTTGTCTTCACATCAATGAATGTCCTTATTGTAATCTTGCCATCCAACCGGGTTGCATGAATAGCCAATCACTGCAACCACTAGGTGTAGTAGAGTAGATCACCGCATACGAGGTTCATTCGGTTACAATATGATTTTGCAAAAAGTTTTGATAAGGTAGTTAAGGTGTTAGTCGTTGTCGAAAATGCACCCTTATAAGTTTCCCCCCTTGTTGCAAAAAAACATGTAATAAAATTTTTGAAAGAAGTGTGACTAAGGTGTTGATCGCTGCCGAAAATGCACCCTTATAATTCTTCTTCCCTTTTTACAAAAATTTGTGAAGTAAGAGAATAAATGTTTATCCCCCCTTAATTCCAAAAGATGTGCAACTCAAGAAGCTTTGTGAAGGATTGTACAAAGATTGCCTCCTAGGCAAATTTTTCACCAGAAAATTCCCTCCTTTTGTTACAAGTACTTCAAACAATGAGAGTTTGTTATTTATGAAGCCTAAAAGAGGTACAATCACCCCTTTATTGCTAGTACTTCAAATAAAAACTTATGCTATTTATGAAGCTTAAAAAAAAAAAAGAGGATATGGTGTTTGCTTAAGGTGACAAATTTGTTTTCCCTCTACAATATTGTCTTAGCCATGGGCACTTTGGGTGCTTTTTCTAAACCAAAATCAGAATCGAAATTAGACACTTCACTAGCAATATTGCCTTTGTGTTGCTTCTATGATGTGTCTTTGCCATTTTTGTTTTGCTTGTTTGGAAACCAACACTGAATGGTGTCATGGTTGTCCTTTTTACAATTTGTGCAAAATTTTGCTTCTTAGGCAATGTTATCAAAAAAGTTCACCAAATAATCCTTCCTTATAAAAAGTACTTCAAGCATGGTTGTTATTATGAATCCTAAAATAAAAGGTATAATTTGTGATGACTTCTACTTTTTTGATTGCCTTTACAAGTTTTATCTCCCTCTTGTCAAAATTTGTGTTTGAAGAAAGAAAGGAATTATCCCCCTTAGTGCAAAAGATTGCTACTTTCAAGGTTCCTTATTTTGATATACCCTAAAAGAGTACCAAAAGATAATTCACTCAAAAAGATATTTAATGGCACCTACCTAAAAACCCTTGAAAAAGGATGATTAGTTTGAGGAGTTTAAGCCAAACAAGAAGAGTGAAATAGGGGTTTTGATTTAGGAGATAATATCAAGGATAATTGGCTTTAAACTTGTGCAATGATTTACACAAATTATTGTGAAATTTTGGGGTTTTGAGTGTTCTTGATTTTATGACTTATAATTGCAAAAAATAATGCAATAATCAAACAAGAATGCCCACAAAATTCTTATCACATAGGCGTCGGATGCAACTGAAAATGCACCTAATTTTTCCAATTTTGTAATAAAGGTGTCGAGTAAAATCGAAAATGCACCTTTAATTTTGCAACAAAATTTGGATTTTGTGTTGTGCAAAAATTGGATATATTATGTCTCCTCTTGTTTTTCAAATTTGCAAAGAATGTGGCATAAAACAATTGTCTTTCTTTTTGTTTTGCAAATTTAACAAGTTTTGATTTTGTTTTAAGTGATTCTCACTTTTTGTGTTACAATTTTGAAAAGAAGTACAATTTCTTGTCTTCCCCCCTTGATTTGCAAAATTAACAAATTAGCACTCCTTCCAAGACAAGTCGACACACGACCCACGTTTGAAAGGCTTCCAGAACCAGTCGACACACGACTTGGTTTTTATGGACCCAAAGTCTTAAATTTGTTCTCAATTTTGCAAAAAATAGAATGTGAAATTTTATGTCTTATATTCCCTCTTGGATAAAACAAATGCACTCTTTGCCTTTGAATTTTACAAAATTTTGGGTCTCGTTTTATAATTTGGCAAAAATAATTCAAGTTTGATTCTTTATTGTATGCTAAATGAACAAGGCTTTTGAGAAGAATTTAGATCTCCTAATTTTGCAAAAGAAGTGCAAATATTTTGTGTTATATCCCTCCTTGAGAGAAAACAAATGCACTATTGTCTTTTAATGTTGCAAAATTTATGTCACCTTGTGTTCTAATTTTGCATAAAAGAATCAAATTGTTTGATTTTGTCCCCTTTTGTTTATGCAAATTTAACAAGGTTGAGAAGATTTAAGTTCCTTAATTTTGCAAAAAAAATGCTCTTCTATGTCTTGTATCGTTGTTTGTGAGAAAACAAAAGCACTTGTTCTTTTGATTTTGCAAAAAATTGGACCTTTTAATTTTAAGTTTAATGCATTTTCCTAATTATTTGAAGTAGAAGTTATTAATAATAAAAAACTATTTTATGTTGAAAAACCACTTTTATTAAAAAAAATGATTTTATATAAAATAATTATTAAATTATTAATAATTAAAAACTAAAAATAATTTAAAAAAATAAACTTAAAATATAAAAAGATTTGCCTTTTGTGTGTATAGGCAAAATCAATACCCTTTTGACTCCCAACAGGAGTTGATCCTTCGACTTCCACACTCAACGCCTTAGCTCGGCCTGATGAACCGGTCGAGCTAGGCTCGACCTTGTGATCCAAGGAAGCAATGCTTCCTTTTATCTTAGTGGTGCTCACGTTAATTTTTTTTAAAACTATGGGATCAATCTCACACGCATCACACTGTTGTGTTTGAGCTCTTTACAAACACGAGCTTTCCCTTTCTATCTTGATTGCCTTCGGGTAATCACTCTGCTCCACCTTTTGCCACTCAAGCCGAAAATTCAACCCGCCAAGTATACCTGCACCCTAAAATGAGGAAATGACATGTCAGCACCCTAGAAATTGTGCCACATCATCAGCTCGCCAGGTCAGCAGCATGTTGCCATCGATGTCGTGCACATGTTAGATGATGTCAGTGCATGGTTATCAGGTCAGATTCATTAGATGCATAATTTCAATGTGTTGTTGGCCACCAGAGAATATGTATCGTCCGTCCAATCGATTCTTTGTGTTCGTGTCAAGGTTTATAGGCGTCAGCAAGGTTTTCGTGTGCGATGGGAGTGCCCGCAGGAGCTGGGGGGACAATGATTGCCTATCGTGGCAGGTGTTAGTCCCATGCATTGGATTGGTGGATAGTGGACCTACACCAGGATTGGAGGGAGTGTAACGAAGGTTGGATTGATGTTATCAGTGGGAGAACTGGTACACTTGCACCATAGTCAGGTCAGGGCCCTCACTATCCATGTTGACATCAGCACACCGTAGGCTGTCAGATCTGACAGTCTATGGGACAGGTCAACAACGTAATGGTGCTGAAATAATTTCAAAATTAAATTAAATAAAAAATAATAATTTAAATGAAACAAAATTCCAAGCCTTTAGACTAGATCAGCGTCTCATAAATTGTGCCTATCCAGGGGTTCCACACCTCGGGATTTGTGTCCTTTGGTCCAGTTGGAACGAGAAGACCTCCCATATTGCCCAGTGAATTCTATGTGCAGGTAGAACCAGGGAACGAGCAAACTTTGAGAATTTTGAGAGGAAATATTGCCTCGAAATTCATGGTAACACCAATGTGCAGGAGGAGGTCCCATTTTAGGATTTGAGCCCCTTTGTCCAAGCAACTTGCCTCGCCCATCGCCTTGCCCACTTCAATCGCTTTGATACCAATGTTGTTATACAATGAACATTGGGAATAATTTATTCATAGGTAGGTTTATATAACATTAGGAAAACTTTAGGATAGATATTAAAATAATATCCTACTTAATAATCTCTAACCAACGCGCTTAGCAAACAAAGCACCTAACAACTAACAACTAGGTAGGTTAACGTAGTCAAGTTGACTATAGACACCCACTTACCTAGTTACCACAAGATATTCCAAACAGTGAATATCTTCGAGGTAAAAAGTAAAATAATGCAGTAATTTATATCTACCATGCAATAAATAAAATCTACTTGATGTAGGAAAATGGTAAATATCCCAAATGATGGAATATTACTCTAACACAAACGATACATGAATAATATCCGAGCTTTGTTGTAATACCATTATGTGGTGACGATGTAATACGAGTGGGGCCCGTTTCAATTCCATATAACCCATTAAAAAAAATAGTATGGGTTTTAAGTAATTGGTTAAAAATGTTACGAAAAAATTTCTCAAAAAATTACTCATCTTTCAAGAGTCTTTTAAGAGCTATATATATGTATAGAGTTGTTCAATTCATATGATTCTTGGATCATTTTGTGTAGAAATTGAAGAGCTTTGAAATGAGTGGTCATACGAAAGAATCTATGTAGAATTAAGGGAAATATGACCATGTGAAGACAGTCGTTCGAAACAAGGGTAGTATTAGGGAAAATTTTTCCAAAGAAATATCTCGTTTTTTATGAGCCATATCTTTGTGAAGGATTGTCTGACTCAAATGATTCTTGGACCAATTTGTGTGAAATTTGAAGAGATTTAAAATGAGTGGTCATATGAAGGAATCCGAGCAATACTAAGGGAGATATGACACTATGAAATCAGTCATCCAAAACAAGGCTAATGACGATTTTTCAAGTTGTATGAATCAAATTTGTAAATATCTATCAACCAAGGTTTGGATGATGGGAGGAGCAATGGAGGGCTAGGAAATCATTAAGGTAGGTCATTATGTCTAGACATGGAATTTTTTAGCTAAGTTTTCTTTATCCCTTCATTATCCTAGAAGTTTTTCATGCAAATTATTGTAGGTTTATTTTCAAATAATATAATTGCTATAGGATATACTTGTAAATTTCAATAGATTTTGAGTTATAGTTTTCTTTCCATGGACCTATTTACAGCTAAATCCTTATAGTCATCTCTAGTAGTAAAGGTTTTGAAGGACCTCACAAAGCATATATCCTTGTTGCTAAAATATAAGGCAGTCATTGGTAAATTTAATGGGTCTTGGCTAGGGGCTTCGGATCTAAGAAAATGGATTGATAGGAATTGAAAGTCTCCAAGAGTAATTCTATATTTTCTTTCCAAAGGTTTATTCCTAGCCATTTTATGTTCTAGGAAGGAAAGAAATAGAATCTTGAAAGGGGGTCCTTGGTTTATGGAAATATCAGGACTCTTCCTTATCTTTTAGTATGAAGGCTTTGCACCCAAAAATGTAAATCTATCCCTAATACCAATATGGGTCAAGATGTATAGGTCACCCTTTGAATTTTGGGAAATGGATACCTTTAAATAGGCAACACTTTGGGAGAATTTCTTGGGATTTTAGAAACTACAAAAGACAAATTATTGGCTATTTATACCCAGATATTGTCAGAATCAATCATTCTTTAGTATGGGAGTAAGTTGTGGATCCAAACCATGGATTATGAAAACATATCTTTCAGATGTAGAATATGTGATAAGGTGGGGCATATTGAGATATCATGCCCTAAGAAGAGTATAGCAAAAATATATGTAGAAAATCGCAAGAGAAACTTAAAAATGGATATGGATGAGGATGGTTTCAAACTTTCAAAACATAGGTGTAGATAGATGAAAATAAATAAATAGTGGAGACCAATAAGTAAGGATATTGAAAGAAACACGATTTTTTTTTTAGGTTTTAGCCTATGAAGAAAAATCAGATTAGATCTTAGAGGACAAGGTACAATAGGATCAAAATATTAACAAGGAACCATCTACTAAATATAATCATGATTTAGGGATGAACATTCTTGCTAAACCTAAGGATTGTGCCTCATTAGATTTAAAAGACTCTCTTTAAATTCCATGCACCATTCAAGAGAAGGAAAGTGGTAGAGAACACGTAGCGTTAGATGTTAATACCTCTACCTTTAACGAGGCAATACCAAAAATGAGTAGGATAAGTCAAAAGCTTCCTTAGCAGAGCCAAGAGAGGATAAATCTAATAAAAATAAAAGTTCTAAAAGAATATTTAGGAATAGAATAATAGGACCCACTCCTAATACTAGCAAGGCAAAGATAAGAAAACCTTCAAATTATTAAGCAAGAGCCAAGGAATCAAGAGCAAACATAGAGAAAGGAAAACAATCTAAGTTAAAATTGGTAATTTGCATGTGGGTCAACAGCCCCTATGAGACCCCTATGAGACATGTTTACCATCTAATAGAATGTAAGGGGTGTTAATTCCATCCTAAATAAGAGGTGTATTAGGGACCTTTGTTTAGGTAATAAGCCTAATATTCTTTGTATCCAAGAAAATCAAATGATAAAGGAAGAAGTTTCCGAAACTATGAAGGTAGTATGGGCAAGATGTGAATGGGATGTTGTGGATTCAGGCGTGGTAGGGAAATTCTAACATGTTGAATTATAATTGGAACCTCCCATGAAACCATTCATAAAACTAGGCATTGGATAGTCTCATTAGTTGCATGCTACTTTAAAAATATTTGTTTCATCCTTATCAATATCTAAGGACCTACAACTCAATCAGGCATATTAGAAGTATGGAGTGGGATTGAAGCCTTTATGAGAAATAAACACCAAGAAACTTGATTCAAGATCATAAGAGATTTTAATGCCATAACCAAGTTGGATGAAAATTTTGAGGGAATTAGAAAAATAATTCAAAATATGAGATATTTCTTAGCTATTATTCAAAATAGTAATCTATTGGAGGTTGAGTTTGAAGAGGATAACTATACATGGACCGACAATAGGATAGACCATAACTTGATAGCAAAAATGTTAGATAGATGTATCTCTTAGATCATTGGCTAGATGAAGGTATTATGCTAATATTAATACCTTGAGAAGGATTAATTCTGATCACTAGCCAATAGGAGTTTAAATGATGGCTAGTGAATTAAAAAGGATTACTAGCCAATAGTGAGTTTAAATATGAGCAAATTTGGGAAGATCATCCTCAATTTGTTGATATGATAGTGTAGGCATGAAATTATTCAAGAAATAATGGGTTGTATGCACTTTCAAAACAAATTAAATCAATGACATGTAGATTAAAAGAATGGAATAAGAATACTTTCAAAAAAAAATTTGAGAAGAAAGAAGAACTAAAAGAGAAAATTTCAAAATTCTAAAAAGGTGAGCACAATAATCCAAGATCAAAGGAAAGGAATTTGCTTAGTGAATATCATAATATTTTGAGTAAGGAAGAAATTTTTTGGAGATTAAAATCGAGACATACTTGGTTAAAAGAAGGAAATAAAAACATAGTTTTTTCATAGGATGACAATAGTATAGAAATCAACATATAGAATTAGCATAATTAAATCAGTAGAAGGGGTTTGGATTGAAGACCAGAAAAAAATCATAAAGGAGGCAAGACTTTTTTATTAGAATATTCTAGGATTGGAGGAGATTGAAGTTCTTAATGATAAAATACTGCAAGAAGTACCTTTAGTTATAACAAATGAAGACAATAACAAACTGATGGAGCCATGGAAGAAGTTCATTAAGCTCTTTTATCTTTTGATAAGGATAAATTCCTAGGTCCAAATGGACTCTTTGTAGCATTCTATTAGCATAACTGGGAAATAGTGAAGGATTATTTATTAGTGGTAGTGGAATAGTATAGAGTAAAGCAGTATATACCTTATAATATAAATGCAACACATCTTATCCTAATTTCAAAAAATAAGGATGCAAAATTATTTGATTCGTTTAGGCCCATAAAGCTATGTAATATGGCATATAAGATAATCTCCTAAGTGATAGGAAATTGGTTAAGAACACCTTCAGACAAAATTAGTTTAGAAGAGTAAGGAGGATTTGTGAAAGGAAGACATATTATGGACGAGATCAACAGCTCAAGAAGTAATGCATTGAGTAGCTTTTAGAAAAGAGAGCAATGATATTAAAATTTAATATGAATAAAACCTATGATAGAATTAAATAGGATTTTTGAAAGCACAAGGATACGAAAACAAAACAAAAATGCCAAGTGCAATGTATGCAAAAGCAAAACGTAACGCTAAGTCCTACAAACTGAAATGCATGAAAGGAGAGAAACATAAATGAATTGAAACAAGATAGAAAGCAAATGTCGAGTACAACCCTTTTTATTAATTTGCTTTAAAATCGGGTTACAATACGTCTCCTCCATTTTCGGGGGCTAGGAGTGTTAAGTAGGGCTCTATTACACCACGGATTGGTACGCTTTCTTCAGCGTGCCCATATGTAAAGTGGGTGGGCCAAATGTCGTTGTCGCTTGTGTGAATGCGTCTTTGATTCCTTGCTGCTCCTTCGGTGTCGAGATCCTACATTCAGAGAAACAGAAAAGGATTAGTAGCACCTGTGGCTTTGATTCCTTACTGCTCCTCTAGTGTCAAGATCCTGCATTCAGAGAAACAGAAAATGATTAGTAGCACCTGTGGATGAAGTAAAACATGCGATCCCCAAAGCCTACGATTAGTGCATGCGTAAAATAAATAAAACGATAACTAAAACATATCGGAATGAGCTAAAAACTTGACAAAAGCATGAGAACATTACTAGGAAGGCACTGTAAAAGGAATATTCAAGAAATTTGCCACGAATTTCTAATCGCTTCGGGGTGGGACGATTAGACCTACAATAAAATATCAGAAAGCACCCTCCTAAATGTCCCATCTTGGAGGCTCCAAATCACCTACAAAGTTGGGGGTTAAGTAAAACGGGGTATTTTGGAAAGACCCAGAAGGTCAGATTTTTCCAATTCAGCCTCTATCACCCAAAATCTAATGATGCTCCCTGCATGTTAGCGAAAGCGAGAAATAACAAAATCATGATCAAAACTGCTCAGAATAACATGAAATTTGAATGAAAGCCTATCTAAACAACCTAGAATAAAATGCAAGAAAAACATAAATGAAATATGCTACAGATTTCTAATCGCTCCGGGGTGGGGTGATTAGGACTCCAGCAATGCGGGGGGCGCCCAGGGGCAGGATGCCCGTCGTTTGGGGCCCGATTTTGGCACCAATCCACTTGGGATGGGTCCAAAACCTCTTGTGGGGTATTGTCGGCAAATTTGGGTGGGATATTGTGGCAAAATTTTAGGTTTTGGGTCCAGATTGTGCTTCCAATAATCACCCAATAACCTCCCTTCCAAAAGAGAGATCAAGGATGTGAAAGGCACAAGCAAAAGGGTGAGGACGTAAATTGACAACACTACGTTACTCCAAATGCTCCTAACCTATCCTCATTTTGGGGTGAGAAGACTCACCATTTTATAGACCTAAAGGTCTCTGTGAATGAGCATGCAGAGGCGCCACTTGGCGATCATGCCTTCCCGTGGGAGAGAAGATTCCTCCCTGATTAAGGACTCCATGACTGCCTCTTTGAGCTCAAAAATGCTCACTCGCACTCCCATGCAATGAAGGAAGAGTTAAGTGGTGGATCTGAGCTGCCATTTGTCAAGATTTGACCTTTTGCCTGTCAAACTTGCTATTCGCCCCACCTTGGAGCGAATACTGCTAATCGTCCCAGGGTGGGATGAATACCAGTTTGTAATCGTCCTTGGGTGGAACGAATAGAGAGCAGTGTTTGAAAGGTGCCAAATTGACCTCTGACCTTCCAAAACTACTGTGAGAGTGGTTAGGACCACTTTTTAACCTCTAGGGGTTGTGTATGTTAGTGCGATCAGTGTTTGTAGCTACATAATCGGATTGGTGTTGTTTTGGTGTCTACAGATGCCCCATTTTGGGATGCGTTGTGCGTGGCGCAATGCTGAGCAAAAATAGATAACCAAAGCACTAATGATTAGGGTTTCTTAGTAACCTAACCAACTTTTGATGCCCCAAGTATGGAAAGGGGATGCATTCTTGAATCCTTGCTTCTGACAAGCTAAGGAACTTAATTCAAGTGTTAACCTTTTTTTGGTGAGGTGTTACTTGATCTTGGACATTGTTCAGTCATGAATAGGCAAAGGGTGCAACATTTTGGCTATGGGAACCTTGAGTTCATGATTCACGAATGCCAAGTGTTTGATCAGCTTGTGATTACTACTTGTTTGCTGCCCCAAGCAGGAGCATGATTGTCTTTGTCAATGATTCTTTGAATGCATGCCATTTCCTTGATTGGGTGTGTATTTGTTGATTGGTGACTAAGTGTGACTACCCCCTCAAGCGAAGACTCGATGAGGGAATGACATCCATGAGAAAAGCGATGAGTCACTTGACCAAAGATGACTTGTGTAAGGGTGCCTTTAGTTGTTTTTCTTTGAACGCTTATGCAGTTTCCCAACATTTAGACCTGTTTTGGGTGGGTGTTAACCCTTTTTGGGATGTCATTTGGGGATGAAATTGTCGACAATCCATCCTCCCGTGGAGCGGTTCGGCTATGGTAGCCTTCTTAAGGAGTAGGATAGTGACAATTTGTGACCCCGACGTCAGTTTTGTATGCCAAGAATGTTAGGTGCGATGACGTCTTTGTTTGGCATTTTTATTGCTATTTTTGGTGGGTTTTGGACCCTTTTTGTGACGCCTTTTGGGGATGAAGTTGTCGAAAATCTGTCCTCCCATGAATAGTGACAATTTGTGACCCCGACATCAGTGTTTTATGCCAAAAATGTCAAGTGCAAAGGCACTCTTGTTCGGCAACTTTATTGTTCTTTTTGGTGCATTTTTTTGTTTGTTTTTGCATTTTTTGATTTTTTTGCTCTATAATCGTCCCAGGGTGGGACGAATACTAGTTTAGTAATATTCCCAGGGTGGGACGAGCGCTAACTAGAGCGCTTGTCCCAGGGTGGAACGATTACAGGACTAGGAGCCTATTTAAGGGCCAAAACTAGGTTTTGGGCTCATTTGTAATTTATTTTTTTGGCAATTTGGAGCTGTGAGGAGGAGGAGGTCGAGTCTGCAAAGTGGAGCGCTGCCAAATTTTTCTAGACACCACGAGATCACGAACCGGATCAAGTGGGGGAGCCGAGCGAGACCGGTAAGTGCTCCTTCTCGTTATTTGCTTTTGTTTTATTTTACAGTTTTAAAACTGCAATTTATTTTGTAATTTGTTTTTCCGTTTAAACTAAGGTAAAACCCTAGGCTAAAAAGAAATGTTTTTTATTTTATTTGTTTGTATTTTTTTAAGGTTAAAAAAACCCTAGATTTAAATGTGTTTTTTTATTGTTTTTGTTTTTAAACTAAAACCCTAGTTTAAACTTAGGTTGAAAACCTAGCTTAAAAAATTGGTCTTAGTTTGTTTTTTTTGTTTTATTTTCGTTTAAGGTTAAAAAACCCTAGATTGAAATGACCCTAGTTGTGTAGCTTGTTTTTATTTGAGACTAGAAAATAAAACCCGAGTTATGTTAAAAATTTATTTATTCTGTTGTTTTTGTTATTGCTTTTGCTTTGTTAGTTCAAACTAAGGTTAGAAACCCTAGATAACTGACAAGTTTGCTTTGTCCCACCGTGATCGCCACTGAAAGCACGAGGATACAAAAACAAAACAAAAATGCCAAGTGCGATGTATGCAAAAGCAAAACGTAACGCTAAGTCATACGAACTGAAATGAATGAAAGGAGAGAAACATAAACGAATTGAAACAAGATAGAAAGCAAATGTCGAGTATAGACCTTTTTATTAATTTGCTTTAAAATTCGGTTACAATATGTCTCCTCCATTTTTAGGGGTTAGGGGCTTTAAGTAGGGCTCTATTACACCACTGATTGGTACGCTTTCTTTCGTGTGCCCACATGTAAAGTGGGCGGGCAAAATGTCATCGTCGCTTGCATGAACGCGTCTTTGATTCCTTGCTGCTCCTTCGATGTCGATATCCTGTGTTCAGAGAAACATAAAAATATTAGTAGCACCTGCGGATGAAGTAAAACATGCGATCCCCAAAGCCTACGATTAGTGCATGCGTAAAATAAATAAAATGATAACTAAAACATATCAAAATGAGCTAAAAACTTGACAGAGGCATGAGAACATCACCGGGAAGGCACTACAAAAGTAACAGTCGGGAAATTCACCACGGATTTCTAATCACTCCGGGGTGGGACGATTAGACCTACAACAAAATGTTAGAAAGCACCCTCCTAAATGTCCCATCCGAGAGGCTCCAAATCACATAAAAATTTGGGGGTTAGGTAAAACGGGGTATTTTGGAAAGACCCAAAAGGTCATATTTTGCCAATTCGGCCTCTTGAAAGCACGAGGATACGAAAACAAAACAGAAATGCCAAGTGCGATGTATGCAAAAGCAAAACGTAATGCTAAGTCCTACGAACTGAAATGCATGAAAGGAGAGAAACATAAATGAATTGAAATGAGATAGAAAGCAAATGTCGAGTATAGCCCTTTTTATTAATTTTCTTTAAAATCGGGTTACAATACGTCTCCTCCCTTTTCAAGGGTTAGGAGCGTTAAGTAGGGCTCTATTACACCACGAATTGGTATGCTTTCTTTCGCATGCCCAAATGTAAAGTGGGTGGGCCAAATGTCACTGCCGCTTGCGTGAAAATGTCTTTGATTCCTTTCTGCTTCTCCGATGTCGAGATCCTGCATTCAGAGAAACAAAAAAGGATTAGTAGCACCTGCGGATGAAGTAAAACATGCGATCCCCAAAGCCTACGATTAGTGCATGCGTAAAATAAATAAAACGATAACTAAAACATATCAGAATGAGCTGAAAACTTGATAGAGGCATGAGAACATTACCAGGAAGGCACTGCAAAAGGAATAGTCAAGAAATTTGCCACGGATTTCTAATCGCTTTGGGGTGGGACGATTAGACCTGCAATAAAATGTCAGAAAGCATCCTCCTCAATGTCCCATCTGGGAGGTTCCAAATCACCTGCAAAGTTAGGGGTTAGGTAAAACGAGGTATTTTGGAAAGACCCAAAATGTCAGATTTTGCCAATTTGGCCTCTATCACCCAGAATCTGATGATGCTCCCTGCATGTTAGTGAAAGCGAGAAATAACAAAAGCATGATCAAAACTACTCAAAATAACATGAAATTTGAATGAAAGCCTTTCTGAACAACCTAGAATCAAATGCAAGAAAAATAGAAATGAAATCTGCTAAATATTTCTAATCGCTTTGGGGTGGGGCGATTAGGACTGCAGCAGTGCGGGGAGCACCCGGGGGCAAGACGCTTGCTGTTTAGGGCTCGGTTTCGGCACCAATCCACTTGGAATGGGTCCAAAACCTCTTGTGGGGTATTGTCGGCAAATTTGGGTGGGATACTGTGGCCAAATGTTGAGTTTTGGGTTTGAATTGTGCTTCCAATAATCACCCAATAACCTCCCTTCCAAAAGAGAGATCAAGGATGTGAAAGGCACAAGCAAAAGGGTGAGGACATAAATCGACAACACTCCGTTGCTCCAAATGCTCCTGACCTGTCCTCTTTTTGGGGTGAGAAGACTCACCATTTTATAGACCTGAAGGTCTTTGTGAATGAGCATGCAGAGGTGCCACTTGGCGATCATGCCTTCCCAGGGGAGAGAAGATTCCTCCCTGATTAAGGACTCCATGACTGCCTCTATGACTGCATCTTTGAGCTCAAAAATGATCACTCGCACTCCCATGCAATGAAGGAAGAGTTAAGTGGTGGATCTGAGCTGCCATTTGTCAATATTTGGCCTTTTGTCCATAAAACCTGCTATTCGCCCCACCCTAGAGTGAATACTGCTAATCGTCCTAGGGTGGGATGAATACCAGTTTGTAATCGTCCCTGGGTGGAACGAATAGAGAGCAAAGTGCCTGAAAGGTGCCAAATTAACCTCTATCCTTCCAAAACTGTTGTGAGAGTGGTTAGGACCACTTTTTAACCTCTAGGGGCTGCCCTGGGGGCTGTGTATGTCAGTGTGATCAGTGTTTGCGGTCACATAATCGAATTGGTGCTTTTTAGTGTCTACAGATTCTCCTTTTTGGGATGCGCTGTGCATGGCACAGTGCTAGCAAAAATAGATAACCAAAGCACTAATGATTAGGGTTTCTCAGTAACCTAACCAAAATTTGATATCCCAAGTATGGAAAGGGCATGCATTTTTGAATCCTTGCTTCTGACGAGCTAAGGAACTTAATTCAAGTGTTAACCTTTTTTTGGTGAGGTGTTACTTGATCTTGGACATTGTTCAGTCATGAATAGGCAAAGGGCGCAACCTTTTGTCTGTGGGAACCTTGAGTTCATGATTCATGAATACCAAGTGTTTGATCAACTTGTGATTATTGCTTGTTTGTTGTCCCAAGCAGGAGCGTTGATTGTCTTTGTCAATGATTCTTTGAATGCATGCCATTTCCTTGATTGGGTATGTATTTGTTGATTGGTGACTAAGTGTGACTACCCCCTAAAGTGACGAATCAATGAGGGAATGACCTCCATGAGAAAAGCGACGAGTTTCTTGACCCAATATGACTTGTGTAAGGTTACCTTCAGTTGTTTTTCTTTGAATTCTTATGCAGTTTCCCAACATTTAGACCTGTTTTGGGTGGGTGTTAACCCTTTTTGGGACGTCGTTTGGGGATGAAATTGTCGACAATCCGTTCTCCTGTGGAGCGGTCCGGCTATGGTAGCCTTCTTAGGGAGTAGGATAGTGACAATTTGTGACCCCGACTTCGGTTTTATATGCCAATAATGTCAGGCGCGAAGGTGCCTTTGTTTGGCAATTTTATTGCTATTTTTGGTGGGTTTTGGACCCTTTTTGTGATGCATTTTGGGGATGAAGTTGTTGAAAATCCGTCCTCCCGTGGGGCGGTCCGACTATGGTAGCCTTCTTAGGGAGTAGGATAGTGACAATTTGTGACCCTGACATCGGTTTTGTATGCCAAGAATGTCATGCACAAAGGCGCCTTTGTTCGGCAATTTTATTGCTATTTTTGGTGGGTTTCAGACCCTTTTGTGATGCCTTTTGGGATGAAATTGGCGAATATTCGTCCTCCCGTGGAGCGGACCGGCTATGGTAGCCTTCTTAGGGAGTAGGATAGTGACAATTTGTGACCCCAACGTCTATTTTGTATGCCAATAATGTCAAGTGCAAAAGCACTTTTGTTTGGCAGATTTATTGCATTTTTTGGTGCTTTTTGGATGTAATTTTTGTTGTTTTTGGTTTTCTTTCTCTGTAATCATCCCAGGGTGGGACAAATACCAGTTTAGTAATCATCCCAGGGTGGGACGAGCACTAACTAGAGTGCTCATCCCAGGGTGGAACGATTACAGGCCTAGGAGCCTATTTAAGGGCCAAAACTAGGTTTTGGGCTCATTTGCAATTTGTTTTTTTGACAATTTAGAGCTGTGAGGAGGAGGAGGTCGAGTGTACGAAGCAGAGCGCTGCCGAATTTTTTTGGACACCATGAGTTCACAAATCGGATCAAGTTGCGGAGCCGAAGTGAGATCGATGAGTGCTCCTTCTCGTTTATTTGCTTTTGTTTTATTTTACAGTTTTAAAACCGTAATTTATTTTGTAATTTGTATTTTCGTTTAAACTATGGTAAAAACCTAGGCTGAAAAGAAATGTTTTTTTTTATTTGTTTGTATTTTTATTAAGGTTAAAAAAAACCCTAGATTTAAATGAATTTTTTTATTGTTTTTGTTTTTAAACTAAACCCTAGGTTAAATTGAGAGCGAAACCCTAGCTTAGAAAAAGTTGTTTTAATTTATTTTTTTGTGTTTTCGTTAAGGTTAAAAAACCTTAGATTTAAATGTGTTTTTTATTGTTTTTGTTTGTTGTTTTTAAACTAAACCCTAGGTTAAACTGGGAGCAAAACCCTAGCTTAGAAAAAATTGTTTTAATTTATTTTTTTTGTATTTTTGTTAAGGTTATATAAAACCCTAGATTTAAATGCGTTCTTTGTTATTTGTTTTTGTTTTTAAACTAAAACCCTAGTTTAAACTTAGGTTGAAAACCTAGCTTAAAAAATTGGTCTTAGTTTGTTTTTTTGTTTTATTTTTGTTTAAGGTTAAAAAACCCTAGATTGAAATGACCCTAGTTGTGTGGCTGTTTTTATTTGAGACTAGAAAATAAAACCCTAGTTATGTTAAAAAAAACCTAGTTTAAAAATTTATTTATTCTGTTGTTTAAGTTTTGTTATTGTTTTTGCTTTGTCAGTTCAAACTAAGGTTAGAAACCCTAGATAACTGACAAGTTTGATTTTTATGAATTTGTCTTTTTTTGTTTATCAGTTTGAACCAAAAGTTAAAAACCCTAGGTACTGACAAATTGATTTTGATTTTATTTTCTTTTTTTGTTTATCTGTCAGTTTAAACTTTAAAGTTAAAAACCTTAGGTAATTGACAAACTATTTGTTTTGAATTTGTTTGTTTTTATTTTTTTGTATTTATCAGTGTAAACCAGAAGTTAAAAACTCTAGGTACTAACAAATATGATTTTGGTTTTATCTGTTTGTTTTTGAACTGTTTTGATCTGTACATTTGTTAGATGTGGCTATACAGTTTATTTAACTGTGTTTGCTATACAATTTTTATGCATTGCTGTATATTTATGTTATTGCTATACAGTTTTGTTGTTTTTCATGTTTTTAATGTGTGTGTTGTCTTTGTTTTTCAGGTGGTGAAGAGTCGATACCATCAGTTGACGATATTCTCTGATGCCTGGGAGGCGTTGACTGTGGTGGACTGGGAGTGGCTTGACGCCCTTGGGCTCAAGCATGTGAATCGACTAGAGCCTGTGGTGGGGGATCAGGCATATCTGATCGCCTTGATCAATTTATGGGATCCCCGCACCAATACCTTCCATATCCCAACAGGGGAGATGATAGTGACTCTTGAGGACGTCTATCAGATTCTACAAATTTTGATAGATGGGCTTCCTATCAGGACTACGCCACGTGATCAACGAACGACAGTGCTGACATGATGCTTCGAACATGGGACGGAGGTGGGTGTGGATAGCCCAATGGAGAGGGCAGAGGGCGACTGCCATACTGGCGACATTTTGGTACGGTGGTGGTTAGAGAGGGGCATGTTGGGGGTGAGGCATGCATTACTGATGAGCCTCATATCCAACATGCTGTTGCCTGACTCTCCAGGCACAAGGTTCCTGTGGAACCTGTTGGAGGTGGTCTTCAGACTAGTGGAGTGTTCGAATTCATAGCCCCTAATTATGAGATGGGGTCAGACACTACTAGAACAACTCTATGATGAGCTGTATGAGGTCTACTACTAGAGGCGAAAGGGTATTGGATGAAGTTACCTATTGCATTGCTGGGCTTGGAAGCACATAGCTGTGGAGAGACCGTTGGGTTTGCCATGGACGACTTAAGCGAAGATGGTTGACAAAGAGATAGGGTATGCGGCACTGTGGCACAGGTCGGAGGAGTGGGGGCACAGTCGACGGTAGGCAGGTGACGTGGGTCACTACATGGATGCCTTCTCATGGTTTGCTCTTGGGGAGGTAATCTGGTGGCCATACCTAGATTGTCCAGCTTGGCTTGAGGTTGGGGAGTGGCTCCAGCAAGTTTGTAGGGGGAGGTGACTGATCGGGCAACACGGGATCGAGCAGGAGTACTTCCCGTACGTTCGAGTGACGCGACAATTTGGGGTGCTCCAGGGATTTCTTGGGGAGCCCTTGATCTATCAACATTGGAGCGACGAGAGGACACTGGCTTGGCCGATCATCGAGCCGCTAGGGGGGGAGGCGAATACAGCGATTGACATCCACGACGTCGATGACGTTGGGGTTACTGCTGAGTATGAGAAGTGGTGGACGTTGTGGCGGTGGCGGGGAGAGGGGCCTCTGGAAGGGGTAGATGCAGCAGCAGCAGGCGGGGAGGGTGCAGAGGCACCCAAAGAGGGTCGAGGGGCTCCGCTAGAGGACGCGAACATGGTGGAGGTTGTTGATGTTATGGGAGAGGATTTTGGGGTACCAGAGTAGCCGAAGATGCAGGACATCTCAGAGCAGTGGGAACCGGAGTAGCCAACCATTTCAGAGATGTCGATGCCTCAGGCGGTCTCGAAGGGTATGGAGGCAAGGTTTAACATTGATATAGCATGATTGGATGGTCTGCTCTAGAGACGGGATGAGGAGCTCAGGGATGTGTTGTAGGAGAGGGATATCCTATGGACGCAACTAGCAAAGCGGGAGAATGCATTGGCTGCATATCGTCGACGGGATGGGGATACAGATGTCGTGCGGGAGAGGGATCTCCTACGGACTCAGCTGGCACAATGTGATGATGCGTTGGTGACGTATCGTCAGCAAGAGATGGACTTGGTTTGACATCGATTGGAGCTAGAGGCGAAGGTTATCCGCCTCGATGGGCGGATACCTGAGCTGACTGGAGGCGGATTGTCGCGTCGCATGAGAGGGAGCGATACTGAGCAATCAACATCCTCTCGATGTAGGCGGTTGGATGAGGGGGGTGCTAGTGGGCGTGATGCAAGGGCTAGTAGTAGCCGCCCTAAGAGGTCCCATAGGACCCACACCATGAGGGGTAGTTCCTGTCGCACCGATCCTACGTGATCATGGTGGCCGACGCCCTAGGCTTGGGGGTTTTTGAACTGTTGCTTTTTGTGAGGTTAGAGGACCGGTTTATTATATCCTGAGGGCACTTTGATGATATATATATACATGACGTTCTTTTATTTATACACTTGTCATGAGTTATTGTTATTTTTGCGCATATTGATTGATGTTGATGTATGCATGTTAATTTATATTGATGAGTGCACATGTTTATGATGAATGCGAATGTTTCTAATGAAATGGATGAATTGATTTGTTGATATTTGGCGATGACACCATAGACTGTAAGGACTTACTGGCCTTTTGTACTAGGTGATTGCTTTGTTAAATGACTTTGCATGATATAGATTTTTTTTTGTTTTTGTTTTGCATTTTCTAATGGTGATGTAAGAATGGGATGTACTGTAGTTGTGTTAAAATGTAGTTAAGGTTTTCTGAGACTTAGATGTTTTAACTAACTAGCCAAGATTGTACTTTTATCCTACAATACTTTTGAACAAGGTATAAATCTGACTTGACTTTGACCAAGTTATTTCACATCCCTATGTGTGCAATTGAGTTCGTTTATGTGGTATTTGTCAAGATACCGCTAGTGCCAGATAGGCTGTCAACCAAAAATGTACTGAGAATCACCTAATTAGCTCCACTAACTCCTTTGTTGTATTTAGTCAGATTAATCTGTGGTGCTATCTAGGATACCATGAGGTAGCTCATCCACATGCAAACATTGATCTGCACACAAGTTAATGTGACAAATATATCGTCATGCGGGAGGTTTACCACCAGTGAGAGATAGGCTATCCACCAAAATGGTACTGAGGTTCACCTCATGACCTTCTGAATGCTAAGAGTTCCAGGGATTCAAGTTTGACTCCCTTATTTTCTTCAATTGTATTGGGATACTTGCTCTTCTATAGTGATAAAAATCACTGTTTATTTTTGTTTTTATTTTTTTCTTTTGAGCAAGGGATTTGAATATTGAGTGATGAGAATCACTATTGCTTGTGCTTTTTGATGTATGCACTATTTGGGTTCGGATGTCAAATTTTGGAGTTTTTACTTTTGCAAATTTTTTGATGTATGCAACTTTTTGAGAACTTGGGATTCTTGGGGAATTGGGTAGGGAATATGCTTGTCCTTTTGCCAAATATCAGCATTCTTGTGGTCATTCGCACAGGGGGATGAGCAAGATAACCTTTTCACTAGATGGTATCTTGGATTGCTTTGCAAGTTTCATCTTTCGTTTACACAACTTGGGAATTTTTTATGTGTTTTAACTTGTGTTGGGATGCTACATAACAAGGTGTAATCCAAGTAAAACTCTACCTTTGTAAAATCTGTCTGACTTTGTACAGTTTTGGCTAGAAATTAAATGACAGCTGAATGACGAAAACTCTAGATACATTAGAAGACAACTGACTTATGATATGGTGAAACTGTGGATGACGTTTATTTTTGTTGGATTATTGACAAAATGGAAAATGTGGAAAATGATGAAATTGCCAAGTGATTACAGTCTATGGTGCTTCTGACCTGTATGATCAACAAATATGCAATGTATGGATGCGATGTCTAATGCAGCTATTATTTTTGTGTTTTTGATTGATTGATTTTTGTGAGTATTTTGAGTACGCATGAAAATGAGATGCAAAAGTTTTCTTTATAGTTTTGATGATTTTGAGTATGCATGGAAATGAGATGCAAATTTTTGTTATTTTTGATGATTTTGTTGTTTTTGAATTTTCTTTATGGTTGGTTCATTCCGTGTGAGGGTGGACCAAGTGATTCTTTCGGATCCTTGGAGGTTTTGACCAAAGGGATTATGGGCACCTTTGGGGTGTTTTAGGGTTGACCAAGCGATTACGGGAATCCTTGGAGCTTTTTGGTTTGACCAAAGGGGTAATGGGCACCTTTGGGGAGTTTTTGGGGTTGACCAAGCGATTGTGGGAATCCTTGGAGCTTTTTGGGGTTGACCAAGTGATTATGGGAATCCTTAGAGCTTTTGGTTTGACCAAGCGATTGTAGGAACCCTTGGAGCATTTTGGTTTGACCAAAGGGTTTATGGATACCTTTGGGGCGTTTTGGGATTGACCAAGCGATAAGGGGAATCCTTGGAGCTTTTGGTTTGACCAAAGGGTTTGTGGACACCTTTAGGGCATTTTGGGATTGACCAAGTGATAAGGGGAATTCTTGGAGCTTTTGGTTTGACCAAAGGGTTTATGGACACCTTTGGGGTGTTTTGGGGTTGACCAAGCGAATGTGGAATCCTTGGGGCTTTTGGTTTGACCAAAGGGATAATGGGCACCTTTGGGGTATTTTTTTGGGTTGACCAAGTGATTACGGGAATCCTTAAAGCTTTTTGGTTTGACCAAGCGATTGCAGGAACCCTTGGAGCATTTTGGTTTACCCAAAGGGTTTATGGATACCTTTGGGGCATTTTGGGATTGACCAAGTGATAATGGGAATCCTTGGAGCTTTTGGTTTGACCAAAGGGTTTGTGGACACCTTTGGGGCATTTTGGGATTGACCAAGCGATAATGGGAATCCTTGGAGCTTTTGGTTTGACCAAAGGGTTTATGGACACCTTTGGGGCATTTTGGGGTTGACCAAGCGATTGTGGGAATCCTTGGGGCTTTTGGTTTGACCAAAGGGATAATGGGCACCTTTGGGGCATTTTTTGGGGTTGACCAAGCGATTGTGGGAATCCTTAGAGCTTTTTGGTTTGACCAAGTGATTGCGGGAATCCTTGGAGCTTTTGGTTTGACCAAAGGGTTTATGGATACCTTTGGGGTGTTTTGGGATTGACCAAGTGATAATGGGAATCCTTGGAGATTTTGGTTTGACCAAAGGGTTTGTGGACACCTTTGGGGCATTTTGGGGTTGACCAAGCGATTATGGGAATCTTTGGGGCTTTTGGTTTGACCAAAGGGATAATGAGCACCTTTGGGGCATTTTTGGGGTTGACCAAGCGATTGCGGGAATCCTTGGAGCTTTTGGTTTGGGCTATGGCTCTTTTAAATATGGAATGGCCTCAAATGACTGATGTTCAAGGGTTCTAGTTCCTTGATTCTGTCAAGAGAGGCTAGCCGGTATGTTCTAGGTCCTATTTTACTGTCAATCACATACGGACCTAACCAGTTTGCCATGAACTTGTCCCTTAGATGGGGTGGCAAGTTAGAATTATGTTGGTTCTCTTTTAAGACCAGGTCACCAACTTGAAAGTCCCTCAGGTGAACTTTCATGTTGTATGCTTTCTTAAGTCAATCTTGGTAAATACGCAAATGCTCGAGAGCATTGACGTGTCGTTCATCGAGCAACGTAAGCTGGTATAACCATGCATGTCGTGCAGTGTCATTATCGATGAACTCTTGCATTGATATGCATAGGGAAGGAATTTCCAACTCGAGAGGCATGACTACCTCGGAGCCATACACGAGCAAAAATACAGTTGCCCTAGTGGGCATCCAAATGCTAGTGCGATAAGCCCATAGGGCAAGTGGGATTTGAATGTGCTAATCCTTATGACTATCTACAACTATCTTTTTGAGGATGGCAACTAGCATTTTGTTTAACGCCTCTGCTTGCCCATTTGCCTACGGATAAAAGGGTGTCAAAAAACTATGCAAAATTTTGTACTTTGTGGTCAAAGCAAGCACATCTTTGTTCTTGAATGATGTCCCATTATCCGAGATTATATTGGATGGAATACCAAAACGACATATGATGTTATGTAAAATGAACTCTAAAATGCAGGTTCCAGTCGTAGAGGTAAGAGAAATTGCTTCCACCCACTTGGTGAAGTACTTTATGGCCGTTATGATGAACGTGTGATGGCCTGACGATGCAGGGGAGATATTTTTTATTAGATATAAGCCCCACTATGAGAACGACCAAGCCGATTATATCGGCTTCAAGGCCTGAGAAGGTACGTGTGTCAAATTATCATGATGTTGACACTTCACACACTTCCTTACATAAGCACAACAATCTCGCTCTAAAGATGGCCAATAATAGCCCATGCGAAGAATGCGCTTTGCTATGGCCATACCGTTGAAGTGGCCACTGCATGTACCATTGTGCGCTTGGGTGATCACCCAAGTGGACTCCTGCTGGTCTAAGCAATGAAGGAGGATTCCCTCGTAGCTTTGACGGTACAAAGTGTCTCCTAGCAAGACATGCTTTGCCGCTTTCTATTTGAATGATCTTTTCACGACATGCGATAATCCAAGTGGGAGGCTACCTAACTTGAGGTAGTCTCTTATGGGTGTATACCAATCTTGCTAATCAAAAACCTTGACGGTATGAACAACCAATCACTCTTGAAGTTCATCCCTAGCAAAAGATGAGCGGGAAAGAATCTGCAAGAATAATGTTGTGTTGCTATTAAGGGGAATAAGGGAGAATAAGGACCCCTAGTTGGCATGATTCAGATAGTCGTGGATTCGAGAGAACCTATCTGAAGAGGGTTCAATCTAGATCAAGTGGATTCCTGGCGTTAAGTCAGAGCTTGCACGCTCCATCGCGGATTGCGATAGTGTTTTGACTTGAATAGTTATCATATCACTAGAAAGGTCTTGCGGGATTAGTGACCCCAAGGAGGCCATAGTGTTCGCAAAATGATTTGATGATCGAGGGAGTACCTCGATGTCGTACCATTCAAGATTTGCCAGGAATTTATCCACAAGGGCTTTGTAGGCCTGCAAAACTGGGCATTTACATTGGAATACCCCTTTCACTTGGTTAACAATTAACAGCAAATCATCGAAGATGTTCAAGCATTTTATGTTCATGGTGATGGCTTTCTGAAGACCTATGAGCAAGGCTTCATATTCGACATTGTTATTGGTGCATGGGAAATCAAGTTTAAATGACAGAGGCATTGGAGCCCCTTGCAGTGTGAAGAATACGATTCCTGTGCCACCCTCCTGCTCACATTTAGAACCATCAAAAAATAGGGTTATGTCATCCTGTGACTCAGGCTTAGTAGAATCTGGCGATTCTGAGACATGGAAGACCCCATCATCGGGTAGCTCTATTGCCAGAGGATGATCATCTTTGAGAGGAGCCTTCGCTAGTTGATCGACGATGACTTGACCTTTGATGGACTTCTGTCCAATGAATTCAATGTCAAACTCCATCAACAACATGATCCATTTTGTCGTGCGACTACTATGATAAGTACGACTCATCATGTATCACAATGGATTCTCCTTAGACACAACATACATTGTGTTGCTCATCATGTAATGGCGTAGCTTTTTGGTAGCAAACAGCACTGCTAGACATAGCTTCTCGACGTATGCATAGTTAAGTTCATAACTGACCAGGGTGCGGCTAAGATAGTAAGTAGCCTGTTCTTTGTGTAGTTCATTTTTTTGGGCTAGCATGGCACCCAGTGCCACCTTAGTAGCTGAGATGTATAAGTAGAACGACACTCCTGGTCTAGGTGGTGCCAATACTGGAGGCAAAGCCAAGTATTGTTTAATGTCGTTGAAGGCTGACTGGCATTCGTCATCCCAGTGAAATGCTTCCCCCTTGTGTAATAATTTATTCATGGGTCGACACTTGTTAGATAGCTGCGCCATGAAACACTTGATTGATGCGACCTTTCCCTGTAGGCTTCTAAGCTACTTGATGGTAGTTGGGGGAAGCATTTCAAGGATTGCCTTGACTTTGTTTGGGTCCACCTCGATGCCTCATTTTGAGACTATGAAACCCAAGAGTTTTCCAGATGTTATGCCAAATACGCACTTCTTGGGGTTTTGTCTGACTTTGTGTTCGATGAGGCGATCGAGGATCTTGCTTAAGTCATCGAGATGATCTGGACGTAAAAGAGATTTGGCCAACAAATCATCCATGTAATCTTCCAAAGTTTTATGCATGTGATCATGGAAGATGTATGTCATGGCATGTTGGTAGGTGGCACCAACATTTTTAAGGCCAAAGGGCATGACCTTATAACAAAATGTCCCCAAAGGCGTTGTGAACGCCGTTTTTAGTTGGTCCTCGGGATTGATACGAATTTGATTGTATCCCGAGAAACCATCCATGAGAGAAAGCATTTCATGGCCCGCTGTAGCATCTACCAATGCGTCGATGCTAGGCAAGGGGAAATCATCCTTAGGACTCGCTTTGTTTAGATCTCAAAAATTAGTGCATATGCGAATCCTCCCGTCGAGCTTTTTGATGGGTACCATGTTGCACAACCATGGTGGGTAATCCACGTAGATGACAAACTGTGCATCCAACAACTTTTGTAATTCGTCTTTGACCATTAAGGCCACTGTTGGGTGCATCTTACGTAGTTTTTGCTTTACTGGCTTGACTGTCGGATCAAGCGTTAGGTTATGCGTGACTAGCTACGGAGCTAGCCCCGACATGTCTTTGTAGGACCATGCAAAAACCTCCTCCTCTTTGAGAAGGACAATGTAGTCAGCTTGCTCTTCGGGGGATAAACTTACCCCTAGCTTGATGATCTATGGATTCATTGGATCAAAGCCAATGTCTACGTCAGTCGTCTCCTCAATTGACATGTGGGATCCATCCTCCAACTGATGTGGAGTTGGGATCAAGTGGATATCATTCACTGAATTGAGATCTGCATTAGGAACCTCGGGTTCCTCTTCGACATGGAAGATATCCTGAGTTGGTCTTGGGGTGAGATGAAGCATCTCATCGAAATTCCAGTACTCTGATGGTGATGGTGGCGAATTAGCGTGATCCTAGCCAATGGCATCTAGGTCTAGATACAATGGTCGTGCTGGGTCGGCTGGATTGCGGATGGGGGCGGTTAAGTCAATGGAGATCATGTTGATGAGATGATTTTGGTCTCCATTACCGCGGGTGTGGTGACTCGGACTTCCTTGACGATCTTTGTGATCCGGATCTGGCTTTGAGGGTATTGGCACAAATGGATTGGCCCTATGTGCGGATAGAGGACAGGGTCTGCCCTTGGCACTAATAAATCTATAGGGTCTCTGGGCGGAAGGTGCTCCCTGTATGCCCAAAGTGGTAGATGCAACACTTGGTCCAACTGTGCTGGGTTTAGGTGCCACCTATGCCTTGGCCCCATGTTTAGCTGGTCAAACATGTCATCAATATCCATGGGGTATTGTTGCTGCCACATATGATTGAGATATGCCATCTCTATTTCATATTCATAGTCACTGTCGAAGATCCAGAGGCCTTCATTGGCTTCGACAACTATCTGCGACATGTGAGGCTCGTCCAGCTCGAGCAAATTTGTATGGTCCCATAGGGATTGTTCCGCTCTCTACGGGGGGACCTGATTTTATTGAGGTGGCACTTGCTCGATTGGAGCATCCAAAGGGAACATTGCCAAGAGGCTTTCTTGATAATCATCCATGGGGGTCACTTGTGAGTGATTGCTATCCGATTCGAAAGGGTCCCATGGTGCTACCTCATATTCTAACTTGTATTTTGAAGATCCTTCCTGACCTTGTCTATATCCCTCTTGTGGTGAGTCCTTGAACTTTCTCCTCTCTCGATCGAAGGGAAAGGGTTTTTGAGGCCAACAAGGTTGGTTGTCAACAATGGGAGATAATCCCCCAATGTATATGTCGTGTTAAGATTGGCATATGTATCTAATGCCAACCCATCCTTGTTGCCTATCCCTAGGCCTTGCATGTTCTCCACCAAGATGTCAAGGGGCAGGGGGTGGTTGAACCCTACTCCTGATTTGTCATATGGCATCTAATATCTTGGTTGGCAAAGAACGCACACTCCTTGCTCATATCTGCCTAACCCATATCCATGCCAATTGCATTGGCCAAGATATCTCAAAGCAAAGTCTAGGTTGGAAAAATAGTTGACGTCCTCAGTGAAAGGCTCTTCATCTTCTTCCTCGTGCATGTAAGGCTCAATGCCATTATCAAAGCCCCCATACACAAATTTTTTCTGATTTGGTGGGTAGCCTAGAGGAACAATAGTACCGATGGGGAGGTGAGGTCTCCCCATGTCTTGCATGGACTCAAGTGCAGGTGCTACTACAATATTCCACACCAGATACTCCCCCAGGCCTGTATTGGCCATCTCAACGGTGATTATTGGCGATTGATGGGGAGGGAATGGGAGTTCTTCCTAAGTCCACTCCATGTCGGGTGAACTAGGCATCTCGACTTCCATTCGGCTAGGCATCTCCTCGATAGAGATGGTTGAGATTGATGGTGGTGCCTCTTCTAGGGGTTTTTTCCCCTTTTCCTTCGGTGTGGCCATCGTAGGTGGCGTCATTGGTGAAGGACCAGACAACAAAGATGGACCCGATTGGGGAGTTGGTGGACTTAACAGCAGGGGTGCCTATGAAATCGAACCTTGTTTAGATGGATTCAACTGAAAATCTAGATGTGTTTATGGAAGGGTCGATTGTGGCATCAACTGCATCGCATTGCAATACTTGAAAGGCTCTAAGTTTGCGGGGACTACATGCACCTGCCCTTCAAATGTGTACTTTAAGCACTGATGAGCTATTGAAGGGACACACTTCATGTCCTTAATCCATGGCCGGCCCAAAAAGATGTTATAGGCCATCTCACCCTCCAATATGTGGCACAATGTAGGAATAGTCTTTTGTCCCACTTGGATGGGTGTGCCGGCACTGACGGATGCACAGGAAGACTATGGAGTTGTCGTAAAGTGGGCTTTTGGGGCCCAAAAATCTTTGTCTCCATAGACTCCAAGTGCTCTAGCAGCGCTTTATATGCATCAGAAGACTTAATCTCTTCCTCCTTAGTTTTTTCCCGTTGCAGGTTGCGGGGAACTTGAGGCCTATAGAGGGGTGGCCGAATAACACCCCCTCTGCCTTGGTAGGGCATTGCAGCCCGCTCTTCTTCTTGCTCATACTCCTCATAGGCTTCTTGAGGAGTTCCTAGGCGAGACATATGAACATGGAGGGTATCCATAATTGTTTCTGGGAGTGGCTTCCCGCTCAGGTCTAGGAGGCCTCAGAGGCAGCACTTGGTAAGGTCGTGGAGACCTGTCTTGCACCAAGGTATTGTGCCTCTCATACATTTTTGCCCTCTGTGTGCGAGGGGTTGGAACCCTCTCAGGCACAATGTTATGGAGCAGCTCATCTGTTTGATGCCGAATGCGCTCTTTGCTAAGGCGATACAGATGCTCTAACTATTGTTGGTCTTGCTCAAGCTGCATGATTTGCGCTTGGAGGGCGACATTTCTGGCAAATGCCAGATCGATTTGCTCTGTCATCTTGAGTCTAGGAGGCCTAGATGCCTCCCCTATACATCTATTTCGATCGTGGTGATCTAAGATTTCTATAGGTGCCTTCCATCTATCGAGGTTAGCAGCATTCACCCGAGGCTCTAGCCTTAGTGGGTGATCCTGATAATAGCAGGTGCGGAGGTTCATTGCTCCCGCGCTGTGTATTACTCTTGAGGAATGTAGTGGTCTTCCTCGTGCCTTTCATAAATGTGAAAGGGGCGAGTAGAGTTGGCTCACCCTGCCTGAAGAGCCTTGTGATCTGGGTTTGGCCTGTTGTTTTTGACAATAATAGGGGGTAGAGGAGGGATGATGTAATCATGCGGCCCCTCCTTATGGACCCTATGTTGCCCTAGCGCTTCATCGCACGATGGCCACTCATAATAAGTGTCTACGGGATATTTCCCATCTATGTTGAGTGCCACATGTATGTTCTCCTCCTGAAAGGGTCTGTGTTGAGTGGGCGTGCCCCTCGAAGGGGTGCCTCTATAGTCCCATTCTGTTAAGGTACGATGTGGACTATCTTGTGGGTCGGGCCACCAAGGTGGTATGAACAGGTCCTTGGGGCTGTAGCGGAGGCGACTTGTGCCCCCTTGTACACTCTTCGTAGCCTTTGCCCATGATTGGGATTGGCTACGGGTGTACACCATGGTGGTGTCTTTCTACAAGATGCATAGGTTTTTATCTTTTTTATGATTTTTTTTTTTGCTACACTAAACAAAAGGAACCACACAATCAGAATTGATTATCTCGTTTATAGATTAAAGGTGTGTCCTAAACCTGGTTTAGTGTGTTTTGATTTTTGTTTTGATAGTTTTTGTAGAAAAATGTTATAATATATGCAATATGATGGCTCTTATGTCTCCCAAAATGGTCGCCCCTTCAATATACCATTGCCAGGCCGTTATACCAAACCTCTCAATATTCCCGTCCTTACGTGAGGGAAACTATTGGTACACGAGAGCAGAATGGTACGTGGAACATAGGCGATACGGAAGGGGGATCACCCTATTTTTGACACCTACCATAGAAGACTTATCCTCATGCGTTGGGAATCACCCCAACTACACTTGGTCAGCTTTCGTCAGGATTTACGTCTAGCAACAGTAGCGATCGGGGTAATGGATGCAAGAATTCAAGCCAAGGTGGTGATGAAATCCACCGTTGGTCTTGATCAAGGGCTGGGGTTTTACGACCAGCTCCTTGGTTTTTAAATTACCACGTGGTGTGTGGGGTTATTTTTATTTATGCAAAGAAATTAAACATGTAGTAAAACTTTCCTATCCAAGCAAAGAAACTAAAAAGTACAGAGATAGAAAACAAAAAATGATAGAGGATGCTCAAAACCCCTACCTCTTCTCTGCCCAAATCGGATGCCTTTGAGTTTCTGCTCTGAAAGTGCACAGAGAGCTATTTGTCCCTGGGTGGGACGAATAATAGAACTGTATTCGTCATAGGGTGGGATGAATGCCCATTTGTCCCTGTGTGAGACGAATTCCAGCTTTGTACTCGTCACAGATTAGAACGAACAGCAGTCCAGCGCTTGAAAGATTGGTACCTGTTAGCAGAAACACACAACTTTCAATCAAAAATTTGATCTCAAAATCAGGGGACAATGTCCCACCGTGATCGCCACTGAAAGCACGAGCATACAGAATCAAAACAGAAATGCCAAGTGCGATGTATGCAAAAGCAAAACGTAACGCTAAGTCCTACAAACTGAAATGCATGAAAGGAGAGAAACATAAACGAATTGAAACGAGATAGAAAGAAAATATCGAGTACAACCCTTTTTATTAATTTGATTTAAAATTGGGTTACAATACGTCTCCTCCCTTTTTAGGGGTTAGGAGCGTTAAGTAGGGCTCTATTACACCACGGATTGGTATGTTTTCTTTCGCGTGCCCACATGTAAAGTGGGTGGTCCAAATGTCACCGCCGCTTGCATGAACTTATCTTTGATTCCTTGCTACTCCTCCAGTGTTGAGATCCTACGTTCAGAGAAATAGAAAAGGATTAGTAGCACCTACGGATGAAGTAAAACATGCGATCCCCAAAGCCTACAATCAGTGCATGCGTAAAATAAATAAAACGATAACTAAAACATATCAGAATGAGTTGAAAACTTGACAGAGGCATGAGAACATTACCAGGAAGGCACTGTAAAAGGAATAGCCGAGAAATTTGCCATGGATTTCTAAACGCTCCGGGGTGGGACGATTAGACCTGCAATAAAATGTCTGAAAGCACCCTCCTAAATGTCCCATTCAGGAGGTTCCAAATCACTTGCAAAGTTGGGGGTTAGGTAAAATGGGGTATTTTGGAAAGACCCAGAAGGTCATATTTTAGCAATTTGGCCTCTATCGCCCATAATCTGATGATTATCCCTGCATGTTAGCGAAAGCAAGAAATAACAAAAGCATGATCAAAACTGCTCAGAATAACATGAAATTTGAATGAAAGCCTATCTGACCTAGAATCAAATGCAAGAAAAAACAAAGATGAAATCTGCTACAAATTTCTAATCATTTCGGGGTGGGGCGATTAGGACTGTAGCAGTGCGGGGAGCACTCGGGGGCAGGACGCCTGTCGTTTGGGGCTTGATTTCGGGACCAATCCACTTGGGATGGGTCCAAAACCTCTTGTGGGGTATTTTCGACAAATTTGGGTGGGATACTATGGTCAAATGTCAGGTTTTGGGTCTAGATTGTGCTTCCAATAATCACCCAATAACCTCCCTTCCAAAAGAGAGATCAAGGATGTGAAAGGCACAAGCAAAAGGGTGAGGACATAAATCGATAGCACTCCATTGCTCCAAATGCTCTTGACCTGTCCTCTTTTTGGGGTGAGAAGACTCACCATTTTATAGACCTGAAGGTCTCTGTGAATGAGCATGTAGAGGCACCACTTGGCGATCATGCCTTCCTAGGGGAGAGAATATTCCTCCCTGATTAAGGACTCCATGACTGCCTCTATGACTGCATCTTTGAGCTCAAAAATGCTCACTCGCACTCCCATGCAATGAAGAGTTAAGTGGCAGATCTGAGCTGCCATTTGTCAATATTTGACATTTTGCCCATTAAACCTGCTATTCGCCCCACCCTGGAGCGAATACTGCTAATCGTCCTGGGGTGGGATGAATACCAGTTTGTAATCATCCTTGGGTGGAACAAATAGAGAGCAGAGTGCCTGAAAGGTGCCAAATTGACCTCTGACCTTCCAAAACTACTATGAGAGTGGTTAGGACCATTGTTTAACCTCTGGGGGCTGCCCTGGGGGCTGTGTATGTCAGTGCGATCAGTGTTTGCGGTCACATAATCGGATTGGTGGTTTTTTTGTGTCTACACATACATTTCCAAAAGAGAGATCAAGGATGTGAAAGGCACAAGCAAAAGGGTGAGGACGTAAATCGACAACACTTGAGGAGGAGGAGGTCGAGTTCGTGTAGCGAAGCACTGTCAAATTTTCTCGGGCACCATGAGTTCATGAATCGAATCAAGTGGCGGAGCTGAAGCAAGACCGGTAAGTGCTCCTCGTTATTTGCTTTTGTTTTATTTTACAATTTTAAAACCACAATTTATTTTGTAATTTGTTTTTTCGTTTAAACTAAGGTAAAACCCTAAGCTGAAAATAAATGTTTTTTATTTTATTTGTTTGTATCTTTGTTAAGGTTAAAAAAAACCCTAGATTTAAATGCATTTTTTTTATTGTTTTTGTTTTTTGTTTTAAAACTAAACCCTAGGTTAAACTGAGAGCGAAACCCTAGCTTAAAAAAAATTGTTTTAATTTATTTTTTTGTATTTTTGTTAAGGTTAAAAAACCCTAGATTTAAATGCATTTTTTATTGTTTTTGTTTGTTGTTTTAAAACTAAACCCTAGGTTAAACTGAGAGCAAAACCCTAGCTTAGAAAAAATGTTTTTATTTTGTGTTTTCCATTTTTAAACTTCAGTTAGAAACCCTAGGTTAAAGAAAAACTGTCATTTTGATTTTGTTTTGTTTGCTATTTTTTTTATTTGTCAGTTATTTATCAGTTTAAAGCTAAAAACCCTAGGTAACTAACAAATTGTTTTTTGAATTTGAATTTGTTTTTTTTATTTATCAGTTTAAACTTAAAGTTAAAAACCTTAGGTAACTGACAAACCGTTTTTTGAATTTGAATTTGTTTTTATTTATTCATCAGTTTAAACTTAAAGTTAAAAACCTTAAGTAACTGACAAATTGTTTTTTGAATTTGAATTTGTGTTTTTATTTATTTATCAGTTTAAACTTAAAGTTAAAAACCCTAAGTAACTGAAAAAATGTACTTTGAATTCATTTTTTTGTATTTTTGAATTGTTTTGTTTAACTGTTGCTGTATAGTTTTTATACATTGCTGTATATTTATGTTATTGTTGTACATTTTTTTTTTCTTTCATGTTTTTAATGTTTTTGTTTGTTTTTTTTTCAGGTGGTGAAGAGCCGGTATCATCAGCCGACGATATTTTCTAACGCCCGGGAGGCTTTGACTATGGCGGACTGGGAGTCGCTTGACGCCCTTGGGCTCAAGCATGTGACTCGCCTAGAGCCTGTGGTGGGGGATCGGGCCTATCTGACCGCCCTGATCAACTTATGGGATCCTCGCACCAATACCTTTCATCTCCCAACAAGGGAGATGACAATGACTCTTGAGGACGTCTATCGAATTCTATGGATTTCGATAGACGAGGATTAGGACTACTCCACGTGATCAATAGACGACAGTGCTAACACGATGCTTCGGGCATGGGGAGGAGGTGGGTGTGGATAGCCCGATGGAGAAGGCAGAGGGTGACTGCTTGATTTGTGGGATTCTGGTACGGTGGTGGTTAGAGAGGGACGTGTTGGGGGTGAGGCATGAATTACATATGAGCCTCATCTCCAACATGCTGCTGCCCGAATCTTTAGGTGCGAGGTTCCCATGGAACCTGCTGGAGGTGGTCTTCAAACTGGTGGAGTGTCTGACTTCAAAGCCCCTGATTATGAGATGGGGTCAGACACTGCTGGCACAACTCTATGATGAGCTGTACAAGGTCCGCTGCCAAATACGAAAGGGTATTGGATGTAGTTACCTATTGTAGTGCTAGGCTTGGCAACACATAGCTATGGAGAGGCCGCTAGGTTTGTCATGGACGACTCGGGCAGAGATGGTTGACATAGAGATAGGGTATGCGGCACTGTGGCACAAGTCAGAGGAGCGAGGGCACAGTCAACGGTGGGCAGGTGATGTGGGTCACTACATAGATGCATTCTCGTGGCTTGCTCTTGGGGAGGTAGTCTGGCGGCCATACCTGGATTGTCCAGCTTGGCTTGAGGCTCAGGAGTGGCTTCGACGGGTTCCTAGGGGGAGGTGGCTGATCGAGTGGCACGAGACCGAGCAGGAGTACTTCCTGTATGTCCGGGCGATGCGATAGTTTGGGGTGCACCAGGGATTTTTTAGGGAGCCCTTGATCTATCGATGTCGGGGCGACGAGAGGACTCTGGCTTGGTCGATCATCGAGCTGCCAGGGGAGGAGGCAGATACAGCGATTGGCGTCCCAGACATGGACGATGTTGAGGTTACTACTGAGTACAAGTAGTGGTGGATGCTGTGACGATGGTGGGGAGAGGGGCCTCTAGGAGGGGCAGATGCAGTAGCAGTAGGAGGGGAGGGTGCAGAGGCACCAGGAGAGGGTTGGGGGGCTCCATTGGAGGATGCAAACATGGTGGAGGTTGATTCTATGGGGGAGGATTTTGGGGTACCAGAGTAGCCGAAGATGCAGGATGTCCCGAAGCAGTGGGAGCTGGAGCAGCCAACCATTTTGGAGATGCCAATGCCTCAGGCGGTCCCGGAGGGTATGGAGGCAGGGTTTCACATTGAGATAACACGATTGGAGGGTCTGCTCCTGATACGGGATGAGGAGCTCGAGGATGCACTACAAGAGAGGGATCTCCTACAGACACAGCTAGCAGAGCAGGAGAATGCATTGGCTACGTATCATCGTTGGGATGGGGATACAGATGCTGCACGGGAGAGGGATCTCCTACGAACTCAGCTGACACAGCGTGACAATGCGTTGGCGACGTACCGTCAATGGGAGATGGACTTGGTTCGACATCGATTGGAGCTGGAGGCAGAGATTATCCACCTCGATGGGCAGATACCTGAGCTGACTAGAGGCAGATCATCGTGCCACATGAGAGGGAGCGATACTAAGAAGTCAGCATCCTCTCGATGCAGGCAGTTGGATGAGGGGGACACTAGTGGGCGTAATGCGGGGGCTAGCAGCAGCCGCCCTGAGAGGTACCATAGGACCCACACCATGGGGGATAGTTCCCGTCGCACTGATCCTGCGTGATCATGGTGGCCGACGCCCTAGGCTTGGGGGTTTGTGAACTTTTGCTTTTTGTGAGGTTAGAGGACCGGTTTATTGTAGCCTAAGGGCATTTTGATGATATATATATACATGACTTTCTTTTATTTATACACTTGTCATGAGTTATTGTTATTTTTGCGCATATTGATTGATGTTGATGTATGCATGTTAATTTACATTGATGAGTGCACATGTTTATGATGAATGCGAATGTTTCTAATGAAATGGATGAATTGATTTGTTGATATTTGGCTGTGACACCATAGACTGTAAAGGACTTACTGGATATAGCTTTTGCATGATATAGATTTTTTTGTTTTTGTTTTGGATTTTTTGATGGCGATGTAAGAATGGGATGTACTGTAGCTGTGTTAAAATGTAGTTAAGGTTTTCTGAGACTCAGATGTTTTAACTAACTAGCCAAGACTATACTTTTATCCTACAAGACTTTTGAACAAGGTATAAATCCGACTTGACCTTGACCAAGTTATTTCACATCCTTGTGTGTGCAATTGAGTTCATTTATGTGGTATTTGTCAGGATACCACCAGTGCCAGATAGGTTGTCAACCAAACCTATACTAAGGATCACCTAATTAGCTCCACTAACTCCTTTGTTGGATTTAGTCAGATGAATTTGCAGTGCTATCTAGGATACCATGAGCTAGCTCATCCACATGCAAACATTGATCTACACACAAGTTAATGTGACAGATATATCGTCATGTAGGAGGTTTGCCACCAGTGACCGATAGGCTATCCACCAAACCGGGCCGAGGTTCACCTCATGACTTTCTGAATGTTGAGAGTTCCAAGGATTCAAGTTCGACTCCCTTCTTTTCTTCAATTGTATTGGGATACTTGCTCTTCTATAGTGATAAAAATCACTGTTTATATTTGTTTTTATTTTTTTCTTTTGAGCAAGGGATTTATTGAGTGATGAGAATCACTGTTTCTTGTGCTTTTTGATGTATGCCTTTGTTTGGGTTCGGATGTCAAATTTTGGAGTTTTTACTTTTGCAAATTTTTTGATGTATGCAACTTTTTGAGAACTTGGGATTCTTGGGGAATTGGGTAGGGAATATGCTTGTCCTTTTGCCAAATATCAACATTCTTGTGGTCATTCGCACAGGGGGATGAGCAAGATAACCTTTTCACTAGATGGTATCCTGGATTGCTTTGCAAGTTTCATCTTTCGTTTACACAACTTGGGAATTGTTTTATGTGTTTTAACTTGTGTTGGGATGCTACGTAACAAGGTGTGATCCAAGTAAAACTCTACCTTTTTTAAAATTTGTCTGACTTTGTACAGTTTTGGCTAGAAATCTAATGACAACTGAATGACGAAAACTCTGGATACATTAGAAGACAACTGACTATGATATGGCAAAAAATGTGAATGGCATTTATTTTTAATGGACTATTTGCAGAATGGAAAAATGTGGAGAATGATGAATTTTTCCAAGTAATTAAGTCTATGGTTCTTCTGACCTGTATGATCAGCAAATATGCAATGTGTGGATGCGATACCTAATGCAGCTATATTTTTTTTTGTGTTTTTGATTTGTAAAGTATGCATTAAAAGTGAGATGCAATTTTTTGTGATTTTTGATTATTTTGTTGTTTTTGAATTTTCTTTATGGTTGGTTTATTCCACATGGGTGCGGACCAAGTGATTCTTTTGGATCCTTAGAGGTTTTGACCAAAGGGATTATGGGTACCTTTGGGGCATTTTGGGGGTTGACCAAGCGATTGTGGGAATCCTTGGGGCTTTTGGTTTGAACAAAGGTTTTATGGACATCTTTGGGGCATTTTGGGATTGACCAAGCGATAAGGGTAATCCTTGGAGATTTTGGTTTGACCAAAGGGTTTGTGGACACCTTTGGGGCATTTTGGGATTGACCAAGCAATAATGGGAATCCTTGGAGCTTTTGGTTTGACCAAAGGGTTTGTGGAAACCTTTGGGGCATTTTGGGGTTGACCAAGCGATTGTGGGAATCCTTGGGGCTTTTGGTTTGACCAAAGGGATAATGGGCACCTTTGGGGCATTTTTGGGGTTGACCAAGCGATTATGGGAATCCTTGGGGCTTTTGGGGGGTTTGACCAAGCAATTGTGGGAATCCTTGGAGCTTTTTGTTTGGGCTATGGCTCTTTTAAATATGGAATGGACTTAAATGACTGATGTTCAAGGGTTCTAGTTCCTTGATTTCATCAAGAGAGGCTAACCGGTATGTTCTAGGTCCTATTTTACTGTCAATCACATACGGACCTAACCAATTTGCTGTGAACTTGTCCCTTATATGGGGTGGCAAGTTAGAATTCTGTTGGTTTTCTTTTAAGACCAGGTCACCAACCTGAAAGTCCTTTAGGTGAACTTTCATGTTGTATGCTTTCTTAAGTCACTCTTGGTAAATATGCAAATGCTCGAGAGCATTGACATGTCGTTCGTTGAGCAACATAAGCTGGTCTAACCGGGCCTATTGTGCAGTGTCATCATCGATGAACTCTTGCATTGATATGCGTAGGGAAGGAATTTCCAACTTGAGAGGCATGACTGCCTCGGAGCCATACACGAGCAAAAATGGAGTTGCCCCGGTGGGCGTCCAAATGCTAGTGCGATAAGCCCACAGGGTAAGTGGGATTTGAATGTGCCAATCCTTATGACTATCTGCAATTGTCTTTTTGAGGATGGTAACTAGCGTTTTGTTTGACGCCTCTCCTTGCCCATTTGCCTACGGATAATAAGGTGTCAAAAAACTATGCTGAATTTTGTACTTTGTGGTCAAAGCACGCACGTCTTTGTTCTTGAATGACGTCCCATTATCCGAGATTATCTTGGACGAAATACCAAAATGACATATGATGTTATGTAAAATGAACTTCGAAATGCGGGTTCTAGTCGTAGAGGTAAGTGGAATTGCTTCCACCCACTTGGTGAAGTACTTTGTGGCCGTTATGATGAACGTGTAATGGCCTAACGATGCAAGGGAGATCTTTCTGATTAGATCTATGCCCCACTACAAGAATGACCAAGCCGATTGGATCGACTGCAAGGCCTAAGAAGGTACTATGATAAGTACGACTCATCATGTATCGTAATGGATTCTCCTTAGACACAACATACATCGTGTTTCTTAGAATGTAATGGCGTATCTTTTTGGTAGCAAACACCACTGCTATGCATAGTTAAGTTCATAACTAACCAGGGTGCGGCTAAGATAGTAAGTAGCCTATTCTTTGTGTAGTTCATTTTTTTGGGCTAGCATGGCGCCTAGTGCCACCTTAGTAGCTAAGATGTATAAGTAGAACGACACTCCTGGTCTAGGTGGTGCCAATACTGGCGACGAAGCCAAGTATTGTTTAATGTCATTGAAGGCTGAATGGCACTCGTCATCCCAGTGAAATGCTACCCCCTTGTGTAATAATTTATTCATGGGTCGACACTTGTCAGATAGCTGCACTATGAAGCGCTTGATTGATGCGACCTTTCCCTACAGGCTTCTGAGTTGCTTGATGGTAGTTGGTGGAAGCATTTCAAGGATTGCCTTGAATTTTTTTGGGTCCACCTCGATGCCTCATTTTGAGACTATGAAACCCAAGAGTTTTCCAGATGTGATGCCAAATACGCACTTCTTGGGGTTTAGTCTGACTTTATGTTCGATGAGACGATCGAGGATCTTGCTTAAGTCATCGAGATGATCTGGGCGCAAAAGAGATTTGGGCAACAAATCATCCATGTAATCTTCCAAAGTTTTATGCATGTGATCTTGGAAGATGTATGTCATGGCACATTGGTAGGTGGCGCCAACATTTTTAAGGCCAAAGGGCATGACCTTATAACAAAATGTCCCCCAAGGCATTGTGAACGCCATTTTTAGTTGGTCCTCGGGATTGATATGAATTTGATTGTATCCCTAGAAACCATCCATGCGGGAAAGCATTTCGTGGCCTGCTGTAGCGTCTACCAATGCATCGATGCTAGGCAAGGGGAAATCATCCTTAGGATTCGCTTTGTTTAGATCTTGAAAATCGGTGCATATGCAAATCCTCCTATCAAGATTTTTGATGGGTACCATGTTGGACAACCATGGTGGGTAATCCACGTAGATGACAAATTGTGCATCCAACAACTTTTGCAATTCATCTTTGACCATTAAGGCCATTGTTGGGTGCATATTATGTAGTTTTTGCTTTACTGGCTTGACTATCGGATCAAGCGTTAGGTTATGTGTGACTAGCTACAGATCTAGCCTCGACATGTCTTTGTAGGACCATGCAAAAACCTTCTTCTTCTCTTTGATAAGGGCAATGTAGTAGGCTTGCTCTTCAGGGGATAAACTTACCCCCAACTTGATGATCTATGGATTCATTGGATCAGATCCGATGTCTACGTCAGTCGTCTCATCAGCTGACATGTGGGATCCATCCCCCAACTGATGTGGAGTTGGGATCAAGTGGATATCATTCGCTAAATTGAGATCTATGTTAGGAACTTCGGGTTCCTCTTCGGCATGGAAGATATCCAGAGTTGGTCCTAGAGTGAGATGAAGCATCTCACCGAAATGCTAGTACTCTGATGGTGATGGTGGTGAATTAGCACGATCCCATCCTATGGCATATAGGTCTAGATACAATGGTCATGCTGGGTCAGCTGGATTGTGGATGGGGGCGGTTAAGTCAATGGAGATCATGTTGATGAGATGATTTTGGTCTCCATTACCATGGGTGTGGTGACTCAGACTTCCTTGACGATCTTTGTCCTTCGGATCTGTCTCTGGGGGTATTGGCACAAATGGATCGGCCCTATGTACGGATAGAAGGATAGGGTCTGCCCTTGGCACTGATAACTCTATAGGGTCTCTAGGCAAAAGGTGCTCTTTGTATGCCCAAAGTGGAAGATGCAACACTTGGTCCAACTATGCTGGGTTTAGGTGCCACCTATGCCTTGTCCCCATGTTTAGCTGGTCAAACATGTCATCAATATCCATGGGGTATTGTTGCTACTGCATATGATTGAGATATACCATCTCTGTTTCATCTTCATAATCACTATCGAAGATCTAGAGGCCTTTGTTGGCTTCAAAAACTGTCTGCGACATGTGAGGCTCGTCCTGCTCGAGCAAATTGATATGGTCCCATCGAGGTTGTTTCGCTCTTTACGGGGGGACCTAATTTTCTTGAGGTGGCACTTGCTCGATTGGAGCATCCAAAGGGAACATTGCCAAGAGGCTTTCTTGATAATCATCCATGGGGGTCACTTATGAGTGATTGCTATCCGATTTGAAAGGGTCCCATGGTGCTACCTCATATTCTGACTCATCTTTTGAAGATCCTTCCTGACCTTGTATATATCCCTCTTCTGGGTGAGTTCTTGAACTTTCTTCTCTCTCGATCAAAGGGAAATGGTTGTTGAGGCCAACAAGGTTGGTTGTCAACAATGGGAGATAATCCCCCAACGTATATGTTGTGTTAGGATTAGCATATGGATCTAATGCCAATCCATCCTTGGTGCCTATCCCTAGGCCTTGCATGTTCTCCACAAAGATGTCAAGGGGTAGGGGGTGGTTGAACCCTACTCCTGATTTTTCATATGGCATCTGATATCTTGGTTGGCAAAGAACGCGCACTCCTTGCTCATATCTGCCTAACCCATATCCATGCCAATTGCATTGGCCAATATATCTCAAAGCAAAGTCTGGTTTGGACAAATAGTTGACGTCCTCAGTGAAAGGTTCTCAAAAGTGATTGTTGGCGATTGAGGGGGAGGGAATGGGAGTTCTTTCTGAGTCCACTCCATATTGGGTGAACTAGGTGTCTCGACTTCCATTCGGCTAGGCATCTCCTTGATAGATATGGTTGAGACTGATGGTGGTGCCTCTTCTAGGGGTTTCTTCCCCTTATCCTTCGATGTGGCCACCATAGGTGGTGTCGTTGGTGAAGGACCAGATGACGAAGATGGACCTGAATGGGGAGTTGGTGGAATTAACAATGGGGGTACCTATAGAATCAGACCCTGTTTAGATGGATTCAACTAAAAATCCAGATGTGTTTATGGAAGGGTCGATTGCGGTATCAACTGCACCGCATTGCAATACTTGAAGGGCTCTAAGTTTGCGGGGACTACATGCACCTACCCTTTAAATGTGTACTTTAAGCACTGATGAGATATTGAAGAGACACACTTCATGTCCCTGATCCATGGCTGGCCTAGCAACATGTTATAGGCCATATCACCCTCCAATATGTGGCATAATGTAGGAATAGTCTTTTGTCCCACTTGGATGGGCAGGACAATTGTGCCAACTGTCGAGCATATCATGTCATTGAATTCTCGTAGAGTATAGGTGGAAGCCACGATGTGAGATGCTGACAACTTCAGATGTTTTAATGTCGCTGTCGTAATTATATTATTGGACAAGCCAGTGTCCACCAATACTATCTTATATGGAATCCCGTTGACCTGCATGATGACATGTAGGGGTGGATTTGCCATGTCACCAGTCACTAACGAGAGGACTCTGGCTTGGCCGATCATTGATCCACTAGGGGAGGAGGTGGATACAACGATTGACGTCCCAGACGTAGACGACATCGGGGTTACTACTATGAGCAGTGGTGGACGCTACGATGATGGTAGGGAGAGGGGCCTCTAGGAGGGATAGATGCAGCAGTAGCAAGCAGGGAGGGTGTAGAGGCACCCAGAGAGGGTTGGGGGGCTCCGCTGGAGGACACGGACATGGTGGAGGTTAATGTTGTGGGGGAGGATTTTGGGGTACCAGAGCAGCCAGAGATGCAGGACGTCCCAGAGTAGTGGGAGTTGGAGTAGCCAGCCATTTTGGAGATGTCGATGCCTCAAGCAGTCCTGGAGGGTATTGAGGTAGGATTTCACACTGAGATAGCATGATTGGAGGGTTTGCTCTAGAGACGGGATGAGGATCTCGAGGATGCACTGCAGGAGAGGGATCTCCTATGGATGTAGCTGGCAGAGCGGGAGAATGCATTTGTTACATACCACCGATGGGATGGGGATACAAATGTCGTGCGAGAGAGGGATCTCCTACAGACTCAACTGGCACAACATGACGATGCATTGGTGATGTACCGTCAACAGGAGATGGACTTGGTTTGACATCGGTTGGAGCAAGAGGCAGAGGTTATCCACCTCGATGGGCAGATACCTGATATGACTGGAGGCAGATCGTCGCGCTGCATGAGAGGGAGCGATATTGAGCAATCAGCATCCTCTCGACACAGGCAACTATATGATGGGGGCGCTAGTGGGAATGATGCAAGGGCTAGCAGCAGCCACCTTGAGAGGTCCCATAGGACCCACACCATGGGGGGTAGTTTTTGTCGCACCGATCCTACGTGATCATGGTGGCCGACACCCTAGGCTTGGGGGTTTTTGAACTATTGCTTTTTGTGAGGTCAGAGGACTAGTTTATTGTAGCCTTAGGGCATTTTGATGATATATATATACATGACTTTCTTTTATTTATACACTTGTCATGAGTTATTGTTATTTTTGCGCATATTGATTTATGTTGATGTATGCATGTTAATTTACATTGATGAGTGCACATGTTTATGATGAATGCGAATGTTTCTAATGAAATGGATGAATTGATTTGTTGATATTTGGCAGTGACACCATAGATTATAAGGACTTACTGGCTTTTTGTACTAGGTGATTGCTTTGTTAAATGACTTTGCATGATATAGATTTTTTTTTGTTTTTGTTTTGCATTTTTTGATGGTGATGTAAGAATGGGATGTACTGTAGTTGTGTTAAAATGTAGTTAAGGTTTTCTGAGACTCAGATGTTATAACTAACTAGCCAAGACTGTACTTTTATCCTACAAGAATTTTGAACAAGGTATAAATCTGACTTGACCTTGACCAAGTTATTTCACATCCCTGTGTGTGCAATTGAGTTCATTTATGTGGTATTTGTCAAGATACCGCCAATGCCAGATAGGTTGTGAACCAAACCTGTACTGAGGATCACCTAATTAGCTCCACTAACTCCTTTGTTGTATTTAGTTAGATTAATCTACGGTGCTATCTAGGATACCATGATCTAGCTCATCCACATGCAAACATTGATCTGCACACAAGTTAATGTGATAGATATATTGTCATGCAGGAGGTTTGCCACCAGTGATCAATAGGCTGTACCCCAAACCGGTACTAAGGTTCACCTCATGACCTTTTGAATGCTGAGATTTCCAGGGATTCAAGTTCGACTCCCTTCTTTTCTTCAATTGTATTGGGATACTTGGTCCTTTATAGTGATAAAAATCGTTGTTTATTTTTGTTTTTCTTTTGAGCAAGGGATTGAAATATTGAGTGATGAGAATCACTATTGCTTGTCCCTTTTGATGTATGCACTTTTTGGTGTCAAACTTTGGAGTTTTGACTTTTGCAAATTTTTGATGTTTTGCAAACTTTTTGAGAACTTGGGATTTTTGGGGAATTGGGTAGAGAAGATGCTTGTCCTTTTGCCAACTCTCAGCATTCTTAGGGTCATTCACACAAGGGGATGAGCAAGATAACCTTTTCACTATATGGTATCCTGAATCGCTTTGCAGGTTTCATCTTTCGTTTACACAACTTGGGAATTTTTTTATGTGTTCTAACTTGTGTTGGGATGCTACGTAACAAGGTGTGATCCAAGAAAAACTCTACCTTTTTAAAATCTGTCTGACTTTGTACAGTTTTGGCTAGAAATCTAATGATAGCTAAATGACAAAAACTTTAGATACATTAGAAGACAACTGACTATGATATGGCAAAAAATGTGGATGGCATTTATTTTTGATGGACTATTTGCAGAATGGAAAAATATGGAGAACGATGAATTTTTCCAAGTAATTAAGTCTATGGTGCTTCTGACCCGTATGATCAACAAATATGCAATGTGTGGATGCGATGCCTAATGCAGCTATATTTTTTTTGTGTTTTTGATTTGTAAAGTATGCATTAAAAGTGAGATGCAATTTTTTGTGATTTTTGATTATTTTGTTGTTTTTGAATTTTCTTTATGGTTGGTTTATTCCGCATGGGTGCGGACCAAGTGATTCTTTCGGATCCTTGGAGGTTTTGACCAAAGGGATTATGGGTACCTTTGGGGCATTTTGGGGGTTGACCAAATGATTATGGGAATCCCTGGGGCTTTTGGTTTGACCAAAGGTTTTATGGACACCTTTGGGGTGTTTTGGGATTGACCAAGCGATAAGGGTAATCCTTGGAGCTTTTGGTTTGACCAAAGAGTTTGTGGACACCTTTGGGGCATTTTGGGATTGACCAAGCGATAATGGGAATCCTTGGAGCTTTTGGTTTGACCAAAGGGTTTGTGGACACCTTTGGGGCATTTTAGGGTTGACCAAGTGATTGTGGGAATCCTTGGGACTTTTGGTTTGACCAAAGGGATAATGGGCACCTTTGGGGCATTTTTGGGGTTGACCAAGCGATTGTGGGAATCCTTGGGGCTTTTGGGGGGTTTGACCAAGCGATTGTGGGAATCCTTGGAGCTTTTGGTTTGGGCTATGGCTCTTTTAAATATGGAATGACCTCAAATGACTGATGTTCAAGGGTTCTAGTTCCTTGATTATGTCAAGAGAGACTAGCCGGTATGTTATAGGTCCTATTTTACTATCAATCACATACAGACCTAACCAGTTTGCCTTGAATTTGTCCCTTAGATGGGGTGGCAAGTTAGAATTCTGTTGGTTTTCTTTTAAGACCAGGTCACCAACCTGAAAGTCCTTCAGGTGAAATTTCATGTTGTATTCTTTCTTAAGTCGCTCTTGGTAAATACACAAATGCTTGAGAGCATTGATGCATCGTTCGTCGAGCAACGTGAGCTGATCTAACTGGGCCTTCCATGCAGTGTCATCATCGATGAACTCTTGCATTGATATGCGTAGAGAAGGAATTTCCAACTCAAGAGGCATGACTTCCTCGAAGCCATACACGAGCAAAAATAGAGTTGCCCCAGTGGGCGTCCAATGCTAGTGCGATAAGCCCACAAGGCAAGTGGGATTTGAATGTACCAATCCTTATGACTATCTGCAACTGTCTTTTTGAGGATGGCAACTAGCATTTTGTTTGACGCCTCTGCTTGCCCATTTGCCTGTGGATAATAGGGTGTCAAAAAACTATGCTAAATTTTGTACTTTGTGGTCAAAGCACACACGTCTTTGTTCTTGAATGACGTCACATTATCCGAGATTATCTTGGATGGAATACCAAAATGACATATGATGTTATGTAAAATGAACTTTGAAATGCGGGTTCTAGTCGTAGAGGTAAGCGAAATTACTTCCACCCACTTGGTGAAGTACTCTGTGGCCATTATGATGAATGTGTGACAGCCTGACGACGTAGGGGAGATCTTTTCGATTAGATCTAAGCCCCACTGCGAGAATGGCCAAGCTGATTGGATCGACTGCAAGGCCTGAGAAGGTACGTGTGTCAAATTAACATGGTTTTGACACTTCACGCACTTCCTTACATAAGCGCAACAATCTCGCTCTAGAGATGGCCAATAATAGCCCATGCAAAGAATGTGCTTTGCGATGGCCATACTGCTAAAGTGGCCATCGCATGTACCATCATGCACTTGGGTGATCACCCAAGTGGACTCCTGATGGTCCAAGCAATGAAGGAGGATTCCCTAGTAGCTTCGATGGTACAAAATGTCTCCTAGCAAGACATGCTTTGTCGCTTTCTATTTGAATGATCTTTTCGTGGCATGCGATAATCCAAGTGGGAGGCTACCTAACTTGAGGTAGTATCTTATGGGTGTATACCAATTCTGCTAATTAGAAACCTTGACGGTATGAACAACCAATCCCTCTTGAAGTTCATCCCTAGCAAAAGCTGAGCAGGAAAGAATCTACAAGAATAGCATTATGTTTCTATTGAGGGGAATAGGGGAGAACAAGGACCCCCAGTTGGCATGATTCAGACAATCGTGGATTCAAGATAACCTATCTGGAGAGGGTTCAATCTAGATCAAGTGGATTCCTAGCGTTAAGTCAAAGCTTTCACGCTCCATCACGGATTGCGATAGTGTTTTGACTTGAATAGTTTTCATATCACCAGAAAGGTCTTATGGGATTAGTGACCCCAAAGAGGCCATAGTGTCCGCAAAATGATTCAATGATCGAGGGAGTGCCTCGATGTCGTACCATTCAATATTTGCCAAGAATTTATCCACAAGGGCTTTGTAGGCCTGTAGAACTGGGCATTTACATTGGAATACCCCTTTCACTTGGTTAACAATTAACAGTGAATCATCGAAGATGTTCAAGCATTTGATGTTCATGGTGATGGTTGTCTGAAGACCTATGAGCGAGGCTTCATATTCGACATTGTTATTGGTGCATGGGAAATTAAGTTTAAATGATAGAGGCATTGGAGCCCCTTGTGATGTGAAGAATACGATTCCCGTGCCACCCCCTTGCTTACATTTAGAACCATCAAAAAATAGGGTTATGTCGTCCTGTGACTCAGGCTCAGTAGAATATGGCGATTCTGAGACATGGAAGACCCCATCATTGGGTAGCTCTATTGCTAAAGGCTGATCATCTTCGAGAGGAACCTCCTCTAGTTGATTAGTGATGACTTGAACTTTGATGGACTTTTTTCTAATGAATTCGATGTCAAACTCTGTCAACAACATGATCTATTTCGTTGTGCGACTACTATGATAAGTATGACTCATCATGTATCATAATGGATTCTCCTTAGACACAACATACGTCATGTTGCTCAACATGTAATGGCATAGCTTTTTGGTAGCAAACACCACTGCTAGGCATAGCTTCTTCACGTATGCATAGTTAAGTTCATAACTGACCAGGGTGCGGCTAAGGTAGTAAGTAGCCTGTTCTTTGTAAAGTTCATTTTTTTGGGCTAGCATGGTGCCCAGTGCCACCTCAGTAGCTGAGATGTATAAGTAGAATGACACTCCTGGTCTAGGTGGTTTCAATACTGCGGCAAAGCCAAGTATTGTTTAATGTCATTGAAGGCTGACTGGCACTCGTCATCCCAATGAAATTCTACCCCCTTGTGCAATAATTTATTCATGGGTTGGCACTTGTTAGATAACTGCATGATGAAGCGCTTGATCGACGTGACCTTTCGTTGTAGGCTTTTGAGCTACTTGATGGTAGTTGGGGGAAGCATTTCAAGGATTGCCTTGACTTTGTTTGGATCCACCTCGATGCCTTGTTTGGAGAGTATGAAACCCAAGAGATTTCCAGATGTGACGCCAAATACATACTTCTTGGGGTTTAACCCGACTTTGTATTCGATGAGGCGATCGAGGATCTTGCTTAAGTCATCGAGATGATTTGGGCACAAAAGAGATTTGGCAAATAAATCATCCATATAATCTTCCAAATTTTAATGCATGTGATCGTGGAAGATGTATGACATGGCACGTTGGTAGGTGGTGCCAACATTTTTAAGGCCAAAGGGCATGACCTTATAACAAAATGTCCCCTAAGGCATTGTGAACACCGTTTTTAGTTGGTCCTCGGGATTGATATGAATATGATTGTATCCTAAGAAACCATCCATGAGGGAGAGCATTTTGTGGCCTGCTGTAGCATCTACCAATGCTTCAATGCTAGGCAAGGGGAAATCATCTTCTGTTTTTAGATGATTTTGGTCTCCAGTACCGCGGGTGTGGTTACTCAGACTTCCTTGATGATCTTTATGCTCCGAATCTAGCTCTGGGGTATTGGCACGAATTGATCAGCCCTATGTGCGGATAGGAGGATAGGGTCTGCCCTCGGCATTGATATCGCTATAGGGTCTCTGGGCGAACGGTGCTCTCTGTATGTCCAAAGTGGCGAATGCAACACTTGGTCCAACTGTGCTGGGTTTAGGTGCCACATATGCCTTGGCCCCATTTTTAGCTAGTTAAACATGTCGTCAATATCCATGGGGTATTGTTGTTGCCACATATGATTGAGATATGCCATCTCTGTTTCATCTTCATAATCACTGTCAAAGATCCAGAGGCCTTCGTTGGCTCCGACAACTATCTGCGACATGTGAGGCTCGTCCTGCTCCTGCAAATTGATATGGTTCCATCAAGGTTGTTCCGCTCTCTGTGGGGGGACATAATTTTCTTGAGGTTGCACTTGCTCGATTGGAGCATCCAAAGGGAACATTTCCAAGAGGCTTTCTTGATAATCATCCATGGGGGTCACTTATGAGTGATTGCTATCCGATTCAAAAGGGTCCCATGGTTCTACCTCATATTCTGACTCATCTTCTGAAGATCCTTCCTGACCTTGTCTATATCCCTCTTGTGGGTGAGTCCTTGAACTTTCTCCTCTCTCTATCGAAGGGAAAGGGTTGTTGAGGCCAACAAAGTTTGTTGTCAACAATGGGAGATAATCCCCCAATGTATATGTTGTGTTAGGATTGGCATATGGATCTAATGCCAACCCATCCTTATTGCCTATCCCTAGGCCTTGCATGTTCTCCACCAAGATGTCAAGGGGTAGGGGGTGGTTGAACCCTACTCCTAATTTGTCGTATGGCATCTGATATCTTGGTTGGCACAGAACGTGCACTCCTTTCTCATATCTACCTAACCCATATCCATGCCAATTGCATTGGCCATGATATCTCAAAGCAAAGTCTGGGTTGGACAAATAGTTGACGTCCTCAGCGAAAGGCTCTTCATCTTCTTCCTCTTGCATGTAAGGCTCAATGCCATTATCAAGGCCCCCATACACAAAGTTTGTCTGATTTTGTGGGTAGCCTAGAGGAACAATAGTACCAATGGGGAGGCGAGGTCTCCCCATGTCTTACAGACTCAAGTGCAGGTGTTGCTATAATATTCTATACCAGATACTCCCCCAGTCCCGTATTGGCCATCTCAACGGTGATTTTTGGCGATTGAGGTGGAGGGAATGGGAGTTCTTCTTGAGTCCACTCCATGTCGGGTGAACTAGGCATCTCGACTTCCATTTGGCTAGGCATCTCCTTGGTAGAGATGGTTGAGACTGATGGCAGTGCCTCTTCTAGGGGTTTCTTTCCCTTATCCTTCGATGTGGCCATCATAGGTGGCATCATTGGTGAAGGACCAGATGACGAAGATGGAACCGATTGGGGAGTTGGTGGACTTAACAATAGGGGTGCCTACGAAATTAGACCCTTTTTAGATGGATTCAATTGAAAATCTAGATGTGTTGATGGAAGGGTCGATTGCAGCATTGACTGCATCGCATTGTAATACTTGAAGGGCTCTAAGTCTGCGGGGACTACATGCACCTGCCCTTCAAATGTGTACTTTAAGCACTGATGAGCTATTGAAGGGACACACTTCATGTCCCTGATCCATGGTTGGCCCAGCAAGATGTTATAGGCCATCTCACCCTCCAATATGTGGCACAATGTAGGAATAGTCTTTTGTCCCACTTGGATGGGCAAGACAATTATGCCAACTGTCGAGCATATCATGTCATTGAATGCTCGTAGAGTATAGGTGGAAGCCATGATGTGAGATGCTGGAAACTTCAGATGTTTCAATGCCACTATCGTAATTATATTACTGGACGAGCCAGTGCCCACCAATACTCTCTTATACGGAATCCCGTTGACCCATGCGATGACGTGCAAGGGTGGATCTGCCATGTCACCAGTCACTAATTTCAATTCATCCTCTCTAAAGGTGATGACTGGCTCGATGCATCATTTGACATGTCCCATGAAGTTGTTGAAAGAGTTTGCTTCGTGGGGCTGCAACTCAATGGCTTTAAGTATCTCCATTAGAGCCTCCCGATGGGGCGATGATTGTTGTATGAGATCATAAATGGAGAGCCAAGCCGACGTGGTCCTCAAACTTTGGGTGAGTTTGGTCCAAATTATGGCCACTAGTATAGGTGGAGGAGGTTGCATAGGGTGCTATTATGATTGTGACGTTGTCGGCACCTCTCCTGTAGCCATTGCGGGGGCAGTTGCGCTTGGGTACCTTTTGTTTCAAGTCACTATACTGATCATCCCTACATACCCCTACATGGGGTAGTTCTGTGTTACCTCATTGACTTGTAGGGTCTTTGCCTGCACATCATGGGTAGGCAGGGTGTCCTTGAAGGCCTCCATCTATTGGTTGCTTGGTGCCACGGGATTATCCATCGCTAATGTCTTATTGTTTATTAGGTCTTGCACCAAGCCTTTAAACTTCTAACATGCATTAAGGTCATGTCGCTTCTATCGGTGAAACCTACAGTACAAGTCTTCCCTATAGCCCTTGGGTTTTGGCATGTTGGGGTTTATAGGTCGACTCTCTGGCAGGTTTATCAAGTTTGTCGTTGACAAGCGGTCAAACAGGGAGTCTTTAGAATCTGTGTAAGGTGTGAATTATCGCCTAGGGCAACGCTGCTGATTTTTCTCTTGTCGATGGTTTTCTATTTCATAACTATCAAGAGGGACCACCTAATAGTTAGACTTTGGGGGCTGCGTTGCTTGTGTAGGCTTAGGCATGTTTATAGCAACCTGATTAACCGCAACGGGTTTTGGTTGCGTGGTCCATGTCTTGGCATTTTTAGACCACTCTTTCTTCTTTGGCTTGGCAATATCGCCATCCTGTATCTTGATCTCCTCAATGATTCTAGCTTGCACCAGGGCTTCTTCAAGAGTGGCATATTGCTGCAGCTACAATAGCATAAATATCGACCTCAAACAACTCTTTGAGAACATTTGGGTCAGGTCAGCCATGGGAGGGAGGTAGGGTAGCTTTGACAGCAACGTCCTCCATCGGTTTCCATAGGCCACCATGGTTTCTTCCTCATACTGCCTGAGGCTAGCTAGGTCACTTAGTGACACCTTCTTCTTAGTGTTGAAGGTGAAGCGTTCGAGGAATGTGTCCACTAGCTTATCCAAGTTGCTAAAGCTATGCTTTGGCAACTGAGTGAACCAATCCGAGGCAGGGCCTGCAAACATGGTTATAAATGTTCTTAGCAGCAAAGCATCATTGTCCTGAATGCCAAAGCATTGGCTCAATAATATAGTCACGTGCTCCTGGGCATCCTCCTCACCTCTAAATATTGCCAACTAGGGCAGTTTAAAGTGTTCAGGGTAAGGGGTGTCGACACTGACGAATGCACGGGGTGACTACGAAGTTGGCATAAAGTGGGCTTTTGGGGCCCAAAAGTTTTTGTCTCCATAGACTCTAAGCACTCTAGCAGTGCTTTCTATGCATTAGAAGATTTAATCTCTTCCTCTTTAGTTTATTCCCGTTGTGTATTGTGGGGAACTTGAGTCCTATGGAGGGGTGGTTGGATAGCAGCCCCTCCGCCTTGGTAGGGCATTTCAGCTCGCTCTTATTCTTGCTCATACTCCTTGTAGGCTTCTTGAGGAGTTCCTAGGAAAGACCTATAAACATAGGTGGGTGCCCGTGGAGGGTGCCCATCATTGATTCTGGAAGTGGCATCCATCTCAGGTCTAGGAGGTCTCAGAGGTAGCACTTGGTAAGGTCATGGAGATCTGTCTCGCACCAAGGGGTTGTGCCTCTCATACATTTTTGCCCTCTATGTGCGAGGGGTTGGAACCCTCTTAGGCACAGTTTTGTGGAGCAGCTCATATGTTTGACATCGAATGCGCTCTTTGCTAAGGCGATATAGATGCTCCAACTGTTGTTGGTCTTGCTCAAGCTACATGATTTGCGCTTGGTGGGTGGCATGTCTGGCAAGTGCCAGGTCAATTTGCTCTACCATATTGAGTCTAGGAGGCCTAGATGCCTCCCCTATACATCTTTCTCAGTCATGGTGATTCGAGATTTCTATAGGTCGCTTCCCTCTATCGAGGTTAGCGGCATTCACCCGAGGTTCTGGCCTTAGTGGGTGATCCTGATAAATAGCAGGTGCAGAGACACATTGATCCTATGCTGTGTATTGCTCTTGAGGAATGTAATGGTCTTACTTGTGCTCCCTTTCATAAATGTAAAAGGGGCAGGCAGAGTTGGCTCGCCCTACCTGAAGAGCCTTGTGCTCTAGGTTTGGCTTGTTGTTTCTAACAATAATAGGGGGTAGAGGAGGGATGATGTAATCATGTGGCCCCTCCTTATGGACCCTATGTTGCCCTAGTGCTTCATCGTGTGGTGGCCACTCATAACAAGTGTCTAAGGGAGCTTTCCCATCTATCTTGAGTGCCACATGTATGTTCTCCTCCTGAAAGGGTCTATGCTGAGTGGGCGTGCCCCTCGAAGGGGTGCCTCTATAGTCCCATTCTGTCAAGGTACGATGTGGACTATCTTGTGGGTCAGGCCGCCAAGGTGGTATGACTAGGTCCTTGGGGCTGTAGCGAAGGCGACTTGTGTCCCCTTGTACACTCTTCACAGCCTCTGCCCGTGATTGGGCTTGGCTACGGGTGTACACCATGGTGGTGTCTTTCTACAAGATGCGTAGGTTTTTATATTTTTTATGATTTTTTTTTTTTGCTACACTAAACAAAAGGAACCACACAATCGAAAGTGATTATCTCGTTTATAGATTAAAGGTATGCCCTAAACCTGGTTTAGTGTGTTTTGATTTTTGTTTTGATAGTTTTTGTAGAAAAATGTTATAGTATATGCAATATGATGGCTCTTATGTCTCCCAAAATGGTTGCCCCTTCAATATACCACTGCCAGGCCATTATACCAAACCTCTCAATATACCTGCCCTTACGTGAGGGAAACTATTGGTATGTGAGAGTAGAATGGTAAGTGGAACATAGGCGGTACGAAAGGGGGATCACCCTATTTTTGACACCTACCATAGAGAACTTATCCTCATGCGTTGGGAATCACCCCAACTACACTTGGTCAGCTTTCTTCAGGATTTATGTCTAGCAACAGTAACGATCGGGGTAATGGATGCAAGAATTCAAGCCAAGGTGGTGATGAGATCCACCATTGGTATTGATCAAGGGCTGGGGTTTTACGACCAACTCCTTGGTTTTTAAATTACCACGTGGTGTGTGGGGTTATTTTTATTTATGCAAAGAAATTAAATATGCAGTAAAACTTTCCTAGCAAAGCAAAGAAACTAAAAAATACGGAGACAAAAAATAGAAAATGACAGAGGATGATTAGAACCCCTACCTCTTCTCTGTCCAAACTGGATGCCTCTAATTTTCTGCTCTGAAAGTGCACAGAGAGCTATTCGTCCCTGGGTGGGATGAATAACAAAACTGTATTTGTCACAAGGTGGGACGAATGCCCATTCGTCCCTGGGTGAGACGAATTCCAGCTCTGTACTCGTCATAGACTGGAACGAAAAATAGTCCAATGCTTGAAATATTGGTACCTGCAAGCAAAAACACACAACTTTCGATCAAAAATTTGATCTCAAAATCAGGGGGCAACGTCCCACCGTGATCGCCACTAAAAGCACGAGGATACAGAAACAAAACGAAAATGCCAAGTGCGATGTATGCAAAAGCAAAACATAACACTAAGTCCTACGAACTGAAATGCATGAAAGGAAAGAAACATAAACGAATTGAAACGAGATAGAAAGCAAATGTCAAGTACATCCCTTTTTATTAATTTGCTTTAAAATCGGGTTACAATATGTCTCCTCCCTTTTTAGGGGTTAGGAGCATTAAGTAGGTCTCTATTACACCATGGATTTGTACGATTTCTTCTGTGTGCCAACATGTAAAGTGGGCGGGCCAAATGTTGCCGCCGCTTGCATGAACGTGTCTATGATTCCTTGCTGCTCCTCCGGTGTCAAGATCCTATGTTCAGAGAAATAGAAAAGGATTAGTAGCACCTACAAATTTGATTCCTTGTTGCTCCTCCGGTGTCGAGATCCTACGTTTAGAGAAACAGAAAAGGATTAGTAGCACCTGCGGATGAAGTAAAACATGCGATCCCCAAAGCCTACGGTTAGTGCATGCATAAAATAAATAAAATGATAATTAAAACATATCAGAATGAGTTGAAAACTTGATAGAGGCATGAGAACATTACCAGGAAGGCACTGCAAAAGGAACAGTCAAGAAATTCACCACGAATTTCTAATCGCTCCAGGGTGGGACGATTAGACCTACAATAAAATGTTACAAAGCACCCTCCTAAATGTCCCATCAGAGAGGCTCCAAATCACCTACAAAGTTGGGGGTTAGGTAAAATGGGGTATTTTGGAAAGACCCAGAAGGTCAGATTTTGCCAATTCGGTCTCTATCACCTGGAATCTGATGATGCTCTTTGCATGTTAGCGAAAGCGAGAAATAACAAAAGCATGATCAAAACTAAGAATAACATGAAATTTGAATGAAATCCTATTTGAACAACCTAGAATAAAATGCGAGAAAAACAAAAATGAAATTTGCTATAGATTTCTAATCGCTTTGGGGTGGGGCGATTAGGACTGCAGCAGTGCGGTGGGCGCCTAGGGGCAGGACGCCCGTCGTTTGGGGCCCGATTTTGACACCAATCCACTTGGGATGGATCCAAAACCTCTTGTGGGGTATTTTCAAAAAAATTGGGTGGGATACTATGGCCAAATATCAGGTTTTGGGTCTAGATTGTGCTTCCAATAATCCCCCAATAACCTCCCTTCCAAAAGAGAGATCAAGGATGTGAAAGACACAAGCAAAAGGGTGAGGGCGTAAATCGATAGCACTCCGTTGCTCAAAATGCTCCTGACCTGTCATCCTTTTGGGGTGAGAAGACTCAAAATTTTATAGACCTGAAGGTCTTTGTGAATGAGCATGCAGAGGTGCCACTTTGTGATCATGCCTTCCTAGGGGAGAGAAGATTCCTCCCTGATTAAGGACTCCATGACTGCCTCTATGACTGCCTCTTTGAGCTCAAAAACACTCACTCGCACTCCAATGCAATGAAGGAAGAGTTAAGTGGTAGATCTGAGCTGCCATTTGTCAAGATTTGACCTTTTGCTCGTCAAACCTACTATTCGCCCCACCTTGGAGCAAATACTGCTAATCGTCCCAGAGTGGGACGAATACCAGCTTGTAATCGTCCCTGGGTGGAACGAATAGAGAGCAGAGTGCCTTAAAGGTGCCAAATTGACATCTAAACTTCCAAAACTACTGTGAGAGTGGTTAGGACCACTGTTTAACCTCTGGGGGCTGTGTATGTCAGTGCGATCAATGTTTGTAGCCACATAATCGGATTGGTGCTATTTTGGTGTCTACAATTTTATTTTTACAATATTATAAAAGTTTGGATTTGAGAAAAATGGGTTAGATGGATAAATGTTCATTTATCTACAGTATCATATTCAATGTTGGTCAATGGGCTACTATCATATTCAATGTTGGTCCAATGAAAACCTGCACCTTTATGTGGCTGGTTTTAAGCAGAAAGGCTTTGACATGGGACATTCTCATGAAAAGAAATTGGCACGGACCCAACATATGTACTTTGTGTAGAGAGGCTGAGGAAACTAGTGAGCATTTATTTGTGGAGTGCAAATACACCAAAAATATTTGGTCAAAAATTGAAATCTTAACCGGATGCAAAGATGTATGGAAAGGGTAGTCCCTAGATGAATGTTTCAAAAGTTGGTTCGAAAGAAAAGAGCTGAAGATATTTAGAGCTTTACCTCTAGTCATAGTTTGGGGAATATGGCTCTCAAGGAATGCCAATATTTTTAATAATTACTCTATTCCTTCCTTTCAATGCTCTCAACAGATTCGTTCCATTTTTGAAGGCCTCAAGAGGAATTATAAGTGCCAAAGGAAAAGATAGATTTCTAAAATCCATATTGACAAGTCTGGTGCATGGGGTTATTTTGATGGTGCTCAGAACGGTACCACAACTTTATGTGGGGCTGGGGGTATTCTATATTTATCTGATAACCATCACATAAAATTTAAAGCAGGTTTGGGGCATGGTTCAAATAATTATGCTGAATTACTTGCTTTAAAATTGCTCATCAGATTAGCCATTGAAAAATAGGTTGAACAGATCAAAGTTTTTGGGGATTCTTTGTTTGTTATTAATTGTATGAGGGGTTTACAAAGGATGAATGTTCTACTTTTAAACCCAATTTATGAATAGCAGACTCTCTATCCAAAGATGGTATTCACATGGAGCAAAGAAATATGGTAATTTACTGGGCACTACTATCAGTTCTATCTACGACCCATAATTTAATACCATTTAAATTTTTGAGCCTCTTTCCTAAAGTTTTGGGAGGATAGCGTGATTTTTCTCTTTTCTCCATTATTTGCTGTTTTTTCCTCTTGATTGTTTGGTCCCGGTGGGTTCAAAGATATATTTTTGGTTGGTTGGTTTTTTCCTCTTGTTTTTTCCTTAGTTTTTGAATAGGGGGTATTTTCCTTTCTTCTTGTTGGGATTTTTTCCCCAAGATCGATGTTGAATGCCTTAGGCATCTACAATATGTAATTTTTTCCTTTTCAAAATAGAAATTATGATTTTTTCTTGGAAAAAAACATAATCATTTAAATCTAAGAGGTGTATTAGACAAGGAGATCCTTTTATCAACATATCTATTCATTATTATGATAAAGGTATTAGGAAGGAACTTGAACAAGGCATACAAATATGGTCTAATAAGTAGACTTAAGGCTAGTAAATACATTGACAACATCACCCATCAATAGTTTGTAGATGATACAACCCTTTTTGGGAGGGCAGGGAAAAACAAGGTCAAAGCTTTGAATAACTTATAAAAAGAATATGAAGGAGCATCAGGGGAAAAATTTAAGAGGACAACATCCAAAATATACTTCCTAAACACTCTAGCTAGAATCAAAGTAGGGATGTGCAGGTTACTTCAAATGAAGGACACAAATTTACAAGCAACATATCTATGTATGACCTTAATTGAGGGTATAGGATAGAATTATGGAATCCAATTATAAGTAAAGTTTAGAATAAACTACAAGCATGGAAAGGTAGATGTTTATTGTTAATAGAAAGAGTGCAACTAATTAAATTAGTCTTACAAGTCATTTCAACATATTATATGTCCTTGTATATTATGCCAAATTTGGTAGAAAAAAGTTTAATCTATATTATTTGGTCATTTTTGTGGTTAGGATTACATGATAAAAGGAAAATTTCTTTGGTGAAATGGAGAAAGGTGTGTGATGATAAAACTAGGGGAGGTCTCAATTTAAGAATTCTTACAGATGCAAACTTAGCTCTAAGGGAAAAAGTAATTTGGAGATTGTACAAAGAGAGTCAAAGTAAATGGGCAATAATTCTTCTAAGTACGTTGAGCTCAATGACCCAAGCTTAATCTTTACTACATTCTCACTACCAAATGGTTATACACTATGAAATTATTAAAAAAAATCAATTGATCTAGTGATTAAAGGTCTAATATGGGTGGTGGAAATTTGAGAAATAACTATTTGGATGGATACTTGGTGTGATAAAAAACCACTCAAGGACACCACTTGCATTATCGGTGATGTGACCCGGGTTCAATCCCCACGACGGATGTGTATAAGAAGTATTACTCCAAAAAAAAACCACTCAATATAGATCCAATTTTGAAACCATGGATGAGATTACTTCAAGATAAATATTGTGATAGGGTTTCAAACATTATGTGCAAGGATGAGAAAGGAAGATACAAATGGAAAGAATAATTTTTTACAAGTATAACAAACATTGTTTCTAGGAGGCAGTTGAGTAGAAAGATAACAACAATGATTACTCTAAGGGGAGCCAAGGATAAGCTAACTTAGGATTTCAATAGCTCGGTAGAATACACAACATGAAGTGGATATAATGTAAAGCACCAATAAAACATGAATATCACAAGAATATGGAGAGATTTGGGATAGCATGACCATTTCAAAAGTCAAAATGTTTGTATTGCTAGTAGGTCAAAAACATTTCATACTAGGATAACCTAGTGAAAAGGGGTTTTCATGGCCCCTCACAACGTGTTCTATGTAAAAAGGAGTAGGATTGTATAAACCATCTCTTGGGACACTGTTCAATAGTCTGGGAACTATGGCAATGGATTCTTAATATGTTTAGTAAATGCATGGTGATCAATGGAAGAATTGAAGAATGGTTAAAGCAATGGCAGAGAACTTTTAAAAGTGAGGCACTATAAATAGTTTGGGATACATCAAAAGATACAATACTTTGGATTGTATGGTTGGAAAGGAACATAAGAATATTTAATGGATTGGAAAACAATTTAGAGGTAATGAAAAGGAATATTTTTTTAGCCATAGACGAGTCTTAACAAACCCTATCAACTCATCCAATACCTAATCTTGAAGCAGAGAGCCTCGATAGATGGAGTCAACTCATCAAATGGAATTATGATATTGGGTATAGGAGAAATAAAAGAAGGTAAAGAATATAAAGTGAAAACCACAAGAAGTGGAGTTGGTAAAATTGAATTTAGATGGAGCATCTAAAGGAGATCTAGGACCAATAGGAGGAGGAGGAATAATTAGATATAATAGGGATGATATTTTGTCACATTACATTTTCAAAAGTGGATTTAAGACAAATAATGAAGTTGAAGCTTGGTCAGATTTGGAAGGGTTAAAAATATGTAGAAAAACAAAATGTAACAGAGTATGGATGGAAGGTGATTTAATAATAGTAGTAAATGCAATTTTGACAAAAGCAAAGGCTCCATGGAACATACAAGAGATCATTGTGGAAAAACAAGACCTTGCTACAAAGTTTGAAGAAATTAGGTTTACACATACATTAAGGGAAGGGAAAAATAGATAGGTTAGCCAATAGAGGGGCTTTAATAAAGGATCATGAAGTTAAATTATCTTTTCCATTGTTAGAGGAAGTAGTAAGTTTAGCTAAAAATGACAAGAAAATGTTGATCGTCTAAATCAAATAATGACTAATATTTTTGTAATGTCTTTCATTGGTAATATTTATTGTGTTTTACAACATTAATGTATTTTCATATAAACTCTTTATTACAGTTCCTGTGGTTGTACTTATTATTTAGGAAGGAAACTAACAATCCATATCTAGTAAAGCGAGCTATGATAGCACAAAGTTTTAGAAATATTACTCTACTAAGATGTAGTGCATAGATAGTAGAGGTGAAGTTTTGGTATTGTGAAGATTACTACAGGAAAATATCAAGAAGAATGTTGAATTTTGGAATATTTGTATTTATAAAGAAAATTTAAGAAGATCCAAAAAATGAAAATCAAGAATTCAAACTTATTATGAAAATAAATGTAGGTATCTAGCTATAGCAATTAAATTGAGATGAGAATTGAATCTATTTGTATAATATTAATCTCTAAAGGAGAGAGTTGTGATTTGTCAAGGATGGGGGACTCAATTACAACCCCTTTTTTCTCCAACAAAAAAAGAAGTAAATGTCTAGAAATAAATAATTTTGTACAATAAACCAAGGTTTCAATCCCATGTGATGAACCTTAATATTTGATCAAATAACATTAATAAAATTCCCTCATTGTCCTTCTGGGACACGATATTGGTATGGACTTGGGCTCTCATCTGGGAGACCCAAATTCAAACCATGATGAGGTGTATGTGAGTGTGTTTACAAAAAAAAATCCCTCAATTTTAAAGAGGAGAGTCAAGTTCAAATCTTGTCAAACTATAATGCATAACTATCAAGATGTTATAATATAACAATGTGGTTAGGTTGTACTATGGGTGGGACCCATTTCAATTCTTTCTAGTCAATTTAAAATAATAATAATAGAAATTTTTAACATTCAAGATGTTAAAAACAATTTATGAGATGAAGAAATATTTGTTATCAAACATAATATATTATCTTATTAGTTCTTATAAAAGTTACAAGTTTATATAAAAAATAAAAGTTGAGCTATCATTCTCTCTTTTTAAATAATTTTTTTTTTTTATTGATATATTCTTCTAGTATTTTATACTTATTTTTTCAAACAAACGTTAAATCTATTATTAATTTATTAGCTTAAATATTTTGAATATAGTTATAAGCTTTACATACTAAAATAGAGTGTTTCTCTATTTCCACTACCATTAAAGTATAATAGGTACATATTTTTCTCTTCTCATTCCTCTTTAGGTCTTAGTAGTACATCGACACTACCTTAGGATTCATAAATTTTGAAAGAGCACAAAACAAAGAAATCAAATAGCAGATACCACACAAAACCCTCAAAAATTTGTCTAAGTATAGCATAGGTGTTGCTTCACTTGCAAAAGAGGCCTATTGGATCTAAGGAACAATTTGCTCAAAGGTAGCTAGTGATTCGATTGCTAACTGGAGGGAATCACATGGCAGGTCACAAAGAGATATTGGAAGGCATAGATCCTAAGGCAAAACTTTTAAAAGCAATATTTTAGCATGTAACAATGCTCCAAGTCATTTTAGAAGCCTTATAAACCTATTAGAGGCATAAATTAAGGCATGTAACATTTTGTGATGCATCATTTTGCTAAAGATGCTCCTAAATATTTACTTTTACTAGGAGTAATTATTTCTCACCCCATGTAATTTAGGGTAAAATATTACTAAAAATAGGAGCCTAGGACTCCATTGTATTCATATTTTGACCATGAGAATTCATAGTTACACTCTATGAAACCCACGTTGTGCTTTGACCTCATGAGATTTTAATAAATTGGTAAGTATTTATAAATTTCATTAGCGACACCACCCTCCTAGTTTTCTAAGTGCATAGTGATTGTGGTCTTGTCCTTTTAGTCTATCTTAGCATTTGCTTATCAATTTTATATCTAATGAATGGGAGAACACTGATGTTATTCAAATTCTCATGTGTTGATTGCTCACACACACTTTCCTTTCTATAATTTAAACCGGTACTTATCAATGTAGTTTTGATAATCATTTTACATTGGAATGGTATTAATACTTGACTCATATGACAATATGACTTATACAACAAAGTGCTTGAATGACAAGCACTAGAATGACACTTGTGAAAATGAAAAGCACTAGAATGATAGTGTGTTGGAATGTCCAAGTGCTATAATGACACTTGCTAGAACATCGGGATCAACTCTACTAGAATGACAAGCTCTCCATACTACTAGAATGATAACTTGCATTGGAACAACCATAGTCAATCTACTAGAATGATGTGATCAACACCACTGGAATGAAAACCTTGGTAATTCCACTTGTACGATGTTTTGGACTACAAATCTTATGTTCCATGCTTAGACTATAATAATATACCTGCATACAAAATCTAACACATAACTACCAATGGTAATCATATTTTACACATATTATTCACACCATGAATAAAATATGAGTCAATTGCATTACTCGACAATATGATATTATAGAGTCTCATACAATAAATACATAATCTCTTACCCATGCTTTGTACACATATGTATATATGCTACATCATGTATACATATATAGTGTTTACCGATACATGACTCTAATCTCCGCCCATATACATAGATTTCCCTATGCTCCCATAGATTTAGGAGTTCTTAATGGTATCAAATGAAGGAGGGAGGATCTATTTATGCTTGTGTCCTAGTTGTTTCTAACAACTTCCAAGATAGTGCATTGCCCAATTGTTTCCCCATTCAAACATTCCCATAACACCCTTATTGCATACTATAGTCTATTATAATTTATCAGACCCAAGATTAAATTGCATTACATGATCATTTCATTTATATTTGCGTTTGAATTTGACTCACATTTACATTTACATTTCATTACAATTTATTTACACTTAGTGCATTTTGCACTTATTCCTACTATGTTCACTACTTTTTCTTTTGAGGTCCAAAACTAGTGCCTACATCTGCCCTCCCCTTTACTTTGGTCGATGTCCTTGTCAATATCTATTTTAATTTTTGGGGACTCGATTGTTGTCATTGAGGTTTTAGAAGTGGCAATCCTCCCATATCATGATCTATGGATTCAATGCCTCCTCATCCTTCAGTTTCTTGGCATAATTATGGTGTTAGTTAAAAACTTTAGATTTTACCTGCAAGCAAAAAACACAATGATAGAGAACAAAACAGTAACACACATATTTTATGTGGAAACCTGCAATGTGCAGGAAAAACCACAGGGTAATGTCAACTTCTTTATTTTATTTATTTCAGCAAACTTTACATTCACATAACTTATTTTCATGCAAGGGGTCATTCCCCTTTTATAGATAAATGCAAGAAGGCTATGAAAAACTATTTGTTTCCTATCCCAAAGGAAGACTCCAAAAATTATTTGTTTCATCTTGCAAATCTACACATCTAGTGGTTGTTCATCTGGAGCTACACGTTTGGCGACTACCTGTCTAGGGCTAGACGTCTGGCAGGTTACCTGTCTAGAGCTACATGTCTGGTGACTACCCATCTAGAGCTACATAATTATCGACTACCCATCTAGGGCTAGATGTCTGGTAGGTTACCCATTTGGAGCTACAAGTCTGACGACTACCTATCTGGAGCTACATGTCTGGCGGCTACCCATCTAGAGCTACACGTCTGGTGACTACCCATATGGGGATAGATGTATGGCAGGTTACCCATCTAAAGCTATATGTTTGGTGGTTATCTATTTGGAGCTACACATTTGGTGACTACCCTTCTGGGGCTAGATGTTTGGCAGGTTACCCATTTGGAGCTACACATCTAACGACTATATGTTTGGAGCTAGATGTCTGGTAGGTTATCTATTTAGAGCTACACATATAGAGCTAGATATATGGTAGCTACTTTTCTAGAGCTAGATGTATGATAGCTTACCTATCTAGAGCTAGATGTCTAGAAGCTACTCTTTTGCTAAATAACAATAGAGTTTTGGATAGTGACTTCACCTCCTAAAATTCTCCCACTTGAAGTCAGTATACAATAATTCTTTTAATAATGTTTTTCATCTAGTGCCAATTGCCCAATGCTGCATTTATTACATTTTTAGCAAGCCCAGATAAGTTTTGCACCACTCAAACTTCTCTGTCTTGATCGAATTTATAAGCATATCTGCAGATTTCTTTCAGTATAATTTTTTTGCAATAGGATCCTACTTTGTTCCACCACATTTCTTATAAAATGGTACTTGACATCAATGTGTTTCATGCAATCCTAGAATATTGGGTTCTTCAGTAGCTGAATACCACTTTGGCTATCACAATACAATGTAATTTTCTCCTGTATTATCTTGAAGTCACCCAATATTTGTTCTAGCAAAATTGCCTCTTTGCTAGCATGAGTCATTGTAATATATTTTACTTTAGTAGTTGCTAAAGCTACCACAAACTGCAACTTAGAAGTCCAACTCACAACTCCACCAAAAAGAGTGAAAGTATATCATGTACTAGACTTTCTCCCATATTTATCTCCACCATAATCAAAATCCATAAAACCTTTAACTAGCAAAGTTTTCAATCCATAGTAAATAACAACATCTGAAGTGCCTCTCAAATATCTAAATATACACTTCATTGCATTCCAATGCTCCTTGCCAGGATTTGCCATACACTAGCTAACAACTCCCACTACTTGGGCAATATCCGATCTGGTGCTCACCATGGCATACATGAGGCTTCCTACTGCTGATGAATATGGTATATAAGATATGCTTATCTTCTTTACTTCTGTTCTAGGACACTGATTGGAATACAATTTTAAGTGTGAAAGAAGTGGGGTACTAACTAGTTTTGCATTCTGCATATTGAAGCACCGCATAATCTTTTCTATTTATGAATTTTGACTTAACCATATATTTCTTCCTTTTTTGTCCATGTGCATATTCATACCTAAAATTTGGTTTGCTACTCCTAAATCCTTTATTTCAAATGTCCTAGCCATCTGAACATTAAGATCAATGATTTTCTTCATGCTAGGGCCTACAACCAGCATATCATCAACATACAACAACAAAATAATAAAACTACCATCATCAAACCTCTTATAGTATGCACAATGGTCAACTTCACTCCTTCTGAAACCTTGGCTCTTCATGAAGGTGTCAAATTTTTTGTACCACATCCTTGGTGTATGTTTCAACCCATACAACTATTTCTTCAGTATGCAAATCAAATGCTCTTTACCTCTTTCTTCATATCCCTCAGGTTGATCCATATAAATATTCTCCTTGAGGTCACCATGCAGAAAAGTAGTCTTTACATCAAGCTACTCAAATTCTAAATCCTATGCCACTACAAGTGTAAGTAAAACTCTAACAGTGGTCATATTCACAACTAGAGAGAAAATTTTAGTAAATTCTATACCTGAATTTTGCACATAATCTTTGCCACGAAGCAAGCTTTATAGTGTTCCAAAAATCCATCGTTGTTCTTATTTACTTTGTACACCCACTTGTTTCCAACAGTGTTTCTTCTAGGTGGGAGATCCACAAGTTCCCATGTTTTGTTCTTGCGAAGTGCCTCCATTTCATCCTCCATGACTTTCCTCCACTTTTTTGCATTCTTAGACTCTCTAGATTCTTGAAATGAACTAGGTTCACAATCATCAGTGAACAAAGTATAAGAGGACTGAAAAACAAGAGAATACCTTTTCTTAAACTTTTGTGGATGTGTAGATCTTCTAACCCAATGATCTATTTATTATGGCTCTTGGTCTTGTGACCATTGTGGTTGCTCTACTTGCTATTCTACTTATTGTTCTAAATGTTGACCAAAGACTTCAACATGTTGATTTTCATATTGATCTTCGTTCATATCTACTTCAACTGGTACACCATTAGAATTTTGTTGCACCTCCTTCCTTTGCATGGATTTTATATTAAAAATAACATCCTAACTAATAATTACCTTGTGGGTAGTAGGATCCCACAGTCTATACCCCTTCACAGTATCTCCATAGCCGATAAAAACACATTTGCTTGAATTTGGGTCAAGTTTGGACCTTTTTTCTTTAGGTACATGGGTGAATGCATCACATCCAAAGGTATGCAAATGAGAGTAATCAACTGGCTTACAACACCAAACCTCCCCTGAAAATTGTCCATCCAATGTAGTTGTAGGAAACTTGTTAATAAGGTAAACAATTGTATTAACAATCTCTACCTAAAACTTTTTATCCAACATGGATGCAATGAGCATGCTTCTTACATGTTCTATTATTATGCAATTCATCCGCTCAACCACACCATTTTGTTGTTGAGTATATGGTACAGTTTTCTGGTGCTTAAATCCTTCTTGCATAAAAAATTTATAAAATTCCTTGGAGAAATATTCACCCCCATTAGCTGACCTGAGATATTAAATAGGCTTGCCCAAACTTTTCTCTACTCGTGCTTTGAACTCTTTAAATTTTTGCAAAGCTTTTGACTGCTTCTTCAGAAAACAAATCCACACTCCTAGAATAATCATCGATAAAAGTCATAAAATAGATAGCACCATTTAAGGATTGAGTGGGTACTGGTCTAAATATATTAGAATGTATAAGTTGCAAAAAATCAAAACTTTTACCAAGGCTTGTAGTAAACTAAACCCTCTTTTGTTTACCAAAAATACAGTGCTCACACAAGTCTAAATTGCAAGACTAATCCCAAAAATCATAGGCGTTGATGCCATAACATTACTGCATCTTGAACAAAAGTTGTTACTACTGCATGGTTTGTCATCGTATCACTGCATAAATGATATAAGATCCCATAAGATTCTCCTTTTGCTACCACAAGAGCTCCTTTGGTAATTTTGCAGTAGTTATTACCAAAAGTGACAGAATACCCTAACTTATCCATCATATTGATTGAGAGCAAATTATTCTACAAATCAGGCAAATATTATACATCACATAACATTCTTTCTCTACCATCATCTAGTTTAATCCTTATGTCCCCTCTTCCCACAATTTCTAAAGGATGATCATCACCTAGATAGACCATCCCACCATAGTATGACTGATATTTATCTAACCAATCTTTGTGAGGAGACATGTGGAAAAATGAACCCGAGGCCAAAATCCATATATGCTATTAATGAGATAGAAAGCTTCACATGTTTTTGTCTCTCCTGAATCTGCTATACTGACCTCAACTGATGGCTGAATTTGCTTTTCACCATTCTTTTCCTTTTTTAATTGCCAATAGTCCTTTGAGTGCCATGGCTTCCCACAATGCCAACACTTCCCTTTCTACTTGCATCCTTTAGAATTTGATCTAGACTGTGATCTACCTTGTTTACTCCTCTCAAAATATTGACCTCTCATAAATAAGGCTTCATTGATTAAGGGTTATAAAGACATTTTTTTACCTCAACTCTTCTTCCAACGAAACAACTACCACATCAGCAAATTTTAGAGTTCTTGATGATGCATTACTGATGGTCATCACCATATGATCCCAATTGGAGGGAACAAAGTAGGGTGACAGCTTTATCCTTATCCTTCATCTTCACATTAACTGAAACCAATTTACTAATAAGAGTATTAAACTAATTCAAATGATCTTCCATGGATGAAATTTCCTTCATCCTCAAGCTATAAAGTTGTTTTTTTAGAAAAATATTATTTGTTGCTAATTTTATCTCATACAAGTTTTCAAGCTTCTACCAAAGGGCTTTCGCTGTCTTTTCTTCAGTAACATTGAACAAGATAGAGTCTGCTAGGCAAAGATGAATTGTAGAAACCGCCTTCCTGTCCAACATTGCCCACTTCTCATCTTTCATGCTGCTTGGTTTACTTGTGATCCCTTTCATGACTAGGGCTTGGTCATTATGAACCAGCAAATCCTCCACCTTCATCTTCCATAGGGTAAATTTCCTGCCATAAAATTCCTCAATATAAAACTTGGTTACACCTCCTATCATTATTGCAGCTCCCACCCACACAAAACCTTAGGCTTTGATACCAAATGTTAGTTAAAACTTTAGATTTTACCTGCAAGCAAAAAACACAATGCAAAAAAAAATTACAGTAACACAATTATTTTACGTGAAAACCATGGGGCATTGGTAACTTCTTTATTTTATTGAATTTAGCAAACTTTACATTCACACAACTTGTTTTCATGCAAGGGGTCATTCCCATTTTATAGATAAATGCAGGAAGGCTCCAAAAAATTGTTCGTTTCCTCTCCCAAAGGAAGACTCCAAAAAATGTTTGTTTCATCTTCTAGAGCTACACATATGATGGCTATCCGTCTAGAGCTACACGTATGGTGACTAACCATCTAGGGGTAGATGTTTGGCAAGTTACCCGTATGGAGCTACACGTATGGAAGCTACCATTTTGCTGAAGAATAGTGACTTCACCTCATAACACATGGTATATTGCTTCTTCTATACCATAATTATTGGATCTTTTTTCATCTCATCCAATTTCATAAAGAGTTCTTTCTCTTTGCAAAAGCATCTTTGGCTTATTTCCTCGCTTTCTTAGCCACTTATACAAACTAATTGTCTCTTTCTATAATCAACTACTCTTTATGCTTCAAATCCCTATTCTTCACTTCCACCATCTATTCTCTAATCGAACACTTAAATTTTAGCTATGTAATTAATACACTTTATTCCTCTTGAGTCTTTGTCCTCTCCTCAACCTCTTGCTTTAAAGAAACCAATTCTACCTTAGCTTCCACTTTTGCTTTCTCCATCTCCTCATACTAGTTAGCATGTGCTTCTTTTGATTAGTGGGTCTTCTGCAATGATGTAGTTAACCACTCTTGTAATGACCCTCCTCACACGACCTCTGATAGCAAAGAAAATTGATGATTTAAAATTACATTTTCCTATAGAATGTGGTACTATTGATAGACATTATGCATGTGATACTAAGTATATGCATTCGATGGATAAAATGGATCGATGGAAAAGGTAAGTGGGGAAATGATGATCGGCCCATGAGTACATGGAATCTCACATATGCGCATTTCATATAGGATCATGTAGAATGTTTGATTTTCATAATATATTCGTTTTGTTTGGCAGTGAAAATGCTAAGGAGGCAAGGGAGCCAAACTTTTGAGCTAGGAATTATTTTATGAACGGTTTAGAATTTATTAAAGTAGATGCCTAAATAAATATGTATAAAATAAAATATATTAACAAAAAAATATCTAAAACAAATAGATAAAAAAAAAAACCTTTTATCAATTTACTTTGATTTCATTATGATAGCAATAATGTAATGAATGGTGGTGTTTGAGGATAATGCAAGAGATGTCTCATGTTTGCATTAACTCCACCATACTCTCATAATGGCATTAACTTCACCATACTTCCAATAACGAAATTAGTGGAAGTTAGGTGTAACTTTCCCATCCGAGTGTTTGTTTTGGTTGGGGGAATCTATAGTGTGGGAGTTATCTAATGTTTGTATGGTGAAGAGGAGCGTTGGGAGGAAAAACAGAAGGGGAATTATGAAAGCTGATAGTCAATGATTTTTAATCTTAAGAATGTTGTTTCTGGTATGTTGCTTGTATGGATATGATGTTCCACTTGAATATTAAAATGCATATTGGAACTAAATTGATTGAGCAAAGGAATTAAACTATGTATCCAGTAGTATTTTGGGCTGGAATGTTTGACAAATGCTTGACTGATTTCTTTGTGAACATTTACTTAATTGTAAAAGAGGTCTATGCTTCCCTTGAATGGTATGTGATGACTCTGGTAATTTTAGTTTAACTTGCATATTGGAATTCAAGGAAAAGTTAAAGAGAATAATGTATGTTCCTTTGGATATGATTGTATGTGCTATGAAAGGAACAATGAATGTAATATAAATCAAATAGTAGAAACCTGATTGGAAAAATTAAGACTTCTCTATGAAAGGAAAGAAGATTTTATTTTATGGTGTATATCTGGTTGTTTGTTTGATGGTGATTACTGCACAGATAGATGCATGCATATTTGGTAGATTACATTTGCAAAATGGAAAGGGTCCGTTCTGATCCCTAATGATATAAAACTAAAAATTTGGGTTCGATATGCTCTCAAACAATGTTAGCAGGCGAAAACATTCTTGTTGGCTCTTAGGAAGCTCGTGGAGGCAATCGCTGGAGATGATACACTCTTCACTTTCTAAATAAAGATAAAAAATTCTAAGAGTAGAAGAGAACAACCTTGTGCTTTATGTAAAATATGTAACATGTTATACTGCTCAGACCATATAATACTTGAGCGTCTGATAAAGACTTGGCCATAGAAGTATATTGTGTTGATCATAAAATGGAAACAAAAATCTAATTATCGTGTTTTTTTATAAATAAAATGGTATTTGATGTATAAATGTTTCTATAGATGTTGTAAAGGAACTTTTGAAAACTTAATGAGACTAGAAGATTTACCTTGTATATGGCCATTTGTTGTGTGTTGGAAGGTACTATTTATTATTGGTCTAAAATTGATTTGACTTCAATAATAGGTAATTTTTTTTTTGGTAATTAAGGTACACTTTCATTACATCCGGGTTTTCCAGGTTGACCCAAAACCTTTTACAAAAATCAGCACTATGCTGTTATGGATCAAGACCTCAATAGGGACAGTCTGTCCTTTGCTACTAGTACCCTTCTGAGGCCACCCTGCCAAGAAAGAGCACAACCATTTACACATACTTACATGCACCTTAGAACACAAGCATCGGCCCAACACATTGCATTCTTGCTGCCCCAACCGCAAAAATGCGACCTATCACAAAATCGCGACGTCCTTAAGTCTTCTCCTTCATTTGCTCTGGATAATCGTGAAATGGTGACATGTCGCGAAAATGAGACATGTCATGAAATCGTGACATTCTGCCTTCATTTTGCTCCTTTGCTGCTATAAGTCGCAAAAATGTGACATGTCGTGAAAATGAGACATGTCGCTAAATCGTGACTTTCGTCTCCCATTTTGCACTCTTTTCACTTCTAGCCGCGAAAATACGACATGTCACAAAATCGCAACGTCCTTAAGTCTTTTCCATAATTTACTTTGGATAGTCGCGAAAATGCGACATGTCATGAAAAATAGACATTCTGCCTTCAATCTGCTCCTTTGTCGCTGCAAGTCGCGAAAATGTGACATGTCGCGACAATGAGACATGTCGCAAAATTACGAAATTCATTGCCCATTTTGCACTCTTGTCGCTGCCATCCACGAAAGTGCGACATGTCATGAAATCGCGACGTCCTTAAGTCTTTTCCTGCATTTGCTCTGGATAGTCGCAAAAATGTGACATGTCACGACAATGAGACTTGTTGTGAAATTGTGACATTTTGTCTTCATTCTGCTGCTTTGCCACTACCTGTCGTGAAACTAAGACATGTCATGAAATCATGACATTCATTTCCCATTTTTTTCTCTTGCCGCTTCCAACTGCGAAGAATCGACAAGTCGCAAAATCGCATTGTCCTTGAGTCTTTTCCTTCACTTGCTCTGTATCATCGTGAAACTGCGACACTTCTGCCTCTTTGTCCTATTTTGTTGCATTTGGTCACGAAAATGCAACATGTCACGATATCATGACACTTTCTCCTCCTTGCTCCTTTTCTTGGCTTTTGCTCATGAAAATACAATATGTCGCGATATCGCGACACTTTCGCCTCCTTCCTCTTTCTCTTCTCTTTTGTTTGTGAAAAAGCGACATGTCGCGATATCGTGACACTTTCACCTCCTTGCTCCTTCTCTTCTCTTTTGGTCACGAAAATTCGACATGTTGCGATATCGCGACACTTTTTCCTTCTTACTCTTTCTCTTCTCTTTTGGTTGCAAAAATGCGACATGTCGCGATATCGTGACACTTTTTCCCTCTTGCTCTTTCTCTTCTCTTTTGGTCACGAAAATGCGACATGTCACGATATCGCGACATTTTTTCCTTCTTACTCTACATGTCGCCAAAATGCGACACTATTTCCTTCTTGCTCAACATGTTGCGATATCGTGACACTTTATTTCTTTTTCAACATGTCACGATATCGTGACACTTTTCCTTTCTTGCTTTGCATGTCACGAAATCGTGACACTTTTACTTTCTTGCTCAACATGTCACGAAATCGTGACACTTTTTCCTTCTTGATCAACATGTCGTGAAATTGCGACACGTAATAACAGGTAATTTCAAAGAGATAGTAATGACTAATTTGTGGGTTACATTCGTTAGTTGTGAACATGAAAGATAGAGAAATTAGAATGATAATTATCTAGATAATTAATGTTCCTTTAGCGTCTCTTTGGTTAAATGGATTGTTTTTGGGCTAAATCATCTTCTAAAGAAAGAACTCAGATGATAAATACAACATTTTTGAATTTGTGATTATAAAATAATACTATAGTGGAATAATAGATAGGGTGTGTACCCACTTTGTTCCTGAAGAAAGATATCCGCTATACCAGCTTTCAGAATAAGACCAAATCATCTATGTTCCTTGCCATATAACTTTCAAATGCAAATCGAAACATCAGGTTAATGGAATTGGGTTTGAGATTAAAATGATTATTTAGTGCTCCTGAGAATTACCTGGGAGTGGTAATTGATATAAATGAACAAATATTGAACATGTGATCCTACATTGTCATGCCGAAAATAAGAACCTAGTTCTTAAGTTAACATAAGTCAAAGGTTACATTGTGTTGAAATTGTAGTGTTAGATTCTTGACCAAGGAATATTATATGTTGTACCAACGACATCTGTAGGTGTAAAATAAAGCTATTAGTATGTGGAAACTTAAATATCTAAATGAGTATATTAATACAAATAAAATATAATCATTTGGTGCATGTGGATAGCATGAGGTTAATAATGATGGAATTCCATTTTGTAGCCCATTGGGTAAAAATTGTGTCGAAAGCTTTAAGGTTTTTTTAAATGAGAAACTTAGATGTAAAAGTAAAATTTATCTTTTAATTATTTTAGGAATTTTACTTGTAGTTGGATTTATTGAATCCTGATAGAATACGAGATACTATATTTAAGAATTGAATGCAGTTACTTCAGTAAATTATTCTATTTCATGTTTGATACTATGGTCTTAGAAGAACCTCTTAAACTATCTAAACTAGGAAGAACTATCACTAGTTTATGGTATGTGGGACTACTTTACCAAGAAAACCATAGTAGAAATATAAAAGAAAATTTACTTGAGACAAGTGAACTAAAATCATAAGATAAGTGACTAATCCAAATCACCCAATTTGGTGGTTACAAGTTGGTGACCCCTTTAGACTCGAGAGCAACTGTTATTTTGACAAGAATAGGTCATATTAAGAGACCTTGTCAAGAGCAGTAACTAGGGGTGGTATGGGGTATCACCTCTAGGTTGTTTCCCAGGAGTACAAGTGATATGTCTATGTATCACAATGATTAAAGAGGGCTAGCATGATAATAGAAGCTAGTTCTACCACATCATTTGGTATGGGATAAATGTATGTGAATCAAAGTGGGCATTTGAGACTAAGTCCAGTGTCAGGGTAATGACATGGCTCTTGGCTAACTTCGAGTAGTAGGACAATCAACAAGACACTAGGCATATGTATGCTAACCCCCTTGCATACTAATTACTAGAACAAGTTGATCAGTTAGATCAAGGTTTAATATGCTAAGGGATGGGGAAATTATGCGTCCACCCTTTAGGTGTTATGGGCCCTAAAGGACAACCCCTACCATGGTTCGACCCTCATGCTAGATCAAGAGGATGATAAATGAGATAAGTCGACTCCACAAAAGGTACCTTCCACAGGATTTGGCCAATCTCGTCCACTTGGGTGGCTATTTGTAGTAGTCTTGAACCCAAAAGTGGTATGATATGCTTGTACTAATTAAAATTTATGGTAATGATTCATTGGGTGAAACAAATTTATTGTGAACAAGAAAGCACTCATTAGGATAAACAATAAACTTAAGAAAAAAATTACCCTGTAAAATTGCTTGGCTTATTTTTTGTGGTGCAACCAAGTGAGTAGACTTGGGTTGTTACATGTGGTATCAGAGCATAAGATATCCTTGAGTTGTAGGACTCTGAATAAATGTTTGTTTTAGAAAAACGTAAACCATAGATTAACTTGATCATTTTTCCTACAGGTTTGATGGTGCACAAAATGCAAGGTGGATCTTTGAGAAACCTTGGGGAAGCTAGGGAGGAAGAAACCATCACAAGACCACCAAGAGGACCAAGAACTGGGGTAAGGAAAGAAGGCCCTCAAAGGGAAAGAAGGATGAAATAGATTAATGAGCCTCCACTAAATGAATCTAGTGGGGAAGAAGAAAATCTTGCAAGAATAGTACAACTATTACAAACTCATATGGAGCAACAAAGAGAAGAAATGGCCCAATAGAAAACTCATATGGCCCAACAATAGGAGATGATAGTTCAACAACAAAAAATCATAGAAGACTTGGCCAGGGGTAGGAAAAATGTAGGGACGACAAAGGAGACACCTAATGACCCTGCAGGATCTGGTACTAGTAGGGCCAAAGTAAGTGTGGAATTGGCCAAAAATATGAGGAAAGTGGTAATATCTAAGTTTAATGGAAAAGGTGATGGTGATGCAATGGAGAATTGGCTGAATGAACTAGAGTCATACTTTTCCTTGGTGATTTTATCACCAGAATCTAAAACTGCCTTGGTTGTTATGAACATGGTTGAAGTAGCCCTAGATTGGTGGAAGACCTTCAAGAGAGGGTAGGGTATTGAAGTTGTGGATCTCAAATGGGAAGATTTTGTTAAGGAATTTAGGAATAAATTCTTGACTAAGCAATATTATGTGGAAAAATTTGGAGAATTCACTAATCTACAACAAGAAGCTATGACAGTATGTGACTATCATCAAAAGTATATCCAACTGCTAAAATATGCCACCCAGTATGAGAGTAATGAAGAAATGAAAGTTCAAAAATTTATTTTGGGATTGCATCCCAAAATTGGGATGGTGGTGAATATGCACAATCCAGTAGATCTTCCTACTACTTTTGATTTGGCATGAAAAGAAGAAGTAAATCAAGAGACCAGAAAGGTATACTTTAATTATCAAAAGTTGTCTAAAAAAGAAAAAGATGAGCTTAGGAAGCAAAAAAGCACTGGATTTATGAAGTGGGAAAAATATCAGAACAAGAAACCAAAATTTGGAGATCAGAATAGACAAGGAGGTAAGAACAAGAATAATTTTCAAGGGAATAAGTTCAAGAAAGATGGCAAAGGATATCCTAGATGGAATGATCAGAGGACATCAAATCAGGAGAAACCTAAAGATGTTGCACCTCAAGGCAAGAATGGGAATAATAACAAAAGTGATAGAGCTCCTCCAAATGGTTGCTATGTATGTCAAGGACCTCATTTTGCCAACAAGTGCCCCCATAGAGCTGATCTCTGCCAGAAAGCACCAAAAGAAAACACCCATAGAATATTTGCAGTGATAGGTAGTCCTGTTCTTGATGGTCAAATTACTCCTTTTTTGTTAAATGGTAAAATTTATAATAAGGATGTACGTATTTTGATAGATAGTGGATCAACTGATAGTTTTATTTCCACTAGATTAGTGAGGGACATACCTGTAAGACCTAGATTTATGGCTAATGGTTGGAAGGTGGAGTATGGGTTAGGGTAAACTTATCAAGTAAACCAATGTCTATTTGACCCTCACATCATCTTGCCTCAAGGAGAAACCAATTGGTATTTGTATGTGGCACCTTTGCATACCTTTGACATCATTCTTGGTGTTGATTGGTTAAAAGCTCATAAAGCTCTTCTAAACTTTGAGGATAGATGGGTGGAGTTTATGGATGAATCTAATCAAAGGATTAGGATTCATTGTGATCATGGTGCAATTAAGCCACACCTATTATCTGCAATGCATATAAAGAAAGTCATTAGGAAGAAGGGAATGGTTTTTGTAGTTAAAATGAATAAGAAAGAAGAGTCTGAAATGGAATCTGATCTATTCCAAAAGCATCATATTTTGGGAGAATTCAAAGATGTGTTTTCGAAGGACCTTCCAGGATTACCTCCTCAAAGAGAGTTTGATTTTTCTATAGAATTGTTGCCTAGAGTTGCACCTATTGCTAGGGCACCGTATAGAATGACTCCTATTGAGTTACAAGAGCTCAAGATGCAACTACAAGATTTGTTGGAGAAAGGGCTAATCAAGCCTAGTGTGTCACCATGGGGAGCTCCTATTTTGTTTGTTAAAAAGAAATATGGAACCTTAAGGATGTGCATAGACTACCGAATGTTGAATAAGGTTACTGTCAAAAATAGGTACTCATTACCTAGAATAGATGATCTCTTTGATCAGTTGAAAGGAGCAACCATCTTCTCGAAGATTGACCTAAGATCAAGTTATCATCAATTGAGGATTAGGGAAGAAGACACTCTCAAAACAACTTTTAGAACAAGGTACAAACATTATGAATTTACAGTCCTACCTTTTGGGTTAACTAATGCCCCAGCTGCATTCATGAATCTCATGAATAGTGTTTTTAGAGAGTAGTTGGACCGGTTTGTGCTTGTGTTTCTTGATGACATATTGATCTATTCCTAAAATAAGGAGGAACATGATCAACACATGAGAACTATACTTGAGACTCTTAGAAAGAATCAGTTATATGGAAAGTTATCAAAGTGTGAATTCTACACTCCACAAGTACAATATTTAGGTCACATAGTATCTTCTAAGGGGATTGCAGTCGATCCCAAGAAAATAGAAGCAATTATTGATTGGCCTGCACCTACAAACGTGACTGAGGTGCAAAGTTTTATGGGATTTGTAGGCTATTATAGGTGATTTATCAGAGGTTTCTCAAGAATTTCCCAACCTATTACCAACCTTCAAAGGAAAGGAAAGGTTTTTAAATGGATAGAATAATGTGAAGAAGCCTTCTAAATTCTGAAAGAAAGGTTGACTACCGCACCAATTTTACAATTACCTGATCCAACTAAGAAGTTTATAGTATGCACTGATGCATCAATTGAAGGATTGGGAGGGGTTTTGACCCAATATGATGTGGTTATTGCCTTTGAATCAAGGAAACTTAAGAAGCATGAGGTGAACTATGCCACCCATGACTTGGAATTGGTAGCTGTTGTACATGCCCTTAAGATTTGGAGGCACTACTTGCTTGGGAAACCATTTGAACTTAAGATATATCACCAAAGTTTAAGATACATATTTACTCAACCCTTATTGAATGCTAGGCAATGATGCTGGATGGAATTTCTAGCTGAGTATGATTTTGGTATTGAGTACATTAAGGGTAAGGAGAACAAGGTAGTTGATGCTTTAAGTAGGAGAGGGTGCATCGCTGCAATGATAAAATGTCAATATGATTTGTTAGATCGAATTAAAGATATGCAATAGAAAGATGAATTTTGTTAGTCTTGTAGTGCTCAAGTTGAGCAAGACCCTAGAAAAGATACAAGCTTTGTATATAGAGATGACTTATTATATTATAAGAACAGATTAATTGTTCCAAATCTGGATGGATTGAGGGAAACAATCCTTAAGGAGTCACATAATACTCCTTATTCAATGCATCTTGGAGGGGTAAAGATGCACGAGATCTTGAGAAAGGCCTATTATTGGCCAGGTATGAAAAATTATATCAATGATTATGTGGCCAGGTGCTTGGAATATCAGAAAGTGAAAGCAGAACATTTGCACCTAACTAGGTCGATTGTACCCACACGTCATACCTACGCAAAAATGGCAGGTGATTTCAATGGAATTTATAGTGGGTCTACCTAAAATAAGGTTTAGGCATGATGCAATCCTGGTAGTTGTGGATAAGTTAACCAAGGTTGCACATTTCATACCTGGAAATGTACAGGATGATGCACCTATTGTAGCTAGTAAATTTTCTAGAGAGGTAGTGTGACTACATGGGTTTCCTAAAGTCATAATCTCGGATAGAGATTCTCGCTTCACCTCAAAATTTTGGTAGGCATTGCATGAAGCATTGGGTACTAAACTGAATATCAGTTCAACATATCACCCTGAGATAGATGGATAGACTGAGAGGGTGAATCAGGTTTTAGAAGATATGTTGAGAATGTATTGCATGGATCAACACACCAAATGGGAAGATTACTTATACCTAGTTGATTTTGCATACAATAATAATTATCATGCATCACTAGGTATGGCACCTTTTGAAGCCTTGTATGGAAGAAGATGCAGGACTCCCTTGTCTTGGGATAATTTAGAAGATCGAGTAGTGATCGGGCCAAAAACTATAAAAGAAATGGAAGATCAATTAAAAATAATTCAACAAAAGTTGAAAGAGGTTGCAGATCACCAAAAGAGCTACGTGGATCTCAAAAGAACATCGAGAGAATATTTTGTGGGAGATAGAGTATTCTTAAGGGTGAAACCAACTAAAAGTTCTATAAAATCTTCCAAACTTGACCCTAGATATGTGGGTCCATTTGAAATTGTGGGCAAGATAAGCCCTATTGCATACAAACTTGCTCTGCCACCAAGCTTATCCAAAATCCATAATGTCTTCCATGTGTCCCTCTTTAGGAAGTATATTTCTGACCCCACTCATGTTTGGGATATTTCTAATTTGTAGATGTCCGACCCACTGAAAATTGAAGTTTGACCTATTCGTATACTTGGTTATAGGACCAAGAACCTGAGAAAGAGGAATATAGAGCAATGTCGGGTCCAATGGGACCACTACTCGGATAAAAATACCACATGGGAGAACGTGGTAGATATGCAACAACAATTTCCTTATCTGTTTGAGTAGACATAGACATTATAAAATATTTTGTATGGATTGATGATGTATATGTATATATGGATGTGTGACTGGACTACTGGATAAAGTAGCTTTGTGTATGTTTTGGTTTGAACATAAATATGTGGTTTAATATATTATGAAACATCATGTGAGTAGAATATGCAAACAAGTTTGAGTTACTAATGAGCTATGAATGAATGTAATTGCATGATGTATGATTTGTGAAAGAAATTATATTGTTGATCAAATGAATGAATATGTTTTAAATTTTTCTAACCATGTATGAAACATAGGGACTATGTTTATTTCTAGTGGGGGAGGATGTAACGACCCTCCTCGCATGACCTTTGATTAGCAAATAAAATTGATGATATGAACTTACCTTTTCATATGGAATGTGGTACTGCTAATAGACATTGTGCATACATGACCAGGTATATGTGTTCGATGGAAAAAATGGGCTGAAAAAAATGTAAGTGGGGAAATGATGATTTGGCTCGTGAGTACATGGAAGCTCACATATGTGCATTTCATATAGGAGCATGTAGGATGTTTGATTGCATAATGTGTTTGTTTTGTTTGGTAGTAAAAATGCTAAGGAGGCATGGGAGCCAAACTTGTGAGATAGGAATTATTTTATGAATGCTTTAGAATTTATTAAAGTAGATGCCTAAATAAATATATATAAAATAAAATATCTTGGAAAAAAAATAAAATAAATAGATAAAAAAATATCCTTTTATTAATTTACTTTGATTTCATTATGGTAGCAATAATGTAATGAATGGTGGTGTTTGAGGATAACACGGGAGACACCTCATGTTTGCATTAACTCCATCAAACTATCCTAATTGCATTAACTTCACCATACTTCCAATAATAAAATTAGTGGAAATCAGGTGTAACTTCCCCATTCGAGTGTTTGTTTTGGCTTGGGAAAATCTGGAGTGTGGGAGTTATCTGATGTTTGTATGGTGAAGAGGAGTGTTGGGAGGAAAAATGAAAGGGCAATTTTGAAAGATGATAGTCGATGATTTTGCTTAAAAAATGCGATGAAAAATGAGTTGTTAGTTCAACTTATTCCTATTGTTAGTTTTGCATGGTAGAAATTGGTTATTTTCAAATCTTAAGAATGGTGTTTCTGGTATGTTCCTTGTATGCATATGATATTTCCATTTGAATATTAAAATGCATATTGGAATTGAATTTATTGGGTGGAGGGATTAAACTACATAGCCAATAGTATTTTGGGCTAAGATGTTTGACAAATGCTTGATCGATTTCGTTGTGAACGTTTACTTAATTGTAAAAGTTATTTATGCTTCCCTTGAATGGTATGCGATGACTCTGGTAGTTTCAATTTAACTTGCATATTGGAATTCAAGGAAAATTTAAATGGAATAATGTATATTCATTTGGATATGATTGTATGTGCTATGAAATGAATAATGAATGTGAAGTATGGGAAAAACGGTGCACCTAACAATGTTAAACGAGATGCATCTATCGCTAGTATTGATTAAGCATTACAAAAGGTGCATTCAAGTAAGCATGATAAGGCAAATAAGTGCAAGAAATGGAGTTATTATTTATTTATTTGATGGATCAAATCACGGTTACATAAATGTCCCCTTGAGGGCTCTAGATTGATACACTCGTTACAAAATGGTGCCCAAGGATCAAATCCTTTCAATAACTCGGGTGCACTTCCAACGTTCTTCCTCGTACCCACGATTGAAGTGGGCGGGCCTATGATGCCACCGCTTTGTTCTTTGATGTTCTGATCCTATGCTCCTTCCTCATGCACTGTAATACCTGCACCTACACACAAGGAAACCAGATTTCGTCAATAGCAAGTGCGGATTATGAAGCATGCAAAAGCAATACATGCAATAATAGACTAGAAAGTGGAAATATGCAATGCGACCATCCAAAACAATTCCAAATGATTCCAAATATTAGAGATATGCATAAAATATGATTTTGGACTGATCTAATTGAAAATAATAGAGAAATTGCAGCCGGATTCATGTCGATTACATGGTGTGCCTAGTAAGCCTACAAAACACAAAACGGGTGATTTCTGGTCCTAAACATCTCCAAATCACACCAAATTTGGACAGAATATATAAAATCATATTTAGAGAGGACCCATATAAAAATATTAGCAAAATTGATCACAGATTCATGTGCATCTTTGGGTGGGCCAAGTAAACCTGCAAAATACTAAAAATATGATAACTCATTCAATATAGCTCCAAATTGCACCAAATTTGAACAGTATATTCCTGATCTATCCTAGAATAAGCCTATGTAAAAATAGTAGAAAAATGGTGCTTCAATACATGGCCATCCCTTCTAGGGATGGTGGTGACTGTCATAGATTGGGGGTCATCCTGGGGTGGGACGACCACCAGATCTGTTGGTTTTTTGCCACCAATTCCTCTAGGAATTGGTCAAAAACTCTCTCAGGGGTGTTGTCATCAAATTTGGGGGTGAAATTCACTCAATTGGTTGGGTTTTGTAAACAAATTGTGCCTCTTGAATCACTCGAGAACCTCCTTCGCTAGGTAGAGATTTCGAGGGAAAAGGCACAAAAAGTTGAGGGGAAATCTTGGTAGCACTTCGTTGCAAATGTCACAAAACTCCTCTCTATAATTTGGGTGGAAAATGGATCCACTTTATAGCCCAAGGGGGCCTATGGCCAAATGGGCATGCAAGGACATGCAAGGCAAGAGGCGCCACTTGTCCAAAACTTGGCATGCATTGGAGGGGGAAGGAATCTCCCTTTTTGGCCTCCATTCTACAACATGTCATAAGGATTATGCACCCTCAGGTCTGCATGCTTGAATAGGTGGGATAAATGGTAGTTTTTGGGTGCCATTTGTCCAAAATTTGACTTTTTGGGGGTCAAAGACCATGGCCATCCCACCCAGGGATGATCGCTTGTGACCGTCCCTGGGTGGGACGGTCATGAACTGTGGCCATCCTAGGGTGGGACGATCATGCCTATATGGCCCAAAACCTCCCAAAAGTGGGGTAAAAACTTCCAAAAGTGGTTAGGACCACTATTTAACCTTTGAGGGTTGCCCAAGGGGGCCATATGATGTCAATTAGAACTTATATTGGTAACCTAATCGGATTGACATGATTTTAGTGTCTACAGATACCCCTTTTTGAGATGTATTGTGTGCAACACAATGTTGAGAAAAAATAGATGACTAAAATATTAAATTGATTAAGGTTATTCAGTAACCTAACCAACTTTAGATGCCCCAATCATGGAAAGAGCATGTGTTCTTGAATCCTTGCTTCTGACGAGCTAAGGAACTTGATTCAAGTACAACCTCTTAGGTAAGGCTTACTTGATCTTGGACATTATTTAGTCATGAGGATGATTCTATAATGCCAAGCATTTGTTTAATTGAAATTTTTGCTTGTTTGTTACCCCAAGTAGGGGCGTGATTGTCTTTGTCAATGATTCATTGAACGAACGCAATTTGCATGATTGAGTGTTTGATTATTGATTTTGATTATGAATTTATTAAGTATGACTACCCCCTCAAGCGATGAGTCGATGAGGGAATGACCAATGATAAAAGTGATGAGTCACTTGACCCATATGACTTGGTTAGGGTTTCCTTCAGTTTTACCCATTGTGAAATGTGAGCATTTTATGAGGATTTTGTTGATGTTTCATGGAAGAAAAGAGTTGAAAACCTCATTCTCGTGGGGTGGTCCAGCCACAATGGCCTTCTTGGGGATTGAAGTAGAGACATTTCCATTCATCCATGAGAAATTTAGTTTCATCTTGATCCTGGAGTGAATTTTGACCAATTTGACTTATTTTTGGTGGGTTTGTAGGCCCTTTTGGTACTTTTTGTGTTGTTTTTGAATTTTTGATTGTTTCAATTATTTTTGAATTTTTTATTTTTGATGAGATTTCATAGAAGAAAGGAAATGAATACCTCATCAATGCTAGATGCCCCAATCATGGAAAGGGTGTGCATCTCAGAATCATTACCTCCGACAAGTTAAGGAACTTGATTTTGGTAATCTTTGGGATATTGGCAAACAAGCTTAAGTCTAATCCTTAGCCTTGGTGGCAATTGGAAGATGAGCTCAAGTCTACACTTTAGCCTTTGAATTAAGTCTATACTTTAGCCTTGGTGGCAATTGGAAGATGAGCTCAAGTCTACACTTTAGCCTTGGTGGCAATTGGAAGATGAGCTCAAGTCTACACTTTAGCCTTGGTGGCAATTGGAAGATGAGCTCAAGTCTACACTTTAGCCTTGGTGGAAATTGAAGAGAAACTCAAGTCTACACTTTAGCCTTGGTGGCAATTGGAAGATGAGCTCAAGTCTACACTTTAGCCTTGGTGGCAATTGGAAGATGAGCTCAAGTCTACACTTTAGCCTTGGTGGCAATTAGGAAGATAAGCTTACTAGTTTGCTTGAATTTGCTTTTGATATTTTGCTTATTTTCCCCAAGCAAGGAGGGTGCATGATTATCTTCGAAAATGATTCATAAGATGAACATGATTAACTTGATTAAGTTATCAATTGTTGATTTGGATTATACATGTTGTTATTATGACCAATGGGCTTAGTGGGTGTCGTTGGGGTATTTTGGGTGACCAAATTTATGGATACCTTTGGGGCATTTTGAGTGACCAAAGGGTTTATGGTACCGGGTTTATGATACTTTGGGTTTTATGAAAGGAGTTTATAGATACCTTTGGGGAATTTTGGGTGACCAAAGGGTTTATAGATACCTTTGGGGCTTTTGGATTGACCAAAGGGTTTATAGATACCTTTGGGGATTTTTGGATTGACCAAAGGGTTTATAGATACCTTTGGGGCTTTTTGGGTGACCAAAGGATTTATGGATACCTTTGGGGCTTTTGGGTACCAAATTTTACAAAGTTTATAGATACCTTTTTGGGTTGACCAAAGGGTTTATAGATACCTTTGGGTTTTGGTTGACCAAAGGGTTTATAGATACCTTTGGGATTTTAGTTGACCAAAGGGTTTATAGATACCTTTGGGGATTTTTGGATTGACCAAAGGGTTTATAGATACCTTTGGGGATTTTTGGGTGACCAAAGGGTTTATGGATACCTTTGGGGTTTTTGAGTGACCAAAGGGTTTATGGATACCTTTGGGGATTTTTGGGTTACCAAAGGGTTTATAGATACCTTTGGGGCTTTTTGAAATTGATTTCTTAACTGTTTGATTGCTGATTAGGGGAGGTATGATACCAATAATGCCCTAGTTGATGTTTAAAAATATTTGTGTGATTTGCAATTGTGTGATTTTGGACCATTAGATGCATTATGTGTTATGATTTATGGATGCATTAATGGATGTAATGCCTATTGATGATGTCAATATGCTATATGTATGTGATGTACTGATGACATGCACTAGCTAGATGATAAATGTATGATTAGATGTTGTGATCTAGATGTGTAGATGCTCTACTATGTATGCATATATGGATGCAATGGTGAATGTTAAATGCATGTTTAATTTGTTTCAATTGTTTATGCATTTAATTTATGTTGATATGATATGGTGAATGCAATGTATGTAATGCATTATTTACATGATGATGATCTAATGTAAATGAACCTGTATGCTTTAATCACTTAAAACATAAGGAATGCAATTAATATGTGTTTTGACAACCTGATGGATGACACCACAGAATGTATGAAAATCATGAATGAAAATGATAACTCTTATCATAAGAATTAATCATTTAAGCATCCATATGTGAAATGAGATGATTGTGAGATGTGTAAATGTGTATGATTGATGTAATGATTTGTTGCTATTAGGGAATTTTTGAGGTTTTCCATGAGACTCAAACACCCTAGTTGATTAATCAAAAGTTGTATAATGACTATACAAGACTCCTGAAAGATAAAATCTTTTGTTATGAAGACCAAGATATTCATTATCCCTGTGTGTGCAAATGAATATATTAGATGAGACATAAGACTACCTCATTGCCAGGCGGGATTCATTCAACCCATTGTTGTAATGAGGATCACCCTATGTTCATCATGATCCTAAGTTTGGACTTAGTTGGATTAGACCACTAGGTGATACAAGCCACCTAAAGCTAGCTCACTTTGTAAATTGCTTAGAACTACCCCAATGCCAGGCGAGATTCATTCAACCCATTGTTGTATTGGGGATCACTCGATGGTTTTGGAATACTGACCATTCCAGGGATTCAAGCTCTTCACCCCCTTCTTTTCTTCACATTGATGTGGGATACTTGCTCATGCTTAGTGATGAAAATCACTATTTATTTTGTATTTTGTTTTCTTTGAGCAAGGGATTTGTTTAGTGATGAAAATCATTGTTTATTTTGCTTTTGATTTTTGCTTTGGGATTTTGCTTATTTTGATGAAAGCAAGGGATTTCTTTGGGTAGGGGGAGCTTGTCCTTTTGTCAATGATCAACATCCTAGACCATGTGCATCACAAGGTGAGCAAGTAAAAACCTTTCACTTAAGGTGACCAGGACCACTTTGTAGTGTTCATATTTCCCTTGTTCAAACTAGGATTATTAGTGTTTGATTAGTGATGGGATTTTGAGATATGCTAGGTGCTATCAGAACTAGACCTCATCTTCTGAAAGTGAAGATAACTTTCTACAAAATCTGAGAAGATCACTAGGTATGGCTGAATGATCGAAAAACCCTAGTATATTCCTTATAGCAACAGGAAGGGGTTGTGTTGAGAAACACAATTACTCACAAGGGTGAATGGATGATGATGATTTTGTGGATGCATGATTGGCATACAAATGTGGTGTCATTTGTAAGATTGTAAACACAACCTATCCTAATGCAAATGCAATGGATGAACATGCCTAATGCAATGCAATTAAATGAATGCATATGCAAAATGTAAATGCAAATGTTTTTGTGTTTTTAATGTTTTAGATTGTTTTTGAAATTTTATGTTTTTTAATTTTTTTGAATTTTTGATGTTTTAAATTGTTTTTGAATTTTGAGTGCTTTAAATTGTTTTTGAAATTTTGATTTTTAATGTTTTGGATTTTGATTTTTTTGTATGTTTTTTAATTTTCAATTATTTTGAATGTTTTTGGATTTTGAATGCTTTGTGAGGGGAAGGCACGATACCTTAGGCACCCCTAGTGTGTGTGCTACTTCAATGAAAGTGAGAAAGGTGTGATACCTTTAGAGTTCTCACTATGCTTCGTTGGTTGTGATGTGGATGGTGGGGAAGGTATGCTACCTTTGGGACCCCCAACGTGCATTTTGTCCACTGCAATATAGTCAGCAATGCCCATGTTTCGATGAGACGAGATGGGTGAAGGTGAAACGTTGGATGAAATCATCGGTTGTGTAGATCGATTTTGATATTCTTGGGTCTTTGCTACAATACTGATCATTCCCATAGACTCTTGGGGAGGTGGGTTGTTATGCACTTGATTGGGTTGCTCAACATGGTTGGTAGGTGTTTTTGCTTCGTGTGTGGGCCAGAGGTCTTGGAAGTCTCCTATTGGTTGGTTGTTTGGAGAAAGAGGATTGCCCATCAAAAGCTCTTGCCTCTCGATCATATCCTGAACTACATCTCTAAAGGGATAACATGTCTGGATGTCATGGCCTCTTTGTTGATGGTAAACATAGTATAGATTTTTCTTGTGCACCTTTGATCTATGCTTATTAGGTTTCAATGGATGGATCTCGAGAAGCGTGATTGCTTGTGCCTCATACAATCGATTGAAGATCGATGCTAAGGGCTCTAACAAATGAGTATATTTTCATGGTGGCTAATGTGGTTGGTCTTGTATTTGGTTAGTTTGATTGTTGTTGTCATAGTTTCCAGGTGTGGCTTGATAGTTGGGCTTCTGAGGTGGTGCGGGTTGCACAGGCCCTGGAATACTAATAGCAACTTGATTGATTGATGTTGGCTTTGGTTGTGCCAGGTTGTTTTTGGTATTCTTAGTCCACTCCTTGCATGGCTTCGCAATTTCTCCCTCTTGAATTTTGATGTCTTCGATTATTCTAGCTTGTGCTAGAGCATCTTCAAGAGTTGGATACTATTGGAGTTGCAGCAACAAGGAGATAGGCTTCAGATAACTCTTAGAAAACATGCTAGTCAACTCAGACATGGGTAGTATGTATGGTAGCTTAGCAAGAAGTATTCACCACCTATTGCCATAGTCGATGATTGACTCATCATCATATTGCTTCAACCTCATGAGGTCAGCTAATGTCACCTTTCGCTTAGTGTTGAAGGTAAAGCGTTCTAGGAACACATCTATGAATTGGTCAAGATTGTAGATGCTATGCTTCGAGAGTTGGTTGTACCACTCCACGGCTAGGTCGAAGAGGGTAGTCAAGAATATCCTCAAGAGTAAAGCATCATTATCCTGGATGCCAAAGCATTGGTTCAAGAATTTGGTGACATGCTCCTACGCATCTTCCTCCCCTTTAAAGTTAGCCAACTAGGGCATTTTGAACTATTCTAGATAGGAAGGGGTAGGCATGGAAGGATGGAGTGGTTGACTATGTAATTGGTGCAAAGTGGGCTTTTGAGACCCAGACCCAGAGGTCTTGTTTTCAATTGACTCCATGTATTCTAGCAATGCTTTAAACGCTTCAGAGGACTCGAGCTCCTCATATTTGTTCTAGCCCTATGGGGGAGGGTGAGGAATACCAAGCCTATTGCATAGTGGTTGAATGTCATCCACCATGCCTCTATAGGGTGCTTCATGGTATTCTTCTCTAGGTTCAAGCTCATTGTAGGCCCCATAGGGTGTTTCTTGAACTGGCCTATAAGGAGGGGTAAGCACCTGTGGAAGGTGATCTATGTTAGGCCTAGGAGGCAAGTCCCGATTAGGCCTAGGAGGTCTAGGGGGAAACATTTAAGATTGTTTTGGATACCTTGCACATCGTTGCATCTTATAGGTGCTAGGTGTAAGCACCACTTCATGTAATGCATTTTGCAATTGCTCTTGTTGTATCTTTTGTTGTTCTTGTATCTTTTGTTGATACAACCTTTGTAGGTGTGCTCATTGTGAGTCCACCCATTGTTGATTTCTTTGTTGTTGATCCAACTGGAGTTGATCCGTATATTGTTGTCTGTTAAGATTTGGCCTAAGTGCCTGATGAGTAAGATTTCATTGCTCAATTGTATGGGGTTTGTGTGCCCTTGTATTTGAAATACGGATGGGTTTATCATGTCTTTCCCCCCTAGTAGGATCTATTGCTTGTTTTCCATACTCCCTAAAGGTTGCATTGACCTGAGACTCTGGTTTATGAATCAGCTCTGTATAGTCCAATGATGTAGAGCCATCATGTGGTTGCACCAAGTACTCTTCATGAGGAGTAGGAGGATGACTTGGGTCTTCTTCCTCATCTATGAGGAAAGCTTCATATTTAGTTTTGGATGTAAGCTCTGTATATTCAGGCTATGTAGAAGCACGACGTGTGTATACTGAGTGCTCTCTGTGAGGAGTATGGGGGTGACTTGCTCGATCAGATGGGGTGGTTTGCTCATCCAAGCTAGGCCATGGTGTACTCTCATGTTCATATTTCGATTGATGTATAGAGCAAGCTGGGATGTGAATCCATGATATTGACCTACTAGACCCCTCAATGGGTGGATTATTCACTATATAGAATTCCATCAGGGTATCCAAGTCAGGAAGGTTTCCTAGAGGACCTATGGGTGCTTCCCTAGTAGGGGTATCTCGAAGGTTTGCCCCCTTGAGGATGGTATTGTTGTTATGATAAAACTTGGGATGCCATTCAGGGATGGGCATGTCCTCTGGACTTATTTGGAGATATTCACTAGTTATGGAGCTTGAATCTCTCTCTGAATTGGAGGTCTTGTTTTCAACCGCATTTGGACCAAATCCGTAAAAGGGGGTCCATCGACCATTTTTAGAAAATTTTGACTTTTCAAAAAAAAGTTGTAAGTGTTATATACCAAAATGATCAGTGCGACGAGCTGATCACAATGGGCTAGGGCTCCAAAATTTGACTTTTGGGTCAAAATTTTGTATTTTTGAAATATTTGGCCAACCGAGGCTCGTGGGGAAATGCCCAATTTTAGGAATTTTTGGGAAATTTTGAGAAATAAAGAGTTAGGACTCAAAATTTATGTGAGAGGTGCAGAAGGAGCTAACTAAGACAACAAAATAAATTTGGTAATTTTTGGGGTTGTCTAGAGCATTTTATGACTATTTTAGTGCAGTTTTTCCCTATTTTTGGCTTGAAAATCACTCAAAAATAGAGTAATCATAAAACCAACATAACTTTTTTGTTATAGCTCCGATTTGCACGATTTTTGATCCGTTGGATGCAGAATCAAAAAGTAGCATTTTACTTATTTTTTTTTGAAAAATTAGGGTTTGGTCCTAGATCAAGGATCTTATGTTGATTACCCAAACAATAAAGAAACACACAAAGTAGACAATATGATTATCTCTTTTAAATCTTAGAAACACACAATCAAATGATCAAAGAAGCACACAAGCAAACAATGTGATTATCTCCTTTAAGTTTTAGATGTGAATCCCTAAGCTGTTTGGTGTGTTTAGATTTGTTGTTGCTCTTGCTTTCTTGTTCGTGTTTTGGACTTAGAATGAGGGAACTCAACCAAAGTGGTGACTAGGAACACTAGTGCCAAACATGAGGTTCTCAAAAGAGTCTAGGGTACACCGCTTAAAACCCACAATGTGTGGAGGGTTCGCCTAGCTCTTCCACTCTGAATCGACAAGCGTTTCCAATAGTGGGAGGCAGTTTGAACACTAGTGACCTATTCCATCTTAAGAGAGTGCCCTATTCTATCTAAGGTGTCTAGGGGGCAAGCCGGTGGAAGGAGGTGAAATCCAATGTCACCGGTCTGAATTGGAGGTTGGTGATGAAATCCAACCTTACCAATGTTATTGTGATACGTGCAAGTGTGTGTGGTTCCTTTTATGCTTAAAGAAAGTAAACAATAGAGCACTCAATGAGCTTTCACTAAATGCAAAAAGGATGTTTTACTTTCAAAAATGTTAGATAAAAGGTAAACCTACAAAATGCATGTCCTAAATGATAACCTACCCATTAGGTAGGCCACAAGAAAGCAAGCCATACAAGTGCATTTCTACTTAGTTCCTTTTTAGTTTTTCTTTTTTTTTGTTGTTTTTGCAATTATGGAAAAGTGAAATCTATCTTTCTACCTTTCAAGCAAACAAGGGAAGCAAGAAAAACCAAATTTAAGCAATTTTGAACTATAGAAAAGCAAACTGAAGGTTTAGGCACTTACCTTGATAGCCTAAGAACTTGTTGTTTCTAGAATTCTGAGTAGAAAAGCCTCTATTTTGTGGCCATCCTAGGGTGGGATGGCTGCTAGTTTGGGGGCCATCCCAGGGTGGGATGGTTGTGTGGCCATCCCTAGGTGGGATGACTAGCAGTTTCAGGGTCATCTCAGGCCAGAACGACCAGTTCCTACAATAGTTTGAAAGCAAAAATGAGGTCAGATCTTAACCAAATCAATTGGGACAGGGTCCCACCATGATCACCACTAAAGTATGGGAAAAATGGTGCACCTAACAATGTTAAACGAGATGCATCTATCGCTAGTATTGATTAAGCATTACAAAAGGCACATTCAAGTAAGCATGATAAGGCAAATAAGTGCAAGAAATGAAGTTATTATTTATTATTTGATAGATCAAATCATGGTTACATAAATATTTGGCCAACCGAGACTTGTGGGGAAATACACAATTTTAGGATTTTTTGGGAAATTTTGAAAAATAAAGAGTTGGGACTCAAAATTTTTGTGAGAGGTGCAAAAGGAGCTAACTAAGATAACAAAACAAATTTGGCAATTTTTGGAGTTGTCTAGACCATTTTATGACCGTTTTAGTGCAGTTTTTCCTTATTTTTGACTAGAAAATCACTCAAAAATAGAGTAATCATAAAACCAACATAACTTTTTCATTATAGCTCTGATTTGCACGATTTTTGATCTATTGGATGTAGAATCAAAAAGTACCTTTTTACTTATTTTTTTTTTTAAATTAGGATTTGGTCCTAGATCAAGGGTCTTATATTGATTACCCAAAAAATAAAGAAACACACAAACTAGACAACGTGATTATCTCTTTTAAATTTTAGAAACACACAATCAAATGATCAAAGAAGCACAAAAGCAAACAATGTGATTATCTCCTTTAAGTTTTAGATGTGAATCCCTAAGCTATTTGGTGTGTTTAGATTTGTTGTTGCTCTTACTTTCTTGTTCGTGCTTTGTACTTAGAATGAGGGAACTCAACCAAAGTGGTGACTAGGAACACTATTGCCAAACATGAAGTTCTCAAAAGAGTCTAGGGTACATCACTTAAAACCCATAATGTGTGGAGGGTTCGCCTAGCTATTCCACTCTGAATCAACAAGTGTTTCCAAAAGTGGGAGGCAGTTTGCACACTAGTGACCTATTTCATCTTAAGAGAGTGCCCTATTCTATCTAAGGTGTTTGAGGGGGAAATCTAGTGGAAGGAGGTGAAATCTAACGTCACCAATCTGAATTGGAGGTTGGTGATGAAATCCAACCTTACCAATGTTATTGTAATACGTGCAAGTGTGTGTGGTTCCTTTTATTATTTAAAGAAAGTAAACAATAGAGCAGTCAATGAGCTTTCACTAAATGCAAAAAGGATGTTTTACTTTCAAAAATGTTAGATAAAAGGTAAACCTACAAAATGCATGTCCTTAATGATAACCTACCCATTAGGTAGGCAACAAGAAAGCAAGCCATAGAAATTTATTTCTACTCAGTTCCTTTTCAGTTTTTCTTCTTTTTTGTTGTTTTTGCAATTATGGAAAAGTGACATCTATCTTTCTACCTTTCAAGCAAACAAGAGAAGTAAGAAAAACCAAATTTAAGCAATTTTAAACTATAGAAAAGTAAACTGAAGGTTTAGACACTTATCTTGATAGCCTAAGAACTTTTTGTTTCTAGAATTTTTAGGAGAAAAACCTCTATTTTGTGGTCATTCTAGGGTGGGACGACTGCTAGTTTGGGGGCCATCCCAGGGTGGGATGGTTGTGTGGCCATCCTTGGGTGGGATGACTAGCAGTTTTAGGATCATCTCAGGCTAGAATGGTCAGTTCCTACAATGGTTTAAAAGTAAAAATGAGGTCAGATCTTAACCGAATCAATTGGGATAGGGTCCCATCATGATCACCACTAAAGTATGGGAAAAATGGTGCACCTAACAATGTTAAACGATATGCATCTACCGCTAGTATTGATTAAGCATTACAAAAGACACATTCAAGTAAGCATGGTAAGGCAAATGAGTGCAAGAAATGAAGTTCTTATTTATTATTTGATAGATCAAATCATGGCTACATAAATATCTCCTTGAGGGCTCTGGATTGATACACTCATTACAAAATGGTCCCCAAGGATTAAATCCTTTCAATAACTCAAGTGCACTTCCAATGTTCTTCCTCGTACCCACGATTGAAGTGGGCGGGACTATGATGCCGCTGCTTCATTATTTTATGTTTTTATCCTACACTCCTTCCTCATGCACTACAAGACCTACACCTACACACAAGGAAACCAGATTTCATCAATAGCAAGTGCGAATTGTTAAGCATGCAAAAATAATACATGCAATAATAAACTAGAAAGTGGAAATATGCAATGCGACCATCCAAAACAATTCCAAATTATTACAAAACTTAGAAATATGCATGAAATGTGATTTGGACTGATATAATTGAAAAAAGTAAAGAAATTGCAGCCAGATTCGTGCCGATTACGTGGTGCACCTATTAAGCCTACAAAACATAAAAGGGGTGATTCATGGCCCTAAACATCTCCAAATCACACCAAATTTGGACATAATTTATAAAAACAGATTTAGAGAGGAACCATGTAAAAATATTAGAATAATTGATCACATATTCATGTGCATATTCGGGTGAGCCAAGTGAACCTACAAAATACAAAAAACATGATAACTCATTCAATATAGCTCTAAATTGCATCAAATTTGAATAGTATATTCTTGATCTATCCTAGAATAAGCCTATGCAAAAATAGTAGCAAAATGGTACTCCAATACATGGTCATACCTGCTAGGTACGGTGGTGACTGTCACAGATTGGGGGTCATCCTAGGGTGGGACAACCACCAGATTTGCTAGTTTTCTACCACCAATTCCTTAAAAATTCTCTTAGAGGTATTGTCATAAAATTTGGGGGTGATATTCACTCAATTGGTCAGGTTTTGTAAAAACATTGTCTCTTGAATCACTCAAGAACCTCCTTCTCTAGGTAGAGATTTCGAGGAAAAAGGCATAAAAAGTTGAGGGGAAATCTTGGCAGCACTTCATTGCAAATGTCACAAAACTCCTCTCTATATTTTGGGTGGAAAATGGATCCACTTTATAGCCCAAGGGGGCCTATGAACATATGGACATGCAAGGACATGCAGGGCAAGAGGTGCCACTTGTCCAAAAACTTGGCATGTATTTGTGGGGGAAGGAATCTCCATTTTTGGCCTCCATTCTACAACATGCCATAAATATTATGTGCCCTCAGACTTGCATGCTTGAATAGGTGGGCTAAATGGTAGTCTCTGGATGCCATTTTTCCAAAATTTGACTTTTTGGGAGTCAAAGACCATGGCTGTCCCATCCAAGGATAGTCGCTTACGACCATCCTTGGGTGGGATGATCATGAACTGTGATCGTCCCAGGGTGGGACGATCATGCCTATGTGGTCCAAAACCTCCCAAAAGTGGGGTAGAGCCTTCCAAGTGTGGTTAGGACCACTGTATAACCTTTGAGGGTTGTCCAAGGGGTTATATGATGTCAAATTAGCCAATGCTTTTGGTCGCCTAATTGGATTGACATGATTTTAGTGTCTACAGAATGTAATATAAATCAAATAGTAGAAACCTAACTGGAAAAATTAAGATTTCTTTATGAAAGGAAAGAGGATTCTTATTTTATGGTGTATATATGACTATTTTTTTTATGGTGATTACTACATGGAGAGATGCATGCATATTTTTAAGATTGCATTTGCAAAATGAAAAGGGTCCATTTTGATCCCCAATGACTAAAAATTTGGATTTGAGATGCTATCAGACAATATTAGCAGGAAAACATGTTCTTTTTGGCTCTTCGAAAGCTTCTGGAGGCAATTGCTGGAGATGATACACTATTCCCTTTCTAAAAAAAGATATTCTAAGAGTATAAGAGAACGACCTTATGTTTTATGTAAACTATGTAACCTATTATAATGCTCAGACCATGTAATACTTGAGTGTCTAATAAAGACTTGGTCGTAGAAGTATATTGTGCTAATAAGAAACTGGAAACCAAAATCTAATTATCGTGTTTTACATAAATGAAATGGTATTTGTTGTATAAAAATTTCTATAGATGTTGAAAAGGAACTTTTGAAAACTTAATGAAACTGGTGGATTTACCTTGTATATGGCCATTTGTTGTATGTTGGAAGATACTGTTTATTATGGGTCTAAAATTCATTTGACTTTAATAACAGGTAATCTCCAAGATATAGTAATGACTGATTTGTAGGTTACATTTGTTAGTTGTGAATGCGGAAGGTAGAGAAATCAGAATGATAATTATCTAGATAATTAATGTTCCTTTAGTGCCTCTTGGGTTAAATGGATTGTTTTTGGGCTGAATCTTCTTCTAAAGAAAGAACTCATATGAGAAATACAACATTTTTGAATTTATGATTATAAAAAAAACTACTTTAGTGGAATAACAGATAGGGTGTGTATACAGTTTGTTCTTGAAGAAAGAAATCCACTATACCAGCTTTCATAATAATACTGAATCATCTATGTTCCTTGCCATATAAATTTATGATGCAAATAGAAATATTAGGTTAATGGAATTGGGTTTGAGATTAAAATGATTGCTTAGTACTCATGAGAATTACCTGGGAGTGGTATTTTATGTAAATAAACAAATATTGAACTTGCAGTAGATCCTACATTGTCATGTCAGAAAGAAGAACCTAGTTCTTAAGTTAACATAAGTCAAAGGTTACCTTTTGTTGAAATTTAAGTGTTAGATTCTTGACCAAGGAATATTATATGTTGTACCAATGACATTTGTAGGTGTAAAATAAAGCTATTAGTATGTGGAAACTTAAATATCTAAATGAGTATATTAATACAGATTAAATGTAATCATGTGGTGTATGTGGATAGCATGAGGTTAATAATGACAAAATTCCATTTCATAGCCCATTGGGTAAAAACTGTGTCGAAAGCTTTAAGTTTTTTTTTTTTAAATGAGAAACTTAGATTTAAAAGTGTAAAATTTATCTTTTAATTATTTTAGGGATTTTACTTGTAGTTTGATTTATTGAATCTCGATAGAAGATGAGATATTGTATTTAAGGATTGATTGTAGTTGCTCAAGTAAATTATTTTATTTCATGTTTGATATTATGGTCTTAGAAGAAGAACCTCTTAAACTATCAAAACTAGGAAGACCTATCACTAGTTTATGGTATGTGGGACTACTTTACCAAGCAAAAGATAATAGAAATATAAAATAAATTTTACTTGAGACAAGTGAACTAAAATCATGAGATAGGTGACTAATCCAAATCACCCAATTTGGCAGTTATGAGTTGGTGACCCCTTTAGACTCGAGAGCAACTATTATTTTGATAAGAATAGGTTAGATCAAGTGACCTTGTCAGGAGTAGTAATGAGGGGTGGTATGGGATGTCACATTTAGGTTGTTTCCTAGGAGTATGAGTGATATGTCTATGTTTCACAATGATTAAAAAGAGCTAGCATGATAATGAAAACTAGTTCTTCCACAATGATTGGTATGGGACAAACATTTATGAATCAAAGTAGGAATTTGAGACTAATTCCAGTGTCAAGATAATGGCATGGCTCTATATGACTCTGAGTAGGAGGACAATAATCCAGACACTAGGCATAAGTATGCTAACCCCCTAGCATATAATTACCAGAACAATTTAATCGATTAGTCAATGGTTCAGTATATTTGAGGATGGGGAAAGTATGCATCCACCATCTAGGTGTTATGGGCCCTAGAGGATAATCCCAGTAGTGTATTAATTCTCATGCCAGAATAAGAGAATGATAAATGAGATAAGTCGATTCCACAAAAGATACCTTCCATGGGGTTTGGCCAATCTTGTCCACTTGGATGGTTGTCTGCAATAGTCTTGAATCCAAAAGTGGTATGTTATTCCTGTACTAATTAGGATTTATGATCATGATTCATTGCGTGAAAAAATATCTGTGAACATGGAAAAACTCTTAGGGCTAAACAATTATACTTAAACAAACAAATAAAATTACCTTGTAAAATTGCTTGGAATATTTTTTGTGGTACAACCAAGTGAGTAGACTTGGGTTGTTACAAATCTATCCAGTATAATAAGAAATTATTTATTGCATACATCTTCACCAATTCAAGTGCAATATTCATGTACAAAATTGCTCCATATTCTAGACAAGGCATCACGTATGTTGCATCTATATATATTTTGTATGTCTATCTATAAATTGTCTGTATTCTTACTAATAATTATTTTATTCCAACCATATTCTTAATGTCATTATCCTATAATTCTCATGGTTAATTCTGATGGATTTAAGTGAAATTATTTGTCTTCTCTTCATATTGAAACTACTATGTTAATTTATCTATCTCTTCATAACCATTAGTTACCATTACTTTAGTTGTCCAATGCAATCCATTCTAAATTCTAGTCTAGTTCTATCCATGATTTTTGTCATCTTTTCAAATAGTACATCAATATGTTCCTCCATATGATCTCCTAGGTATGGTGGTTGTTTGATATTTAGCACTTCAACCATAAAATGCTCACTTGTCTCCTCTAGTATTTTAACCTCAGTTTCTTCCATAGTGAATATATCCTCTCTACCTTCTTCACCATCACCTCTTAGATTGATGGTTTTCTTTGTTGCCTTACCTCCCAATATTAGAATTTCCATAATATCAATAAAAAATTCTATTATTTGGTTGTTACCTCCTCTCCTTATCACTTTATATTTTCTTGCAAGCTATCATCCTTTCTCCATTACTCCTACTAGCATTGTCTCTTCCCTTGCAAGTTGTTTCTCTCTCTGTAACTTCTACTGGCATTGTATCTTCTACTACCAACTCCTCTGCTATGGATGTGATATCAAATGGGAACTCCTCTTGAAATTGAGGTTATGAACATGGATCTATTTTTTGCTAAAAATTTATAAAAATATCAAGTGAATCCATTCCCACTTCTTCCACTATTTCCATATGAACTACATCCTATAACTCTCTATCCATATCCACAAATCCTCAACATCTTTGTACCTATTGCATAGTTCCTCCTTATTGTGCAATATTTTCCATAGATTTCAAATCTCTCCCTACATATTTTTCATGGGTCTCCTATTGTACCAACCTCCAAATTTTTTGTTGTGGTACTGGTTGTTATGCATCATCATCTGAATCCTCATTTTCTTCATCATCTGGTAGGTCCTTCTTCCTATTCAATATTTTATGTGTTCTCATAAAAGTATTTTCCTTTTTGAGTGGAATTACATTGATCTACCTCAATATAATTGGATCCTACTCTTCTATCTCCCTTAGAGAATTCAATCCAAGAAACTATAACATCACCTATGCCACAACATTCATTAACAATGTAATAGCATAAAACACCATTGAAAAGTTCTTAGAATACCACATCAAGAAATTCTTAATGTGTTATGATAGATATGATTCCCAATCATACATGACACCCTCTATAATACCTTGTACATACAATATTAACTATGTGGGCATCTTCGAACATCGTTGCTCTCCTGACAACTTTGACATTATTATGTTAATGGTTCACTATAGTTTCACTATGTTCAACTATTGTTGTCTTATTCCATGGCTTCCATGATTCATCAACTTTGTAACTTCATTTGAAATTCTATTGGTGATTTCACAGATTATTTAATTCCATCGGATTTGATCTATTGTCTCCTTTTTTTTTATCAATAATCCATGATTTGGAAAGCCAAAAATTCTTTGAAATTTTCTAAATGAAAACAACACCTGCATCCACTTATCCCTAGTCTTCACTTTGGTAGAATTTTGCTATGGATTGTATGTTTGCAAAATCTAGAACAAATAACTATTGAATAACTCAAAATTTGGAATTTGTAGTATGCAAATTATGTTTATATTCTGGCATATCATTTACTTGCCTTCTTGTTCGACTTCCTTCCTAAAATTGAGTTTTTAAATTATCATCTTCTAGCTCAAGAACTAGTTGCAATCTCGATGCATTTCTCTTGGATTGCCTTATTAGTGGTGAACTTGAACTACCACTACTTGTGTTGAAATTTATTAAATAAGTAGATCTTGTGGTTGATATACTAGTGTTATCCTTCCTAAGACGATCTTGTTTAAAAAAATCCCTCCATAATGTTTGAGTTGTTTCCTCTCTACCCCATCTTCGTTTTTCTATTTTTCAACACTTCTTACCTCTTTATTTATATTACAATAATATTCTATATGGTCCTTCCAATCTCCTAATCTCCTCTCTACCCTCATGCTTACTATCATCACTCCATGGTTCATACTTTGGTTGTTATCTACTTACAAATTCCATGATCTCACATCAACATCTATAAGTGATCTACGTTGCCTTTCTTATTTCATCTCTATCAATTGTACATGTAATCGTACATATCTTCACTTTATGAAAAGAGATTCCAACTCCTCTTGCTCTATCATGGGCTACTCTTCTACATTCCCAAATAATTACCTCAATATTAGATCACTTTCTTCTCTATCTTGTTCTACACCCTTTTCTTGATTGGTTTAACTTGATTCTCCTTCTTCCCAAACCACTATCCCTTCAAATTCTTATGAATACTGATGTGGTGCTATAACAACCTTCCTATACTTTTATCATCCTTTCTTATTGGATGAAAACTAACCTTATTTACTTTTATTTTCACTTGATATGGTTTTAATCTCAACCCATTAACTATTTTGGGAATGACTGTCCTGCCTAGTTTTTGTAATTTTATTGTGCCATTATCCATCATCTAAATCACTTGGAAGGGTCTAAGCAATAAAGTCTTAAATTTTCTTGGATTGATCTATCTTTTTCCATTATATATTTACCAAGTCACTTGTATTTAACTCCACCTTCCATAGGTGATTGCCATGCCGTAACTTTCTTTATCATTGGGTAATATTTGTTGCCCATTGTGTCACCACCCTCTTTTCATCAAGTTTCACTAGTGCCAAAAGCCTATCCTCTAAGCTCTCTTGGTCACTTAAATGGTTCTACATTTCCACAACAACATTTTATCTATACATCAACTAGAATGGTGTATAGTTTATTGTTCACTTAAAGGTAGTTATTTATGTCCATAAAATTAATGGTAGTCTCGTCTCCCAATCCACACCTTCCATTTTGCAAGTCTTATACATAATGAAAACCATGACCTTATTCACCCTATCCACCTGCCCATTTGCCCTAGGATAATATGGAATTGACAATGATTGCAAAATCTTAAACTCCATGGTTAATGTATTAATGACTTCATTCACAAAATGGCCTTCTCTATCACTTGTCAACTACAAAGGTCTTAATTGCCCTTTCTACATATGGAATGTGCACCTTGGACCGAGGTCAAGACTGTATGACCTAGAATTGATCTTGAATCGACAAGCTCGGTTCCTTGTCTAAATCCTAATGTGTGCCAAAAAAGAAATAAAATGGGATAGGGTTGAGAGAGAAGGGTAGAGAGAAGGATACAAGGTTAGAGAGATTGATTAAATGTGGTCAAGGCTTTAGCTAACAACATTTGTTTCTACTACATGAGCATCGAATATCCTATACAAGCAAAGCCTAAGAAACTATTCAATCAAATCCATGAAGAAATACATTAAGCATAAGTGTTACAACATTCAACATTTTAAGTACTCCAATCAAAGAATTACAAATAGCATTGAGCCTAATAGATAACACTTCATTTATTGAACATACCAAACAACTTTGACCCCAACAAAAATATCTTAATTAAGGCATACACATAAATATTGAAAGTTTAAATCATCAAAAAAAAATTAACACTCTTTCATACTTCAATTTTGGTAATTAAAAATTATCTCAATTGCATTAGGATAGCATAAACATACAACCTATGAAATACAAAAATTGAAGCTTTTGATCTTTTACAATAAGGTGTACTTCTCTATTTATAGCTTTCACTCAGCTAAAATGAAACTAATTACTATGTACAATCATTGTAGACAATGATGAAGGTTCCTAATATAAGGGAATGATAGTTAGTGGAAGGAGAATTGCAAGGTTTTCTATAGTAATACATATATGATGACATGAATTCAATGAATACAGTACAACTTATATGATAGTGAATTAACGATAATTTGTATGTCGGCCTAGCTTCAAATGAGAGCTTCCTGTGACAGCTTTAGTCCTAATGATATCCTCCAAGATTACATTCAATATATCGGTATATGGATGATGGTATGATGGCATGACTCATGACAATATTTAAAAGGTCAACATGATGTCTCTCCATGTGATGGCACTACACTTAACAATATTTAGTATGTCGACCTTCCTGATATCGACAGCTTGGATCAGATAGTGTTGGCAAGTATGTTGGAAACACTTCGCTTATGATGGTGTCAGCTCCTACAACTTAACCTGCTTGCATGAAGGTGATATGGATCTGGTATTTGTCTAATCAATTCTACCTACAACAACTATGACACAAAGACATAAATCTAACATAACACCAACATCAATGGAGACACAATTGGCACAAGTGAATGAGTTTGCATTATCATTGGAATCATGTATAGTTAAGTCTGTGATTGCAATAATACAACACCCAACCTTACTTTGTAACAATTTGGTGTCTCTACCTCATACATGGACTTAATTCCTAATGTAATGGTGTAGACACCTAAAAAGTGTCACATTTGCAATGATTAATATTAATATTTAATAATGTGTGCAATTATTTTAATTAATATATTGCAACCTTATAAATTATTAATATTTTTTATTCTACCCCCTTTGACATGTTCTAGCCACTGTGACCCACTTTGGCCCCTTCCTATGCCTAAATGTGATCATCATGAGACCACCCTACTATTTTAAACTTTGGTTCATCTTAACTCTAGTTAGAATTTATTTCCCCTATTTCCTCCACTTTCCAAGCACATTCAATGCATTTGGGTGAGGATTCCCTCCACCCGGGCACATTAGTGAGAAATTCCAATTTGGTGGATGAGGAATCTCTCCACAAAGAGGGCATTTGTTAAGCGCATCAATATGCATCATGGCATGTCATAATGCATCATGGCATGTCATGTGGTGTTATGGCACATCATAAATAATCATAGGACATCATAGGTCAAACAAGAAAAGTTACACATTTTTCCACCCAAATGGGGAGTCCCTAATATTATTCTCTTATGCACCCATGCCACTTTTCACTCCTTGTCCATTCTTCCCACTCTCCTCCACACATGGGAGACTTTACAAATAGGTCCTAATTTTTATTTTCATGTGTGCACAAAAATATAACGAAACTCTGCTCAAATTTTATTCTATCTTACTACATTTTTGTTTGACATTGTGGTTATAGGTTAACCATATGAAGAGCTCAAAGACATCAACCATGGAGGATCTTGGGCTTGTTCACTAACACTTGTTTTTGTAGCCACACCCACAATCAATATCTAATAGTGCACTGAATTTGCAACAAAGACCTTGAAACAAATCCAAGAAGGCCTAGATCAGGATCAAAACCCTCTATTGGATAACAGTCTCAACCACCCAGGATGGTTAACTAGTAGCACAGTTGCACAAGGTGGTTACCCAGAAGCACAACTACACAAGGTGGTTACCTAGAGAGTCAACTATCATGATTGGTTGAGCTTTAAGGTAAATAATAGCTCTAGACCAATCACAGGCTACAAAAAAAGGTAAACCAGGTATTTTACAAGGCTTTGTAAGCATTTCATGCAATTTTGTAACTTTTGCATTCAATTTTTTAGTGTTTTAGTTACTTTTGTAATCCTCCTTCACAGTTTTAGACCTCATATCAAAAATCCCTGCATATGCTATTGATGTTGTTATTGTGAGCTTATGTGTAGGTTTTGGATACACATGGAAGCTTGGGAGGTTAAAAAACATGCCTTCTAAACCCTCCCACAACCCACTGTGCACTCAATAAAATAACTTGCGACACCATAGATCTTACTTGTAAAAAAAATCCTCCATTTTAAGAGGTCGATTGTAACTAAAAAGGTCAGTTTGAAAAAGACATAGTTTATCAATATCAATATCAATTGCAAATATATTTTTGTATACTTTTAATTTTTATGGTGTATTTTCTCTTTCAGAAAAATGACGATCATGGTGGGACCCTTTGCCTTAAGAATATACAATAATATAATAAAACAAAATTGGAGCAAATATTATCTTCTTATTATCTGTAATAATTTTGGCAGAGTTTCAGTACTCTGTTATAATCTCCTCACAGGCTCTGGAAGAGCTCACACACTTGCTACAATGCAAAATTCTTCTTCTTAAAAGAAAACCCTAAAACTACCTTAAGTAAGAAAAAATAAAGCAAACCCTAACCCTAGCAAATCACATCCGTCGGATCTACATTGACGGTGTTTATTACATGTCTTAGTATTTTGGCCATAACTTTTGACTCGGGTGTCCATTTGAGCCCATTGTTTTTGCAGATTGCACATGTTTTGAATCTCTACAATTTCATTTTGTCTCCTCTAAGAGGAGATGCTTTCCAAGGCTAAAAACATCATCTAACAACCCAAATTTTTGTTTTAATGTATGGCTGGCCAGATTTCCAACATTCTCCCCCTTGTTGGTAAGGGGACTGACTATCAAGTCCCTTAGCAGCAAAAACTAAGGTTTTACTACTCCCTTAGTAAAAATATCTGCTACTTGATCATGTGTGGAGCAATACCTCAATTTAACTTGTTCCTTCTCTACCATGTCCCGAATGAAGTGGTACTTGATGTCAAAATGCTTGGACCTGGTATGGTGGATAGGATTATGTGCCAACTTAATGGCATTCTGATTATCACATAATAAAGTAGTTGGAGTCCCTTGCTTCTTCCCAATATCTCCTAGCATATTTCAAAGCCACAATTCTTGTGCACTTGCCGATGTAAGTGCAATATACTCTGCTTTAGTATAAGACAACGCCACTGTAGCTTATTTTTTGGAACTCCATGTCACCAAACCTAAACCAAGAGAAAATCAGTGCCCACTCATGGATTTCCTATCATAAATATTACTGCCGCAATCACTATCACTGAATCCCACTAACTTCAAATTCTTTGCCTGTGAGTAGTGGATCCCATAATCAATTGTTCCACAAACATACCTCAAAATCCTCTTCACTACCTTCAAATGTAACTATGATGGATTAGCCATATACTTGGAACACTATGAAATAGTAAAGCATATATCCGGCCTAGTGTTACAAAGGAACATAAGGCTACCAACAATACTCATGTACTCTATTTTGTTTGCCCTTTCAGCTCCATCCTCCAAACTCAAGATCTCCCCATGTGCAATGGATGTTGCTACAGGTTTACATTCACTCAAATCAAATCTCTTCAGCATATCCCTTACATATTTGGATTGACAAAAAAAAATATCATTGCTAGTTTGATGTACTTCCATACCAAGAAATTAACTCATCAAACCCAAATCAGACATCTCAAACTCCTTCTTCATATCATTTTTAAAATAATCATTCAAAGAAGAACTACTCCCCATACATAACATATCATCAACATAAAGGTATACAATAAGAATATAATTACCTTCCCTTTTGTAGTATAAATTGGGCTCACTCTTACTCCTTTCAAAATTACACTGCAGGAAGTAGTCATGGATTCTAGTTTACCAATCTCTTGGAGCTTGCTTTAGCCCATATAGAGCCTTCTTCAATCTGTAGACTTGATCTTATTTTCCTTGGACAAAAAAACCTTGTGGCTGTTCCATATATACTTCCTCATCTAAATACCCATTGAGAAATGCACTTTTGACATCCATATGATGCACCCTCCACCTTTTATGAGCTGCCAATGATAGAAACATCCTTACTATTTCTTGCCTTGCCACTGGAGCAAATGTTTCCTCATAGTCCAAACCATATTTTTAAGTGAAACCCTTTGCTACCAACCGTACCTTGTACCTCTCAATGGATCCATCACTGTTCTTATTGATCTTGTATAACCACTTGCATCCTACACATTTCCTATCCTTGGGCAAATAACACAACTCCCAAGTATCATTATTTTCAATAGAATGCATTTCTTCTTGCATAGCCTTCATCCACACTTTTTTAGTACTAGCATGCTCAAAATGTGAAGGCTCAAAATCATCAACAACTTTAGAAACTTTAGAAACTTGTGAAACAAGTGCATAGTTTACAACATCACCTTTAGGATCTCCACTGTCATCATCTCCATAAAGATGTAGGTTCTCTAACCTCTCTATTACTGCATTCATATATGTATGTTGACTCCTTGTCACCCTCTTATGAAAATTATTATCAAGAATTTGAGATTCTGGGTGATCCTTCAACAATATTTTACCTTTTCCTTTGGCTAGTGGTGATGGAGGTGGAGAACTACTAGAAGAACCTTCTCTTGGACTTGAAGGTGCACTTGTAGAAGATGAACTAGAAAATTTTTCATGGTTGGGATGAACTAAAACATGGCTTGGTTCCACCTTATCTTCACCAAAATCATCCTCAACAAACAATTTTTGTGATCCCCAACTTCCTCCTTCATCAAAAATTGCATCTCTAGATACAATTATTTTATGTGAAATAGGATTAAAGAACATGTAAGCCTTAGATTGCTCACTGTACCCAATAAAAATACATTTTTCACTCTTTGCATCCAACTTCTTCCTATTCTCACCATTAACATGCAAAAAAGCCACACATCCAAAAACTCTAAAATGATTTACATTTGGCTTCTTGTTGTACCAACATTCATAAGGGGTAATATTCTCAAGAATATTAGTAGGACTTCTATTTAAAATGTAATTAGAAGTCCCAATTGCTTCAGCCCAGTAAAACTTACTCATACCTTTTTCTTGCATCATGCACCGTGCCATCTCCATCAAAGTCCTATTCTTTCTTTCAGCCACCCTATTCTGTTGAGGTGTGTAAGGACTTGTTTTCTGCATTTTAATCCCAAACTCACTACATAAATTGTCAAATTCATGAGAACATAACTCACCTCCTCTATCTGTCCCCAAACATTTGATATAATGACCACTCTCATTTTCAACTAGAGCCTTAAAATTATTGAAGCAATTGAATGCCTCATCCTTATGCTTAATAAAATAAACCCAATAATATCTGGAGAAATCATCAATAAAAGTCAAAACGTAAGAAGATTTACCCATAATCTGTGTCTGCATTGGTACACAAATATCACTATGAACCAAATGCAATGGATGTTGGACCCTCCATGCTTCACCATGTGAAAAATTCCCCCTTGCATGTTTGCTAAGTGCACAGCCTTCACAAACCTCCTTGGAGTCTTCAACTTTTGGCAACCCATAGACAAGTGGTGAAAGCATCTTCAAACTCTTATAATTTAAATGCCCAAACCGTAAATGCCATAGCCTCTTCTTACCTTCTATACCAAAAAATGCTAGATCTCCCCCTTGATCTAAAAACTATAATGGGAAGAGCCTTTTCTTAGTCATATTTACAGTGGTAATCAATTTTCTCGTCTGATCATAAAGTTTGCACTTTCTATCCTCAAATATTAACTTATAATCCTTTTCCAACATTTGACCAATACTCATTAATGAATGCTTCAAAAGGGATGCATAGTAAATATATTTTACCTTCATTATTTTTCCTCTCCTGGTAGGAACCTCCATTTCTCCTTTCGCAACCACCTCCAAGCTCTTCTCATCCCCAAGTCTGATACTGGATTGATAAGAAGAATTAAGAGATGAAAATACATCCCTCTTGCCGGTCATATGGTTTGTGCACCAACTGTCTAGGATCCATGTCTCCTTTGTGCTATTATGTGTAGATAGGAAAGTTGCTTGCTTCACTTTTTCTTCAATCATACAAAACAAAGTATCATCCTCATAGGAATCATCTTCTCCAGAATGTGCTGATTTTTTCAGCCTGCAATCCCTCTCATAATGGCCATATTTGTTACAATTGTAACACTGCACATTTCTCATATCTCAACCTCAACCTCTTCCTCTTACACTGGATCATCCTCTTATAGCATGAGCTTGGTCATTGTATGAATCTTGAGATATTCCTCGACATCTACCACCATAGGAGCCTCTTCTACCTCCTCTTCCATTTATTCCTCTTCCTCTAGAACCCCTACCGTGACCTCTTCCTCCATCATTCTCTTTTACCAAAAAAGCTTGTTCCTTTGTAGAACCTCCTTCTTTATCCTTCTTCCTCTTGGAAATTCTCTCTTCATGAGATGTGAGAGAGCCAATTAATGAATCTATATCCATTTTCAAGAGGTCTTTTGTTTATTCTATGATAAGGGTTGCACTGTCAAACTTCTTTGTCAAGGTTTTTAAAACCTTTTTAATTACTACATTTTGCTCTATGATCTCTCCAAGTGTGGCCATTTTATTTACTACTATTTTTACTCGAACACAATAATATCCTGTAGTTTTATTCTCCTCGTGTTTGAAATTGTCAAAATCTCTCCATAAGGTCTGAAACTTCACCTCCTTAACTTGGGCACTCCCCTTGTAATTCTCCTTCAATGCCTTCCAAGCTTCTTGAGCTGAAACATAGGCATAAATCCAAGGAAATATACTTTTGTCTAGAGTCAACTGGATGAAAGCCAAAGCCAAATTATTTTCTTTCTCTTTCTCCTGCATCTCCTTCTTCTAATTTGTAGTCAATGCACTCCAGTATTTTGGTTCGGTGAACCCAGATTCAATGATGGCCCAAGCTCCTTTTGCCTTCAAAATCATCCTCATCCGGATGCTCCAATATTCATAGTCAGAACCGTCAAATTCTAGGATCGAAATTGAATTGGTGTTGTTGGCCATAATAGCTCCCTTCAACACAAACTGAGATCTCCAAGAAGATTTTGTAAAACTTGTAGCAAAAATTCTATAGTTACTCGAACCCAATTTCTCAATCGCCTCGCTCTGATACCAAATGAAGAATTTACAATAATATAATAAAACAAAATTGGAGCAAATATTATCTTCTTATTATTTGGAATAATTCTAGCAGAGTTTCAGTACTATGTTACAATCTCCTCACAGGGTCTAGAAGAGCTCACACACTTGCTACAATGCAAAATTCTTCTTCTTAAAAGAAAACCTTAAAATTGCCTTAAGTAAGAAAAAAAATCAAACCCTAACCCTACCAAATCACATCCGTCGGATCTACATCAACAGTTTTTATTACATGTCTTAGTATTTTGGCCATAAATTTTGACTCGGGTGTCTGTTTGAGCCCATTGTTTTTGTATATTGCACAGATTTTGAAGCTCTACAATTTCATTTTGTCTCATCTAAGAGGAGACACTTTCCAAGGCTAAAAATGTCATCTAATAGCCTGAATTTTTGTTTTAATGTATGGTTGGCCAAATTTCTAACATTACCCACAACACATTTGATGCTTGTTGTTTTGCATGAGCTTTGGCATTTGCATCGAGCATAGGATGTATTATGTGTTTTGCTTAGGGTTCTTTGTGCTTGCATGCTTGTTTATCTTGCTTTCTTAACCTCTTAATTTTTGTATTTTTTATAGGAACCCAAGGGCAGGAAAGACACAATCATACCTCTTAAATCAAGGCTAGAACTTGCAAGAACTACCCTTGCAAGCTCAGGTACAACCACCGAGGGTGGTTCACAGGCTCAGTAAACCACATAGGGCAGTTCATAGGCTCAAGAACAATTGTCCAAGGTATTTCACAGGATCAAAATCAACCACACAGGATGGTTCACAAGCTTAGGCACAACCGCCCAGGGTGATTCACAGGCTCAGACTCAACCACACAGGATGGTTCATAGGCTCAGACTCAACCACATAGGGTGATTCATAGGCTTAGACACCATTGCATAGGCTCAACCTCAGAGACACAATATGCTCAATTTCCTTCCAACATAGGCTTATAGGTTAGTCGCTCATGTCATTTAATCTTGCACAAAAATTTGTAGCATAGTTTCTTTCATTTGCTTGTTTGAATCTCTTTTCTTGCGTTTCCCTTTCAAATTTAAAAAAAAAAAGAGCACTAACATAGTTATTTCGTGGTTTCTTATTAAAAAACTCAAAGACACATTAGTTTAGTCATTTCTTTCCATTGTTATTCAAAGCTTAAAGGCACATTAGTTTAGTCATTTCTTTCCATTGTTTTCAAAAATTCAAAGGCATAAGCACTTAATCAATTCTTTCTATTTTTCAAAACACTCAAGGCACATTAGATTAGCAGTCATTTATCTTCCAAAAACTCAAAGACTCCTTAGATTAGTTGTCATTTGCTTTTCAAAACTTAGTAGCTTAAGTTGTTATTTCCTTTCCAAGCTTAGTAGATCAATTTGTGCATGCTTTTATAATATCATTTAGATCAAGATTTCTTTTAATAACACATTAGATTATTATTTTTATTGCATATTTAGGGTTCATTTTAAAATTGCATGGTAAATAGGCACATAAAATCACACACATTTGCATGTTACATTCCATAAATATTTTATGATGAAAACTTCCCAATGATGTTGGAATTCACCACCAACTGTCGGTTGAGCCCTTTAGAAACCATAGCTAGATCACATAACTTCTTGGATTTCATCACTGGGAAGTTGGTTACCCTTGGGGCTAGCTTAGAGTAATTTTGAGGTTAGATGCATTGTTCACAAGGCTTTATAATTTTTGGACTATAATTATCATTTATATCCAAGAAATATTGAGGATGAAGCAAAATCTTGGCTAGGCAAGTAGTAGGACTTAGACAGTGTGGCCACTCTCTCGAGGTTTGTTTTATCCCCTTAAGATACCTCGAGCCAACCCATCATCTTAGGAAGACATTTCAACCATTTGTGTCTCATTCCTTATCAGGGATTGGAAATAAACACACCTTTCTAGATTTCATTCCATTCATAGTTCCTAGGTCTAAGGAACATCAATCACACAAAAACCCTAAATAAATAAAAACTTCAAAAATGAAAACATCAAAATAGTCATTGTTTGTTTGCTTTTCTATTTTGATAGATAGTGTGTTTTTCCTTAAAAGAAAAAAGAGAGCATCCATAAACACTATTTCATTCCAGATAGCCTATAATAATGACCTGTAATAAATCCAAGGCTCACTCCCAAACCCAAGTCTCCATGGACTATTCAGGTCAATCTACCCATTCTTTAATCGCTCTCCTAACTTATGAGGGTAATGCATCCCAAATTCATCAAGGTAGCATGTCCGATGAAGTCCATCATTACATATCTCCCCCACATGAGACTCATCACATTGGGTTTGATCAAGGTGTCAATCACCATATCATGTACACCACTCTTTTTGAGTCCCCTCATCGTAAGACTCCCATTTCTCCACCCAAGCCAAACATCATACCCATTGATCTTAATGTTGCCTGACTCCTTTTCACTAATCCAATCTACCATGTCCAATCACCTACTACTCCCCAAAATACTTCTTCATAATTTTCTCCACCACCTAGCTCATTCCCTTTGTCTTTACCCCTACTACACATTCCTATCCCACTAACTCCATACACCTAGGTGTAATCTTACAAGTTCTATCATCCTCCATCACCTCTTGCATCTTCCTCTAGTTTCACCATGCTTCAGGTGTACCAACTTTTGGAATGTTGCTAGTGTCCTCACCACCTGAGGGAACTAGTGCCACCCCTCCATAGCACACTGTAAGACCAATATCAATAGCCATAAACCTTAATCATATTTCTTCATCCAATCATGTTCACTTATCATGATGCCCACACATTTCTACATCATCCTCCTACATCATGCACACATATCACCCACATCATTCAACTCAAGTTTGTGTCGCTTCCCATCTACATTTATCTAGTCCATATTATTCTTTCTAATTTTCTAACCCATCTTCCCAATCCATGGCTCCCTATGTCATTCATTCCATAACTTACCCTTCATCCCCTATCATTCATATCACTGGTGCACATATTGTGTATTCTTCTACCACATGTTATGCTTGTCCTTCACCATTCTACAATCATGGGGCATCCTCTCACCAATTGTCTTCTTATCAAGCACATCCGAACCATTTTCCATTATGTCACATCCATTCTTTACACATCACCCATATTCCCCAAAAACAACCTCAAACCCTCTATATTTCATCTCATCCATTGGCCCATGGATCATTTTTCCCCAATCACCATCATGGGTCTCCTGTCCATCCACGGTGTCTGCAATCTATTCCCACCCTCATGTCTCTCATTAGTGGCTTGAAATGCAATCACATAACCCACACCCTCATCAACCACCACTTCATTAATACCATCCCACTCATAATCTATATCAATCTACCTCTCAACCATACCAATTGCACCCCATCCAACACACACATCATCCAACCTCTACATAACCTCTTAATTCCTACCCGTAATTGTATCCCCAACCTCAACCACCTACATATCATAAACACCATGTTCAACAACCACCATCATGCCCCCTACACACCCATAATCATTCTCATCAGCACCATCAATATCCACCCTCAAGATATCAAGTCTTGTAAGTGCCATATTCTAACCCTAACCACCACCATTACCATCACCTCTATTTACACCAATCATATACCTCATTGAACCATCCCATATGAATCATAATGGTACACACTACTCAGCTCCCCAAACCACTCTAGATGCATTTCAATAGTTGGCCAAAAAGATAAATAGTTTGGAATCTCAAGTTACAAGCACGAGGTATCAAAAGCCAACCTTGAGTAAACTTCAAAACTACCCCATCAACCCCTCGATCCCAATGTGCTTATCCTTTCCTATTTGAAATGCCCAAATTTGAAAAGTTAAATGGCAAAGAGGATCCTTGCAACCACTTGAGCACATTCATCAATGCTTGTTATCTCATCAATGAGATAGACCCCCTCATGCTTTGTACCTTTTTGCTATCCCTTATGGGAGGAGCCTTAGATTGGTACAACCATTTGCTCAAACATAACTTGTATAATATTGAAAAAACTAACCAATATCTTCTTAGATAACTTCACTCTAAACATTAAGAAGAAGACGACCTTCATAGATCTCACCAACCTTCATCAATTTGATGATGAGTCTATCATCAATTATGGTAATCGATGGAGAGCAGTACTGATTGAGTTATCCTTCTCTATCCCCATCATTAAGCTAACTTGAATGTTCACTCAAAGTTGTTCCAAATAAATATCACTCCTTCTTCAACTCCAATAGTACTAAAATATCGAGGAAGCCCTAAATCAAGCCAAAACTATAGAGAATTTTAAAATTCAAGAAGGAGAAATCAAGCTTTGAAAGAAGGAATGACCAGGTAAAAATGTTAAGAACAACACAAGCAATCAATCCAAGCCTACCCAAGTCAACCAGGTAGTGTTGAGAAGCTAGACTACTCAACCTCCCCAACAAAAACCAACCTACCCAATGAAAACCTTATTATATGCCATAATAGCTGACATACAATACCATATCGTCTCCCATCCAAATTCAAAATCTTACCCAATCCACCTATTAGGATACACACCCTCAATAGTATCAATGCAATTTCACACCTCTCTTAGAGTCCTTATCCAACATATTTCAAAAACTTATGGACACATAATTGACCTCCTTACTCGAGGTAAGACCTGAAGATCCAAATAAACCTAAATGAAGAGGGTATAGAGAAGATCAATATTACATTTATCATCAATAAAATGGTCATGATATCAATAGGTGCATCCAACTTAAATATAAAGTGCAAGATTTGATTAATAGAGGGACTATAAAAGTTGATAATCCTCTTGCCTTCCTAATCAAAATATGGGTATATATCAAACTCCATTGCCACAACATGGCACAACACAACCAAAAACTAGAGACACCACGACTACCCCTCAACCGAATTAGGTTAATCATGTTAACAATATCCCTAATTATTAGGGTTTTTTTGGCATGATTCATGTGGTCACAAAAAATCGACAATACCTGGATCTACCTGCATAAATAAATGACCCCTCAAATGTGTTGTCCTAATCAACATTGTCACCTCCGTTAGTGCAAGTCACCATTACATCTCAACTTCATCGAATCATTCATCTCAAAAGTAGGCTTACCCATAGCCTCAAAATGGCCTCGACGAAGCTCTCAATTTATGAGTTAATACAACAATCACCTCCCCATTAAGAGGTATTAATGTAAATACTTAAAGCAATAGAGATGCAAACCCACGATCCTAATGCTTTTATAAATTTCATGGATAATATTCAAACTTGTACCTCATTGATCATAATATTTTTAACACTTAGATTAATATTATCCCAGTGGAAGGACCAGATCCACCCTTGCACATCATGGCTTCTATTGACAATAATTTTTTCAAACGTGTCTTTATTGACATGGGCTCTTCCATCAACATCATCATATAATCTATCCATAAACACCTCAATATTTCACCCACTTATATCATTAATTCTAAATTCACTCTGTAGGTATTCAATAATAACTTATGCTCAATGTTATAAATAATTATCTTCCTTATCCAAGTAGGGGTCTATACTATCCACACTCTAAATCATGTCTTGGATGGAGATATGTTATACAATGTACTCCTAGGTAGACCATGGATATGGGATATGTAGTGTGTACCCTCAATCTTGTACCATTGCCTCAAATACACATATGCGGGTCATATTCATTGCATTCCAATGGATGATGAACCATTCAAGTATTACCATATGGTCCCACACCCACACGAGTCCCCCTACCTCCAACACATTTATCCCTCACTTATTTCTCGCTTAGCTCATTATACCATTATATCACATCTCCCAACCCCTCATTTGTATTCCACATTTATAAATTGCAACCCACCCACTCGATGTCACCCAATCCAATCCCCCCTTCTTCATCCTTGGACACCAACTACACCCTTCATATTACCTCAAACCAAAACCATCCATCTTCTTCATATTCTTTGCATCTTCCTTCTTGATATTATTCACCTTCTTCCTATCCTTCTCCCAGTGCTCAACCATTCCATCCTTCTTCTAGCATGCAAGCCTCTCAACCTTTCCCCTAATCTCTTTATCCCCCATATTCTCCTTGTAGAGGGGAAAAATTACCCTACCATGTATGATTCTCAACTGGATCTTTTGGGAGACAAGGTGACCATGGGGGTGTGTTATATTCTCTACACTCGGGGGCTTGGGGATTGAAGGGTTCACCAAGTAATGGTTTAAGGACTTGCTCCAAGTCTAGGGATGGAATATTTGATGTGTATATTGAGCAAACACCTATATTTGGCTTTTCTAAAATCTAAGCTAAGAAAATGAAAGAACAATGCAAGACAACCAAAGATGTGAGAAGACAAGAAACTAACCCTAGAATGATTCTTTATTTTTAATGATGACTAAACCCTAATTTGCAATAAAGTAAGCCTTTTTTTTATTTTAGCAAGGGTTTAAGATAATGCACAAACAATAATTAACCCTAGGATGAAAGACTACATGCTTTTATTCTTCAAATGCCTAGAGATAAAGGAACAAATATTTTCATTTTCTTTTATGATCAAAATTTGAAATAAAAAGGACAAAGAAATTCATTAAAAAATATAAATATCTACTAGGGCACTTACCTAATCTGATGGTTGATCCTAGCTTTAACTTACATCTAGAATATCCAAACAATTTTAAACCTATAAGACAATTTAAAAAACCCTAGAAAATTTGATTAGAGTTTGGGATCCTACGTAGGCCACCATATGACTAGGCTTGGAGGTGCATAAGTCAAGCCCCTTGGTCATTTTAGTTGACCATTATAAAATAAAATGATCTTTGACCTTTGGAATAAGCAAAAGCAAAATAAAATGGACATGCAATAGTAAAATGAGATGAAATAAAATCTAGGTGACAGAAAGCTAAAATGCAAGCAATGAACTAGGGCTTTGGGAAGCAAAAATTTGCTCCCAAGCCTTAATTGACCAAATTAATTTCTTGTAATTATAGGGTATGAATCTGGATTGCAAAATTAATACTCTATATGGATGGGGTATGAATTTGGTTCATATACACTTTTTGGGTCCCAAAACATCGAAAAATACGATGCAAAACAACAACAAAAATAGAGCTAATGACTAATAATGAAAGTAAAGAACCTAGTTAAATGATGGAGAAAGAAAGGAGAAATAAGAATATAAATAAATAACTCTATAATGGTGGGTTTACCCAACCATCAAGACTCATCTACTTGATCCCCAAGGGTAGCCAACACCACAGTAGAAAAACAACAAAAAGAACAAATTGTAGTAGAAGAGCACTTGTTAGTGAACAACGAGTGAGTTAATATCTAAGATTCTCCAAAATATTGATTGGAAAAAATAGAGTCCAATTATCTATTTATAAAAGGTTTGGAGGGATAAAAAAGTATTAAAATAAAATTTCACTGTGGGTAAGATTCGACACCAAAATGAGCTGACAAGGGATGGGGTTTTTAAGAGAAAAATCCCTAGGATGCAAAATTTGCACGAAGTAATTATAGGGTATGAATTTGGTAAGCTAAATTCATGCCTTGTATGGACTAGACATGAATTTGGTAAGGCTAAGGAAAAAGGACAAAGGAAGAATGGAAACATGCCCCAATTTTGCACTTGGTAAGCTTGGGTGGCTTCCTAAGGATCTAAGGAAATATTGACTCATTTTGATGGATCAATTTTCCATGTATAAAATACTTCTACCCCCTATCTTCCATGACTAGGTATCCATCCTCAAACTTGTATATCACACCCATACCACATCATCCTCCCCATTCGACCCCTTTTGTCAATCACTCCCCTTCAACTCCCTCTAGATTACACCCTTGTACTTATTTAACTAATCCCAACCATAATCTTAGGGCTCCTTTTTCACTCCTGTAAGCTCTCACATTGAATAGGCTACTACAAACCTCACTCATACCATTTTCACTCCTTCTAGCTCCCTCACACTTGTGCCCATATCTTCTTCCATGACACCTGATCCGCCCCCACCTCCAAACTCATTTAAGGTGCATCCATCCATACTTGATACTATTCAAGGTACATACACTCTTGTTATACCATCCTCCATGTCCAAATCCACTTCTGTAAATAATGTAGAGTCGACATCCTCATATTCCTCTCAAATTCTCTCATCTCAAACCTTGAGTGTTGTTGTACATATGACCACTCCTAGCATAGAAGAGTACCTTGTATATGATATAGTATTTTTACCTCTAGTCATAGAATCAGTTAGGGAATTTGGTCACCCTAGTAATACCCCTTTAACTATCAACATCATTGTACCAGTAGGCTCATCCTCTAAGCACATAAATTTTGTGTATAGGGGAATTGATTCATCATTAGATAAACCTCCTGACAAAGAGCCTAAATCATTATTTTCTAGCAAAACTAACTTTTTAGATAACCCTTCATTTTCCATGAAGTACTTCCATCATTTCAATTGGAAAGGATGTGGTCTTGGCTACTATGAGCAAGGAATGCAAACTATTTTGGAGCCTCATTCTCAACCTCCTCAAGACAAATTTGGCCTAGGCTATGATCAATATTCTCCAATCGATCCCCTCATAGATGATATTCAATGCATCACCCTTGGCCTCAAGAAGGAAAGTGAGGACAAATACACTAAGCCTGAGCATGCTCTCATATCACCAATAAATATTTTCTAAGTTACCACCATCCATGCCATCTCATACAACACTTTAGATGATGAATTAGATGAGTCATTTGAGATATTTTAGATTACCTTTGATAGCTCTAAAGATAAATCATCTCCTATTATCCCCATCACAGATGCAATTGAATTTTATCTATGTTTGTTCCCCATGACACTTCCAATTTTTCCTATGATCCTTCTATTAGAGTGCCCCGACGTACCCATAAATCCCCCACCTCCACCATGGCCACCTCCATTTAACCCTTGCTCACCTATTCTCAATCAAATCCCTCCTCGAGATCATGTGCAAGGAAACCCAAAATTCAATCCACAACACCCTTCATTTCTCCAAGTCAATACAATTTATGTTGACTTATACACACCTCTCCATAACCCATATGATCCTTTGCATTCCATCCCCATTGATATTAGCCTCATTGACTTAGAGAAAATTTTATCTTCTTCAACTATCTTTTATTTCTATCCCTTAGATCAATTGCTCAAAGACTCAAACATTTACTTTCATTCTTCACCCCCTTATTTTACTTCTTTTGTTTATAATATCGAGGTTGGTGAGGTTGCGCTACCTCTCCTAGATAATATCGTAGATGACATACATCTCATCCCCACCCCTCATCAGCTTGAGGAGGGTTCCCACATGCTCATCGAGGAAACCATCAATGTCAACATTAGCATAGATCTAGATAACTCCAAACATCAAGCTTGGGAATAGTCTCTCAATTGAAGAGCAACAAATTTTTTCATGCTCCTAACTAAATTCCAATAGGTCTTCACGTGGTTCTATAAATACATGCTTAGACTTGACCTAAATCTTGTTGTCCACAACCCCACGATGAACCCTAGCACTAATCCAATCAAACAGAAGCTGAGGAAACTTCATGCTACCATAGCCCTCATGATTAAAGAATAGTTACATAAACTCTTAAATCTGGGCTTTATTCAACACTATCCAGTGTGGATTTCAAACATGGTTCCCATTGGCAAACCTAACATGAGGATACACATTTGCACCAATTTTTGTGATCTCAATGAAGTGTGCCCTAAGGATAATTTTCCTCTCCCTAACATAAATACACTCATGGATTCTACCATGGGCTATGAAATGCTCTCCCTAATGGATGATTTTTTAGGATATAACCAAATTCGAGTTAATCCTAATGATCAGTATAAAATAACTTTTACATCTCCTTGGAGGATATTTTGCTGCAAAGTCATGTCATTTTATCTCAAGAATGTAGAAGCTACATATCAATGAGCCATGACTTACATATTCCATGATTACATGCATAAAATAATTTAATATTACATTGACGATCTCTTGGCCAAATCCAAAACTCGCCATGAGCATATCAATGTTTTATGAAAAGTATTTGATTGCCTTCTCGAGCATAACATACGACTTAATCCCAAACAGTGTATCTTTGGCATCACTTCAGGAAAACTTTTAGGGTTAATTATATCTAGGAGAGGCATTGAGGTGGATCCTAATAAGGTAAATGCCATTTTCAAAATGCAATCCCCTACAACCCTTAAAGAACTTAGCAGCTTGCAAGGTAAGATTCAAGTGATCCATCACTTTATCACTCAATTTTTAGATAAGTGTAAGCCATTCAATCATCTGTTGCAAAAGGGGATCACATTTTAGTGGAACATAGAGTGTTAGAAAGCTTTTGATGCCATAAAGCATTACCTTTATTCCACTTCAATTTTATCCTTGCCTAGACTAGGAATCTTATTCCATCTATACATATCTGCCACTAACTTCACTTTAGGGACTATGTTGGGTCAAAAGAATAAATCCAATTGAGAATAGGCTATTTAATACATTAGCCATACCTTGGTGAGTTACAAGATAAGATATGCATACATGGAGAAGCTATGCCTTGTTGTGGTTTTTGCCACCAAAAAGCTTTGCCATTATATGCTCAACCATACAACGTATGTCATTGCTAGAGAAAATCCTCTGCAATATATGATGAGTAACACTTACACAAATATCCGAGTGAAAAAATGGATAATGCTATTAATAGAATTTGATCTAGAATTCATAAGCCAAAAATCCATAAAGGGTCAGGTCATTACCGACCAACTTGATGAAGCTCCTCTTCAAGACAATAAACCTCTTCTCATAGAGCTTCCAGACAACTCTATCTTTAGTATTACTAAGCTCGAAGAGCTTGTTGAATCTGAAGATGAAGTTGATATCACCCTTTTATTTTATGGTTCTAAGTGCAAACAAGGGGGAGGTGCAGGAATTTTTTTCTTCACACCTTAAGGGGTTCTAATACCTTCGTTATTTAAGATTGACTTCCCTTGTACCAACAATAATGTAGAGTACAAGGCATTAATTTTAGGTCTTCAGACCACTATGGCTATATGCATTAAACATATCCACATCATAGGTGATTTACTACTCATTGTCAATCAAGTTAAGAGGGTCTACCAGTGCAAATTTTTGGTCTTAAAAGCCTATAAGCAGATCATCAATAAGTTACTTGTTGCTTTCGACTAGTAAGACATAGAAGAATTGTTAAGGTCATCTAAGTGTTTCGTAGACACCATGACCTCTCTTAGGTCTCTTATCCCATAGAACCTCATTGATAAAATTACTCACATTCATGTCATCATGTTGTCCAAATTGGCTATCTCATGGGAGTCATATAATGATGAATGAGATGTCCATATAATTTAGGCCAAACGCTACCATGATTTTTTCATGCAAATCAAGGATTTCCTAAACCTTGGTACCATTTATTTTGACTTTCTACCCACTACTAAATACACATTCAATCAAAAAGTGGTATGATACACTCTACTAGGGGATGTCCTTTATTGTCATAGCTACGATGGTGTCCTTCATTATCTCGAGCCATAGGAAGCCAATCGGGTAGTGTCCCAAGCACATAATGGTACATGTGGTGGTCATTTTAGTGGTATGGATATTGAAAAGGAGATTCTATGCATGGGGTATTATTGTACCACCATAGAATATGATTGTTTCATATATGTCAAGAAATGTCACAAATACCAACATCATGCCAATTTGACTCATCTTCCATTACAAGCCTTGCAACCCATTTAAGCCCTATGGTCATTCTCGTAATGGAGACTTGATCTTACTGGGAAAATCTATCCTCCATCTTCAAGCAACAACACCTTCATCATCACCACCATCGAATACTTCACCAAGTGGGTGGAGGTTATCCCTCTCACCAACATGACAAGACATCAGATTACAGAGTTTATGCTCTAACACATCATTTATCACTTTGATGTCCCCTCAAAAACCAATAATGAGACCTTGTTCAAAAATAAGGATGTTTGAACATTGTGCAACAAGTACAATATTCAACATATCTTCTCAACACCTTATTATCAGGTGACCAATAAGACTATCTCTGTCATTTTTCAAGAAAATGGTACAAGAAAATCATAAAGATAGGTACCTCCAACTCACTTTGGCACTTTGGGCTTATCGAACTAGCATTCAAATGCCAATGTAAGCAATATCATTCTATTTAGTTTATGGTTTCAAAGCCATCATACCTCTTGAGCTCGAGATCCCAACTCTACGTATATATTTGTAAGAATTCCCATATGAAGATATAACTCATCAAGCTAGGTTCGATCAACTCACTCTTCTCGATGAATTTCGAATCAACACTATTGAGCACCTTTGAATTTACAAAGATTGAATCAAAAGAGCTTACATTCACAAAATTCATCCATGAAAATTCCAAGTTGGCAACCTTGTGCTTAAAGAGAATCAACAAAACTCAAATCTTCCACCTCATTTACATGATAAATTTACCGGTAATTGGCTTAGTTTGTTCATTGTTAAATAATTATTTGATTTTGAGGCCTATAAACTTACGACTCTCGAGGGAGTTGAGGAACCTAATACCATTAATATTATTTATTTATGTGCATTCAAAACCTAACTACTGTTACACATTGTCACATAATCAATTAAAAAAAACAAAAAACAAATCATAAAAAATATGTATATATATAATACTAAAAATGGGATTCCTCTATCATCCTTCATTTTTATCCAACCATTCTCCAATGTCTTAATAGGATAAAATCATGAATATATCACTTGCACATGATGCCCCACTTACAATGAAGACATTGAAAGTTGTTATAGAATAGTTGGATGAAAACAAGGCATGCCCATCATAAAAAATTAAAAAAAACATCAAAAATATTAAAATCAAAATCAAAGAAATCAAACACACAATACACTCATGTCACAATCATTTTTCATATTTCAATAAACCACTTGCCACCCGTATCCTTGCTATTTTCTCTTTTTTTTTTCCCTCATTTCTCTTCTCTTATTCCTCGCACATCACTCCTCATTGTAGAGTCACGCTTTGAGTGGCTACGTACCATGGACTGGTGTGTTCCTTCCCCCTATTTTCCTCTTTTCCCTCTTTCTTCATTCACCTTCATTTTCTCTTTTTTTATTTTTGATTCCTTCTATATCATTTTTCATGCCACCACCAGCTCATTACACCTTCATTTTGCACTTTCATTTTTGTCCTAATTCTCTTTTGATAATTGTTTGGTTACATTTGACACCTATCATCACATAAGATTTTGGTTGTGTTAATCAAGGGCATATTCATAGTCATATCTATCTAACCTCTTTATATACACTTTTTCACTATATCCACTATGTCTACCATTCATTGTTAACCATGATTTGTCTATTTTTTCTCGTAGATTTGGAGAATTTTTTGTTCTTTCGATCATTCAACCATACCTAGTGTCTAGTCAACATTTATTGAAAGTCATATATCACTTGAGAGCTACAAGCCCTCTTGGTTACCTCAGGTTTTCTTTTGGACCATGCACATTTCACATATTAATCATATTTTTAGTCTAGGAAAGATGAAGCCATGCATAGATTTAAGCCATAAAGCGAATGGTTTCACCTACTCATCCTATCATCCCATAATCCAACCTCAAGGATCCACCATACTAAAAAAAAATAGAAAAAAGAAAAAACATCATATGTTATATCAATTATCATGGATCCTAAAGAATTTTAGACATCTCCATCGGGGCTATAGATGCCTGGCTAGTAGTGGAGCAATGTCAAAGGATTGTGGGGCTATCTCCATCATGGCTATAGATGCTTGAATGGTAGTGGAGTATGCCATTGCATGGCAACATGTCTATCACATTAGCAACCTTTTGTATAGACCTATATCCACTCACAGATGAGCTAGCTTATAATGGCTTGAGTCACAATTGATTAGTCCTACCTCTCTCAAAATTAAAAATGATCATTAGTACACACACATTGTTCTTTGAGAAACTTGACTCCCTTGGTGTTTCTTGGTATTTTCAAGTGCTTATTTTATTAGTATATGAGTTTGATTGACGTCACTAGGGTTTTTGAGCTTTCTAAAATCACTTACCGATCCTTCCTTCATAGGATAGGAAAATTGACAAGTCATTCCATATTTATTCTTACAAATTTATTTATCCCATATTTCCATAGTGTCACATTCACTCCATTCCATTATGTAGTTATGTTAGTACCATTGTGTTGATGTCCTTTATTAATCAGTCACTTTATGAGTGAGCGATATGTTGTTAAGTATGTTTGAACAATCATCAAACATGCATTTATCTACCATCCTACTTTCTTAGTTTTATAACCATTCAATTTCATGTTAGTCACATTTATTATTTTTATTAAAATAACCATCTATCATTATTATCCTCACATAAACCTCATCTCAATTGCTATATTTATCTATACATGCATCATCATCATAAACATATAACATTTTTACATAAAATATGTATATATATCATCTCACAAGTATCTCATACATCATAATAATGTTAGGCCTATAGGCTACATCATCATGGCCTAATGACCTACAAAATTGTGGTTGCATCCTCACCTCCTCAAACTTTAAGGTTACCCATCGTCGATCTCATTTCCCCCTTCTTGACTCAATTTATTGCAATTCTATTGTGCTCATTGCTCATCCCCTTGAGAGGATATAACACCCGAAGCTCATGACATAAGTGGATCTCTGAGTTGTGGCCTTGCCATGGTACCTGAGGGCCCACTAGATAGGCTTTGATATAACTTTATCAACATCAACCACATAAGGACATCCAATCCCTCCCTAAGTAGGATATTCTCCATATCCAGCACCCACTATACATCCAATCATCATTGGCCTTATTCACTCTGCTTTTGGGCCACTGCTACCTTTGCTCATGCTCCAACTAACTCAACCTGTAGTGCCTCATTTGTCCTCCATAGTTCCTTCATATTTGCTACCATCCATTCCCTCTACCATCACTACATATAGCTAGTGGTATAGAGCCTCCCTCTCAACCACCCCCACCTCTAGCTATCATTGTGGCTCATCTTACTCGATCAATGCTATTAATATGTCCTCCTGAAGCTATGCTAGTATCCATACTAGACTATCTTGCTCGACCTTATCCTTCTCTCTCCCTCTCCTCACTCATACCTCTTAGCCACTACTAGGGCCTGCTGTTACTACATCTCTACAAATCATGCTCTAGCTTCACTTGGAGGGTGTTCCACTTTGCTTGGAGCTTTGCTACCTCCTCCTCCATTACTCTAGGTAGGTCTCCCAAACTATTTACCTATCATCATCATAATAGTGGCTCATTTACCTCCTCCACCTCCTCTATCTCACCCATCACATCCATTTCTCCATAACCCCATGACATCCTTGTTGCCCACCCTCCCTGTCGACTCTTTAGGTGCACCCCATTGAGTTGCCCTCTTGGGCTCCTAATGTTGTATTACCCACTATATATTGTACTTTGGGGTAGTCCTAGTATCATTTGCATTTACCACCTTAGTATCCTCATCTATCTCCTCCTTGGATACCTCTATTTATGGCAGTGATAAGACAACCTCATCATACCATCTTCTACAGATGATAGGTGGCTCTGGAACCCCCTATCATAAATCAAACTATCATATTATCCTGGAAAACTAGAACTCATGGTTTGTCCCATGTTGACCAGTCAACCATCTCATCCATCACACCTAATTCAAGTGCACCCCATCATCTGTGCATATGGACCCTACCCTCCATGACCTTCATATCACTACCTTTGGCCTCAAATCTATCCATATCTATCGATAGTATTCTCCACCCTTCTTTTGTGGTCAGCCTTATAGTCCTTCATTATCATGTCATATCATAACATGTAGGATCGCTAAACCACTGTCTCCCCCCCAACTCACACAATAACCTCACTGGTTGGAATATCATGAAGTGCTCCCACCTCCACACATGCATCAATACATTGTAACCCAAGCCCATCCTCCTCTATTTTCACACCTTGTACAACTCAATGCACAACTAGATTAATAATGTTGGTGCCCATGCATATACTATCGATGTCTCGATCAAATATACCATAAATCTTAATAGATTTCATGGAAATAAAGCTCTATTAGAATCTAGTAGTATCACATTCGATATCAAAAACATCACAACCAATTGTCATGATGTCAGCTTATACGGTACTCGATAAAGTATTGTATCCTATCACTGTTTATGTTCACTATCTCCCACTCCTCACCGTATACCTCCATCAACACCTCTTCCCTATTTGTGGATGTGTGAATATGGATACCCTCCACTGGTAGCCAAAAGATATGGTACACACCCTCCAAAGTCATTATCATTTCCACTATCAAAAGGTGGAATGTCCCCCTATCTAGGTCTCATTGCTCTACTAAGGTAGAAAGATACCTCCAATCTACATGTATAGGCTCAATCTGTGCCACCTCCTTGTTGGATCCTAAAAATCCAACTTGGAGTTTACCCCAAATTTATGAATTTTTGATGTCGTGTATCTTGAGTCCTTTCAAAATTTGCAATAATCCCCAGGTCAATCTTCTTTTAATAAATTTTGAGTCCTTTCCAATTATTGTAAATTTTTGGTCTTTTTGAGTCCTATCTCACCCTTCGATAGCATTTTTGAAAAAATTGTATTGCCAAGGTTAGGTCTTTGTTTTAGTTTTCCTAAGGTCTTATGTCAAATATTTTGGCCTAAATAAAGTTTAATTAATTATTTTTGACCTTCAAGGGTCTTAAATATATATATATTTTTTTTCATTTTATGTGTATGATTTAATTATATATTTAATTAGGTTTAATTAAATTAATTTCTCCCTCCTAACGTCTATTTTTCTACCCGCGTTATTTTCCCTACACCATCCCATTCACCACTATTTATCTTTTTAAAAATAAAAGATAAGAAAGAGCGAGGAGACACCATCCATTCCCCCTGCTCTCATCCATCCCCTCCCTCGCTCGTCCTATTCTATAATGTAAAAATAATAATAATAATAATAAAAAGAGCGAGGGCCACCATCCATCCCAACCACTTCCATCCATCCCGCTGTTCGTCCTATTCTATAATGTAAAAAAATAAATAAAAATAATAATAAAAAGAGCGGGGGTCACCATCCATCCCTCGCTCATACTATTCTATAATGTAAAAAAAAATAATAAAAAGAGTGGGGGGCACCATTCGTCCCCCCGCTCGTCCTATTATATAATGTAAAATAAAAAAAAATAATAAAAAAATAATAAAAATAGTGAGGGGGCACCATCCATCCCCTTGCTCATCCTATTCTATAATGTAAAAAAATATAAAATATAAAATATAAAAAATATTAAAAAAAATGGGGGGCACCATCCATCCCCTACTCTAAATTCTCTATTGATAAGCATAGCTCTCGGTTTTATGAGGGGTTATGGTTGGGAGGAGACTGCTCGACCTGTGCGTTAGTCATAGGGATTTATCACACTAACCAAATCTAAAAATATAATAATAATAATAATATTATTATTATTATTATTAAAAGATTTTTTACATAAAAATTGTAATATGCCTCAATTTTTTTATTAGCTAGGGTTAACGACTACAAATTAATTAATTTTTTGAAGTTGTTTTTTGATCAACTTCAAGAGAAATTATGCCAGACAAATATGGAGGTATTTTTTTGAGACCATTATCAAGCCACGAATGAGGGCCATTATAAATCTAATCAATATTGCAGATTAAATATGGACACAATTGCAGTTTTTATGGGCCACCACCTGATTTTAATAAATAACAATTGCAGTTATGGGTCATCATTGAGGCAGTTGCAGTTTCGTAATTATGGACCAAATGATCAAGCTATTTAAGTGAGTTGTTGCGTAGGGAAATGATCAAGTTTTTGCATAGCAAATTTTTTTAATAGGTATACCATAGTGCCCATCCTTGTTAGTTGTATTTTCCTTTTTGTGTCTTGTCTAGTCACCCTTTTTATTCCCTATTATTGTGTAGGTTTTGTTGAGGAGGTTCTCGGTTTATTAAGATCATTTTCAATGGTTGAGGCTGAAAACTAGGAGGCTCTTTGTTAAATAATTTGAATGAAGAGTTGCAGTTCTCTATTACATCATTTGAATGGATAACTCATTTGTATTTGCTTAGTAAGATTTGGTTATCTTGATAATACTCTCATTATAATGATATGTTGATTAATACAATCCTGCTTCCTCCTTTCAGCAATTTTGGGTGCAGTTTTATGTGTTGTCCTATTTACATGTTACATCATTTGAATATGTAAATGACATCTTCTTTCACTAGCATGTTCAATAATTTTTGTTAAATTATTTGAATGGATGTGATTAGTTTAATTTTATCTTCTCCATTTTCTCTCCTCACCATATTTTAAGTTTGGCTACAATTGCCCAATTGATAAGGCATGAGTCTACTGATTGAAGCATTAGCTAGGAGTTACATCGAAGCTTGGTCAACAATTATGTTGCAGTTTTATCTTATTTTTTTAAATTTGGATGAACATATTATAGGTTCACCTCAAGGGTTTCCTTACCTTACTCGGTCTAACTAAAGTCTTGTGATAATATTTTTCGAGTCAAAGAGATGGATCCACCAAATTCCACAGTGATGATTAGATCAAGGAAGTCTTGTAGCATGACAAATATTTTAAGAGTGCAAGAATTTCCTCCAACAGTTTTTGGCATTGTTGTCAGGGAACAAAATTTTGTGCTATATGCAAGTTATTTTTCTAAAGTTTACTTCCCAACGATATTTTAAAACTTTTTGTATGGTAATAGTTAGCCATTAGTTTTTGGCACCATTGCTAGGGATTAGAATTCTTGTTGCTGGGAGTTCTAAGACCTGTTTATTTTCTTTATTAACCATTTTTGTGCTTGTATTTATTGGAATGAAATTTGTGAGAGTTGAGTGAATATCAGACTGAGCAATATTAGGTATTTTCTGTATACTATGCATAGTCTTGAGGTAGATGATGAAGATGTTGTCCTCAGATTTTTCTTTCAAACTTTAGAGAAATATGCTCAAGAATTGTTTAACTATCTTGGAGCTGGTTCTATCTGTAGTTTCCAAGAAATGAAGTAAACTTTTCTTAGAAAATATGGAGAGAGAAAAATGAACAGTCCTTTCTGACAAAGTTAGCCACCATGAAGAAAAAATATAATAAATAAGTGGTAGATTTCAATAGGATATTCTTGAATATTAAAAACAAAATTCTAGTAGCACTAAGGCCAAATAATGAGCAATCCATTTGTTTTTACAAGAATATCTTCCCTAGAGATTTTAGTTATGAGCTGAGATAACAAGTAGTAGTTGTCATTGATATATGTATGGAAAGGGCTATTGAAATAGAGATGGATATGATTGATAGTTGGAAGATGAAAGAATACTCTTTAGAGCCTAATCAACCTTAAAGGAATCCCAAGAAGGTTGAGTTCTCTATCCCTAATAAAACAAATAAAGATCCTATGAAAAAAATAGTCAATTAGGTGAGTGATATATTTAGTACTTTAAATAACAAGTTGGATAGGATCAAAAAAGAAAATATAGCTTTGCAAAAACTTCATAGGGTAACAATAGACAAGAAGAAGATAAGATGTCTCCTTTTAGAAGAAATTTCAATAGAAACTGAAGAACAATGAGAATAAAGAGGGAAACATGAACCGAAATGGAAACTGAAAAAAGAAAAAAGCAGAGAGAGATCTATATTATGTTCCAAACCCAATACCCTCTAACAATATAGCATCAAATCATCCTTTTTTATTGCTTTTCCTATGATGCACCACATAACCCTATTGATTGTGGTATTTATCTAAATATGCATTCTAATATTGATTTAAATGTTGAATCTGAAGATGAGGATATTAGAATTAATATGTGCTAGACTTAGGAGGATGAGGTAAAAGAAAAATAATTTGAGAAATACATGGACTTATGTGTTGATAATATTGAACAAAGAGCCTTAGTATTTGGAGAGGCATCGACCTCAGGCGAGCCTCATAATACTAGATTTGATAGAATGAAGTAGGGGAAGCTTACCTACAACATAAAATGTCGAGTATTTTGAAAGAATACATGTTATCAATCTCAAGAATAAAACAATGGAGGACAAAGTTTATGAAGGGTTTGCACAAAAGGAGAAAACCACAGGAGTAATTTCATAGAAAAAGGTAAATTAGATGAAGTTGCAAATGATTCCTAAAGAGCTTGATATAGAAAAAATTATCCAAAAGCAACAAAATGATTTGGATAATCAGAAATCTAGAAAAGAAATTGATGATAAGAGAGATTGGTTTGAATTGGGCATAGATGTTGCCAAATAGAAGGTCAACATCACTTTTGGGGAGTTAATGACTATTCCAAAGTATTAGTATCAGGTATGTAGAGCCTTCAAATTAACTGATCAGTTAGGAGGACAACCTAAAAATCCCATAGGCCTTGAGAGTAATGCAGTCAAAGCACCATCTTTAGTTAAACAATTTTATATATCTCTAAGGTATACATCAGGTTATGAGAACCAATATGTTATTCATAGTTGCATGCTTGATAGTGGTGCTTCCATGAAAGTGATATCAAAATAGGTAGCTGATCAGTTGGTCTTGATTTGTTAGAAAGAGCACCCCCTATTTCTGTAATAGATAACATAATAGTGCCTTGTGTAGGTATTATCATCAAATTTCTTGTCCATATTGAACAATATCCTAAGAAAGGTGTGGTAATGGATGTTGTAATTGTGGATATGGACCCTTTATTTTCCATCTTACTCTCTAGGTATTGGTCAGAGTAGCTAGGTGGTACTATTCAGTCGGATTGGTCATATGCCACTATCTTGATGCAGGATAAGGAAAAAGTTATCTTGAAAAGAGAATCCTTCAACAAATATTCAGTTGAATTCAGAGATCCTAATGATAATTTCGTTAATATCATGAATTCTATTATGGAAAAGACATGGTGGTTTATTCTGTTTGGCACTCTCCTTTCTTATTGAAAGTACTTGATGCTGAGAATATGGATCCAAAACTAAAGGCTCAAGTGGATGCAAAAATTGACAGAATTCTAACTTTAGAGTTATGGACTATGACCTTTGATGGGGCAAAATATCAAGTAAGAGCAGGAGTTGGACTAGTGTTGACAAATATTAATGGAAGTTACCTTGGCATACCATACATATTAGAATTTTCTTGTACAAATAATGTTGTTGAGTATGAAACTTTATTGCTAGGGCCAAGGAAAGCCAAGGAATTGGGTATTAATTACCTTAAAGTTAGTGGGGATGTTGAGCTGATAATTCAATAGATTAAAGGGAAATATAAAACAAAGCACTCTAGATTAAAGCAATATAACTAGGCAGTGTTGGATGAAATAGATAGATTCTTGGCTTTTGATCTGCAATACATTCCTAGAGCAAAAAGTCATAATGCAAATATGTTGGCAATTAATGCTTCTAGAGTAGATAACCCTGATATAGACACTTGCTTTATGGATAGGTTCCCAACCATATCTATTTATAAGCTATCTATCCCTGACAATGTGGTATATTTACAAGCTTTTCATGATGATATACACATTAACGATTTTATGACTAATGCAAACTAATTTTTTTTTGATGTTATTTGTGATGAAAGTGATGAATAAAAACTAAAGAATGTTATTGGAGAACCCACAGAAGTCATACAGCTAAAGACCAATAGGATCCCCAAGGGGTTGGTATCTTTAGATATATTGTTTGATGACTTTGATAGAGCATATAAACCTTTGGTTCAGGAGTCTGAGGTAGATGAAGTTAATATTGGAATAGAGGAAGAGCCTAAGATTGTTAGGATCAATAAAGCTCTATCAGAAAAAGAGAAGCGACAATATATCAACTTTATGAAAACAAATTGATAATTTTGATTGAATTTATGAGGATTTTAAGACCTTTAACATAAAGGTGATGACTCACATAATACCCCTTCAGAAAGATACCAAGCCTTTCAGGTAGAAATAGAGAAAGTTCAATTTCGCTTTGCATCCAATTATGCAGATAGAACTGCAAAAGTTACTGGATATTAAGATAATTAGGAAGGTGAGATTTTCTTCTTGGTTAGCAAACCTAGTTTGAGTTAGAAAAAAGAATGGTGAGATTAGAATTTGTGTATATTTTAAAAACTTGAATAAGAGCTCTCTTAAAGACAACTATCCACCTTCACATATGGAAAAATTGGTTCAAGCAATAGTTGTGTCATCAAGAATATCTTTATTGGATGGCTTTTCTAGTTACAATAAAATTGTAGTGAATCCAAAAGATAAACACAAAAAAACTTTCACCACACCGTGGGGAACATTTGAATATCTCAGGATGCCCTTTGGATTGATGAACGTAGGGGTAACATTTTAGAGAGCAATGGATATCACATTTAAGGGGTTGATGTTTAGGATAGTGGTAGTATATCTTGATGATATTACAATTTTTTCCAAAAATCTTGAAGATTATTTTGCACATCTAACTCAAGTGTTTAACAAGTGCAAGGAGTTTGGCATATCCTTGAATCCTAGGAAATGTGTGTTTGAGGCCACACAAGGTAAACTGCTTGGGCATATTGTTTCAAATGATGGGATTAGTATTGATCCACAAATAATTGAAGCAATTGCTAAAATTTCCCCTCCTAAAAATATTAAGGGAGTTAGATCATTCTTTGGGAATATTAACTTTGTTAGGAGGTTTGTCCCTGATTTTGCTTAGATTGCCAAGCCAAAAAAAAACTTGATCAAGAAAAGTAGGAAATAAGGTGGATAGAGGAAAATACTACAACTTTTAAGAAGATCAAAGATGCAATTACTCAAGCTCTAGTATTGAATTGTCCAAATTACTCCAAATATTTCAAAATCTACTCATTTTCCTTAGAACACACTATTGTTGTAGTTCTAGCTCAAAAGGATGAAGAGAAAAATGAAATACTTATAGCCTTTATGAGTAAAGGATTGAAGGGTGCTAAACTAAAATACTATATGTTAGAAAAATAGGCTTATGCATTAATCAGAGCATTAGATCTTTTCAAAGGTATCTTTGGATCCAACAAGGTAATAGCCTATATCCCATACATTGTTAAAAATATTATTCACTCAAACAGAACCTTTAGGCAGTCCTATAAGATGGATGGCTAAGTTATTATAGTATGGTGTGGAATTCAAAGTAGTAAAAATTGTCATAGGACAAGGTTTGGTAAAGTATATGGCCAAAAAATAAGGGGAAGCCATAAATAACACTATTTAGTAGATGAGCAGCAAGAAGCTAGAGCAGTTGATAATTTTGATTGCCAATGGTATGATGGCATTATGTTTTACATTCAAAACTTGTCATTTCTATAAGCCATATATAAAAAAAGAAGATCTATAAAACAATTGGCTAAAAAATACTACATTTAGGAAGGTAGATTGTATTGGATGCGTCTATATGGTGTGTTGCTTCTCTACTTGTTTGAGAAAGAGGTCCCTCAAGTACTGAAAGACTATCATATGGTTTTTATGGGGGTCACTTTGCTCCAAAGGCTATTGCTCAAAATATCATGAGAGTTGGTTATTATTGGCCCTCCCTATTTAAGGATGTCTATAAAATTTGTTAGAAACTATCATAACTATCAAATTTTTGTAGAGAAAAATAATTTTCCAGCCATGCCCCTAAGGCTAGTAATTGTGAAAGCTCCTTTTACTCAATGGGGAATATATCTCATAGGTGATATTAACCCCAATTATTTTAAAGGTCATAGGTGGATCATCATAGCAATGGACTATTTTACCAAGTGGGTAGAAGAAACACCTCTCAAGAAATCCACTACAGAAGTGGTCATCAAGATTTTAGAAGAGCATATATTGACAACATTTTGGGTTCCTAGGAAAATAGTCATTAACAATGGTAATTATTTCACTTATTTTGAGATTATTGAATTTTGTGCTAGGTACAACATAGAGCTTTCTCATTTGATGAATTACTATCCTCAAGGGAATGGTTTAGTAGAATTATCGAACAAGAATTTGATCATAAGAATCAGAAGAGCATTAGGCAAAAATAAAAGAAGTTGGAACAATGAGTTGAAGTTTGCTTTATAGGCCGATAGAATATCTATAAAAATAAGCACAAGAAAATCTTCTTATGAGCTACTTTATGGTGAGAATGCTTTGTTATCCCCTCAAGTGAAAAGTCATGATTTATCTTTGTTTCTTCAGGATCATAAAAATCCAAATGTCTTGTAGAGAAGACTTGATCAGATTGTGAAGTTGTAGGAAGATAGAAAGGATTCAATAATGAATATAACTGAGTAGGCTCATAAAACAATGTAGTTGTTCAATAAGAAAGCCAAAGGTAAGCCTTTTTAGGGAGGAAATATAGTGTTGTACTTGAATCCCAAAAATGAGAAGCATGGTGAAAAAGGGAAGTGGGAACCCAAATGGCTTGGACCCTATCAAATCCTTTAGAATGTAGGCCAACATACTTACAAATTGCAAACTCTAGATGGTACAAAATTTTCAATTCCTATCAATGGCAAGCATCTGAAATTGTATCATTTAACACTGATGGCTTGATAAGCCTCACAAAAAAAAGAAAAAAAATGTGTTTTAGTTGTTATGTGATTAAAGTGTTCTATGTAGGTGATTAAAGTTTTCTTTTAGGTTATTAGTTCAGTTTTTGAGTCCTTGTGGTTTGCTAGAGATTCTGGAGTTCTCAAGTGATTCATTGTCAAAGAGTCTTTTCATCACCTATCCCAGTCAGAGCCTATGTTGGATCCTCAAAATCCAACTTGAAGTTTACCCCCAATTTTTGAAATTTTGGTGTTCTATGTCTTGAGTCCTTTCAAAATTTTCAATAATCCCCTGGTTAGTCTCCTTTTAATAAATTTTGGGTCCTTTCTAATTATTGTAAATTTTTGGTCTTTTTAAGTCTTATCTCACCCTTCAAGAGCATTTTTGAAAAAATTGTGTTGCCAAGGTCAGGTATTTGTTTTAGTTTTCCTAAGGTCTTTTGTTAGAATTTTTGGCTTAAATAAGTTTTAATTATTTTTTTTGACCTCCAAGGGTCTTAATATTTAATTATTATTTTTCCTTTTATGTGTATGGTTTAATTAATTATTTAATTAGGTTTGATTAAATTTAATTATGTTTAATCAAATTAATTTTACCCCTCTCAACGTCTATTTTCTACCTGCGTTCTTTTACCTACGTCCCCCCCATTCACCACTATTTATCCTTTTTAAAAATAAAAAATAAAAAGAGCAAGGGGGAGGCACCATCCATTCCCCTTGCCCATCCTATTATATAATGTAAAAAAAAAGTAATAAAAATAATAATAAAAATATCATGGAAGGAACCATCTATCCCGCCCATTCCCATCCATCCCGCCCACTCCCATCCATCCCCCCCCGCTTGTCCTATTCTATAATGTAAAATAATAATAATAATAATAATAATAGGGGGCACCATCCATCCCCCCGCTCCCATCCATTCCCCCCACTCATCCATGTAAAAAATAAAAATAAAAAAGAGTGGGGTGGCCACCATCCATCCCCCTCGCTCCCATCCATCCCCCAAGGTCATCCTATTGTATAATTTAATTATATATATATATATATATATATATATATATATATATATATATATATATATATATATATTTACAAGAAAAAAAATCATAATTTTATTTCAAGAATGAAAGAAAATTACACTTCTCAGGTGCCTTGGCACAAACAAAAACCCAGATAAAAAGAGATTACTGGGAGTCAAAATATAATTACATTCGGGTAGATCAGAGAGGAAAAAACCCATCTTCAAAATAGCATGGGGATAATAAGGATAAATATCATCCAAATAACCTCCATGTCTAAAACCTGGATAGAAATAAGTGAAAAAGAAACCAGCAAAAAGAAAAGAAAAAATAGTTAAAATCTGGCATAAAGCTCTAATCAAATGGATAGGCCCATAGTAAAAAGCCTAGAGCTAGCATAGAAACTAGGGGTATGATATGTGGGTGAAAGAAGAAACTCCATCCTTGTTCTCTTTCATTTGCAAGAAACCTTCTGGAACCTGTTGACCTTCTTTTGATAACCTATCTGCTTCTTGATTTAATTCCCTATAAACATGAGTAAAAGAGATATTTTCAAAAAGGAAAATTACCTCCAGCAGTTCATCTCCCACTGGTCTAAGAAGATTATTTTTTAATTGAGTAGATCTATTCATCCAGTTGATGACTAGAGTAGAATCTCCAAAAATTTGTAATTTTTTCACATTTCTCTCTATAGCACACTTCATTAGCAATCTCAATGCCTGAAACTCAACAAAATTGTTGGAACCTATCCCAAGACCTGCTTTAAATTTGATATAGTGGGTATCTTAGAAGTACAAAATACCTCATACGCTACTAAAATTTGACTATATCTGACTAACCCCATCAAAAAAACCCCATGGTTGAGACTTTTCAATGAAAAAATTGTCTACTTGTCGAGGTTTCTTATGTTTTCTAGGCCCTTTATTGATTGAGACCAAAGTCCTCACCTAAATATGACTTGAAATGGGGGTATTAACTTCCCTTCAAAAATAGCTACATTTTGTGCCAACCATATACCCCAACATATAAGACATGGTAAAGAAAGAAATTGTTTCAACTCTTTTTTCAAAAACCACTATCTTAAGCATACCTCCATTGTTTCTCCTTCCCAAATATTTTGTACTCCAATTATCTATTCAGCTTCTAACCAAACCTATTGAGAAAAAGAGTATTTGATTAACAAATGTGTGATGTTTTCCTCCTCTGATCGACACAACATACAAATACTTGGACCTTGTCTGCTTCTCCTATGTAAAACTTCCCAAGTCAAAGCCTTATTTCTCAAAGCTAACCACATGAAAATAATTATCTTTTTTGGGGTAGATAATTTCCAAATCTGCTTCCACCACCAAGTAGGCCCTTGAGGATGAGGGTCAAAGTTTTCTTTGTAACCAAGTCTAGCCATATACTGACCCCCATATTTGTTGTATGCCCAAGCAATAGTATCTGGTTCAGCTCTCAGCTTGATATGACTCTTATTAAGACTATCAGTGTAAGCCTTCCACAAAATAGCCTACTCATTAGAAAGACCCAAGACCTAAGCTTACTTCCAACCTTGGGTCCAAAGACTAGAAGAATCTGATTCCCCCACCTGATGAAGAAAGTAAAAAACCTTGTCTTGTAAAGAACTTATCATATATTCTAGCAATAAAATATTTTCTCCACAATCCAAAATAATAATTAGACCCTATTCTAACTTGTTCACCGTTGCCCACTTTCCAAGCCAAATATTTTCCAATCATAGGAAAGGCCTGTACTAGTACCTTCCATTGAATGGAAATATTTTTAATGCTTTTATGTGGACTTTTGATCCAATCCATAAAGGTCCCTAGATGAATATACTTATGTTCAATAATCTTCTTCCATAATCCTTCTCTAGTCAAAATCCTCCATAAATTTTTGCTGCCAAAGAAGAACCAAAAAGATGGATATTTTTAAGTCCCCAACCACCTTCCTCCTTTGGCCTAGCAATACTCTACCACTTAACTAAAGGAATACCTTCATGTTCCTTGCGTCTAGTCCAAAGAAATCTGAAGCAATATTTTCTTATTTTCTCTAGAACTCCTTTGGGAATGAAGGCCAAGGAGTGCCAAAAAATAGGAATTGCCTCAAGAACCGACTTTACAAGTGTTAATATCCCACCAATAGACAACCATCTATTACACCAATGGTTAATCCTAACTTCAATATTCTCTAAAAGCCATCCCCAATCTCTCTTCCTGTAAGTATTTGGCTTTAATACAAAACCCAAATACTTAAAGCCTTCTTGGAAATCTAAGAGATTAAAAGAAAAATTTTTGATTAGACCATGTTTAGTCTCCTGGTCTAGACCATTAAAGCAAATAGAGGATTTTTTAAAATTTATCTCCATGCCGGTAGCAATATTGTAAGTGTCCAATATTTCCTTCAACTTTCTAGCTTCCCTTAAACTTCCATTTGTGAACAATAATACATCATCAACAAATAATAAATGAGATAAATAAAGGGCCCCCACTTTGATCTCAGATAAGGATCCTATCCTCTTTGCATCCAAAATAGCTCTTCTCAATCCTTCAGCAACCAACAAAAAAATGTAAAGGAGATAAAGGACATCCCTATCTTAGTCCTCTTAAGGGTCTAAAGAATTTGGAAGCTGATCCATTGATAAGAACAACAAAATATATAGAAGAAATGCATCCCATAATCCACTTTACTATCGGATAGCTAAAACCCACATGTAAGAGCATCAATCTAAGATACAACCAACTAGTTCTATTATAAGCTTTAGATAGATCTAGTTTAAGGACCATTGCAGGAATATTTTTAGTTTTAATAGAGTGAAGGCCCTCTTGTGCAGCTCCTATGGCTTCAAAAATTTGTCTACCTACTATAAACCCAAACTGCTCCTAGGAAATAACTTCAGAGAAAATATTCTTCAATCTAACAACCAGAATCTTTGCAATGATTTTATAGATATAATTACACAATGAAATAGGTCTAAATTCATCAAAGGTTTTAGGCTTCTCCTTTTTGGGAATCAAAGCTTAAAAAGTGGAGTTAAAATCCCCCAAAACCTGACCACTCAACCTAACTTCCTCCATTACTCTGAGAAGATCCTCCTCAACAAGATCATAGAAAACTAGGAAAAACTCCATAGGCCATCCATCAAGCCTTGGACTTTTATCCTTTTTGAAAGAAGTCAGGACAACTTTCAGTTCTTCCTTTGTGACCTCCTTCATAAGTAATTGATTGTCCTCCTCTGTCACAAAACTAGGGAAGAAAGTAGTTAACTTTAAAATTTCCCCAATATTGACTCTATTAGGTTCTTTATAGATAGATTGAAAATGTTTTACTCCCAAATATGCTAACTCATAAAAACTCCTAACGAGGACCCCCTCTTCATTCTACATCTCCCAAATAGTGTTAAACTTCTTCCTATGATTAGAAAAATTATGAAAAAACTTAGTATCTTCATCCCCCTTTTTTAACCATACAACTCTACTTTTCATTCTCAATTCAACTTCCCTCCACTCCAAGAATTTGTTCTTCTTATTTTCAAGTTCAACCAGTCTTGTTTTCTCCTCCTATTTAAACAAACCAGCCTCATTCTTTTTATAAATTTCTAAAATTTCCTTCTTCATCAACTGAAGATCTCTATCCATACTCTTCTTTTTAACTACAATCCAAGATGACATAACTCCTTTCAATTTTTTTAAAGCAATAGCAAATTGAAAACTCATCAATGACTTGGAATTTTGTTCATAACCAATCCATTCTTTTTTAATCAGTTGTTGACAATATTCTTCTTCCAACCAAATTGGATTGAGCTTAAAAGGATTGGCAGGTTTTGCCTCTTGAATTTCTAATTTAAAAAGTATGGAAGAATGATATGAGCCACCTCCAGTCTCAAACCATGACCATTTTTTATCTATTTTATTGTATAATAACTCTGAGATCAAAAATATATCTAGCCTCTTTGAGATCCCAGCTTCCCCAAATCTATTATTTATCCATGTAGGCATTAATTTTATTGGTTCTAAATCAATTATACTGACCAACAAAATTAATAGTATCAAATTCCAATTCTTTCATAGTTTTCTTTATGATTATGTCTCCTTCTTAATAGTCTATGAACAATGAAATGGAAACAAAGCTAGGCCCAAAATTTCTTCCTTAAAATTTTTGCTTCTAGATTCAACAACATTTTTTTTCTTGTTTGTGCCAAATCAGGGAGCACTATTGAGCTCTAAAAAATAGGTATCTCTTGTTTATTATTATTTGACTTGAAATCCCCACTAGTCATTTATTTTCTCCTCCATACTTTATGTGTGAAATATTGAGAACATTCCTTAGCAATATGTCCATAAACATGACAACGAACACATCTAAAAGGAATCTTCAAATAGTCCAAGATTTTATTATGAACTGTATTCCCCACAACTATCTCCATACAGTCTAGTAAGCCTTCACTGATATCCATCTCAACCAAAACCCGAGCTACAAACCAAAAACACTAGATTTGAAAGAAAGAAAGAAAAAAAAAAAAAAAAAAAATATCTATATCCAAGGTTTTACCTAATGAATCTCCAATTTATTTCAAAGCTCTTTCTGACCATAACTCCATTGGCAAACCTGGAAGTTTTACCCAAATCGGGATTCTCCTAGCAACTTTAGTCCTAGGATCAAAGCAAGTTGTCCAAGCCTTCAAAGCCAAAAAAGAAGACCCCCAATACCAACGACCTCCCAAAAATTTTTTGTGCATCTTCCTTAGATCGAAAAAGGAAACCTATCCATCCTTTGGAAAGTAAGTAAAAAATTGGCCCATATCCTAAAATTGGGACCCATACCTTCTACAACCACTCATTTAGTGTATTATCATCTATTTGACATCCATGAAACTTTCCAATAAGGGCCTTCCCTAAAAAATCCAAAACTTGTTCCATCCTTAGGTCTTCCCCAAGTACCATTCTGATATTTGACCTTCTCTTTTTAACCACTTTATGTGCCTTACACACTTTAGTAACCAGATTTGTAGTTTGTGTTGATTGAAATTTTGGATCCACTCCACTTAGAGCCTCTAAATCAAGACTTTTACCAATAAAATCATAACCAAACAAAGGAAACTCTATCAGACAAAGTGAGTTTGGGTTGTTTGTAGTCTGCTCAAGTTTTTCTTCCCCGTAATGAAATGCTTGCTCATTCATTAGACCCATCACTTGAGTAGAGTATTTTGAGACACTTGAGAGTGAGCAGTCAATAGGACAACCAACTTGATCTAAACCTTTTGACATAGTCTCCCCTCTATCCACTGAAGTCTGATAACCTGCAATATTATTCTGGCCACTTGAAAAACCCAAGGACCCCCAATTCTCAACTTCTAATTCTTGTCCAAAAATGGGACCCTTGGCCCTTGGAGTTGAAAATATGTGTTACCTTAGGGTCCTTTGAGAAGTCCAAATGTTCCTCTTCATTCTCCATCAAAACAAGAAACCAATTTTCCAAACTATACTGCCATTTAAAAAATACCAAATGAAAACAAAAGTTAATATTTTCCTTTTGCAAACCCTATATTTAATGCATGAACTTAATGATTCCAATCAATAAACTTCTTCAAATAACCATTCACATGCACAAAAATATTCCTCCTTGTCAAAGTAACTCCTTTCACCTTTTGCATGCTTCAAATCTAGAAAGTAAGTTGTCCAGCCTTCATTTTCTTCACATGAACAGATTTGAGCGCACTTCGATTTTTAAAAAATGATGATGCTTCTTGTGTCATTATTTTTAAAGATATTAGTCAAGAACTAGACCCACCTTTATTTTATTCACATGACTAGATCTGAGCACATTCTAGTTTTAGAAAAAATAAAATACTGTCACTTCTTGTATTTTTTTACTTTTCTCTGTGCTTCACTTATAAACCCTAGCTTTACTGCATGCATTTCGTAATTCTAGCCAAAAAAATTCTTCAAATTGTTATTCACATGCATAGAAATATTCCTCCCTATCAAAGTAAATCCTTTCACCCCTTCGATTTAATTCCTTTGTGCTTCACTTTGCAAACCCTAGCTTCATTGCATGCACTTCATGATTGTAGTTGACAAACTTCTTCCAAAGAAAATTTAAATGTAAGAAAGAGGAATGCTTACCTCCTTCATAGTCCAAGATTTCATCAAAATTGTAGATGGATCTTCAGTTTTCATTGGGAAATGATGATGATGGATCAACCACAACCTGTTACGGTAACGGTGGTAACCTTCCAGATATCTCTTTGGCCCATCCACAACAATAAACTATATCTAAAATATTTATCTTCTTGCTCCTATCTCCTCTCTGCAAGCTAGCTCTAAAGTTCCCCCTGCTCTCCTCAAATATAAATATATATATATATATATATATATATATATATATATATATATATATATATATATATATATATAATGTCCTAGCAGCGACAATGCAATGGTTTGGGCCTTGGCTCTTCTTGGGGAGGTCCAAGGTTCAAACCACGGTGTGGGTGAGTGTGTGAGGGGGTGGGTGTGTGTTAAATTCCCTATTGATAAGCATAGCTCTTAGCTTTATGAGGGGTCATGGTTGGGAGGAGACTACTCAGCCCTATGCTTTGGTCGTAGGGTTTCTCACACTAACCAAAACTTAAAAAAAAATTATTATTTTTAATATTATTATTATTATTATTGTTATTAGAAGTTTATATATAAAATTTGTAATATGCCTCAATTTTCTTTATTGGTTGAGGTTAACGATTGAAAATTAATTAATTTTCTGAAACCATTTTTGGTCAACTTCAAGAGAAATTATGCCAGAAAAATATGGAGGTATTTTTCTTTAGACCATTACCAGGCCACGAACGAGAGCCATTATAAATGCAATCAATATTGCAGATCAAATACGAAGGAAATTATAGTTTTTATGGGCCATAACCTAGTTTTAATAAATTATAGTTGCAGTTATGGGCCATCATTGAGGTAGTTGCAATTTTTTGCAATTATGGTCCAAATGATCAAGCTATTTAAGTGAGTTGTTGCAATAGGAAAAAAATATCAAGTTTTTGCATATTAAAATTTTGTAAGAGGTATACCAAAGTAACCATCCTTATCAGTTGTATTTTCCTTGTGTCTTGTCTAGTCACCCTTTTTCTTCTCCATTATTATGTAGGTTTTGCTAAGGAGGTGCCCAGTTTACTGAGATCATTTCCAGTGGTTAAGTTTGAAAAATAAGAGGCTCTTTGTTACATCATTTGAACAAAGAGTTGTAGTTCTCTATTACATAATTTTAATGAAGAACTCATTTGCATTTGCTTAGTGAGATCTTGTTATCTTGATCAGACTCCTATTGTAATGCTCTATTTATTAATACAATATTGCTTCCTCATTTCAATAGTTCTATGTGCAGTTTTGTGTGTTATCCTATTTATATGTTACATCATTTGAAAGTGTAAATGACGTCTTCTTTCACTAGCATGCTCAATTATTTTTGTTATATTATTTGAATGGATGTGATTGGCCCAGTTTTTATCTTATCCTCTTTCTCTCTTTACCATATTTTAAGTTTGACTACAATTACCCAATGGATAAGGCATCGGTTCTACTGATTGAAGCATTAGCTGGGAGTTAATTCGAAGCTTGGTCAATTTTTATGTTGCATTTTTTTTTGTTTTTGCAAATTTGGATGAGCATGAGTATATAAGAAATGTTGTAGGATCACCTCAAGGGTTTCCTTACCTTACTTGATCTGTCTAGAGTCTTGTGATAATATTTTACCAATTCAAAGAGGTGGATCCACCAAAGTCCACAGTGAGATTGGATCAGGGAAGTCTTACAACATGACAAATATTTTAAGGGTGCAAGAGTTTATTCCAATAGTTTTTGGCACCATTTTTGGGGAATAAAATTTTGTGCTATATGCAAGTTATTTTTCTAAAGTTTACTTCCTAGCAATATTTTGAAACTTTTTGTACGACAATAGACAACCAATAGTTTTTGGCATCGTTGCCAGGGATTAGAATTCTTGTTGATGGGAGTTCTAAGACCTGTATATTTTATTTATGAACCATTTTTGTGTATGTATTTCTCAGTATTTCTTGGAGTGAAATTTGTGATATTTGAGAGAATATTATACTAAGCAATCTTGGCCTAAGTATTGTTGAAGATATTGCTCTTTCTTGAACATCTGTGCTGGCGACTTTGAATGAACTCAAACTTTTAAAAATAAAGGAGGAGTTGGATATGGCATCTATAAGAAGTGGTAAATAAGTTCTTGTTGGAGTGCCAAATCCTGAGGTATTCTTTAAATCTCATGGAAATATTTCAATTCCAATTCCTATTGTTTCTATTTCTAGTCCAAATCCTAGTTTAAATTCGTTTTCTCCTACTGTGAATCAAGTACCTATAGTGAATCAACTTGTAGTGAGTATGGAAAATCCTAATGTAAATCAAAATGTCAATGCTAATGTAAATTAATGGAGAACCAATAGATATAGAGCTTTTGTTTTACCTCCAAATATGAATCCTCTACTTGGTAAAGCTATTTTAAGGAAACAATGCTATCACCGATGAAGATCATATTAGGGATTTTTGTATGCCATGGATAATCTTGAGGTAAATGATGAAGATGTTATCCTCAAATTGTTATTTCAAAATTTAGAGAAAGATGCTCAAGAATGATTTAACCATCTTGGAGCTGGTTCTATCTATAGTTTCCAAGAAATAGAGCAAACTTTCCTTAAGAAATATAGAGAGAAAAAATGAACAGTCCTTGCTAATAGAGTTAGCCACTATGAAGAAGAAAGATAATGAACCAGTGGAAGATTTCAATAGGAGATTCTTTAATACTAGAAAAAAAATTCCGGTAGCACTAAGGCCAAATAATGAGAAGTCCATTTGTTTTTACAAGAATGCTTTCCTTAGAGATTTCAGTTATGAGCTTAGACAACATGCAACAAATACCATTGATATATGTATGGAAAGGACTATTGAAATAGAGAGGGATATTATTGATAGTGGGAAGATAAAAGCATACTCTTTAGAGCCTCATCAACTTGAAAGGAAACCCAAGAAAGTTGAGTTCTCTATCCTTAAGAAAATAGATCAAGATCCTATGAATAAAATAGCCAATCAATTGAGTGATATGTTTACTACTTTAAATAACAGGTTGGCCAGGACTAAAAAAAGGAAAATATAGCATTGCAAAAAGTTCACAAGGTAATAATAGACAACAAGAAGATAATAGTCCTCCTTTCAGGTAAAATTTCAATAGAAATTGAAGTAACAATGGGAATGAAGAGGGAAACAAGAACCGAAATGGAAACTGGAAAAAGAAAGAAGTAGAGAGAGATCTATATTATGTTCCAATCCCAATACCCTCTAACAATATAGCATAAAATCATTATTTTTATTGCTATACCTGTGATGCACCACATAACCCTGTTGATTATGGTATTTATCTGAGTCTACATTCTAATATTGATTTAAATGTTGAATGTAAAGATGAAGATATTAGAATTAATGTGTGTTGGACTTAGAAGGATGAGGATAGAGAAAAAGAATTTCAGAAAGACATGGACTTATGTACCGATAATATTAAACAAAAAACCTTAGTATTTGGAGAGGTATCAAACTTAGGTGAGCCTTCTAAGACTATATTTTATAGAATGAAGTAGGGAAAGCTTATACCTACAACAAAAGAGGATGAGTCTTTAGAAATAATACAAGCTATCAATCTCAGGAATAGAAAAATGGAGGATAAATTTGATGAAGGGCTTACAAAAAGGAGAAAACTACAAGAGTGATTTCATATAAAAAGGTAAATTAGATGAAGCTACAAATAATTCCTGAAGAGCCTAATGTAAAGGAAATTATCCAAAAGCAACAAAATGACTTGGCTAATAAGAAACCTAGAAAAGCAATTTATGATAAGAGAGATCAGTTTGACTTGGGTATAGAGGTTACTAAATAGAAGGTCATCATAACTTTTGGGGAGTTAATGACTATTTAGAAGTACTAGTATCAGGTATGTAGAGCCTTCAAATTAATTGATTAGTCAGGAGGATATCCTAAAAACCCCATAGGCCTTGAGAATAATTCAATTAGAGCCGCATCTTCAGTTAAACCATTTTATATATCTCTAAGGTATACATTAGGTTATGGGGACCAATATGTTATTCATAATCACATGCTTGATAGTGGTGCTTCCATAAATGTGATGTCAAAACATGTAGCTGATCAATTGGGCTTAATTAATTAGAAAGAGCACCCCTTATTTCTATAATCGATAACAAAATAGTACCTTGTGTATGTATTATCACTAGACTTCTTGTCCATGTTGAACAATATCCTAAGAAAGGTGTGATAATAGATGTTGTAGTTGTAGATGTGAACCCTTTATTTTCCATCTTACTATTTAGGCATTGAGCATAGTAGCTAGGTGGTACTATTTAGTTGGATTGATCATATGCCACTATCTCGATGAAGTGTAAGGAAAAAATTATCTTGAAAAGAGAACCCTTCAATGGGTATTCAGTTCAATTCAGAGACCCTAATTATAATATGGTTAATATCATAAATTTTGTTAAGGAAAAAAACATGGGGGTTTATTATGTTTGCCACTCTCCTTTATTATTGGAAGGACCTGATGCTGAGAATATGGATCCAAAACTAAAGGCTAAAGTGGATGCCAAAATTGATAAAATTTTGACTTCAAATCTATGAAAGATAATTGTATGAAAAGGACTATTGAAATAGAGAGGGATATGATTGATAGTGGTAAGATAAAAGCATACTCTTTAGATCCCAATCAACTTGAAAGGAAGCCCAAGAAAGTTGAGTTCTCTGTCCCTAAGAAAATAGATCAGGATCCTATGAACAAAATAGCCAATTAGTTGAGTGATATGTTTACTAATTTAAATAATAGGTTGGCCAAGATCAAAAAATGGAATTCACAAGGTAATAATAGACAACAAGAAGATAACAAGACTCCTTTCAAGAGAAATTTTAATAGAAATTGAAGTAACAATGGGAATGAAGAGGAAAATAGAAACCAAAATGAAAACTAGAAAAAGAAGAAGTAGAGAGAGATCTAGATAATGTTCCAAACCCAATACCCTCTAAAAATATAGCATCAAATCATCCTTTTTATTGCTTTGATTGTGATGCACCACATAACCCTGTTGATTGTGGTATTTATCTAAGTTTGCATTCTAATATTGATTTAAATGTTGAATCTAAAGATGAAGATATTAGAATTAATGTGTGTTGGACTCAAGAGGATGAGGTTAGAGAAAAATAATTTGAGAAATATATGGACTTATGGGTCAATAATATTGAACAAAGAGCCTTAGTCTTTGGAGAGGTATCAACCTCAGGTGAGCCTCCTAATACTCGATTTGATAGAATGAAGTAGGGGAAGTTGATACCTACAACAGAAGAGGTTGAGTCTTTAGAAAGAATTCATGTTATCAATCTCAATAATAGAACAGTGGAGGACAAAGTTGATGAAGGGCTTGCACAAAAGGAGAAAACCATAAGAGTGATTTTTTAGAAAAATGTAAATCAAATGAAGCTGCAAATGATTCCTAAAGAGCCCGATGTAGAGGAAATTATCCAAAAGTAACAAAATGACTTGGCTAATCAAAAATCTAGAAAAGCAATTGATGATAAGAGAGATTGGTTTGACTTGGGTATAGAGGTTGCTAAATAGAAGGTGATGCACCTTGTCAGAGCCATAACTTGTGAACCATATGCCCGTTTGCCTTGAAATTTAACATGTGGTTCCACGTGCGTGTTCTGCATAAGGATGATCTTTGATCCTCTTGACCCTCCAAAAATCATGTTTTCGGGACCTAACTCCGACATCTAGTGCCCCAAAATTAGCTTTTAGAATAGGTTCCCGGGTTTTTGGGTTTTTTTGGCTGTTAGAAGTTTATTATATTTTGTTATACCTTAATTTGAGACCTAATATTTTAAATTAAGGTTCATTATTGTAAGAGGGATGTGTGCACCAAATTTGGGCACAATCCGACTCATTTTTATTTTTAGCAATTTTTAGGAAAAAGATCTATTTTTAGCAGTTTTTAGAAAAAAGAGATTTTTAGGGTTTCTTTGGTTTTTTGTTGCTATATGATAGATTGTAATATTTTGTAGAAGGGGTGTGAATTTAGGAAAGAGAAGAATATCAATTGGTAGTTTTATTACATTATTGCAATTGTGTTATGTGATTGGAGTTCATTTTGTTGGTCTCTTTTAGTCTAGTGTACACCATTTGGTATCAGAGCGAGTGTGATCTCTCTAGTGAAGGGAAGATGCCACCTAGAAGATATGGCCATATGAATAGGTAGATCAAGGATCTAAATGCATAAATAGCACAACTGACTGGTGTGATTGATCACATGGGAGAGAGACATCCTAGGGAACATGCAGATCAAGGATCTGATGATGAAAAAATACCTAAGGAACATGGATTTGAGGTCCACGCAAAAGTAGAACCAAAGGGCCTAGAGGAAGAATGGCACGCTTTTGAAAATTGACTGATATAGCTCTAGATGAGCTTAAGGGGAATTGAAATGGGATCAAGATCGAGGTTCCTGAGTATGCTAGTGGGTTGAAACCAGAGGAGTTGATCGATTGGATCAATAGCCTAAAAAAAATATTTTGAATGGAGTAACATTGCTGAAGAGAAGAAGGTTAAGCTCGCATGCACAAATTTGAAGGGACATGCATTGATTTAGTGGGATCATTTACAGACTACACGACAGAGGAATGAAAAGGAAAAGATTAGGGATTGGACAAATATGAAGAAGAAGTTATAGGAAAAATTTATACTCTTAGACTACTCCCAAACCCTATTTCATAGATTTCAGAATCTCTGACAAAAGGATCAAAGTATTGAGGACTATACTAATAAATTCTACAAGCTATCCATTCGAGTGGAGCACAATGATACGGAGGACCAAAATTTTGCCAAGTATGTAGATGGCCTAAGTTTTATTGTTCAAGATGAGATGAGAATGTATCGCACTCTTACAGTGGAGGATGCATATCAAATGAACCTCAAGGAGGAGGAGAAACTAAAAAGGATTAATATAAGAGGTAAAAAGGTATTCACACCCTCTTTAGGTCGGGGTCAAAGTGGACCTAATTTTCTCAAGGGATAATCCTCAATACCTGCTAAACAAGAAGAAGATGAGTAGAATATGAGAGAAAGAGGATACGAATGAGGTAGAGGTTACGGTGGTGGATGAAATGGGAATGATCCAAAGAGCTCGTATACTTGTTATGGATGTGGTGAGGAGGGGACTAGAGCATTTGAGTGTCCCCAACATGATATTCAATAAAGGGTTCAAGGAGGACAAGGAAGGGTCAATCTGGTTGATATGGAAGAGCAGGATGAGGATGAAGTTGTTGCTGACATGGGGGAAGCACTTATGATAAGGAGTACATTGATTTCTACTAAGAAAGAGATGGTGTAGAGCAAAGCAAAGGGGCATACCATAGATGGTGCAGATTCTTGGCTACGAACGAACATATTTTGAACAAGGTGTACATCAGGAGGGAAGGTATGTAACATTGTCATTGATGGTGGTAGTTGTGAGAATATGGTGTCAAATGTCATGGTTGATAAAATGCACATGAAATGTGAAAAACATCCTTATCCATATCACATCTCATGGGTTAATAAGGGGAATGAGGTAATAGTAGATCAGAGGTGTTTAATTAAATTTTCAATTGGGAGCACTTACAAGGATGAAGTGTGGTGTGATGTGATCTCGATGGATGCATGTCACATTCTATTGGGAAGACCTTGGCAGTACGACAGGGATACTAACAATAATAATGAGAGAAAGAATACTTACACGTTATGGAAGGATGGTGTAAAGGTAGTTCTTGTACCTCTAAAGGAGGATGGGCCGAGTGAGAGCTTGTTGACGATGAAGGAATTTCTTGCAGAGATCAGGTATGCTAACTTCTATTATGCCTTAACAGCTAGGAAGCTAGAAACAGAGGAAGTGGTTATGCCTACAGCAATATCTAAGTTGCTAAATGAATATAAATATATCACACCATAGAAGTTACCAGATAGGCTACCACCAAAAAGGGATATCCAACATCACATGGATTTGATTCTAGGATCAACGCTCCCAAATCAGGTAGCTTATCGGTTGAACCCGACACAGAATGCAGAGTTGAGTAGGCAAGTGACAGAGTTGATAAATAAGGGATTAGTTAGGGAGAGTATGAGTCCATGTGTGACTCCAGCATTGTTGAACCTGAAGAAAGATGGTGACTAGTGAATGTGTGTAGATAGTAGATCCATAAACAAAATCATAATAAAGTATCGGTATCCTATGCCGAGAGTGGATGACATGATGGATGGATTGGCTGGAGCTAAATACTTTAATAAAATTGATCTACAGAGTGGCTACTACCAGATCAAAATTTGAGAAGGGGATGAATGGAAGATAGCTTTTAAGACAAAATATGGATTGTACAAGTGGATGGTGATGCCATTTGGGTTGTCTAATGCACCCAGTACATTTATGAGGTTGATGAATAGAGTACTATAGGAATATAATGGTAAGTTTATGGTTGTGTATTTTTATGATATTTTGATTTATAGTAAAAGTGAAAACCATTTGTTACACCTGAAATTAGTATTAGACATGCTCAGGAAGGAGAAATTGTATGTCAACCTGAAGAAATGTAGATTTATTCAAGAAAGTTTAGTGTTTTTGGGATTTGTAATCTCGAGAGATGGCATGAGGATGGATGATGAGAAAGTGAAGGCAATTTTGGAATGGCCTCTTCCATGATCTATAATAAAAGTAAGGAGCTTTCATGGACTAGCTACCTTTTACAGGAAGTTCATCAGGAACTTCAATAGTATAGCTGCCCCTATAATTGAGTGCACCAAGGGGAAAGAGTTTGTATGGACTACGACAACAACAGAGAGTTTTGAACTCTTGAATAAGAAGGTGTCGAAAGCCCCTGTTCTAGTGTTACCAGATTTAAATAAGGTATTTGAGGTTGATTGTGATTCCTCATTTTTTGGAATTGGTGGTGTCTTAAGTCAAGAGGGCTGACCTGAAGCATTTTTTAGTGAGAATCTGGATGATGCAAGAAAGAATTATTCTACATATGATGTGGAATTTTATGCAATTGTGCAAGCTTTGCAACATTGGAGGCACTACTTAATCTCAAAGGAGTTTGTGTTGTTTACTGATCATGAAGCATTTAGGTATGTCAATTCTCAGAAAAAGTTAAATAGCAGGCATGCCAAATGGGTTTCATTTTTGCAACAATATACATTTGTCCTGAAACACAAGTTAGGAAAATAGAATAAGGTTTTTGCTGCATTGAGTAGGAGAGTCTTTTTGTTGACCACTATGGAGAATGAAGTGGTAGGATTTGATGGGATTAAATATCTATATGAATCTGATACGGATTTTGGGAATATTGTGCAACAATGCAAAAGTGCGGTAGGGGGCGAGACTCGTACTATTTTTGAAGAGTATTTTTTACATAATGGTTACTTATTTAAGGGTAATCAATTATGCATTCCCAATGGCTCTATGAGATAGAAAATCTTGAGGTAATTACATAGTGGGGGTTTGGCTGGTCATTTTGGAGTAGCCAAAACTACCACTCTTGTAGAGAAGTACTATTGGCCAAAAATGAAGAGAGATATAATCATGTTTGTCTCTAGATGCAGAGTATGTCAAATGGCTAAGGGCCATGCATAAAATACAGGGTTGTATATGCCACTGCCAGTTCCTATAGGACCATGAACCGATCTGAGTATGGATTTCGTGTTGGGGTTGCCTAAGACACAGAGGAGTAAGGATTCAGTTTTTGTTGTGGTAGACAGATTTTCAAAAATGGTGCATTTCATTACTTGTCAAAAAACTAATGATGCAACTAGGTCTAGAGTCTTATTCTTTGATGAGATTGTGCGGTTGCATGGTGTTCCAAAGACTATTACTTATGATCGGGATACTAAGTTCTTGAGTCACTTTTCGAGGACATTATGGAAAAATTTGAGGGCTGCATTATGTAAATTTGGCCTTGTCAAGCCGAATTTACATACAACAGTTCAGTGAGCAGGTCAACAGGTAAATCTCCTTTTCAAATTATTTATGGTCAAAATCCTAGAGGTGTATTATATTTGGTTGAGTTACCAATTGGGGAACAAGTTAGTGATGATGTAGAAGCATTTGTTGAGCATATCCAAAAAGTGCAAGAGTCAATGAGGGAAAAATTACAGAGTAGTAATGCTCACTACAAAGAGTCTGTTGATGCACACAAAAGGGTGAAAGTGTTTGAAGAGGGTGATATGGTCATGGTTCATCTTAGGAAAGAAATATTTCCTAAGGGGACATATAACAAACTAAAACTTAAGAAAATTGGGCCATGCAGGATTTTGAAGAAGATCAATGATAATGCCTATAAAGTGGAGCTGCCCTATGAATTTGATATTTCACCCATTTTTAATGTTTCTAATTTATTTCAGTATCCTAGTACTTCCGAGGATGGTGAATTACAAGAGACAGTAAATTGGGCATGAAATATGCCTAAGAAGAAAAAAAATAGAGTTGCACAGGTGCTCGATAAGAAGGTGATCACCACCAGACATGGGAGCTACAAAAAATTCCTGGTTCAGTGGGAAGGATTACCACAGTTAGATAACACTTGGGTTTTAGAGTCAGAGCTAAAGAAAACTGATAACCATAAGCTACATAATTTCAATTCAGCTGAACTCGCAGGAGCTGAGTTCTTTTTCACCAGAGGAGAATGATGCACCTAATCGGAGCCATAACTTGTGAACCATACACCCGTTTGCCTTGAAATTTAATAGGTGGTTCCACGTGCATGTTTTGCATTAGGATGATTTTTGATCCTCCTGACCCTCCAAAAATCATGTTTTCGAGACCTAAATCCGAAATCTAGTGCCCCAAAATTAGCTTTTAGAATAGGTTCCCAAGTTTTTTTGGTTTTTTTGGTTGTTAGAAGTTTATTATCTTTTGTTATACCTTAATTTGAGACCTAATATTTTAAATTAAGATTCATTATTGTAAGATGGATGTGTGCACCAAATTTGGACGCAATCCGACTCATTTCTATTTTTAGCAGTTTTTAGGAAAAATATCTATTTTTAGCAGTTTTTAGAAAAAGACATTTTTAGGGTTTCTTTGGTTTTCGGTTGCTATATGATGGATTGTAATATTTTGTAGAAGGGGTGTGAATTTAGGAATGATAATAATATCAATTGATATTTTTCTTCCATTATTGTATTTGTGTTATGTGATTGGAGTCCATTTTTTTGGTCTCTTATAGCTGAGTTTACACTAGAAGGTCAACATCACTTTTAGGGAGTTAATGACTATGTTAAAGTACCTGTATTAGGTTTATAGAGTCTTAAAATAAATTGATCAATCAAGAGGATAGCCTAAAAACCCTATAGGCCTTGAGAATAATTTAGTCAGAGCCCCATCTTCAGTTAAACCATTTTATATATCTCTAAGGTATACATCAGGTTATGGGACCAATATGTTATTCATAATTGCATGCTTGATAGTGGTACTTCCATTAATGTGATATCAAAACAGGTAGCTGATCATTTGGGCTTGATTTTTCATAAAGAGAACCCCCTTATTTTTGTAATGGATAACAAAAGAGTGCCTTGTGTAGGTATTATCACCAAACTTCTTATCCATATTGAACAATATCCTAAGAAATATATGGTAATGGATGTTGCAATTGTAGATGTGGACCCTTTATTTTCCATCTTACTCTCTAGGCATTGGGTAGAGCAACTAGGTGGTACTATTTAGTTGGATTGGTCATATGCCACTATCCCAATGTACGGTAAGGAAAAAAATCATCTTGAAAAGAGAATCCTTCAATAGGTATTCAATTGAATTCAGAGATTCTAATGAAAATATGGTTAATATCATGAATTCTATTAAGGAAAAAGACATGGGAGTTTATTTTGTTTGGCACTTTCCTTTCACATTGGAAGTACCTAATGCTGAGAATATGGATCAAAAAATGAAGGCTGAAGTGGATGGAAAAACTAATAGAATTTTGACTTCGAAGTTATGGAATATAACCTTTTATGGGGTAAAATCTCAAGTAGGAGAAGGAGTTGGAGTAGTTTTTATATACATTAATGGGAACTACATTGGCATACCATACAAGTTAGAATTTTCTTGTACAAATAATGTTGTTGAGTATGAAGCTTTATTTCTAAGGCTAAGGAAAACCAAGGAATTGGATATTAATTACCTCAAAGTTAGTGGGATGCTAAGCTGATAATTCAATATATGAGAGGGAAATATCAAACAAAGCACCCTAGATTAAAGCAATATAAGCAGGTAGTATTGGATGAAATAGATAGATTCTTATATTTTAATATACAATACATTCCTAGAGCATAGAATCATAATGCAAATATATTGGAAATTAATGCTTTTGGAGTAGATAACCCTTAGATAGACACTTGGTTTATGGATAGGTTCCCAACCATATCTATTTATAAGCCATATATCCTTGATAATGTGGTATATTTACAAGTTTTTCATGATGATATACACATTAATAATTTTATAAAAATGTAAAATATATTTTTTGATGTTATTTGTGATGAAAGTGATGAAGAAAAACTAAAGGATATTATTGGAGAACCCACATAAGTCATACAACTAAAGACCAATAGGATCCCCATGGGGTTGGTATATTTAGAGAGCTTGTTTGATGACTTTTATAGAGCATATAAAACTCTAGTTCAGGATTCTAAGGTAGATGAAGTTAATATTGGAATAGAAGAAGAGCCCAAGATTATTAGGATCAATAAAGCTCTGTCAAAAAAAGAGAAGCAATAGTATATCAACTTTTTGTAATAGAAAAATGATACTTTTACCTTGAGTTATGAGGATCTGAAGACCTTCAACACAAAGGTGATGACTCACATAATACCCATTCAGAAGGATACCAAGCCTTTCAAGCAAAAACAAAGAAATTTTAATCCCACTTTGCATCCAATTATGCAGAAGTTACTGGATACTAAGATAATTAGGAAGGTGAGATTTTCTTCTTGGTTAGCAAACCTGGTTCCAATTAGAAAAAATAATGGTGAGATCAGACTTTGTGTAGATTTGAGAAAATTGAATAAGAGCTCTCTTAAAGACAACTCTCCACTTTTGAATATGAAACAATTACTTCAAGTAGTGGTTGGGTCATCAATAATGACTTTATTGGATGGCTTTTGAGGTTACAATCAAATTGTAGTGAATCCAGAAGTAGACACAAAACAAATTTCACCACACCATGGGGAACTTTGAATATTTCAAGATACCCTTTGGATTGATGAATACAGGGAAAACATTTCAAAGAGTAATGGATGTTGCATTTAAGGGATTTATATTCAAGATAGTGGTAGTACATCTTGATGAGATTACCATTTTTTCCAAAAATCTTGAAGATCATTTTGCACATCTAACTCAATTTTTTTACAAATGCAAAGAGTTTGGCATATCCTTGGACCCTAGAAAATGTGTGTTTGGGGTCACACAAGGTAAACTGCTTGGGCATATTGTTTTAAAGGATGAGATTAGCATTGATCCACAAATAATTGAAGCAATTGCTAAAATTTCCCTCCTAAAAATCTTAAGGGAGTTAGATCATTCTTTGGGAAGATTAACTTTGTTAAGAGCTTTGTCATTGATTTTGCTCAGATTGCCAAGCCAAAAAATGACATGATCAAGAAAAATGAGGAATAAGGTGGATAGAGGAAAATACTACAACTTTTTAGAAGATCAAAGATGTAATTACTCAAGCTTCAATATTGAATTGCCCTGATTACTCCAAAGATTTCAAAATATACTCAATTGCCTTAGAGCACACTATTTTTATAGTTCTAACTTAAAAAGGATGAAGAGAAAAATGAAATACCTATAGCCTTTATGAGTACAAGATTGAAGGGTGCTAAACTGAAATACTCTATGCTAGAAAAATATGCTTAGGCATTAATCAGGGCATTAGATCATTTCAAAGGTATCTTTGGATACAATAAGGTAATAGTCAGTATCGCATACATTGTTGTTAAGAATATTTTCACTCAGTTTGAACCTTTAGGTAGTCCTGCAATATGGATGGCTAATTTATTACAGTATGATGTGGAATTCAAAGCAATACAGATTGTCAAAGGACAAGGTTTAGCAAAGGATATGGCCAACAAAGAAGAGGAAGCCATGAATAACACTATTGTAGTAGATGAACAACAAGAAGCTAGAGTAGTTGATAATTTCGATTGCCAATGGTATGATGGAATTATGTTTTACCTTCAAAACCTATCATTTCTAGAAGACATGCCCAAAAACAAAAGGAGATCTATCAAGCAATTGGCCCAAAAATACTACATTCAGGAAGGTAGACTATATTGGAGGCATCCATATGGTGTGTTGCTTCTCTGCTTGTTTGAGAATGAGGTCCCTCAAGTACTGAAAGAATATCATTATGGTTTTTGTAGGGTCACTTTTATCCAAAGGCTACTTCTCACAAGATCATGAGAGCTGGTTATTATTGGCCTTACCTATTTAAGTATGTCTATCAATTTTTTAGAAGTTGTAATAACTATCAAATTTTTGCAGGGAAAAAGAATTTACTAGCCATGCCCCTAAGTCCAGTAATTGTGGAAGCTCATTTTACTCAATGGGGAATATATCTCATAGGTGAGATTAACCCCAATTATTTTGGAGGTCACAAGTGGATCATAACATCAATAGACTATTTTACCAAGTGGGTAGAAGCAACACCTCTCAAGAAATCGACTACAAAAGTGGTCATCAAGGTTTTAGAAGAGCATATATTGACAAGATTTGAGGTTCCCAAGAAAATAGTCACTAATAATGGTAACTATTTTACTTCTTTTGAGATGATTAAATTTTGTGCTAGGTACAACATAGATCTTTCTCATTATGTGAATTACGATCCTCAAGGGAATGGTTTAGCAGAATCCCCAAACAAGAATTTTATCATAAGAATCAGAAGAGCATTAGGTAGAAATAAAAGAAGTTGAGACAATGAGCTAAAGTTTGATTTATGAGATGACACAATATCTATCAAAAGAAGCACAATAAAATCTTCTTATAAGCTGGTTTATGGTGAGAATGCTCTGTATATTTACTTCTTTAGGATCATGAAAATCCAAATGTCTTGCAGAGAAGACTTGATCAAATTGTGAAGTTGTAGAGAGATAGAAATGATTCATTAATGAAGATAACTTAGTAGGCTCTTAAAACAATGCAGTTGTTCAATAAAAAAGCTAAAGGCATAACTTTTTAGGGAGGAGATATAGTGCTATATTGGGATCCCAAAAATGAAAAGCATAGTAAAAAATGAAAGTGGGAACCCAAATGGTTTGGTCCCTATCGGAACCTTCAGAATGTAAGCCAACATACTTACAAATTGCAAACTATGAATGGTGTAGAAATTTCAATTCCTATCAATAGCCAACATCAAAAATTGTATCATTAAGCACTGAAGGCTTGAGAAGCCTCACAAAAAAAAAAAAAAAACATTTTTTAGTTGTTAGGTGATTAAGGTGTTCTTTGTAGGTGATTAAGGTGTTCTTTTTAGGTGATTAAGGTGTTATTTTAGGTGATTAGTTTATTTTTAGAGTCCTTGTGGTTTGCTAGAGATTCTGGAGTTCTCAAGTGATTCATTGTCAAAGAGTCTTTTTATCACCTGTCCTAGTCAGAGCCTATGTTGGATCCTCAAAATCCAACTTGAAGTTTACCCCTAATTTTTGAAATTTTTGGTGTCTTGTGTCTTGAGTCCTTTCAAAATTTACAATAATTTCTTGGTCAGTCTCCTTTTAATAAATTTGGGGTCCTTTCCAATTATTGTAAAATTTTAGTCCTTTTAAGTCCTATCTCACCCTCTAAGAGCATTTTTGAAAATTTTGTGTCGCCAAGGTCAAGTCTTTGTTTTAGTTTTTCTAAGGTCTTAGGTCAAAATTTTTGGCCTAAATAAGGTTTAATTAATTATTTTTTACCTCTAAGGGTCTTAAATATTTAATTAGGTTTAATTAAATCTAATTATGTTTAATTAAATTAATTTCCCCCTCCAAACGTCTATTTTCTACCCACGTTATTTTCCCTACAACCCCCATTTACCACTATTTATCCTGTTTTAAAATAAAAAATAAAAACGAGTGGGGGACATCATCCATTACCCCCGCTCTCATCCATCCCCCATGCTCGTCCTATCCTCTAATGTAAAAAAAGAGAGAAATAAAAATAATAATAAAAGTGCAGAGGGGCACCATTTATCTTGCCCTCTTCCATCCATCTCCCTTGCTCCCATCCATCCCCCTGCTTGTCCTATTCTATAATGTATATAATAATATTATTATTATTGTTATTAAAAAAATTTACATAAAATTTGTAATATGCCTCAATTTCTTTTATTGGATGAGGTTAGCGGGTTAAAATTAATTAATTTTGTGAAGCCATTTTTTCCTCAACTTCGATAGAAATTAATGCTAGGCAAATATGGAGGTATTTTTTTTGAGACCATTACCAGGCCACGAACGAAAGCTATTATAAATGCAATCAATATTACAAACCAAATATGGAGGTTGTTGTAGTTTTTATGGGCCACCTGGTTTTAATAAATGATAGTTGCAGTTATGGGCCATCATTGAGGTAGTTGCAGTTTTTGCAATTATGGACCAAATAATTAAACTATTTAAGTGAGTTGCTACAATAGGAAAAAGGATCAAGTTTTTGCATGGTAAAATTCTGCAAGAGGTATACTAGAGTGCCCATCCTTTTCAGTAGTATTTTCTTTTTTGTGTCTTATCTAGTCACCATTTATCTTCCCCATTATTGTGCAAGTTTTGCTAAGAAGGTGCCCAGTTTACTGAGATTATTTCTGGTGGCTGACCAAAAACTAGGAGGCTCTTTGTTACATCATTTGAACGAAGAGTTGCAGTTCTCTATTACATCATTTGAATGGATAACTCATTTGTGTTTGCTTAGTAATATATGGTTATCTTGATAAGAATCTCATTGTAATTATCTATTGATTAATACAATCATGCTTCCTCCTTTCAACAGTTCTATGTGTAGTTTTACATGTTGTTCTATTTACATGTTACATCATTTGAATGTGTAAATAACATCTTCTTTCACTAGCATGTTCAATCATTTTTGTTATATTATTTGAATGGATGTGATTGGTTTAATTTTTATCTTCTCCCATTTCTCTCCTCACCATATTTTAAGTTTGGCTATAATTTCCCAATGGATAAGACACCAATCTACTGATTGAAGCATTAGCTGGGAGTTACTTCAAATATTGATCAACTTTTATGTTGCAGTTTTATTTTATTTTTGCAAATCTAGATGAGCATGAGCATATAAGAAATATTGTAGGCTCACCTCAAGGGTTTCCTTACCTTACTTGGTCTATCTAGAGTCTTGTGATAATATTTTATTGAGTCAAATAGGTGGATCCACCATAGTACATGATGCATTATCGTTAAGCACATCATTAATTCTCAATGAATTGTCAATCTAGGGCAGTGTTCAAGGCTGTCTACGAAAGGAGTGAACAGGGCTATAGTTCAGGTCATTTTGGAGCAGCAGGTCTTATTAGTGGAACATATTATGTTGGGGTTTTTTAGGTCACTTTTACTCCTAATTTGCATAAAAAAACTAATCTACTTGCAGAAATGGAAGTGACAGGAATTTGAACCTAGTTACAATTGCTGAATTTGAACTTTAATGCTAAATTACAGAAACTAAAATCTGTAGTAATTGAAATAACAGGAAATTGGACCTAGTTTAATTTTGTAGAAATGAGATTTAAATGCTATTGCAAAAATGAAATTACTGAATGAAATACATAAATGAAATCTTGTCAATGTTCTGTTCAGAAGGTTGTTAGACTTCTGTGCAGTAATTGACAACAAAAAGGAAAATGCAGAAAAACTGCTAAAATTATAAAAAAATTATAATTTGCAGGAAATGGAACAATTAACCTATCAATGCATTGCAAGTCTATTATGAACATATCATTTAATCTAAATATTGTCAGAATACAATCAAAATATAAATCAAAAAACTAATCATCTAATTTTGCTGCAACAAGAATCAAAAGAAAACCTGTCCTGTTAGTCCTTCTCCTAGGCCTGGAAGTGGCCCTTGCTTCCCTTTCCAAAAGAAGGTATGAACTCCTTTTACTTACTAAACTTCACACACACTCATATGATACAAAAAATATAAAAGAACTGCACTTTTATTCCAAAATTAGTATTTAGAAATCTGTTGCTGCAGATTATAGATCTGAAATTAAACTACTATATAATTTCTTCTATCCAAAAACCCTATGTACGTAGCTCTACCAACATGGGATCTATCTTTTATAGATGCCTAAAATCTATTTACATACATAAAATATGCTATTCCTATCCTACAAATCAACTTCCTACTATGCTGCAGTATTTCCTGGGTTTATCCTAGAAGAGGATTAATTGCCTTGATTGATATTTTCCATGAATTGTAGCTTTTGGACGGCAAGGACAACAAGGACAGTTGTAGGATATTTTCCCTTTACCTTTTCAACCTTCTTTCATATTTTCCACCATTAGAAAACTACCAAAAATTCAAATAGAACATTTCCCCTGTCATTCCGAAGATAAGTGATTCTATCATTCCGAAGATAAGTGATTTTGTCATTCCAAAGATGTCTATTCATTTCGAAGATCTTTGGAATGACTAGTTGTGTGCTCTTCAGGTGAGTTTAGCTGCTTCCTTCAGGTGGGTTATCTTTCAAGAAATGATTACAATGGCTTTCAACCTTCTTCATGTGTAAATTCCATGCCTTGCCATTCATTGGTAGCTGGCTAGAATTTACATAACAAAACCTGTTTTTGCTGCACAGTAACAATATTTTTGCACTATTTACTAAATTTAGACAAATAATTGCTTGAAAAACATAGAAACAAAGCTAGTAAAGTGTTGCTATCAACCCAAGCATATTCTTCATTAACAAGCCATGACAAAGTAGTATAAAACTATACAAAAAATTGTAAAAATTAGAATATAATATTCCTAACACATCAATCATGCAAACATTTAATACACAACATATTAAATAAAATTAACTAGCATATAAGATATATCACAAGAGTTTTAGGTAGTTTTAACTGTTCAAAACATGCTATGATTGAGGCATTTCCAGGCCTCATCATTTCCCCCCAACTTATATTAATGCATGTCCTCATGCATTCTGTTGGGCTATGGATTCACATATGTCCATATGCATATTCCAGGTCTTGTAGAACAATTTAGTGTCTGTGTAATATTCTCTGGTCTCCTTCTGGACCATTCCAAGTTGATAGGAGAGATAGGCTCCCTTTTTTGCAATGATATAGAAAGTTCTGCCCATTTGTCCTTACAAACTGATAAAGCAGGAACAAAATTGTTAGCACAAAAATCTTGGAAATTAGTCAAATAGTCCCTCAAGATATTTAAATACATCCTCTTAATATCTACCCTATTCATCATCTTAAAGTGTTGGTTAGTGGTACTTGGATGATATGGTTGTACTGCTCTGACCAATAATTCAGCTTTTAACTCAACTTCCTTATTCTATTTCTTCTCCTGATTCCAATAAAGCTGATTTTGTAGGGTAGACATAAAAGCTCTTAGTTGAACATCTTCTATGAAAATTTGAGGGTAAAAATTTACCTCCTCAGGAATGAAGAAACCATGTTAAAATAGCTCACATAGCAGATTTTTCTGCTCTACAGGATTGTTGAGGTAAGCTTCCAAGAAATCTTTAGTAGTTTCTAACTTATAGGGGAGACCTAAACTAATTCTCATGACCTGCCATCTAAGATATTTTTCCTTTAGAATGAGGCTATAAAACCTGGTTGGTCGTCTAAATTGGACCAAATATTCTGCAATCTGACAAAGATCAGTCACCTGTTCATTTAGTTTATTGATTTATGTGTCTTTTTCCTCTAACTGTTTTCCTTCCAGTTTCAAATTTTCAACCTTGGTTGCAAGTTTTTCATATTTAATCACCCAATTAGCTATGTCTACATTGTATTTCTCCAAAGATATAGTATTGGGTGGCCTCATCATAGGTTGGAATCTGGGCAACAGATCTACCTGTACTCCTTTTTCCTCTACTTCTACTACAGGTGTGACAGTTTCATATTTGGACACAAAAGTTGCATGCAGAGGAGTACTTACTTGGACATTCACATCTTGATGCTCAAAATTCTCTTGTGCTGGTGCTACTTGCAAGAGTAGCTACTGTGGTTCTTCACTGATGCTCTTTTCTGAATTCTTGAGCAATTTTGGAGCATCTTTGGAATGAGAGGGTGTTGCTTTGGATTGAGAAGGTATTGCTTCAGAATGAGCATTTGTGTCTTCATTCAAAGGTTCAGGTGCTTCTATCAGGGGAAAAGAATCATTTTCCCTAGATAATCCAAGTAGGATTTGAACCAGATCTTCCTCATCATCAGATTTTGTTGGTTGTGCTTCAAACTGTGATAGCCTGTTTTTCAGTTTTTCTACCTCCTGCTGTAATTCCTCAATTTTTTTCAATAATATCTTCCCTCTCTTCAATCCATTTTATTTGTGTTTTTATAATGCTCATGGCTGCTCTTAATTGCTCTTTGATGTCCTCCTCTTCCTCCTCTTCTCAAGACATGTTTTGATTATGCCAACTCTTATGAACATCTTTATACTAATGGTTAATTGTCATATACTATATACCAATTATTTACAATGAGAAAAGTGCAAGAAATATATACCTGTTTAAAACAAGTTAATGCAAGTTTTGAAGGATGGCTTATTCTGATGATGTTCTGCTGAATTTTGCTGCAACACTTCAAAACAAGTGCAGTTGATGAATTTTTACAATGATGATGAAGATTGTTTCAAGGTCATGCATGCCGAAAAACCGGTTTTCATGCACACCAATTCAGTAGCGCCTCAAAGAGGTTTTCACTGCTGAATTATTCTTTTTTTTTTTTTCTTTTTTTTTTACCTCTTTTTTTTTCTTTTTTTATCTTGATTGTGCCAATGAAAGAATTCATGATTTCCTCAAAATCATGCCCATGAAGGAATTCACAATCATGATTTATTCATCTTTTTGTTTTCTATTTTTCTAATTTTTTTTCCATTTTTCTATTTTTCTTGAAAATCCATTATCATGTTGAATCTGTTGAAGTTGAGATGGAAGAGGGAATCTCTTCCACTAGTTGTACATCCAAACTATCAAGTTGCTGCAAGAATTCTTCCTTGAATCTTGGTGCTAACTATTTCCATAGTGTCGTGAGAAGCCTCCAAGTCATGCTGATGTGTCCTTTGATGACCTATCTTAGAATTATGCATTGAATATTCTCCATCATTTTCTTGCTTACCATGAAAGCATTAGTAATGCATATTTAAGACACCATATTAAGACTATTCTGCACAAAAATTGGCATAAAGCATGAGAATATCAACAAGCAACAAATATAACATCTTGCAACTAGTTAGACTAATTAGACATATTAAACATGTTTAACTAATACTAAAGTATCCTTTTAATGCATCACTATAGCAACATGTTTATGCCAAAATGAGGACATTATTTGGCCTCATCATCTTCTCCCCCCAGCTTAAACCTTTGTTGCTCCTGCAGCAAACTCAACTTCCACAAGAAACTTGTTATATGCATTGATAAACATACCAACAAATGGTTCAGCAATGTCTTAAAATGGTCTTTCAACTACCTCTTGTCATTCCTGGCTTGTGAGATTCAATTCTACCAATCTTTCATGAAATGTCCATGTTGAGCAGACCCTGTTATCTTTACTGTCCTTGTTCAATCAGCAGTTCATCCTTTAATTTTTTTCATTATATGTGAAGATTTATCATTTTCCTCAATAATTTTATCTAATTTTCTTGTAATATCAGCAATCCATTTCTTCAAGCATCTTTTGTTTTATCTTCCACATTGTACTCAGAGTTTTGTCAAACAATGCTTGTGCCTTTTAGCTGCATTCCAAATGAAGCATTATGTCAAACAACTCACTACCTTATCAAATCAGTATGCTTCATTTGCTATTCTATTCTTCCTGGGATTCACTATGTATTGAGGTATCTTATAACTGTATCTCAATGTGTTGGAAAACATTTGACTGCATTGCTTGAGTGAATTTATTGATAGAATCTTGGAAGACTCAACAAAACATCACTAATTTCAAGCACAATTAGCACATAAGAAAATTCTTCATTGGAACTAAGAAAGTACAGTATTACCTTCACATATGGGATAACATCTGTTGGTGAAAACCTTGAAGGTGATAGCTGAAAACCAATTAATGTGCTCTGTTTTGTAGACACTCATTTTTTTTTACAGTCTTGGTATTAATACTCGAGAGAGCAGTATTGGTGCATGTGGAATTACCAACAGACTTATATTGAGTGGACATTTCATGGAGATAAAAATGATCTTTAGTATTCATTTGAACAATATGTTGTAATGTTGGAACTGCATTGAATACTCCAACTTGAAAAGCATCTATAAAACTTTGCATATTCCAATGAATCCTTATCTAATTTCCATATCTCTTCCACATAAAATGTTAATACATCTATATGTTCAGTCAGGGCATCCACTTTCACAATCTTCGATAAAAGACCATTTTCAACTATTATTTGATGGATCTCCATATTATTTTATAACTCCATAATGGCACAAACCTAAATAATGTTCAACAAATGGCTACAAAGTTTGGTTCTCACCTGATAATCGCTTTCAGAAAATCCAGTTTGTGCATATGTTGTTATCATTATTGTTCATGAAACTGTGTCTTTTGGCATACTTTGATGAGGCATTAATTGCAACTCCAACCTCTCCACATATAACTGCACTATTTTGAACAGAGCATGAAGTGATAGGTACAAACCATTGCCCATGCCCAAGTGCACCACATCTTATCCAAAACTTGTTGGCCATCTTATAGAACTCCCATGCTACCAATTGATGGTAGAATACTTGAAATTGTATGTAGACCATTGCTTGTTTCCATTGAACTCCTATGTATATCTTCATTTGGATGAAGCATTATGTCAAATAGTTCATAAATCATCAAACAAATTCATGCCTTCAAAATGAATTTCATTTTTGTGCAAATTCAGTGAAAATACTGAACTGTATTTTCGCCATAACTTTTGTGTATGATGTCATTTTGGGATGAAATTTTAAGGGTATCTTGAGAAAATAGAGGACAACAAAACCCAGAAATGGTTTGTACACAAGTTTCATAAACATGGAGAACTAAGCAGTTTCATTCAAACAATTTATGCAGGACAAATTTGTCTTATTCTCCTTGACCTTGACCTTATGAGAATGTAAGCTCAATTGTTTGAAGTTGAAATAGTAGAATTTGAAGATGAATTTGGCTGTGAGAAAATTTCTAAGGTCTTTTCAGAAAATCCATTTCATATTATCCATATGTTATTACAATAGAGTAGGTCAATCAACAATTACAAGTTGAGCTACCTCACATACTATACAATATCATATTCTTGGCCATATGTATCATCTAAAACTTCATAAAATATTTTGCATCTTCTCTAAATCAGTGAAACATTAGAAACCATGTTATTCCAAAAAAATCATAACCTTTAAATCATAACAATAAGAATATACAAGATACATACATCATGTGCTATTATGAGTTATAATGAATGAATGGCTGGTAAGTGGAATAATGGTTGAATGGGGAAAGTGTATGGAAGATACATAGTTGTATGGTGGATGTTTATATGAGGACATGGAAATAACTTATTATTTTCCCCCCTTACATGAAATGGAAGATAATGGAAGGGAAGCACAATCAATACATATTTGCATAACTTACTGCTAGGACAGAAAGGAATGACATTTTAAGTGAAAAACATGGTTTATCGTATGTGATATTGGTTCCACCATATTCATATGCTGCAACAGAGGTTGTCCAAATGATTTTTCTCCTTCAATAAGAGGTCCCCTACTGAAGCTAAGTCATATCCTTATGACTTTTCATTATTGATAGGTTGCCTTCTTATTGTTGTATCTCTTGCACTTTCCATTTTAAGTAAAGGAGGCAGTAAACTTTAAAATTCAAAAACGACTAAGGCGGATGCTTTAGCTCTTGTAGATCACCGAGTAGATGCAAAAATACCACTGATATCATGTTACTTGAGTACTGCTCTCACTTTGAAATGGAATGTAATTATCCCATGTCTAGAGTAAACCAATATAACAATGTGAAAGGATTACATATTCATATTGGTTTTATTGTTACAATCTCAATGATCTTACTTCAAACTTTCACAATCATTATGCACTTCCATATCACAAACATTGTTGTTATCCACATGATTCATTGCACCAGTATTTTATTTGGCATCAAGCTTATTTGATGCAAAAGTTTTTCATGTGCATCTATCTCATCAAATTTTCTTCAAATGTCCATTGATGCTAGACTTAGGAAAAGGATACTTAAGTAACTAGTGTACACATATTTACATATGCTAACTAAATCTAAACTAGAAAACAAGATGCATACCTATTACTGCTAACTACTCCATGCTTTGTAGATGAATTGGACCCCCTTCAATAGTACTTTTCTGTGGCTACTTCTCCTTGCAGACGTGATCAATCTCTTTGTGTAATTTTGTCAGCTTCCGTAGTTGGTTTTCACCAATGAGGTTGCCAGCTATTTTTTCCATTTTTTTATTATTTTTTTATATCAGAGTATGACTGCCAACTATGCTAGTTTTCACCCATGTGACTTCCAGTAAAGCTGGTTTTCACCCACATGACTGCCAACATAGCTAGTTTTCACCCATACCCTGTCTAGCTTTGCCTTCGAGAAGGTTTTCAAAGTCAGATTTATTTTTTTTTTTTCATGGTTGAAGGTACAAATGATGTCAGAACATGCTCTTGAGTCTATATGGACCTTTCCATTGTATCAAAATAGTTTCTAAAAGGTGTTGAAACTTGGGAAACAACATTATACCATATGTCCAAAAAATTTTGTTGTCCAAGTTTTTTGGGAGATCCATACCCTTTTTTTTAAAGCTACAAACCTAGTGAGTTTTGTGAATTGCCACTGCACCATAAGTGTGCTTGTGATGCCACTGAGTACTCCCTTCTTGTAATGCAACATATCTCACAAAACCATCACCATAGAGAAAGCATGGTCCTTCCTCATGATATGCTTGAAACTTTAAGTGTGAAATCAGCTCAAAAACTGGCAATTCATCAAGGGCAGACAAAGATGACCATCCATCTGTTATCATGACAAAGATGAACACTGAAAAATCTGACTTCATCAAAGTTGTGAACATTGAATTGGCTGATATTTTTGAGATATGAGGATTTTGTCCGGATTGGGAATACTGTTCTTTGGAGGGAGCATGGGACTGCAAAGGTATTACAGACTCATATGGCAGGTTACTAGATAGGGGCACTTCAACCTTATTGGGTACAGTTTGAACAAATGGAAGGGAAGGCTATCCAAATTGGTGGAATTCATCAAGGGAGGTAGAAGAATCACAAGGCACTCTTTCCTAAACTACATTGCTTGCTGTTGATTGTGAATGTAATTGTGCAATGTGAAGTTTTTGCTTTTCAAGTTCTGCTTGTAATTTTGCTATTTTAGCCTCAAGAATTTTAGTGTGCTCCATGAAGCTGATGTTGTTATCTCTTGAGGTTGGTGTTGTTGACCCCATTGCTATTGATTTTGCATCCAAAATGGATTACTCTAATTATGATTCCATGATGGGTTATTCTAGTAATTCAAACAAAGGTGATTCACCTCTTAAGCGTGAAGATATTCTTATTGGAACAAGTCAGGGATCACTTTGGATAATTATACCTTTTTCATCCCTAGGCCTACTCATTCATGCCTACTCCTTAATGACATAAATTATAAGTCAATAATTGTTACTTAACCAATTGTTATGTTCAAATTTTACCCTAAATTTTCATAGCTCAGCTTAATTAATAGCTATTGGACTGTTGTTACCTTCTAACAACACTATTCCTCGAACAATGACACCAAAATGATGTGTTGTCATTAAGCACATCATTAATTCTCAATGAATTGTCAATCCAGGGCAGTGTTCAAGGTTGTCTACGAAAGGAGTGAATAGGGCTATAGTTCAGGTCATTTTGGAGTAGCAGGTCTTATTAGTGGAACATATTATGTTGGGGATTTTTAGGTCACTTTTACTCCTAATTTGCATAAAACAAACTAATCTACTTGCAAAAATAGAAGTGACAGAAATTTGAACCTAGTTACAATTATTGAATTTGAACTTTAATGCTAAATTACAGAAACTAAAATCTATAGTAATTGAAATAACAAGAAATTGGACCTAGTTTACTTTTGCAAAAATGAGATTTAAATGCTATTGCAGAAATGAAATTATTGAATGAAATACATAAATGAAATCCTGTCAATGTTTTGTTTAGAAGGTTGTTAGACTTCTGTGCAGTAATTGACAGCAAAAAGGAAAATGCAGAAAAACTGCTAAAATTGCTGAAAAACTATAATTTGCAGGAAATGGAACAATTAACCTATCAATGCATTGCAAGTCTATTCTAAACATAAAAGAAATCATTCAATCTAAATATTTTTAGTATGCAATCAAAATATAAATTAGACAACTAATCATCTAATTCTGCTGTAGCAAGAATCAGAAGAAAACCTATCATGTTAGTCCTTCTCCTAGGCCTGGAAGTGGCCCTTGCTTCCCTTTCCAGAAGAAGGTATGAACTCCTTTTACTTACTAAACTTCACACACACTCATATGATACAAATGAGATAAAATAACTACACTTTTATTCCAAAATCAACATTTACAAATCTGTTGCTGCAAATTACAGATCTAAAATTAAACTACTATATAATTTCTTCTATCCAAAAACCCTATGTACGTAGCTCTACCAACATAGGAGCTACCTTTTATATATGCCTAAAATCTATTTACATACATAAAATATGCTATTCCTACCCTGCAGATCAACTTCCTACTATGCTACAAGTATTTCCTAGGTTTATCCTAGAAGAGGATTAATTGCCTTGATTGATATTTTCCATGAATTGTAGCTTTTGGACGGCAAGGACGGCAAGGAAAGTTGTAGGATATTTTCCCTTTACCTTTTCAACCTCCTTTCACCTTTTCCATCATTAGAAAACTGCCAAAAATTCAAACAGAACATTTCCCCTATCATTTCGAAGATGTCTGTTCATTTCGAAGATCTTTGGAATGACTAGTTGTGTGCTCTTAATGTGAGTTTAGTTGCTTCCTTCAGGTGGGTTGTCTTTCAAGAAATTATTTAAATGGCTTTCAACCTTCTTCATGTGTAAATTCCATGCCTTGCCATTCATTGGCAACTGGCTAGAATTTACACAGCAAAACCTATTTTTGCTACACAGTAACAGTCTTTTTGCACTGTTTACTAAATTTAGACAAATCATTGCTTAAAAAACATAGAAACAAAGCTAGTAAAGTGTTGCTATCAACCCAAGCATATTCTTCATTAACAAGCCATGACAAAGTAGTATAAAATTGTACAAAAAACTGTAAAAATCAGAATATAATATTCCTAACACATCAATCATGCAAACATTTAATACACAACATATTAAATCAACTTAACTAGCATATAAGATATATCACAAGAGTTTTAGGCAGTTTTAACTGTTCAAAACAAGCTATGATTGAGGCATTTCCAGGCCTCATCAATCCACATTGTTGATTAGATTAGATAAGTCTTGCAATGTGACAAATATTTTAAGGGTGCAATAATTTCCCCCAACACTCCTTTAAACCAATCACCTTCAACCACTCCCAGTCTACCTCTATCAACTTCTCTGTGGCACTTGTAAATATAGTGCCAAATCGGTATCATGGTTGTAGCATCGTCATCTTCACTCACCACAACAAGGTCATCAACTCACAATTTCCATTTCATATATATATAAAACTAAAAACTAAAATATACATAATCATAAAAATGCATAGACAATTTGTTCCATCCATTCCACATTATCACAATTTCAAATTTTACCTATCATTTCCACATTTTAAAAGAAAAAATTTCTCATCCGATCACTTCACCATCTAATCCACAATTTCTAATTGCTAATTTCTTAGTTTTCAAAAAAAAAAACACCTACTCTAGGCCATTTAAAAAAAAAAAACAATAATGCAAAAAAGAAGAGAAAAATAAAAATACATAGCAAAACCAAAGGAACCAAGGTACTTATCAGCTCTGCACACCCTCCAAATCTTGTTATCATGCTTATTCCTACTATTTTTCTCGCCACCTTTCTCTCTTTCTTTCTCCTTCTCTATCGCCCTTCGTAGTTTCACAAATGAACCCATCAACCCTATTTATAGCTTTAAACTAGTAACCACCCAAATAGGTTCCCAACTACCTTGGACGATCACCAAGGTGCAAGGCAACCACCTTGGGAAATTCCCAATGTGCTTGAAAACCACCCTGGGTGGTTGCCAAGGAGTTCTTTTTTACAAAAACTCCCAAATTTTGCATATGACACCAAAATCACATTTTTTTTGCACCTTCCATCTTCCCTACTAGAATTTTCATCCATATTTTGTCAATCAACTCATGTTTGTCACCCATTTCTCACCATCCACTTGTCATTTGAGGAGGTTGATAAGTACCCACACATTTTATCTCAAACTAGTTCAATATGCAAACATCCAATTTTGGAGTTACGTGTGTCTAAGAATCTTTTCTTGAGGCTATCATTAACTCTCTCTCTACTAGGGCAAATAACATAACTCATCTATTCTTTTCTTTTTCAAAATTTCTAATCAAAACCCTAATTCCAAGACTCAAATTCTATTCAAATCGATCTCGTCAATTCATCAAAGGCAAAGATTCAAGGACATTTGGTGCTTCCATAATTGGGGCATCTTATATTGTTCTTGATTTGAGATAATCTTGCATCACCCTACTCAAGGCAAAAAGTCATTTTCATAATTCACCAGTTATTTCCTCTATCCATCATCAATCTAGCAACTCGATGTCATATATTTTTGCACCATATTATGTTTTCACACAAGGTGGTACAAAAAGGGGCATCTGTAGATACCTAAAAGTGTCACATTTGCAATGATTACTATTAATATTTAATAATGTGAGCAATTATTTTAATTAAGGAATTTCAAACTTATAAATTATTAATATTTCCTATTCTACCCCCTTTGACCTATTCTAGCCTCTATGACCCACTTTTACCCCTTCCTACGCCTAACTGTGGTCATCATGAGACCACCCCATTATTTTTAACTTTGGTTCACCTTAACTCTAGTTAGCATTTAATTCCCCTCTTTCCACCACTTTCCATGTGCATTCAATACATTTGGGTGAGGATTCCATCCACCCAGGCACATTAGTGAGAAATGCAAATTTGATGGGTGAGAAATCTCTCCATAAAGAGGGAATTAGTTAAGCATGTCATAATATTTCATGGCATGTCATGAGGTGTTATGACACATCATAAATCATCATAGTATGTCAAAGGTCAAACAAGGAAAGTTGTACATTTATCTACCCAAGTGGGGAATACCTAATATTCCTCTCTTAAGCATCCATGCCACATTTTCACTCCTCTTCCATTATCCCCACTCTCCTCCACCGATGGAAGACTTTACAAATAGGTCCTCATTTTCATTTTCATATGTGCACAAAAATATAATGAAACTCTACTCAAATTTTATTCAATTTTGTTGTGTTTTTGTTTGACATTGTGGTTGCAAGTTCACCACTTGGAGATATCTAATGCATCAACCATGGAGGATCTTGAGCTTGTTTACTAACATTATTTTTGCAGCCACACCCACAGTCAATATCCAATAGTGCACCGGATCTACAACAAAGACCTTGAAACAAATCTAGGAAGGATCAGATCCAAGATCAAAATCCTTTACTGGATAATAACCTCAATCACCCAAGGTGGTTAACCAATAGCATAACCACATAGGGTGGTTACCAAGAGTTTCAACCACCCAGGGTAGTTACCTATAAGCACAACTACATAGGGCGATTACCTAAAGATCCAACCACCATGACCAATTGAGCTTCAAGGTAAACATCAACTCCATACCGATCACAAACTACACGAAAAGGTAAATTAGGTATTTTTCAAGGCTTTGTATTCATTTCATATAATTTTATAACTTTTGCATTCAATTTTATAAGATTTTGTAATGTTTTAGTCACTTTTTATAACCTTCATGGTTTTGGGCCTCATCTCGAAAGGCCTCGCATATGTTATTGATGTTGTCATTGTGAGCTTGTGTGTAGGTATTGGATATGCATGGAAGCCTGGGAGGTTAAATAGTGTGTCTTCTAAACCCTCCCACAACTCACTGTGCACTCAAGAAAATAAATTATGACACCATAGATCTTACTTGTAAAATAAAATACTTCATTTTGAGAGGTCGATTGTAATCGAAAAGACCGATTTGTAAAAGACATAGTTTATCAATATCAATATTAATTGCAAATATATTTTTGTATACTTTTAATTATTATGGTGTATTTCATCTTTCACACAAATGGATACAAATTAAATTGTAGGGGGTCTATTTATACTTTGGCCCTGGTAGTTATCAAAACTAACATGACAAAACTACCAGAACTACCTTTTCTAAACAACCTTAATCAAAATGCTAATTAACATAAATGTTAATTGTTTACAATGACGGTTGCATTTACATTATGTCCGAATTTACAATTATTTAATTTTACCACATTATATTTTATTTTTATCGTATTACATGACATTTTATTTGGTGCAAAACATGTAGATCTTTTTACAAATAATTTCACTTTTACTTAGTGTTGTTATCTACAATCATGAGTAGAATTAATCATGCATGATCTTTAGGATGAGATGGCACCAATTAAATTTTTCAACACGTTCTATGTCAGACCTTAAGTGGTTATGAGAGCAGGATCTTCAATAATTCTCAGGTGGAGTGGCTACCACTTTTTGGATCTAACAATTGCCATGTGTCTTAACTACTCTTTTTAGATGTTTTGGGTGCCTTTCATGCAAAAGTCTTCCAATACATGATGCTTCTACTACCTTTATTTATTGTAAGCACATCAAACATTTTGAGTGATGAGATCATCTTTTTGTTGAGAAGATCCGGTCTAGGATACCACATCCTTCGACTCACACTTTAGGCAACTCTTTGTAGGCCTTTTACTAGGCTAAAACTTTTGGAATTCATGTTGATGTCATTGTTTTGAAATTCTCAACTTGCTTGCTTCCAAAATGCTCAATAGGATTTTACACTGTGCTAGAGATTTTGGAGTGTGTTGCTGATGTCATTGCCAAAGAGCTTTGACTTACCTTCGTCTAGTATTTTTGTTTATTCTCTTATTGTTGAAATGGAGATTTTATAATGTCTTATTATTATAAGGCTTAGGTTTGGATAACTAAACCATCCTTAAATAATTTTAAAGTCTAGAATTGCTTTTATTAAGCTTACAAAATAAAATGTTTGAAAGAATTATAGGTCTGAACAAGTTTTTCAAGTTTGGATGTTAGCCAAAATTCCTTTTACTACCTTATTGAGCCTCTCCCACTCCAACACATATCTTTTTTTGTTGTTGACCTACTCCTTGCTTCATTTGATACTCCAAAGTTTCCCTTTAAACTAGGATCATCGATCTTATTTTAGCAACTATGTCTGAGCTATTCTCTTTGATTGATTCTCAACCAATTTGCACCATTTTTTCTTACTTGTCAAGAATTTCTAAGGGAATATAATCTTCATATGGACCAACTAGCCCATATGATTTACAGAGGTTCCACATCTTGAATTTATCAAGTAGTTTCTATTTTTATAAATCGTTAAGAAATATGAGCTCTTCTTGTTAATCCTTTGATTAGACATCTCAAGCTCTTCTCCTTCCCCTATTATTGGTTGGTTTTATCCCATTTGTCAATGTTGTCTTATAAGTGACTAGTTGAATAGCCATTACACACCCCATCATATGTTTAATATGATTTAGTCTATGAATCCATCCTTTGGTAGTCATTGTACGGGGTGAAACCCTACCAAAAATGGATCCCTTTTTACTATCACCAAAAATGCTCTAGGGATCCTACCAATGGTACAATCTAGCTTAGTTGTCACCAAGAAGGCTATGAGTTGTTGCTCTTCTAGTCAAGTTGGTTATTGTGGCCTCATGGCATATGGAGCTTAAAACTTGTATTGAGTTTGTGATAGAGGCTTTCTTTTGTCATCACCCTTTGCATATTATGAGTGCTTGCTATTTGATACATTTATGGAGCCTTGAGTCCTCTCATTTTGCTTTTCTTCAATATTAGCACTGATCAATAGTCTTACTCAAAATTATATTCTCTAACAATATTTTCTTAATGTAGTGAAATTTCATTAGAGCTTTGGTGACTCATTAAGGATCTTCTACTTGCAAGGGATAAGGAATCCATAAATAAAGGCCTTATCTATTAGGCATGGACTTTATATGGGAAAATCTAGAGCTTGAGTGTATAATTGAAGGATATTGTTCTTGGAGGGTAGCTTTGCTTGGGGATTTGTGAAATACTTGAAAGGAAAAAGTTCCTTTTATAGAAATTTCCTACTTGTAGGACCACTAAATTCACTTCACTCTGCTAGTTATATTCTCATTAATTTCTCTTTTAGAAATATGATTTGGAAAGACTTCACTTGTGTACGGGAGTGGCAAATATGTCACCATTTACATTTTCATCTCATGATAAATTATGGTGGCTATCATTTTATCCATCAAACTATTTTAATTTGCTAATGATACTCCTGAGAGAGCTACTCTTTAGTTGTATTCTAGCTCTTGGATATTCCTAATTTATGTGAATTTGACACTTCAAACATAACATCGATCTCATCCATTTGTTGTAATTTTGGATAATTTATTTCCTATAAAATTTAGATAACATATCAAAAGATTTTTTTTGTCACGAGACTTTTAATTTCTCTTGCTATGTGTTTCGGATACTGTCCATTTATCAGGATTGGTAAGGTCCTACCTTTAGCTATAGTCAAGAGTTGGACTCATACACTATGATTTTTTGAGATGGTCCAAACTAGAGAGAATAGTCTGGATCAATGGAAAACCCTTCTTTTAAGACAACGTGTCCCAATAATTTTCCCTCATGGAATACAAATATGGGTTTCTTGGGATTCAAAGAGATTTTTAACTGATAATATTTTCCAAATATTAGACTTAAATGAGTTATATGTTGATTCTTGTCATAAGAGAACAATGGCATATCATCTAAGTAGATGAAAATTATCTTGTTTACAAGCTCTCCAAAAGCAAGGTCCATAACTCTTTGGAAGGTAAGTCCTAACATTGGACAGACTTAATGACATTCTCTGATAAGAAAACATTCATCACTTTTATATTGGTCTTAGTCCTTTACCCATATCTAATTGAAACCAAAAAGTCTTTCCAATAGGAAATATTTTAGCTCTAGCCACTTTTTAAAATATTTGATCTATTTTATGGCAAATTATAATGGTCCTTAAATGAAGCTTTATTTAAGTTTTGAAAGTCAACACACAACTAGATTTCACCATTTTTATTTTGGACTAAAACTGGATTTATCACCCACATGTAATGATTGAGAAGGTATATAATATTTGTGTTTAGTAGATTCAACAGTTCTTGCTTCATCGGGGATTCTATCTTGGGATTTATCAATCTTTGATTTTGTTAGAAAGGCTTTATGTTTGTAAGCAACTCAATAGTATGCTATATGACCTACTTGTCATATACATTAAGATCATCATAGCTTTAGTCTATTACATCTCCAAATATAATTTGATATCTCCATGGATGCTAGATGAGGTTTCACAACTTGAATTTATCAAGTAGCTTTTGTTTCTATAGTTTGCTAAGAAATATGAGCTCTTCTTATTGATCCTTTGAATGGATACCTCAGGATTTTATCCTTTCCCTATGGTTGCTTGGTCTTATCCCTTGGGGTCCTTTTATAGTGTTGTCCTATAAGTCACTAGTTGGAGATCCATTGCACCCCCTAATCTTATTTGGGAGATGGTTTGATCTATGAATCCATCCTTCAATTGTATGGGATAAAACCCTACCAATAGTGGAGCCCTTTTCACTATCATTGAAAAGGGTCTAGGTCTACTACCAATGGCATGGTATGGATTAGTTATCACCAAGGAGGGTATGAATCATTGCCCTTCTAGTTAGGTTGGTTGGTGTGACCTCATGGCATATGGATCTTAAGACTTACTTTGAGTTTGTAACAAAGGCTTTATTTTGTTATCACCCTTTGTGTCTTCTTAGTGCTTGTTATTTGATAGATTGAGGGAGCCTTAGGTCCTCTCATTTTGCTTTTCTTAAAATTAGCACTGATCGACAATGTTATTCAAAATTATACCCTTTGATAGGATTTTCCTAGTGTAGTGAAATTTCATTACAAAAGGTATTCCAAATCTCATGATTAATTCTTCGTAAAAGAATCAAGTTGTGTTCTTTGCATAATTGTCTAGAAATGCTTTTACCTCTATCCATTTTTTTAAGAAATATGTTGCCACCACTATGTATCAACACTTCCTTCTATATCTTGTTCATAGAGGTCCCATAAAATCAAGATCCCATCTCTCAAATAGCTCATGTGATTGTGATGGGTGTAATGGCATGAAATCCTTTTTCAATGGCTTCCTAGCTTGTTGGCACATATTGCATGCCTTGAAAAACTCATTTATATCATGATAGAGGGTGGGCCACCAAATCACCTTCTTGACCATTGTATTTGGTCCCATGTGCCATCCTAAAAACCCTTCATGAACTTCCTTTAGCATTATGTTGACTTCCTCTTTCATTATGGATCTTCTCAAAATTCCATCAAGTACCATATTATAAAACAAGCTATCAACTGAAAAGATGCTGACTTGATGAAGATTTTATTTCTTTCTATTGTTAGTATCTTTATTGGTAGATCTCCCCTCGATAAGTATTCTTTGATCAACTTGTACCACAACAGTATCACATTGATTACAAATAGTTGAGCATTAAGAAACCCATTTAATACTCATTTCTTCATAGATTCTCCTAAGTGAATCCTCAATAAATGATCTGCTATCACATGTTTCTTTCTAGGCCTGACCACTACTTTAAATGAAAACTCTTATAACATGATTAACCACTTGCTAACTTATCCGTGAATAGTCAATTTTTCTATAAAGTACAACAACACTTGATGATCCACATAAAAATCAAAAGGGTTGGCTAGTAGATAGTGTCTAAACTTTTATTTTGCATGGAACATCCCTAATGCATCCCTTTCTATGATGCTATAATTCTTCTCTAGTCTAGAAAATAACTGATTAGAAAAAGAAATAGGCTAATCGAATCCAAATTGTTCCTCTTGGGCCAATGCACATCCAATCATAAAATTAGATGCATATACATGGACATGAAATTTTTTATTCCAATATAAAAATTCTAGAATGGGAATACACACCAATTTTACCTTCAATTCCTTAAAGATATTATGATATTCCTTCGTCCATAAAAAAGGAATGTTATTGCATGTTAAGGCTGGTGGATTTTGAAGCCTCAATATTAATGTAAACTCATAGGATAATATTCACAGGATCAAATATATGATATAAAAAATAATAATATGAGCCAACTAATATGTAAATAAAGGCTTATAATAAATCAACTAACATTCATTAATAAACAAAAATATGAATGTAATAGCCTGAATCATACATGTACAAAGTATATAGCACAACTTACAATATTAGTTGCTCAAATGTATGCAAACTTTATTACTCCTATTTCTATTACAAATGTATCATAAAACTATCATACAATGATAACGCTTTCTATTCTCTCTATGTAGAAAATATAGGCAATGTTTGTTATACTAGCTATATCCTCTATGGAGTAATATATAGCCATAGTAGGATGACTCTTTGTATGCTTGACTCTTCCTTTCCATATGCCAAGTATCATGACTCTTGGCTTCTCTATTTGACACTTGCATACACATGACTCTATCTTGTATGCACACTTGGACATGACTCTTCACATAGCACTTCCTAATCTAAGAATATTTGTGCACACTTACATATAAGACACATGTGCACATACACACACATAACACTTGCACACTTGTTTACATGACACTTGTGCATTTTTTACACGTTATTACATTACATAAAATATTTACTCACACTCTAATCTAAGACACAATCCTAATCTAATATTTACAAGATGTACCATGAGGGTACATTAGCATGTACCAAATAATATAATATTCTCCAACAAAGGTATCCAATGGGTTAGATACCTGGGCGGGGTTCTTGATAAACCTTTTGTAGTACCCGATCATACCTAGAAATGATTTTAATGAGCTCATATCATATGGCTCCTCCATGTTCATCATGATGCAAATTTTATCAAGATTCATCTTCAACCCCTCTCTACTCACTACATGTCCCAATAACTTTCCATATGGTACCAACAACTTACACTTCTTTGGATTCAATGCCAAATGAGCATTCATGCATAGCCTCATGCATTCCTCCAATGCCTTCAAATGCTCATCTTTCCTCCGATACAAAGACTAGTCATCCAATAAATTTTTTAATTTTCCAATGGTTATTTGCTCGAATATATAGAGAATAATTCTCTAAAACATGGTTAGGGCATTACACAGACCAAATGACATTCTATTGTATTCAAAAATATTATTCTTTACAATGCATATTTTTTTCAACTTGTCTTCCTTGGTAATGCTATTAGGACCCCATCCTAAAATTATGAAATATTTCTCATATTAATATGTAATTACCTCTTTCCAATGTGGGGAATCCATTATAATGATATTTTGTAATGGTATGTCGTAATTGAGGCACCTAAACAAGGGCCATTTCATGTAATTGTTATCAAGAATGTAATTGTTGTTTGGTAGAAGATTCTAGCTCGAGTGATACTTTGCATGTAAGCCAAATCTTAAGCATTAGGTTAGGGTTTCATAGAGTGTATCTTTAAAATAAAAGTACCTATAAATAAATGTATATTTTTGCATATTGAATGAAAGTATTAAAAAATGTTGCCCCCTCGTGTTTGTGAGATTATTATATATTTGCATTTACCTTTTGCATTACAATATTCTATTCATGAAATTTTACTTTTATTGTATTATTTATGTGAATGTGTTTACTTTGACTATAAGGTTCCTAACAAGTGGTATCAGAGCACTTTCCAAGGCCATGTTTCATTGCGACAACAATAGTTCTTGCCCTTCCATTTCAACTGCTAGGTATAGAATTTTCATGTTTTCATTTTTGTACCTATTTTCTTATTAAAAAAAATCCACTTTTCTACATTAGTTTATTAGGTTAGAAACCCTATGCTAGGGGTTTAAAAATATCACAAATGATTTTTCATTATTGGCTAAGCTAGATTACCCATAAAGCATTTAGTGAAGTGAGGGGCAATCGGGCTCTAATACCTAGGCCTCAGACAAAACCCACATATGAAATTGAGATCCCATGTATCTTTAGGTATATCAAGATACCCCCTAGGATTAGGATAAACCCTTAGACTTAGGAATATTTTTGACCATGTATTCTCCATAGTTAACTAGACACAACATCTAGGAATATCATCCTCTTGTATTTTTAGAGACAAGTAGTGTGCTCTAGGGTATGCATGAGTTCCTCCTTGATTAGTGGTCTAAAATATTTGTCCAAGAACTATCATTCATCATTTTTGTATAACAGAGGGCCTATGGGTAGTACACACATATTGGTTGAGTGCCTTATTTATGTTTATCTTGCATCTCAAAAAACATCACAAAAATGAGCGTACTAAGGAAACTACACTATTCCAAAATTAACTGAACGTAAATAGTCAACAAAAAATTGGTGGTTAAAATAATAGTCATAACAAGGTTTGTTAATAATAGTTGGGTAGCACTCAGTAACAGTAAATATAGATTCTATTGGCATTGGTAAAAATTACTTGTAACACTTGAAAATCATAACAAACAAGAAATTTATTAGTTTTTAAAGTCAATTAAGACAATTGTCAAAGATTGTGAGCTATAGTGTTAGTGATAGAACAATGTTAGGCATAACAAAGTTAGTAATAGATAGTGCAGAGTATAGTAAGGGGTTGTAATATAAAATTCAAATTTTTTGAGCGAATTAAGCCTCCAAGAGAAAAATGGACAACACTTGAAGACAACACTCCCTAGAAAAAGAGTTTGAGGTGTCAAAAAATGTCATTATGAGACCTAGTCTATTGTGCTCATATTTTCGATTTGATCATTTTGAAATAAATCACCCAAACATTATTTCAGGCCTATTACTAAAAATAGTAACTTCTAGACTAATAATTTTATTTTTAGATGTTCATGGGAGTGGTTCAAATCATACCTAAATGGCTGGAGGAACTAGAGGACACCAAAAGGAGATTGAACAGAGAACCATTATGGAACAAATTTATGGTACATTTACTAATATTGGTGATGAATTTAAACAAACAAGGGAAGAAGTATCACTTATGAGAGGTGGACACCTTAGATCCAAAGCTGCATTTGAAGAAAAAATCCTAGAGGTTGATTATAAATTAAGGGAAGGCCCAAAGGTGTTTGAGCATCTTAATATTGAAAAACTAGGTGGTAGGTCAAGAAATAGTGAGAAAGGAGTCCATAAGGAGCAAGAAGGCTATCATTCTCTTTTTAATATAACTAAATTAGACTTTCCTCAGTTCAATGGAAAGGATGTTGAAAGGTGGTTATGTCAAGCATATTAGTTCTTCAAACTTTATAATGTATCTAAATATTTGTGGGTCACCATGGCATCTTTCACCTTTGAATTTGAAACCTTACAATGGTATCAATTGTATCAATGGTTATAAAACACAATTGCCAACCCTTCTTGGGAAGATTTTGAGTCATTCACTTGCTTTGCCCTAGTGAATATGAGGAATTTATAGGAGCCTTAAAAAAATTGAAACAAACCTCTACTATCTATAACTATTAGTCCCAATTTGAGAAACTGGTTGATAAGACAAAGGGGTTGAATGAAGGATATTTTTAGAGTTATTTTATTATTGGATTGAAATATAGTATCAAGGTTGAGGTAAAAATGTTCAAACTATAGTCTATGATGCAAAACATAGGATTGGAAATATTAGCAGAAGTAAAATTTTTGGTTCAAAGGAGACTAGCTAAATTTCCACAAGCCAAACCCGCATTTCCTTCCAAGTGCACACCCAATATTGGCAATATGTCTACCCCATTCAAGCGTTTGACTACGAAGGAAATGGATGTACGTTGAGCACAAGGATTATGTTATAATAATGATGAGAAGTATTCACTAGGGCATAAATGAACCCAAAAGAAATTATTTTTGTTGTATGTAGAGGAATCAATAAGCAGTGAACAACTTGATGAATAAGTAGAACCCCTAGAGGAACAACTTAAGGATGAGGGTGAAACACAAGAAGAACCATAACCAAAATTCTTTGTCCATGCACTTGCTAAATTTTCCACCCCTTAGATGAATAAGGTAGTAGTATTATTCAAATGGTAACGTCTTACAATTCTCATTGATTTAGGTTGTATGCATAATTTTGTTGATCCCCGAGTAGCCAAGCAATCAAATTATTACATACACACTTACAACTTCTTTGAGGTTATGGTGGAAAATGGTGGAAAATTACCTTGTAAGAGTAAATGATATAATATTAAGTTAAATAAAGGGGACTATGAACTAAAAATTGATATGTTTTCTCTTCAACTGGGAGAATGTGATGTGCTTGGAGCTCAATGGTTAGGTACCTTGGGAACAATAGTATGGAACTTTTAGAATTATGGATGTAGTTTTCACAGAAAGGGAGGTCCTACACTCTTCATGGTTCACCAATAGGATCTCCATAGATTATCAGTTTAAGCCATATGGAGAATTTAAAAAATATTCCCATGGGGTGGTAGCTCAATTTTTTGCAATTTAATATCAAACTTCAGTCGAAGATAAGCCCCAAGAATATTTCTAACTCATTATGACTAAGCATGATGTAGTTTTTGTGAAACTGATAGAATTACCTCCATGTCATTCCCATGATCATGCAATACCTTTGATACTTAATAATGTGCCACCTGATATCAGATATTTCTAGTATCCCTATGACCTTAAGTCAAAAGTTGAGAAATTAGTACAAGAATTACTATAATTAGGAGTTATTCGACCTAGTGATATTCCTTATTCTACTCCACTCCTATTGGGTCATGGTGATTGTGTATAGATTTTTGTGAGCTCAATAAGGTCACCATTAAGGATAAATTTTCTATTCTAGTGGTTGATGAATTATTGGATGAGATATATGGTGCAATGTTTTTCTCCAAGTTGGATCTTCATTTGGGCTATTATCAAATAAGGCTCAAGGAGGACGATATTTCCAAAACAACATTTTGAACTCATGAAGGCCATTATGAATTTTTTGTTATGCCATTTGGCCTAATGAATGTACCATCCATATTTTAGAGCCTCATGAATAATGTCTTCTACCCATTCCTTCACAAATTTATTCTAATTTACATTGATGATTTTTTTATTTATAGTTGCTCTTGGGAGGAGCAACTCAAATATTTGAATCAAACTATACAAATTTTATCTTAAAATAAAATTTATGTTAAGAGGTCTAAGTGTTCTTTTGGGATGACAACCGTGGAGTATTTAAGATATATTGTCACCAAATATGGAGTTAAAGTTAACCCTAAAAATATTCAAGCTATTCAATATTGGCAAAAGCCTCACACTCTCAAGGGACTTTGAGGATTTTGGACCTAATAGGTTATTGCTACAAATTTGTTAAAAACTATGGAAAAATTGCAACTCCTTTAAAAACTATGTTGAAAAAAAATTATTTTACTTGGTCAAACCTGGTGGAGAAGGCTTTCTTTGATTTAAAGCATGCTATGACAACCACCCTCATGTTAGCCATACCTAATTTTTCTAAATATTTTGTAATTGAAAGTGATGCTTTGGGAAATGGCATAGGCGTTTTGTTGATGCTTCAACTTTAATTTTTAAGGAGTTACTCTTGCTTGGTATTCTACATATCTTCTTCAATCACATCATGTGCTTCATGCCATCTCTCCTTCTCCATAATAGGGTTGAGGTACTAGTATACTATCTTCACTTGACCCCTTATGACTACAAGCACATCGTTCTCCTTTTGTTGTTGTCTTATTGGAGGCTCTTCAATGTCGATAAAATTGACATTCTACAAGTTTCCCAAGCTCAACTTCAACAGGTAATTTACATCCTTATAACTACTCAATCCACACCAACAACACATCAAGGTATTATTACTTTTGGAGTTGTCTCCAACTTCTTGATTATGAAAATTTCATGTGAGGTGCCCTCGCTCTTGAAATATTTGATACTTAATAATTGGTCTACCATCTACATCACATTTCAATCAAATCTTTCCTCCTTGCTATCATTTTTCTTATAATTGTATCCTACCTCAACAATTATTTTTGTATCCACCACTTATTGTTTCTTATCCATTATTTGACATACTACATTTTTTGTCCTTCACTTCCTATTGCACCACTATTTTTTGGTGCTATGATCTCCTTATATTAAATGGATAGTCTCCAATTGATGCCCTTTCACTTTGCAAATATTACAATAGGAGATATTTGGACAAGTAATATGTGTGTGTCCAAATATCTTATGATCTAAATACCAAATATCTTGTCTTTCCTTATTTTCTTCCTTTGCATATTTAGCCATTCCAGGTACTTCCTCATGGTCTATATTTCCATATGTAGGTCATCATAGTCACTATCTAAACTAGATTCCTTGTAGTGACTTAGGACTACTATTGTTTGCTTGGATTCACTCTCTAATATGATTGGTATATTGTATGCTTCTTTAAATATTGTCGGTGGAGATATCTTCATATTATTTTTGTATTTTGATAGAAATCCATCTAGGAACCATCATCTTTGTTGTCCATTTTTTGGTGTAACCTCCATCTTGTTAATGAGTTCCTTCAATCTTTTGTTATAGGATTTTATATCTTCACCCTTCTTCTATTTCATGTCATTGTTTTCTCTAATGATCTTGATGCCATCTCAAAGTCTTCTAAATTCTTGAATAAATTCTCTTATCACCACTTCCCATGTTGCAAAGGTTGGTATTTCATATTCTTTAGGCACCAATCCTTTATAATTCCATGTAATATCATTTGAAATAATCTTAACCATGATTGTTCATCTTTGATTTTTTTTGCTTACCATATGGTTACACATGTTCCAATATGACATTTTGGGTCTTCCTTCCTATCATCCAAAATGATGGGCACTTTTACTTGTCTGTAGCTACTGTAACTTATTACTTATTCGTCATAGGTGGCTACTATTCTTCGTGTGATTCTTCTTCACTTGGGTTTTCCTCATCTTGTACACTATCACTGGCAAAAAATCTTCAACTAATATCAACATTTCATGATCTCCTTTATGGAAATACATGCATTGGTTCTAGTATATTTTCCCAAACACTCTCCTATGGTTTCCTTTGCACATAATTTCCATCCTCTAGCCTCTCAAAAACTTCCTTGCTTTTGTGTTGATGTTTCCAGCCAATCAACATCATCTCCACATGTTCTCTCCATATTGGTGCTTCCACTTACATGAACATTGTGTATATTCTTTGCCTCGTATGCTCATGCACTACCTTAAACTTTCTCTATTGTTAGTAATAATATTTTCCACCTTTTGTGTGCTTCACTTAGATTCTCCTCTTTTTAAGGACTACAAAATATTCAACTACTAGCGCCTCAAGTTATGTTTCTCTAGACTACAGTACTTGGTTGGAAATGTTTTACTTAGCATCTCTTTTTTGAGAAATACTTGTACTTATCCTTATAGGAATTTGACTTTATCCATGACCTTGTCTTCCACATCCTCATGGTAATGAATCTATCATTAACCTCCCCATACTTCACATGTGCTAATTATTCTTCAATTGGATCTAATTTTGTTTTGATAATGATAACATCACCAAATATAACACAATGGCAAGAATTCCAAGGATGGAGGAATACGATGATACATTAGAGGCCAAAAATATAGTAGTCAATTCAATTTTGCTCATCATTCTACACTGGAATGGCATCAACACTTGAATCATATAAAGTGCTTGAATGAAAACTACTAGAATAACACTTGCTAGAATGGAAAGCACTAGAATGATATGCACTGGAATGATAGTGTGTTGGAATGGCCAAGTGCTAGAATGATACTTGCTAGAACAACAAGATCAACTCTATTAGAATGACAAGTGCTCTACAGTATTAAAATGACAACTTGAACTTGAATGACCATAGTTAATCTACTATAATAATATGACCAACACCACTGAAATGACAATGTTGGTAGTTCTACTTATATGGAATTTTAGACTACAACTCTCCTATTCCATGCTCGAATTGAAACAATGATACCTGCATAGAATACAACACACAACTATAAACTACCACTGGCAAGCATACTACACAAAGATTACACACACCATGAATAGAAGATGAGTCAACTGCATTACTCGATAGTAAAATATTATAGTCTTGTATAATGTATACACAATCTCTCTCCTATGCTCTACACACATTTGCATACATACTAAATTGCCTACACGTACATATGGTTTAACAATACACAACTCTAGTCTCTACCCAAATGCACAAATTATCCTATGCTTCCATATATCTAGTAGTTCCTAATGGTCTTAAATGAAGGATTAAGGTCTAATTATGCTTGTGTCTTGGTCATTACTAACAATATATTCAAGGACAGTGCATCATACAACTGTCTCCCCATTTAGATATTTCAATGACACCCTTAATGCATACTATAATCTATTATAATTTATCAAAAACATGTTTAAATTGCAATACATTATCATTTTATCTACATTTTTATTTTCATTTTCACATGCATTTGAATCACATTTACATTTACATTTCACTAATTTTCTTTTGAGGTCCAGAACCAATGCCTGCAACTTCAATATTTTGAATTTTTTGCAAAGACAACTAGAACATCATAGTAGCATCTAATATCAAATATCTCCTCATATATGCATTTTTCAGTGATAGAAAGCATTTAAGGTAGATTATAAGCCATTTTACCAAAAGATAAACTCTAGAAACAATTTTTTCAATTCAACAAACGATTCACTTCAAAATAGTAAAATCTCTTTAAGTCAGATCTGACAACTAATTTGTTAGGAAAATATTATTTCTCCCTCCCTCATGAGAAGAAAATTTGCTTGATTTTTGAAGCGGTTTACTTTGAGTGATTCACTTTAATCCCTTTTTATATAAAATTTGTCAAGGTCACAATTTGCTAGCAAATTTCCTAAAATTATAAGCGAACCACTTATATTTGTGAGTGAATTGTTGTATTTTGTAGGTGAAGTGTTCTACAAGAAAAAAACTTCTAAATTTTTTTCTAGGGAATCACTCAAAATTATAAATGAATCACTTTTTTTTGGAAGTGAGTCACTATATTTTGTAGGTGAATAGCTCCCAAAAAACTATTTTAATTTTATTAACTCCAAAAATGCTATTAGTGCATGTATATACACACAAGCATATGAATACATTCTCAAAGACTCAAAAATTAGGAATGAAAATTTATTGAAAAACATCATTGCATACCATTGAAGAAACATAAAAGAAAAAAGAAAAGAAAAAACCATTGCGTGGTTGCATCCAAAAGATAAGTTTGAGGAGATTACAATGTTTAATCTGGTTTTCTCTAAAAGAAAAATCACCATGGACAATACTTTTAGTCAAAGATTCACACCATTAGAAATGCGTTTGTTAGTCAAATAAATGGGTTAGTCATCAACTTTAGCAAACCGACCTTGGTCCAATATATATTTAACCTTAACACATAAAAATTCCTTTTAAGGTATACTTGTCAACGTACATAACCTCATACAAATTCCTTTACATTAGAATATGTACCTACCTCCAAATCAATAGTGGGGTTATCAAAATTTTATACCTCAATATCTTCTACCTTATTACACCATACTCATATCCTCTATACCACCCATATCCATATCTTGGTTATGTGATTTATTCCTAACCACCTATACATTAGGAATATGGCTAGTCTTCTCCTCAACAAAGTAGCCGAAGAGTACCTCCTTGGCCATAGAATCAACTTCTTAATTGGACCTACCAAGGACTATTAAATATAGTGGCATATTCCCATATTCTCTCAACAACTATGAAATTATTGTCTAGCTTTTATGGGAATGGAAACAATATGATACTTGATCACCTTAGTAAAATTTCAACACTCAAATCTATCCACCACATCTAGAAGGAAGATAAAATTATATATTTACTAATCTACTTTCCTTGTGATAAAGCTACTTTATGGTATAGGGGATTACCAAATAATTTAGTTATAAGATTGATATCAACTACAAAACCTTTCATGTGTAAATCTAATAGCATGTAAAATGTTTACTCTATTTTGTTTCAATTGAACAGAATTCAAAAGTACCCTTAAGAAAATATACATGATTTGAACACTAGATTTTTAAGAACCTTAAATTTAATCCCATAAAATGTTATGCCAAATGAAAAACAAGAATTACCATAATACATCAAGTTTTTACAATATGCCCTAGCTTTAATGGTGTGAAATGCTAACCATCATACACTAATGATAACTTTTGAAGAAGCATCTAGAGGAGAGGAAATCCTTATTCAAGTAAAAAAAACACCACCTACCTTGCTAATGGCTTATGCAAAACATATTACCTTAAACACTTCCACACATGATTCTATGCCTACTATTGTTTCTATTCCTAATCCTTAGCCAAATTTGCTAATAATTCTTCTCCATTGCCATACATTATTACTTGTCTTGACCTATTTCATATACAACTTTCAACTCTCTCTGCCTCATCTAATTCAAAAAATAATTTTATTATGGGTGAGATGTTGGAAGAAATAAAAACTTTGATAATCAAAACAATTATAAAAGGAACACAACAACCATAAATTTGGTAAACTTGAAATACCCCATACCTTACATAATATCAGGTTCCTTATCAAGGTACTAACCAAGAAGTAAGTGAAACTCATGATCATATGGTAAAAACTAATTTAGAGGTCGAGCCATCATGGTGTCTTCTATGTAATGATAGGTAAGAATCCATAGAATGTATGGAAGCCATTTTTCATTCTCAAATATTCTGTTATAATCAACAATACCATGCTATACAAGCCACCATATTAGGTCAATTAGTCTCTATAGTGAATTAGCTTACATACCAATAACTCCAAACCAACAATTAGTACCTACCTTACCTAACCCCAATAATTCCATGTTGGCCAAGTTTAGCATTATAGAAATAGATGAAGATAACATTTGAATATGACATCACATGCACTAATTTTACAAGGCATTGAGACTAGGGATAAGAGGAAATATTTTGAAGAGAAAACAACTAAGAAGTATACTAAAGCAAGTAAAGGTATTGCAATTTTAAGGAGAGGAATGTCACATTACATTTAAATGATAAAGGGACAATAACATAATAATAGAAGGAACATAAGCAAATGGAAAGTGTAAAATAGGATTCCACAAGTATACCTTAGAAGTAAAGAGGAGAGACATAAGCCAACAAGGATAAATAAATAGATAAATAAAAAGCTCTCAAAATAGATAGAAGAAACATAGGAGGAATAAAATCTATATAAAAAAGTATAAAGAAAGAAGTTAGATTCAAGAAGAGGCTGAATGATAACTAAAATATCCCTCTCTCATTGGCAATGGTTGTGTGATAACTACAAGGTAATATCAAAAGTTCATCACACAAAGTGAGAGTACTTTTATGAAATTCAAGTTTAATATCATGGAGGAAATAAAAAAGATACTTGCTAAAGTAAGTATACTAGAAGCATTAGCTCTATCTAGGTAGTAATATTTTCTCTAGGAGGATTTGAAAGAGCAATAAAGGAGTTATGCTATGGTCAAAACTTGCTCTAACCAATTTAGCTGATCAAAAAAAATTATGGTAGAAAATCCAATAGATATTCAAGTTAATGCATTTATGTAATTGATATATTAAATACCCAAATCCCAAGATATTAAAATCGCCCTTGTTTTATGTGACCCTTAAAATTGAAAACTACATACTAAGGGGTTGGCTTGGTCTAGCATGATGGGTAGATGAATTGTTGTATTATTTTGCTTTATCCCGCCTAAAATTATTTTGTGGAAACAAACTAATTAGGTTTGGCCCCACCTAGCATGCTAAAAAATCTTGGTCTAAAATCTTTCTAAGTGGATGAGATGCACCCCCAAATTCTTGTACAACGTTCACCTATGCCCAACTTCTCCTAGGAGGCATTAATGTCGATTTAGATATATACAAATTCCAAAAGAGGTCTCCATGGATAGAATGTTATAATTTGGTGTGACCATATGACCCAATAAAAAATAAAAACCATAGAGTGAAGTCAGTTGATAGAAGATATTAAAGAACAAAATTAATGATCAGATTACAAGGTTCAAGAATGGTAGATTTTTGGTTGTGAGTGGGGTACATAGAAGGACTTTCCCAATAATGAAGATATTCAATGTGAAAATAACTTTTATGAGTATACCAAGTGGCTATCTGAACATAAGGGAGAGGAAAATTCAGTCTTGATATTAGAAGAAGAAGAATATGATGATGAAGAACATACCTCCAAAGAGGAAGAGGAGACCAAAAAGTAGGTTTTGACCCAAAGCCAACACATTATCATGAACATAGAGTTAGAAGAAGACCCAACTTCTAAAGAAATGCTTGGATATAGAATTTAGAGAAGTATGAGAGAAGCGATCCAAGGCAAATGCCATCTAATAGAAGAAATATAAATGTGGTGATAGGGCATTCCTCTAGTTACAACATAAGAACTACAATTTTAACACTAAGTTGGGGTAGATATGATGCAAAGGATAGACTACATTGGAGGAGGTATGGACCCAACTGGGTCTAGAATAAGTTAGCATATTCAATCCAAAAAAAATCAAGAGATGGCCAAGAGAAGAAATTCTCCATCAAGCTAGTAGGAGACAACCACAAAAGACCAAGATACAATAGGTAAATCTAGAAGCTTATGGATTAACAATAACAACCCAACATATCAATATGGTAACTAAGGAAAAAATCTCAAAAGTGCAAGGCACAAGTATGGTATCCATACCTACTCTTTTCTCCACCAACCCTTATCCACCTTAGCATTCCTTCCCACAATAATTTCCACCTCCACAAATTCCTTCACTTGATAAAAGTATAACTTCTACCACTCCCATACCCAATAATTAGCAAACTCCCAAAGGCTCAAAACCTCAAAACCTTGTAGATACTTGTATCCTACCTCAAAATTATCCCTTATACTTATTCCCTATCTTCTAATCAGCCTGGGTTTCATCTCCTATTTATAGTAACCCATATTAAAATATCACAAAGCAGTTCCAACTAGGTAAAACCAATTTCAAAAAATAGATAGAAGAAATACCACCTAAAAAGGAGACAAAAAAAGCACCACCTAGAGTGGTCACCATTGTGTATCCAATTAACAATAAGTAGATAAGAGCAGTCTATATCCCAAAATTCACTAAACCTGCCTCAAAGATGACAACATTTGATTATGACATGATATTGTAGGAAGTGGACATATTTGAGGTCCTGTTAGAAGACATAACTCAAACTCTCTAGTACATTATATTATCAAGGATCTATATTTGAAGTAAAGTACAAAACAAAAAAGGATAGGAAAGATAACTTAGGTAAAGCACCTAATAAAAAGAGAATTGAGAATACACCCATACAAAAGAAGGTCAAACAACTACAACAAAAATTGGGTGGAGCCCAACTCTAGAGCAACTACAATAGGAAGATGAAAGAATATTATATATAGAAGAACAACTACATTAGAAGGATATAAGACTCTATGAACAATAAGAACAACAATGGAAAGAGTAAACATCACTCTATATTCATGAGGAACACGTGAAGAAGTTACAATTTGAGCTAGAAGAAGAAAATAAGAAAGTACAAGCTCCCAATTTCTTCTAAGAGGTATTAATGTAAATTAGAAGAGAAAATTGGAATAAAATCATTGATGCAACCATGCAAATATTTTTAGTTGTGGGTTACTTAATATACAACCCATAGATCACCAAATAGGCTCAGACCAACTTCAATAAAATACATGAAAATACAACTGACAAGGTAGAGTTAGTAAAAGCAATTATCAAAATTTTGAAGAATAGATCAAATCCTTGATTATCAGCATTTGACAACAAGCACTTAAATAAAGTTGAATACTATGCAAATAAAATGGTAAAAAGCTATCAATTGGGGAAACAAGGAGGTGATTTGATTATTGAATTGAGTAGAAAAGATAATAAAATAATGCTCTTGGTTCGATAACTTATGGATTTTAGTTTCCTAAGATTTTGGGATGACATGTGTAAGTTTTGCACTCAAGAGTAGCTTAGAGCCCAACTAGAGCTTATTGCCAATTATGAAATGGAATTCAACTTCTGGATTGATCTAATCAAATAAGATCAACTATTTACATTTTTCAATGGGGTGGATACAATACACACAAGAATCCAAGAGTTGGCCCAAAGATATAAAAATCCATTTTTTAAGAAGACCTTCCACTTGAAAGATACCCTACACAAGGTCATAATAGTTTTTCTTCTCACAAAAAAGGATTGGGATCAAGCCTACCAAGTATTGTGACTCTTGAGGGATTCCTCAACTAATTAGAAATTTAGCAAAGAGCAACAAGGGATACCAAAAAAAGCAATTATACAAACACAAAAAGAATAGGGTGAAACTACTAAAACATCAGTGATTGATATTGCTAAAGTTGAAAGTTGATAGATGACATGTGGTATAGAAGTACAAGAAGAGAAAAGTAGATGTGTTAAAACTGTCAACCTTAATGCCCTAGTACTTAAGTTATAAAAGCAAGCACATGATAGCCAAATAGTAAGGTCATGCTAGAAAAATATAATTGGTTAAGAAAAAGGGAAAGAAAGTACACAATTTTGTTTGGCAATGCCAGCTTTGATAAAATCCTTATCTAATTAAGATTCTAGTTATTATCGCTTTCTACTAAGGCTATAAAATGATATGTGAGTCTATATATTGAACTACAACTTTAGTTTGGATTGGTTATGTATAAGAAACCATGCATACTTCAAAAGTACTTGAGCACCTTGTAGCTATTTATAATTTTGAGAAAAGTTACCTTTACAATTTTGTTAAAAAGAAGATAGTAGGAAGCACTGCTGGGACCTCGAGTGCTTATAAAATATACCTAATGTGGTTTGACTTCATCTGAAGTGGTCCTCAACCACCACATAGTATACTTAGATGAGCTCTAGTTTTGTAGAAAGTACCTCCAGTTAGGTATCTCTCTTCCTTTTGCCATTTCTTCCTCTTCTCATATCTTCCTCCACCCTTTTCCTCTACTTTCCTTTTCCTTGCATCCTCTTCACCATTATTAGCCTTACCATATTCTTGCACTTATTTCATAGTCTCCCCTTTTAGTTATCTACCATATTTCTCGCTTCTTATTCTTTTCCTCTATATTCTATGGATAATTTTAAATTTTATAGGCAAAAGGGATGTAATCTTAGTAGGGACATCTTCTAACACATGCTTTGAAAACCCTACCACAACTATAGAATCCATGTCCATTCAATCCCACAAGTAATTTTCCTCATCATATATCAAAGTGTACCATAGTTCTTCTGCCTCCTAAACCTATGATTTCTTTCAGCTTATCTTCTAGCTCCTTTTTCTCCTTGTGACTCCATACCCAATGGATAAGGCTATATGGGTTCTCTATTTCTACAGGAAGAACCCCAAAAAGTGTTAGATTTTGATACAACATACAATGGGATATAGAATTCACAAGATTTAGAATAATAAGAAAGAAATAAAATCTGTGAGATAACTGAAATATGCTATAAATAGAAATGATGAAAATGAGTACAATAGTAGCTATGGAGGAAATGAACACTCCATGATACAAGCTAATGCTCAATGAATGAGCTATGAGCTTATAGCTCATACACACTATACTATTGTCTATCCTACACCACCATAGTCCTACACTATTGTCTTATCTCTTCTATATCTATGGCCCTTTATATAGGAAGATAAGTTCCTAGGCCAACACTCTATCTAGTTGTACAAGTGGACATCTTGCACATTACAACTTGCACATTGACACTTGTGCATTTATTACATTGAATGAAGCAACTAGATAACTTCCCCCTAAATTAATCTAATGTCCTAAGTATGTACCAAGGAAGGTACATTTACATGATCCAAATAATGTAATATAAGCTATTTCTAACAAAAAGGCACCAATAATGTGGATCAATGCAATAGCCCATATATGAAGCATTGCTTCTAGAGTAAGACTTGCTACAGTAAGTCAATGGATATCAGGATGTAAGGAAATAAGACAAGTGGATGCTCAAAAATACCTTTCCAGGCCCAAGATTTGGCTAAGGCAAGAAAATTCTAACATTTTACGACATTGTTAGACTCAAAATTTTGCTAAGTCAAAAGACAAAGGTGAAAAAGGGCTAGACTTTTAAAATGTTGATGTCATCCTAAAGAATGTAAAATTCCAGCAAGGGAGAGAGCTTGGACTAGAAAAAATGATAGACTTTCAAGGCATTGATGTCATCAAAATGGGCAAAAAAGTATGATATTTTACCACATTGTCGAACTCTAAATTTTCTAAGTCAAAATATTGAGGTGGAAAAGGACCAAAGTTTTGAAACACTGATGTCATAATAAAGGGCAAAAAATGTTGGCATAACAAAGAGCCCAAAGTGGAAAAATGCCCAAATTTTGAGAGGCTAACATCATTTGAAAATTGAAAGAACTCCAACCTAATATATGAAGTCCTGCAAAAAAGCAAACAACCTGATAATACATTTAAATCCCAACAATGAATAAAGAAGATTCTAGACTTGTCCCTTTCAACTAAAATCATCCTTATCAAAACTAAAAATAGCCTAAACACTCCTCAACCATATATCTATCCCCAGAAAACTATCCCAATGAGCAAGCATAGTGGCAAAAAGTAAACCTATCAAAAGCCTACTTGAAATTTGTAGGAGACACATAGATGCCAAGCTCGTGGAGGAAAGTAGGACTGGTCACAACAATAAAATAAAATCAAAATAGTTAAGCTAAGTTGAGTTGGAAAGTGAAGCCCATGCCTTGCACTCACCCTTATCAAGCCTGCAAATGTTCCTTGTGTAATTATTAGAGCTAATAGAAAGAAGATGTAATCTTATAAATAGATCAAAATACCTCAAAATGAGGGTGGGCTCTTTAGTGTCTACTTTTTTGTTCCATGTAATTGTTGCTTCATATTCAATACAATCAAATGTAATCTGGTCTTTGTCAAGGAGAGTTGTAGGTTTTAATGTGTCTGTGAGTTGTTCATCTTTATGCATTTCTTTCTATGCTTTATAGATAGAAAATTTTGTTAGACGAATTCTCTAGTTGCTAGATTGTTGTCTGGATTGCTCTCATAAAAATATTAGAATGTTATAGGATACATAATATGGATTCAATGAATTAAAAGCTATAATGCTTTTATGAATTATTGGTCTATTAGAATTTGCATTAATTTGAATGTAAAAGGTACTTATGTGGTATATTTTAGTGCTATTAGCTAAATTCTAGCCACCTTTAGATTGAATATCTAACACATCCTTTCCTAACCCTTGTATTTCTCACTTTCTTCTTAAGCATCTCCTTTAATTTTTTTAGTATTTCAAGGAACCAACCTTCAATAGAGGTTGAGCTTAGGAGAAATGCTAGTCATCTAATCTTGACTGTAGTCTAGAGTGCATCTCATATACAAGGTATATTTCAGATAAATATGCCCTAGACTTTAGTCAATATTGGATGGCTAAGATTTCTCCTAAGATCAACCTCTAGAGAGGGTCAGTTCCTTAAAATGATGCATAAATTAAAGAATATGCTTAATAATAAATTAATAAATACAAGGATTAGAAAATGATGTGATGGGTTAGAGATTTAATCTATAGGTGGTTGAGATTCAACTAACAACATTGAAATATACCTTATAAGTACCTTTCACATTCAACTTAATGAAAATCCTAACAGATCGATAATTCATAAAAGCATTACAAGTTTATAATTCATTGATTCTATATTATATGTATCCTATAGTATTCCAAGGTCTTCATAAAATAAATCCAAACAATGATCCAAAAACTAGAGAATTCATTTAATAATTTTTTCTATTAATTAAGCATAGAAAGAAATGCATAAAGATAGACAACTTACATACACATTACTCGACAAAGGCCAAACAAAATTTGATTGTATTGAATATGAAGAAACAATTACATAGAATAAACAAGCATACACTAAAAATCCCACCCTCATTTTGGGTTATGTTGAGCTATTTATAAGATTACATCTTATTTTTGTTGGCTCTAACCATTACACAAAGATTGTTTGCAAGCTTGATAGGGGTGAGTGTAGGGCATGAGCATTACTTTCCAACTCAACTCAACTTAACTATTTTGATTTTGTTGTGTTGATGTGGCCAATCTTGATTTTCTCCATGATCTTGGCATCCACATGTCTCCTGCAAGTTTTGAGTAGCTTTTGACAGGTTTACTTTTTGCCACTATGCTTGCTCATTGGGCCAATTGTTTATCGATAAATGTATAGTTGAGGAGTGTCTAGACTATTTGGCATTTTTACAAGGATGATTTTGGATGAAAAGGATAGGTATAGACTTTTCTTTAGTCACTAACATGGTTAGATGCTTTGTCAAGCCTTCTACCTTTCAACGGGGCTTCACAACTTAGGCCAAAGTTCTTTTAATGTTCAAATGATGTCATCCTTTCAAAAGTTTGGTATTTTTCCACTCTAAGCTCTATACTATGTCAAAATTTTCTCTCTTGTGATGATGTCAACACCTTAAAAGTCCAACATTTGTCCATGTGAAGCTATTTGCCTTGCAAGACTTTTGCTTTCTTCAGGATGAAATCAACGTTTCAAAAGTCCATCCCTTTTTCACCTTAGTCTTTGACTTAGCAAAATTTTGACTCTAGCAATGTGGAAAAATGTTAAAAAAATTTTGACTTAGCCAACTCTTAGATCCAAAAAGGTATTTTTGAGAATTTGACTATCTTATTTTATTTCAACCTGACGTTAATTGACTTACTATAGCAAAGTCTTACTCTAGCAACAATGCTTCATATGAGGGCTATTGCATTAACCCACAAGACACATCTCATATACTAGGCAATTTTTTTATATCAAGAGTTTTTGGCACACCCGTTGGGACACAAATCTCACCTCCATGATTAGAATTTAACTCTATTACCTAATTAAATAGGACCCTAGTTAAGTTTTATTTTCCAAGATTGAACAAAACCTATCACATAGTGATTCTATTTAAAATGGGAATTAGTCAATAAGAACCTCACTACCATCTAATTCAAAGGCTTATGATCACAAGATCAATAATTAAAAAGCTTAAACAACCTTTATAATACCTTGAGTTGTTAGCCTTTAGATCCAGAAGAAATAGATCCCCATCTCCTTCCCAATCTTCTTCTATAGAAAGCATAGACTCCACATACTTCGGTTCTCAAGAATTCTCTAACTTCACTAGCTTAGAAGATATGTCCAGACAAAATATTCTTGGATGGAACAATATCAAACCACTTAATTTAGTAAATTTTAATGATATTCCCCAAGCAACACAAAGCTTTACTGACCTGTGATGGTATTGAGAAGATGACATATGAACATTGCCAAGATGTGGCTACTTTTGCCATTATTCATAAAATCCATAATGAATATTTTATGGTGAGACTCCTTGCACTCTCATTTAAAGGGAAGATATCACACTGGTATCAAACTCTTGACAATGGGAGCATCCCCTCTTAGGCTAAACTTGTAGGGGTATTTATTCAAGAATTTAATGAACTAGAAAACCCATTTTCATTGTTTACATGATTTACTACTATTCAGAGACATCACCAAGAAGCTATTATAGACTTCAACATTAGGTTCAATAGAACCTAGAGAAGAATTCCCTAAGATATTAGATCATCAGGTCCTCAAGCATACATTTATTATCCTTTGCTTTCACCCCATATTTAGATCTACAAATACAATAATCAAATGTAATAACATTCCCACAAGTCTACCAAGATGCAATAGCTATAGATAATTATCTACTCTATAGGAAAACTCCCACCTAGAGTTGTAATGCTATACCTCCCAAACCTTTTCTAGCCTATGCAGCAAAACAAACCTTTTGTCACTCTCATACCTCCATTAGCCACAATTTCTACTCCTAAGGCTTTAGCGCATCCTTTGACACTAACCTTACTTGCATTACCTGCCCTAGAACCTAAGGAATCCCCACACATGCAATAAATACTAACAACACTCAAGAATATTAGGAATGATGTAACCATCATAAAAATATGAGATACAAAAATAAGGTTCGATGGCTACCAGCCTAGGATATTCCCTTATGTTTAAAGATCAGGGAGCCTCCACAAGCAATGTTGTTGGAAAATCTAACATTATTTATAGAAATTAGGAGGAAGATCCATTTAAATACTCATTTAAATATAGTTGTTGATGATTAGCCTATATTATCTGCATAACATAAACACTTGCATGATTTATCAAAATCAAGCCTAGTTAGAAGTTGCAAAGAAGGCTAAGAAAGCACATAAAGGTCAAATAAATATGTTGTGGAATCTAGAACAAATTATACTTATACAATATCCCTTAAAATATTAAGGTATATTAGTTTCAACAAGACCTGGTAATAAGCCTCTATAGATAGATACTCAAAAATTGGAGCCTTTCAAGGTACCATCACAACCATAGAAGAATCCAAAGAGAGCAAACTTAGCTATAGCATAAAAGGGTTCAACCTCAACTAGAGTAGAAAGAGCAAATGAGACTAGAGTAAACAAAGGAAGCAAATGAGACTTAAGAAGATCAAGGTCTAAAATAAGCTCAGGTTTCTCTATGTGACAAAGTGACAAAGGATGGAAGCAACACAAGACTATTGGAGGAGGTTTGATGAGCCAAAGAAGGAAAATAAGTAGCCAGGACCATTGGGGCTTAATAATGTAGAAGACTTTAAGAATACCCCTTCGAAAGTGAGCATGTAAGATGCTTTGATGATTCTTAGAAAAATCGACCTGCTCTAAGCTTCACTCAATATAATTCATATTAAAGTTGTATCATGCCTAGATCTTAACTTAGCTTAGAGCTAATCTATTCATGGAATGAGAAAAAATACACCATTACCCTTCTACATGTCTTTGCACATGGAAGGGTGGATTGTTCATAATTTTATGGTGGGATCCAAAATAGTAACTACTATCATGTCTAAGGTAGTATGTGAGGCTATGGGAATGGAATACACTTGGTAAAATCTTGGAGTCTTGTAGTTAGATGGCACTCTAGTCAAGATAATTGGAGGTAATAAAGATATACCAATGGCATCACACAAAGTGCCACAAGTAACAATCATACAATAAGTGGTGGTAGTTGATCTTGAACTATACTTTGACCTTTGCCTTTCTAGGGAATTTATATCCAAGCTAGGCAGTTACTTATCCTCGGACTACTCACATATGGTGATCCCTCACAAAGGCAAGAAAGTGAAGATCTATGTAGAGAAGCCAACTACCTATCACATTGAAAATATTGATTAATATTATGTCAACTTGATTAATGTTGAGATGGATTTCCTAAAGATAATCATAAAAGAGCTACAGATTGAAGATGAATTCTCTCTTAGAGATTTCCATGCTACGATTGGAACCAAGATAGGCACTTACTCCATAATTTATCTAGAAGGACAAAAACTTTCAACCTTGTCAAATCAAGAACTTCACAAAATAGAGATTTGGAAGCTCTACTTTGATGGATCTAGATCCTGGAATGAAGCTATAGTATTGAATTCCCATTTTGAAGGGATGAAGAAGTTTTCATATAGATTGACATGGAGTTGCACAAATAATGTAACAGAGTATTAAGCCCTATGCTTATGCTTACTTAAATTAGAGAAAATAGGAATCAAGATGCTATCAAATTATGGCAACTCAAAACTAGTGGTGAATCAGGTATATAAAATGCTATAGTAAGCAATACTATCTTAAGGCTTACCAAAATAGGTTCTGGGATATCTTGGAAAGATTTTAAGTGATAAATATAAAGGCAATTCCCCATAATTAAAATGCATAGGCTAATACACTAGCCTCATAAGGGGTAAACTTTAGCCCGACCTCAGATATGTGGAAAAATTCAAAGGAAGTCAAGCTATTTTTTAGGCCTTCTATCCTGGACAAAGATACCTTCTGGAAAGTATTTGATAATGATGAGAAAATAGTCAAGAAGTAGCCTATAAAAACATACCCAAAGAGACACTTAAGAGTATAGATCCAGAAGATAGAATTCAACTAAAAAATAATCACATTCCTAAAGGGTTGATTATCTTTGAAACCTCTTTGACAATAGTGATCGGTCAAGTGACCAAAAGATGAAAGCTTATGAACAAGAGTTTAAGAAGATTCAAATCAAGCCTAGAAGAAGTTTGAAGGTTATAGTACACTTTACATAATAAGAAATAAATCAGTTCATTGCAATATGCAAAGAATTTGGAGATATTATAGCATGGAGCTATGATGACCTTAAGGTCTCTAAAAGGAATGTTATTCAACACACAATATAATTGTTACCCAATGTTAAGTTGTTCTGGTAGAAAAAAAGGCCAGTGAATCCCAAGATAGAGTCCCTTATGAATTAAGAATTATTGAAATTTCTTAATGCCAAAATTATCTATCCTATTAAGCACTTAACATGGGTGGTGAATCTAGTCTTGGTAAAAAAATAATGGAGATATTTGCCTTTGTGTGGATTTTAGGAATTTGAACAAGGCTTCCTTAAAAGGTCATTATCCTTTGTCCTAGATAGATCAAATTTTGTATATGGTTGTTGGAGCAAAGATATTTTCTCTACTAGATGAATTTTGTAGCTTCAACCAAATTTGGGTAAGGGACGATGACTAGTACAAGACCATATTTACCACAAAATGTGAAACATTTTCTTATCAGAGAATGCCCTTATGTTTATCCAGTGTTGAAGGTACTTTCCAAATTTTGGAGAACTAGTGAACAAGGCAATATTGATTTATCTAGATGACATGATAGTCTTTTCACATCAAAAGGAGAAGCATTTTGATCACCTCAAACTTGTATTTAAAAAATGCTAAGAATTTGGGGTATCACTCAATCCAAAGAAGTCAATATTTATTGTCCATAAGGGTAAGCTATTGGGACATGTAGTTTTAAAGGAAGGCTTAGCTATGCATCCAAATAGGGTCAAGGCAATGCTAGTGCTCCCAATTCTGCAAAATAAAAAAATCTTGTAGTCCTTCTTCGTGTTGGAATATATAATCCAATTTTGAAATTATGATGGTAAATTCACCTAAGTATAAAGGTGAATAAAATATTAGGTATCTAGGTATCTAGGCTTTAGGATAAATAAATTAAATAGGTACTTAAATTATATTAAATAATATTACCTAGGTTAAATATTATATACTAAGGTATATGATTAAATAAATATATACCTATATTTATTTTATCATACACCTTAGTTTATTTAATCCTATATTTATCCTAAATTAAATAAATACCTAATATATTCTAACTTGAGTCAACAAGAAGTCAAAGGTGACTTGGCATGAGACTTGAGTGTGTTGGCATGTGAGGGGCACATCATGGCATGTGGCATAGGAGTGGTGGCACATGGTTGAGTGTGGTGGCACACACATTGGCTTGCATGAGGACATGTGGACTCATGCATTGTGGTGGCATGGTAGTGGAAGTGTACATAGTGGAGGATTTTCTCCATGGCTATTTTCCAATGGATGGAAAACCCAAATTATATATTTGAGGTTATTCCAATGTTGGAGGTTAATGGTGAAATTCTTGATGCATAGTTTATTGGTGGTTGCATGCTATAGCACTTGAGTTGTACATTGTTGACTTGAGATAATAAAATATTGGAGCTACTATTTTGACCATGGTTTTTTTAATAAGCTATGTGTGGCTTCTATTGGGGCCACTCCCATTACAAAAACAGAACATTACATTGCTTTCATTTCATTTCTAACAAGTTAATTAAAGCATATCCAAATTTATCTTTCTATTAGATATATTATTTATTTATCCTTCTATCAAAGGTATTATTCATCTTCCTCAAACTGCTAAGTTTCCACAATCAACTCCTTTTATATCAAATTCCTTCAAAAATTTAAATTATGTCAAGATGAAATTCAACACTACGAATGGCTAAAATATTTTCTACCCAACTTCTATATCCAAAAATATCTTGTTTATAACAACCTCATAATTTCTCAATACCTTTTTTTAGGGTTCTTATTTCTCTTAATATTCCAAGATATTATTTTCATTTGTGGGTTTAGTCCCACTTCTTGTCAACACTTGTGATATTTGCTTTTGTTTTCCCATATCATTATCCCTTTGTGTTTATTTTTCTCTTTGTTTTTGCTTCTTGGGTCTTCCTCTATTTTTTCATTTCCAACAATACTTTCATCTTCATAAATATATTCAATCTTCTCACATTGCTCATAGTAAGACTTATCATCTTTAGGTTTGACTTGTTTTGAAGGATCTGGAGTGCAAGGAATAACCTCAAAAGCACAATCTTCTTTATGTTGCCCTAGAAACCCTAAAGTGTAAGGATGCTCTTATGTAGAAATTACCTCTTATTTTTCCCTAAAACCCTAAATTGTTATGGTTTTCCTCCAACCTCATTTCTTTATTATTCTAGGTAAATCATCTTCATCACTTTCACTTTTATTACCTGAAGTGGATTCTAAACTACTTGAGAAAAATTAAGATGATTTACCTAGAATAAACTTGACCTATTTTTCTATCTTTGTTTTAGGATTTATCTCCACATCTTATTTTGCACCTTTAATTCCTTTTGAACTTGCCAAATGATATTGTAGATATGATTCATTTACCTCTTCTTTTGGAGTGGAATATCCTTGATCTTATCTAGCTTTAATTTTTGTATGATTTCCTTGCTTCATCTTGATTTTTATATTATGGTTATAATTTCTTATCTCTTTCTTCATGGTTTTCACTTTGCAAACTCTTGTCATGTGTCCAATATAAAAATAATTATGACAATAAAATGCGATATTTTCATAATCTACTTGTTGATCCCATTCTCTTGATTCAAATTTAATCTTAATGGATTGTGGTAAAGGTTTTAAAATATCCATAGCAACACATATTCGAGTATATATAGCATGCTTTCACTCCTTAGTGGTTGGTCCTTCCTTGATGTGGTTGGTCCTTCCTTGATGAATTTCCCTAGGGTATTTCCAATATTTTTCAAAATATCTTTATTTATAAGTTGATATGGAAGTCCAAAAAACTTAACCCACACTGGAAGCTGCTTAATAGTTTTTGTCTCAACAAAAAAACTTGCATTCCATGGTATCAAATAAAGTGTATCTCTTCACCTAAACCATGGGCCACCAACCATTATTTTATCTCTAATTTCTAAACTAGAAAAGATAATGAGGAAAAATCCTTTAGGAAGAAAAGTCATAGAATAATATGAATTCAATCTCCATTTCCACTTGATCCAATTTTGAATCTCCAAAAACCTTGGCCATGATCTATGGAACTTACATATTAACTTTCTACTTTTAAGAACCATTATATCATGCTCAATCATCTCATCCTTGATACTTACTTTTGGTGTAACATTTGTTACCTAGAACGAACTTGCCATGTATTCACTCTTTTGCTTATCTCCAAATTGGGCCTCCATACTTCCAACTAGGATATTCATATTTCTATCTAGGGCATCTTAACTTCCCATTAGGGCCTCCATACTTCCAACTAGGACATTTGAATTTCTAGCTAGGGTATCCTGACTTCCCATTAAGGCAAATAAATATAAATTTCCTTCTACAATAGCTAATAGGGATCGCTCTTGGCTTGCACTCCTTGGTTTACACTCTCTCTCTAATCACACTTGCTCCTACTTTCAACTTACACTCTCTTGACTCACACTTACTCCTGGTTTGCAATCCCTCTTGGCTCACAGTTGCTTGTGTCTCTTCTTTTTCTCGATGTTTCTTCGCTTCAACAATTTTTTGGAAATAATATTTCATGCATTCATGGTAAGGGTTTGAAGCATTGATGCACTCCAGATGAACCTACAATTCTTTTGCCATTACTAAATCCTAGCTCACACTCCCTCTTAGTTTACTCTCCCTTTTGGTTCACACTTGCTCTTGGCTTGCACTCTCTCCTACCTCGCACTCACTCCCAAATTGCACTTCCTATTGGCTCACAATTGCCTTATCTCTTCTTTTTCTTGACGTTATTTGGCTTCAACATTTTTTTGGAAATAATATTCCATGCATTCATAGTAAGGTTTGAAGTATTGATGCACTCTATATGAACCCACCTCTCTTTTGCTATGATTGAATCTTAGCTCGCACTTCCTCTTGGTTCATACTTCCTCTTGGGAATCTTATTTACTTTCGGCTTGCACTAGCACTCATTACTGCACTTACTCTCGGCTCGTGCTCGCACTCACTTGCATTCACTTTTGGATGTACTTACTCACACTTGCTTTTGGCTGCACTCACTCCTGAATCGTGCTTGCACTCACTGCTACACTTTCTCTTGAATCACCATGCTCGCGCTCTTTGCTACACTTACTCCCGAATTACGCTTGCACAAGTTGTTGCACTTACTCCTAGTTCTCTTTGACCGTGATTTTTCTTCACAAGGTTTCTTGGTGTCAATATTGTGGTTTGGCTATTTTCAATGTTATTTCATTTTATTTTTTTATTTTTTTTATATTACATGCATGTATATTGTTATTTATATAATTTACTAACTTTTTTATTAAAGTTGTGATTAAATATATTGCAATTTGAAGACTTTGATCTACTTTTAACCCCTTCATTTGGTATTAGAGCCCATGTTGCATTCTTTTGTAAGTTTTAATTTTAGCTTATTTCAATTTTTATATTTAAAAGTTTTTGCTTATTTCTCAAAGAAATAATAAAAAAAGAGGAGGGTTTCTATTTTTAATAAACCCTCTAATGTTTATTTTATTCATATTTGTTTATATTTATATATATATTATTGATGACAAAATGATGTGATTTTATTTAAATATTCATTTAGAATTTTTTTAATATATAAAATTAAATATTTTATATATTAAAAACTTTGCTATAGTTGAAATCAAATTTTTAAATATCAATTATTATATTTGAAAATCAATTCAAAAGCTTTTTAATAATAAAAAAAAGTTTTTTTTTCAATTTAATTTAAAATTATATTTATTTATTTTTTGTATATATATATTTTTTAATGTATAAAGGCGTTGGCAGCCAAGCCATCATGCCTTCCCTTGGGAGTGTGAGCAGCCCTTGTGGCTACCACACTAGTCCCAATGGGACTGTACATTCAAGTGGCTGCCACACATCCCATCAAGGGGCAACGTGGGGCTACGAGCCTCCCCTGTGCTCTTTTTTAAAATTAAATTATAATATATAAATTTTATATATTTTAAATAAAAAATATATAATAAAAGGGAGGTGGCAAACCTGATAAGCTGCCCTCTCATTATTTTTTTAAACATTTTGATGAGTGGGTCCCAAAACCACACTCCCTCTCCTTTTATAATAAAATAAAAATAATAATAATTTAAAAAAAAAGATTTTTTTTTTATAATTTTGACCAAATGGTGAAAGGGGTTTGAACCCTTGACCTCCCCTTCTTTGTCCAAAATGCTTAGCCAATTTAGCTAAGTTTTTCTTTTCATTTTTTTAATAAATCATTTTGTATTTAAATGTTTTTTTTTTTTTTTTTTGACAATGTATATGCTTCTTAGAAATATAACCACAACTTTTTTTTGTTTGGAGTCCTTTTTTTCTGGTTTTTTCATACAAAAAAATATATATAAATGATAGTAAACTAAAAAATTTAAAATTTTAAGATGCCTTTTATTAGTTAAATTTATAATAATTTATTTTTTTGGGCATTTTAATATTAAAAATGGTAATTTTTGTGGTAAATTAAGTAGCTTGTTGTTTGATTTTTTATGTATATGGCACTAACTCTTCTTTGATTTTAGTCATGGCCTCTAATGATATTGCTAGATTTACCCCTAAGCATATCCTTGAAGGGATAAACTATAATATTTGAGAGCCTAGGATGTAGGCAGAGTACCAAGCGAGGCAACTATGGAAGATAGTGAATAAAGAGGAGCAACAACCACAAAATGCAAGAGCTCTTGAGCAATGGAATATAAAGAACCAACAAGCACTTTCTATGTTGTTTAGAGTAGTTAGTGATGACATTTTGGTGCATATTTCTAACTTCTCTTTTGTATATGAAGCATGGGATGAGTTGAAAACCATGTTCACAGGATCTAATATGGGTAGAAAGTTTTCACTTCTTTCTAGATTGTTTAATACAAAAATGTCATATGAAGAATTTGTTGTAATATATTTAGCTAGGATGAGGGAGATTAGAACACAACTACTCTCATGTGGTTGTGAATGGGTAAATAAAAAAAATTTGTGTTTCATTGTACTTAGAAACCTAACCAAAAAGTTCAAAGACTTTGTAAATGTCCTCAACACAAGGTTTGACCAAGAGGACAACCTTCCTTCACTAGCGGAGCTCTCCAACCTACTTGTGCAACATGAAGAAACTATCAAGCTACAAGAAGGTATAAAGGTAAACCAAGGTAAAGATCCTAACTCTACCTCTATAGCTTTGAATGTTCAAAAATATGGTAAGCCTAGAAAGTGGAATAAAGGTAAGAACTTCAAAAATAAGAATAATGCTAGTTCTTCAAAACCTAAGTTTGAAAAGAAAACAAGTAACGATCCTAATAAATTTTATGGTATTTTTGGCCACAAGCAGAATGATTGTTACAAGAAGAAGAATGCTTCCAAAAATACAAAAAGCGGAATGATTGTTACAAGAAGAAGAATGCTTCCAAAAACACAAAAGGTAAGAAAGGAGGTAAACAATTTCATAACAAAAATAATAATGTTGTTATGGTTCTTGCATTAACTTCTAGTTATGATAAAATAGATTCTAACTCATGGATTATTGATTCAGGATGCACTAATCATATGACTAACTCTAAGTCTTTATTTACTTCTTTAAACTTAGAGTATAATGATGTAGTTACAATTGGTGATAATTCCCAAATAATAGTAGAGGGAATTGGAAATGTAAATATTGGTAGGGAAACCTACAATGATGTTTTATTTGTGCCTAATATTACAACTAACCTACTTTTTGTTAGGCAATTGGCTTCTCAAGGAAGAAGAATTCAATTTTGTGATGATAGGTGCATCATCAAGAACAATGTGGAAGAAATTGTTGGAGAAGGTGTGTTTTCCAACAACTTGTATGTATTCTCTCCACATCAAATTTCAGGTAAACATTGCCTTGCCATGTATGTTGATAATAATTCTAAGCTATGATATAATTATGACATCTTAACTTTAGAAGCATGATTGATATGTATAATAAGGAAATGGTAATTGGACTTCCTAAGATTAATGTTGATGGTGGACTTTGTGAAGCATGTATTTTATCCAAACAACCTAGAACTAAGTTTGGTGAAGCTTCCTTTAGATCATCACATAAATTGGAATTAGTCCATTATGATCTTATGGATCATTTTTGTAACAACCCAAATCTAACACACTTGGTTGTCTAATTCAATCAAACTTCCAATCCAATCTGACTTACTAGAATCTTAAAGAAAAAATTTCGATCAAACACAAGGTTTATACCGTGAAAAGTCTATTGTGCACCCAACATTTAATTAGGACATAGGCATAGAGTTACTCGCTCCAAGAATACTAACCGCTACAGACGGTATCTCGAGTGGTCGATATTGGCTAGATCTCGTAAAAGGTGCCATCTTGTAAACACATTCTTCTTCTTTACCAGAGGTCTAAGTTCACAACTGGGGTTATCCTTCTAGGGTTCATTTCACTTAGAAGGATGGATGCATAATTAATCATCCCATAACATGGACTTAGGTTCCTTGGGTCTAAAATATTTCCTTAGTTTAGTATTATTATTCTTTTAAGACATGCTAGGGTATAGCGTAAATATACCTAGTGCTTAGCTGAGAGTCCACCTTCTCTAGAGTTGACTAAGGCCCACCAATGCCCTGGCTCGGGTCTAAGTATCACTTGTCATTGTACAATTGATGATGAGATGTCCCATTCCATCTCATCACTAAGTAGACTCCCAGTTGTTCAGTGGGTAAGATACCCCTCACTATACTACTCGTTCGTTAGTCTAGAGGTAATGTTCCATTTTGCTTCTCTTTAACTTCCCATCCAGACCCTACCCATCAGGAGTACAACCGCCCTCGAACCGCAGTCATTGTCCTTCCCATAATAATTGATGTTGGGTGGATGTTCATCCAACTTGATGAACATCATAAATATTCATCCTCTTATTGGAAAAGATACCATCCTTCTTGATGGATACTCCTTTTTGATGAAACGGTTTAAGGGTAAGGTCTACTAGGGTTTCACAACTAGACTCTTATTCATATAGTTCATTTGTTTTAACACTTTATTTTTATCTATTGTATATAATACCTAAATTTTTGGCCCTACTTTTATTTCCTGATATAGGATGTTATATCATTGTTATATCCTTTGATGGCTAGGAGATATATGCTGAGAATAAGAGATATATGCTAAGGTGGCCTTAATTGATAATTATGGTAATTTTATTTTTTAGTCACTATCCCATGGTTTAAGATAAAGTAATCAAGAAGTAGTTCGATTATGAAACATCCACCTGCTCAACTACTAAATTCCCAAATAGCAACTTTACAAATAAATTAGAAATTTATCTCATAACCATTTAACAATACCAATCGAACTAACTTTTATGTTATTGAATGACAACCATATATCCAAAAAGACAAATCATAAATCATTTTTAAACATACCAACAAAATAAACTAACTTTTACCTATAAAACATTGAAGTATCCCATAATTTTATTCCCTTAAACTATTAATTAAAAATGAATTAATAAGCTAAATTTGATGTAAACCTTTATCTATGAGACAACTATGGTAAGCATAACCCTAATCTAAAAATTCACCTAATATCTTAATATGTCTCTTATGAAAATACCTTAATTTTAATCATTTAACTTCTTGAAAATATATTTTTTTTTTGGTAAGTAGTGTTTGTATTTACAACGGGTTTTAACAAGGATCCCAAAACCTGATTACATAAGCAATGGGCCTAGGGCATCAATCCCTTGAAACTGAACACCAAAACAGAAATCCCGCCCAGCGGTAATAGTAAGCATGAAACAATCCCTCTTAGCGGGAAACAAACAAATAAGAAAGAAAGTAGTTTTGGAGATCCCGCCCAGCGAGGAGTAGCCAAAAACCACCATCGAGAAGATCCCGCCTAGCAGGAAGCAAAGAAAAACCGTTACAATAAAATCTCGCCTCGCGGGAAGTAGTCAAAACCACCACAAACAGTCCCGCCTAGCGGGAAGCAACAGGGAAATCCCGCCATCCGGGAAACCAGCAAAAAAGAAAGGATCTCGCCTTGCGGGAAAACCAGCGGATTTTGCGGATCCTGCCCTGTGGAGAAACCAGCCGCCCATCGGGAAAACATTTCGTTCAGCGAGAGCCATCCTGTAGGAAGCCGACGACCGGCCACGAGAGAGGATCCGGCCCATCGGGAAGTGACCAAAGAGTTGTACCACAAGGAACCCGCCCTAGGAAAACGAGAAGAGGATCCCGGCGGCAGGGACCAAGAATCCCGTCCAAGCACAGAGCCCATCGAGGATTCACAAGAAAAAGGGGGAAGCTGTCCAAACCCTAAACCGTCACCTCTATCGCACCGAGAAACGTAGGGGACCAGATCCACGCGAATAACCTGCAAAAAACCCCAGGGGGAAGCCTGAGGGAAAAAGGGAAGGGATCCCCAACCAAACGAGGGATCCCCGGGAAGCACCGATCCGAAAAAACAACCAAGGAAACCCTAGCCGGTCGGGAGGGCGCAGATAGTGGAGAAGGATCTCCCCCCAGGAGATCATCTGCAAACAACCACTCCCCGGGAGGGATGACTTGGGTTGAGCCAGGGACTGGGCAGGAACCAAGAGCCATGGGAGGGGGAGCAGGGGAGGGACCAGAGCCCTCCCCTCTCTACTTTCTTCCCTCTCCCTTCTTGAAAATATATGTTATCCAACACAAATTAAACATATTTCAAACTCCAAATATATGAAAAGATATTTATTTGTTTTGAGCATGTCCTTTATTATTTTAAATCAATGAATAAGGCAGACATTGCTTAAAGAACTCCTCAATTAATTAAATATTTTTCAATCATTTACCCTCTAAAATAAATATAATATCTTCACATTTTTAATGATTCTTTTAATTAATTAATGAAAACAATACAGATGCAATTTCATGAAATACGAAGCAATTGATCATTGATAAATATGAAGGTTATATACATCTCATAGGTGGTTCGGTTGGTTGAACCACCTGAGTTGGTTGACAAACCAACTCATTAATTGGAGAGCGCAAAAGTGCTTATTTTATTATGCCAATAATTGAAATAAAATTTGCACTTATATGCACTATGCTATATAATATGCTAACATCCCCCCTTATTACATTATTGGCAAATACCAAGAGTATTGCGGAACAATTCAAATTTGACACGGGCAAGTGCCTTGGTGAAGATATCTGCAACTTGCGCATCAGTGGGAATGTATTGGAGTTGTATGTTGTGCTTTGGAACTTCATCACGAATAAAATGACAACGAGTGTCAATGTGTTTGGTGCGATCATGAAAAATTGGATTCTTGACAAGATTCAAAACACCTTGATTGTCGCAAAACAAATGCAGTGGAAGATTCACTGGAAGGCCCATGTTTGTAAGAATGTGATGTAACCATATTATCTCGTAGACTGCTCCACTAGCTACTCGATATTCTGCCTCTGTAGAAGAAATAGCAACCACCTGCTGCTTCTTGCTATACCAAGAGACAGGACCAGACCCAAGATGAAATATGTATCCAAAAGTTGATTTTCGATCATCAATGGATCCAGCATAGTCGGAGTCTGTGTATCCTTGTAGATAGAACTTGTTATTCTTTTTGTATTCCAAGCCAAAATTTGTTGTACCACGGACATAATGTAGAACTCTTTTTGTTGCTTTCCAATGACTTACTTTGGGTTCCTGCATGAACCGTGAAAGATAACCCACAATAAAATTGAGATCAGGCCTGGTGTTGGTTAGATATAGGAGACTCCCAATCAGTTGGTGATAGAGAGTACCATCTACCTGTGGTGATGCATCATATCGTGATAACTTAAGTCCTTGTTCCATTGGAGTTGCTTTAGACTTACAGTTAGTCATCCAATATTTTTTGACTAATGTCTTGGCATACTTCTTTTGTGTAACTTTGATATGGTGCTTTTTCTGAGTTACTTCTAAACCAAGACAATAGTGAAGAAGTCCTAGATCTGTCATTTCAAAATATTGTTTCAAATCATCTTTTACTACATCAATCATTTTCTCTGAACTTCCTGTTATGATCAGATCATCTACATATAACACCAGAATCACTATATCATAACCATTGTTCTTAATATAGAGATTTACATCTGAAGGACTTCTTTTGAATCCATGCTGCAATAGGTGACTATCTATCTTGATATACCAAGCTCGAGGAGCTTGTTTGAGCCCATACAAGGATTTGATCAATTTGCAAACTTTTTGCTCTTGCCCTTCAGCTACAAATCCTTTTGGTTGGGTCATGTATACTTCTTCTTGTAAGTCACCATTCAAGAAAGCACTTTTCACATCCATATGATGTAACTTCCATCCAAACTGAGCTGCCATGGCACAAATTACTCGAATGGTAGTCATCTTTGCAGTAGGGGCAAAAGTCTCTTCATAGTCTATGCCTTCTTTCTGAGCATAGCCCTTTGCAACAAGATGGGCCTTATGCTTATCAATAGTACCATCTACTTTATACTTTACTTTGAACACCCATTTGTAGCCAATGGGCTTCTTTCATGTAGGCAGATTGACTAGCTTCCATGTATTATTCTTCATGAGAGATGTGTGTTCTGCTTCCATAGCAATCTTCCACTGAGGCTCTCTAAGTGCATCTTGAACTGTTACAGGCTCATTTTCATCCAATGTTGTCATATAAACCTGTTCATTTTCCATATTTGTGTCTCTGTCTTCCTCTACATCTACATATAGATCATCAAACTGTTGGCAAAGCTCATCAACCTCTGAAGATGATGCCTCTATTTTTCTCTATTGTGTCATACTCCGAGTGCATGGTCGATCTTGAGTTAGATTTGGAAGTGTATTCAGTTTAGAATCTCTCAATGTACTAGTATACCATTTTGGAACCTTCTTCTTTGGAGATGAGCTTTCTTTCTTAGGTTCTTCTTCTTCTTCAAGGTATACATTTGTAGATGTGATATCTGATGTGGAAGCTTCATCAAATACTACATCTCTACTTATATGTGTTTTCTTGGTTATAGGATCTATCAAGCGATATCCCTTTGAAAACTCATCATAGCCAAGAAAAATACATTGCAGTGTCTTCTCATCTAACTTCTTCCTTTTCTGTTTTGGGATGTGCATAAATGCTTTACATCCAAAAACTTTTAGATGAGAAATGGAAGGTTTCTTACCACTCCAAGCTTCTTGTGGTATTTTTCCTTGTAGAGCTCTGGTGGGTGCTCTATTTAGGAGATATGATGTTGTGTTGACTACTTCTACCCAATATTGATCCTCAAGATGTGCTCCCTTTAGCATACATCGAACCATTTCCACAATGGAATGGTTTCTTCTCTCTGCAACTCCATTATGCTAAGGTGTATAGGTTGTAGTCAGTTGTCTCTTGATCCCATGTTCTTCCAAAAATGATGAAAAATTTTTAGAGGTGTATTCCCCCCTCGATCTGAGTGGAGGGTTTTGATGAAACATCTCGACTCCTTCTCAACAAGTTTCTTGAATTGTTGAAAGTACGAAAAAGCCTCTGATTTCAACTGAAGAAAGAAAACCCACATCTTTCATGAGTAATCATCAACAAACAATTGAAAATATGGCATAGGACCACACAAATCGGTGTGTACCAACTCTAAAGGTTTCGTAGCTCTAGAAGAGCTAGCTTCAAAAGGTACTTGGTGTTGCTTCCCTGCTAAGCAATCCGAGCAAACTGGTAAGACATAGGAGAGGTGAGGAAGTCCCCTTACCATGTCATATTTGTGCAATTCAAGAAAATATCTTGAACTTAGATGCCCATAACGTCTATGCCAGAGAGAAGTGGCCTCCTTTGTAGTTGTAGCCAGAGCAACATGAGGCGTTGAAAGAGCATCTAGAATGAACAAGCCATGCTTGTAGGATCCGGTTGCAACATGTTTACCTTTGTGGGTGATGAAACATCTCTTCTTGCCTTTCACAACTCGAAACTCAACCTCCATATCTCTATCCAACATTTGTGGAATAGACAACAGATTATTGGCTAATCTAGGAACATAGAGAACCTTCTCTATCTGACATTTACCATCTGGAAGAGAGATAGAAACATCCCCTTCACCCTTCACCTGGTAGACTTGATTGTCAGCAATGGTGACTGGCTTACCTTCTTTCTCCTCAAATGTTTCAAACCATGACTTATCTCCAGTCATATGCTTACTAGCTCCTGAATCAATATACCATACAACATCTATCTGGGAAGATGAAGTATGGGTCATGAGCACCTTGTGTGCTCTTTCAGAGTCAGAATCTAAGTCTGAGTTGGAGTCAGCATAAGCAACATGGCCCTTAGGTTGCTTATGTTTCTTTTTATATTTATGTTTCTCTTTGCATTTCTTTTTAGAAGGTTGGTCATTTTGTTGCTTGTTTTTGAACCAACACCTGTTGGTGTCATGGTTATTCATATCATAAATCTTGCAATATTTTTTATCCTTCTATTGATTTTTCTTCCCTTTTCCCTTGGAAGAAGAACCCCCTTTTTGAAACCGACCTTGCTTCTTACCACTTTTTTGAGTGAAAAGGGCATTATATGGCGCCTCATCTTTCTAAACCTGATTTACCTCCTCCGTTTGAAGCAAATTTATCAACTCCACAAATGATACTTATCTACCAGAAACATTGAGGGAAGTGATCAAAATCTTGTAGGAATCTGGAAATGCTCTCAAGATGATAGAATTCAAGATATCATCATCCACTGGTTTTCCCATAGCATTCAATTTGACTTTCAAGTATATACTCGCCCTTTATATCGTAACCATTCAATATATACCCGCCCTTACGTGAGGGAGACTATAGGTATATATGAACAATTACTACTCAATATGTACCCACCCTTACATGGAGACTATAAGTACATATGAGAAGCACACGGTATCGCAAATATCGAACGTTGTTGTGCAATAAATTGCACAAATAGGTGTATAAATTTGGGGTCTTTTGTTTTTGTTTTATATATGTGATTATTATTTGCAAGAAAGCAAAAAATTAAGTGCAAAAATCACAAATGCCCACAAATTTTTGGAACCACTTGAGGTGTCGGTTTCCACCGAAAATGCACCTATTACAATATCATTTTTTTTATATTCCCCCCTTTATCTTATCATTTTGCAAGAAGAAGAATGCTCAAAGTATCCCCCCTTTCAGTGGCAAAATGAATAATGGGAAAAAAAATATTTAACCTTTCCAAATCCAGAATATATAAACTTATCACTCCAAAAAAAACTACATGGAAAGGAAAAAAATGGAAGTATGGTGAAGAATACCTCAAAAAATAGGATTTTCGAGTGTGTTGACAACAAAAAAAATGTCCATAAAGTCCACCGGATGAAGCCTGAGGAGCAAAAAAATGTTGGCAAGCAACTTTATCAACTTTAGCAACTTTTAGAGCAACTTTAGCAACTTTTTAGAGCAACTTTAGCAATTTTTTGAGCAATATTTAGCAACTTTCGGAGCAAGATTTCGTATTTGCAGGATTCAACAAAAAAAATATTCCATACGACGTTGGTGGGGTTGGAACCCCGACCTCACCCGCCTACAACTATAGCCGAACCACGACGGCTATAGTGGCCGCTGAAACAAGAAAGGCACACGGTGCCTATTACCACATACAGACAAGAGCATAGGAGAAAAAAAATAAATTAACCCTTACTGTCCCTGCAATGGAGAATCAAACCCAGGATCTATGTGATTGCAAGAGTCGTAGGTGCTAACTGGTCTACAGCACGCTGTGAGAGAAGAAAGAAGTCACCGCCTCTTAGCTTAACGGGCGCTGCGGGAAGAACAAGTTAAAAAAAACTCATTTTTATCCCACATGCAAGCAGAAAAGAAACTAGAGAGGTTTAAGAAGTAAAGCACGGGCATTAGCTTTCAATTGCCTTCAAGCAATCAAGCCTTACCCTTTTGCCTCTGTGACACCCAACCACCTTGTGCCATGTCACCTCCTCTACGAAATCAGATGTCTAGTCAGCATTGCTCTTGTTTGGTCCACGTGTCGCCTCCCTCGGTCTACGTGTCTGCCATGTGTCACTCGTCAATGTTGTTCTATCTGGTTCACGTGTTGTTGGCCTCAGTCTCTCTATCTGCATTTTGTGTCTTCTCCAAGATTCATCCTCGAATCCCGTGTCAAGCCAATTTTGTGTCCTCGGGCTTCGTGCGAGCCGCATGCTCCAATCTAGGTAGGTCTCATTCTGCTTTGTCATCGGGTCTCGTTCTGCCTAGTCTCCACGCTTCTGCTACGTAGTCTCCAAGGTATTCGTGCCTAGTCTCAACCTTGCTTTGATACCATAATGAAAACAATACAGATGTAATTTCATGAAATACGAAGCAGTCGATCATTGATAAAGAAGAAGGTTATATACATCTCATTGGGTGGTTCGGTTGGTTGAACCACTTGAGTTGGTTGACAAACCAACTCATTAATTGGAGAGCGTGGAAGCACTTGTTTTATTATGCCAATAATTGAAATAAACTTTGCACTTATATGCACTATGCTATATAATATGCTAACATTAATTTGATAACTTCTTTACTTCTATTTAATAATAATATAAAAATATCTTAACAAAATCATTTTATAAAAATATCTTAACAAACATATAATATATTAAATAAATAATTTGACTTAATAAACATATATTATAAAAATATTTTCTTGAAATATCTATCTCGTCCAAAAATTAAGATTCAAACTTTAACACAACACTAAATGTTCATAAAGGAAAACAAACTCCTTATATTTAACTCATTTTTAATTATTAAGCATATTCAACAAATAATTAAATAACTAAAAATCCTCACAAGCATCATTCAAAAGTATGTACAGAGGCTAAATCCTCTATAATTATATCCTAATTTTTCAAGTAATATATTTAAAGCTAATTAGAAACCATAACTAAGTACCTCGTTATATAAATAAGATGTAGCACACATAAAAATCAAATAGAAGAGAATAATTCTAGCATAAAAACCAAGGTAAATGATTTTAAGACCTTCCGAGGAACCTTCTACTTTTTCCTTTCCAAAAAGTTGAAGTCTCGAAGCATATTATAAGCTCTGAGTAAAGTATATATTTTGGTTTGAGGACAAAGCTCACCCTATTAGCAATTATAATAGATTATTTTATTAAACAACTTCCTTAGATTTATTGACTTTGTTAACCATTTCCGTTCAGTTTAAATATTGTACTCGAAAGGATGACCGCATCCGTTTTGAAAATCATGCACTAATCTAAGACCTAAAATTCAAGTTGGTTGACCTTCTCAAAAGTTTGCTGGAAGAGATTGTTCTAAAAGTTAATTATTTTATATTAGAGATTTAATAATTAATAAAACCTTTTGCCCTACTCAATTTGTCATCTCTAAAAGAAATGAGAATTGCTTTCAACGTAAAAGCAAGTCTACGTTTTTGCAAACTTAAAGAAGTAACTTCTTTAATGGTGACACAATGAATAGTTTCTATTTTCAAGTCCTTTCCAACAAAAGCAATGTACACTCACTGCGGTAAGGACGTCTGGAACTGATACAAAAAGACAACATTTTCAGAGAAAAGGGGAATATATATTTTTAATTATTGAACCAAGAGAATCTTATTTCCAACCAATGGTTTTTTTGTTTGATTATCTACTATATTAATTCATTTCCCTAAATCGGTATTTCTCCTATAAGGCAACCTCTTTGATAAAATTACGATACTCTATTTGAAAGATTTTAAGAAAAATAGACTCAAACCTAGCAAAGTACATTTTTACACAAATGACGTAAGTGTGAAAGGGCAAAAGTAATATACAACTTACTAATTAATGAATTTATCCACTCGGCTAATAACACACTTACCGACACATCTTAATTGTTACCAAAAGCTTAGGAATATATTTCAAAAACATCTACCATATGCAAGCTGGACGTTCTTATAACACCAGCGACAACATACAATGGTTTACAATCAACATCACACGTCATTCTCTACAAAGTGATATTTTACAGGGGACCAAAAAGTATATGGAAAGAACAACATAGCAAAAAGATTTAAATTCTTAATAATAGAAAATTTTCTCTTCAAATAAATACAAGTGTTGCGGCCGACATCTACACTGGATAATAATTTATAGACCTATGAAACTAAAATTAGGCTCTCCAATAATTAAAATATTAAATCAAGCAGCATAGATATACTCCCATACACATGAGAAGAGTGATAATACTTCAACAGTTTAAGCGTCTGTTGGAAAGTTATTTTAAAGTAACCGGGTGGCTTAATTAATCAACTTGCACCAGTGATACAACGAATTAAACCGTTGTGTTCCACTCTGATATTTTTCAAAGTTTTTAAGCCATCTCCGTGGCTTTACAAGGCACACCCAACGTCCATAACTCGAACGCTCTCAAGCCTTAGGAAGGTCCAAATACATCCAAATCTAACGGCTTCAGATCCCAGTTTACAACATCTCCTGTAACTCACTGAACAGCTTCTCTCGACGTCTCCGATAAAAAGAACGAGATTGAGGGTATGTAGGATCAGCACGGTCCTAAAGATGAATGCAGTATAATGCAACCTTCTTATATACTCTTTTGTATGTATACAAATGCAAACACGCAATACAAACACTCTATCTCTTTCCAAAAGTAATATTTGAAACATAGCAATACATAAAAAATAAAATAAGTGACTCTATAAGTTTCGATGGTCCCTTGTATAAAGGATTATATATAAATCACCCATCACCCAGTTCGTAGAAATATATTATTTTGAATACACAAACAAGTCTATTGGTGAATGAAAACATCCTATTCAAAATTACTTAGCAATTTCTCAGATTTAACACATAAACTATTATAAGTATCTGTAAGTGTTTACTCATACGACGATGGCTTCCAAAACCTTTTTAGAAGTTTTATCAAAATATAATTTTTAATAAAACATTTAAATATTAAAATCAAAACCAATACAATTAACATACAACTTGCTTCTTCACAAATTATCGGAAGTAATACACATTAAAAAAAAAATCTGACCTGAGTTTGGAGCCTTCCTCTTCTGATTTACACTCGAATTCCTTTTCCTCTCCCAAATCCTCAGAGTAACAATTCACTACCATACCCATTCATTATATAGGAAATAAAAGGTATTATTACTATTATGAAAAGTGGGTGAATTCATGCAAGGGTGTGAAACAAACAAATACCATCTAGCTTGAATATTTAGATTAAGCATTATGTGCATACTTTTGCATTTTATTTTATTTAAAAAATTAATATTTATTATTATTATTTTTTATTTTATTATATTTTATTTTTACTTTATTTTATTTTAATTAATTTATCAACTATATAATATGAAATAAGGATAAAATATTATTTTTTAGCAGCCAACATGATATAGAAATGCAAAAGATATTTCTTTTTCATTGATGCAACTACATGCAAGATTTTTCTCTAATATATATGGGCTTCCATGTACCCATGGGTCGTAGTGCGCATCATATCCCTCCTTACCTCATGCAAACAATCTCTATCTTTTTGCTAGAATATGGGCAGCAAGTTTCTCTTATCTGCTTGTTTGGAGACCTACACCCATACAACCATCACAATACCATATTCTAATGCGAAAAGCAAGTAGTTTAATAGCTAATTTGGAGGGATGTTTCACTTTTCAAGTTGAATATTTGAATGGTAGCTTATATTCCTTAACATTTATTGATGATTTTTCAAGATACACTTGGATATATTTTCTTAAAAATAAATCTCAAGTATTTGAAAATTTTAAGTATTTCAAAGCTCTTGTTGAAAAAGAGGCCTCTTCCTCCATTAAAGTCTTAAGGACTGATAATGGAGGAGAGTATGTGAGCAATGAGTTCAACTCATTTTGTCTTGAAATGGGTATTTCAAGATAATTCACTTGCCCTTATTCACCCCAACAAAATGGGGTTGTTGAAAGGAAAAATAGGTCCATTGCAAATATGGCAAGGACATTCCTTCAAATTTTGCCTAACTTTTTATGGGTTGAATGTTGTTTTACTTATATTTATTTGCTTAATAGGTGTGCCACTAAAGCATTGAATGGAATAACTCCATATGAGGCTTGGTTTCAAAGGAAACCATCCATTAAGCATTTGAAAGTGATTGGTTGTATTGCTTATGCACATTTTAATAATTCTAATGACATTAGAAAGTTAGATGATAGATATTTGAAATGTGTGATGGTAGGTTATGATAATAAATCCAAAGGATATAGATTATATAACCCTAATAGTAGAATTATCTTTGTAAATAGAGATGTTACTTTTGATGAATCTACTTTGTATAAATCTAGTTCTTTTAACATTAATGAAAATTATCCTTTAGAAAACCAAACCAAGAAACCAAAATGGTATGAGGAAACAATAAAAGACTCTCCATTTAGTGAAATGTATAAGTATAGAACTAGAAGCCAAACTTCAAGTGTCACTTTGATGGCTAAAATTCAAAATTTGAATGAACCTCAAACTTATAACCAAGCAAAGAATGATCAAAATTGGATCAAAGCCATGCAACAAGAGTACAACTCACTTATTAAAAATGACACTTGGGAATTAGTCCCAAGGCCTTCTAAAAGAAATGTGATAGGTTGTAAATGGGTATTTAGACTTAAGCTAAATTCTTTAGGTGAAATAGACAAACATAAGGCTAGGTTAGTAGCAAAAGGATTCTCACAAAAGTATGGTGTAGATTATGAGGAGACTTTTGCTCTTGTTGCTAAAATACCTACAATTAGGTTAATTATTGCATTAGCTACCATTTTTAATTGGAAAATCTATCAATTAGATGTAAAGAGTGCATTTCTCAATGGCAACTTAGATGTAGAAATTTACATGGAGCAACCACAAGGTTTTGAAAACATAGAAAAGCCTAACTATGTTTGTAGATTAAAGAAATATTTATATGGTCTTAAACAAGCTCCAAGAGCTTGGTATGAAAAGGTTTCAAGTTATTTTTCTTCAATTGGTTTTAATAAGTGTTATTCTAATCCAGATTTGTATATATCTAGGAAAAATAATAGTATTACTATCATTGTTTTGTATGTAGATGATTTACTTGTTATAGGAAACAATGAATGTATGATTGAAATATATAAGAAATAATTGTTAAGTAGATTTGAAATGATTGATATGGGTTTATTGCATTACTATTTAGGTTTGCAAATTTACCAACAATCACATAAAATTTTGATTTCACAATCTAAGTATATTCTAGAAATCTTGCAAAAGTTTGATATGGCAAATTGTAAATGTGTTTCTACTCCTATGGTTTCTAGAAAATTTGAGATTACTAAAGATTCTAAACTTGTTGATGAAACTCAATATAGGCAATTGATTGGTAGCTTACTATATCTAACTATATCTAGGCCTGATATAGCTTATGTTGTTAATGTTATGGCTAGATTTATGCATAAGCCCTATGATGTTCATCTTAATGTTGTTCATAGAATACTTAAATATCTAAGTGGAACAACAAACTTAGCCTTAGAATATTTAAGTAATTCTCATGTAAACTTGTTTGGATATTGTGATAGTGACTATGCTATGGATAATGTTGAAAGGAAATCCACAAGTGGATATTGTTTCTCCTTGGGATTAGGTGTGATCTCTTGGTGTAGTAAGAAACAACCAACCATAGCACTCTCCTCAATTGAGGCTGAGTATAGAAGTGCTACCTTAGCATGTAAATAAGCTATTTGGCTTCAAAGACTACTTAGTGAGATTGGTTTTAATAACAATAAATCCATCACTTTATTTTTTGATAATCAATCTTCAATAGCATTAGCTAAAAATCTTGTTTTGCACCAAAGGACAAAACATATTGAGATCCAAGCACACTTTATTAGGGAGAAGGTTTTATATGGAACAATTAAACTAATTTATTGCCCAACTAATGAAAACATTTATGATATTTTCACAAAACCATTAGTAGAATCTAAATTTTCTTACTTTAGAAATAAACTAGGCTTAAAATAATTGCCCTTAAGGGGGAGTAATGCATAAATATTATGTGATGTCAATTCTTTTAAGTATTTTTTTTATTATTATTTTAATATTTTGTGAAATGTAGGCCACTTATTTATATGCATACCACTTGTTTATCCATGATTGATGAATGTTATTTTTTCCATGTTGATGGAATATGTATGCCACTTGTTTATCCATGTTGATGGATATTAGTTTTCCGTTTTGATGGAATATGAATACCATATGTTTATACATGTTGATGGATGTAATTTTTTCCATATTTATGGAATATGCATGCCACTTGTTTATCCATGTTGATGGATGTTATTTTACATGTTGATGGAATATGTATGACATTTGTTTATCCATGTTGATGGATGTTATTTTTCATGTTGATGGAATATGTATACCACTTGTTTATCCATGTTTATGGATGTTATTTTTTCCATGTTGATGGAATATGTATGCCACTTGTTTATCCATGTTGATAGATATTATTTTTTCCATGTTGATGGAATATGTATGCCACTTGTTTATCCATGTTGATGGAATATGTATGCCACTTGTTTATCCATGTTGACGTATGTTGTTTTTCCATGTTGATAGAATATGAATGTTACTTGTTTATCCATGTTTATGGATGTTATTTTTCCATGTTGATGGAATATGTATGCCACTTGTTTATCCATGTTGATGGAATATGTATGCCACTTGTTTATCCATGTTGATGGATGTTATTTTTCCATGTTGATGGAATATGTATACCACTTGTTTATCCATGTTGATGGAATATGAATGCCACTTGTTTATCCATGTTGATGGATGTTATTTTTCCATGTTGATAAAATATGTATATCACTTATTTTTGTTTTCCATGTTGATGGAAACCTTATTTACATACCATATTTTATATTACCGACTCTATGTCATGTTTCTTTTGTAGATCCATGTTGATGGATGGTGCCTTACCTCTTGCCACACAACTTGGAGTCTCTATGCCATTGTTGAAGATGTCTTTACCAAATAGTTTGCTCCTTGGTGGATTGGTTCTTGGGAACCTCATATTTTGTAATATTGTACTATAACCCCAAAATTAGATTAAGGGGGAGTGTTGGAACATATAATCCAATTTTGGGATTATTATTGTAAATTCACCTAAGTATAAAGGTGAATAAAATATTAGGTATCTAGGCTTTAGGATAAATAAATTAAATAGGTACTTAAATTATATTAAATAATATTACCTAGGTTAAATATTATATACTAAGGTATATGATTAAATAAATATATACCTATATTTATTTTATCATACATATAATCTGACGGAACCATCACCAATGACATCAAAAAAATTAGGAATGAGGTAATCGTTCATTTTCATAACATCTTTGGATCGTCCCAACCTTGCCCTGTTAACATTTCCAAATCACTGCTTCAACGCATTCCTTCCATGGTGAGCCAAGTTGACAATGAGTTCTTGTTGCAACTCTTTTCTTAGGATGAAATCAAGGAGGTCATGTTTTCCATACCGACTGATAAGGCCCCTGGTCCGGATGGATTTCCACCGAGATTTTTCCAAAACTTTTGGGACTTCATAGGGGATGACGTGTCAGCGGCCATTCAATAAATTTAGAGATCGAAGTTTGTTTCTAGATACATCAATTCCACCTTCCTTACCCTTATCTCGAAGTCTCATGAGTATTCTTCCATCTTTGATTATCACCCCATTAGTCTCTGCAATGTGTTTTACAAGATCCTCATCAAAACCATGGCTAATAGGATGAAGCGCATCATGCCACTTATTATTGACCCGTGCCAAGGAAGCTCTGTGCAAGGAATATTTATCACTGATAGTATGATAACTACACATGAGTTGATCCATTCAGTCATCATTAACAAGCTGTTAGGTTTCTTCCTAAAGTTGGACAGTAGCAAAGCTTTTGATAGGATCTCGTGGTAATTTCTCTTTGTTGTTCTCACCAAGTTTTTTTTCTATCCCAAATGGGTCCATCTTATCAAAGCCTGCACCTTGTCAACTTGGTTTTTTATCCTCGTCAATGGAGCAGCAACTGGATACTTTAGAAGCAGTTGTGGAATTAGATAGGGGGACCCCATGTCTTCATTTTTATTCATTATTATAGTTGATTCTCTAGGAAGAGCCCTTAATGCAGCCTATGTCCATGGTGCTATTTTTGACATTAAATATTCCTCTGGACTCCAACCGGTGTCCCACCAATAGTTCATGGATGACACTATACTGGCTAACCAATCCAGCATTCTCAAGGTCAGAGTAATTCAAATCAATCTTAGGTGCTTGTGAGCAAGCTACAGGCCAAAAGATCAACTACTTGAAGAGTAACATATTTTTCATAACACTTCGAACCAAAGATAGCAAAAAATTACCAGTATTTTAGAATGTGTCATTGGCAAACTCCCTGCAATCTATCTTGGCCTTCCTTTATTCCAAGGGAATCCGTCGGAGAGCATGTGGAATAGAGTCATTCAATGGATAATGAAGAAGTTGGCTGGTTGGAAAGAATCCCTCCTCAGCAGTGCAAGCAAGGCAACCTTAATCCAATATTATCTCCAAAGTGTACCTATTTACTTTCTCTCTCTTTTCAAGGCCCCAATAGTAGTGTGCAACAAAATTGAGCAAATTCAAAAGCTTTTTCTTTGGTCTAAAACAAAGAACAAATTTTGTTTCCCTCTCGTTGCTTGGGATAAAGTCTACCTCCCAAAAGCTAGGGGTGGACTGGGATTCCAAAAAAATCACAAAATGAACATGGTAATGATCTACAGACAAGGGTGGAAAATAATCTCCAATTCTCTTGTTTAATGGGTAGATATCATAAAAAATAAATATCTTAGGTAAGGCTCCTTACTTGATGATTCTCCCATTTCACATGGATCAACTTTCTGGAATTCTATATGCCAAGTTAGACATACCCTACAAAGAGAAAGCAGGTGGAAGCTTGGTGATGGGTCCCAAATCAAGTTATGGGAAGACCCCTGCCTAACCACTCAATTGATGATTATGGATCAGTCCTTAAACAACTTTAAATCAATTTTTGACCAGATATTCGAAAGTAAGGTATTTAATTTTATATCTTATCAATCTATTATGTTGATATGGAAACCCTTGCCACAAGATATTGGTAATCCATACCAACGTGCTTCTAGCCAGATCATCAATGACTTACTTCATCTTCAGGTTATTCCAAGTCGTCCAACTCGAGATACTCCTTTCTAGTAGCTTTGTGAGTCAGGCTCATTTTTATTCAAGACTGTATATTCCATTATGGATGATCCTGCCAACTATTTGTTTCCTACCAAGATTATCTGGTTAAAGAATCTAATTCCCAAAGTTGCCCACTTCTTTTGGCTTGTTTTCCAGAACTGAATCCTCACGACCGACAATCTCTTGACCTGGGACATGATTCTCTCAAGTAGGTGCTTTCTCTGTATGGTTGATTGGGAGTCGGTTGACCACATTTTTATCAATTGTCCATTCTTCAATAGGATCCTCTCTATATTTTTATCCATGGCTAACATCGCCTGGGCTGCCAACTCAATTGTAGATCTTTCTTCTTAATGTACCAATCCTTTCCATTCCACCCATATTAAGGTTTGGTGGTCTTTCACTTTACCCCACTTTTTTTGGCAAGTGTGGCTTGAAAGGAACAATAGAGTCTTTCATGAAATCAGCAGAGACTCAGAATCATTTTTTCTTAGGATTACCTTCCAAGCTATTGAAAATGCTAACCTGACTCCTAATGACAATTCAACATCCCAACATGAGCTTCAGCTAGCCAAGTCCCTCAAATTATCCCTTGATCTTAATAGCCAACCCCGTCCTATGGATAGAGCCTTAGTGACTTGGGTTCCTCCCCCTTCTAGATGGCTAAAGCTCAATTTTGATGGAGCCACCAAGGGTAATCCCGATACAGTAAGTTGTGGAGGAATAATTAGATATGAGAATGTCAAAATCATTCTAGCTTTTGCAAAAAAATTGGGAGTACATACAAACAACTTTGCAAAAGCCTGTGCTATTTTTTGAGGGGTTCAGGTTGCTGTGGAGCTCCACATCAATAGCCTTGTCATTGAAGGTGACTCTCTAAATACGATCAATTACATCAAAGGCAATGTGAACCCCCCATGGAATGCCACTCTACTAATTCATGATACTATCCTTAGTCTTCGACACTTTAGGAACCTGTCAATCCAACACGTGTATCGAGAAGGCAATAGAGTTGATGACATCATGGTGAACTTTGGTTTGGTGTTGGATTTCTATAGGACTTGGAGTGCAAACTTACCCCAGTGTCTCTTAGACACTTGTCACAATAATGAAGCATCCACCTATGCTTGACCTATTCAATTGTCGTGTCAAGAGCCACTTCCCACATGCCATGCTGACTAGGCTTCACCACATATGTTGGGATAGAGCTCGATGTCCACCTAGTTTGCTGATTGGCCGACATCACTCATGAAGGAAAAAATCTAAATTTCACCTGCCTTAATGATTGGGCTTCACCCTTCCTGCTTAAGAAGCGTGGGTGATAATTTTGGGACTGAACCCAACCATTGTGCATCGGGACTATGTTGCTCCTAATAATCTGTACTGGTTGGGTTGGAAATGTAAGCAGATGATTATGCCTAGAATCCAACAGAGTAAACATTTTCACATGAGAATTTATAGATATCATTGGAAATTTAGGAATGGTTATCAATCCAAGTCCTACATAAGCTCTAATTACAGGTGTTGTAAAGGTGGAAATTTTAAATTAGTAGGGATGTTGTATCGAACGAAGATATGGAAAACACACAGAGAAGTGTGCACCACCCACATTTTCTTCACCTCGATTGATTGTTGTAACATTTTCAATCCTGGTACGTCCAGTAAGTTGCACCACCTCATCAATTATTTCGTCCTTGTCAACTAGAACTGCCAGTGTTTCCTAAGTAAGGATGGTAGATAGGGCCTTTCTCATACGTGTATCCCCCACTGGATATATTCCTGCTATGATGGACGTATTCATTTGTCCATACCAACAATCAATTTCCAACCCCTTGAACTGTCCACTCCTAGATTTCTTTCTAATCCCAAATGTGTTCGTCAGATTTCCAATCCTTTTTTCATACCTCTTAGTTTGGCCAACACTTGTCTGGCGAACCCAATCATTCTCAAGTGTGGTAGGGCTCATGTGGTGAGGCTTCTCAAGGTTGGCCCCTTCCATTAATAACCCAAATTGAGCACTTGATCCAAAGGTGGTGGCATGAACCCTGTGTGGCCCATGGTGATCTATTTTTTAAATCGAAGAATGCTTAGCCTTGCAAATATGGCATACAAGTGTAATCAAAAAGTGTATGTTGGGCTTTTCTATAGTAATTTTCAGAGTGAGGCTATTCCTGTTAAATAGAATTCAATGTCGTTGGTTGAGCCCAAACATCTACAACTTGATCCGATGGTTGAAGAGATTTTAGGGTCCCATGGTCTACTAAATTTTTTGAAAAAGTTTTAGGGATATGACTCAAAGCTTTCAAAATAGTTTGTCCTATCTGGGACAACGACATCGTGTCCCTCAAGGGACTCATCTTTGTGGTAACAATCAACTTGTTGGTTGAGATAATGGGACTTCCCAATGATGGGGAGATAATCCGTAGGGACAAGCACTCGATGGTTGGGGAACTAATGTTCTTCCAAGACAAAGGGAAATTTCTTACCAATAAGGACAATAAATTGACATCTTTCACATGCCCATGTAATTTTGAAAGCGTCATAGAAGATGATTGGCCAGTAACAACTTGTTCTTAGTATTTTTAAGGTATTTGTTCTACCTAAATAGTGTCCACTTGATAAGCCCCCATGGAACTCTTCCAATATCTTCTATTTTTTACCATCCTTGATATATCTCAAAAGAACACCATCTAAATTTTTCCTGTACAAGCCTTTAGGTAATAGAACGTATTTTAGGGCTTCCACCCTATATCTCCTTCTTTGCGAGGCATTCAGGTTTGTTGGTAATTTCCCTATTTGGAAATAGTTCATGAGTTCATCCACCCAATCTAAGCTTTTTGGGGATTGTTTATCTTCCTGAATTGATCTTGGTGCTTGACATGCTACATATTTTTTCTAGCCCTTTTTTCCAACTCTTGACATAAATCTCTGCCTCTTACTAGCTTAGTTGGGTGAATCTCTACGTCATATTCCTAGATTTTTAACACCCATCTAGCTTTTTTTTCACCAAGCTCTCCCTATATTATGACGTTCCTAACATCAATATGCACCACATACACTAGAGTCTTACCTTGGGATAGAAAATGTCTAAATTTCTTCAAATACTTCATAACTACATACATGTATTTCTCAATAAAATTATAACTTTCCTCATGATCTTGCATAGTTTAACTTAGCAAGGCAATAGGTTTTTCCTCATTGTCTCCTTCCTTTTGAGTAAGAATTGCAACATAACTTTCTTGTTCACCGACTGCATATAAAATGAAATCCCTTTAGTAATCTAGATTGATGAGCACAGGTGCCTAAGATATTACCTCTTTGATATTCTTGAATTCTTATTTCAAAATATTTGTCCACCTGAAGTCTGCATCTTTCTTTAGTAATTCGGTCATAGGCTTCACTATTTATGCAAAGTTTGCAATAAACTTTTGCACAAATTTGATCTATCCAAAGAAGAAATGCAACCCCTTTTTATTCAATGGAAAGGCAAAATCTAAGAGGGCTTTCACCCTATTTGGATCAATGGTCAGTCCTACCTTAGAAATAATATGTCCCAATAAAGTTCTTTCTTGGATAGCAAAGATAGATTTCTTTGGATTCATGGAAATATCAAATTCCCTACACTTTTCAAAAACCATCTTGAGATTCTCAATATGCTTTGCTTTTTTATGGGAGAACACTATCATATCATCCAGACAAATAACTATCACTTTATTTATGAGTTCTTCAAAAGTTAGATTCATTACCCTTTGAAAAGTAGCCCCTACATTAGATAGACCAAACGACATTCATTGGTATACAAAAGTTCCCTATTTGGTAGTGAATGTAGTCTTGTGCTGAAATTCATCTCTAATCCAAACTTGATTGTAGCTAGAGAATCCATCCAGTAATGAGAATCTCTTTGCTCTTGCTACATTATGTAGTATTTGATCTATTTGAGGCAGAGGATAGTGATCTTTGATTGAGGCCCTGTTCAAATTTTTGAAGTCTACACACAATATGATATCCCAAAAAAAATTTAACTAGTACCAATTTAGCAACTCATGTGGAGTGTTTGATAGGATAAATTATTTTAGCATTGATCAGCTTCAGTAACTCTTGCTTCATCGGGGCTTCTATCTTTGGGTTGACAAGCCTCTACTTCTATAGAAAGGGCTTTGAGCCTACTTCAAGTTTAATGGTGTGTTGTATTGTTTTCTTGTTGTACACCTTGAGGTCTATTGGGAAAAACATTGGTTAGTTTTCTACGTTCAGATTCATTGCCTCATTTAATTTGTCAACCCGAGGTAGCTCGTAGACTTGTGAGCAACCTTGCACAATATATGCTTGTAATTCCCTCCAATGAGATGAGTCCCTCAGATTTATGGTTTGGGGGGTGTTGTTGTTTCTCTGGAGTTCTGGTTTAGTTTCCAAACCACTAATCTATCCTAAATTATCAAGACATGCCTAAACTATATTCAGAAACCAAAATTGCACACTTGCTGGAAATTACAAAAAATAGGGGAAATAACAAAAATTAAGCTAAGTACAGAAAACTGGAAACTAGATTAAAAATGATAGAAAACAAGAAAAGAGAAGGGAGGAATACTATTGAGAGTGGGCCCACGCTTCCAGCATATTCCACCCGCATTCAATCATACACCGGATACTAAAGAAGATGGATGAAAATACGCAGGTGTATTTTATTAATTTGCAGTAGAGAAAGTTATAGAAAATATCTGGGATCTTTATTTCAGGGGTGGCCTACATATTTATAAGATATGTGGCCATACCCTATTACATCATGAAGGTAAATCAAATTCAGATTCTTATTTTACAACAGTATGCATAAATGAAGGAGATCGAATAAAATATCAGTTTTAGACCAATCAACGTATTCTATTTTATCATAATAGAATACGTCTGATATTTCCACTCTTATTTGATTACATCGATATTTTACATTACTGCTAAAAAATAGATAATTGATGATCTTTGACGTTGTCCTTGGTCCGCTTTCACTGTTGAGAATCCATCCGCATCCATCGCTGAAATCGCCATTCTATTTTATCGACAACAAGAGTCGTGTCGTAATTCTGCATCAATGGGAATCAGGCACCTTATCTATAGAAGTCGGGAAGCAGGCACCAAAATGGGAGTCAGGCGCCTAACGGGAATCAGGCGCCCGATAGTCAAGCACCAAATGGGAATCGGGCACTCGATAGTCAAGCGCCAAATGAGAATCGAGCACTTGAAAGGGAATTGGGCGCCTGACTTAGCGCTTCACACCGGTGTACTGTAGACGTTTTACCTTTAATTTTGCCATCATAAAATTGAAAGTGCCAGGTCCGAGTGGGACCTTGATGTAAACATGCTAACAACAACAAATTTTGTGAAATCTACACAAAATGCACTCAAAAACAAATATTAAAGAACATGCACAATAAAATGTTAAACACATATAAAATTTGCATAGAAACACATATTTCTATTAAAATAAATGTCGTAATATATATGGAAATTTTGTACAAAAATGAGCATTTTCAGGGCTCATCATCCCCCCATGCTTAAGGGTTGGCATGTCCCTATGCCACTTTATACTAGTAATTACCAGTTTCATTCACAACCTTCTAGTAAGCCCTGACTGTTTCTTTCCTCTTCTTTGTAGTGGCCTTAGCTTTTTCCTTATCCTTGGGTTTTCGCCCTTTTGGTGCTTTGGGAGTGGTTGCCTCCTATTCCTGCTATCTCTGGCGCTTGCTGCACTAAACTGGATGACTTGGACCTGCTCCTTTACCTGGTTGTTCCCTTGTCCAGGCTTTCTTTCCTTTCTCAATTTTCAAGTAGTAGCCAGTAAAAGTGGAGGTATCCTTCTAGAATGTGGGCTCAACCATCTTCTAGTATTCATGGTGAAGGGGTAAACGTTCTCCCACTAGTACTATAGATTCATCACCAAATGAGATGCTAGATTTCTTAGCAACCTTGGCCTTGGGTAGATTGGCCCCTACTGGGTCAAGTTTAGCATCATCCTTAGACTCTACTTCTTCCACCAGAGGGGCTTTGCTACTTGTTGCTTGATTTGTAGGTGGTACAGGACCTAACAATCCCATCTTCATGAAATATACCTTCATATTTGAAGGTTGATTACCTATTGATCCATACAAGTCCTAAAACTATGTTGGTCGAGCAACTTTGATTTTTGGTCGAGGAGTTTTGGATGCCTCTCTAGCCTCTTTTCTAGTTTCCTTGGCCACTCTCTTAGAGGATTTCCTATACTCCTTTTTATCTACTTTGATATCCACCTTGAGTTGTTCAAACTTCTATCTCTGCTTATCAAATAACTTCAAGGTCTCTACCCATTCCTCATCGAAATTCATGCCCGATTCCTTTAACTGTGCAGTCCTTGCTCTGGTCCTGGGTCTTCATTGAGATCCCCTTACAACCTTCCTCTTTGGTCTCAAATTTTTGGGCTATCTTGCAAGGCCTATAGGTATATCCAAAGTAAGGGGATTTCCTCCTTCTATTATTTCTACTGTTAGGGCTTCTGTTGTAGTTGTTGGAGTTTCTTTTTCTACCTAAAGCTATTCAGGCTCAGTCCTTGCATCTCCCTCTAGTTCTTGGTTTACAAAATGAGTAGACTCTTGGGATTTTGCAACCCCTTGATCCTCCTCTATAACCTTATCTAAAATTTGAGGCTCTTCAGCCTCAATTTCATCTTCCTATTTTCTATCTTCCTCTATAGATTTTACTAAAAATTGAGGTTCTTCGACCTCAATTTCATCCTCCTAGTTTACTTTTGTATCTGTAGAGGAAGATGATGTTGGGGACTATCCCACATCAACTTCAGGACCCTGATCTTACCCCTATTCTATAGAGTAAGCTGGTGAATGGGGTTGTTCAACCTCCATTACTTCATTTATTTCCTACTCTACTTTTGCATGTGATTTTAGGGTTGATTCTTCATCTGCACTTTCAATAATAATTGTAGGGGTTCTTGCCTAAGAATTAGGGCTTCCCTATGTAGACATATTTCTAGTAGAAGCCACTGATTGGTCTCCTACCTTAGCTTCCTAGCTATAATTTCTTGCATCTGATCGAAAAGGGCTAGAGGAGAATATTTTCTCCTCAGAATCTAGAGAGTTAGTGGGCACTTCCATAGCCCAATCAGTTTGCACTACCACTTCTACCCTGGTTGGTCATCCAACCTTAGTTTGTTGGGCCTACAGCTACAATTTTGATATTATCTCCTATAACTGATGGATAGTCCGATACAGTTCCTACAATTTTACTACAACTACTTTTTGAGACTCTTGAAAAAGAGCCTACTCTTCCTTGTATTTGGCCTCCCAAGTGTAGGCCTGTTCTTTCAATATCTATAGCTACTACTATAGGTCCTCTATTTGCATTTCCTACTGAGGAGTATGACCCCTAGATAAATCCTATAATATGTGGGCCATGAACTCATCCTTGTTTAGCTCGTCAATTGCCACATCATCATCCTATGAGCTAGAAACCACCATAGATGCCTTCGTCCTTCTGCTTCTGGTTTTGGTGGAAATCGACATGAAAGTAGGGCTTGGTGGATCATGCCCTACCTCATCATCAAATTGAGGGCTAGTAGGGGATGAAGCCTATCCTACTTCCTCATAATATTGGGGAAAAATAGGGGATGAGGCTTGTCCTGCTTCTCATGTATTTTCCTCAGGCGGGGATGCAAGCATCATCTCTTCTTGCTCTATCACCTTATCAATCGATTGATCAGTCTATTCTAGCACCTCCACTTCTTCCTCTACCCCTAAAATTGCATTATTTCCCTTAGCTTCCTCAACCATCACATTTTTGTGTGACTCTACATATCATACCAAGGCCAAAATTAGGCCATGGTGAGCCAAGGTAGATATTGTGCCTACCTAGTACCATATAGCCTCATATTTGAGTGCACATGCAAGGTAATGGGGGACATTGATCTTATCCCCATGTAGTATATGGTTGAGGAAACAAAAATGGTTAGAGTTTAGCTTGGAAAGCCTACCCGTGCAAGTGAAGAACCAAGCAATCTGCTCGAAAACTGACCTCTAGAGCTCGAGGATGTGCTGCTTGGGCAAACCAACGCGCATCAAGTACTACATTGGATGCCCAAAGAATATTTACATGTAGAGTGTAGGGTTGTCCTCCTTATATGTATGTTCCCCTATTTGGGGAAGGCCTATTACTATGATAATGTATTCTTTGGTGACTAGGATTTCTAGTCCTCGCATGCGAACAACTTTATCCCTCATGGATGCCACAAATTTTTTAGCCACCTCTGCATCCTAGTTCTAGCTAACCATATGGTAGTAGTCCAACCATCCTACGATGTCAAATTGCATCCGTACATCCTCACTGATGCTTGAACAATCTATAGGCTCACTCTTTTTCAATAAGTGGTTGGTCGATTTTCCCCCCATGGCAAAGTTTGGATTTCTCTCTGCTCTGAGTTTCTATCACCTGCAACTCTATTATTTTCTTGCATAGAGTTTTGCCAATGCATGGTTTAAATCGCCTGCATCCATGAATGCAGGTGCCTGATTGTCGTAATTAGAAATAATTATGGTTATCTATGTGAAATCTCATTAAAGCGTGTGCCAGATTTTTTGTAGAGGATGACCATGAGTGTTTTCCCCAATCAGAGCATCGACACATGAAAAAAATGCCAAGTGGAGAGAGATGGGTGGCTGGTAATTTTATGGGGGTTGTGTCGATATTATTTTCTAGAAACATATGCCTATGAAAATAATATATACATAAAACAAAAAATTACGCATGTACCTGTATTATGTTTCATGCGTGTATAATGTGCAGACACTCGTGGTGCACTAGCATTGGCTGCTTGATGATGACTAGGCATTCTAGAACAAAGAATGATAGGCATTTTTCCATGCGGTGAATTTCTCTCTATTTTAATTGGTTCTCGATTGCTGCCATTTGATACCTTTGAGAATTCCTGCACATTTTCAAGAAAAAGTTAGAAAAACACATCTTCTTGGGATGACAAACATCCCCTCCTCGAAAATTGTTCGTTGGTGACTTTGGAATGTGCACAAATCTTCAACAGAAAAATTAAAATAATTTTATCCATTGAAGTTTGACTTTTGCACGTGAGTGGAATGTTGACGTGGCTCGGGCCACTTCCCAATGTTGAAGATTATTTATACGAGGCACAAACACCCATGAAAATAGAAAGCAGGCACCTTTTATTGTGTGGAGATCAGGTGCCTTCTTTCGAATCAAGGTACGCAGGTGCTTGGAAAATAGAAAGCATGCACCTTAGCAATCGGGCATCATGCTTAACATGGAAAGCAGGTGCATTTTGCTAGAAATCGGGCACCATAATTAAAGCAAACTTTATACAAAACTCAAACTTTATACACAACCTTTTTTTTTATGATATGTTTAGGAAATTAGGTGTCGCTTTCCCAAAAATGGAAGTCGAGTGCCATCTCCTTGGAAAAATAGGAATCAAGCATCAGTCTACCAAAAAATGGGATGCAAGTACCTTTTCCTTGACATACTAGGAGTCAGGTACCTTGTACCATACAAATGGGAATCAGGCATCGCCTTCCCAAAATATAGGAATCAGGTGCCTTCTTTCGTAAAACAAGAATCGGGTGCCATTTTCTCTAAAAACCAAGAATCAGGCACCTTTCTCATCAGAAAATAGAAAGTAGGTGCTCCTCCTTTATTTCAATATCTACTTGATATGCCCACTTATGTACGCTTATGGTTGATCAGGCCTTTAGCACTTTGGTTGAAGAACAGGGACAAAATCAACATCCGCTACCTAAACTAGCAGTTGAGTGTTTTATTGTCCATAAAGACCAACCCAAACACTCATGTATAAATTCAGGTATAGTATCCCCATTTCTAAGTGGGGAAAAACTACTCCTACTACAAACAATTCTTCTAGAAAGTTGGGAAGGCGTAGGTTCATGGATCCTATGCTTGTTAGGCCTAGGTTTCCTAGGTTGCCTAATAATTGCACTCAGGGCATCATTCCTGCAAAATAGAAATACAACTAAAAAAAGAAAAATTAAAAGAATAATTATTTTTGGGACCATGTGGACAACGTCCACATATTACTGACTCAATTTGAAACTAGAATCAACTAGGGTCTCCCCCATGCCTAATATAGACTTCATCATGTATGTTTCAGACACATGATATGGATGCAAGCGATGACCATTGATTGTTAATGTAATGTTGTTATCATCAATTATTTTGATCCTAACAGCTCCATTGTTGATAACTTCAATCACTTCATATGGTCCCATCCAACGCTGCATGAGCTTACCTTTCCTTTCCTAGAATCGAGAGTCATACAATAATGCCCATTCTCCCACTTTGAGTTGCTTTGGCCTGGTGTGGTGGTCATGCCACTTGGCCCTTTGTTTTTGGATGACCTCTATTCTTTGTAGAGCATCTCTTTAATATTCATCCAACTAGTTAAGCTATTGAATCCATTCCTTATGCACATCATCCAGGTTTATATTCAACTCTACTATAGTTCTGAGTGTTTTAACTTCAAACTCTATGGGCATCATAGCATTCTTCCCATATACTAGCTGGAATGGTGTGAAACCAGTAGTAGTCTTCCAGGTGGTTCTATAGGCCCACACTACTTTTGGTAATCTAGTGGTCCAGTCCTTCCTATGTTGTTGTACTATCTTTGTCAAGATATTCTCCAATTCTCGATTGGTTGCCTCAACTTGCCCATTTGCCTATGGGTGGTAGGGAGTGGTTTTGTTATGCCTGATTTTATATTGTTGCATGAGTTCCTGAATCATATTTGAAGTAAATTGAGGTCCTTGATCAGTTGTGATCTCCCTTGGAACCCCAAACCTTGTGAAAATAGATGAATACAAGAAGTCTACCATAATCTTCTCTTTTGAATCATGCAATGCCTACACTTCAACCCACTTGGTCACATAGTCAGTACAAACTAAGATATACCTCTTACCTACTGACTATGGATTAATGGGTCCTACGAAGTCCATCCCCCATTTATCAAATGGCTCTATGTGTACATGTGGTTGGAGGGGCATCTCATCTCTGAGAGTTGGTCTACCCATCCTCTGACATTGATCACACTAGCTCACATGCTTGGCTGCATATTTGAATAGTGAAGGCCAGTAGTAGCCAGCCTACAACACTTTGAATGTAGTCCTTTTCCCTAAAAAATGGCCACCACAAGGTTCATCATGGCAAGCCTTTAATATTTATATTATCTTCAATATAAAAAACAAATCTTCTCATGATCGATAAAACCCTATTTTAAAAAAAAAGCACCCATCAAAAAAAACATGAGAAGTCTAAACTTTATCAATTAAATTTTTTTTTCACTTTGTTGAAGTGAAGGGGGGATACTTAAAAAAAAAAAAAAAGCAAAAATAACAAACAAACAAATAAAAAAAGAGCAAACAAATGCTCATCTAGAAATTTGTCATCTATAGTTGCATGATCTGGAGGTGTCAACCTGGACAAGAAATCAACTACCACATTGTCCTTACCTGGCTTGTCTACTATTATCACATCAAATTCCTATAGAAGCAACAACCATCTAATAATTCTACCACTAATCCTAGGTTTGTTTGTCAAGTATCTGATAGTGGAGTGATCAATATGTACAAAAACTTGATATCCTATGATATAATGATAAAATTTGTTAAGAGCATGTATAACTACAAGAAATTCCTTTTCTATGATAGTATAATTGAATTCAGCACCTGTGAGGTGTTTACTGACATAATAGATGGCATAGAAATCATCACCATCCTTCTATCCCAACACTGACCCTATTGCATTGTTAGATGCATCAACATATATGTGAAAAGGTATGGTCCAATTTGGACCTCTCAATACTAGAGCAGTAATCAATTTTTTCTTTAAGGTGTTAAATGCTTGTTCATGTTCCTCTATCTAGAAAAACTCTATGTCCTTTGATAACAATGTGCTCAGGGGTTTAGCAGTTTTTCTAAAGTCTGCTATAAACCTCCTATAGTAACCATTGATCCCAGGAAACTACGGATATCCTTCTATGTTTTAGGAGTAGGTAGGTTTTGGATAACTTCTATATTTTTCCTATCTACTTTGATCCCATATACAGAAATGTGATGTCCTAAAACTATCCCTTCCTACATTAGCATATAACATTTCTCATTGCTTAGGGACAGGTTAGTTTCCTCACACCACTTAAGTGTTTTCTCCAAATTTTTTGTGGTTGTTTCAAAAGTTTCACCATATACAGTGAAATCATCCATGTATACCTCCATAGTTTCTCCAATCATGTCAGAGAAGATGCTCAAAACTACCCTCTAAAATGTGGTAGGTGCATTGCATAGACCAAAAGGTAAAACTCGGTAAGCAAAAGTCCCCCAAGGGCAAGTAAATGTGGTCTTATCTTGATCTTCTTCCCCTATTTGAATCTGATTATATCCACTGAACCCATCCAAGAAAGAAAAATACTTCTTACCTGATAAGGTGTCAAGGACCTGATCTATGAAGGGTAAGGGGAAGTGGTCTTTCTTAGTTGCTTTATTCAACAACCTATAATCCACACAAATTTACCACTTGCCATTTTTCTTGGGCACCACCACCAAAGGTGATACCCATTCACTATCTAAAATGGGGTAAATGAACCCAACTGTGAGGAGTTTCTGCAATTCAGTCTTGACAATTTCCTTCATTGCTGGATTCATTCTTCTCTGTGGTTGCCTTACTGGTTTAATTTGATCTTCCAGATATATTCGATGAGTACAGGTTTCAGGAGCTATTCCTCTCATATCTGAATATTCCCAAGCAAAGGTATTTTGATGGTTGACTAAGGTTTCCCTTAGTTTATTCTATTGTTCAGTTATCAACCCATCATTTATGTTTAAGACTCTTCTAGGTGCAACTTCAATTTGTTGTATATGGTGGTCTTTGCCCCCTACTAATGGCAACTCTAGAGGAGGACAGGAGGGTTCTCCTTGGAAAAATTTTGATATTACCCTATCCTCATCACTCTCATATTCCAACTCATCAAGTGCCATGACATATTGGATCATTGATAGACCACCAAAGTTCTGGTTTTCATCTTTAGGTTCTCCCAACAATTTTGCAGATTGTGCAGGTGGATGGATGATCAATTTTTTTATGTTTTGACCATCAAAAATGGTCATTTTCCCATATCTACAACTTATGTAAGCATCAATTATTGCCAACCAAGGTCTACCTAATATTAATGGATATCCACCCAACCCAGACTTGGATTGTAACACTAAGAAATCTGCTGGATACTCCCATGCATCCACTGTAACAGTGATGTCCTCCAGCATTCCCTCTAGGAGCACTGTAGACCTGTCTACCAACTATAAAATAGTCTTGGTTGGCTTTAGGTTAGACAATTTAAGCTTTTGCATGGTTTCTTTGGGCATGACATTAATGGCAGCCCCCAAATATACTAATGTATTGGGTAAAACACAACCCTCTATTTGTACAGTTAGGACAGGGCTTCCTGGATCTGAGTATTTTTGGTTGTAGGTGTTCCCTAACATAAGATCAGCTAACTGACCCACCAAACTGATTGACTTTGTAGGTTTTCTTCTTGGTTTCTTTAGGCACAATTCTCTTATGGCCTTGCCATAGATAGGAATATCTCTGATGGCCTGAAAGAGAGGGATTGTGACTGTTAGGTTCTTTAGACTAGAGAGAATATCAAATTCTGATTGTACTAGCTTCTTGGGTTCCTGCAACCTTTGTGGAAAAGGTGGAACCCCTTATTTGTTATTTACAGGTGTTGATTCTTCTTCTACTTCTACTATAAGAGGTGATTCCTCTTTTCCTAATTCTATGTTTTCCTCCTCTTCTACCAGAGGAGTGACTTCTACACCTACTTGTTTCCCTGACCTTAATTGTATTTGTCACAACCTAGGTCTACACACCTGGTTGTCAAACACAAAGTAAAAAATATTTTACCATAGAAAGTATAAATGGCACATATATTCATTTGACTACCCAAATTTTCACTAGTACTTTGGTATAGAAGGACTGCACATCCAGTTTCCTACCACAGCAGCTGGTAACTTATGCGCTCAGGAATGGCCAATTTCCTGCATAAACTACCTTTTAAGATTCTTACCCCTATCTCGGGTTTCTAATAATCTTGGCATGGGGTTGTCCTTCCAGGGCCCATATCACCTGGAAGGGTGGACGCATTAATTCCCCTGCTCCAAAGCTTGTGGATTCATAATATTTCCATTCACTCTTAGGTTTCGGGCTTTGGAGCTAGTGTATTTATGCCTGTGCCTGATCATTGATCTTCAGCTAAGATATAACCAGGGTCCGCCATCGCATGGTTATTCAGACAAGATTACTCAAACCCAACTTCATATAACGATAATGCTACCCATACCATTTATCGTTGGACTTTTCGTACACCTATTCCAGCTCTCTGATCATAAGATCACATCGATAATTCCATATCCAGAGTAGATTCGTGAGTATTCTCATGTACTAATTGTATGCTTTCCTTAGGGTGATGTCCCATACCACCACCCTACTCTCCTCAGCATAGGACCAATGTCTTATATGCAAGCTGGTAAACAGATAGCATTTTTTCGTAACAGTCACCACCACAAACTATTGAAGTTGGGTAATGAGCTCGTCCTTCTCGACGTCATAATTGTCCTTCAGATATTCATACCTCATGATGAACTTAGAACACATTATTCCTTTTTATTTGGGTTTATTTTTGGGGTTGGGCATTGTTTTTATTATTATTTTTTCATATTATTTTTATTTTAGTTTAGAGTGCAAACATTATTTTGTACAGCAAAAACTAAACTTCATATTTGCTTGTAAAAATAATCAATATATATTTCAATTAAAACTCATAACAATTACTTAAAGTAAGATAACAATTTCCATACTAATCGCTATATATAAAGGTATCCACTACCAACTAATTATATAATTCAAATAAATTTTCCTAAGGTCTCAAAAAGTATAACAATCCTCCTGACATCTCTAACTTTGAGATAGAAATATTCTTCCAACAAGCTTCACTAAATGTTATATTAAACAATATTTCTTTATCTCTAATTTCCTTAATTAAACATACATGTCCATTGCTCATGATTCGTGTAATTTCATTAATACCTTCGTATATTTTTTTATCTAAATCATACATCAAATGGGTCAATGTCAAACCTATGAGCTCAGCTACATTTATATTTTATTTATTTATTTACTTCTAGGGTTCCTTGGAATATTAGTTTTATAATTCAAATTTTCATAGTCTTATGTACAGATCCTTACTTTCATTTCCAAGTCTATTTTCTAGAGTTTTTACAGCGTTTTAACTCCATTTTAGAATGTGTGCCTTTCTAGCACACATTTCTGAGTTTGTCTATGCATTTCCTATGATAGGGAGGCTATTGGTTAATATTTTAGGTAATGAAACATTGTTTCCTCCAAGTGAATTACTTATTGGCTGGTTGAGAAAATGTCTTTGCATCACACAATGCGGTCATCTGCATTTACAAAACGCCCCGAAAACACAAAGGCTTTGGCCATCCTAAATTTTATTAAAGGATTTATTACTGCCGAAGTTACACAGTACAACTTAGGAGGCTATTTATCATTAGATTATTATATATATTTAAATTACAACATCTTCCAAATAATTTCAAACAGAAACCTTCTAAATTACAAATTTTTTAATCTACTCATTTGTCACATATCAACACTCACAACTGTTCTTCCATCGTCACACTGGAGCAAGTTAATAAAACATTCACGTTGCCATGTACCATCTTAGCCTAAATTTATTCAAAGTGCAAGGGACTGGCTTAACGACATTTGCTAGTTTAATTCCTAAATAACTCTTCCTTTTCAGTCAAGCTTTCCTTCACAAAATAGATTCCTGTTTCGCTTAAAAAAACTACAAGAATTTTCTAGTTTTTATAATATTAAATTTAAATAATTACTCTGTGCTCCATTGCAATTTGTTTTTAAAAAGAAGAAAGTATTAACATCATAACATTCCAACATAGCTACTAAAAATTTACCCCTTAACTAGATTAAGAAAACATCCATTTACAATTCAGACTTTATTAGAATACAGGTAAATAAGAATTCAAATTCGTTATACACGTTCTTTCTTGAATATGAACATTCAACCTTCTAGCATAATTTTGCTTCCCTTACGGTGCTCAAGACTCGATAAGAGGGCTCAACCCGTTCCTTTGGTAGAGACAGAGAGGTATGTTTCTATTGGGTCAGTGTGGCTCAGTGCAATGCAGTCTAAATGAACCTCAACATATCCATTCAAGCATTCTCAACAAACAATGGAATTGAACACAGCAACATCCACGTATTATGTTTTAAGGGATTAAGTACAACAATAATAGTCATTATTTAAAAATATATATAAACACATACAAGTACAATCCCATTTAAGCCTTGGATACCTTCACCTTCTAACCTCCCAAACTATATCATGCAGAGCATAATACTATGCAGTCCATAGACATACTATTTATCACAAACACACTCACACAACAAACCAAAAAACAAACTTGGTCCTTGCTGGCGAGATCTTTCAACGATGAGACTCTGTTTTCCTTATTAAGAAATTTCCACTTGAGCGCAACAATTGTCGAGGATAAGCAGACGCATCCGAAAATAAATTGATGCTCCAAAGCATCCTTAGCTTGCATTTTAAAGTTTTTCTCATAATCTAAAGGTAAGACACATAAGATTTGATTTAAGGCCAGATGTCTAACTTCCAAGGTTCCAATTGGAAAGCGTTCGCCCACCAAGTGGTGCCCTTCCCAGGTATAGAATTCCATTTAAATGTTTATTGTTAATGTGTTTAACAATGTTCCTCTTGTTAGCATGGTGTTGAGTGGTGTTTTCACCCAATTGTGAAAGCACACTCTCCGGTAGGATCTGAGTCCCAAAATCCTCTGCTTGCAAAGAAAGTAATTTCTCCAAGGTTCCTCTTATGTTGATTCTAAAACACCAATGATGCTGCTCACTGTAAATGCAGGGAATACCTTAGGGTTGCAAGTGGATGTTAACAAGGGGCACTGTAGTTCACTTTAATTTGGATTTGCAATGGACTCGAGCTTTGATGGGTTTTCAATTATTTATTTAAATGACTCGTAATTAAAATACGAGAAAATAAATACGGGTTTAAAAATAAAAATAAATGCAAATGAATATGCAACTAAGCTACGTCCGGAGTACTGCCATATTGATTGATAAAACTGAAGACAATGAGGTTTCTGCATGCAACCCAACCTACTGAACCTGCAAATTCGCACAATTCAGATAAGCCAGGTGCGGGTTTCTAGGGTTTCTACTGTAGTTTTAGATTTAGGCATTCGCATGAAGCAACCAAGAACACTTGCATTCAACTTCACCTATAAGCCTAGAAATCTGAAAGGGAAAGATAACACATTGAATCATGCATGCAAAAATGACTCCTTCTTTCTCATCAATGAAATGCCAACACTCTGTATTTCTGCATTAAAATGATGTATCAATTACAATTACATAATGTTCCAGGTTTTACAAATCCAGAACAAATGAAGGAAATTGCCCAAGTGCAGGCCCAGAATGGCATGAAGCCCTTGTCTCTGCAACTCTGCAAGCAGCAATTTCCAACCCTATCTTCAATCTGCACTTCTGGCTTTATACTGTCTGGCGTGGCTCTTCGATTCTCCTTGCGTCTCTTCGTTTCATCTCCCAGAATGCGCCTTTTCAAATTCTCGCCTTTTCGATGCTTTTACTTCATGCTCGATTCTGAAACGCTCAAAATCTGCCGCTGCATGTAACGCTTCTGCAACTCCGACACCTGTATGCCACGTGTCCTACGTTTTCTGCGCCTTCTGTAACGTCTTCCTGTGAGAATCGTGACAAAAATAGCATGCAGCCTGTTCACCTTCCTGGCCGCGAAATCGCGACATGTCGCGATATCGCGACGCTTTCCTCGTCCGTACGTCTTCGGCCGCTTCTTGTCGCGAAATCGCGACCATTTTCTCTTTCGGACCTTCTTTCCGCAAACTGTCGCGATTTCGCTACCGTTTTCTGTTTCGGGCCTTCTCATCGCAAACTGTCACGATTTCGCTACCGTTTTGACTCTGCACTCCTTTGCGCTCAATGTTGTCGCGATTTCGCTACCATTTTCCATTTTCGTACACTTGCCAATTTTTCGTCGCGAAATCGCTACGCTGCCTCCATCCGTACTACTTCGCTGCTTCGGAGCCGCGAAACTGCGACCTGTCGCGATTTCGCGACGCCTTTTCGCTTCATTCCCCTTTGCTGCTTTCTGTCGCGATTTCGCGACCATTTCTGCGCATTATGCTTTCTGGTTGATCCTGTCGCGATTTTGCGACCATTTTGGCCTTTTGCCCTGTTTGACTGGTTCCTGTCGCGATATCGCGACGTTTTCTTGCTTCGTGCTCTTTGACCTCTTTCTGTCGCGATATCGCGACATTTTTCTGCTTTGTGCCCTTTGACCAGTTTGACCCGTGATTTTGCGACGCGTCGCGATATCGCTACGCCTTTCCATTTTGCCTTTCTCTCTCCTCGTCGCGACGGAGCAACATGTCGCGATTTCGCGACACTTTTTCGTCTTCATTTTCTCTCTCCTCTTTCGCCGTGACGGAGCAACATGTCGCGAAATCGCTACGCTATTTTCATCCGTACCACTTCGCAGCAACACGTCGCGATTTCGGCGACACTTTTTCATTCTGCGCGATGAGCAACATGTCGCGATATCGCGACATTTTTTCAATTTCGGCGACGGAGCAACATGTCGCGATTTCGTGACACTTTTCCTATTTTGGCCATGACGGAGCGACATGTCGCGATTTCGTGACACTTTCTATTTTTCGGCAGCGATGGTGCGACATGTCGCGATTTCGCGACACTTTCAACACTTAGGCATTTTTTTCTCTTTTCTTCATTTTTAGCATCTGGGTCACTGGGATTTCATCCGCAAGCCTGCAAAAAAGGTGGGTCCCCAATTTTGGGGTGTGTTGTGGATCAGCCACAACAAATGGCGACTCTACTGTCAAATGCTCTTGAGCATTTTTAGTAAGAACCCAACTTGAAACATATCACAAACTCGAAAACATGTGTTAGCACATAAGCAATATAACAAATGCCCAAAGATCAAAAGTACATGAATCATCAGAATCATCAAGTATTAGCTCAGTGTGTGCAATGAATTTCTTTCCCTATCGTTTGAAATTGATCCACACTCCATTATCAGTTTTGCATGAATGCATATGTGAGATGGTGAATGATTTGTGTACCCTAATGAATGTGCTAGGAGATTTTGCTTTCATAAAAAGGCGTGGTCATTCTTCTGGTATTATGTACAAGCATTCAAGATTGCCAAACCCTCTTAGGATCCACTAATTCATTACCTTATTGTATCCCAAAGTTGGTTATGAGTCCCTACTATCTGGAACCCATGTGCAAGTGAATGTGAAATCAGAACTTTGGGGAATCAGACTCCCAACCAACCGAGATGAGAGTTTAACCCTATCCTTACTATTCTGATTTAGAGTTCATTACCTCACTTTAAGCAAAATAATTAAACCAATTATGGAAGAAATGGTCATGCTAGTCTAACCCTCTAGACAATCAGTGGTCTTGTTTTTGAGGCAAGACATGATGCCATGCATGGGCATATCTAACCCCACAATCCAAAACTTATCCTCATTTCTTTGGACCTTGGGGATGACTACCCATCCTTTGCGAGAGGACAAGTAGTACAATCCTTACAATCCAATATAAATATGAGATGGGAAAATTTTATTTTTTTACTTCTTGGACCTTGGGGATGACTACCCATCCTGGCTAGGGACACGTAGTACGATCCTTACAATCCAAACTTTAGATGAAAAATATTAATTTTGTTGCTTAGACCTTGGGGATGACTACCCATCCTTTGCAGAGGACAAATAGTACGATCCTTACAATCCAAGATTTATTATGAAATGAGACATAAGAGCTTTGGGGAATCGGATTCTCAACCTAAGCGAGATGAGAATTTATGCCCTATCCTTACTACTCCATGTAGGTCAAATCAAAGCTTTGGGGAATTGGATCCTCAACCTAAGTTCGATGAGGATTTAACCCTATCCTTACTACTTTATTTTAGGCTTTAGGCTCTATGGAAGTGGTCAAAACCACTGTTTTAAGGATCATGTTGCATAATAGGATAGACATGAAAAACCTCTTTCGCCCAACCTTTTCTTCCAAGTTAGGTCATGATCATTTTGCTCAAGATCCTTTTTAATGAATGAGACGTGCTTGATTCTAGATATCTCAAGACTCAGTTTCCAACCTTAGGATTTACTTACATTTATGTTATAACACAACCCTAAGAGGGATTGACATACTTAAATGATATGTACCTAAGATGCATATGCAACTAAGATGAAATGTATGTAAAGTGAGATGGAACATGAATGCATTATCTCTTGAATTGCAAATGAAAATGATTTGTCATGCAAAACTGACTCTTTCATGCATCACAAAATCAAACAATATAACTTAAGATGCTTGTGGTACTTGTGGAGCTTTTACAGGATAATTCCAATATTTCATATTCTCCTAACCTTAAGCATAAGTTGACATCTCATTTTTTTATTTATTATTATTATTATTATTTTATTATTTTATCAGAATAAACAAAACATGTCAATTGAAATCAAATCCACAACCAAAATCCTAGCTAAACTAACAATCCTAAACAATAAAAACAAAAACTGAAAACTCCCACCAAAACCGAAAGAATAATATCAAAAAATCTCACAACCTAAGGGCTAAAATAATGCTTTAAAATCTGCCCATTAACCGGTAGCATAAAATCTCTCCCTTCTAAAGTTTTTAGCCTGAAGGTATTCTTCCCAAGAATCTTTCGAAATCTGATATGGGCCTAACCAAAGACAATCAAACTTTTGATGATTCCCTTTTTCCTCATGTCTTTTGTCCCATAGTAATACCAAATCTGAAATTCTGAATGATTTAACTTTGGCCCTTCTGTCAAACCATCTTTTGATAACTTCCTGGTGTTTATTCATGTGATTCATGGCCTCTTCTCTCTTTTCATCAAGGTGCAGCAAATGACTTGACCTGGCTTCAACTTGATCATCTCTCCCCAAGTACTCTTGTATGAAATGTAAGGTCCGCAATTTCAAATTTGCAGGAAATATTGGGTCTTGCCCATAGACCAAATGATAGGGACTATTCCCTATGGACTCTTTCACTCTGGTCCTATCTCGCCCAAAGGGCAAACTTCAATTGGTTGTGCCGATCCCGAGGGTTCTTTTCCTAGCAACTTCTTAATGGTATTCAACAAATTCTTATTTGAAGATTCGGCCAACCCATTTCCTTGAGGATAATAATTGGATGCAAACTTTAAGCTCACTTTGTTATCATATGCCCAATCTGCAAATTGCGTAGAAATAAACGCTTTACCATTGTCACCGACAATAGAATTGGGCATTCCAAATCTTGTTATAATATGGTCCTCAAGGAATTTAATTACAACGTCTGTGGTGGCATGTTTAGTAGGAATCGCTTCGTCCACCTTGTACAGATAGTCTCGTAGCTGTCAATATGAATTTATGAGAATCAGAAGAATTTGGGTTAATAACCCCGATGAAATCCAGTCCCCACTGTGCAAATGGTCTCATTTCAACTACAGGTTGTAGGGGCATGGCTGCATTTCTCTCTCTATTGGCAGCCACTTGACAGATATGACAAGATCGTACATGGGCATGTGCATCTTTGAAAATATGGGGCCAGTAGTATCCTGCTCTCAGGATTTGATGTGCTGTAGCATTTGCCGCACCATGACCAGTTCCATGTTTCCCGTGAAATTCTTGCAACACCCTCGGCGGCTTCTTCTTTGTTCAAGCACCTCAGGTAGATACCTTCATGATTCTTCCTGTAAAGCACACCAGATTTCATCAGATAATTGATAGACTTAAGCCTTAAAGCTCTTCTCTGTGTTGAATTCAGATTAGAAGGACACTTACCAATCAATAAAAATTGCACAATATCAACATACCAATCATCCTTAGCAATGTATTCTGTATTCGAGCATTGGCCTGTTATTTGCGGATTATTTTCTGCGATCGCCTTCGCCAGTCCCTGTCCTCGAACTAGTTTCATAGGTTGGATTTCGAGATCAAATTCTTGGATGGTGGAAATCCATTTCCCTCTTTTCTCACCTAGTTCATTTTGTAAAAACATCGTCTTGACAGCAGAGTCGGGCACGATGGCAATAACTCTGCTGTGTACAATGTAGTGCCTAAATTTTTTCACCGTTTTAAAAAGTGCGTACATTTGCTTATCAAGGATCGAATACCTTAATTGAGCATCTTTCAGGGGGGCACTTAAAAACGCTATGGGTTTTTCGGCACTATCCTCGCCTTTTTGGGTTAAGACACTCGCGAAGGAGTGTTCTGATGCAAAAGCATAAATATAGAAAGGCTTGGAGTAGTCTGGACTTATAAGGACAGGGGCTCTGGAAATGGCATCTTTGATGTTCTGGAAGGCCACTCTACTTTCCTCGTTCCATTTTACATCCACATCTTTCTTGAGCATCTTGTTCAGAGGTTTGGCTATCTCAAGAAAGCTAGAGATAAACTTCCTCACAAAATTAACCTCGCCCAAAGAAAGATCTCAATTCTTTTTTACTACTCGGGAGAGGTAGGTTTTGGATAGCTTGTATCCTTTCTGGGTCGATGGATATGCCCTCTTTTGAAATAATGTGACCCAAGCAACTTTCCTTCTGTTACTCCAAAAATGCACTTTTTGGGATTTAAGGAAATTCCATGTTCTCTACATCTTTGAAGCACTTTCTTTAAATCTTTGACATGGTCCTCTCTCTTCTTCGAGAAAATTGGGATATCATCCACATACACGATGATGCATTTGCCTATGAGCCCCTTGAATGCATAATCCATGGCGCGTTGAAAAGTTGCACCAACATTTAACAGTCCCGAACGACATTCTCTTATATGCAAATGTCCCCCACTTGGTAGTGAAGGCTGTTTTCATCCTGTCATCTGGATGTATAAGAATCTGGTTGTACCTAGAATACCCATCGAGAAAGGACATCATTTCAGATCCATTTACCATTTGTAGAATTTCATCGATTGATGGCAGTGGATAATTATCTTTTTGAGAGGCTTTATTAAGATTTCGAAAATCTATGCACAACCCTAATCTCTCCACTCTTTTTTCTCACTGGAACGAGGTTAGCCACCCAGGTTGAGTGCCTAACAGGAAAAATGATTTTCGCTTCCAATAATCTTTTAACCTCCTTTTCGATCAAAGGCTCCAATAGCGGGTTAACAACTCGTTGTCTTTGCCTAAAAGGCTTGGAGTCTGGCTTCAAAGGGATGGTATGTGTGATAATGTTTTGGTTGTATGTCTTCAACTCATTGTAGTTCCAAGCAATACAATCTATGTAATGCTTCAATGCCTGCATTATATTGCTCCTTTCTTCCTCTCTACATGCCTTTGCTATGTACACCTCCTTTGGATTGTCCGCACTCCCTAGATTAATTGAATCACATGCATCTTTAGGGAGTGGGACTCTTTTTCCTTTCTTGGTCTTGCATCCCATGTCGAACATCTTTTCCAATGAAACCACGTCTTTAGGAATTTTGTTGGATTGATACGCAGTTTCAATTTCATTTTCTGTTTCATCCTGCCACCTTTGCTCCTCATCAATCACCTGATTTTCAAAAATACCCGAGTTCGTGACAAATTTGAAAATATGTCTGTCACTTTCAAAAACCTGGAAATTCTTTACATTATCGGGTATTGATGGACAAGGAACCAGTTCAATAGAAAACTTTTTACATCTTTTTATATCAACCGGGTTTAACATGCCCGCGACGACTGCAAGAGAGTCTGCTATTCGATTTCCTTTCCTGGAAATAAGGGCTATATTGAATGCGTCGAATTCCTCAATGAGGTCCATAACCCTAGTTCTATAAAGGCTCAGTCTTCTGTCGCGGCATGTATACTGTCCTTTGATTTTCTTGACTACCAACTCAGAATCTCCCAAAACCTTCAAGCATTTAACATGTTTGCTCAATGCTAGACGTAAACCAAAGATCAATGCTTCGTATTCTGCCACATTGTTCGTGCAAGGAAATTGTAGTCTGTAAGCAGCTAATAATGGTTTACCTCCGGGGCCAGTGAGCTCGACTCCAGCTCCTGCTCCCTGTCTAGATTTTGATCCATCGAACCTGAGCAACCACGTGAAATCATTTTCATCAGAAGAGCTACCATGACATGCCTCCTCTTTAGGTTCTTCAGCAGCTTCCTCAACATCAAGTGCATAAACTCCTAGTTCTGGCTCAAAAAATTGAACTTCATTCGGCTTGTTAAAATCTGTTATAATCTCCTTAAGCCTCGGTTCATTTTCCACTCTGATTTGGTTTGCAATTCCCTTCCATGGTAGCCACATATGTGAGCAGTCTGTTGAAAAATAGCCATTCAGAGTTTTCATCCAATCCCTCGCAAGTAACATTCCATACCTACTTGGGATATTAACCACCAGAATGTCCACAACCTGCTGAACCCTGGGTTCAGAATTCAATTGAATCTTGACATCATATAGAGTCCCCACTACATTTACCTCTGATCTGTCCAGTTGCAGGACTGTACATTTGGATGAAACAGGTTGCAGGCCTAGCATCTTACATATTTCTGTAGGCATGAGGTTGCTCGTGGCACCTGTGTCCACCAAACAGTTATGCAAATTCTTACCCGCAATTCTCAGAGTCAGTAAGAATGGCGGGACATCCCTTCTCTCCTTTCGCAAAATGAGATGGGATTCAACTCGTTAAGATCCTGCTATAAAATAAACTCAAATAACACACTCTCACACAATTGCTTGGAAATAACTCACATAAACATCACATTAATATAACAAAAATTTGCATAAAGAACAATCTCACAATAGGACAGAATCGCAGGCCTCTTCGAGGGGGCAACCTCCTTCAATACTTCATTAATTTTGCAAAAGATGGTTACATTGGTGCCCTTTCGGTATTTAAGGAGTTTCCTTCCAAGGTTGGCTTACATGCAAAATGCCACCTGGATTACATGCATAATGCCACCCGAATTACATGCATAGTGCCACTTTGAATTACATGCACAATGCCACCCGAATTACATGCACAATGCCACACGAATTACATGCACAATGCCACCTATCTACCATGTGTTACATAAAAAGGGTGCCATATGTCATAGGCACTACCTAAGCTAAAACTTAGAACATTACAAAATATTAATCATGGGTACTACCCACGTTCACTAGGAATTATTACATCAAGGAAGTTATTACATTAAGGGTTAGGATGAGATCCTAACATGCCCTTCTCCTTGAAGAAGCTTTGTCCTCAAAGCTAAAAATGAGGAAACTCATTGTCGGAGTTGATGGAGGGACTCCCATGTAGCATCCTCAAAGTTGAAGTCCACGCCACCGAACCAGGACCTCCGTGATGGTACGGTTGCGAGTTCGACGATACAAGCAACTGCTTGGTGCAAGTAAGATGGAGCCTTCTTCATCCAATTCGGGAAGTGTTGATGGAACCTGTACCTTGGAGCTGCCCGAAATGTAGGAGGGAGGCGTGAGTGGAGGGTGCCCGTACTCTGCCTCTGGTGGCGGTATGATAGGAAGTGTTGTACCACCATTCGGCCAAAGAAAGCCATTTTGCCCAATGAGTAGGATGATCGGAGGCAAGCAGCGAAGGTAGGTTTCCAAGCAATTATTAACAACCTCTGTTTGACCATCCGTTTGCGGATGGTAGGCTAAACTCATTGTGAGCCGAGTCCCCTGCAACTTAAACAACTCTTGCCAAAAATTGCTAGTAAGGCTGGGATCACGATCAGATACAATGGAGGTTGGCATGCCATGAAGGCGAAATATGGAGTCAAGGAAAATTTGGGCAATAGTGAATGCTGTGTAAGGATGGGTTAGGGCACAAAAGTGAGCATACTTTGAAAGGCGGTCCACTACCACAAAAATAACAGACTTGTCTCCAGATTTAGGTAGCCCTTCTATGAAATCCATAGAGATGTCAGCCACACCTGATCCGGTATCGGCAAGGGTGGAAGAGTGCCCGAAGAGTGCACTGTTTCTCTTTTCATCCTTTGACCTGTGTCGCAGTCTGCCACAAAAGAGCGAATGTCCTGTTTCCTACCTTTCCAAAATAAGGTGCGCTTGAGTCGCTCATAAGGTGGTCTGATATTGGGAGGTGTACTATCCGGCAATAATGGAATGGCATGGTCGTGAGAGCGATGCAAGTGGTAGTGTGATGGGTTCCGAAAAGATGGCCTCATGTTTGTGGAGAATCTGTTGCATGTCTTGTGGGATTTCACCCATTGGAGATGTGGATGGCTGGATGGAGAATAGTTGTGCAATGACCCCACGTGATGATTTCTTTAGCAATTTCTCCATGCCGTTTGAACCGATAATTTGAGGTGTTCCCTGTCGGGGAGCCCTTGATGATGTGTGTTTGTCCGTTCCGGAAGAACTCGCATCCAAAGTTTAGCAAAGTTCCAACCGATAGTGCCCAACGTACTCAACCATTGGCATCCCAAAACAATATCACATCCACCCAAATGGAGGGCAAACATGTCCGGCTTGAGTTCATAGTCCCCTATCTTGATTTTAACATTGCGACACTTTCCTTTACAAGATAAGGTTCCCCCATTGGCTACCATGACCTCAAAGGAATTACAATTGTGGATATAGCAATTTGCCCGTTGAGCAACTCTAGGGTCAATGAAGTTGTGCGTGCTTCCCGAATCCAAAAGGATGGAAAGACGTTGGCCCTTGAAACATCCTCGTAACCTTCATGGTTTGAGGAGTAGTAATTCTTGCAAGGGCATGGATTGTAATTGATGTCTCAGGTTCCTTTTTCCCTTCTTCTTGTGGATGAGGTGTTTCTGGAGGGTCCTCATCCTCATCACTCTCGTCAACGGTATCGGGTTCTCCAACATCTATCAAGAACAATTTTTTGTGTGCACACTTATGCCCCTTGAAAAACTTTTCATCACAATTGTAGCATAATCCTTGGGCACGACGTGCATCCATCTCTTCGGTGGTGAGGCGCTTGGGTGCAGCAGGTTTATTATCATCTGGGTGTTGGGCTCTCAGGGGAAATGAAGGTCTATTTTGAGGAAACTTTGATGGGCGTCTTTGGGCAGAGAGTTTAGATTCGGCCAGACGGGCCAAACTGATAGCTTCCATCATAGTTCGTGGTTTCAACATTTTGACTTCTGCTTGGAGTTCCATCTTCAACCCACTCGATATAACAACTCGGAAGAACCCTTCACTCAATCCTCTTGTTCGATTGGCCAATTTTTCAAATTGAGCTTGGTACTCTCGAACTGACCCTCGTTTGTTGTAGTTTGGATAAGGCTCCTGTGAAGTCCTCAAACTCACTAGGACCAAATCGAGTGAGTATTTGGGATTCAAAATCCTCCCAAGAGAGATTTGGGTAGGTAAGACGCAACCATTGAAACCAGTGTAGAGCCCTCGGATTCCAAGTTAAAGGAAGCCATCCGGACTCGATGAAACATCGGTACATTATGAAGTCGAAAGAATTGGTCAACCCGACATAGCCACCCATCAACATCCTTCCCACCGAATTTGGGAAAGTCCAACTTGGGCATTCTAAAGGGTGTATCATGGTCACGATTCCTTGTAGAACTCTCAGCTTGGTATTCTGATTTGGGTGGTTCTCTTCTCGCTTGTTGTCCACTTCAGTCAATGCTTCTTCTAAGCGATTGCTAGTGGCCTCATGCTCTAGGCGAAGACCTTGGACTTCTTCCCTTATGGAGTGAAAAGCCGAGTTCAAGTTCTCAATGGCTTTTGTTAGGGACTCCAAGTGTTCTAGTTCTTTCTGGTGTCCACGGTACCCTGGGCCATTTTTTGACCTTTTGTGACCAGCTACTAAAAATAGAATTGAATTTTTTTGACTTACTATTTTTAGTAAGTGCCCAAAAAAGTGCTTGGGTGCTATATATCAAAATGATCAGCAGGAGGAGGTGGTCACAATGAGCTATATCTCTCAACACTACTTTTTGGCACCCCAGACTTTTTTTTTTTTTATCTCCTGTTTTGCTGAGTCTAACGGTGTTTACAGATTCTGATTCTGAGCTACTGAGCAAAAGTTGGGCACTGGAGCACTATCTAAAACTGGTCGTGTTTCACACTCAAGATTCTTTGTATTTTGTAGGTGACTGATATGACAGTTCTGTTCTGACTCTAAAGACTGTGAATTCTCGCTCCGACCGTGCCGACCTCTCCGACTCGACTCGACCTCGATCGTGGATCGCCATCTAGAATTTCTATCATTACTCTCCGTACTTTCAACTTAAGTGTCACCCTCATGGCTTATCCCGAATGCATGTCCCTTCTGTTATTTTTTTGGTAGAGGACTCCTTTCTCATATGCTCACTTTTGAAATGCAGAGTTTACTGAACTGGGGTGTTTGGATTCTTATTTTTATTTTTATTTTTGCGTTTTTTACAAAGTTGCGCTTTAACGTAACTGGGAATGCTAAGTATAGGAGTATGTACCACCCATAGGCCCTCTAATATACCGACAAGTGACGAACAATAGTGCTTGGACCAATATTTCAGGCCACTACTCAAGGAGGATTCCACGCATACCCTTGAGCACACTACCCGCCTCTCGACAATACGGGAGGGTAATCGTCCGAGATGCCGTGTCCCGTAGACTATGAGTAATACAAGGCCGAAGAGCTTCCTAATGGCTAAAAGTTTGTTTAATCCTAGATGGTCTCCCGATATACCCGAAGATACGTGGGAGCTCAAGTCCGTGCGCGAGTTCCGTCTCGAGGCCCGGGTATTGGAGCCCGATCGCCCCTCACTTCACTAGACGCTTTATGGGCTATCTAGCTTAGCCAATAACGACAGATCCTTCACGATATTTTAAAACCCCTGGTACAGTGTTTCTACCTACTCAACTAACAATATATTTTTTTGTTTTTGGTCTGGAAAAAAAAACACTGTATTTTTTTTTGGATTTTTTTTTTTTTTTAATAAGGAAAAACGGAATGGAAAAAACACACAGAATTTATACCTAACAGGCGGATTGGATGGCAAGAATCGTTGCAGTTGCAGCAGAACTTGGCCCTGGAAAGCGCTCTGATACCACTTGTTAAGATCCTGCTATAAAATAAACTCAAATAACACACTCTCACACAATTGCTTGGAAATAACTCACATAAACATCACATTAATATAACAGAAATTTGCATAAAGAACAATCTCACAATAGGATTGAATCGCAGGCCTCTTCGAGGGGGCAACCTCCTTCAATACTTCATTAATTTTGCAAAAGATGGTTACATTGGTGCCCTTTCGGGTATTTAAGGAGTTTCCTTCCAAGGTTGGCTTACATGCAAAATGCCACCTGGATTACATGCATAATGCCACCCGAATTACATGCATAGTGCCACTTTGAATTACATGCACAATGCCACCCGAATTACATGCACAATGCCACTCGAATTACATGCACAATGCCACACGAATTACATGCACAATGCCACCTATCTACCATGTGTTACATAAAAAGGGTGCCATATGTCATAGGCACTACCTAAGCTAAAACTTAGAACATTACAAAATATTAATCATGGGTACTACCCACGTTCACTAGGAATTATTACATCAAGGAAGTTATTACATTAAGGGTTAGGATGAGATCCTAACAAACTCCTTTTCCTTTCCATGTTTGATCAGGTGAGTTCAACGCTTTTATCAATGCCTCCTTTTGGCCTGGCAATCTAGTTGCGTCCAAGAACGAAAGGCTAGATTTGGACTTCTTTAGATCCTCCACTATGTCATAGTTTGGCTTTTCGAATTTGACTGTCTTCTGCACATCATTAGACATTTCTCTTCTGAGTGGAGGGGGAGAATTATTATTTGCCTTAGTATCGGGAGGAAGAATAGAGTTGTTTGGAGGTGTTGATGAAGTTTGAGGGGTTTTAGATTTACTTCTCAAATGGTATCCATGATTCCCCTTCCTAAAATCTCAAAAAGCTTGCACCTCCTATTCCAAAATTTTGTCTTCTTCTTCCTCACTCTCACCTTCTTGATGATATACAGTTTCCATCACCATAATATTATCATCTTGATGTTGTGATGGACCCTCATTTGATACCAGTTCCAAATATCAACTTGTGCCTGAAGACAATGAGTGTATCTCGCAATTTCAGGACAATTCCTCTCATTGTGCTCTTTCGTGTTGTGCAACCTGCACCCCCTTTCCCACGCCAAATCTAAAATATTTAGAAGAGAATTGGATTGGCTAGGTCCTGTAGAAGTATCTAATTGATTAGCAATGGGAGAGAGAACTCCCCCATTGTTTGGCTTGGTGTTCCAGTGTCTCCCTCTATTGTTAAAATTTTGATTTGGGTGAGGGGCATGGGACTCATACTTCTGTTGTTGAACCCTGTCATTGCTCAGTTTATGAACTAATTTCTTGAGCTCTTCGACTTCTGAATAAATCTCCTTCGGTGGAATCATATTGTTGTTAACCCCCATTGGATTCGCATAATTGATGGGGTCTTGATTCAAAACTTGGGTCGAGTGCTGAGGAATTTGATTCCCGTATGGATTGACACTTTGAATCGGGGTTGGATTTGGAAAAGGAACTATGGCTTGAGGATTGACTTGGCTAGTTCCTTGCATAGTTGATTGACTGTTCTGCAAAAATGCAAGGACAGGTGGAATGGATGTGATTGGTTGGATTGGAATGGGTGCATATGCCGGTGCTGGTGGATACGGCTACTGATATGGGAAGGCGTTCATGCTTGGCATTTGTGGTGCCATGAGTTGATTTGCCTGGGGAGCTTGACCATATGAAGCATACTGCCCCATCACAGGCATCTGGGTAAACCCGTAGCCCTGTGGTGTCATTTGCTACTCGATAGTCATGGCTTCATTATAGGCTAAAGCCAGCGTGGTTACTTAAGGATTACGTCTCGCAAACATGGCTATCATGGGGTCCAATTCCCCAAAATATATCTACAAAGCCATTGTGGGATCGATGGCAAAGTGCCTAATTGCTCTATTATAGCACTTTTGGAATCTCTGATTAAACATTCTGATCGGTTCCCCTTGGCCCCTTTTGCATGTAATAAACTGATTATAAATAGTTGCGGGATCCAAGGGTGACCTAAATTGATTAACAAAGGTGTTTTCCATTTGTGTCCAAGAAGTAATTGAACCAGTAGGCAAGCATATATACCATTCATATGCTATTGGATCTAAGCTCATGGGGAAAAGTCTGCAGGCCACATCTTCATATTGAACTTGCAGCCTAATTAAAACATCCCTATAGGCTTGGATATGTTCTTCTACTGTTCTTAGGCCATCTGGTTTGTATTTAGGCATAAATCTTTCAATGTTCTTGGGGATTTCATGGATATCCCCAGCAATGTTCAAAGGAGTATTATTAGCTCCATACCAAGGAGCTGCTGGAGCTTGAGCCATTTGACTCAAAATTGATGAAGACAAACCTACAATAGCAGTAGAAATATTACTGACAATAGGAACACTAGTGGCAACTGATATTACGGGCGTAGATCCACTCGATGTTCCTAGAGAAAACAGGTCTTTTGTGACTGGTGAGCTTACGACTTGCTTGGTTTTATTCTTGGGAGTACCAGTAAGGTCATGAAAAATGGTTTCCCTGGTTGTTTGGGACCTGGTCGCAATACGACGCGATGGGTCTAGCCTGCCCGATGAAACCCTCGATTATTTCAACGAAAACCTGCAACAAAAGAAAGCAAAAGCTGCAGTTTAGCTGTTTGTGAGCTTTAAGAAAATATTTCAAAATTAAATCAAAAGATATTATTCATGTATGAAAACCAAAATAAAGTAAACCGATTCGGCCCTCCTTCTAGTGCCAATCTGTTGAGTGGTGTTTTCACCCAATTGTGAAAGCACACTCTCCGATAGGATCTGAGTCCCAAAATCCTCTGCTTGCAAAGAAAGTAATTTCTCCAAGGTTCCTCTTATGTTGATTCTAAAACACCAATGATGTTGCTCACTTGTAAATGCAGGGAATACCTTAGGATTGCAAGTGGATGTTAACAAGGGGCACTGTAGTTCACTTTAATTTGGATTTGCCATGGACTCTGAGCTTTGATGGGTTTTCAATTATTTATTTAAATGACTGTAATTAAAATACAAAAAATAAATAAGGGTTTAAAAATAAAAATAAATGCAAATGAATATGCAACTAAGCTACGTCCAGAGTATCGCCATCTTGATTGATAAAACCGAAGACAATGAGGTTTTTGCATGCAACCCAACCTATTGAACCTGTAAATTCGCACAATTCAGATAAGCCAGGTGCGAGTTTCTAGGGTTTCTACTGTAGTTTCAGATTTAGGCATTCGCATGAAGCAACCAAGAACACTTGCATTCAACTTCACCTATAAGCCTAGAAATCTGAAAGGGAAAGATAACACATTGAATCATGCATGCAAAAATGACTCCTTCTTTCTCATAAATGAAATTCCAACACTCTGTATTTCTACATTAAAATGATGTATCAATTATAATTACAGAATGTTCCAGGTTTTACAAATCCAGAACAAATGAAGGAAATTTCCTAAGTGCAGGCCCAGAATGGCATGAAGCCCTTGTCTCTGCAACCCTGCAAGCAGCAATTTCCAACCCTATCTTCAATCTGCACTTCTGGCTTTATACTGTCTGGCGCGGCTCTTCGATTCTCCCTACGTCTCTTCGTTTCATCTCCCAGAATGCGCCTTTTCAAATTCTTGCCTTTTCAATGCTTTTACTTCATGCTCGATTCTGAAACGCTCAAAATCTGCCGCTACATGTAACGCTTCTGCAAATCCGACACCTGTATGCCACGTGTCCTACATTTTCTATGCCTTCTATAACGTCTTCCTGTGAGAATCGTGACAAAAACAGCATGCAGCCTGCTCACCTTCCTGGCCGCGAAAACGCGACATGTCGCGATATCGCGAAACTTTCCTCGTTTGTACATCTTCGGTCGCTTCTTGTCGTGAAATCGTGACCATTTTCTCTTTCGGGCCTTCTTTTCGCAAACTGTCGCAATTTCGCTACCGTTTTCTGTTTCGGGCCTTCTCACCACAAACTGTCACGATTTCGCTACCGTTTTGACTCTGCACTCCTTTGCGCTCAATGCTGTCGTGATTTCGCTACCATTTTCCATTTTCGTACACTTGCCAATTTTTCGTCGCAAAATCGCTATGCTACCTGCATCCGTACTACTTCGCTGCTTCGAAGCCGCGAAACTGCGACCTGTCACGATTTCGCGACGCCTTTTCGCTTCATTCCCCTTTGCTGCTTTATGTCGTGATTTTGCGACCATTTCTGTGCATTATGCTTTCTGGTTGATCCTGTCATGATTTCGCGACCATTTTGGCCTTTTGCCCTGTTTGACTGGTTCCTGTCGTGATATCGTGACGTTTTCTTGCTTCGTGCTCTTTGACCTCTTTCTGTCGCGATATCGCGACATTTTTTTGCTTTGTGCCCTTTGACCAGTTTGACACGCGATTTTGCGACGCGTCAAGATATCGCTACGCCTTTCCATTTTTCCTTTCTCTCTCCTGCCTGGCCACGACGGAGCGACATGTCACGATTTTGTGACACTTTTTCGTCTTCATTTTCTCTCTCCTCTTTCTGTCGTGATGGAGCAACATGTCGTAAAATCGCTACGCTATTTTCATCCGTACAACTTCTGCAGCAACACGTCGCGATTTCGCGACACTTTTTCATTCTGGCAGTGACGGAGCACCATGTCGTGATATCGCGACGTTTTTTCAATTTCGGCAACGACGGAGCAACATGTCGCGATTTCGTGACACTTTTCCTGTTTTGGCCGTGACGGAGCAACCTGTCGCGATTTCGCGACACTTTCTGTTTTCCGGCAGCGATGGTGCGACAGGTCGCGATTTCGCGACACTTTCAACACTTATGCATTTTTCTCTTTTCTTCATTTTTAGCATCTGGGTCCCTGAGATTTCTTCTGCAAGCCTGCAAAAAAGGTGGGTCCCCAATTTTGGGGTGTGTTGTGGATTAGCCACAACACATGGTATTATATATGTCTTTGTTTATTGATTAATATTATATTTTATAAGATTATTTTCTATTATCCACTATAAGAAATGCGCGACTAATATCCCTTAATATTTGTTATTATTTATATTTATTTATTTATTTAACTTATTATTTATTTTTTATTATTTTTTATTATTATTAATATAAATATATATATATATCAAATTAAATATGATAAATAGCAGGCAACATGCATTTTTATGCAAGCAGGCATAATGCAAGACAGGCAATCATGACCTATATGAAGTTTTTATTAGTGGGCTTCCATGTACCCACGAGCCACGATGCCATTGGCACGACATCATCTCCCACCTTACCTGACATCTCTCCCACTATCTCTACCAGGGGTGGGTATTTTGCCTTGTCCATTCTTGCCAGCTTCAATGTGAAATCAGCACCTGTGAACACAAATACTCACAACAGCATCAAATTCTTCAAGAAAAAGATAATCTAGCATTGGGGTTATTGCAATTTTCCCCTCTAGAAATCAGCACAGTCCCTGTGCTAGTTAATTAAGATATATCATATTTCCATATTATTCATGCATAGATTATAAACAATAACTTCAAGTTAGGAAAACTATACATATTATCACCATAGAATCTACCAACTAACAGGCTACACATGCTATCATCTCAGAAATATATATAAAAAAATCAATATTTTTTTAAAAATTAGTTTTTTTTTCATTTTTGATAGCTCATCATCCTTCAAAAAAGAAAGGAAATTGGTTTTTCATAACAATAACATCCTCCCATGTGGTATTTTTCTCGAATTAGTGGTCCCACTGGACCCTACACTGCTCGATTGTTCTCTTCCTTAGTTGTTTTGTTTCGTACCCCAAGATTTTTACTGGCTGAACCTCAATGAGTTATGGGTCCGACGTATGTAGATGAGACACATCCAAGATATGAGATGGGTTAGCTATATATTTGCGAAGGAGAGACACATGAAAAATACTGTGGATTTTGGATAAATTTGGTGGTAATGTAAGTTTGTAGGGAATAGGACTAATTTTGGCAACAATGTCAAAAGGTCTAACAAATATAAGACTCAATTTAATAGATTTAATGGGGATTTTGGTTGGCTTAACTCTAAGGAAGACTTTGTCACCAACAAAAAATTCTCGGGGTGTTCGTTTAAGATTAGCATAACTCTTCTGATGATCAACGGCTTCACGAAGTCATTGGTGAATCTCTTTAAGCTAAATCTCCATTTGTTTAATAACATTAGGATCGATCACTTCTCGATCGTCCATATTATCCCACGTTAATGGTGTCCTGCACCTACGCCCGTATAGGGCCTCAAAAGGGACCATGTCCAATGTGGTGTGGTAGTTGTTATTATAGGTAAATTCCACCAGGAAGAGATAGTCTTTCCACTTACTATGGTGGTCCATGCAATACATGCGTAGAATGTCTTCCAGCACCTAATTGACGCTCTCAGTTTACCCATTCGTCTCAGGATGATAGGCGGTGTTTATATTGAGCTTTGTTCCCCAAGCTCGGTGTAAAGCTTACCAAAATTCAGAGGTGAATCTCGAATCTCTATCCGAGATGATTATTTCAGGAAAGCCATGCAACCTTACGATTTCTCGTACAAACTTTTGTGCTATAGCAGGTGCATTATCATGAAAACTTCCTGGTATGAAATGCACTACTTTGGTTAATTTATCCACCACCACAAATATTGCATCATGCTGAAATCATGTTTTAGGAAGTTCAACAATGAATTCCATGGAAATTACTTGTCATTTTTGTTGTTGTATCTCAAATAAATGTAATTGTCCCCCAGGATGTTGATGTTCAACCTTGACTTTCTAGCATTCTAAGCAATTGCTACAATTTTAACTACATCTTTCTTCATTTCGAGCCAAAAGTAATATTTTCTCAGAGTTTCCCTCATTTTAATTACCCCTGGATGTGCAGAATATGGTGCATAATGAGCTTCCTACATAATAGTTTTCTTAAGATCTTCATTATTAGGTACTATTATTCTATTATGGAAGTATACCAGATCTTGTTTAATATTGTAATCTGAGTTCTGACATGGTTCTTGCTCAATCTTGTTATGACATTGGCTGCAAAACACATCATTATTATGTATTTCTTTGATCTACTCCTTCAGCCCATACTGACACTTTGTAATAGTTGCTATATGTCTCCTCCTACTAAGAGCATCTACCAGTTTATTTTCTTTCTCTTTGATATATTTAATACCAAAGTCATATTCAACCAAAAATTCCATCCACCTTTGTTGCCTAGCGTTTAGTAGAGGCTGGGTAAAAGTATATCTCAAACTCTGATGGTCGGTTATAAGCTTAAAAGGCTTTCCTAGCAAATAGTGCCTCCAAATATTAAGGGCATGGACTACTGCAGCCAGCTCTAAATCATGTGTGGCATATTTTATTTCATTCTTCTTAAGCATCTGGACTCATACGCAACCACGACTTCATCTTGCATCAAAATGCCACCCAATCCTTCCAACAAGGCATCAATACATACAGTAAAAGATTTGTTTGAGTCGGGTATTTTTAGTATAGGTGTAGTTGTCAACTTTTCCTTAAGAATTTTGAAGGCTTCTTCACACTACATCGTCCACCTAAATACTTTCACTTTCCTTTACAGGTTAGTAATAGGAAATGCGACTTTTGAAAACCCCTTGACAAATCATCGATAGTAACCGACCATCCCCATAAAACTTCTTACTTCTGACACATTGGTTGGAGTTGGCTAATCTATTATGGCTTCAATATTTTTAGGATCTACGACTATTCCTTCAGTTGAGACAACGTGCCCAAAGTACTAAACTTGTGATGTGTAGAACTCACATTTAGACAACTTACCATATAATTGATTCTTCTTGAGGATTTCCAGCACTATCCTTATGTGTTGATCATGTTCTTCTCTATTTTGGGAGTAAATTAAGATATCCTCCAAAAATATTAACACAAATCGATCCAGCTGCTCACGAAATACGTTGTTCATCAAATTCATAAATGCAGCTGGTGCATTTGTTAACCCAAACGGTAATACTATGAACTCATAATGTCCATAGTGTGTTCTAAAGGCAGTATTGTATGTATCTTCTTCCCTGATTCTCAACTAGTGATATCTTGATCTAAGGTCGATCTTTAAAAATATTGTAGATCCTCTAAATTGGTCAAATAGATCATCAATTCTGAGTAAGGGATACTTGTTCTTAATTGACATCTTGTTGAGCATTCTATAATCAATGCATAACCTCAAGGATCCATCCTTCTTTTTAACAAATAGTACTAAAGCTCCCCAGGGCGAGACACTAGGTTTAATGTGCCCTTTTCTAATAAGTCTTGCAATTGTGTCTTAAGCTCTTGCAATTCAAGATGTGTCATACGATAAGGAGTTCGGACCACTGGGGTTGCTTTCGACATAAGCTCAATTGAGAAATCAAACTCTCTTTTTGGAGGTAATCCAAGCAGATATTCAAGAAAGACATCCCTAAATTCATTTAATACTAGATACTGTTAGGTATTCACCATGTACAGACAATACACAGTCTATGGAAGAAAAACAAATTATAACAGCGGCAATGAAAAATAGTTTAAACTTTAGTTAAGCAGTGAAAATACTCAGCCTCCATAGTAGAAAGAGCTACAACACATTGTAGCTTGGATATCCAACTCACTTTTGTACCTCCAACTATGAATACATACCCAGTAGTGCTCCTTCCACCATCTAAATCACCTGCCATATCTAAATCCACATAGCCTTGCAACTCAACTTTGGAACCTCCAAAATTCAAACAAAATTTTGAAGTCCCTTTCAAATACCTGAGTATCCATTTTACTGCTTGCCAGTGAGATTTACCTAGATTACTCATATACCGGCTCATTACTCCCACTGCTTGGGCAATTTTTGGTCTTATACACACCATAGCATACATCAAAATCCCAACTGTTGAAGCATAGGGTACTTTCTTCATGTACTCTTCCTCCTCCTTTGTCTTGGGACATAGCTTCTTTGAGAGCTTAAAGTGTTTTGCAAGAGGTTGGGCTATCGATTTTGCATCATGCATACTGAACCTCTTAAGAACCTTTTCCACATAATCCTCCTGAGACAACTTCAGTGTTTTCTCCTTCCTGTCTCTAGTGATTCTCATGCCAAGGATTTGTTTGGCTTCCCCCAAATCCTTCGTGGCAAATTTACTTGCCAACTCCCTTTTCAATTTCTTAATATCCTGCATATTGGATCCTCGCCACAAGCATATCATCAACATACAATAAGAGAATAAGGAAGTTACCATTTCCTATAGCCCGAAAATAAACACAATGGTCACTCTAGCTCCTAGTAAAATTATGCTCAATCATGAAACTATCAAACTTGAGATACCATTGCCTTGGAGCTTGCTTCAAATAGTACAAGCTCTTTTTTAGTTTACACACAAGGCTCTTCTTGCCTTTGACCTCAAACCCCTCCGGTTGGTGCATGTAGATCTCCTCCTCCAAATCCCCATGAAGGAATGTTGTCTTCACATCTAACTGTTCAAGATGAAGATCTTCTACTGCAACTATACTCAAAATAGTTCGAATTGAAGTCATTTTTACTACAGGTGAGAAAATATCATTATAATCAATACCTTTTCTCTGTGCAAATCCTTTCACAACAAGTCTTGCTTTGTATCTCTTGTTGCCATCAACTTCGTCCTTCACTCTATACACCCATTTGCAATGCAATGCCCTTTTGCCCTTGGGAAGCTCAACCAAATCCCAAGTTTGGTTTTGAGTCAATGAGTCCATCTCATCCTTCATAGCATGCTCCCACTTGCTCCTAGTTTCCAATTACAAAGCCTCATGAAAACATTCGGGCTCACCTGCATCAGTGTATAGAATGTAATGCAAAGAAGGATAATACTTATTTGGTGCTCTTCTTACCCGAGTAGATCTCCAACCTTTCGATATTAGTGGTGATGGGGGTGATGGTGGAGTAACAACAATTTCCTGTTCATCTTGCTCTTCCTCATGAGCACCATGTTCATAAATCTAAATAAGAGGCTATATTTTTACACCATGCTCTGGGATTTTATCCAAGTCAACAAACTCAAGTGCATCCTCTTCAACCTGTATGTGCCTATCCTTGTACAACCTATCCTCACTAAAAATCACATCTCTACTCCTGATAAATTTTCGGCCAATTTTATCCCATAGCCTGTATCCCATCTCATCCACACCATAACCAAGAAAATAGCACTTTCTAGACTTTGCATCAAGCTTACTCCTATTTTCTTTATCTATGTGGGAAAAAGACTCACAACCAAATACTCTAAGGAAAGAGTAGTTTACAGGTTTACCTTTCCAAGTCTCCTCTGGAATGCCTCCATCCAATGCAGTACAAGGTCATCTATTTATCAAATAAATTGTATCAACTACACTAGCCCAACAGAATAATGGCAACCCTGCATGCAATCTCATGGCTCTGGCACGCTCCATTATAGTTTTGTTCATCCTCTTCGAGACTCCATTCTCTTGTGGTGTCCTAGGAGTAGTCTTGATTCTCCTAATTCCTTCCTTTGCGCAATAGTCCTCAAACTCCTTGTTGCAATATTCACCACCATTGTCATATTTAAGGCATTTAACTTTCTTACCTGCCTCAATCTCCACTAATGCTCTCCACTTCCGAAAAGTGTCAAAAACATCAAATTTATGCTTTATTGTGTAGATCCATGTCTTCCTACTGAAATCGTCAATGAAGGTAACATAATAAGAGTAGCCCTCAAGAGAAAGTACCGGTGAGGGACCCCACACATCCGAGTGAACTAACTCTAATTTCTCTTTCTTCCTTTCTGGACCAACCTTCAGAAATCTTACCCTTTTTTGTTTTTCGTATACACAACCTTCACAGAAACCCAAATCAACCTCCTTGAGTTTTGGCAATAGTTTTTTGGAGTGAAGGGTTTTCATCCCTTTCTCACTCATATGACCCAACCGCAAATGCCATGCTTTCGCATCATCTTGAGCAACATAGTTCAATGTACAATAAGATGAGTTTTGCAATAAATACAAAGTTCCAGTCAACTCACCTTTTGCAATCGCCATTGAACCCTTTGTCACTCTCCATTGTCGATTTTTTAAATTTGTGTTGTATCCCTCCAAATCAAGTGCACTGGATGAAATCAGGTTCCTCTTCAGATCAAGAATGTGCCTAACATTTTTAAGCACCCAAATATTTCCATTTGGTAACTTTACATTCACCGTGCCAATACCCATAATCTCACATGGACAATTATTTCCCAACAAAACCTCTCCATAATGGCCTGGAGTATAATCAAAAAAGTACTCCCTATGAGAAGTGACATGATAAGAAGCTCCAGAGTCCATAACCCAATACTCACTCGTGCAATTTGCTACAAGAATCAGGGCATCCTGATAAATTGCACCTGCAATATTTACCTCTTGAGCATCATTCCCATTATTGTCCTCATTCTTCTTTTTGTCTTTGCACTCCCTCTTGAAGTGTCCACTCTTCCCACAATGCCAACAATCAATCTTGCTTTTGTCTCTTCTTTTAGATCTACCCTTCGATTTTCCTATGTACTGACTTTTCCATCTAGCTTGGCCTTTTCCTCTTTCTCTATTTCTACCTCTACTTTCTGTAGATAATGCTACTCCATATGATGAAGCCTCCCTTGAGGTTTTTCTCCTCATATCCTCATTGAGGATTGTGCTAACCACATCATCAAACACCAACTTTCCAGATCTAGGCATAGAATTACTCACTGTCATTACAACGCTACCCCATGAGTCTGGTAGTGAACAAAGAAACCCTAAAGCCATAACCTCATCATCAAAATAAAGCCCTACAAATTTTAAAGAACCCATAACAACATAAAACTCATTAAGGTGTTCTTAGATAGATCCACCCTCCTACAATTTCATAGTAAATAAATTTCTAATCAAGAAAATTTTATTTGAAGTTGAGGGTTTTTCATACAACTTAGCTAGTGTATCCATGGCTCCTTTGGTGGTCTTTTCCTTCCCGATGTTGTATGCAACAGAATCAGCCAGGCTCAACCGGATCACCCCCAGTGCCCTCCTATCTATCAGATCCCATTCCTCATCATGCATCAAGTCAGGTTGACCATCAGTCTTCCCTTTTAGAGCCAAATACAGATCATCCTTTTGATACAGATAATCCTCCACTTTGGTTTTCCACATACCAAAATTTTGTCCAATAAACTTCTCCAGTTTAAACTTTGAACTTTCTCCCATTTCTCCCACTCGAATAGAAAACTCTCTTGTGAGTGCCCTTTCCCAACAAGAACACTCTGATACTAGTTGTTAGGAATTCACCATGTACAGACAATACATAGTCTATGGAAGAAAAACAAATTATAACAACGACAATGAAAAATAGTTTAAACTTTAGTTAAGCAGTGCAAAAAAAACAATCACACAAATGAGACACAAGATTTACGTGGTTCGGGCAGTGTACCCTACTCCACGGAGAAACAATCAGTCCTTGTATTATTACCAATACAATATCTGAAGGGAGTAATCCTGCAACACAACCAACTGCAAATTCCTCTTCAAAACACCAACATCTCCACACAATTACTTTAACAGTAATTCAACATGCAAACACCCTTGCATCAAGCTCTACACCAAGCTTCCTTGTCTCTCTACAAGAGATACATAATCCTATATATTTCCCATAAACAAGATACTCAAATACATAGAATTATTACAATAGTTTTTTTTTAAATATTTACTGGCAATTAAATATTTAATGGTAATTAAATATTTAATGTTGCCTCTTGGAACCCCGTTCATGTTCCTATTGTTGAACGTTGCCCATCAATATTTAATGGCCTTGGAACTCCACCAACAATAATGGCCTTGGAACCCTGCCAACAATATTTAATGGTAATTAATTTCTTGTTATCAATTTGGCTCCATTACCTAACAGACACTGCTGGAATAGTATGAAACTTGAGTCAGTTTCTTCCTTTTTATTTAATTTGACCACATATAGCTTACATCCCTTCCTTAAGGCTCTTTTAACCTACATTGCGGTCATCAAATGAGATTCAAGAGATGCTCGATTGCAATGGATTCAGATTCTTCGATTAGCATCATCTGTATAGTCCAACCACATTTCCTTAAAATTTAGTAGTATTTTATGATATTTTAACCAATCTACTCCTAGGACTATGTCAAATGCATGTAATGGAACTACTTATAGATGCTAGTTAATTTTTCCTTGAGGTATTTCTATTTGGGATTCAAATAGACATTGGTTAACCATGTAAGTTTATCCTGAGCCATACTTGACTTGCCACCCTTTTGCCATGACCCCATGTTTAACAAATATATCCCTCAATATGCTAGTTTAAATGAAACTATCTGTTGCACCACTATCAATTCAAATATGCACATCCCTTTTGCCTAATTTTCCTTTAATTAAAAATGGAGTAGCTTGACCTAAGAGGTTAGGTTTACCTGTGGCAGCAAAGATTTTGTGTGGGGCTTCCTCAATGGAATTCCTACGATCTGCTATGTTTGGGAATTGTCTGTAAAAATGGTCCAAAGCTTCGCATGTAAAGCAGACGTTTGGTCCATATTTCTTTTGTTTATCACCTTCCTTAATTTGGTTACCATTTTTACCCTATTCCCGATTGTTGTTTTTTTTCCTGATAGTTCCTTCGATCTGGCTGCCCTCTGTTTCCTTGGAATTTACCCTTGTTTTTATTATCATTCCTATACCGCCCTCCATCTCTAAATTTCTTGTACTGATCTTTACCTCTATTTTGGTTGGGGTATCTCCTTTTCCTTAAATTTTCTCTTTCAACTTGTTGATAGTAGGCCTTTACATTTTTTTGGCTCGATTCTTCATATCAGGCATTGTCATAGGCAACTGACAGTGTTTGAGGCACTTTTATTTCCACCGGTTGACTGTATTTTGGGTGTATCCCCATAATGAACTTATGAGCTTTGAACTTCTCCTAACCATCATATTTTGGGGTATACTTAAAAAGTTGCACAAACCTCTAGTAATATTCAATTACTGTCATATTACCTTGTCGTAAGTTGGTGAACTCACCATATTTCTCAATATAGAATTGATCACTAAGGAAGCAATCTTTGAATTCTCTTTCAAATTCTTCCCATGGTATATCTGTCGCTTTCTTCTAAGTAATTTTCTTATATGTAGTCCACCAGTCTCTTGCAAGATCCTCTAAATGTGCCACTACCCAAGTAGTTTTCGATTTAGAGCAAAGGGACTGAATTACAAATTATCCCTCGGCTTCACTTAGCCAATTAACGACAGTTTCACCATCACCTCTTCCATAAAATTTAGAGATATCCAACTTTTTAATTTCCTTTTTCAGCTCTTCACCCACTTTTCTCCTTGAGAAGCCTTCTGGATACTCACTTACATTTTTAATTTCCTTCCTCTTAGCCAGGTTCTCTATAAATTTTTACTATTGGGTGATTATTTCTTGTTGTTGGCCCATCTGCGCCCTCTTTTGATCCATATGCTCACTCATTTGAGCTTTTGGGATCCCCATTTGTTCGTGTTGTTGATTCAATTGCTCTTACATCAGTTGAATCATTTGAGCCATGTTCTCATAATTTTACGTAGCTCTTGCAACTATGGGCTCTTTCTCTTTCCTTACCACACGTCGTGGTACTTCAGTAGCTTGCAACCTCTCAGAATCTCTTACGAGTCACCTCAGTGTTGGAAATATGTTGAATATTTTCAATGTTATTCAGGTTCGGGCTATTTTTAGACAAGTTATTTATAGACAAGCTATTTATAGACATGTACTGGACACTCCAAATGTTTTTAGGGTTTAAGCTATTTTTAGATAGGCTATTTTTAGTTGTGCTATTTTTAGACCCATATGGGCTTTTAAAGTTACTATATTTGAACCCTTGCATTATTCACCTATGATATTGTAAAAAACAATGCATGTTCTTTTATTATATATATCGCATTTGCATGAGGATTTAATAGAGATAAAAGGAGAATATTATTGCATTGGAAACGGTCAAGTTAATGCAATAATAAAATAATACTATGATATTGTAAAAATCCATGCATGTGCTTTTGTTATATATATATTGCACTTGCATGAGGATTTAATAGAGATAAAAGGAGAATATTATTGCATTGGAAATGGTCAAGTTAATGCAATAATAAAATAATACCATGATATTGTAAAAATCCATGCATGTGCTTTTGTTATATATATCGCACTTGCATGAGGATTTAATAGAGATAAAAGGAGAATATTATTGCATTGGAGACGGTCAAGTTAATGCAATAATAAAATAATACCATGATATTATATAAATTCATGCATGTGCTTTTGTTATATATATTGCACTTGCATAAGGGTTTGAGAGGACAGTGAGAAGACAGAGAGAATATTATTGTATTGGAGACGGTGAAGTTAATACAATAATAATATTGTGTTGGTTTTTCCTGGTTGAGGGTTTCCAAGATAAATATTGTGTAATGTGTGAATATGTTATCTTCTTCTTTTGATTATGTTATTACTACTTTTCAGTTTTAAGTTTATTGGGGCTGTTAATTTCTCTTCACTCAGTCCCTTCCTTGGGACCTCTACAATTTCCACTTGCAGGTTACCACCTATCCTTCGCGAGGTACCTGCCATTTCTGACATCAAAAGAGTTATGTCAGTACAATTGTTTATGCTTTATAGCCTATGGTTTCACAACCTAGGCTCTGATACCAACTATCGCAACCCAGGTCCACACACCTTGTTGTCAAACACAAAGTCAAAAAAAAATTACCATAGAAAGTATAAATGGCACATATATTCATTTGACTACCCAACTTTTCACTAGTACTTTGGCATAGAAGGACTGCACATCCAGTTTCCTACCACTACAGCTGGTAACTTATGCACTCAAGAATGGCCAATTTTCTACATAAACTGCCTTTTAAGATTCTTACCCCTATCTTGGGTTCTTAATAATTTTGGCACGGGGTTGTTCTTCTAGGGCCCATATCACCTAGAAGGGTGGACGCATTAATTCCCTTGCTTCAAAGCTTGTGGATTCACAATCCTTCTATTCACTCTTACGTTTCAGGCTTTGGGTCTAGCGTATCTATGCTTGTGCGTGGTCAATGATCTTCAACTAAGATATAACCAGGGTCCGCCATCGCATGGTTATTTAGACCAGATTACTCAGACCCAACTCCGAATAACGATAATGCTACCCATACCATCTACCGTTGGACTTTTCGTACACTTGTTCTAGTTCTCTAGTCATAAGGTTGCATCAACAATTCCATATCCATAGTAGATTCATGAGTATCCTCACGTACTAATTGTATACTTTCCTTACGAAGACGTCTCATTCCACCACCCTACTCTCCTCAGCATAGGATCATTGTCCTATATGCAATCTAGTAAATGGATAGCATTGTTTCGCAACAGTCGCCACTGCGAACTGTTGAAGCTGGGTAATGTGCTCGTCCTTCTTGATGTCACAATTGTCCTTCAGATATCCATACCTCATGATGGACTTAGGACACATTATTCCTTTTTATTTGGGTTTCTTTTCGGGGTTAGGCATTGTTTTTATTATTATTATTTTCATATTATTAGTTTAGAGTGCAAACATTATTTTGTACAACAAAAACTAAACTTCATATTTTCTTGTAAAAATAATCAATATATATTCAATTAAAACTCATAACAACTACTTAAAGTAAGATAACAATTTCCATGATAGCTTCGTTAAAACACATTTAAGGATAGATGGTGAGGGAAGAAAGTAGAGAGGGGAGGGCTCTGGTCCCTCCCCTGCTCCCCCTCCCATGGCTCCTGGTTCTGGCCCAGTCCCTGGCTCAACCCAGGTCATCCCTCCCGGGGAGTGGTTGTTTGCAGATGATCTCCTGGGGGGAGATCCTTCTCCACTATCTGCGCCCCTCCCGGTCGGCTAGGGTTTCCTTGGTTGTTTTTTGGACTGGTGCTTCCCAGGGATCCCTGTTTGGTTGGGGATCCCTTCCCTTTTTCCCTCAGGCTTCCCCCTGGGGTTTTTTGTAGGTTATTCGCGTGGATCTGGTCCCCTGCGTTTCTCGGTGTGGTGGAGGTGACGGTTTAGGGTTTGGACAGCTTCCCCATTTTTTCTTGTGAATCCTCGACAGGCTCTGTGCTTGGACAGGATTCTTGGTCCCTGTTGCTGGGATCCTCTTCTATTTTCCTGGGGCGGGTTCCTTGTGGTGCAACTCTCTGGTCACTTCCTGATGGGTTGGATCCTCTCTGTGCTGGCTGTCGGCTTCTTGCAGGATGGCTCTCGCTGAACGGAATGTTTTCCCGATGGGCGGGATGGTTTCTCCATAGGGCGGGATCCGCCAAATCCATCGGTTTTCCCACGAGGCGGGATCCTTTCTTTTCTGCTGGTTTCTCGGATGGTGGGATTTCCCTGTTGCTTCCCGCTAGGCGGGACTATTTGTGGTGGTTTTGACTGCTTCCCATGAGGCGGGATTTTATTGTAACAGTTTTTCTTTGCTTCTGTTGGGCGGGATCTTCTCGATGGTGGTTTTTGGCTACTCCCCGCTGGGCGGGATCTCCAAAACTACTTTCTTTCTTATTTTTTTGTTTCCCGTTGAGAGGGATTGTTTCATGCTTACTGTTACCGCTAGGCGGGATTTCTATTTTGGTGTTCAGTTTCAAGGGATTGATGCCCTAGGCCCATTGCTTATGTAATCAGGTTTTGGGATCCTTGTTAAAACCCATTGTAAATACAAACACTACTTACCAAAAAAAAAGATAACAATTTCCATACTAATCGCTATATATAAAGGTATCCACTACCAACTAATTATATAATTCAAATAAGTTTTCATAAGCTCTCAAAAAGTATAACAATCTTCATGACATCTCTAACTTCGAGATAGAAACATTCTTCCAACAAGCTTCACTAAATGTTATATTAAACAAGATATCTTTATCTATAATTTCCTTAATTAAACATACATGTACATTGCTCATGATTCGTGTAATTTCATTAATACCTTCGTATATTTTTTTATCTAAATCATACATCAAATGGGTCAATGTCAAACCTATGAGCTCGACTACTATATATATATATATATATATATATATATATATATATATATATATTATTTATTTACTTCTAGGGTTCCTTGGAATATTAGTTTTATAATTCAAAATTTTCACATTCTTATGTACAGATCCTTACTTTCATTTCCAAGTCTATTTTCTAGAGTTTTTACAGTGTTTTAACTCCATTTTAGAATGTGTGCCTTTCTAGCACACATTTTTGAGTTTGTCTATGCATTTCCTACATCAGGGAGACCATTGGATAAGAGTTTAGGTAATGAAACACTGTTTCCTCCAAGTGAATTACTTATTGGCTGGCTTCGAAAATTCCTTCGCGTTGCACGACGCAATCATCTACATTTACGAAGCACCCCAAAAACATAAAGGCTTTGGTCATCCTAAAGTTTATTAAAGGATTTATTACTGCCGAAGTTACACAGTACAACTTAGGAGGCTATTTATCATTAGGTTATTATATATATTTTTTAAATTATAGCGTCTTCCAAATAATTTCAAACAGAAACCTTCTAAATTACAAAGTTTTTAATCTACTCATTTGTCACATATCAACACTCACAATTGTTCTTCCATCATCACACTAGAACAAGTTAATAAAACATTCTCGCTGCCATGTACCATCTTAGCCTAATTTTATTCAAAGTGCAAGGGACTGGCTTTATAACATTTACTAGTTTAATTCCTAAATAACTCTTCCATTTCAGTCTAGCTTTCCTTCACAGAATAGATTCTTGCTTCATTTAAAATAACTATAAGAATTTTCTAGTTTTTCTAATATTAAATTTAAATAATTACTTTGTGCTCCATTGCATTTTTTTTTTTAAAGAATAAAGTATTAACATCATAACATTCCAACATAGCTGTTGAAAATTTGCCCCTTAACTAGATTAAGAAAACATCTATTTACAATTCAGACTTCATTAGAATACAGGTAAATAAGAATTCAAATTCATTACACACGTTCTTTCCTAAATATGAACATTCAACCTTGTAACATAATTTTGCTTTCCTTACGGCGCTCAAGAATCGATAAGAGGGCTCAACCCATTCCTTTGGTAGAGATAGGGAGGTATGTGTCTATTGGGTTAGCATGGCTCAGTGCAATGCAGTCTAAGTGAACCTTAACATATCTATTCAAGCATTCTCAAAAAACAATGGAATTGAACACAACAATATCCACGTCTTATGTTTTTAAGGGATTAAGTACAACAATAATAATCATTATTTAAAAATAAATATAAACACATACAAGCACAATCCCATTTAAGCCTTGGATACCTTCATCATTTAACCTCACAAACTATATCACGACTATATCACGTAGATCATAACACTACGTAGTCCATAGACATACTATTTATCACAAACACACTCACACAACAAACCAGAGAACAAACCTGGTCCTTGCCGACAAGATCGTTCAACGATGAGACTCTATTTTCCTTATTACAAAATGTCCACTTGAGCGCAACAATTTCTGAGGATAAGCAGACGCATCCCAAAATAAATTGATGCTCCAAAGCATTCTTAGCTTGCATTTTAAAGTTTTTCTTATAATCTAAAGGTAAGACACATAAGCTTTGATATAAGGCTAGATGTCTAACTTCCAAGGTTCCAATTGAAAAGCGTCTGCCCACCGAGTGGTGTCCATCCTAGGTATAGAATTCCATTAAATGTTTATTGTTAACAATGTCCCTCAACATGGTATTATATATGTTTTTGTTTATCGATTAATATTATGTTTTATAAGATTATTTTCTATTATCCACTATAAGAAATGCGCGACTAATATCCCTTAATATTTGTTATTATTTATATATTTATTAATTTAACTTATTATTTATTTTTATTATTATTTATTATTATTATTATAAATATATTTATTTATTTTTATATATAAATCAAATTAAATATGACAAACAGTAGGCAACATGCATTTTTATGCAAGCAGGCATAATGCAAGACAGACAATCATGACCTATATGAAGTTTTTATTAGTGGGCTTTCATGTACCCACGAGCCACGATGCCATTGGCACGACATCATCTCCCACCTTACCTGACATCTCTACCATTGTCTCTGCCAAGTGTGGGTATTTTACCTTGTCTGTTCTTGCCAGCTTCGATGTGAAATCAACACGTGTGAACACAAATACTTACAAAAACATCAAATTCTTCAAGAAAAAGATAATCCAGCATTGGGATTATTATAGTATTGGATTACAATCTACTTTAATATTGTACATGGGATACATTTCATTCTCCATTTGATATGTTGGCTATTGTTTATTATTTGGATTGACTATAGGTTGTGCTGGCAGTTGAGTAGGCCTGAAAGCAGGAGGAGCTAGCAGGGTTGGTTGTAGTGGAATTGGAGCAACATGTTGTGGGTTTTTATTCTAAGCATTTTGGTTCCTCCACTACTGCCCAGGATACTGGTATTGCATCCATGGATAGGGGTTGTTAGGATTTTCTCCTTGGGGATACTGATTCCAAGGTTGTTGTCCCCACCAGCCCATGTTGGGTGGCTAAAATTGACCTTGGTTTTAAAGAATGGTTGCTCCCATAAGATGGCATTCCTACTGGCATGTTGTTTTCCATCGGATATTGTTATCAATTTCTCCTATTACCTACGAAGTATGCTTCTGCTACCTCAGGTTCCTCTCTAGATTTTGATAATTGTGGATACAACTTTGTTTTGTGATCCTTTGAACATACAACACACACTCGAACTTTATTTTCAAGACATTCGTTTCTAGGATGTTTTCCCCTGCATTTAGGACAAAAGTAGGCTAATGCTGCATCATTTTCTTGCTTCTTTTTTCTGAAGTAGAAGGGTGTCCATTTGGAGAGCCAGAGATGATAACATCTCGCTCTTGAGGTCTTCAAGCATATTGCCTATTTTTATTTTAGTGATAGTGGTTGATTGTTTGATATTTCTAGGGGTGAACTTACCTTTCCTCCTTGAAATGTTTTGATACAACCACCAAATATCATCAATTTGACGTTGATAAATATCCCCTCCAAAAATCATGTTTAAGGCTTCCAGAGATTTATTTGTAAGTCCCTTTAAGAAAATACTTCTTAGGGACTTGTCTCCTAGTTTCAAATGGGGTGATATTTGCAAATTAAAATTGAACCTATACCAATATTCCTCCACATATTCTCCTTCCTTTTGTGTCATATCTAGGACTTCTTCTTTTGCATCACGTGCTCTACCAAAATCCTGGTACATATTTAGGAAAATTTTCTTCAATTCTTCCTAGGTAGTTATCCGTTTATTTCCAAAACTGATGAACCAACGTAAAGCTGAGTCATCGAGAGTGGAAGGGAACAACTTTAGTTTTTGAGCATCAGTTGTATAATCCACTTATCTGCATAGGACATCAAATTTAAATATAAATAGATATGGATCTTCTGTTGGTAGTCCTCTAAATATTGGAAGGTGGGCATGGGAGATATATTTCATCTTGTGGTCTCCTCCTACCTCTCCTATGGGAAAATTAAAACTAGTCAATGCTTCCTCTGCATCAGCCATCTTGTCTGTGAATAGGGTATCTACACCAGCTACGTTCTTCAAAGCAACTTTCAAGGCTTCTAATTTGTTTCTCTTATGCTGTTGAAGGATTACTAGATCTGTGTTTGATATAGTTTCTTCTCTAACTGCTTGCCAGCATTAAAGGTTCAATAAATTTTCCTTAAACTGAACTCTACTTATCTCAAATCCTTCTCTAAGAATTTTTTGATTAGTTTTAGAAGGATCTTGTGCAAATACTGGATGTTCAATCCAATGTACAAGTGGATATTATGGAGGAGAGGTTTCAGTATCAGGATCAGATACAGCTGAAGCAGAAGACTTTTGAGAAACGTCTTTATTTTTAACAAAATGACCATTCGGTCCTCTATTCTTAGGCAAACTCATACAAAGCTAAAATGGAGGTTCTGTAGAAAGCAACCTAAACTACTATTGACATGCTTTCTTCAGAACAAGAAATTACAATAGGCTACTCCTTGAAAACGGTGTCAAAATGTTGGGCAAAAGGTTGGTTAGTTTTCTACATTCATATTCATTGCCTCATTTAATTTGTCAACCCGAGGTAGCTCGTAAACTTGTGAGCAACCTTACACAATATATGCTTGTAATTCCCTCCAATGAGATGAGTCCCTCAGATTTATGGTTTGGGGGTGTTTCTCTGGAGATATGGTTTAGTTTCCAAACCACTAATCTCTCCTAAATTATCAAGACATGCCTAAACTATATTTAGAAACCAAAATTGCACACTTGCTAGAAATTACAGAAAATAAGGGAAATAACAAAAATTAAGCTAAGTACAAAAAACTGGAAACTAGATTAAAAACAAATTATAGAGAGCAAGAAAATATAAGGAAGGAATATTGTTGAGAGTGGGCCCACACTTCCAACAAATTCCGTCTACATTCAATCATACATCGGATACTAAAGAAGATCGATGAAAATATGCAGGTGTATTTTATTAATTTGAAACATAGAAAGTTATAGAAAATATCCAAGATCTTTATTTCAGAGGTGGCCTGCATATTTATAAGATATGTGACCATGCCCTATTACATCATGAAGGTAAATCAAATTTGGATTCTTATTTTACAACAATATGCATAAATGAAGGAGATCAAATAAAATATCAGTTTTAGACCAATCAACGTATTTTATTTTATCATAACAGAATATGTCTGATATTTCCACTTTTATTTGATTACATTGATATTTTACATTACTGCTAAAAAATAGATAATTGATGATATTTTATGTTGTCCTTGGTCCGCTTCCGCTACTGAGAATCCATCTGCATCCATCGCTGAAATCGTCATTATGTTTTGTCGATGACAGGAGTCATGTCGTAATTCTACATCAATAGGAATCAGGTGCCTTATCTGTAGAAGTCGTTAAGCAGACACCAAAATGGGAGTCAAGTGCCTAATGGGAATCAGGCACCCGATAGTCAAGCACCAAATGGGAATCGAGTGTTCGACAGTCAAGCGCTAAACAGGAATCGAGCACTTGAAAGGGAATCAAACGCCTGAATTAGCACTTCACATCGGTGTATTGTAGATGTTTTATATTTACTTTTGTCATCATAAAAGTGAAAGTGCTAGGCCTGAGTGGGACCTTGACGTAAACATGTTAACAACAAAAAAAATTGTGAAATCTACACAAAATGCACTCATAAACAAATATTAAAGAACATGCACAATAAATTGTTAAACACATATAAAATTTGCATAGAAACACATATTTCTATTAAAATAAATGTCGCAATATATGGAAATTTTGTACAAAAATGAGCATTTTCAAGGCTCATCAAGTTCATCGTACATCCAAGCTATAATATCATTGAAATATTTGCATAGTTCCTAAACTTGATCTACCTATTCTTCTGAACATTGAACCCCAACCTTTAGCACTTTTCCAGGCTCTATCTGTATTTTCTTAGATTTTTGCTTATCAACTTTTATCTTATGGTCCATTGGTCGATCACTACTATCAAATAGGATTTCAAGAGTTGTTAGGCCTTTTGGTATATTATTATTCTTGAGTTGGATCAACCCTTCATCTTCTTCATCTCCTAAGGCTTGATCACCTAAACAGTTCATTTCATGTATTAGGAAATCCAACACTTGTTCATCATTTTCAAAGACTTGCCAAAAGGTAATTTATCTGTGACTGAAGGTCTATATATCAGTCTTACTATTTTATATTTGTGTATGACATTAGCTATTGGAAAATAGTTGGCTCCCACAGATGCCAATAGATCTACATGAGTATTATGCTCCCTGGGGATAGCCTTGATATTCAAAGATTCAAAAGCTTCGAATAAATCCCACACTTTGTTTCGATAGATCTTGAGGCAATGTTGTCTGTTGATACATTTTTATGTGACCTGATTAACTATCAACTCTGAGTCTCCATATATCTGCAACTATTTGGACCTAAAGTTTTTAGCCTTTCTTAAACCTAAGAAAAGTACCTCATACTTTGTTGCATTGTTTGTGTACCATGTCAATCTATATGAAAAAACTTTCTCATTCCTATTTTGAGAGATCTGTAGTATACCTGCCCTAGCCTCATTTTTACATCTAGCACCATCAAAGAAGAGTTTTCAGATTTAACTTGTGGGAAATTCTTATTTTATCACAGAGGAGGGCTCAATATTTTCAAGTTTTCTAATTGAATAAGTCTCATTCCCTATATCAATCATAACATTAAAACATTTCAAATAAAATTAGTCTTCAGTTTGGAGCTCTTCTAGGACTTCTTCCATCAGATCTATCCCCTCAATCTCTTCAATAATCACATTCACATTATTTACCTACTTATTATCCTCTTCAATCTTATCAATATTAAAGGAAGAAGGTTTTTCATTTAAGATATCAGTACGTCTACCCTTGTATGGAATCTCCATGTGCAAATAATCGAGGGATAAATATCCTCCTATCTTGGTTGTGAATTCCCTTGAAAGACACATCCCAAAGTAAGGCTCTAGATCTACCACAACCACTTCTTGTATAACTATAATCTGGGGCATCCTATGTATCACTATAGAAATATCTTTGATCGCTCCTACAATTTTGACTAGAGTGTCATCCAACTATAGTACTCCTAGACTACTTATGGTATATTCCATCCCCATAATGTCACATACAGCTTTAGGCATTATAGTAGTCGTTTCACCTGAATATATCATAAAATTATGCACTACCCACCATTCCATTTGCAGGGATAAATAGAATGGATGAGGCCTATTATTTCATGTGGTTGGTATTAAACTGGCTTGAGCTAGATTCAACTAAGGATGAGGCTTGACTTTATTCTTGATTTATTTGAGATATTCTTGTAGTAAGTCAATCTGCCCTATTAGTAGTAATGCATCATATATGCTTGCCTTCGAAGGTATCCTTTTTAGTTCTTCTACTATGTTGAAGACAGGTGTATCAGGCTGCTTGTCTTTTTCTTTTATAGGTAGATCATATATGTTTTTATCCCTTAGGTTGCTTCTATTCTTTAATGCTTGGTTAAAGAGGGGTATCTCAATTTATCCCTCACTTTTTCTTGGGTCTCAACTTCCTTCTGCAAAGTGTCATTCCTGCTTGTTTCTACTCCCTATTTTTGTGTTGGATTTTGAGATGCAATATCATGAGAATTCCCTTTTTAGTGTATTTTTTTGTCCCTGTAGGTACTTTCAATGGACTAAGCTCATTGGGGTCCACTTGAAGGGGCTTCTTCCCTAATCTAGTAAAATTACAATCTATTCTACAAATGGCATCATGAAATTACGGTCCATTTCTCTAATTATATTAATATATCCCTTCTAATATCTTTTTGTCTTTTCAATAGCTACCTTTTGTACATGGTGTTGGTGAATCATGTAGGAGCTCTCACCATGTGGATCATTACATGTGGAACACCAGTAATCAGATTTATCTAAGGATGTGGAGGCTTCATTATCTTGATTTGCATACATTGTACCTAATATTTCTTGATATTTTCTAGTTGAAGCAACTTGATATTTTGCCACCTATGGGAATCTCCTTGGCTGAAATTTTCTCTTAGCTTTCCACCTCTTCATTGAAGTGATTTCATTGGTTAAGTTTTTCATAGTCGCCTACATTTCTAGGAGAACTACAAGCTGAGGATCAGGGGCTGATAAAGCATGTACTACAAGTACTAGATGTAAAGCTATAAATGCAAAGGAGAGCTTGTATTTCTAGGATAGTTGGTACTCCAAGCCATTTTAGGAGATCTACCATAGGATCAAAAGTAGGATATGATGCATTTGAACTAGGGACATGAGAGAATTTTGGAAACATAGGCATTATCATTTTAGGTGGTGACCTTCCAATAGTAATAAGGTTTTTTTACCTTCAAGACCTCCTGAAATATTTGTGGGAAGGTGAACACTAGAGACTGTCTTATTGCCATGCCCAAATCTGAGTTGAAGGCCCTCAAATAATAATACATGGCATGCTCATTTGTTGTCCTGAGACCATCATGCACTCTCCTCCATGTACGACTAAATCTGATTTTGAAATCAACTATCCCCTCTTGGGGATGTTTTTGTATGATAATAAACTACATAAGCAGGGAGAAAGGATCTGCTTGCTCATTAAACTCTTCTACAAGTTTACTTGCAAGCCCTGCCCATGTGGTTATGGTTTGATCTGGGAGATTTTTGTACTAGTACAACATCTTTCCTCTTAAATATATAACTAATAACCTTATCATCATATTTTCCTCTATGATGTTATGTATGGCTACCAGTGATGCCACATCCTGACAGTGTTCATAAGCGGTCTTGCCTGTGCCATCATATGTTGGTAGCACCTTCAAAGTTGTTGGGGAAATAGGATTCGAAATGGTCATATTTAGGGGACCTGAATGATTCCATGTAGGGTAGGGCTAAACGTTCTAGTTTGGATTGACAACCATTGTTGCTACTGTGTTGACAATAGTTGTAGGAGCAAGATTAGCTGTATTAGAATATTTGCTAGTGGTTGTGATGAGAGGAGTTGAGGGAGCAGGATTGGTAGTGCTAATCAAGCCCGTGGTGATAGTGGTAGATGGGGTGGATATAGAAGATAAAACAAGATGCACTCTAAGGCTACCAAGATGCAACTCTAGAAACTCTATGGGTTCTTCATAATTTTTAGCCTTTTGATCTGGTGATCATGTATTTCAAGACTAAATAATAAGTGGATATAAATATTTTATGGGTTTGATCTTTTGAATAGAGTCACCAGGTGATTTAGATTTAAACAGAGCAAAGACAAACACCAAATCTCTGACCTATGTGAGTAGTGGGATTTGGTCCCACTAGGCATGCCAAAAATTATTGGTCCAAAATCTACCTATGGTTGATTATTGCACCCAAGACTTGGTCAACCGTTCATTATCTTAGAAGTTTTGCATGCAAATTATTATAGGTTTATTTTCAAATAACATAATCGCTATAAGATATACTAGTAAATTTAAGTGGTTTTTGAATTTTATTTTCCTTTCCATGGACCATTTACAACTAAATTCTTAGAATCATCTCTAGTAGTAGAGGTTAGTGAGGACCTCATATAAAAGTGATCCATATTGCTCAAATATAGGGTATTTTTTGGTAAATTTAATGGGTCTTGGCCAGGGGCTTTAGCCTTGAGAAACTAGATTGATAAGAGTTGGAAAGCTCCAGGATTGAGTCTATCCTTTCTTTCCAAAGGTTTCTTCCTAAACATTTTTTGTTCCAAGAAGGAAATATATGGAATCCTAAAAGGGGGTCCTTGGTTTACGGGAAGAGTAGGACTCTTCCTTACCCACCGGTATAAAGGTTTTACACCTGAAAATATAAATATATCCCTAGTACCAATTTGGATCAGGATGTCTCGATTACTCATCGATTTCCTTGAGATTTTAGAAACAAAAGAAAAAGACAAGGTCTTGGTTATTTATGCCTATATAGTGGTCTTGATTTATACTAGAAGACATTTTCCTGAATCAATTTTTCTTAAATATGGGGTCAAGTTGTGAACCCAAATGAAAACATATCTCTCATATGTCGAAATATGTCATGACGTGGTGCATGTTGAGAGATCGTACCCTAAGAAGAGTCCAAGAAAAGCATATGTAGAAAAACACAAGATAAACATACAAATGGGTATGGATGAGGATGGTTTTCAACTTTCAAAAAATAGGTCTAGATAGATGAAAGTAAATAAACAATGGGGACTAGTAAGCAAGGATATTGAGAGAAATATGAATTCTTTTGAGGCTTTAGACTATGAAGAAAAATAGATCAAAGCTTAGAGGACATCTAAAATAAGATCAGCATGCTAACAAGGAACTATCTACTCAATATCATCCAGATTTAAGGATGAACATTCCTATTTAACCTAATGAGTATGCCTCATCAAATTTGGAAGACTCTCTTGAAGTACTATGCACCATTTAGGAGGAGAAATGTGGTAGAGAAAACGTAATGTTAGAGTTAGATGTTAATGCCTCTACCATTAACAAGCAAATGCAAAAAAAAATGAGCAAGTCAAAAGTTTCATGAGCGGATCTAGAGAAGGATATCTCTAATGAAAAGAAAAGTTGTGAAAGAATATTGAGGAATAGAATAGTAAGACCTACTCTTGATATAAGTAAGGTAAAAAGAGGAAACCCCTCAAATCATCAAGAAAGAGCTAAGGAAGCAAGAGAAAACATAGAGAAAGTTGGAATACAATCTAATTTGGTTGAACTTCTCTTTACCAATCAATAAAATAATATTGGTAATTCACATGTGGGGCTAGTAGCCCCTAATGAGACAGGATAACTGTATCATAGAATATAAGGGGTGATAATCCCCCTCAAAGCAAAGGTGTATTAGGGACCTCTATTTAAGTAATAAGTCAAATATTCTTTGTATCCAGGAAACTAAAACGATAAAGAAGAAGTTTCCAAAACTATGAAAATAGTATGGAAAATATATGAATGGGATGTTATGGATTTTGAAGGAGCAACATAGGGAATTCTAACATGTTGGAATCCTATTAGAACCTCTTGTGCAACCATTCATAAAAATAGGCATTGGATAACCTCATTAGTCACTTTCTACTTTGCAAATATTTGTTTCATCTTTAACAATGTCTATGGACCAACAACTTAGTAAGGTAGATTAGAAGTATAGAGTATGATTAAAGCCTTTATGAGAAATAAAGACTAAGAAAATTTATTCTTGATATTAGGATATTTTAATGCCATAACCAAGAAAGATAAAAAAATTTAAGAGAATTAGGAAAATAACCCAAAGTATAAGATATTTCTCGGTTTTTATTCAAAATAATAATCTAAGGGAGGTTGAGTTTGAACAAGACAACTATACATGGACCAATAATAGGAGAGGCAAAAACCTAATAGTAAAAAATTAGACAGGTGCATACTCACATATCATTGGCTAGGTGAAGATAATTGTGCTAAAATTAGTACCATATCATGGAAGATAAGGGATGATAATCCCCCTCAAAGCAGAGGTGTATCAAGGACCTCTATTTAAGTAATAAGCCTAATATTTTTTGTATCCAAAAAACTAAAATGACAAAGGAAGAAGTTTCCAAAACTATGAAAATAGTATGGAAAATATGTGAATGGGATGTTGTGTATTTTGAAGGAGTGACAAAGGGAATTATAACATGTTGGAATCCTATTAGAACTTACTATGCAACCATTCATAGAAAAAGGCATTGGATAACCTCATTAGTATGGACCAACAACTCAGTAAGGTAGATTAGAATTATAGAGTGGGATTGAAACATTTATGATAAATAAAGACTAAAAAATTTGATTCATGATCATAGGAGATTTTAATGCCATAACCAAGCAGGATGAAAATTTTAGGGGAATTAGGAAAATAATCCAAAATATAAGAAATTTCTCAGCTTTTATTCAAAATAATAATATAAGGGAGGTTGAGTTTGAAGAGGACAACTATACATGAACCAATAATAGGATAGGCAAGAACCTAACAACAAAATAATAGATAGGTGCATACTCACATATCATTGGCTAAGTGAAGGGACTTGTGCAGAAATTAGTATATTGACAAGGATTGGATCATATCACTAGCTAATAAGAGTTAAAATGGTGGAAAGTGAATTAAAAAAAATCATATTTTAAAAATGAAAATATGTGGGAAGACCATCCTCAATTTGTTGATATGATAGCGCAAATGTGGAATTTATTCAAGAAATGATGGGTTGTATACACTTCCAAAATAAAATAAATCAATGACATCTAGATTAAAAGAATGGAACAAAAACACTTCTAGAAATATTTTTTAGAAAAAAATACCTAAAATAAAAACTTTCAAAATTCTAAAACAGTGAGCATAATAATACAAGATAGGAGGAAAGGAAGTTGCTTGGTGAATATCATAATATTTGGAGTGAGGAAGAGAAATTTTGGAGATTAAGATTGAGACAAACTTGATTAAAAGGAGATAAAAACACAAAGTTTTTCATAAGATGACAATAGTACAAAGATCAACATCCAGAATTAGTAGATTTAAATAAATAGAATGGGTTTGGATTGAAGACCAAAAGGAAATAAAAAAGGAGGTAAGGTTTTTTACCAAAATATTATAAGATTAGATGAGTTTGAAGTTCTTAATGATAAACGAATACAAGAAGTACATTTATTTATAACAAATGAAGACAATATAAAATGAATGGAGCCTATTACTCTTGAATAAGTTCATTTATCTCATTTCTTATTTGATAAGGATAAATCCCTAGGTCTAGATGGGCTCTCCATAATATTCTATGAGCATAATTGGGATATGGTAAAGGATTCTTTATTGGTGGTAATGGAACAGTCTAGGGTAAAACAATACACACTTTATAAAATAAATGCAACATATCTTACCCTAATTCCAAAAAATAATGATGGAAAATTGTTTGATTCATTTAGGCCCATAAGCCTATGCAATATGGCATATGGCATATACGATAATCTCCAAAGTGATGGCAAATAAATTAAGGCAATTGTTAGAAAAGATATTTTAGAAGAGTAAGGAGGATTTATAAAAGGGAGATATATTTTGGATACAATTATAGTAATTCATGAAACTATGCATTCAACGACTTCAAGAAAAGATAGAGCAATGATCTTAAAACTTGATGAGTAAAGCCTGTGATAGGGTTAAATGGGATTTTCTTTTTTTAATATTAGAAAATTTTGGATTTGGGAAGAAACGAGTAAGATAGATTAAAGCTTATGTCTCTACAATATCATATCGTCGGTCAATGGGTTAGTAACAAAACTAATTAAAGCCAAGAGAGGTCTTAGATAGGGAGATCCTCTATCATCATATATATTCATCATCATGGTAGAGGTATTAAGTAGGAACTTGAAAAAGGTATACAAAGGTGGGCTAATGAGTGGACTTAAGGCTAGTAATAATATCAACAACATCACCCATCAACAGTTTGTAGATGATGCAACTCTTTTTGGGAAGGCAAAGATAAATGAGGCCAAATATTTAAATAACTTATTAAATTAATATGAAAGAGCATCGGGGCATAAAGTTAATAGGACAAAATCTAAAATTTACTTCTTACACACTCCAACTATAATCAAAGTAGGGATATGCAAGTTACTTCAAATGGAGGAGGTAAATTTTCCAAAAAATTATCTAAGGATGCCCTTATTTGAGGGGAGGATAAAATTGAAGAATCTAGTTATAATATTTGTTTAGCCATAAAGGAGGCTAAGCCAGCCCTTCAACTCACCCAATCCCCAATCTTAAAGCAAAGAGCCTTGATCAAAAGAGTTAAGTCATCAAATGGAATTATGATGTTAGGTACAAGAGAGACACCAAGAAGGTAAATACTATAAAGTGAAAACCACCAAAAGTGGAGTTGGTCAAATTAAATTTTGATGGAGCATCTAAAAGAAATCCAAGACCATCAAGAGGAGGAGGAATAATTAGAAATAAATGGGGAGATATTTTACCTCATTACGCTTTCAATAATGGATTTACGACAAATAATGAAGTTGAAGCTTGTGTGGATTTAAAAGGGTTAACAATATGTAGAAAAATGAAATGAAACAAAGTATGGATGGAAGGTGATTTTTTAATATTAATAGGTTAATGTATGGAAGGTGATTCAATAATAGTAATACATAGTGTAGATTAAAGATACAACGCCAAACAGAAATAAAGAAATCACAATTAAAGGAATGCAGAACAGTTGTACAAAATGAACGATTTTTATTAATCAATGGAGTTTAGAAACTCCTTTTAAGTACAACAGGGCCTGTAACCCTTTAATTGTGATTTCTTTATTTCTTTTTGGCGTTGTATCTTTAATATACAAATGGCGATCATGGTGGGACCCCCTAGGGTTTCATGTTTTTAATACTTGCTTTACTGATCTATTCCTGTTTTTGTTTTATTTTGCAGGTTTCGAAAATCGCGAAAATCGCTGTTCCAGCGAACCAGGGTTTCTGAGGAGTTTGCAAAAAATGCAGCAGACGCAGAGCGGCGTCTGGAAGTCCGATCCGAAATGCAGAGGTGCGTTTCAACCTGCGCAGACTCCCTTGGGCGTTTGAAGGCGTTTTACAGAAAAAGCGTAGGCTTCCGAGTAAGTGCGTTTTTTTTCTTTGTTAAACTCGTACTTTTTACGTTTTTGGTTTTTCTCGTCGTATTTTGTTTCTTTTTCAGATCATTGCTTTAAAATGAACAATAACTAAGTAATTTGGAAAAGAACAGCTTAAGTTGTATATACATTTTTTTGTTACATTTTTAGTTACATTTTTCTCCATTGCATTATTGGTTGTTGCTTGCATAAAAAAAAAAATTGCATACCTAGCCGCATATTAGAATAGCTACGAATTATCTGTTTTAGTTATCTAAGTAGGACTATTGATTGGATGTCAATAGTACTCCCGCCATTGGGTGATTCCGAGCGAGAGAAGTGGACGAACCTTCCGGTTGCTCCTTTGATATCCGATATCATTGGTAGGCAGGGGGTTTTAAACGGTGTACTCCACTTCTTCGGATGAAATGGCATATTTTCAAGTGGCCTCTTGCTTAGATCATTAGAACTTTTGATTTATAGCTTTGTATGTATACATTAGACAACTAAAACACTTAAAATAAAATTCACCGCATTTCATATTGCATTTAAAATAGTAATATCTCGGATTTCATCACTGGTATTGCTTGAAGTTTAGTGACGGTGGAATTCATCTCCATCCATTAAACTTCTGCCTTAGACACCATAGGTCACCCCCGAGCAAACTTGCTGGATTTCATCACCAGTAAGAATCTCGTTGTCCTTTCCTAGCCATAGTTTTTACCTTTTTTTTGTGAATAATTCAATATTAGATCACATGCAAAACTCATAAACCGGACACTTAAAATTTACTGCAGATTAAGATCAGAAAATAATTAATTAACCGCAGGTAAGACACATTGGTTGAAACCTAGGTTGTGACTGTTCTCTGATAATTTCTTTAGTGTAAATTTATCATTCAAGTTTTGCATTCTTCTTTTCTCGAATTTGTTTAGATTTATTGCGTTATGGTCTTAACAAGGAATCAATCTAAAGTGTTAAATCTAAATAATCAAATGAATAATTCACAGAACATCCCAACCACCAACATGACCACTTATCCTAGTGAATTTCAGGCAGGTTCGCCTGCAGGTATTTCATGTCCTTCTACCGTCTATCGCATGGCCATGCCCATGGAGGAAGACAATTCCTGTCATATTACCCACATTGATATGGCCCAAGTGCAAACTCACTTAAGAGATGGCACTAGTTATGTCCTTGAGCCAATCCAAGATTCCCCTATGCAAGATTCTATTTTTCAGCAGGATATTGCATCAACCATACCCGCTGGTTTCACTCAGGTCTACACTAACCCTTTTTTTGAGGCTAATGTTGTATCTGCTCAGCGGCTTCATCTCCAACATCTTCCCAGATGCTCAATTGTCCTCCTTTGGAGACAAATGTAGTGTCTTCCCGACCACTTTCTCCTCCATTTACCCGGGTGTACACCAATTCTCTCTATGAGGCCGGTGGAACCTCCTCTAGCCATGACCAATTTCAACCCTCTTCTTCCCAAACCATTTATGGTTTCACCCTACCCGGGGCACAGCTCATCGTTTCTTCCTGTGTACCGCCTACTTCAGCCCACCTTCATTGCCCTCGCTACGCAGTCTCTTGTGACTACCATGGCAGCCTGCCCTCCACCTTCATCCAATCATCCCACCTCCCTTGGGTTAGAGATTAATAAGGTTAGGGAGTACCTCGACAAGTTGCTTCAGCAACAACAGCAACAAAATGCCCAACCACCCGTCGTAGTAAATCCTACACTCCAACCAATTTCTATCCACCCAACTTTTCTTAGCTCGAGCCCCACCTGGGTACCCCAATCTTCGGTGGTGTCCATTCCTACCCCACATTTCTCCCAACCCGACCCAGTTCATCATTCACCCCAATCACCTTCTTTTCGGTATCATCCATACCAACAACCTGTCCATTCCACACCGCCTAATCCAGGCAATTTCATCCCATCTCATCATTTTTCCACTCCTCCATTGCATCATCATAATCATCAAATGAATCAAAATTTTCATGAAGATTCTCGACTCCATGCTATGCAACAACAGATTGACAACCTTATGCTCAACATGCCTGGCTCATCTAGTCAAAAACCTACGCTAAGGTCGTTGATCAATCAACCAATTCATCCTTCGGTACCTTCACCGCCATATCCGACTGATTTCACATTACCGAAGTTTGACAAATTTTGAGGAACTGAGGATCCTCATGAACATGTGAGCTCATTCATGCATGCCTGCTTTAGAATCCAAAATAATGACGCTCTTATGCTCAGAACTTTTCCTTAGACATTAGGAGGAGATGTTGTACAATGGTACAATCATTTCACTCACCATAGCATTTATACTTACGAGCAATTGATTAATCTGTTTTTAGAACGATTCTCCCTAAATGTACAAAGGAAAATCTCATTGTCCGAATTATACAAGCTCAAGCAACATGACGAAGAGACTGTTTATGACTTTGGAAACCGTTGGAGGGCTATCATTAATAAATTGCCATTCTCCCTACCAATGGAGGAGTTAACCAAAATGTTCACCCAGAGTTGTCTAAAACCTATCTCTTGGTTACTCCAATTACAACAATACAAGACTTTTGAAGAGGCTTTGGCCCAAGCAAGTATCATAGAAGACATTAAAGTCCAAGAGGGTGTTTTAAAACCCCGTAGAAAATAATGGCAACAAAAGGGCCAACAACGAAATAATAATTATGGCCAAAACAAACAAGCACAGGCTAGTACAACCTCAAATGTTAACCAATTTAATCAAGTGGTGGCGAGCCAGCCCATAATGGCTCAACAACAACAAGTAATGCAAAGTCAACCGCAACCAATTTCTTATCATGCGGTACCCGCCCCTCCTCAACCAACTCACAATACTGAGCCAACCATGGAAACTCGACCTTGGCAAACAAATCGTCCCAAGCGACAGTTCACACCTTTAGATGAACCATATGCGGTCATATTCAACAAGTTATATAGCACAAATCAGTTAACTTTACCTGAGTTTAAACCTTTAGAACCATCTAGAAGGGGGAAATATTATAAGGAGTACCTATTTTGTCCTTATCATAGGAAAAATGGACACGATATCAATAATTGTACAAATTTCAAACATGTGATCCAAGATCTTATTGAGATTGGAGCCATTAAATTGGATAGCCCCTTAGCCCAACAAAATCAAAATCTTGGTGTATTTCAAACACCCCTTCCACATCGGGAGGAAGCTCCAACAACTTCAGGGGGAGTAACTCAGGTAACTCCTCCTAATCAAGTCAACCATGTACAACAATACCAAGGTTTTGTGGGTACTATTAACGTAGTAACCCGGGGTCAAAGGGCGAAACAACCAAATCAGGCTGAACCACGCCCACCGTACAAACTCCCATCCACCTCGGTAACAAGTGACCCAACGACGTGCTAGTACTTCTCAACAACCGCTAAATCATTCTACTCAACGCCAACGACCCATCATGTCATTGAGTAGCCGAGTTAACTACCGCTTTAAAAATGGCTTCGCCAAGTTATCGATCTATGACCTCATTCAACAATCTCCCCCGCATAGAGAGGCATTAATGGAAATATTAAAGTCAATCGAGCTTCAAACTCAAGATACTAATGCCTTCAACAACTTTGTGGGGAGTATTCAAACATGCATGGAGCCCTCCATCACTTTCTATGATTTTGAAATCAAACCTTTGTCAACAGAAAGTATAGATCCTCCACTGCATATCATGGCCAAGATCGATCACAAGCCATTCAAGAGAGTCTTAATTGACACCGGTTCCTCAATCAATATCATTACAACATCGACGTTGAGTAATCTAGAGTTGTCGCCATCCCTTATCACCAAGTTGACTTTTACTCTTAAAGCATTCAATGATGCTTTATCTTCCACGGTTGGCACGGTTATCTTGCCCATTGAGGTAGGGGCCCGAACTTTGCATACCTTGTTTCACATCTTGGAAGGGTCCATGGCATACAATGTATTGCTTGGACGACCTTGGCTTAGGGAGATGAGATGTGTCCCTTCTATACCGCATCAATGTCTCGAAGTATGTATATGAGGGACAGAGTTCATTGTGTACCCGCCGACATTGAACCCTTCAAACATTGCAACTATGTCTCAAATCCTTATGAGATTGTGTTGCCATCCACTCATCTTTTCTTGACCCCATCTACTTCTTCTATACCATCTTCTTTTAAAGCTCCCATTCCTGAGGAGCTACCCATCATATCGCAACCATCTTCCTCTTTCGCTATTCCATCTCATTCACCACTTTCTTCATCTCCTAATCTTCCTTCTTCTTCATCAATGACCACATGCACATGTGGCCATGACCAATCATCTCTTTCCACGTCATTACCCCCTTCTTCTACACCTTCTTCAACATCACCTATTATTCCTCCATCTTCCCAACCATCACCAGCCGATGTTTCACAAGTCAGTGAAGCATCAACCCAACCAAATCCTTCCAATTCTTCTATCCCACATTCTTCTATTCCATCATCTAGTCCATCTCCCTCCCAAGTCAAGGTCCATCTCATTGATGCAGTATTGGTGAGTATGCCATCCAAGATGTCCACATCACACCGTTCAATGTGCAAACAAGTTAAAGATTTTGGTTGTCCACATGACCAACATTTATCCATTGGATCGGTTTATAACATGGGTTCTATGCCAAATTCCATTAATTTTGTATATGGGGGAATAGAGTCATCTTCTAGTCCTACCACCATACTAGAACCCAAGCATCCAATCCCTGCCAATATCGAAAGGATGGAGGGTTTTCCCTCTCGCTATTTCCACAGACATAATTGGCAGCAATTTGACCTAGGTCAATACGAGCAAGGGGTAACTGAACGCATCGATATGCCATACCAAAGACCCACTGAGTGTTTTGGTCTGGGCTACCAACCACTTCCATCCTTTTCTTCCTTTGAACAAGCTTTTCAAAGCATTAATCTTAATTCAGAAGAAGAAATCCTCCACCCCGACGAATCCGAAGATGAAGCCTATGAAGAATTTGACGTCATGTCAAATGGTGATGAATCTGAAGAAGAGTCGGCGCCCATTGTTCCCCTCACTGAACAAGACGAGTTTTATCTCCAATTGTTCCCTCTCCAAGAGGCCATCTTTCGCTTGTTTCTTCCACAAGAACGAGGTGAACCACCCCCTCCGCCACATCCATAAGCCATAATCCAAACCTGTATTATATGTATATACTAAAATAGTGGTTTTCACCACTACCAAAAAAAAAAAAAAAATCAAAAAATTCCAAAAAAAAAAAAAAAATCAAAATATATAAAAATACTTTATTGCTTTATGTATGTGTGTAATAGTGGTTTTCACCACTACAAAAAAAAAAAAAACTGAAAAACTATGTTGTTTTGCATTTCAGGTCTTCCGAGGTCTTCACCGGTTTTCCCTTCCATTCCGCCCATCCTTTCTTCCATAAGTCGACAATGAATTTTGAAGACTTATTCACCTCGCTCCATAATCCATATGATCCGGATAAGCCAATCCCGATCAACCCAAACCTGATTGACATGGATCGGATTTCATCTCCTCCATCTATTTCAGAGTTCATCCTTTCCGAGGAATTGTTAAGGGCTTCCGCCAACTACATTCCTCCTTCACCTCCACATTCACCTTCATCTTCTAAGCCAGAGGTCTTCCGTGCAGACATAGATGAGAGCAAGGCACAGGAGCTCGATGACATTTTAGATGACATAAATCCGATCCCTACTCCCCATCGCCTTGAGGAAGGTTCCCACATGTCTATTGAAGAAACTATCGATGTAGACCTTAGTCCGGACCAAGATGGCACCCAAATTGTGAAACCGGCTAAAAGTCTATCATCAGAGGAACAAGAGCAAATGATTGCTCTACTCAAGCGGAAGAAGGAGATATTTGCATGGTCTTACAAAGACATGCCATGCCTAGACCCTAATTTGGTTGTCCATAACCTCACCTTACAAAAAGATGCTATACCTGTCAAACAAAAACTTAGGAAAATGCATCCTACCGTGGCCCTCATAGTTAAATCGAAGATTCAGAAACTTCTGGATGTTAAATTTGTCATCCCGATTGATTATCCTAAGTGGCTTTCTAACATGGTACCCGTTCGCAAGCCTAAGGGGGAATACGTGTTTGCACCAATTTTTGAGATCTAAATAAAGCGTGTCCTAAGGATGACTTTCCTCTTCCAAACATTGATACTCTTGTCGACACTGCTGCTGGTCATGAAATGCTTTCGTTCATGGATGGATTTTCGGGATACAACCAGATTCGAATAAACCCCGAAGATCAACACAAAACAACATTTACCACACCTTGGGGAACTTTTTGTTATAGGGTGATGCCTTTTGGCCTTAAGAACGCAGTGCAACCTATCAACGAGCCATGACTTATATTTTCCATGATTATATGCATAAGATTATCGAAGATTATGTGGATGATTTATTGGCAAAATCTAAAACTCGACAAGAGCATTTTGATGTATTGGAAAAAGTTTTTGATAGACTTCTAGAACATAAAGTAAGGTTGAACCCTAAGAAATGCATCTTTGGTGTTACCTCAGGCAAACTCCTAGGTTTTATTATCTCTAAACGAGGTATTGAGGTGGACCCAAACAAGGTCAAAGCCATTATGGAAATGTGTCCTCCAACTAATTTGAAGGAGTTGCGTAGTTTACAAGGAAAGATTAATTCAATCCGTCGCTTTATTGCAAAACTTTCTGATAAATGTAGGCCATTTTGCCACCTACTACAAAAGGGGGTACAATTTTCATGGACAGATGAGTGTCAGAAAGCCTTTGATGACATCAAGCAAGTACTTAGCGTCTCCGCCAGTCTTAGCTCCGCCTCGTCCAGGGGTCCCTTTCAATCTTTATATCTCAGCAACGGACTTTGCCTTAGGGACAATGCTTGCACAAAAGAATGAACAAAATCGTGAGCAAGTCGTCTATTATATTAGTCGAACATTGGTAAGCTATGAAACCCGATATGATTATGTGGAAAAGTTGTGCTTAGCAAGTGGTTTTTGCCACTAAGAAACTTCGTCATTATATGCTTAGCCATACAACATATGTCATAGCTAGAGAAAACCCTTTGCGTTATATGATGTCTTGCACTTATTAATAACACTCGTACCGCTAAATGGATAATGTTGCTTACCGAATTCGATCTTGAATTCATTAGCCAAAAATATGTTAAAGGTCAAGTTATAGTCGATCAACTTGCGGAAGCTCCACTACCTAGTGATCATCCTTTGATTATTGAGCTCCCAGATGATTCGGTATTTGCTATCACTGAACAAGAAGAGGACATCATTCCGGAGGAAGATGTTGACATCACTCTATTTTTTGATGGCTCTAAGTGTGCGAAAGGTCAAGGCGCTGGAGTTGTGTTTCATACACCTCAAGGGATTCCCATCCCTTTATCATTCAAACTAGACTTCCGATGCACCAATAATACAGCGAGTATGAAGCCTTAATTTTAGGTCTTCAATCAGCCATAGCTATGAGCATTAAGCGTATTCGAATATTTGGGGATTCTCAACTCGTGGTTAAACAAATTACAGGAGAATACCAAGCCAAAGAACCTACCATTAAGCTTTATCATGATGTAGCAATGAAGTTGCTCTCTAAGTTTGATTGGTATGAGATCACTAGTTTGCGCCTAAACACCGACGGGCGTCTCTGCCAACCACAAAAGCAGACCGGCGTTTGGTGTCAGTATTGAATAAAGGAACAAAACTTACAAAATTGAAGCTTACCTCCTCCAAATTTCATCAAATTGCATTCATCCATTCTTCTTATCATAATAAAACATTTTGTGAAGGTTACAACAGTTTTGGACACAAATTTTGTCATTTCGCTCAAAAAGCGCATCATTCATCATTGTTTTACAAATTGGGTTAAAAATATTCAAAACCTTCACAAAATTAACCACATTCATCAATTCTTCTGATCTATCGTCAATTTCATTCTTCTTTCATCATGCATATTTTTGCCAAATCAAATTAAAGTAAACCTCGTATCTAGTGGTATATTCTATCACCTTGGCGATTGCAGCGATTTTAATCCATGCAATTCGGTAAGAGGATTAAACCACAATAAGGACACTTACCATTTATCATCATCAATTATTTCACTGTTTGAAAATTGGAAATCAATTTTGGGTATTCTACTTTTCAAGTGACCTCATACCAAGATTAATTTGCTCAAAAGTTGTCATTGATGGCCTAGTTCATGGGGCCATAAACATGGACAATCTTTCATATCGTCATTATTTTAAGTCTTGCTAGAGATTGTGGCTACCTAGGTTGATTGGTTCCGACCCGAGGAATTATCCATACAGTCACTAGGAGCATCTCTGAGTTCTGGACTCTTTCATGCATCTTTCATCTCTGCATATCAATGGTGCCAACAAGGCAATTTCATCAACAAGTATGGATTCACACACAGGAGTTGGGGCATCCGTTATCAATTTCTAATTTTCCTATAGTGGAATTCATCTTACATGATCATGGAATTTACAGTTTGGCAAAAATCCCTTTATAACCGTTGGGGCAGAAAACGGTCCATATTTCACATCACTCATATCGTCTTCAATCATATTCTTTTTTGGTTTGTACACCAACCCCTTTTCTGTTGGGACATAAACAGATGGTGCATGCACCAACCCTTTTTTTTTTTTTTTCACCGTTGGGGCAAAAACGGTTCATTATCTTTCGAATTTATTCCAATTGGCTTGTGAGAACCATTCTCGCTCGCCAATTGAGGGGGTAAGCTAAAAATTTTTAAATATTCTTTTATTCTTTGGTCTTCAAAGTTGTGCTTTAGTCTTGAGAGAGAGTTGCGTCTGATCCAGCTTTTCAGGTGTCTTAAGTTTTTGTGCTACATTGTGTCTTCACACAAAGCAGCTCAAAAAGGGGCATCTGTAGACACCAAAATCCAGCCACTTGTAATTCATCTATACCTTCCTGCCAGCCACGTGTCAGTCATCCATCCTTCCCACCATTATTTGGCCCAAATCCACACTTTCCCACCATTATTTGGCCCAATTTCACTTTTCCCGCCATTTTTCATCCCCAAATTTATTTAAATTAATATTTATATATATTTTTTAATATTTTAATATATATATAAATAAAGTTTAAGTGATTTAATCTGAGCCGTCCATCCTTCATTTAATCTCATCCGTCCATCCATCTTAATCCGTTTCACAACCTAGATTTATTCTCTACCCTTGGATCCACTTTAATCTTAGCCACACGTTCAAAGTGTCGTTAAAACCCTAAAGTGTGCCCTAAGAGTAGATTATAAATTGAGTCACCTTGATGGCTCAAACCCTATCTATCTCTTCGGCTAAACCTACTTATCTTCCCTATCTAAGTCTGGAGTTGGCTATTGTTGTTAATCCTGAGTCTTCTGAGTCTTCTACGGCCCTAAGTCTGAACTAAACCCTTTCGCCGCATCCATCGCCGCCGCCTGGTCTCGCCGCGTTAACAGGAAAAGGTATAGATTCGTCTAAAGCAAGTAATCTTTATTTATGTATTAATCTGTTGTTGAATTCTGCATTCGTTTATTTTTATTTCATAAATCTAGGGTTTTAGACTGTTTCTGAGGGCTCACACGGTGGAGCCCTCTTATTAGTTTCTAACTCTTTGATAATTTTAATGTGTGCGGGATTCTAGTGGTAGATCTGATTTGTTGATAGCAACTGCTTAAGCTGGAGTGGTCCGAGCCAAAGGATACAACGAAGCCCACTCATTCTTTTGAGGTTAAGGATACATTCTTCGGAGACGCCACCACATTGTGCCAGCTAGGGTTTCGGAGAACCCTGGCACAAATTGTAACTTTGTATCACGAAAAGGGTTACAGGCCCTGTTGTACTTAAAAGGAGTTTCTAAACTCCATTGATTAATAAAAATCATTCATTTTGTACAACTGTTCTGCATTCCTTTATTGTGATTTCTTTATTTTTGTTTGATTAAAGATACAACGCCAAACAGAAATAAAGAAATCACAATTAAAGGAATGCAGAACAGTTGTACAAAATGAACGATTTTTATTAATCAATGGAGTTTAGAAACTCCTTTTAAGTACAACAGGCCTCTGTAACCCTTTTCGTGATACAAAGTTACAATTTGTGCCGGGGTTCTCCGAAACCCTAGCTGACACAATGTGGTGGCGTCTCCGAAGAATGTATCCTTAACCTCAACATAATGAGTGGGCTTCATTGTATCCTTTGGCTCGACCACTCCAGCCTAAGCACTGCTATCAACAAATCGATCTACCACTAGAATCCCGCACACATTAAAATTATCAAAGAGTTAGAAACTAATAAGAGGGCTCCACCGTGTGAGCCCCTCGAAACAGATCTAAAACCCTAGATTTATGAAATAAAAATAAACGTAATGTGAATTCAACAACAGATTAATACATAAAGAAAGATTACTTGCTTTAGACGAATCTATACCTTTTCCCGTTAACGCAGCGAGACCAGGCGGTGGCGATGGATGCGACGAAAGGGTTTAGTTCAGACTTAGGGCCGTAGAAGACTCGAAGACTCAGGATTAACAGAATAGCCAACTCCAGACTTAGATAGGAAAGATAGGTAGGTTTAGCCGAAGAGATAGATAGGGTTTGAGCCATCAAGGTGACTCAATTTATAATCTACTCTTAGGGCACACTTTAGGGTTTTAACGACACTTTGAACGTGTGGCTAAGATTAAAGTGGATCCAAGGGTAGAGAATAAATCTAGGTTGTGAAACGGATTAAGATGGATGGACGGATGAGATTAAATGAAGGATGGACGGCTCAGATTAAATCACTTAAACTTTATTTATATATATATTAAAATATATTAAAATATTAAAAATATATATATATATATATATATATATATATATTAATTTAAATAAATTTGGGGATGAAAAATGGCGAGAAAAGTGAAATTGGGCCAAATAATGGTGGGAAAGTGTGGATTTGGGCCAAATAATGGCGGGAAGGATGGATGACTGACACGTGGCTGGTAGGAAGGTATAGATGACTTACAAGTGGCTGGATTTTGGTGTCTACACATAGTATTTTGAGGAAAGCAAAGGCTCCATGGAACATACAAGAGATAATTATGGAAATACAAGACCTTGCTACAGAGTTTGAAGAAACCATGTTTACACATACGTTAAGGGAAGGAAACAAATTTGGAGATAGACTATCCAATAGAGGGTTTTAATTGAGGATTGTGAAGTTAAATTCTCTTGTGCATGGTTAGAGGAAGTAGGAAGTTTAGCTAAAGCTAATAATAAAATATTATTTTTTACTAGATGGAAAAATAAGGGGTTTTGAAAGGCTCCCAAAACCTTTTACATATTTATAACGAGGACCACAAGGGGAGTCCTAACCAAAACCATATAAAACAAACAATAAAAAAAGGAAAAGAGGCCTAACCCGCAAGACAAAAAGAGCAAAAACCAAAGAAAGAGAAAGGGCAACAAAAACCCAAACAGACCTGAGAATCAAACTTTATCATCCATCTATTCCACTCCCTCCTTAGGATTGAGTTGATTATACTTGAAATATTTCATCATCTAGGTGATTTCTTCCACATAAATGGCAGACATTTAATAGACCTACTAAGAGAACTAAGAAGATCATTTGTTGTTTTCTAGCCTTTTTCTAGAGTTTTTAGATGGTCATGTGTCCTCAAGTGATTTTTTTATTTCTCAAAGGAGCTTTTAGCTTTGATCTTTGGCTTCTTTTAGATTTGGGTCAAAATATCCATAATTCTCAAAATTAAAAATCACATGCTTTTTGCTCTTCTCTTTAACTGCTTTAAACCTCAAGCATTTAGAACACCTTTTAGAGCTCTCATTTTTAGAATATTTTGGTTCTCAACCTTCACCATTGGATCTTTAAGAGGTTATTCCTTATTCTCCACAAGAGAGGCATTGTCTTCTTCAATCGATCATTTCGAAGAAGTTGAGGATGGAGTTTTGGGCTCCTTGCTCTCAAACTTTTTAGAGTTAATATCCTTGTTATCCACTTTGATTTGTTTCTAGGAAGATCGAGACTAATCCTTTCTACCTTATCACCTTGCTTGGTCACGTCCTCAAACAATATTTTCAATGGGCCTTGATGAAGAGGGTTGGAATATTTACCTCATTGCACCTATCCCACAGATTTTTCAATGTACCTGAACAAAAATACCGACACATTCATCATTTTTTTTCTATCACATGTAGTTTATAAAAGCAAAATGGAAGCTTTGCACATTTGTTACTTGGTCATATGGAGTGAAATATTCCATCACCACCCTATTCCACGATGCTTTAAGAGATTCATGAAGACACCCATTTTGTCATTTGATCGGGTGTTCTCCTTTCTCTTTAAAGAGCTTAAGTTCTTTGGCTAGGGAGTGTTTTTCCTTGTTAATACTTTCCCCAACAATTGGGAGATCCAAAACTTCAAATATGATGGGTATGGAGATGATGAATTCCCCTTCACCCTGAATTTACCATCAACCTAGGTGAAAGCAACTTGCTTGGATAACTCAAGGTGAAAACCATTGAATTTTTTCACAACATTCAACAATCCTCCTTTCTCCATGATTCTATGCACTTCATCATCCAAAGTCAGGGTGGATGGTTCAACTCTATTTAGATTTTCTACCATATTTTGAAGAAATATCCTGCTATACCAACAATGGGCTCTTGTAATTGTTTGAGTGTAGAAGAGCACCAGCTTGGAGAAAAATTGAACTTGCATAAGGCAACATCACTTTCATCCTAAATTCAAAAATTATCTTTAATTATAGAAAATCTCGTTCCTACTCTCTATCCTGAGGAAATATTTGCCACCTCAACAAATTATAGCAAAAATTGGCAATCAAGCAGATCCACTAATAAAGAGTCCAAAATAAGTTGACTTGTGAGAAATTCTTAGGACAAGAATTAGGGAGATCATGCTTCAAACATAGATATAAATTGATAGGATCAAAAATCATAGCTATGACAAGGATCCCACACACTAGAAAGACACTAGGCACATGAAGAGCATGCCACCTCAGGTCAGGGCTATCACAGACCAAGGGCAAAGGAGAAAAATTGAGGTAGGAAAAAATATTCATGACTTGAACAAGCATAATACAAAAATCAACAAGGTGCACCATTCTAAAAACACATCCACTTTGGATGCCTTGTGAAGAAAAGCTTATCATAATAATCAATAGGACACACCATTCTACAAGCAACTATCCACTTCAGATGCCATGTGAATAAGGATTTGGCACAATAATAAGTAGGACACACCATTCTAAAAATAAACTTCCACTCTGAAAACCACATGAAAAATAGCATGTTGGCAATTTGAGTTATTTTATGTTGTCATTGATGTCACATGGATCATTGATGTCACATGGATCACATTGAGTTTTGGTGGCCAAATGATATTTTAGAAAGCATGGATAAATACAGGGTTTTTGTGAAAACCAAGGCAGGCAAAATAAAAGGTTTTGTTTAAAACCATGGATGGTAGATTTGAACTGGGTTTTTCTTAAAACCCAAGTTGGTCTTTCGTTTCATCGAAAAAGGTGCCCCGATGATGGAGATATTTAATTTTTAATATTTAGTTTAAATTTTAATGAATTTAAATTTAAATTTAAATTTAAAATTAAATATGCAAGATTTTTGCTGATATCATCAAAAATAATAAGGAGGCTATATAAAGGGGATACCTAAGGTTCATAAACTTATCCTTGCTCATGGTTAATAATTGTTGGCTAAGCATTTGAATTGAGCTTGTGCGAAAATATTTTAGAAAGTAGAAGCAACGAATAAACGAAGGTTGGTCGAAGTCCAAAGTCATCATGGGCAGACTGGTGCATTGGCAGTTGGCTTTTGTCTAAGGTGTGTGGCAGCACAAATGTCAAGGTTTCAAATCCCCTTGACTGCATTCAGAAGGCGTTGGAAGAAAAGCGCTCGAAGCGTTTTTGATTTGCGAAAAGGGAGGAAAGGTTTTAAGGCACGTTGTGCCTTTTTCCTTTTGAACGAGTGGCTAGCTCATGTGGCAACCTTAGCCATGGCTAAGGCGCTCATGATGTGGGCAAGTCGGGGGTTCAAATCCCCTTGAGGAGGTAAATACGTTTTTGCTCTAATTAATTTTGTTAAGCCCTAAGTTGGAGTTATAAGGTGGTTAGGAATAATTAAAGTTTTTAATTAAACTTTATTTTTATAAGGGTTGTGATTATTATTTCAAATGTGGATGAGTTGTTGATTAAATTTGATGTTCATGATATTGAGAATTAAGATTTAGGAGAAATAAGGAGTTGTTATAAAATAATTTCTGAGAGGTTTATTGATTATTATTTTGATAAGGGTTTTTAATTAAAAAGGACTTTGGTGGATGCGTTTATTAAGTTGGAGTTAAAAGGTGTAAATTGAGTTATGCTTTATCTTGTGATTATTATTTGAAGTCCACTAACCCTTATTGAGATTGGAAAGGAAAGTTGTGTTTAGTGTGGAAGATTTTGTGGACAACTTCTTGGCATCAAAAAGGTATGGGCACATTCTCCTATTGATTATTTATGGTGGTTGATTTCTGAAATATCATTGGAGTGAAAAGGATTAATTATGGTTTCCTTTTCAAAATTGGTTGGTTGAATGCTTCAAGGTTTTTTGGTTTGAGAGTTATGTTTAAACCTTGTTTTATAAGCATAGTTGTTGAAGCCCATTGGTTATGTAAAGAACTTGAAAAGAACATGAGTATCATTGTTATGTGAGATTTGTGGTTGAGCATTGTTGGAAACATTTGAGTTGGTTGATACATGCTTGGACTAGGGTTTTGTGAGAAAGAGTTGTCCCTTGTGGTTATTAGTTGAGTTGAGTTGATTGAGCCTATTCAAGTGATTGTGTGAGGCGAATGTTCAAGTCCCATGAAACAAACTATTCAATAATTCTGATTTGAGTTGAGATTGAGCTTAGAACATATTGAGTCTCTAAAAATTCTCTTTATGCTTCTATGAGTTGACTTGAGTTGAGTTGAGATCATTGTGGATCATTGTTGTCATCCATTGTAGAGTGCATTGCCATTCATTGTTGAGTTCATATTTGAGCCTTGCCGTCATATATCTGTGGATGATATTTGAGTACTACTTGTGTATGATTGATTGAGCCTTTGAGAAGGCCTTTGGGATAGATTTTTGGACAAATTTGTGGTAGTTTGTGTATGATTGATTGAGCCTTTGAGAAGGCCTTTGGGATAGATTTCTGGACAGATTTGTGGCAGTTTGTGTATGATTGATTGAGCCTTTGAGAAGGCCTTTGGGATAGATTTATGGACAAATTTGTGGTAGTTTGTGTATGATTTATTGAGCCTTTGAGAAGGCTTTGTGGATGTTTTTTTAGGACAACTTTGTGGATAGTTTTAGACAGATTTGGGACAGATTTTGATGAGTTTCTGAGTGAGCCTATTGAGCAGAGTTGAGCAAGTTCTTGGTGAGCTTGCTAGAGCAGTTTTGGAAAAGTTCTTAGTGAGCTTGTTGGAGCATATTTGAGCAAGTTATTGGTGAGCTTGCTAGAGCAGATTTGGACAAGTTCTTAGTGAGCTTGTTGGAGCAGATTTGAGCAAGTTTTGTGTGAGCTTGTTGAGTAGTTTTGGACAAGTTCTGTGTGAGCTTGTTATGCAGATTTGGACAAGTTCTATGTGATCTTTTTATTGCCTAGATTTGAGCAGATCAAAGAAATTTGGACAAGTTCTGTGTGAGCTTTTTGAGCAATTTTAGACAAGTTCTGTGTGAGCTTGTTATGCAGATTTGGAAAAGTTCTGTGTGATTTTGTTATTGCCTAGCTTTGAGCATATCAAAGAAATCATTGTATTGGATAAGGATCCTTATTTCTGTGTAAAATATTATAAGAAGATTATCTTGTGGAGCACCCCACATTGGGGGAACCACATTAAATCTTGTGTCTCAATTGTGTATGGTGACTTATGCTATTGCTTACTATTGATATCTAAGTTATTAATGCACACTGCTATATTTGGTTATTACAATTAAGGACATTAATTGATATTGGTTTGGAAAGAAATTAAAAAGTGGTCTTATATTGTTCACCCCCCCTCTCAGTATAAGCTTGTGTTCATAGCATATCACCATAATCAATAGGATATGTCATTCTAATATCAAAATTCCACAATGAAGGTCATATGGATAAAAATAGGTACAACACAGGAATGCACAAGCCAAATAGACAAAAAGCACTTAAAAAATCCAAATACCTAGCATTGACAAACCACATGTACATCTTCGAGAAGGGCTAAGAACTCCAATACTTAAAGCTGATATGAAAGAGAGGGCCTGCTAGACTTAACCAACAAAACTACCACCAGAGATACGTCTTAGAGTTTTTCTCGACAAGCATATTTAAATTCAAAGGCCAAAGAAAGCCCATATGATTTCTTAGTTTACTAAGCTACACAAAATCTTTGGGAAGAAAGAAGACTCTACTCCAATGCTCCTCGAAATCTAAAAAAAGACCCTAAAAGTCTCAAAAAATAGTCAAAATTAAACATCTTCATTATTTGCACCATTGTCTCTCAACACCATAATAGAATTATCTTGAGGGAATCCTTCCCTCAAAATAGACAAGTTTTCTTGATGCACCCCTATATTGGCTAAATATTCAATAGCCATATTACCTTCTCTATAAACATATTTACATTTAACATTTTTAAAGGTCCTAAGGATTCTTTTTGATTCAACCATTAGATTTTCAATGTTCCAGCTCGGAGTGTAAATATTAATCAAAATATTGATTATATTTAGAGAATCCCTCTCGATGATTACCTTCTCATACTCTAGATATTAAAGAAGGCCAAATCCTTGGAAGAGGGCTCTAGCCTCTACAAAATTGTTGGTTTGGATGCCAAGATTCTTAGCATAAGCTAGGATAATTTCACCTCTATTGTTTCTAATCACTCCTCCAAACCCCTGCCATCCCTAGATTCCCTTTTGAAGTCCCATAAAAAATCAATTTTATCCATCCTATGGGAGGTGGGATCCATTTGGCTTGTAGCCTATTTGTTCCTTCCTGGTTAGCCACACAATCCCCCTTAGGTAGGTCTAATCTATCAGCTAGAGATGCTTCTTCAATATTTTCTCTATTATTTGTGCAAGATATATTAGAGATATTTTTAATGACGGTCTCAACCATTTTGATTCCTACAAAGGTAGAATCCTTAAGGTTCTATTATTCCTCTCCTTCCATACCCCCAAAGGTAATGGAGAAGACAAAATTTCCAAAGGAACTAACATCTTACACTAAAAAAAGGGGGAATTCATTGCTCAAACAGTTCAATCAAGGTCCTCGAGTTCACCCAACAAACCCCAAGGATTCTGAAAAGGTAATTGAAGATTTCAAGGGAGAAGGGGTAATCCAAGAAAAGGTGTCGAGTGTTCTCCTCATTCTTTCCATAAAGGTAGCAATAGTTAGGTAAGGTCATCTCCCTTTTCCTATAATTTTCCAAAGAAATAATTTTATTTTGAAGGGTTAACCATAGGAAACAAATTATTTTGGGGTAAGCTCCTTGGACCAAACCTGCTTGTAGGGGAACCAACTACGATCCTTAGTTGTCTCAAGATGATAAGCAAATTTTATAGAGAATGTGCCATTTTCCTCTTCTTTCCAAACCAAAGAGTTCTCGCCAACATAATTTATTAGCACTTGAGTTCTCATATTGAGGGGCAAAGATCTCAATATTTCCTCCTCACCTTAAACAATATCATTACACGAAATAAACTTCCATATTTTCTTACCTTTAGTTTCTTCTATAAAATATTCCACTTTAAGACTGAAGAAATAGGATATTTTGCATTTTATATTGGCCATAAAGGGATTATCAATAAGAGGGAGTCCTCCAACCAAGGATCCTCCCAAAAATTAATTTTATCATCATTCCCTGATCTCCATTTGATACCTTTATGAATTAGCTTTTTCAATTTTACTATGTTGTTCCAAAGGCTGAACCATAAGAAGGAATTTGTTCTTCTAGGAAGTTTAATCCCCTGTTCAGGTATTTGGCACTGAGAATATGGATTCAACCATTGTTCTCTTGTTTAATAAATCTCTAGCTTTGTTTGGCCAACAAATCTTTGTTCATATTTTTTAATTTCCTCAACCCTAGTCCACCTGCTTCTTTTTTGGAACAAACTTGATCCCAGGAGACAAGATGAAATCTCTTTTTTTCTTCAGATCCTGACCAAAGAAAGGATTTTTGAAATTGTTCTATTTTTTAAGCAATTTTTGCCAAAATTTTGAAAAGATATAAGAAGTAAACCGGTATGCTTTGAAGAGTTGATTTAACCAATAGAGATTTACCATCATGGATGAGCAAAGCTCCCTTCCAACCTATCAATTTCTTTTGAATTATTTCCATAATAGGATTCCAAAGATCTTCCTTGATTCTTCCCTTGAACAGAGGTAATCCTAAGTAGTTTGAGGAAAAGTTTACCATGGCACAACCAAGGATATGGGTAATAGATCTTTGCTTATTAGAAGGAGTATCAAGGAAAAAGAGTTTGCTCTTCCAAAAATTAATATACTGACCTACAAAAAGCTCATAGGAAAGCATAATTTATTTGATTTCTCTTATGGGATAGAGAAATGGGTGGGTAAAAGAGTATCATCAACAAATTTTTGATGGATAATTGGATGTAAGGGAGAAGTAGGCTTGATTTCTTCAATGGTCTTGAGGACAACGACAACAAATTTCAAAAACAATCCCAAGGCTTAAGCTAAAATAATGAACAGGCAAGGAGAGAGAGAGAGGATCTCCCTATCGCAAACCTCTGACACTTCTAAAATATCCTGAGACCTCTCCATTAACAATAATTGAGAACATGGGATTAGAAAAGCATTCATTAAAAAGGGAGATCCATCCGTGATGAAAATCAAATTTAATAATAACCTTTTCAAGAAATTCCTAGGAGATTCTATCATAGGCTTTGCTCATGTCAAGTTTAAGGAACATTCATGCTTTTCTGCTCTTGTCTATCGAATGTATCAATTCGTGAACTTTTATAATTTCATCCAAAATTTGTCTCCCCAACACAAAGCTCCCTAGTTGGAGTCAATAATTTTGGGAAGAACAATTTTGATTCTATTAGCCATTACTTTAGAAATAATTTTGTAGATGGTATTACATAGGTTGATAGGTCTGAAAGCTTTGAGATCCTTGGCTCGTGGACTCTTAGGGATAAGGACCAAGATAGTGGAATTCACATCTTTGAGAATGTAGCAAGATATTTGAACTTCAAAAATTTCTTCCACATCAATCCCTATTATATGCCAATTGTTTTGAAAACATTTGGTAGGAAATCCATCGAGACCCAACACTTTCTCTTCTGACATAGAGAATATGGAGTTCTTGATCTCCTCATCCTCAAAGGGTCTAATAAACCTGTTGTTCATCTCATTATATATTAAAAGAGGGATATTAGTCAATAATCTCCCCTGTAAGCACCTCTCCATGAGTTTTGGAACCCATGAGGTTTTCAAAAAAATTGACTTCTTCATCTCTAATTTCCTAGTGGTCCACCAATTTGGAGCCATCATCCTTAATAATCTCTTTGATTTTATTGAAACTCTTGTGCTTTCATCTTTCAAACAAAGAGCTCTTGATCTCTGTCACCAAAATATCTCTTCTTAGTAAGAGTATCATGAAAATTAGATAATAGTTTTTTCTCCTTCTCTCTAAGATCCTCTCGCAAAGAGCATTACTCTAGGGAGAGTTCTATCTCTTTTAATTGTTTCTTCAATTCCTCTTTTTTAATAAAAAGATGCTCAAAAATCATCTTATTCCATTCTTTCATATTTGCCTTAATATATATGAGTTTATTTACTATTTGGAATATTAGAGGACCAAAATTGTTTTTTGACCACCACTCTGCAATATTAGGCTCTAGATCACGATGTTGAATCCACATGGATTCAAATCTGAAAGGTCTTCTATTTTTTTTGCAATCTAGGAAGACCTCCAACATTAGAGGATTGTGGTCAGACCCAATATTGGGGAGAGAATTCAAAGTGATATTTCCTAATAAGTCTAGACCATCCTTGGAGATCAAAAATCCATCTAGTCTAATTTGGATTAGTTTATTGCTTGTCCTTCTATTGCTCCAAGTGAATTTTCTACCTCACAGATCCAGGTCCATCAATTCATGAAGGTTAACAAAATATTTTTTTTTTCCATTCCTTTAGACAATATAGGATTTCCTCATTTTTTATCAAAGGGATAAAGAGGAGAGTTTAAGTCTCCCACTAAAATTGAGCATTCATTCAAAAAGGTTTCCCTCTTCTTACCTAGGATTGACCATAGGGCACTTATCTCAACCACTAAATTTGAAGCATAAATGTTAGTCAAAACCCTTCTTCTATTAGACATATTGCAGGAAAATAAGATATTAATAATTATGTTCAAAGAGGAGATAAAAATCCTTCTATTTGTTGGTTGTGGAGCTTGATTCGCTCTCTAATTCAGAGGTCTTGTTTTCAGTCGCATTTGGACCCACTCCACTAAGGGGGGTGTAGGGGGAAAATTCCCCCTCTACTTGTGTCACCGTGGGAGGTCTAGGAGGGTGACGATGCTTTATCGAACCCCCCCTAGCAGGGGTTTCAGGGGCAGCGCCCCCGAAGCCAAAAATAGATGTTTTTTTCTCTATGTAAATTTGGACCATTTATTATTAGGTCACAGATTAGACGGTGGATTTTAATTGCACATTTTTACCCTAAATTATAACTCTATTTTTTTATAAAGAGGATTTCGCATGATGACTGAGATAGAATTGTAATGTGCAACGTGAGTAATTGTGAGAGACGACGATAGAGTGAAGAGGAAGTTACAACAGATCTACTATAGGTTGTATCCCTTCAATTTTTTTGGATGGAATAAAAAGGTCTGGTTATTTTCTTCGTGGACGTAGCCCACATAAATATGTGTCTCATGTATTGCTTTATTCTTCTGTATTTTTTTTTTACATTTATTTATTGCTTGTGTTTTATTATTTAATCCTAATAACTGGTATCAGAGCCTAGGGTTTGAAAAATGTACTTGAAAGGAGGGTTTTCCAAGTTTGAGTGGGAGCAATGGCAGAAGAATTCAGGTTTAGGGTTGAGAAGTTTAACGACAAAAATTACCAGCTATGGAAGATGCAAATGGAGGACTATCTATATCAGAAGGATCTTTACCTACCATTGAGTGAAATAGCAAATAAGCTGGTGAAGTTGTTAAATGAAGAATGGGAGGTTTTTGATAGAAGGGTATTAGAAAAATATGACTATGCCTCGCAACGTTAGTGGCCTTCAACATTTCAAAGGACAAGACAAAGGAGGGTTTAATGAATGCGTTGGATAAACTATATGAAAAACCCTCAGATTCAAACAAGGTATTTCTTATGAAGCAGTTATTTAATATGCAGATGTTAGAAGGTGGGTTTGTTACTGATCATTTAAATGAGTTTAACACGATTACCAATCAGTTAAATTTTGTAGGAGTAAACTTGGATGATGAGGTTGGGGCTCTTTTGATCTTGTGCTCATTTCTAGAAAGCTCGAATGGCTTGGTAATGGTTGTGAGTAATTTTATATCTAGTTCAAATAATTTAAAGTTTGATGATGTTATTGGTGTTATCCTTAGCAAGGAAATGCGATGAAAAAGCACAGGTGAGACATAAAGTTATGCTTTTATTATGGATAATAGGGGGAGATAAAGGAAGAGAGGAAAAAGCCCAGGGAATAATGGAAATTCAAAGAAAGACAGATCCAAATCCAAAGGGAAGCAACTAGAATGCTGGCATTACGGGAAGAAACTGAAAAGAGACTGTTGTTCTCAAAAATAAAAAAGAGGAGATGAAAAATAGGATAATAATCAGGAAGCAAATGTAGCAGGTGATGTGTTGCAAGATGCTTTAATCCTTGCATTAAATAATATTAATGATTAATGGGTGCTATACTCAAGGGTTTCATATCATGCCATACCCTATAGGAAATATTTTCTAGACCATGTTCAAGGTGATTTTGGACAGGTTTATTTGGGTGATGATTGACCATGCAAAATTGTTGGAATGGGTAAGATACAGATCGAATTACCAAATAAAAACCAATGGTTGTTGAAAGAGGTAAGGCATATTCCTAATTTGAGAAGAAATATAATTTCAACAAGGCATTTGGATAGTGAAGGTTGTACAATTACATTCTCAAAAGATTCGTGGAAGGTTGCTAAAGGATCACTAATATTAGCAAAAGGAAAGAAGGAAGGTACATTGTATGTATGTACTGGTAATACTTATATTTCTATTGCTTTAGCTTCTACAAGAGCGGATACAACTTTATGGCATCATAGGCTTAGGTACATGAGTGAGAAGGGGATGCAGATTCTCCAATCAAGGAATTTGTTGCTAGGTTTGAAGCAAGTTGATTTGGAATTTTATGAGCACTATGTTTACAAAAACAAAAAAGAGTCAGATTTCTCAAATTTGGGAAGGAAAAGAAGAGTGAAAGTTAGAGCTTGTGCATACAGATATATGGGGACCAACTCAGGTATCATATCTTGGTGGCTCTCAATATTATGTTACTTTTATTGATGATGCAACTAGAAAAACTTGGGTTTATTGTATTTGAAGAAAATATGATGTCTTTGATACTTTTAAGAAATGAAAAGCTTTGGTTGAGATTGAGATAAGAAATAAGTTGGAAGTACATTAGATTAGATAATGGAGGTGAATACTATAGAAATAAATTTAATAGTTATTGTTCATACCATGGGATTTGTAGAGTGAAGACGGTTCCAAGAACACCACAAGAAAATGGTGTGTTAGAAAGGATGAACAGTACAATCATGGAACGTGTTAGGTGTATAAGATTACATGCAGGATTACCCTTACAATTTTGGATAGATGTTGTGGATACTATTGTTTAATTGATAAACAGAGGACCTTCAAGTTACCTGGAATGTGGTATTCCATAAGAGGTATTGATAGGTAAACCCGTTAACTACTCATTTTTGAAGACTTTCGATTGTGAAGCATTTGTTCGTATTGATAAATAAAATAGAACAAAACTTAAGGCAAAGTCTAAAAAGTGTACTTTCATTGGATATGGGGTTAATGGTTTTGGTTATTGCTTTTGGGATTATGAGAATCACAAAATTATTAGGAGTAGAGATGTGGTATTCAATGAGAAATTCATGTATAAATATCAGTTGTAGGGAAAGAAATAGGAAAAGATAAACAAATAATACACAATACTTGATGAAATATCATAGAAAATAAAATTCTAAAGGTTCTAGAAAATGAACAACAGCAGTAAGCACATCAAACTCCTACAAATATTGTTATAAGATCTACGAGGTTAAGTAGACCCCCTGATAATTAATTTCCTTCATTGTATTATGTATTATTAACTAATTCTGGTGAACCAAAAACATATAAAGTAATGCAAGTAGAAACTAGAAAGAAGTGGGAGTAAGGCATGGAAGAGGAGATGCACTCTTTGGTACATAACTAGAATTGGGATTTGATGCAATTGCCTGCAATAAAAAGAGCATTGCAGAATAAATGAGTTTACAGGGTGAAAGAAGAAGATGGAGGCAAAAAGAGGTATAAGGCTAGAATTTTTGTAAAGGGGTTTGCACAGAAGAAATATTTTCTCCATGGGGATTTGGAGGAAGATATTTATGTGCAGCAGCCACAACGGTATGAGGTCAAAGATAAGGAGGAATTAGTATGTAGGTTGAAAAAAAGCTTGTATGACCTAAAACAAGCTCCAAGGCAGTGGTATATGAAATTTGTTAGGTTTATGACATAACAAGGATATAGTAGATGTTATTCTGACCACTGTGTTTATTTTAAGATATTGGATAATGGTAACTATATTATCTTGTTATTGTATGTAGATGACATGCTTGTTGCAGGGTCTAACATGCAGGAAATACATTTGCTCAAAAGAAAATTAGCAAACTCATTTACAATGAAGAATTTGGGTGCAGTAAAGCAAATCCTTGGTATGAGAATAACAAGAGATAGGAAAATTCATAAATTAACATTATCTAAGGGTGAGTACATTGAGAAGGTGTTGAAAATATTTAATATGTAGGATGCAAAACCTATTAGTACACCTTTGGCCAATCATTTCAAACTAACCAAAGAGATGTGTCCTAAGACACATGAGGAGATAGACTACATGTTCAAGGTTCCTTATTCATTAGTAGCTGGCAGTTTGATGTATGTGATGGTGTTCACAAGGCTAGATATAGCACATGTAGTGGGAGTTGTGAGCAGGTTTATGAACAACCAAAGAAAAGAGCATTGGAATGCAGTGAAGTGGATTCTTAGGTATTTGAGAGGTACTGTCACTCAAGCATTATGTTTTGGAGGTACTAACACTATTTTATAGGGATATGCTGATGTAGATGTGGCAAGTGATATATATAGTAGGAGTACCATAGGATACATCTTTACTATAGGTGGAACTACAAAATTTGGATTTCAAAATTATAAAAGTTTGTTGCACTTTCAAACACCAATTTACCCAGCAAGAAAAGCAGGATATATAGTGATAGTCAGAGTTTCATTCATATTGCAAAGAACTCGACCTTCCATTCCAGGACTAAACATATACAGACCAAGTACCATTTCATACAATCAATTTTGGAATATGGACAATTGAATCTAGAAAAGATACACACTAGCCAGAATCCTGCATATATGTTAACAAAAGGCAGTAACCAAGGAGAAACTGAGTTCTTGCTCAGTTATAGTGTAGACACCAAAATCTAGCTACTTGTCATCCATCTGTGCCTCTCAATCACAACCATCCATTATATATATATGAATTAATCCTAGCCCTCTACCATGATTTAATCTCAGCCATCCATCCACCTCAATCCATGCCACTTACCCAAATTTAATATTCACCCTTCCTCATGTTTTAATCTTGACCACCCAAATTGTGTCATCGAAACCCTAACATGTCCAAGGGAATATTATAAAATAGGAGTCATTTTGATGACTCAGACCCTAAGTACCATGAGTTCTAAATCCTTGATCTTAGAATATCCCAATCTCTAGCCTCTTTTGTTTTCATCCTCACCCCATCGTCGTCTTTCACAACCCTTCGCTTATATCGTTGCCATTCTCGCACGAACCAGATCTGGTTTTGCGCCACTCTCATCAATCCTCGAATGCTCTCTCGAGTCATTTGAGCACCCACGAGAGCCATCTAAGCACCCACTAGAGCCAGCCAAGCACCCACTAGACACTTGTCATCTATCTGTGCCTTTTAATCACAACCATCCATGATATATATATGTATGTATGTATTTGTTTACTATATATTTAAATATTAATATTTTTATATAATTAATATATATATATATATATGAATTAATCCTAGCTCTCCACCACGTTTTAATCTCAGCCATCCATCCATCTTAATCCATGCCACTTGTCCAAATTTAATCTCCACCCTTCCTCATGTTTTAATATCGACCACTCAAATTGTGTCGTTGAAACCCTAACATGTCTAAGGGAAGATTATAAAAGAGGAATCATTTTGATGACTCAGACCCTAAGGACCTTGAGTTCTAAATCCCTGATATTTTGAGGTTGAATTTTATCGATGTTCATTTGCAAAGAATTCTTAGAATATCCCAAGCCCTAGCCCCTTTCATTTTCATCCTCGCCCCCATCGTCATTGCTCATAGTCGTTCGCTTTTGCCACCACCCTTCCCGTGTGAACTATATCTGGTTATGTGCCGCTCTCATCATTCCCTGAGCGCCCACTAGAGCTACTTGAGCACCTACGAGCATCTCATACACCACATATGTAGCCCTATAGCCCTTGGGTTTTGTTAGGGTATCTTCGCAACTATCACTGACATCATTTACGTAAGAAAAAAATAGGAAGTTAGTATTGTTGACAAGGTAATAACTCTATGCATTTATTTATATTCTTATACTTTTGTTTACAGTTTTATTGTAGCATCTAGGGTTAGTGATTTTATTCTAAGGGTCTCACACAATGGAGCCCTCTCGGGTAATACTAATATTTGTTGTTGTTGACTGTGTGCAGGTATAAGGATTACAATTGTTGGAAGTTGTTGAAGCTGGGGTGGCCCTATCTAGGATACACAAGCCCACCCACAACCTTGTTGGGATCGAAGACAAGCGTGAAGACACCAACCATTCTTTTCAACTAGGATTTTGGAGAACCCTAGTATCTGTAATTTTTATATCAACATAAGCATTGTAAAAACCCCACATTTGGGGCATATTGATTGTAACATTTGAGATTCACCCGTAATAATAAAGAGTTTTATCTTATTTGTGTAATCTTTGTGTATTACTTTGCTTATTGTTATTTTATATCATTATTGTATTGGTGTTGCTTGATTTTTGATTCACATTTAGTTGGTCTTCAAGCATGATAATAAGGGTGAGAAAATTTCTAGGTATGTGTAGTAGTAGTGGAGTTATTGTGATTAATCTCCAAGTGGGAGATTGTTGGTTGTGGATCCTAATTCGCTTTCTAATTCGGAGGTCTTGTTTTCAACCGCATTAGACCCACTCCAAGCCCCCCTACTTGTGTCACCGTGGGTGGTCCAATAGGGGTGATGACACTTTATGGAGCCCCCCCTAGCGGGGATTTTGGGGCAGCGTCCCCGAAGCCAAAAATAGATGTTTTTTCTCTATGTAAATTTGGACCATTTATTATTAGGTCATAGATCAGACGATAGATTTTAGTCACGCGGTTTACCCTGAAATATAACTTTATTTTTTATAAAGAGGATTTTGTATGGTGACTGAGATAGAATTGTAATGTGTAGTGTGCGTAATTGTGAGAGATTACGATAGAGCAAAGAGAAAGTTACATCATATTTGTTGTAGGTTGTATCCCTTTGATTTTTTTAGATTGAATAAAAAGGCCTGGTTATTTTCTTCGTGGACGTAGCCCATATTGGGTGAACTACATAAATCAATGTCTCGTATATTGCTTTATTATTTTGCATTTTATTTTCGCATTTATTTATTGCTCGCATTTTATTATTTAATCCTAACACTATTCTTGTTGGATTCTATAAACATAAGAGCCCTCCTAAAGTTCCTTGGGCATGGCTTCTAGCAAAATTTACCTCTTTCCAAATGGAGTTCTTGACATTAAATAAGTTTTTTTCTTTCAATTTTGTTTCTTGAAGGAGAATAATCTACGGGGATAAATCCTTTCTCATTGAAGCTATAAGTCTTTGTTTGGATTGGTCATTTAGGCTTATCATATTCCAAGAAATGATTTTCATTTACAATTTTTGAAGTTGTGCTTTTTTCCACCACCTGAATTGGCTAGAGGTTGGATCTTGAGCTTTGGTACACTCCTTATATTTTCCACTGGTTCGCTGCTACCTTCCAATTTTAGGATTGCTTGGGATCCATTAGCAATATCTATCTTAGCAGCACATCTCCTAACATATTTGTTATATGGTTTTCCCTTTTTGCTCAACTCCTACATCCAACCCTCCTTTCTTTTGAGTTATTGTCATAAGGCCAAGGGTCACGTGATCGTTCTCCAAAATGATATTTCCTTTAGAAAGAGAGCATTTTTTGAATTTGAATCCTTTTTAGGACTCATGGGGGCAACTTCAACAGATAAAGATTCAAGAATTAAGAAAAATGATTTTAGAGGGTATTTCCTCTCAATAGTTAAGTTAGAGTCATAGGCTAAACATTCAAAAGGATTATCCATTAGTGGGTTTAACAAAAGAGAGTCAGAAGTGGGCTTCGAAGCACATACCTGAACAATTGGATCTACAAGAGCTTCTAAAGCTTCTACCAAAGGAACTTCTTCGCATTGAGGTATATTTGCAATAGATGGACCTCCAAGGGTTACCTAGGAAGTTGTGTTCCCTTTTAGTGCGTTAGCTCTTGCTTGAGGTCTTGCTTATTTCTTTCAGGTCCACATTTTTTGGGGTGAATAATTTTGCTTGGACATCGGTCAGCCACATGCTTAATATTTTTACAACCAAAGCAAAATGCTGGTCTAACTAGTTGCACTCAAGAACCAACATCTAAAATAAGCTTGATTGAATCAGGAAGATATGCTGCCATATCCACATTAACACACATTTTAGTGAATACCATTCTAGATTTGGCCCTAGTTGCAGCATCAATCATGACCAACTTCCCCAAGATTTTTGCAATACCTCCTATGATGACCTCATGGAAAAAGTGAAAGGGAAGTCCAAGGAGCTTAACCCAAATAAGAGCAGTGTTAATCTTTTGAGAATCAAGGTCAAATTTTGGCCCCCATCTTCGAAGAAATAGGCTCCTCCTCCCGTAGAACCATGGAATCCCTCCTAAAATATGCTTCATATATTCCTCCTCACAAATGTTAATGAGAAAGAATCCTTTGGGGAATGCCACAATTTCCATCAGGTCTTTTGGATACCATTATAAGGAGGTTCATATCCTAATGGAGTCAATGTTTGGTTGAGTCCCCGAGAAATTTTCTACTATATTGCATGCTTCCTCCTCCATAGTTAGATTTATCAGGTTGATTGGAACTCTTAGCAATCTCTCAATCAGATGTAAGTTTAAAATACCAACCAAGGAGTCCACTTTTTTGGAGAAGTTCAAAACAACATTCACATAGGACACTACCCTTGGGTCAAAAGGAAAAAAGAGCCCTGACGGGTCCCGAAGGGGTTCTGCATCTCTAGGAGAAACTAGAGGATCTCTTGTATGAACTAAAGGAATACTACATATCTTAGGGAAATCTAGACTTCTAATCACTCCATCACTCGCCATCTTCCCACCCACCACCTCACCACTTGCCACCTTCCCACTCACGTCCATTTTGAAAAATTTCTCTTTTGCTAAGAAATCCATCTTTGACAAGAAAATATTGACTGCCTCAATCAAATAATGATTCAGATTTACTTTAATGTTTTCCATTGGCAATATTTGTTTTATTTTATAACATTAACATGTTTTCATATAGACTGTTTATTATAATTCTTATGGTTTCACTTATGCTTAGGAAGGAAACTAAAAATCCATATTAGGTAAAGTAGACTATGATAACACATAGTTTTGGAAATATTACTCTACTAAGATGCAATGTTAGAATCCCATCCTAACCCTTAATGTAATAACTTCCATGATGTAATAATTCCTAAAGAACGTGGGTAGTACCCATGATTAATATTTTGTAATGTTCTAAGTTTTAGCTTATGTAGTGCCTATGACAAATGGCACCCTTTTTATGTAACACATGGTAGATAGGTTATGTAAGGTGGCCTTGTGCATGTAATTCGAGTGGCATTGTGCATGTAATTCGAGTGGCACTATGCATGTAATTCGGGTGGCATTATGCATGTAATCCAGGTGGCATTTTGCATGTAAGCCAACCATGGAAGGGAACTCTTTAAATACCCGAGAAGGCACCAATGTATTCATATTTTTGCAAGTTAATGAAGTGTTGAAGGAGGTTGCCCCCTCGAAGAGGCCTGCGATTCTATCTTATTGTGAGATTGTTCCTTTATGCAAATTTTTGTTATAATGTGTATTTTGTTCTGAATATTAATATGATGTTTATGTGAGTTTATTTCCAAGCAATTGTGTGAGAGTGTGTTTATTTGAGTTTATTTTATAGTAGGATCCTAACAAGTGGTATCAGAGCGCTTTCCAGGGCCAAGTTCTGCTGCAACAATAACGATTCTTGCCTGTTAGGTATAATCCCTTGTTATTTTTGTGTAAATTTTTTTTTACTATTATCAAAAAAAAAAAATAGTCTTTTTAGTTGAGTAGGTAGAAACCCTATGTCGAGGGTTTTAAAATATCGTGAAGGATCTGTCGTTATTGGCTAAGCTAGATAGCCCATACAACGTCTAGTGAAGTGAGGGGCGATCAGGCTCCAATACCCAGGCCTCAGACAGAACTCGCGCACGGACTTGAGCTCCCACGCATCTTCGGGTGTATCGGGAGACCATTCTAGGGTTAACAAAATTTTATCCAGTAGGAAGCTTATCGGCCTTGTATCATCCATAGTCCACGGGACACAACATCCCGGACGATTACCCTCCCGTACTGTCAGAGAGGCAGATAGTGTGCTCAAGGGTATGTGTGGAATCCTCCTTGGGTAGTGGCCTGAAATATTGGTCCGAGCACTATTGTTCGTCACTGCGGTATAACAGAGGGCCTATGGGTGTTACATACTCCTTTACCTAGCATACCCTGGTTCTGTTAAAACTTCAACCTGCAACAAAATCACAAACCAAAACTCCCTGTTTGTAAACCTGCATTCCAAATTCCCAAAAGTGAGCATATGAGAAAGGAATCCTCTACCAAAAAAATAGCATAAATTGCATGAATTCGGGATAGAATATGAGGGTGACAGTTAAGTTGATAGTCTGGAGAATAACAGTCAGATTTACAGTGGCAATAACAGTCAGGTCAACACAGTCAGGTCAGAAATTGCAGTTTTTAGTGTCAGAATAGAACTGTCATAACAGTAACCTACACAATACAGAGAATCTTCAGACTAGTGAGGTAAGCAGTGTTAGAGAGACTGTCAGGGCTGAGCAAAACATTGAGCGAGTGACCAGAGACCAATTATAGATAGTGCTCCAGTACCCAACTTTTGCACTGTAGCTCAAAATCCAAAACTGTAAACACCGTTAGACTCGGCAAAACAGGAGAAAAAAAAGTCTGGGGTGCCAAAAAGTAGTGTTGTGGGATATAGCTCATTGTGACCACCTCTTCGAGCTGATCATTTTGATATATAGCACCCAAGCACTTTTTTGGACACTTACTAAAAATAGTAAGTCCTGAAACCCAATTCTATTTTTAGTAACTGGTCACAAAAGGTTCCAAAATGGCCCAGGGTACCCGTGGACATCAAAAAGAGCTAGAACAGATGGACTCCTTAACAAAAGCCATTGAGAATTTGAACTTGGCAATTTTCTCCATAAGGGAAGAGGTCCAAGGTCTTCGTCTAGATCATGAGGCCACTAGCGCTCGCTTAGAAGAAACACTGATAGAAGTGGGTAGCAAGTTACATAAGGGACCACTCAAAACAGAACACCGGGCTGAAAACTCTACAAGGAATGACCATGACCCATCCTTTAAAATGCCAAAATTGGACTTCCCTCGATTTAATGGGAAGGATGTTGATGGGTGGTTATGTAGGGTTGATCAATTCTTTAGACTTCATAATGTTCCCATATATCATCGAGTTCAGATGGCTTCCTTCAATTTGGAATCTGAGGCTCTACACTGGTTCCAGTGGTTACGTAATTCCAACCCAAATCTCTCTTGGGAGGACTTTGAGTCCCAACTACTGACCCGATTTGGGCCTAGTGAGTATGAGGACTTCACAGGGGCCTTGACCAAACTGCAACAAACATCCTCAATCCGTGACTACCAAACTCAATTTGAAAAATTGGCCAATAAGACAAGAGGATTGACGGAAGGGTTCTTCACGAGTTGTTTTATCAGTGGGTTAAAAGGGGATCTCCAAGCTGAAGTAAAGATGTTGAAACCACAGTCCATGATGGAAGCTATCAGTTTGGCCCGTCTGGCCGAATCTAAACTCTCAAACCAAAGGCGCCCACCGCGGTTTCCTCAAAACCGACCTTCATTTCCTTCTCGAACCCAAAATTTAGTGGATAGTAAACCTACTACACCCAAGCGATCGACTACAGAGGAGATGGATGCACGTCGTGCCCAAGGATTATGTTATAATTGTGATGAAAATTTTTTTAAAGGACATAAGTGTGCAAACAAAAGACTGTTCTTGATAGATGTTGAGGAACCTGCTAACACTGACCAGAGTGATGAGGATGAGGACCCTCCTGAAACACCTTCTCCACAGGAAGAAGATACACAGGGGTCTGAGGCAGAGATTTCAGTCCATGCTCTTGCAGGCATTACCACTCCACAAACCATGAAAGTTGTGGGATTTTTCAAGGGCCAACGTCTTACCATCCTTATTGATTCAGGCAACACACACAACTTCATTGATCCTCGAGTTGCTAAGCGGGAAAATTGCTATATCCACACTTGTAATTCATTCGAGGTCATGGTAGCCAATGGGGGAACATTACCTTGTAAAGGAAAATGCCGCAATGTCAAGATCAGGATAGGGGACTATGAACTCAAGCAGGACATGTTTGCCCTCCAGTTGGGAGGATGTGATATGGTTTTGGGATCTCAATGGTTGAGTACGTTGGGCACTATCAGTTGGAACTTTGCAGAACTCTGGATGCAATTCTCCCAAAATGGACAGACACACTTACTCAAGGGCTCCCCTGTAGGAACACCTCACCTCATTAGTTCCAATCGTATGGAGAAAGTGCTAAAGAAATCAAAACGTGGGGTCATTGCACAACTCTTCTCCATCCAACCAACCACTTCACTAATGGCTGAAATTCCATCAGACCTACAACTAGTTCTACACAAACATGATGTTGTCTTTGCAGAACCAACTACACTACCACCGCGTCGCTCTCACGACCATGCTATCCCATTGCTCTCGGGTAGCGCACCACCAAATATCAGGCCATATAGGTACCCTCATGCCATGAAATCAAAACTAGAAAAACTGGTACAGGAATTACTCAAGGCTGGTGTCATCCGGCCTAGTACTAGCCCCTACTCCTCGCCTGTCCTACTTGTTCCCAAGAAATATGGCTCATGGCGCCTATGTATTGACTACCGAGAACTCAACAAGACTACGGTCAAGGATAAATTTCCTATTCCAGTGGTTGATGAATTACTCGATGAACTACACGGGACCATGTATTTCACCAAGCTTGATCTCTGCTCTGGGTACCATCAGATCCGGCTCAAGGATGAGGACATCCCCAAAACTGCCTTTCGCACTCATGAAGGTCATTATGAATTCTTGGTAATGCCATTTGGTCTCACAAATGCTCCTTCTACATTCCAAAGTCTTATGAACAACATCTTTCGGCCCTTTCTGTGGAAGTTCATCCTTGTGTTCTTCGATGACATCTTGATTTACAGCCGCACATGGGAAGAGCACCTCAATCATGTGGATCAAACTTTACAGTTGTTGGTAACCCATCACCTTTTTGCCAAAAGGTCCAAGTGTTCCTTTGGTCTGATTGAAGTAGAGTATCTGGGACACATTGTCTCACAGGATGGCGTCAAGGTTGACCCTAAGAAGATTCAAGCAGTTCAAGAGTGGCCGAAACCTCGCACCCTCAAGGGACTTCGAGGATTTTTAGGGCTTACGGGCTATTATCGCAAATTTATCTGCAATTATGGGAAGATAGCTGCCCCCCTCACCTCCATGTTGAAAAAATATTCCTTCACTTGGACAGGGCCTGCTGACCAAGCCTTCATTGAACTCAAGCATGCTATGACCACCACTCCCGTTTTAGCCATGCCAGATTTCTCTAAACCATTTGTCATTGAAAGTGATGCTTCGGTCGTGGTATTGGGGCGATATTGATGCAAGAAGGATGACCTGTGGCTTTTACTAGCAAGGCACTCTCTGATCGTAATCTGGGGAAATCCACATATGCTAAGGAAATGTTAGCCATATTGCATGCAGTCACACATTGGCGACCTTACCTCATTGGGCGTCACTTCTCCATCAAAACCGACCATCAAAGTCTCAAATATTTTCTGGAACAAAGAGTTGCCACGCCTGACCAACAAAAGTGGGTGTCTAAACTCATGGGCTATGATTATGATATCACCTACAAAAAGGGAAAGGAGAATATTGTGGCTGATGCTCTTTCTCGCCAAATGGAGACCGTAAGTATGTTGTGTGCCATCTCAGCACCACTTCCCCAATGGATTGATTCCTTGCATCAAGAAGCACGTCAGGATGCAGATTTGCAAGCTTTGATAGCCTCACTAATGGATGATCCAGATTCTGCACCAGGGTATAGTTGGAATGGCCATGATCTGCGCTACCATCAACGCCTGGTTCTACCTCATAAGTCCCCACTTCGAGAGCTCCTCATGAAGGAATTGCATGCCACTCCCTCTGCAGGCCATTCAGGGTTCCTTAAAACATATGAGCGACTCAAGCGCACCTTCTTTTGGAAAGGTATGAAACGTGACATCCGCTCTTTTGTTGCTGCCTGTGACACATGTCAAAGGATGAAAGGTGAAACAGTGCGCTCTCCGGGCACTCTTCAGCCATTGCCTATCCCAGATCAGGTTTGGACTGACATTTCCATGGACTTTATAGAAGGGCTCCCTAAATCTGGAGGCAAGTCAGTTATTTTCGTGGTAGTGGACCGCCTTTCAAAGTATGCTCACTTTTGTGCCCTTGCCCATCCTTATACAACATCCATTGTTGCACAAATTTTTCTTGACTCCATCTTTCGCCTTCATGGCATGCCCACCTCCATTGTATCTGATCGTGATCCCACCTTCACTAGTCATTTTTGGCAAGAGTTGTTTAAGTTGCAGGGGACTCAGCTCAAAATGAGTTCAGCCTACCATCCGCAAACGGATGGTCAAACAGAAGTTGTTAATAAATGCTTGGAAACCTACCTTCGTTGCTTTGTCTCAGATCATCCCACTCAATGGGCAAAATGGCTATCCTTGGCCGAATGGTGGTACAACACTTCCTATCATACCGCAACCAAACTCACACCATTTGAAGCAGTCTACGGGCGCCTTCCACCTACGCCTTCCTCTTACATTCCTGGCAGCTCCAAGGTCCAGGCCGTCGACAACACTCTGAGTCAACACACCGAGGTCCTTCGCCAACTTAAGCAGAATTTGAACATGGCCCAGAATCGGATGCGCCAACAAGCTGATCAACATCGTTCTGAGCGTAGTTTTGATGTAGGTGATATGGTCTTCCTTCGCTTGCAGTCGTACAAACAATCATCCCTACAACTTCGCAGGTGCTAGAAGCTTGCTACAAAATACTATGGTCCTTACCAGGTTCTACAAAGGATTGGCCCCACAACTTACAAATTGGCGCTCCCACCTACTTCCAAGCTTCATCCTATTTTTCATGTTTTCGCTCTCAAGAAAGTTGTGGGCACACAAGTACAGGTTCAATCCACACTTCCTGAATTGGATGAAGAAGGCTCCATATTACTTGAACCTGAGCAGTTGTTGGATCGTCGGACTCGCACTCTTCGCAACCGTACAATTACAGAGATCCTGGTTCAGTGGCGTGGGCTTCAACCTGAAGATGCTACATGGGAGTCTCTCCACCAACTCCAACAACAGTTTCCTCATTTCAGCTTTGAGGACAAAGCTTCTTCAAGGGGAAGGACATGTTAGGATCCCATCCTAACCCTTAATGTAATAACTTCCATGATGTAATAATTCCTAAAGAACGTGGGTAGTACCCATGATTAATATTTTGTAATGTTCTAAGTTTTAGCTTATGTAGTGCCTATGACAAATGGCACCCTTTTTATGTAACACATGGTAGATAGGTTATGTAAGGTGGCCTTGTGCATGTAATTCGAGTGGCATTGTGCATGTAATTCGAGTGGCACTATGCATGTAATTCGGGTGGCATTATGCATGTAATCCAGGTGGCATTTTGCATGTAAGCCAACCATGGAAGGGAACTCTTTAAATACCCGAGAAGGCACCAATGTATTCATATTTTTGCAAGTTAATGAAGTGTTGAAGGAGGTTGCCCCCTCGAAGAGGCCTGCGATTCTATCTTATTGTGAGATTGTTCCTTTATGCAAATTTCTGTTATAATGTGTATTTTGTTCCGAATATTAATATGATGTTTATGTGAGTTTATTTCCAAGCAATTGTGTGAGAGTGTGTTTATTTGAGTTTATTTTATAGTAGGATCCTAACATGCAATGCATAGACAATAAAGATGGAGTTTTGGTATTGTGAAGGTTGTTGGATGAAAATATCAAGAAGATAATTGTTGAATTCTGGAATATTTGTATTCATGCAGAAAATTGAAGAAGATCCAAAAAATGAAAAATCAAGAATTCAAACTTTTTTTTTAATGAAAAATGTAGGTATCTTGTTATAGCAACTCAATTTAGATGACAATTGAATCTGTTTGTAAGCTCTCAAGCTTTAAAATATAGAGTTGTTATTTGTCAAGGGAGGGAGACCCAAGTACAACCCCTTGTTCTCCAACTAGAAAAAATATAGTCTTATAAAAAATTAAAAGATTAAAGTGACAATACAATGCATCTAATATATATATATATATATATATATATATATATATATATATATATATATATATATATATATATATATATATATATATATATATATATATATATTAATAAGCTATGTGTGGTTTCTATTGGGGACCACTTCCATTACAAAAATAAAATATTATATTGCTCTCATTACATTTTTAACAAGTTAATTAAAACATACCCATTTTTGCCTTTCTATCAACGATATTCTCCGTCTTGCTTAAATTGTTAAGTTTTCATAATCAACTATTTTTTTAAGGATCTAATAACAAGAACATTAACCCTTACATGACACATAACTCCAACATATAGAAGGAAAATAAACATAACAATCATCCATAAAAGAGGAAATCAATTCAATTATTTTTCTTCTGTAGCAGAGGTTCTTCCTATTTTAGAGTGGCAAGATTTGAGAATGCATTTTCGTACTTCAAGCTCTTGAGGTGATATCTAGTTGTAACACATTTTTTAGGATCTTAATTTTCAAAAAACTGTCTGTCACCGATTATTTCATAATTAGCTTCAAGAATACCATCTAAGGTGCTAATATTTTCCATGGAATCGTCTGGATGGTCTTTAGTAACCATCTAGCTTTTATCAATGATCTAATTCAAATTCTCCTTTTGGGGTTGAGTCTTCTATTGCTCACATGATTCTTGTTGGACAATTGGTGCATCTAGAGGATGATATTTTTTCTTTTGAAATATAATATTTAAAGGTTTTGAATAATTCGCATGTAAGGCCTTCTCCTCCACCAAGGAGGAATAGAGCATGATCGGATGACTAGGCATCACTTCTTCAGATGGTCATATTGTTGACAACCATAACATCTTAGAGAAAAGTTTTCATATTCAATATTTTGGATCCATTTCCCTTTGCTTGAGGAGATAGTAATGGATTGAGATATAAGGATTGAAACATCCATTAAAACAATCAATCTTGCTTTACTCATATTAATTTTATTGGATAAATTTTCCTCTATTTGGGCATCCATATACTGGAATGCACCAATGACATTATCAATTTTGGTGAATATCTTCTCTCCCCAAAATTCCACATGGAGAGCATAAAGATTTACCCATATTGGGAAGCCATTAACTTCTTCTGTAAAGGGGTTGAAACTAGAATTCCAAGGTCTTATATAAACACCCCTTTGTTTTAAAAACCAATTATATATAATCCATTACCCTATTTCAATTCGTTAAATTAGAAAGGAAAACATAAAAGAAAATTTTGGGTAGGAGAGTTACTTGGAATTTTGTACTGGTCCACCAATCTTTAATGTATCCTTTGAGCTCCTCCAAGCCTAGTATTTTACCCTTGAGTTTGTAGATAAGGAATCATGATTAATCAGATCCAACCCAAATTTATCCTTTGAAATCCTAATAAAGGGTAGAGGTTCATCCACCCGCGAACCCAAAGATCCCTAAGAGATATTTCTTCAGATCGAAGAGGATTTCTCACAGACTAAAAAAACGGTCTGCAAACAACCCTCTTGATTCAATACTTGATTGCACCTAGGTTTTGCATCCCTTTTGTTAATAGTGTAGCCAAATTTATCGCTTTGTTCCATCGCTTGACTGCACCTAGGGTTTACACCCCTTTCATGAAGACTATAGCTACAATCAAACCCTATATGTTTAATTTCATATATATGCAAGGTATATTTCAATATATATTTAAACTTCCATACGAGAAAATACATGAATGTTTTAATTTTCTTATAAATTCAAAGTATATGCATTTTGTAATTAAAAGGTGATAACTCTTTTTGATAATGTGTATGAACATTTAATGTCTTAAACATTATAAAAATAATTAAAATAAATAAATAAATATATATATATATATATATATATATATATATATATATATATATATATATATATATATATATATATATATAGTGTTTGTTTTTAGAATAGTATAGAAATAAAAGGTTTTTAAAGTTCACAAGATTCAAAGTAGTCTATAGAACAACAACTATACAAAAAAAATTGTGTGTATGTGACCTTGTTAACCAAAAAGAAATTGGATTCAATCATTTTTTGCAACATTAATATTTTGTTATTGTTATTGATGGTAAATTTTCTTATTTTCTCTTCTTTAAATAATTCCTATGATAATTCCACCAATAGAGTATTAATATAGCTAGCTTAAATATCTTTATGTACCTCACATTCCAAAATAATCTGCTTTTCTATCCCAATTACTCTTGATGCACAAGAGGTACATATCATCTCCTCCCTTTTCTTTTTTGGTCTCTTTCATTTGTTTTTTTACATCTAAGTTGGTATGAACTAGTCCTTGGTTGGACCATGAGCATCTTTGCTTACTAATTGATTATATATATGGTTAAATTCAATAAAATAATGTTCTCTCTTTCAAGGGTTTGCAAGGTTTTATTATCAACAAGGGTTTGCAGCGGAGGGTTTGCAGAGCAAGGAGGGTTTTATTACACATTTATTTCATCGGATCAATAGTATTGAGGGTTCGGCTATAAAGGGTTTGAAAATGGAAGAAGGGAAGCAACGATTGCAAGAACCAATATATGTCAATGAGAAACAGTACTGGAGGATATTAAGGAGTCGACAAGCTCGAGCAAGGGCAACAACAATGAAAAGGACATATCGAAAAATAAAAATAAAAAATATTCTACCACATAAACAGGTGGAGAATAAGGAACAATCAAAGGCAAATCACCAAAATGAGTTTTCAGATGAGGAAGAAACTTACAGTCCCACAACTACACCACTCATGTGGGCACCAAGACTTTATGTGCAAGAGCTAATGAAGATGAAAGAGAAACTTGAAAGCATGGAAAGGAGGGAGAAATTAAGAGAAACTAAATCAGATGAGGTTATAAACACCATTCGAAGGTTGGAAAAGGAAAACAACCAACTCAAGGAGCAAGTGTCAAAGCTACAAAACCTTGCAAACATGGGTCAACGTGAATGGCATGTCCTCAAACAAGCCATCCACCCCCCAATCAATGATGCAATAGAGGTGGAAAAAACAAATGCAAATCAAATAAAAGAGGTACAAAAAACACTCCAAAACATGGAAACAAGAGAAAATGAGCTACGAAATGAATTAGCAAAGGCAAAGACATGGTCTCAAGTAGTAAAAGAACCAGTCAATCAACAAAAAGAGTTGATAGAGAAGCAAGTAAAAATTCAAATAACAGAAGAGAAAGAAAGACATGAGAAGTTATCAAATATAATCATCAAAGGGTTGAAAGATTATGGGGACAGGGAAGACACAAATCGTTTAACCAGGGACTTCTTGTCAGATCGATTACAATGGAAGGGTCAGATAAAAAAAGCAAGCAAAATTGGTAGGCTGAGAGAAGGAGGCAGAGATAGACATATTCGGGTCACATTGATGAGCTACGAGGATAAAATAAGGTTACTTAAAAACAAAGGCATGCTGAGAGGGTCACAATTTTATTTAGATGATGACCTAACATTTTTACAGCAGGAAGAAAGAAATAAGGAATGGGAAAAGGTGAGGGCAACAAGGAATGAAGGGAAATAGGCATATTTAAGAAATGGAAAGGCATACATCACATCTAAACAAATCCAAAACAAATAGGGAGTATGGCCCGCCCGAGAACATCTTACAATGGTAAGTTGGAACTATAGAGGTTTCCCTTGGAGAAGAGGACCCGGGTTAGGGCCCATTGCTAGAGACAAAGATATAATCATATTGACAGAAACACATGAACATGATGGATGTAGGACTCCAGAATTTGTGGGATACAAAAAAATAGCAATATGGAATAAAGCAACAGAAAATGGCAAAGGGCATGGGGGTATTATGGTTTTAATAAAAGAGGAATGGGATAGGGTCATTAAAATTGAAAAACAAGATGAAAATAAACAAGTACATTTGGATAAAGATCCTAGAAAATAAGTCAGTTATTAGCATAGCAACATGTTATTTTGCTCCCAAGAATTCTAAATTCTATAAGAAACATGACCTTAACAGAGAAGACCCATACTCCTCCCTAAAAAGAGACATTTCAATATACAATAAGTTGGGGGAGATTATATTAATTGGAGATTTCAATGCAAGGACAACAAATAAGCAAGCTAACATTCTAGAAGATAACGAAGATATTGAGATTAATCCTCTTTGGATGCCAGAAGAGGAAAATCAATAGTGGACCAGGACTTCAGAAGATGAGCATGGGGCTATCACGCAATATGGAGAAGAGTTGTTAGGTCTTTGCAGCATATACAATTTGATTATTTGCAATGGGATGAACAAATGGAAAAATCCAGGAAAGTATACATGCAAAACATATAAAGGACAAAGTGTAATAGACTATGTAATATGCTCACAGAATTACATACCAAAAATAGAGGAGCTAGAAGTGGAAGATTCTCCAATGGAACTTAAGTCAGATCACAACCTAATTGTTATGAAACTTCGAATGCATGGAGACAAACCAAGGGAAAAACACTTGCAAGGCAATCAAAATAAATATCCTCACAAGGGAAACATTCTCTTAACAGATGAAAATCGATAGAATTTTAGAGCAGTATTAAATAACAAGTTACAGGAAAGGGAAGAACTACATCATAGTAGTAGAGATTACAGTAAGAGTGAATGGTTAATGCACGTTATTCAAGAAGCTCTAAACAAATGCAAGAGAGCTAAACCTAAAAAGAAATAAAGGAATAGCTTCCCAACCAACCCATGGTTCGATGAAGATTGCAAAAAAATGCGAAGATTACTAAAGGAACCAACGGGTAAAACAAGAGCAAACAAAAAAACATATGAGAAACTTGTAAGGGCAAAAAAAGAAGAATACACTAGAACAAGGAGGAAAGAATTGATTTATTTAGGGAAGCATGAACCAAATAAATTTTGGAAGGAACTAAGCGTGAAAAGGATGCAAAATGAAAATAACATAACAGTTAATCAGTGGTTGGAGTATTCAAAACAATTGTATCAGCGTAGTAACCAGCAGGAGACACCCCCTACTATCATTGTCAAGAAAGAACTTTTCACAACTGAAGACATTATTCAAGGGATAAAAAAGTTAGCAACTGGTAAAACCCGTGACATAGACAATCTTCAAGTAGAGCATATAAAATGGGGGGTAGATATCTTGGCACCGCAAATCAAAGAAATTTTCAATGAGGTCATACAAAATGGCTTCCCTACCGAGTGGACAACTAGCTTGACCATTCATTTGTTTAAAAGTGGAGATGTAAATAATCCCTCAAACTATCGAACTATCATGATCAACCCTCTCTTTGCAAAGTTGTTTGGGAGTATGATAGAGCGTAGGATCAACATATGGGCGGAAGAAAAGGGAAAGAGAGCAAAGGGGCAAGCAGGTTTTAGGCCCAAGCACTCAACTATTGATCATTGTATCACACTCAGACACATAGTGGAAAAAATATGGGACAAAAAAGAGGAGGCTTTTTGTTGTTTTGTAGACTTCAAAAAGGCATTTGACACAGTGCCAAGGAAAAAATTATGGAGCAGAATGGAAGAGCTAGAGGTTCCAATTCACTACAAGGCAGCAGTTCATAGACTATATGAGCATGTAAAGGCTAGAATCAGAACACAGGAAGGGTTATCTGAATGTTTTGGTAGTGACATAGGTGTCAAACAAGGTTGCCCTCTATCTCTGACCTTATTTGGGTTGTACATTGACAAGTTAGAAGAATGGATAAACAAATTTGGGGGAGAGGGTGTGCATTTAGCCAAATATGTGGTAAAACTCCTCATGTATGCAGATGATGTAATTCTTGTGGCCAAAACAACCAAAGATCTAGAAGATCACCTTCAAGCTCTAGAACTCTTTTGTAAAGAAGTTGGGATGCAGGTGAACACAAGAAAAACAAAAATTATGATTTTTTCAGCAAAAAAGAAGCAACAACTCAAATTTCAGTTTGCAGGAGAACCGCTTGAGGTAGTAGTAGAATACAAATACCTGGGCATAGACTTTCATGACAAACTTAATTGGAATACATGTAGGATGAAAAGAACTCAAAGTGGTTGGAGAGCACTATATGCACTTCAAAACAGGTGTAGGAATGCCGAGTTGTGGGACTGGAAGACCACCAAGGTCTTATTTGGCCTACTTGTTACACCGGTTTTGTTGTATGGTTGCGAGGTGTGGGCTAGTGGCACAACAAATGCAAAATGGAGGCAAATAGAAAGGATTCAAAAATATCTAATCACAAATTTTCTCAAAATTAAGGCCACAACCCCTTATGAAATTATTCTAGCTGAAACTGGAATGTTCCCTTTAGAAGCAATTGCTATGACCAAGTTGTTATGTTACTTGAAAAAAACAGAAAACATGAAAAACGATAGATGGCCTAGGGCAGCTAGGGACGAAGAGTTGCATAGGCGAAAGAATACATGGATGAAACAAAATCAGAAATGGATGAAACGTTGGGAAATCAACATAAATGAATGCCATACAACATCACTAATACCATTACTAAGCTTAAATGAAACCCCTATAGTCTTTCATCTACATATTTAGCCTCTCTACTTCTATTTTATAATGCAAAAAGTGGTCTCCATCCTTTCAAAATTTATTTTACATCTTTCCAATTGAACTTAAATTTATTCCAAGATAATTGTACTCTATTACTTCTTTAGAAGCTTAGAAACTTTTTTTTTTTTTAGGAAAAAGGGGTTGTACTTAGGTCCCTCACTCTTTAACAAATCACAAATTTATCTTTTAAAGCTCAAGAGTGTGCAAACATATTCAATTCTTGTCTCAAGTGATTTGTTGTAGTTAGATATCTACATCTTGTTCATATTCAATTCTTGTCTCAATTGAGTTGTTGTAGTTAGATACCTACATCTTTTTCATAAAAAGTCTAAACTTTTGATTTTTGTTTTTTTTTCAATATTCTTCAATTTTCTTTGCAAATACAAATATTCCAAAAGAACTACTAGTTTCCGTCTTGAAGCATAAGTGCAACCACACAAATTGTAATAAAGGGTTTATATGAAAACACATTTTTTTTCCAATTAGTTGTATGAGATTGAAACGGTTCCCACTTATATTACATCATCGCCACATAATGATATATTACAACAAAACTTGTCTAGTTTTAGGATGTCCCAACTTCATTGGGTATCTTTCCATTGAAGGATACATAGAAATACGGTGAGGAGAGAGTCCCTCCCATTATAACAAGGTGTTGGCCCTCCCCCGATACGACCATTTGCAAACATTATTTTCTTTACTTAGAGGCCAATGTATCATCGAGGACGCCCCCTTTCCGGCATGTTGAACTCATTTAAGACATTCATGATCGAAGCAGAGGGGATACTGAAGCAGAGCCGATAGAACGGAGAAGATTCGAATCGTACATCGAACCAGACAAGAAATATCAACACAAAAAAATTAAAGGGTTTACGACAAAGGGTTTTTGCAGAGCAAGGAGGGTTTGCGGCGGAGTATTGTATTAAACATCTATTTCATCGGGTAAGCACATTTTTCGTCCTCTTTCGATTTATAAAACAATTTAAGTAGATAGGAGAAATACATTCGTTATAGGGGTTTGCGGCAGAAGGTTTTATTATCAGCAAGGGTTTGCAGAGCAAGGAGGGTTTTATTACACATTTATTTCATCGGATCAATAGTACAGAGGGTTCGGCTATAAAGGGTTTGAAAATGGAAGAAGGGAAGCAACAATTGCAAGAACCAATATATGTCAATGAGAAACAGCATTGGAGGATATTAAGGCGTCGACAAGCTCGAGCAAGGGCAACAACAATGAAGAGGGCATATCGAAAAATAAAAATAAAAAATATTCTACCACATAAACAGGTGGAGAATAAGGAACAATCAAAGGCAAATCACCAAAATGAGTTTTCAGATGAGGAAGAAACTTACAGTCCCACAACTACACCACTCATGTGGGCACCAAGACTTTATGTGCAAGAGCTAATGAAGATGAAAGAGAAACTTGAAAGCATGGAAAGGAGGGAGAAATTAAGAGAAACTAAATCAGATGAGGTTATAAACACCATTCGGAGGCTGGAAAAGGAAAACAACCAACTCAAGGAGCAAGTGTCAAAGCTACAAAACCTTGCAAACATGGGTCAACGTGAATGGCATGTCCTCAAACAAGCCATCCACCCCCCAATCAATGATGCAATAGAGGTGGAAAAAACAAATGCAAATCAAATAAAAGAGGTACAAAAAACACTCCAAAACATGGAAACAAGAGAAAATGAGCTACGAAATGAATTAGCAAAGGCAAAGACATGGTCTCAAGTAGTAAAAGAACCAATCAATCAACAAAAAGAGTTGATAGAGAAGCAAGTAAAAATTCAAATAACAGAAGAGAAAGAAAGACATGAGAAGTTATCAAATATAATCATCAAAGGGTTGAAAGATTATGGGGACAGGGAAGACACAAATCGTTTAACCAGGGACTTCTTGTCAGATCGATTACAATGGAAGGGTCGATAAAAAAAGCAAGCAGACTGGCAGGTCGAGAGAAGGAGGCAGAGATAGACATATTCGGGTCACATTGATGAGCTACGAGGATAAAATAAGGTTACTTAAAAACAGAGGCATGCTGAGAGGGTCACAATTTTATTTAGATGATGACCTAACATTTTTACAAACAGGAAGAAAGAAATAAGGAATGGGAAAAGGTGAGGGCAGCAAGGAATGAAGGGAAACAAGCATATTTAAGAAATGGAAAGGCATACATCACATCTAAACAAATCCAAAACAAATAGGGAGTATGGCCCGCCTGGGAACATCTTACAATGGTAAGTTGGAACTGTAGAGGTTTCCCTTGGAGAAGAGGACCCGGGTTAGGGCCCATTGCTAGAGACAAAGATATAATCATATTGACAGAAACACATGAACACGATGGATGTAGGACTCCAGAATTTGTGGGATACAAAAAAATAGCAATATGGAATAAAGCAAGCAGAAAATGGCAAAGGGCATGGGGGTATTATGGTTTTAATAAAAGAGGAATGGGATAGGGTCATTAAAATTGAAAAACAAGATGAAAACAAACAAGACATCCGGATAAAGATCCTAGAAAATAAGTCGGTTATTAGCATAGCAAGCATGTTATTTTGCTCCCAAGAATTCTAAATTCTATAAGAAACATGACCTTAACAGAGAAGACCCATACTCCTCCCTAAAAAGAGACATTTCAATATACAAGAAGTTGGGGGAGATTATATTAATTGGAGATTTCAATGCAAGGACAGCAAATAAGCAAGCTAACATTCTAGAAGGTAACGAAGATATTGAGATTAATCCTCTTTGGATGCCAGAAGAGGAAAATCAACAATGGACCAGGACTTCAGAAGATGAGCATGGGGCTATCACGCAATATGGAGAAGAGTTGTTAGGTCTTTGCAACATATACAATTTGATTATTTGCAATGGGATGAACAAATGGAAAAATTCAGGAAAGTATACATGCAAAACATATAAGGGACAAAGTGTAATAGACTATGTAATATGCTCACATAATTACATACCAAAAATAGAGGAGCTAGAAGTGGAAGATTCTCCAGTGGAACTTAAGTCAGATCACAACCCAATTGTTATGAAACTTCGAATGCATGGAGACAAACCAAGGGAAAAACACTTGCAAGGCAATCAAAATAAATATCCTCACAAGGGAAACATTCTCTTAACAGATGAAAATCGGCAGAATTTTAGAGCAGTATTAAATAACAAGTTACAGGAAAGGGAAGAACTACATCACAGTAGTAGAGATTACAGTAAGAGTGAATGGTTAATGCACGTTATTCAAGAAGCTCTAAACAAATGCAAGAGAGCTAAACCTAAAAAGAAAGAAAGGAATAGCTTCCCAACCAACCCATGGTTCGATGAAGATTGCAAAAAAATGCGAAGATTACTAAAGGAACCAACGGGTAAAACAAGAGCAAACAAAAAAGCATATGAGAAACTGGTAAGGGCAAAAAAAGAAGAATACACTAGAACAAGGAGGAAAGAATTGATTTACTTAGGGAAGCATGAACCAAAGAAATTTTGGAAGGAACTAAGCGTGAAAAGGATGCAAACTGAAAATAACATAACAGTTAATCAATGGTTGGAGTATTCAAAACAACTGTATCAACGTAGTAACCAACAGGAGACACCCCCTACTATCATTGTCAAGAAAGAACTTTTCACAATTGAAGACATTATTCAAGGGATAAAAAAGTTAGCAACTGGTAAAGCCCGTGACATAGACAATCTTCAAGCAGAGCATATAAAATGGGGGGTAGATATCTTGGCACCGCAAATCAAAGAAATTTTCAATGAGGTCATACAAAATGGCTTCCCTACCGAGTGGACAACTAGCTTGACCATTCCTTTGTTTAAAAGTGGAGATGTAAATAATCCCTCAAACTATCGAACTATCATGATCAACCCTCTCTTTGCAAAGTTGTTTGGGAGTATGATAGAGCGTAGGATCAGCATATGGGCAGAAGAAAAGGGAAAGAGAGCAAAGGGGCAAGCAGGTTTTAGGCCCAAGCACTCAACTATTGATCACTGTATCACGCTCAGACACATAGTGGAAAAAATATGGGACAAAAAGAGGAGGCTTTTTGTTGTTTTGTAGACTTCAAAAAGGCATTTGACACAGTGCCAAGGAAAAAATTATGGAGCAGAATGGAAGAGCTAGAGGTTCCAATTCACTACAAGGCAGCAGTTCACAGACTATATGAGCATGTAAAGGCTAGAATCGGAACACGGAAGGGTTATCCGAATGTTTTGGTAGTGACATAGGTGTCAAACAAGGTTGCCCTCTATCTCCGACCTTATTTGGGTTGTACATTGACAAGTTAGAAGAATGGATAAACAAATTTGGGGGAGAGGGTGTGCATTTAGCCAAATATGTGGTAAAACTCCTCATGTATGGAGATGATGTAATTCTTGTGGCCAAAACAGCCAAAGATCTAGAAGATCACCTTCAAGCTCTAGAACTCTTTTGTAAAGAAGTTGGGATGCAGGTGAACACGAGCAAAACAAAAATTATGATTTTTTCAGCAAAAAGAAGAAGCAACAACTCAAATTTCAGTTTGCAGGAGAACCGCTTGATGTAGTAGTAGAATACAAATACATGGGCATAGACTTTCATGACAAACTTAATTGGAATACATGTAGGATGAAAAGAACTCAAAGTGGTTGGAGAGCACTATATGCACTTCAAAACAGGTGTAGGAATGCCGAGTTGTGGGACTGGAAGACCACCAAGGTCTTATTTGGCCTACTTGTTACACCGGTTCTGTTGTATGGTTGCGAGGTGTGGGCTAGTGGCACAACAAATGCAAAATGGAGGCAAATAGAAAGGATTCAAAAATATCTAATCACAAACTTTCTCAAAATTAAGGCCACAACCCCTTATGAAATTATTCTAGCTGAAACCGGAATGTTCCCTTTAGAAGCAATTGCTATGACCAAGTTGTTATGTTACTTGAAAAAAACAGAAAACATGACAAATGATAGATGGCCTAGGGCAGCTAGGGACGAAGAGTTGCATAGGCGAAAGAATACATGGATGAAACAAAATCAGAAATGGATGAAACGTTGGGAAATCAACATAAATGAATGCCCAAATGTCAACAAAGACATAAAAAATTATGTGAATGAAAAGTTCGGAAGTGGAATGTGGAAAAATGCAAGCGAGGAAAAGACAATATTATATTGCAAATTTTAACCCAACGTATGACCACAAGGAAAAAGCGTATATAGGCGCTGAAATCAAGTGGAAGGAAAAAATACTCATTGCTGAGATAAGGACTAGCTCTCATAGGCTTAGATGTGAAACAGGGAGATGGACAACGCCCAAAGAACAATGGGAAGAAAGGATATGTACTCTATGCAGCACGAGGGCGGTAGAGACAGAGGAACACTTCATCTATAAATGCCCGAGTTTTTCAGATATCCGTGACAAATACAAAGAAACACTTGGGAACGAGTTTATGGCAGATTTATTTGAAGACAGTAAAATAAAAAAAGTTGGGGAATTGCTAACACAAATCAGCAGGAGGAGAAGGAACAACCTTCTCAAAGATATTAAAGATCATATGATATGATTTGAGTAATTGTACTTCCATATTTGAGGTCCCATAGACCATATTTGGGTCTCGCGGACGTAATTAAAATCTTTCATTTCATTTCATTTCACATGTTGCCTGATGTCTAATGCCTAGCAGGTAAATCCATTGCAAAAGCGAGACAAGCTTTGGCCATCCTCCTTCCACCCAAATTGTGACATTCCATAATATCCACATAACACATGACGATTGGCCATTGACTCCCCATATTGACGCTATTTCCAAGGCAGAGAGAATAGAATTGAATGCTTTGTGACACTCCCTAATAGCATGCGCGCACACAACACATGACGATTGGCCATTGACTCCCCATGTTGACGGTATTTCCAAGACAGAGAGAATGGAATAGAATGCTTTAGCGTCCAGAGGGAGAGGGGCCAATGGCCATTTGCGAGCGATACACATGACTGCCTAATGTCTAATGCGTATTGCGTACGCAGGTAAATCCATTGCTAAAGCGAGACAAACTTTGGCCATCCTTCTTCCACCCGAATTGTGACACTCCATAATTATGCGCACGGATAGCTTATGACGATTGGCCATTAGTGACGCTATTTCTAAGAGAAAGAGAATAGAATAGAATAGAATAGAATTGAGTTATAGATGCACATGTCTTCCCTGTTTTCTCCACATCCAAGTCCTATAAATATAAATTTACATAGAAATATAGATGCGCGTCATTTCCATTCTCTTGTTTTGCCTTTAATCTGCTTCCTTGGCACAAACCAGAAGAAGGGAGGGGAGAGACCAAAGAAAAGGGTAGGTGCAGGAAAGAAGGGCAAAAGGAGGACAATGTATTGCGCTTCTACTTGTAGCTCTGTTAATGTGAATGGAGCGATGGGGATGGAAATGAGGGAATCGACGTTCCTTGAGAGCCAAATGCCGAAAAAGGAGACGGGTGCTTCCAAATTTTTGGAGTCTCACCCGACCTACGATGGCCGAGGAGTCGTCATTGCAATATTTGGTAGGTCTTATGCTTCTTTTTCCATTTTTACTAGATTGGGTTTTCTCATACGAGGACTCTAAGATTCTTATAATCATATACTATTTGTATAAGCGGATTACAAGTTTAACTTATGGACTTATGGAGAGGTGACAACTTCTGAAAATTATTTCCAAAAAGTTAGGACAGAGAAAACGTAGAAGGGTGTGCTTGATTCTCCTGTTCGAGGAAACTCAAAAATGGCTGTGCCCGACGAAACACGATGAATATCACTTTGAGTTTCATCCCCATAGCATAACAATAAGCATCTTGTTGTGGATAAAAAACAGAGCTTGATCGACTGCTCATCTGTAGAGTCTTTTTTCGTCAACGGGTGAACCATTCGTTGGTCGCTACTAAATTTAATTGCCTTGGTATTCTCCTAATCTTGCATTTTTGTAATCTATTCTTGGGGCTCATTTTGTATCATCTTTTGGCAAAAAGAAATTAAATTTTCATTTTTGTATCTATTATGTGGGCTAATTTTTATGTGTTAGATACCTTGGAGAGTTGATTTACTTGAAAATATAATCAACTCAGACACCTAGAAATGGTTTAATGGGCTCTCCTTGGATCAATGGTGGCATCTATATATTTGCTAAAATAACTTTCTCTGCTACCTTATATGGTTATGAGTCTCCAAGGCCCAAAAAAATCTGTGGATAATCAAGTTAAAGTACCGATAGTATGTGATTATCTAAAGAATCCCAGGAAATTGTTCACACACTAAAGAATAACTTAGAATGTGTCAGAAACAGAATGAAACGACATGTTGATCGTCATTGTTCAAAGCTAGAGTTGCAAGAGACTGATTGGTTTTATGTTCGCCTTCATCCATATAAACAAATCTCTCCTGAGGACAACATATAGAACTCAAACTTATCTTACAAATATAATGGTCCTTATTGCAATCACCAAAAAATCAGTTTGGTTGTTTATGCCCCTAATCTCCCAAACAAATGCTCCATTCACGATGTATTTCACGTTTCTTGTTTGAAGCAAAAGTTTGGTTTCTTTACTCTTGTTTAGGCCTAGCCACCTATCTTGAATGAGGAAGGTCGACTTGTCTTACAGCCCAAAGGTATTTCGGAAACACATAACAAATCTCTCCGCTTTCTTCACATTACTGAATGTTTGATTAAAGGGGAATGTCTTCCAAAGGAGGAAGCTTTGCCGGAGTCCTAGTCCTCAATTATTGTACATCCCTTGCTTGCTATGCATCGAGGATAAGTATTCTTGGCAGGGAATCATAATGAACCCTAATAACTACATATGCTTTATCAATTTATATCCGACTAGCCACACCTTGTTATAGATGTTCCTTCATGTGTATTTATAGTCCATGGTCGTGTCCTGAATTGTTAATCACCTTACTTGTACTTTCTTCCAATATACGTATATAGATGTAGATATATATTCCCTTGCTGCGCTTGAACCATAGCAAGTGGTATCAAAGTCATCTATGAACAACTGCAATTGTAAACACACAGAAAGCAAAATACATAAATACCATTGCATACCTTTTCTTTTTGGGTTTAAATTTTCTTTATTAAATTTAACAAGCGGAAGGGCCTATTCTGACCCTCTGTCCCATTTACTCATGTTCTCCTGTTCCTTTCTCTTTAGTTTCCACAATTAGTGACGCCTCTGTTCTCTGCATATGCAAAAACTCTCTTACAAAACGAAAAGCCAAAAAAATAAAATAAAAAATCAACATTTATGAAGTTCTTCCCTGAAATCTATTGATTTTGTGTTGATGCAGTTTTAGTTAGCAGTTGTTATCCAACTTAACATCTTGTCTAATCTGGCATTCTCCCATCAGTATAACAGTGGCAGAGGTTAGTGTCAATCTTTGCTACACAGATATTCAGGGCCACAATAGTTGAAGATTAAAGAATTTGCTCAACCCGCTGTAAGAAAGATTCATGTTGGTTGGTGTGAGAATACCTTTGGCGATCATGGCAGCAAATGGAAGCTGTCAGAGATCGCAGGTAAACATTTCATTGTTCAAAGGGAGTGACTTAGCTGCTGAAGGCACAAGTATAATTGTAGGGCTTAAGAATTATTAAAAATAAAAATTTATTATATTTGAGAAAGAAGGTGGCTTTAATGTCACGTGTGAAAGGATGTATAAGTTTTACAAAGCCCTACCCTATTTTTTAATTGGTCTTATGAGATTGAAACGGGCCATATTTATAGTACTTCATGACCACTTTATCATGGTAGTTTAGCAAACACACGGTGGTATTTTGCAACAAGATCTTTGGCTATTATGCACATATCATTTGTCAAGATTTGAACCTGGGTCTTGCCTTAAATCCACAATTTTAACCATTTCAGCTCATGCCATTTGATTAAATGTTAAGGTTCATGCATGGGATTGGAACTTTGGTTTATGGCGTGAAACTCCTTGCTCCCCACCACTTGCCCCAAACCCCTTAGGTACATGTGCTTACGCTATCGAAAGTCCTTATTTAAATATACATTTAAAAAACTTGGTTATACAATTTTTAAAAAGATCTCTCTCATATATATATAAATAATGTTAATGAGTTATACAGGGTTGAAATGGACCATATTTGTCTTACATCATGACCACATTAAGGGTATCACAAATTATCAGGATTGGCTAATTGCAGGAGTGCCAATCACATTGTTGGGTTTTGAACTTGCCTTTTCATTAGACATATTCTTCATGTCCATTTTCTATCAAAGATATTCTTCATCTTCCTCAAACTATTATGTTTCTACAATCAACTCTTTGACATCATTTTCATTAAGAGATAAAATCTCATTTGGCCAGTTGCCTTCTAAAATTTGACTTTTGCCAAGACAAAGATCAACATTGTGATTGGCTAAATTATCTGCTACCTGGTTTCCTTCTCTATAGATATGCTGACATTTCCAAGATATTGCCTTCAACAATAGTTGATGTATATATATAAAAAATGCAAATTTTGATCCAATCCCCACATCCAATTTTCTTGAGAATATTTATGATAATTTGTGAATCGCTCCCAATAAAAATATAGTTCCATCCTTTTTTAATGACAATTTTGATCCTTGTAATAAGTGCCCTAGCCTCTGCTTCATAGTTGTTAACTGAAGTTCCTTATGATTTTGAGTAAGTGAGGAGAATTTTGGATTCATTGTTTTGAAAAACACCACCTCTGCTAGCTTTTCCCAGATTTTCTTTAGAGACACCATTAAAATTAATTTTAATGTACCCAACTCTGGACATTTCCATTTTACCATAGATGGACGCAGATCCTTTGTGTTAACTCCATTGTCATAGATGACCCTTTGCATGTATATTCAAATCTTGTAACCAAGGGGCTAGCACCTCTTTTTCCACATTTGAGACTTCTCATGATGAGGACCATCTTTTTAAACATTCTATAAGAGAGACTAACATGATTCCAAATTTGGGCATGATTCTAAGATTTGTTTTTAAAAATTCTATTAATCTTTTCAAGTCATAAATTCCAATAAATTATGAGAGGACCAATCCTCAATAAAATGCATAATGCTTTAGCTTTGAAACAATGAATCCAACATTTTATCAACTTTTTCAATGTTGAGGGAACCACCCATACATTCTCATCTTATTGAAAAAGCAGCCCCAAATGGTGCAAACATAGAGACAATGAAGAAGTAAATGATTTGATGTTTTTAAATCCTTCTTACAAAAGGCACACCTAAAAGGTCCATGATATCCTCTTCTTTGCATAATCTCACATGTAAGAATCTTGCTTTGGGCTTATAACCAAGGGAATGTTGAGGCCGTAGGGAGGGCCTCACATGATCAAACATTCTTCCAATGGAAATAATTGGGAATAGGAAACTCTGATTACTTTAAATTCTTATATCTTGACTTGATTGAGTATCCAACATCTTTTGATAGATTTGAAACCAACTCATCCTTCCACATAGAATTAGCCAAATAGACCTTTTGAAGTGCTTTTTGAAGCTCATCCGTTAATTGATTGAGGTCCTCTCCTTCAACCAAGTTGCTAATAGAGATCCATGATCTAAAATTGTTACTCACATTAATATAATTTTGACCTTTGAACCTTTAAAAGCTAAACATGCTTGACCCAGTGGTTGCCATTTTGGATTAGGAATAAGAGGATAAGTTTTCGACCAGGCATTAGACCAAAACTTTGCAGAATCCTCCTCATTGATTGACCATCTAATATATTTCTTGTTCAATTGCAAATCATTTGATATGAAGTTCCTCCATTGATTTAGATGATCCAATAGTACCACCCTTCTTTTCCAAAGGAGATAGAATTGTGTTGAACTTCTCATGATAATCCATATATCACAATTATGAAATATCATTGAATTTAACTTAAATAAACTAAGGTCCTTCCAACATCTATCACAACACTTCGATACAATGGATGGAGTGGTGTGGGGTATTTGTATCAATACCAAAACTCCAATTACATAAATAAGTTTAATCTAAGTCGACATAACAAGAGGGCTTAAGTTTAATTACAAGTTATAAGGCGGGTTTAACCATAACAAGGTTAACCGTGGCCCATAGGGATTACATAATAAAATAATACAATAAATTAAATACATTTGTACAATGATTGCCTGTAGGCCTATACAAGATTGCATCATACAATGTCGTTCTTGGTCATAAGTCCTGTCAGTTTACACTTTCAACAGTAGCTTGACTTCTAAATTTTTCTTCATCATTACTTTTAGCATGTTAGGGTTTATCCATTTTGGGTAACCCTTGAGGCTGTAATTTTATGCCATACAATTGTTCCACTTCAGTGTAGTTTACACTAGATTCTTTACTCTAGTTTAGCTTATTTTTGTAGTACTTTTTGGTTACTACAGTGCATTATAAAAGCTCTTTTCAATGAGTCCCATTGGCCTGCTTTGGCCATATGTGGACATTAATAGAAATATCTTATCTTTTTGAAGATGCTCTCAAGAAGAAGAGGATGGGTGTATAATTCAGCTTGGACAATATGCTGTGGAATTGTTCTTTTACACCAGATAAACATCGGAGCAAAATAGTTGAGAGTTGAGACCCTCTCAACACAAACCCAATAAGCACATCTTAGATTTGGGCCCCAAATCTCAGATCCATAAAGGACCGTGGGTTTAATAATGTAGTGAAAAAGGCACATCTTCATAGCTTTATCTTGGAAGTCTATTGGAAACATTTGTGCTCTAGGGCTGAGAGGGATGCGTATCCCTTGCAAAGTTGGGATCTGTGGAAAATATATTACATCGGAAGCCAAAAACTACACCAACAACATTCAGTGGTTGAGATGACCCTAGTGAAGTCTCCAATTTTATAAAGGAGATGCCAAGTTATAGTTTATTTATTTGTTTCTCTCTAAATTGGGTTATTGGCACTGCAAGTGTTGTGTTGTATTCTGTAGGATGGATATCATAGAGTGGGTTGGCGCCATGAATTTTAAGCTCAAATCCCATTTTGTGGTTGATGGTGAATCTGAAATGGAACCTATGTTGGATACTGGATTTCTGTGATATGTTTGGTGATGTCCCTACTTCATTCTTCACCATGAGGGTTCAGAAGGAATTCTGTCCATTTCTCTTATGTAACAATTTTTTATTGTGTGTTTGTTATGTAGTAAAAGCACTGGGAGACTAGTTCATAGTTCTCTACACAAATTATTGAATCATGAAGATGCTAGGCTAATTGTTGTTATCTGCCTCAATCAAGCTGTTTTTGTGCAAGGAGAAGACAGATTGTAAGACTCATGTCTTCTATCCTACCTGGGATGCAGCGTATGCCCAAGCGGGTTCAAATTGGTAGTCATAGGAGTTCCCTCTTATCTATAGCTTAGATGAAATAGCAGGTCTGAAGCTGAGTCATTAAATTATGCTTGAGGATGATCCACTTAGTCACATTGGTCCGTTTCCCTGAGTAATGTTTTGTAACGACCATTAAAATTTTAGAACCTAACAATCTGTGAAAGATTTCTGAGGTATGTGTATAAGGAATCTATGTGTATAAATGAAAATTCCTTAGAAGGCAGGTCAAATAAAATCAGAGGCTGAAAATCCCTTGAACGAGATTTAATACAAAAATAGATTGCACTTGCTTCAGCTTCCTATGAGCTTTTCCCCTGGTATGTCTTACATAACTAATATGAACATATATATTAATTGACAAAATCCAACTCAAATTTTGAGAGAAGCTTATTTAGCTTATTTAGCTCCACTTCATTTTGATAATGTCTTTTCTTTTATCTCCATTCTGAAATATCTTTCGAATTATTTGTAACAAGTTTTTGTTTTGGGTTAAACATTCATTTTGTTATGATATTATATTGTTTTAATGTACATTACCACTAACAACTTGTGCTTTGCAGATTCTGGTGTAGACCCAGCGGCTGCTGGGTTGCAACTAACATCAGATGGTAAACCAAAAATCCTAGATCTTCTGGACTGGTATTCACAAAAGCCTTTTGTTCTCTCACCGAGGATTGTAGTGCTACTGGTCAAAGTGATTTCTAGCATTTATATTTCTATTATAGTGCCGAAAACTTCCATTTTATGCTGATGCAGTACTGGGAGTGGTGATATTGACACTTCAAAAGTTGTTCAAGCTGATGATGATGGCTTCATTGTTGGAGCATCAGGTACTTTCTCTTGCTGCCCTAAAATCCCTGAAGTGCAATGTATATTTTCCATATTGCTTTCTGTATTATGTTTTTTTGAAAACCCTAAAGTGCAAGGGATAACCTTTAGACTACTTTCATTTTTATTGCAAGGAGATGATTTTCTACTATATGAGGAGATTGGAGATGATTTACTTGGATCAAAATTTAACCTCGTCTGCCTTCTCTGCTTTGAAAATTGTCTTCGCAGCTTCCTTCTCAGCAATAATTCCTTCTACATTTGAACTTGCACATTGCACTTCTCATCTTGTACATCCTTTTTAGTTTCTTCAGATGGTTGCTCTGAATGGATGGTGATGGCTTTGCCATCTAATGAGGTGATGGGGGCTTTGTGACTGTTTTGGGACTTGAAAATTCTTGATCTAAACCACCTTCTACTACAATATGGTCTCTTTGCTTCATATTTGTGTTTGTCTCATGAATAAACTTTTCATCTCTTTCTTGATCGTTTTTACTTTGCGTTCCCTTGCGCCATGTGTCTGGTTTCAAAACATCTGTGATATCGAAATTCAATGTATTTATAATCCACTTGTTGATCCCATTCTATTGATTCAAATTAAATTTTAATAGATTTTGGCAAATGTTTTAAAATATCCATGGCAACACATATTTGGGTATACAGAGCATGCTTTCAAAATGTTAAGAGGTTCACCCATGGCATTTGAACCTTGGTTAAGATTGTGAAACTCTTCATTCCCTACCAATTGTTCTAAACCTCATGTGCCAATTGCTTTGTTTTCTTATGAAAGTATGTTTTAGAACAAAAATTGTCTGGGTTTTTTTTGAGATATTTTCCTTTCTTTACTGGAAGTTGATCCAATGAACAAAATGAGTGTCTTCTTCTCCTTTCGTAACATTTATTGTGCTTTGCTTTTCGTGAGATACCCAAAAAATATTCTACAAGATTCATGGCATTTTATCATGATTTAAAACATGATCATTGTAACTCATTTAGACTATGTCACCAATTGTGGTTAATAATGGTTACACATATTAGCTATCTGATATATTTTTTGTAATTGGGTTACAAGTTATGCATAGCAAACCATTTAAGGTGGCATGTCATGAACTTTGCACCTGTTTACATATAGCTTTGCTTTTGAAAGACATGACAGTGACCCTGCCTGAGCTCATTAGATACTTAAGTTCTGGTTTTTCTTTTATTCAAAACTGTGTTGTTTCCTTTCCTTAGCTTATTGAATGGACTTGTAGCACAATTTAAGTTCTTGTTGTGTGTGTTTGTGGAAGCTGAATGCCATTACCATATGTGCATATGTATGGGTAATGTTATGTCTATTTCTCATGATATGATCTGCTTACTGTGATTAATATCAATATACATTTCAGTAGCTGAAAAAATAGAGTCTGTATATCAGTCATACAATCCATAGCAGATTGTTGATTCCTTCAGTTAAAATTAGTTATTTTCTGGATCTGGTAGTGGCTATTGAAAAGTTAAGCTTCATGCTTTCAAGAGATTTACTAAGAGCAAAAGTTTGGTTTATAGGGGCACGGTTAATGGTAAACAAATCATGGAAGAATCCTTCTGGAGAATGGCGAATAGGTTGTAAATTCGTATATGATTTTTTCACTGACACTTTGACTGCTCGCTTGAAGGTGAGCTCTATTGCAGTAATACCATACTATGCATCAATATTTAAATCATATTTTTTTGTAGCTTTCCAGGTTAAAGTGCTTTTAGTTTAATGAAAGCTTATTTGAAAATAAATATTTGTACAGAAAGAACGCAAGAAAAAATGGGAAGAGAAACATGCAGAAGCTACTTTGGACGCTTCAAGGAAGCTAACACAGTTTGATCAGGTTAAAGCGAACAATTGTGCTATAACTGATTTGGAAGATTTCCAGTTTTCTCTTACATCCACTTAATGTTTGTCATTTACAAAGGCCAACATTGCTGGTCTTTGTGGTCACTCTTTAGTAAAAGATATGATATTTGGCTTTCTTTAGATTAACTCTGAAAAAGATAAGAAATTCAAGAGTAAACTCGTTGTTAGAAAAGGAATCATTATGGTATCTATATGCTGTCACAATTGACGATTTTACTTGAAAATTTCAGATTTAGTTCCTGCTATGGAGCTTCCATTTCATTAAAATAAAATTTAGGCTACTGTATGGCTTATATATTTCATTCATCCATATTTGATTATTCCCTTGCTCTGGACTATTTACCTTAGTCTTTTCTATTGAAGTACTTAATAGTAGTGACCTTGAGGAATTAGCATGTGCAAAAGCAAATGGAGCTAATACAGGGAGAAATTTCTTAAGCCTGTGTTGTGCACCTTGTATGGTGGTAACTTCGTCAAATGACCTTTGGACACTATTCACTATTTGATATGCAGCTGACAATAGCTGCATAATTTTACGTCCAGTTCCTTTCTTCTCCTTGAATCTTGTTGCCTGAAACATTTGAATTGAATTTAGTATAATGATGTAAAAGTTTTCCCTTAAGGCATTTTTATGAGAACTGCTCCAAGTTATACAGGGTAAACCATATTTTGTTGTATCTTGTTGAACATCTCACTTTAATTACTACATTTATGCATTTACTTGTAATATATGTTTAAGATTTTTGGACATTACATTGTGCAGAAACATCCTAAAGCAGACAATAAGGCCTTGAAAAAGGAGCGTGAAGATCTTCAAAACAGAGTTGATTATCTTAAAAAACAAGCTAATGTGAGATTCATAGCTTGTTTGAGTAATTTTTTGAAAATATTGTTTTTTCCTTTGATGAATTTGCAGTATTCATGGAGCTACTCTCAAAATTTCTATTCTAGTTTAAAAATATCGGTTTTAAATTTTGTTAGAGTTATGAAGACAAGGGCCCAGTAATAGATGCAGTTGTATGGAATGATGGTGATGTATGGAGAGCAGCATTGGACACACAGGATCTTGAAGAGGATTCAGAATGTGGAATACTTGCAAATTTCATTCCATTAACAAATTACAGGTTTTACAAAAGCTTGACCTTTGTTTGGCTAATGGATATTGATCACTGGGGGCTATGGATGTTCTACTTCTCTGAAAGAGTTTTATATTATTAGCACTGCTCCACAAGACAATGAAATTGGCTCTAACACCACACTCATGTTCTAAATTTGAATCTGAAAAATCTGTTCTGACTGTTATGTTCCAGGTCTAAAACCCAAAAGCTGAAGATGAAACTCCAGCAAAACTTAACCCTATAATTCGAAATTCTGATATGTTATTTCATTTTAAACATTATTTTTTTATCATAACATTGGAAATTGGAAGTGAAACAACATCATGGCAGAATTGCTTTTAGATTTATAAGGTTAAAAGAAAAAGCATTGAAACTTTAATTAAACATGAACTAACAATACATAAATAAAAAGTTAACTTTCCTAGCAGGTATGGCCTCTGACTCAGATGTATCCAAGTGCAGTATGAGCACTTCTCTTAGCAAAGCCAACTAGTCTTCTATAGACGATCCACAAAACAGCTTTTTCAAAATAGATACCCTACTCCCTTGTGGCTGTTAGATGTCTGATTTGTTCTTTTTTAATTGGTTACATGGGATTGAAATGGGCCGCACCTGTATTACATTATCAGCACATAGTGGTATTACAACAGCTCGGCTAATATGCCTGTATCGCTTGGCAAGATTCGAACCTGGTTCTCCTCGTTGAAAGTTGAGGAATTAAACCAGTTGGGCCAATGCCATTTGATATTAGGTTTCTGATTTGTTACGAGATAGGAGAGAGACCTTAGTTCCTTTTCAGGGGCTTAGGTAGGTGTTTAACAATTTCAATTGGCTATGCAATGACAGATGCCTTGCCCTTCTCCACTTAAAGGCAGTTGCTTTTGGGTGTTGTTCACTTTAGAGCTCATCTAGTTCATGCACATCATTGCGTTTTTTTTGTCTAATCACAAGCAAGGATCGTACTAAAGGACCTGCATCCATTGGAATTCCTCTACTTAGCAGCCTCAGATCTACCTGTCATTGCAATTGGACCTGGATTACTCAATATCCCACTTGTTACTGAGGGCATATAGGAGAGTTAGGGCTATTCTCATCATATGCCCACATAGAGTATCATGGTGTAGATGCATTACAAGTTGCTTCCCTCAATAGTGCTTTTAGGGTCTCCAATGTTAGAAGTGATTCCTTGATATCCTCTTTATCGGCTACTGAACATATTGAGGCCACCCTTACTACCTGGAATAGGCATTTGCTTAACCATGAAGTCATCCAATACATATTCAAAGTGATGGAATATCTAAATACAAAGTCCTAGGAGAACAGATGTCTCAGGAGATACAGTAAGAGGATAACATCATAATGACATCATTTAATGACAGATGATATAATTTGATTTTTAATGATAAAGTACATTCAATAAGATGGCATCATCAAGTAAACGTAGATCTTACTCTTTGTGCACAAATTCTGAATCTTTTGCAAAAATTAACTTGATAATTCTTAGGTCAGTTTACTTAACCAACCCCTAAATGTTCAACAATACTTTCAAGAAACTTGAAGGGTCAATGAAGAAACAGTTGCTCAAGCATACTGCTATCCAAAACCTAGGTGTTAGTTATCAAATTTTTCCTCATGGCATCCTCAGTCTTGTCCTGATTTTTCTCATATAAAGAACTTGCAGGAAAATTGTTTTAGAAAGTGAAAAAGATTGTTTACCATGACAAGCAAAGGAATGTTAATAGATTTTTTTTTTTTTTATTTGTGGAAAACATCCCAAAAGGGATGCCACTTTCGGGTAAGACCCAAGGAGGCAGGGGTATCCATTCCGCCAAGGAATGTTAATAGATTGAATGGATATCCAGTTCTAGTTATTTTTGAAGTAAATGCTTTGTCCTCACTAAGAAATTGTCTCTGCCTGTTAAGCAATTTAATTGTTTAACATCAACTATTCAAGAGCCTATAGCCAATAATATAGGTCCTAATTCATAAATTGTAAGCATATGGAGCCACACCATTTTCAGAAACTTTCCCTATAGCTCCTTTAGCAATATGAAAATCTGATAGATAGGTTTTACGACTGCACTAGTCTTCATTGATTCACTAATTGTAGATTCGAAAGGAGACAGGAAAGAAAAACTGGAATGTGGCTGGACATATTAGAAACCATCTTGGAATTGTTGATTTTGGAAAGTTGACTTTTCTATCTGCAACAGAAGAAAAATCTAAATGTTTGCTGACAAAAGGAGTTCACATCAGTGCATTTATTGTGGTCAAAATGTCTTTGTTAAGAAAATCTTACACGTGTATTTATCTAACTGTTTAAATGCAGGTAGGATGTTATGACATCAGTTTGTCTTTGTCACAAATAATCCAACATTACCTTGGTTTTAAGTTTAATATTTATTTTCATGGAAAATGCTTGGGTATGCAGCAGGATCTACAACTTCTATCTTTTATTACTGTTAGAAAAATATCAAAATTACGTGCAAGCAGAAAACACAATAACGCAGAAAAACAGTAACACAGATTTTACGTGGAAAACCTGCAATGTGCAGGAAAAACCATGAGGCAATGGCAGCTTGATCTTTTATTGATTTCGGAAAACTTTTACATTCAATCAACTTTTACATGCAAGGGGTCATTCCCCTTTTATAGAAAAAAACAAACTGTTCGTTTCCTCTTCCAAAGGAAGACTCAAAAGACTCCAAAAAACTGTTCGTTTCCTCTCTCAAAGGAAGACTCCAAAAAACTGTTCGTTTCCTCTGCTGAAGAACATTGGAGATCTGGATATTGACTTCACCTCCTAACATTCTCCCACTTGAAGTCGATATACAGGAAATCTGTGCCTATGTTTTTCATCCAAGTGCCAATTGCCCAATGCTGCCCTTATCACATTTTCAGCAAAGCCCAGAGAAGTTTTCCACCACTCAAACTTCTCTGTCTTGACCGGTTTTGTAAGCACAGGGATTCACTTCAGTACCAATTTTCTGCAGCAGGATCCTACCTTCTTCCAAGTCTAGTGGCATATTCCATGATTGGAATTCCGTTCCACGTTAATACCTATCTATAAAATGGTACTTAACATCAATGTGTTTTGTGCGATCATGGAATGTTGGGTTCTTCACTAACTGAATAGCACTTTGGCTATCACAATGCAACGTAATCTTCTCCTGCATTATCTTGAAGTCACCCAACAATCGTTCTAGCCAAATTGCCTCTTTGCTGGCTTTAGTTGCTGCAATGTATTCTGCTTCAGTGGTTGATAAAGCCACCACAGACTGCAACTTAGAAGTCCAACTCACAACTCCACCAGCAAGAGTGAAAGTATATCCAGTAGTGCACTTTCTCCCATCTCTATCTCCACCATAATCAGAATCCGCAAAACCTTTAACTTGCAAATTTGCCGATCCGTAGTAATTAGCAGCATTTGAAGTGCCTCTTAAATATCTAAATATCTACTTCACTGCATTCCAATGCTCCTTACCAGGATTTGCCATGTACCGGTTGACAACTCCCACTGCTTGGGCAATATCCGGTCTGGTTACCGTGGCATACATGAGGCTTCCTACTGCTGATGAATACGGTACACGAGACATGCTTGTCTTCTTTGCTTTTGTTCTAGGACACTGTTCAAAAGACAATTTGAAGGGTGATAGAAATGGGGTACAAACTGGTTTTGCATTTTGCACATTGAAGCGCTGCAAAATCTTTTCCATATATGATTTTTGACATAACCAAATCTTTCTTCCTGTTCTGTCCCTGTGTATCTTCATCCCTAAAATTTGGTTTGCTGCTCCTAAATCCTTCATTTCAAATGTCCTATGCAACTGAGCCTTAAGGTCAATGATTTTCTTCATGCTAGGGCCTGCAACCAACATATCATCAATATACAACAACAAAAAAATAGAATTGCCATCATCAAACCTCTTATAGTATGCACCATGGTCAGCTTCACTTCTGCTGAAACCTTGGCTCTTCATGAAGGTGTCAAATTTTCCTTTACAACATCCTTGGCGCTTGTTTCAACCAATACAGAGATTTCTTGAGTCTGCAAAGCAAATGCTCTTTGCCTCTTTCTTCATAGCCCTCAGGCTGATCCATATAAATCTCCTCCTCTAGATCACCATGTAGGAAAGCAGTCTTTACATCAAACTGCTCCAGTTCTAAATCCTGTGCTGCTACAAGTGCAAGTAAAACTCTAACAGTAGTCATCGTCACAACTGGAGAGAAAATTTCATTAAACTCTATACCTGACTTTTGCACATAACCTTTTGCCACCAAGCGAGCTTTATAGCTTTCCAACAACCCATCACTGTTCTTCTTTACTTTGTACACCCACTTGTTTCCAACAGCCTTTCTTCCAGGTGGGAGATCCACAAGTTCCCACTTTTTATTCTTGCAAAGTGCTTCCATTTCCTCCTCCATGGATTTCCTTCATTTTTCTGCATTGTCAGATTCTCTAGCTTCCTGAAATGACTAGGCTCACCATCATCAGTTAACAAAGCAAAAGAGGACTGAAAAACAGGAGAATACCTTTCCGGACACTTTTGTGGACGTGTAGATCTTCTAACCCAATGATCTGTTGGTTGTGGCTGCTCTACTTGCTGTTCTGCATGCTCATCAAAAGCTTCAACATGCTGATTTTCATTTTCATCTTCGTTCAAATCTACTTCAACTGGTACACCATTAGGTGTTTGCTGTACCTCCTTCCTCTGCAAGGACTTCTCATAAAAAATAACATCTCGGCTAATAATTACCTTGTGGGCAGTAGGATCCCATAGTCTATACCCCTTTATTGTATCTCCATAGTCGAGAAAAACACATTTGCTTGACTTTGGGTCAAGTTTGGACCTTTTTTCTTTAGGCACATGGGCAAATGCATCACAACCAAAGGTACGCAAATGAGAGTAATAAATTGACTTACCACACCAAATCTCCTCTGGAATATGTCCATTCAACGCAACTGTAGGTGACCTGTTAATGAGGTAAATAGTTGTATTAACAACCTCTGTCCAAAACTTTTTATCCAACATGGATGCGCTGAGCATGCTTCTTGCACGTTCAATGATCGTGCGATTCATTTGCTCAGCCACACCATTTTGTTGTGGAGTATATGGTATAGTATTCTGGTGCTTAATTCCTTCCCGGGTACAAAATTCATCAAATTCCTTGGAGCAATATTTACCCCCATTATCTGACCTGAGACATAAAATAGGCTTGCCCAAACTTTTCTCTACTTGTGCTTTGAACTCTTGAAATTTCTGCAAAGCTTCTGATTTTTTCTTTAGAAAATAAACCCACACCATTTAAGAATAATCATCTATAAATGTCAGAAAATAGATAGCACCATTTAAGGACTGAGTGGGGACTGGTCCAAATATATCAGAATGTATAAGTTGCAGAAAATCAGAACTCTTACCAGGGCTTGCAGTAAACTGAACCCTCTTTTGTTTGCCAAAAATACAGTGCTCACACAAATCTAAATTACAAGACTTAATCCCAGAAAGCATACCTTGGTCACGCAGAATTTTCAGACCTTTTTCACTCATATGTCCTAGGCGTTGATGCCATAACATTATTGCATCCTGACTTGAAGTTGCTGCTGCTGCATGGTTTGTCACCGTATCACCGCATAAACGATATAGGGTTCCATAAGATTCTCCTTTTGCTACTACAAGGGCTCCTCTGGTAATTTTGCAGTAGTTGTTACTGAAAGTGATAGAATACCCTAGCTTATCCATCATCTTGATTGAGAGCAAATTCTTCCGCAAATCAGGCACATGTCGTACATCACATAACATCTTTTCTCTACCATCGTCCAACCTGATCCTTAAGTCCCCTCTTTCCACAATTTCTAAAGGGTGATCATAACCCAAGTAGACCATCTCACCACTATATATTTGTCAAACCAGTCTCTGTGAGGAGACATGTGGAAAGATGCACCCGAGTCGAAAACCCAGGTATATAAAACAGATTTGCTGTTGCTGATACAGAAAGCCTCACATGTTGCCGTCTCTCCTTAATTTACTGTACTGGCCTCAGCTGATGGCTGAAATTGCTTTTCACCATTTTTTTCCTTTTTTAGCTGCCAACAGTCCTTTGAGTGCCTTGGCTTCCCACAATGCCAACACTTCCCTTTTAGCTTACATCCTTTAGACTTAGATCTAGACTATGATCTACCTTGTTGACTCCTCTCGAAAGATCGACCTCTCACAGCTAGGGCTTCATTGGTTGAGGGTTCTAGAGACGTTTTCTGCCTCAACTCTTCTACCAACAAAGCGGCTACCACATCATCAAATTTTAGAGTTCCTGATGATGCATTGCTGATGGTCATCACCAAATGATCCCAAGTCTCCGGGAGGGAACAAAGTAGGGTGATAGCTCTGTCCTCATCCTCCATCTTCACATTAACCGAAACCAGTTTACTGATAAGGGTATTAAACTCATTCAAGTGATCTGCCACAGATGAACCCTCCTTCATCCTTAGGCTATAAAGCTGTTTTTTCAGAAAAACCTTATTTGTTGCAGATTTTGTCTCATATAACTTTTCAAGCTTCTTCCAAAGGGCTTCCGCAATCTTTTCTTTAGCAACATTGAACAATACGGAGTCTGCTAGGCATAGACGGATTGTAGAAACCGCCTTCCTGTCCAGCGTTGCCCACTCCTCATCTTTCATGCTGCTTGGTTTACTCGCGATCCCTTTCAAGGCTAGGGCTTGGTTGTTTTGAACCAGCAAATCCTCCACCTTCATCTTCCATAGGGCGAAGTTCCTGCCATCAAACTTTTCAATATCGAACTTGGTTACACCTCCAGTCATTGTTGCAACTCCCACTTGCACAAAATCCTAGGCTTTGATACCAGATGTTAGAAAAATATCAAAATTATGTGCAAGCAGAAAACACAATAACGCAGAAAAACAGTAACACAGATTTTACGTGGAAAACCTGCAATGTGCAGGAAAAACCACGAGGCAATGACAACTTGATCTTTTATTGATTTCGGTAAACTTTTACATTCAATCAACTTTTACATGCAAGGGGTCATTCCCCTTTTATAGAAAAAACAAACCGTTCGTTTCCTCTCCCAAAGGAAGACTCCAAAAAACTGTTCGTTTCCTCTCCCAAAGGAAGACTCCAAAAAACTGTTCGTTTCCTCTGCTGAAGAACATTGGAGATCTGGATATTGACTTCACCTCCTAACAATTACCAGTAATGTCCTAGGTAATAATAAGGCTGAGGGGTACTTTTCCTCAATAAGAAGGGTTCCTTTATTTTTTACTTAAGTAGTCTGCTGTTTTTGTGGTGTCTGTAAAATATAAAATTTAGCATGAATATATAAATTAGTTCTGTTTGGATTTGGCAACTTAAAGCTGATTCTGACTGCTCTGCAGAACCGAACGGAAGTATGGTGTGTTTAGCGGATTGGATGCTTGTACATTTTCGGTGAATATCTACAATGATGGTAGCATCCTTAGTGTTGTGACAGACTGTTCTCCTCATGGTACACATGTAGCTGGAATTGCTGCTGCCTACCATCCAAAGGTGCTTCGATCACTCATATTAGAACTGGTGTTTAACTTTGTGATTAATGGTTTATACTTAAACCAATATGATATTTTTTTTGAACTGAAGCAGCATTGTTTTCTTCTTGACGTAAGCTTTTATTTTTCCATTGCTGTTAATAATGTGTCAATTCTAGGAGCCCTTGCTCAATGGAATTTCACCAGGAGCACAACTTATTTCATGTAAAATTGGAGATTCTCGATTGGGATCAATGGAAACAGGAACGGGCTTGACACGTGCTTTGATAGCAGTACTTGAGGTACCTTGAATATTGGCCTTTTAAACTTAATTCATTAGTTTCTTTGTTATTGACTTTTGATATTTTCCATCATTTGGTAGAAAATAAGAGTACTTCAAGAGGAATCAAAGGAACCAACACATTACGTAGATACTAGAATAAGAGGAAAAGAAAATGAAAGAACATGAAAAGATGGGGAAGGTGCATATGGGCATCCATCACGAATAATAAAAAATTATCACACAATGATATAATGGATTGGAGGGGGGGGAGGGCAGCGAGTTAGGTATAAATATTCCTCTAGTTACATTGGCATATATCCCAATAAATGTCAGATCAACATATTATTGGTTAATTAGAATATCAGATGGATCACCTGACAAGGTGAACTATGGGCCAATAGGCGTATCCAATATATTAAATCACACAATGTCTGTTGGTAGGTTTACACAATATATTATATAATGGGCCCTGTCCAATAAGTGAGATTACAAATATCAACATCCCCCCTTAATCTGAACTAAGTGGCCAAGGAGAGAAGATGTTAGTAAACATCCCCCCTTAATGGAAACTCTTCCATGCCAACCAATTGAAGGTAACCTTGGGCATAACCTTCGCGTAGTTGACTGCAAATTGGTTTGCAATAGCCACATACAGTGGAGGAAGCAAAGCTCTATGACTGATTTTATTCATCCAAAAATCACTGTGCTTGGCTCGTTGATGCTTCATAGGATTGCAGATCAAGTGAATAGTGCTCTAGTTATCATAAAATAAGGTGTTGGTGCCTTTTTGATAAGACCCAACTGCTTAGGAAACTTCCTCATCCACACTAGATGCTTCTTAGCATGATTAGCACTGCAATGCTCTGCTTCAATAGAAGAAGAAGAGATAGCATTCTCCTTCTCGGAATACCAACAAACTAGTCCATAACCAAGATAGTGTTTCTCTCACACATATCCTTACACTCTCCTGAAGGTGGATCAATTGATGAAAGACCACGAACCATAATAAGACAACTAATTTGAATCAAATAGCCATAATTGGTATGCTCCATTTACTGATGCCAAAGCTAACTAGTTAAATTGGCCTTAAACCACCATGGCAACAAAACCCTTCTTTTCAGGTCAGAAAATGCAGGATAAAATTTGTACATATGATCTGATTCATCACAATATCCTGAAGAAACATCCCTGAAGGCATCATCGATGTCCTTAACAACCCATTCATTTGGCCAAAAATTCACGTTCTTATTGGTGTAAGTGATGCAATAATCACAAAAAAAAGATTAGGTCCAACTCTAAGAACATAGGATAGAATACCTTTCTGAAATTTGTGTTACCAACAATGGTGTCATGACAACCTGAAACATACAAGGCTGAATCATCACCAATGACAACTCGCTCTCCACTGTGCTGGTGGCTATATTTGGAAAGAAGATGGTGATGCTTAGTCATATGCCTAGCAACTTCAGAATTTGTAGTCCACTTCTGAGACACAGGGGCTGACCAACATGCAGAGTGAACCGCAACATGTGCACTATGAGAAGAAGTTTCCTTGTTATCCTAAAATGTATTGAGGCTTTTTTCTTCATGTTCCTTCATGTGCATAGGGACAAAATAACACATCAAGACAAGCATCTGATATGGAGGAGAAATATTGGCTAGAACAATCTTTACATATTGTGGATCTGTCTTATCTGTGCTTCTAAAACTCTTATCTTCCCTTAAAGCCTTAACGATATAGTCCTCAACATCTTCAAACTCCCAAAATTTGAGAGCAGAAAGCTCCATCTTCAAATGACTAATTTCCATTGGCTTCTTCCATACTTGGACAAGATCTGGCAAAACCATCTAGAAGAAAAGGCCAAGAGCTTTTTCTTTCTTATCCTAGAGGATTTTATCATTAAGAACAACTGTATTAAAGGTGCTGCATAAGCTTGTACTTTGCTGTTAAGTATCCATCTGGATAAACCAGGTACTATAACTTCTCCCATTCAAGTGGATGATATGTGACTTTGGGTCCATTAGAATTTTGCACAAATGTGCCTGCACTTTTATAGAACAACAAGAATCAAAGGCCATGATTGTATAAAGCATGAAAAACTATGTGAATTGAAAAGGAAGGCTTAAAACCTAAGTTACATGGTATTGGATACGATTTCTGATACAGAGACGGTATTGGATACAAATATGACAAATTTTCAAGACTCCCTAATATGAATACAACTGGATACGACATTATAAGAAGCATATATGCTTTATATATTACAAATAAAAACATATAACATATAAGTGTTTAAATTAATATAAGTTTTAAATAGGATAGTTCCTTTAATTAAGAAAACGATTGCCATAATCTTTAATACCATGTTGCTTGGAAATGGATACACCAATTTTTCAAGACCTCCTAAATATTCTTCTTTTAAATCCATGTTATGGATATAACTGTAGATGTGCCTAGGCCATATCTAGATGCTTTAGATATGGACCAGACAGGGGCATGTTTTCAGATATGCCTAGATGCAGGATTTATATATTCATATATGGTACCCATGAATTCTGATACATTTGGATACAATATTCGAGAAGTATCATATTTGTATCTGTATTTGATACATGGATACAAGTATCCAAGCAAGAAGTTTGTCGGATATGCTAACTTTGGTTTAAAATTTATTTTTAAACATGTGTAATTTTCTTTTAACCTCATGTCGTGGATACAACTCTAGATGTGCCTAGGCCATATTTGGATGAATTAATAGTGATATGTATTTGGATACATCTGGATACAGTACCCATGTATTTGTATATGTTTGGATATTTTATCCGAGAAGTGTCGTATTGTTATCTATATTCACTACATGAATAAGAGTATTTGAGTAGGAGGATCACCGGATACAGTTACTCAGCTTAAAATGCTTTCGTATGGCAAAGATATGGCCTTTGGAAGTGAAGCCCTAAAACAGACCTGAAGTGATGTTTTTGAAAAAGATCAAACCTTATTTTTCTCTCCAAAGAGTTGATCCTACCATTAGCGTAGTGGAACTAGCCAAAATAATGGTGACCCATTGTCAATTATATTTTGCCATTTGTTGCTTCGATCCAATGGAAAGAAGACCCCTGATTTGAACTCTTTGGGTAAATTGTTTCTCATGGAGAGAGAATTGAATTTCTTTGTTGGGTGCCATATTGGTTGATTCATCTTTGAATAAGAAAGTAGAGCTTAAAGTTGAAGAAGAAAAATAGCTAAACTGGGACACCCCACTAATTCTGAAAATGTGATCTTTTCTCAAAGAATCTTTACGGTTTTTCTTTTATGATAGTTTATTGGATTCCCAAATCATGGCAACCATAGTTACCAGGTACAGTTTAGTTCAGAAGTTCAAAAGGTCAAAACTTTTTGGAGGTTCAATTTTTCAGGGAGATTCGGTTCGGTCTAGAAAAGTTTGGATGATTTGTTTTTGCTATTGGTAAATAATAGGGTTTTGAAAGGGACCCTTCCCTTTTACAACTCTTGGAAATCCAAGAAAAACAAATGAATCAATCCAGGCACAAAAAACAGCTTATCTTCTTACAAATCAAATTCTGCATTTTCTGAACAATATAGTCTTTTCTTACCAAAAGTGCAATGACCAAAATAGTAGTAGTCTAAATAGACTGCTAGTTATAATTTCCCGCTAATTATTAAATTTAGTTTGCAAATCATGTCAACAAAATGGAAATAAACTTGTTATTAATTTGCAAACACTGTCCCTCCAGCCGCTTTGGATTCCATAAAGTCCATAAACCCCCAAATGCACCACCAGCAGGAACCATTTCCATCGGAGCTGTTTTCCAAATTGAATTCTTCACCTTCTGAAAATTGGAATCATCCACTTTAGTCTCTTGTAATAAAAGAATATCAACCCTCCTCTCCTTTCTTAACTCTCTAAGCACCCTATGTTTAGCCGGGGCATTCATACCCTGGGGCCTGAATATTCCAAGATAGAAAATTCATTTTGTATCAAGTTGAGGAAGTTTTCCTCCTCCCAAAGACAAAATTCTTTGCTTCCCATCAACTACATCCTTAGCAACAACTCTGGTTCTCAATTCTCGGAGATTGGGCCTTCCTCGAGAAACTGAAATTCCCAAATCAACCTTCTTAGATTTTTTTCTACTTCCAGCAGAAAATTTCTGGATAACCTTTTCCTATTTTTCAACTCCGAATCACTAGTAGAAGTTCACTTTCCTCTATCTTCTTTATCCTTAGACCCATTCTAAATATTGTTAATAGTTTTATTTTATTTTCTCCCATAGCCAATCAATGTCACATTCTGTTGAGGAGTTGTTTCTCCTGAAACCCTCATTTCTATGCTCTTTTCCTTCAGCCCTGCTGGAGAGTGTGGCTCTTCCTCAATATTCTCTTCTACATGCAAAGAAGAATTATTTTCCTTTTCAATCAAAGCCTTAGTCATCGGTTCATTTATACCTCCAGGTTGAGTTTCTGGAACAAACTCTTCCCCTCCAACAATACCATCCCCATCAAGGGTAGCAAGAACCTTAAAGCTATTTGGAGACGAACCCTTCCTACTTTCACCAATTTCTTTTTGCCCTAGAACTTCTCCTTGCTTAGTTTCCTTTTCCCTCCAAATCCTCAAAGGCTGCCCAGTTCCTTAGGATTTTTTGGGCATGTTTTCCAAATATGCCCTACCCTTTTGCAAAGGTTACAGAAGGGAATGGGAGTTTCATTCTGAATCTCTTGTTCCCATTCCCTGTAATCTGAAACTAGCCTAATAGATTTAGGTAGTGGTTCAACTAGATCCGCCTGTACGCAGAAACAGGCCGTTATCATTCTGGTCCGCGATTTAGTAGCTGAATCAAAAGCAAATATTTTTCTGATCGCTTTAGCTATCTTGAGAATAATACTGTCATCCCAAAATTCCATTGGAAGCCTTGGTAGACTCACCCATAAGGGCATCGATTGAAGAGTGGTTGTGGCTGGATTAAAGCCTTGGCTCCATTTTTGTAAAAATAACCCTCTCCTCCCAAAAAACCATGGGCCTCTCAACAAAACATTTGCCATATCCTCCGGATTTGCAAAGTTAAACAACAAAAAATTATTAGGCAAAGCCACCACTGCTTCTTGCCCCAAAAGTTTCCATTTATCCCGAACCCACTTCCTTATTGTATCTAAATCCGGTCTATTGCCCAAAAATTTCTCGACCAAAGAATTTTTTTCCTTTTTGAATCACTTTGTCAGCCAAAATTTTTGGGACCTTAAGAGTAAAACCCTTTTCATCCCGATCCGGAGACAAAACAAATCCTTCTTCTTGCGAATTTTGACCTCTCTTCAAAACTTACGCCCAAGAAGAGCCTCCCTTTGACCTTTCTGTTGCTATCGAATTCAGATCTGCTGCTCCTGGATCCAAAGGGTTAGAATCTATCCTATTTGCATCCTTAGGGGATTTTGCTGCAATAGAACCCTCGCCTATCGCCTTTTCAGCTTCTCCTGTCCCTGCTCCTCCTTCAAAAGACCTGTATACCCTATCCTTTCTCCTCCAGGGCTTTCTCTGGGAAGCAATCACCGCCGTCATTACCTTCTTACGTAGATTGGGTTTCCCCTTCTAAACAGTAACCATTACCATATCGCTAATGATGCTGTCGGCAGAAAAGTTTGGGTGATTAATATATATATATATATACCCATAGAAAATATTCTTAAAAAAATATAAATACATATAAATAAAACATAGAAGAATTCAAATTCTTTCATATTGTCTACATTTAACTAAATTTTATCTTCATAAATGTATAAGTTTAATTTTATAAGCCGTCTTTTATGTTTTTAAGATTTTTGAATATATAAAAAATTTGCAAATTTAAAAATTAATAAAAAACAGGACCGAACTGAACTGAACTGGATTGGTCCAGCCCGAAAAGTCCGAACTGGACCGAATCTGGTCCAGGTTCCCATGAACTTGGTAACCATGATGGCAATCCTCCATGCCATTGGAAGTAGAAATCTGCAAAAAATTCCCTGCCTCCTTTACAGCCAAAAATTGAGAGCCATCATCTGCGGTGTTAAAAGTCTGCCCAAGAACTTGTCAATGCCCTAGGGTCATCCATAAGAATTAAACAAAAAAGATGATCTTTTAAAGATAGAGTTGTCATCACAACTCTTGAAGAAGAAGACCTGGAAACTGGATTTGTAAAACAAAATCCATAAAAAAAATCCAAACTTGTTGCTGCTTGTTCTGGAGCATGGATCCATTATGAAGCAACTTCTAAAGCCCCTCAATGAAATAATAATTTGATCTGCTGCAACTTCGAAAAACTTGAAACCTGTCATAAAAGAAATAGGAAACCTCCGCATGATCAAGTAATGGTGGTTCACACCCATTCTGATACCGTGTAGAAAATCACAATACTTTGGGAGAAACAAATGGAATCAACACATTAGCCATATGCTAGTATAAGAGGAAAAGAGAACGAAATAATATGAAAATAAAGGGGAAGGTGCCCATGGGCACCCATCACTAATAATAAAAGAATGATCACACATTGATACAATGGATCGATGGGTGGTGGTGTATAAATACTCCTTTATTATGATTACACATATCTAGTAAATGTTGAACTGACATATTATTAGTTAATTACAGTATCACGTGGCTCACCATACAAGGTGAACTATAGGTCTATAGGCTTATACACAATATGACATCATACAATGTTCATTTGTAGGTTGATACAATATATTACATTATACAATGCTGGCCTTGGCCAATAAATGAAAGTTCACACTTTTCATCACTTTTATTTTGGTGAACCATGCTATACCAATTTTCTTTGAAGTGGTTATGTGGGATTGAAATGGGTCCCACCCATGTTACATTGTGACCACATAGTGGTATTACAACAGTTTGGCAATTATGCATGTATTGCTTGGCAAGATTAGAACCTGAGTCTTCTCCTTGAAAGTCGAGGAATTTAGCCTGTTTGAGTTCATGCCATTTGATTTAGAGTGTGAAACTCCTCACTCCTCACCACTTGGTCCAAACCCCTTGGGCTAAATGTTAAGGCTCACCCACAGGATTGGAACTTTAGTTTACTGTGTGAAACTCTTCACACCCAACCAATTGTCCTAAACCCCATGGACAAAATGTTAAGGTCTAACCATGGGAGTGGAACTCTTCACTCCCAATCAATTGCCCTAAATCCTATGGGCAACATGTTATACTAACTGAAGACAGTGATTTTCAGCTTTTTTCATTTACAAGGGCTTTCGTCTAACACTTCTAGTCATTCAGAACCTGTCATATTGACAAAGTTGTGTATTGTAGAAACTTTGACTTGTAAATGTCCAGACCCAAAGCAAAACACCTGTGACTTGTACACAAATGCCATCATGACATCCATAAGCAATGTAGCATAAGATGTGCCTGTTGTAACATCAAAATTCCTTGGAATTGTTTTACTTGACTACAGTATGCATTTGGGATAATCTCAAAAGGCAGTCCATAATCTGAGAATGTGAACATACAATAAAAGTTTAAACCACTATACAAGACAGCTTTCTGGGCTGTTTGACAGTTGCGTTCTAAGAATATCCAAGTTACACTTTATTGGCCATGTTACAAAAGTGAAAATTGTGAAGTTTTCTTTGTCTTTTTAATTTCCTTTTTGTTTGGTTATATGGGATTGAAATGAGCACTGCCTTCATTATATCGTGAGTGCATTACCATAGCATTTCAACAAACCACTTACAACAAACCATGCTATCGTGGCACCAATAGGAATTAAACCTTAGTGGGTTCTTTTTGAGCCAAAAATTCTCACCAGTTGGTCTTCAACCTTATGGGCTTAAATTCTGGTTGTTATATGGGGTTGCAATCACACAGGTCCAACCCCTAATATATCTATATAAATGAACTTGGTGTACGAGACTCCAGCCACTGCAAAAGTGTGAATTTAGATAAACCATACATGATTCATTTTCAAGGCAATATTATGTTTATTTTCTTCTGGACAAATATGCCTTTTTTATTGAGCTATTGTCTATAATCTAAAAGTGATGTGATGTTGCTTTCTCAGAACAAATGTGATGTAATTAATATGAGTTATGGTGAGCCTACCATGCTGCCTGACTATGGACGCTTCATTGAGTTCGTGAATGAAGTATGTGCTCTATGTTCTTTTTTCATAGCTAGATGCGTTTATTCAAATATCATGCACTTTCAAATGATTATTCCACACTAGATATTTCCTTTTCAAATGTACTTTGCAACTATTGACAACTATTTGACATCATCAACTTGGTAATTACAGGTTGTAAATAAATACAGGGTGATATTTGTAAGCAGTGCGGGTAACCAAGGGCCTGCATTGAGCTCTGTCACAGCGCCAGGTGGCACAAGTTCAAGCATTATAGGGATTGGTGCCTATGTTTCACCTGCCATGGCTTCTGCTGCTCATTGTGTTGTTGAACAACCTTCTGAAGGGATTGAGTACACATGGTAAGATAATTCAAGGCCAAGTCTAAATTTGCCAGTTTGTCCTCTATGAATATTTGTGACATTTACAAACAAATAACTTTTTTTTTCTCAAAATGGTAGCTATGAAGAGGAGGCATTGTCTTAAATGTTGGTATCCACAAATATTTGAGATAAGGATGAAAAAAGAATTTCCAAAGCATAACAGAAGGTGCAAATCAGGAGAGAATGCCATCCATCACAAGACAAGACAACAAAGATACAGATGGTGTTGACAAACACCCAAATATGTCAACGAGGAATACATGAATGAATAACAAATTAAGTATACAAGAAAATCCATGATGAGATTTTCATCACCTCTATATATAGAGACTGTAACTCTTAACCTTGTCTTTATTAGAATCAGATTTGACCATAGGTGGGGTTAAATAACAATTTGTGTAGATACACATCTCAGTAAACCCTAGTGGGCCACTTCTTGCTTATGTTAATAATACAAATGCCAAATGCAATGATATAATAATCTTGATGATATCAGAAATGGGTTTTTCATTGGGTATACAATATACATATCAATGGATACCACAAAGTTAGCATCTCATGGGAAGGCAAGGCAAGCTTACACATATGCTTTAACATCCCCCCATAAGTTTGTCTTGTGGACCTATGACAACATTACTCTCCAACATACTTAAGCTTGATATTGGGACAGATATCAGTGAAAGATGCCAAATGCTGGATGAAATTCTCCCCATAGTTACAAAATCTGTTTGGATGTTGACAAAGTCCAAATCAAATTGGATTTTCTTTTTACCATCTGAATTGGTGCGATTGGATCCAAAGCTTTTTTAAGTACAAGAAATTTCTAATATGATTTGAGTTGTGGCTCTAAACAATTTTGAATGTTTTGTGTATGTCTATTTCTTTGTGTATATATTACATATTGATGCGTTTACATTAAGTGTAACCTTAAAATATAAACGTTTTTATTTTCAAAACGAATTAAAATTTTCAGGATTTTTGTTTTGAATTCTGAATTTTTCGGATTTTTTTTTCCCCATATGATTCTGGAATTTTGAACATGATAACTATGGTTTTCCCACAATCAAAGCATCGCCATAAGGAGATTCCTCCAAATTAGATTCTTAAGCAACAAGTTGCTCCATTGGGCCACAAGTTTGTCTAAAAGCGCCTGCTGAAGTTGCTTCTCAGATTCCAAGGGATATAAGTTTGGCTTGCCAAATCCTTCTCTTTCACTTTAATTCAGAATATTCAGAACTAGTCTCTGCTTGCTAGAGAAAGAAAGCCAAGAACCTATCCATGATTCGCTTTCTCACACTCCTGTTTGTGTGGAATCCTTTGAGGCAGTGTCCACTTGGAGGGTGAATGAAACCAAGAACCTGTCCATGTCTGCCCTGTCACACTGGTGCTTAAGTGGAATCCACTCAACCATAATTTAGATCTGACCTTGTCAGAAAGAACTCAACCCAAAACAACATCCATGTCCTTTTGTTATGTCAATGTTTCCTTAGTCTGCTCAGGCCAAATCCTATCTCCAAAGCCTCTATCCACATTCACAACCTTTCATGATAAAATCACCTACTTAAATATCTGCTTGGGCTAGAATTAAAAACATTCATAATTTGCAACAAGCTTCATCTTTGAACAAAATCAATGACTTTTCGGATGTCCAAAACACTTGTCAGAAGCTCCAGCATACTCCATATGGCCAAATACTCTTTTGAACCCCAAAATCCATCCCAAGCCCAGCAGACTCTTCTGAATATTGCCAAGGTGATCACCAAATATAGTCTTTACAAGGGCAAGCTCCAAGGCTCAACCCAAGGTGCCATTTTATTGATGAGAACCTCATGTTCTATGAATGCATGATCTGTTTGTAATCTCATGCAAACCAAGTGAAGGCAATGGAATCATTTTTAATAGCAATTTGTAATTGCTTCCTCTAAATCAAGTATCCCCTCTTTTAATGGTGGTTTGTCAAGCGACGTCCTCCATTATTGCTATCTATTCTCACAGAAGTGGATGACCTCTTAAAATATCCCTAGACTACCCATCAATACATGTGGTGTACTTGGATACTAAATTCCTGCAATGCAATCCATTTGAAGTACTCCACACATCCAAGATATTCTCAATAAATGTATATGACCATTTCAATCATAATCAAGTTAACTGCCAGAATGCAGCATAGTGTGGAATCTGTGGATTGGTCTTTCAACATCCCCCTTCAAGCTTTACATTGACTAAATCAACTAGTTGCTTGAAGCAATAAGAATGTGTGAAATAAAATTATTGTTTAAATCACAAAATGCCTGCAGTAAGTCAATTTGTTTTCCTACTTCAAATCCTCGAGAAGCTGATATAAATTACAAAAGCTTTAAAATCCTTTTCCAACACAACAGAGAGTGCAGGAGGTAATGTAGTTCAATTCACTAGTCATGAACAGTATTATGTGTAATGCAGTTCAATTGTTTTTATTTAGGAAAGATATTTCTGTCTGACACTTGAGCCTAGTGATTGATTCCTTCAAATAGGCTTGGTCTATGGCTATGTCAAATAAGGTTGGACTATTGAGATTCTAATGGATTGTGTGGGTGGATGCTGACACATTTTTCTATAAGACTCTGGACAGTTCTTCTGGTGATTGGAACTTTTTACTTTTATGGGCCATTCCCTGTGGAGGATGTTGGTGCATTGACCAAAGCCGTACTGTTTAATTTTTCCAGTGAACTTGGACCATGCGTTTAAACTTGAGTCATTTTTACTTAAAATGTAAAAAACTGCACTCTGCAATCTGCTTACTTAGGTTCATGCTGTGGATCATGGCTGCTGTGTGTTGTGCCCATGAATTCTTACTGGTTATCACTTTTGAGCCCAACGTAGTGGTGGTGAGAATTTTCATCATTCAGTGTTATCTTGCAAAATGTAAATTGACATTGTAAGTGTATTGTTTGCCAGCAGGAATTCCTCTATAATATCTTCTTTAAGCTTATATTTAAACTGAATAATTTTTTAACAGGTCTAGCCGTGGGCCCACAGTAGATGGTGACTTGGGAGTCTGTTTAAGTGCTCCTGGTGCAGCTGTTGCTCCTGTCCCTACATGGACCTTGCAGCGCCGTAGGCTAATGAACGGCACTTCTATGGCGTCTCCATGTGCTTGTGGTGGTGTTGCTCTTTTGCTCAGTTCCATGAAGGTGGTTCAACATATTTGTTTTCCACTGTTGCTTATGGCAGAAATTATCTTGTATCAAGGATCTTGAAGTGAATTTGATTCTAAAATATTTTTGCAAGGTTTTTATGTTTCTTTTACATAGGCTGAGGGCCTCACAGTTAGCCCATACACTGTACGTAAAGCTTTGGAGAATACAGCAGCTATTATTGGTAATAAGCCTGAAGAAAAATTATCAACTGGACAAGGACTGATGCAAGTTGATAAGTAGGTCTATTCCTCATTTTTTGTTCGTTATTTTGTGTATTGACAATCTATAGTCCAGCAGTTGGCAGTTACCCAGTAATCTGGCACTTGACGTTTATTATGGTATACTTCTACATTATGCTTTTATAGTTGTTTACAGTCCTAATTGATAGTCAAAGTTTTACATTGCAGAGCATACGAGTATCTACAACAATGCAAGGATATGCCTCCTGTTTGGTATCAGGTTAAAATTAAAAGAAGTGGAAATTCAGGTAATTAAACTAGAAAATGGTCTTTCGTATTCTGGATCTTTATCTACAGGTCATAAAATATTGTATTTGTTTACATTTTCTGCAACACTTTCCTGAGAAATATATTCATGAGTCCTGTGATATCTTGTTTTCTTGCTGGGTAAATTGGTGTTTGAAATGGGCCCCTCCCATATCACAACATAACTTCATTAGCACCTGCCACCTCGTTGCATGAGTGTCCATATGCATTGGTTGAATTTGAATCTGTGTCATGCTTTTGCGAATGCACCCCATTTACATTAATTCTCTAGATATTTACATGCAATGAATGCTACAATTATTGAAAATATTTCAAGGGCTGTCATTCAGACTTCAAATCTCTATTATGATACATCTTCCATTAATTATTTAAAAACTCAAGTGTAATTTTTTATTTTGCATATATGGAACCCTTTTTAAATTCAATCCAGTATTGAAACAGATTTTATTGGACAAGTTTTTTGAAACTGAGGATTATAATACCTTCTAAGTTCAATATGGCAAGTAAGGATCTCACAGCCATATTATTTACAGTTAGGTCTGTATGATTGTTGAAGGGGATCCATTCTGAACAATCATGTCTGTGCCATATTGGTAGCTTAATGGTTGATGGTACTAACATCTGTTATTTTGACATCCTGGACTGGCCTGGTCCCAAATCATTTGGATAGTATATGCAAACATTATCAGAATGGTTATACTTTGATGAATGCAGAAGCATTGAGATGGATTGAGATTTCTTGTTCAAGCGTTGAATCTTGGGTGTCGTAGTTAATCTTCAGACAACATGTGAATGAGACATATCAGAGTTTTGCTTTCTTCTTACGAAAGTATTTTAAAGATGTGACCAGCCATGAAGAAACTTTTTGACAAAATGCCTATAGTGACCATGCTGCATGGATTCTTTTTTTGACTTCATTTTCATGTCAAGTGTATCCAGTTTGAGTTTAAAGCTTGTCTACATATCTCATACCCATCATTTCTATATACAGAATAAGATATTACATTTCTTTATATCAGAACCATCTTTGTTTCCTTATGTTAGAACTATCCTTGCTTTTGAAAATTTTGCATGATCGGTAACCCACCTGCAAGCATTAGAACAACTTAGCCCAAACACACTAACCCTATAACCAACCTTTCTTTCCAACACTACCAACCAACTTTTCTAACTTAATACATATAGAACGAAGCAGGACTGAAGCAGAGCACTGAAGATACTGAAGCAGGACTGAAGCAGAGCACGGGGATACTGAAGCAGAGCCGATAGAACGAAGAATATTTGAACTGTACACTCCAGACAAGAAATATCAGCACAAAAAAAAATTAAAGGGTTTGCGACAAAGGGTTTTTGCAGAGCAAGGAGGGTTTGCGGTGGAGTATTGTATTAAACATCTATTTCATCGGGTAAGCATATTTTTTTGTCCTCTTTCGATTTATAAAACAATTTAAGTAGGTAGGAGAAATACATTCGTTATAGGGGTTTGCGGCAGAAGGTTTTATTATCAGCAAGGGTTTGCAGCAGAGGGTTTGCAGAGCAAGAGGGTTTTATTACACATTTATTTCAACAGATCAATAGTACGAGAGGGTTCGGCTATAAAGGGTTTGAAAATGGAAGAAGGGAAGCAACAATTGCAAGAACCAATATATGTCAATGAGAAACAGATATTGGAGGATATTAAGGCGTCGACAAGCTCGAGCAAGGGCAACAACAATGAAAAGGGCATATCAAAAAATAAAAATAAAAAATATTCTACCACATAAACAGGTGGAGAATAAGGAACAATCAAAGGCAAATCACCAAAATGAGTTTTCAGATGAGGAAGAAACTTACAGTCCGACAACTACACCACTCATGTGGGCACCAAGACTTTGTGTGCAAGAGCTAATGAAGATGAAAGAGAAACTTGAAAGCATGGAAAGGAGGGAGAAATTAAGAGAAACTAAATCAGATGAGGTTATAAACACCATTCGGAGGCTGGAAAAAGAAAACAACCAGCTCAAGGAGCAAGTGTCAAAGCTACAAAACCTTGCAAACATGGGTCAACGTGAATGGCATGTCCTCAAACAAGCCATCCATCCCCCAATCAATGATGCAATAGAGGTGGAAAAAACAAATGCAAATCAAATAAAAGAGGTAAAGAAAACACTCCAAAACATTGAAACAAGAGAAAATGAGCTACGAAATGAATTAGCAAAGACAAAGACATGGTCTCAAGTAGTAAAAGAACCAGTCAATCAACAAAAAGAGTTGATAGAGAAGCAAGTAAAAATTCAAATAACGGAAGAGAAAGAAAGACATGAGAAGTTAACAAATATAATCATCAAAGGGTTGAAAGATTATGGGGACGGGGAAGACACAAATCGTTTAACCAGGAACTTCTTGTCAGATCGGTTACAATGGAAGGGTCAGATAAAAAAAGTAAGCAGAATTGGCAGGCTGAGAGAAGGAGGCAGAGATAGACATATTCGGGTCACATTGATGAGCTACGAGGATAAAATAAGGTTACTTAGAAACAGAGGCATGCTGAGAGGGTCACAATTTTATTTAGATAATGACCTAACATTTTTACAGCAGGAAGAAAGAAATAAGGAATGGGAAAAGGTGAGGGCAGCAAGGAATGAAGGGAAACAGGCATATTTAAGAAATGGAAAGGCATACATCACATCTAAACAAATCCAAAATAAATAAGGAGTATGGCCCGCTCGGGAACATCTTACAATGGTAAGTTGGAACTGTAGAGGTTTCCCTTGGAGAAGAGGACCCGGGTTAGGGCCCATTGCTAGAGACAAAGATATAATCATATTGACGGAAACACATGAACACGATGGATGTAGGACTCCAGAATTTGTGGGATACAAAAAAATAGCAGTATGGAATAAAGCAGCAGAAAATGGCAAAGGGCATGGGGGTATTATGGTTTTAATAAAAGAGGAATGGGATAGGGTCATTAAAATTGAAAAACAAGATGAAAACAAACAGTACATTTGGATAAAGATCCTAGAAAATAAGTCAGTTATTAGCATAGCAGCATGTTATTTTGCTCCCAAGAATTCTAAATTCTATAAGAAACATGACCTTAACAGAGAAGACCCATACTCCTCCCTAAAAAGAGACATTTCAATATACAGTAAGTTGGGGGATATTATATTAATTGGAGATTTCAATGCAAGGACAGCAAATAAGCAAGCTAACATTCTAGAAGGTAACGAATATATTGAGATTAATCCTCTTTGGATGCCAGAAGAGGAAAATCAACAGTGGACCAGGACTTCAGAAGATGAGCATGGGGCTATCACGCAATATGGAGAAGAGTTGTTAGGTCTTTGCAGCATATACAATTTGATTATTTGCAATGGGATGAACAAATGGAAAAATTCAGGAAAGTATACATGCAAAACATATAAAGGACAAAGTGTAATAGACTATGTAATATGCTCACAGAATTACATACCAAAAATAGAGGAGCTAGAAGTGGAAGATTCTCCAGTGGAACTTAAGTCAGATCACAACCCAATTGTTATGAAACTTCGAATGCATGGAGACAAACCAAGGGAAAAACACTTGCAAGGCAATCAAAATAAATATCCTCACAAGGGAAACATTCTCTTAACAGATGAAAATCGGCAAAATTTTAGAGCAGTATTAAATAATAAGTTACAGGAAAGGGAAGAACTACATCACAGTAGTAGAGATTACAGTAAGAGTGAATGGTTAATGCAAGTTATTCAAGAAGCTCTAAACAAATGCAAGAGAGCTAAACCTAAAAAGAAAGAAAGGAATAGCTTCCCAACCAACCCATGGTTCGATGAAGATTGCAAAAAAATGCGAAGATTACTAAAGGAACCAACGGGTAAAACAAGAGCAAACAAAAAAGCATATGAGAAACTGGTAAGGGCAAAAAAAGAAGAATACACTAAAACAAGGAGGGAAGAATTGATTTATTTAGGGAAGCATGAACCAAAGAAATTTTGGAAGGAACTAAGCGTGAAAAGGATGCAAACTGAAAATAACATAACAGTTAATCAGTGGTTGGAGTATTCAAAACAATCGTATCAGCGTAGTAACCAGCAGGAGACACCACCTACTATCATTGTCAAGAAAGAACTTTTCACAATTGAAGACATTATTCAAGGGATAAAAAAGTTAGCAACTGGAAAAGCCCGTGACATAGACAATCTTCAAGCAGAGCATATAAAATGGGGGGTAGATATCTTGGCACCGCAAATCAAAGAAATTTTCAATGAGGTCATACAAAATGGCTTCCCTACTGAGTGGACAACTAGCTTGACCATTCCTTTGTTTAAAAGTGGAGATGTAAATAATCCCTCAAACTATCGAACTATCATGATCAACCCTCTCTTTGCAAAGTTGTTTGGGAGTATGATAGAGCGTAGGATCAGCATATGGGCAGAAGAAAAGGGAAAGAGAGCAAAGGGGCAAGCAGGTTTTAGGCCCAAACACTCAACTATTGATCATTGTATCACGCTCAGACACATAGTGGAAAAAATATGGGACAAAAAAGAGGAGGCTTTTTGCTGTTTTGTAGACTTCAAAAAGGCATTTGACACAGTGCCTAGGAAAAAATTATGGAGCAGAATGGAAGAGCTAGAGGTTCCAATTCACTACAGGGCAGCAGTTCACAGACTATATGAGCATGTAAAAGCTAGAATCAGAACACAGGAAGGGTTATCCGAATGTTTTGGTAGTGACATAGGTGTCAAACAAGGTTGCCCTCTATCTCCGACCTTATTTGGGCTGTACATTGACAAGTTAGAAGAATGGATAAACAAATTTGGGGGAGAGGGTGTGCATTTAGCCAAATATGTGGTAAAACTCCTCATGTATGCAGATGATGTAATTCTTGTGGCCAAAACAGCCAAAGATCTAGAAGATCACCTTCAAGCTCTAGAACTCTTTTGTAAAGAAGTTGGGATGCAGATGAACACGAGCAAAACAAAAATTATGATTTTTTCAGCAAAAAAGAAGAAGCAACAACTCAAATTTCAGTTTGCGGGAGAACCGCTTGATGTAGTAGTAGAATACAAATACCGGGGCATAGACTTTCATGACAAACTTAATTGGAATACATGTAGGATGAAAAGAACTCAAAGTGGTCGGAGAGCACTATATGCACTTCAAAACAGGTGTAGGAATGCCGAGTTGTGGGACTGGAAGACCACCAAGGTCTTATTTGGCCTACTTGTTACACCGGTTCTGTTGTATGGTTGCGAGGTGTGGGCTAGTGGCACAACAAATGCAAAATGGAGGCAAATAGAAAGGATTCAAAAATATCTAATCACAAACTTTCTCAAAATTAAGGCCACAACCCCTTATGAAATTATTCTAGCTGAAACTGGAATGTTCCCTTTAGAAGCAATTGCTATGACCAAGCTGTTATGTTACTTGAAAAAAACAGAAAACATGACAAATGATAGATGGCCTAGAGCAGTTAGGGACGAAGAGTTACATAGGCGAAAGAATACGTGGATGAAACAAAATCAGAAATGGATGAAACGTTGGGAAATCAACATAAATGAATGCCCAAATGTCAACAAAGACATTAAAAATTATGTGAATGAAAAGTTCGGAAGTGGAATGTGGAAAAATGCAAGCAGGAAAAGACAATATTATATTGCAAATTTTAACCCAACGTATGACCACAAGGAAAAAGCGTATATAGGCGCTGAAATCAAGTGGAAGGAAAAAATACTCATTGCTCAGATAAGGACTAGCTCTCATAGGCTTAGATGTGAAACAGGGAGATGGACAACGCCCAAAGAACAATGGGAAGAAAGGATATGTACTCTATGCAGCACAGGGGTAGTAGAGACAGAGGAACACTTCATCTATAAATGCCCGAGTTTTTCAGATATCCGTGACAAATACAAAGAAACACTTGGGAACGAGTTTATTACAGATTTATTTGAAGACAGGAAAATAAAAAAAGTTGGAGAATTGCTAACACAAATCAGCAGGAGAAGAAACAACCTTCTCAAAGATATTAAAGATCATATGATATGATTTGAGTAATTGTACTTCCATATTTGAGGTCCCATAGACCATATTTGAGTCTCGCGGACGTAATTAAAATCTTTCATTCATTCATTCATTCAAGGTTAACTGGTTCGGGTTTGGGTTTGCATTCGAGTTTGACAAGGATAAAATTTGAAAAAACAATAAAAGAAAAAGAAAAAGAAAATCGTCATTGAAAATATCAGTTATAGAATTTGACATGGAGTATAAAAAATAGAACTAAATGTCTAAAATAAATTTAAATAAAAACTTCATATGAGAATGAGATTCACTTGCAAATGCTTCTATGAATGGGTTGCCCCGAAGAAGATTTTGCTTTTTGAGATTGTTTTAACTTTTTCCTTCTTTGTTTTGTTTCAACCTTTAGTTTTTGTAGATGTTGAAGGGGTTCAAATACATGTGGGACTGCACTATGTAAATGTGACAAGTTTTAAATTTTACCGTTTTATTTAAAACCTAATTTGCCATTTACTGCACTTTTGTCTATTTATGTTTGTTAAATTTGTTTGTTTGAGGTTGGAAATTGTCAAAATTTGGATATTTTTGATAAAATTCACCGAATCTGGTAACACTTATTTGAACCATAAACAGGCATAGAACAACAATGCACTAATAGCTGAAGAATAACCTACCTTGGAATTTCTCTAAAGATCGAGAAAATTGCCTAATTTTTTTTATTGATTCCGAAATCCCTGTAGGTGTGGGTAATCTTTAGCTTGGCTACAACGACCACTATGATGACCTTTTGGTATCTTTCATACCAATTTTGCTCAGGATTTGCCCTGGCCATGCCTGTTGGGATATGCCATACCCAGACTTTGATATGGTAGTTTACCTCAATTCACAATTCCATTTTACATTTTGACTTCACATGTTGCCTAGGAATTGAACTTGGGTCTTACCACTGGTACTTACAGATTTTAACCATTTGAGCTCATTGTATTTTTTCGATCGATCTATCTATCTATCTATCTATCTATCTATATATATATATTAGCATAATGCGTTAAACCAAATATACAGTATACACTTGAGTCCACTTTCTGGGGTCCGCTGCTTTCAAACCATTCAAAATTTCCTTCCAAAACTCATCCACTTGACAAGGATTACTAGTAATATTCCACATAATTCAGCCAGCCATATATAAAGTATAACTTTATAAAACTGAAACAAGGCAGAACTTTTACCCATTGGCATGTAATACAATGAGGGCCTTCACACACATGTTTCTGACCACATAGATGGTCATGTGCACACTGAGTATTTTTCTCCATGTCCTGCAGTCACTCATTCCAAATCAGGTTTATCTCCATGACCTTGCACGCTGCTGTTGTCCCAATTTCTGCTGTTTGGTTGTTTACATCATCAAGATCCAAGAATCAGTTGTGGTGCAATGATTGTTCCAGTCCTGGTGCTTTTGACAAGCCATGCAGGAAGTATGCTTGCAGCTCACTTCGTTCAAAGCAGTAATATTTTTTGCTTTCGCAGTGTAAATTGGTCTTCTCCCCATGCAGGACATCTCATTGTCCTATTGAGTGATCATTGGGTTGTAGTTGTTGCCTTCGGAAATTTGTTTTAAAGAAGCCGATGCAGCAAATGATACATGCTTCCTACTATGAACTCTATCCACCAATCCTTGCAGTGGCTATTTCTGTGCTCTTGGTGCCATGATACCACAATGTAAAAGTATAAAGCATTGCTGGCACTTGAACAACATTGCCATAGGAAGCTAAGTGCTCCTTTAAAGTTGTGATCCCTCTTTAGCATGCCTCTGCTTGGATTCATTGAACGACAGTGTCTCGTTATTCCTTTCCTGTTGGAGGCTTACATTTGCAAGATCTGGGTCTTCTATTATGGCAGCCTCATTTCATACCCTTTCTACTATAAATGCTGAAGAAAGGGGCTGAAGAAAGTGCAAAGGGGGTGCATTCACATGTCTTCCCTTTGTTCAATGTATTAAAATGTACAATGATTTCTTTGAATCCTTGAATCGAGCTTGACTGGGGCCTCTGCTATTCTAACATGGTGTGCCCATATTTGTTTCTTTCTATTTTTTGCTTCCCTTCAGCTAAGGGTGGTGCAGGTGGCTTTCCTCCACATGGCTTTTAGGTCATGTGCTTTCCATACTTGGAATGAGAGCTCTAAATAACCTGCACCTTTCTCCCACTATATAGTCGAGAATAGACACTTGAATTCTTATAAATAATTCCAAACCAGAAGAATATCTAATGTTACTATGGCGCCTAGCTTGATACATCTTGGCGTTTGCAAATTCTAATGGCAAGATTAATGATTGCAAGTATCAATAGTTTATCATGAAAGAAAGCAGATGCCTAATACAATTCATTTGTAAAGAGGGCACTTGTCTAAATGAGTTTTTCACATTGACGGAATTTACTAGCTTTAAGCTGAAACTTTTCTGAACTACATCATTCTATGTCTTGCTTTCCAAGAGACAGGCTGATCATTTGTTTGCCAAAGAAAATAAATATTTTGTCTGAACACCATCTAGTGCCTTGGATATTAAGATTCCGAATTGTTGAGATCAGTGGGTGATTCCAACAATTTTTTTTTATAAAATTGCTCAAATTATTGCCATTCTAAGGCATGAGAATGATTACAGATGTTAACTGAAGCATCTTACTGGAACAAACTACTTTAAACTTGTAATTTAACCATTTTTCTTCTCATCTTGTAAGAACTTCTAGTTCTTGGTTTCTGTTGACTTTGCATCAAATCCTTTATTAGTTTGGGCTTCTAATAATTCAAGATTTGAGCCTTGAAGAGCTAAAATTAAGGGTTTGTCAACTAGTAGTATTTGAAGACTCAAATCTGCCTTCCCCTTTCATCATGCTTATGCGACATAGCAATTGAGTTGGAACTCACCTGTGCGTTTCTTAAACTCCGTTCATTACAAAGGTATGCAGATTCCAAATTGTCCTATGAAAATTCTCTAGGGCAAAGTTAGAGCTAATAAATTTTCTGCATAAAAGACTGTTATGTGTGAATTCAATTTTGGATGTCTTGTCATGTGCGTAACAAACCATTGAAATGACAAATATTAACAGGTATTGGGAACCCTGATCAGGAGACTCAGATTCTAGAGTTATGGCTAGAGTTTTGCCTTTATATGACATGAAAGCAATATATGGGTTCAGTTGCTTCTTGGTCCTACTTACCTTGGCAAAGCTCCAGCTGTAATTTGTAATATAATACTAGACCTATTTGACTCTGATATACCAGAGAAAGGAAATGATCCTGCATTAGGCGTGGTGTTGGAGAAGTTTGTAAATGTTTTCCTTGATGAGTTATCTGAGATTCTGAAGTATGGTGCATGTTATGTGGGTTGAGGCTAGTTGCAAGATTTGATCAATGAGGGTTTGATTAGGCCTACTATTCCACTCAGGGTTGCACCAATGATTTACAGGAAAATGAAGGATGATTCTTTGAGGTTAGACTACAAGTAATTGGACAAGGTAACTATCAAATATTGCTGTACCTTGCTGCATATTAATGGTACATTTGATTAGATGTGAGGAGCAATGGTCTTAGCTAAGATGGACTTGACATCAGGTTCATTATTCATGGAATTTGGACTGTCTATGTTAGGTGAATACACTTGTGCACACAACCATGCATTGCATGTATGTATTTCCAATAATATATCATCCATCCATCCTTCTATTTATCTATCTATCTATATATGCACATTTTCCGTAACATGTAATATGCAGTTGACTATTTACTACCTAATATGAGATGGTCATCTGTGAAGCTAGTTATGAACGGAATTTAAAAAAAAAAAACCTTTTTTGGGTGAATTTTTTTTTTTTTTTTCGATTACGTAAATAAAGAGGCGGGTTTTTTGTATAGGGTCCTTAAAACCTATTTACAAAAATATTTCAGACTTCATAAAAAAAAAACTGAAATATATCGCTGGCAAAGCTGTAGCATTACTAAATTACCTCTTCTGCTTTTTGAAAAAAAGTCCTGTCTGCACCATTCACAACATACCAATCGGTCTTGTTCGAATGTCCTTTCAACTGTTCTTGTACCAAATCATTATTACATCTTAATTCATCATCATTATACATCATGTTATCTTGGGAGCCACATCCAACACCCCCATTAAGCCATGTCCAGCTCATCATCACCTTCCACCTCATCATGGGAAAGTAATTGTAGTACTTTTATCATTTCTTTCTCCTTTCCTGTGTCTGGTGGTTGACAAACTGAATAATTCTCACTTACACAGGCCTTCACTAGTTGATACACATCTGCTTCAGTTTTGCTTTGGTTTTGGAAAATTCTGAGATTCCTCTCCTTCCACACAACCCAAATCAGATGTGGAGGGATGAAGATCCAGAATTCATTTAGTATCTTCCTACTTGAATTCCTTTCCCATTGGATTAGGAGGTCTTTCAAGGAGGCAGGAATTACCCATTGAATTCTCAAGTCATTCCACAATCTACTCCAAATTGTTCTCACAAAATTACAGTGTAGGAAAAGATGATCCACAGTTTCTTCTTCTTTGTAGCATAAGATACATCTATTTGGAAATTGGAAACCCCTTTTCTACAAATTATCTAAGGTTAAAATCTTATTATGAGCAGCAGTCCAAAGGAAGAAGGATATTTTTGGGATAAGCCCTTTTACCCATACCTTTTTCCATAATTGAGGGCATCCATCCATTGTGGCATCATTCAACAGTTTAAAGGTAGATTTTACTTTGTACTCACCTCCTTTATCTCCTTTCCATACTGGATTGTCTTCTTGTCCAGAATTGTCAATTTTTTTATTTATTAGTTCCTGTCTTACTACCTCCAATTGCTTATCTATTTCCCAGTTTGGAGCCTCCTGAACATGCCATTGCCTTCCTTCCTCAGTTATTTTGAGGTAGTCACTTACTTTCTTGCCTTGAGTAGCCATTGCCCATTGTGCCCCCTGCTTAATATCCTCATACCTGATCAATGGTTTTTTCCTTAACCAAGCATCCTCCCAGAAGAAGACTCTTGATCCTTCTTTGACTTCCCATGACAGATGATCCCACAAAAATTTCCTGATTCCTACCAACCCATTCCAAAATGCAGACCCATTTAGAAGGTTTTCCACTCTTAGAAAGGATTTGGAGTTATCAAGATATTTTGCTTTACAAATATAAGTCCATTCAGATCCTTTATTTTGGCACAACTTCCAGCCCAATTTTCCTCTTAAGGCTTTACTCAAGACTTTCATTTTTCTCAATCCAAGTCCACCCAACAATTTACTTTTGCAAACCTTATCCCATGCAACCAAGGATATTCTTTTCTTCTCCTCCATTCCTCACCAAAGGAATCTGTTACATATTTGATCAATTTTTTTTTGCTATGGCAGCTGGCATTTTTGAAAACTAGTGCACTGTAATAGGTTGGCTTTGGAGTGTTGTTTTTATCAACTGCAATTTACCTGCTTGACTCAATGTTATTTCTTTCCATCCAACAAGCTTTTTACCAATTCTATCCAAAATCCTATCCCAAAAGTTTACTTTTAATCTTCCAATAAATAAAGGCATCCCCAAATAAATTGATGGCAAACTGCTAATCTGACATTTCAAAATATCAGCAATTTTCTTCTGTTTCTTTTCTGGAGTGTGAAGAAAGAATATTTTAGTCTTCTGGAAATTTACCTTTTGATGGGAAGCAGTCTCATACAATTGAAGTACCTTAATTAACTCCTTAGCCTCTTGAATCGATGCCTTTCCAAGCAAGATGGTATCATCTACAAAGTGATGATGAGTCACTGTTTCACAGTTGGGACCAAGAAGGATGCCATATATCTTTTTCTCCTTTTTTATAGCTTTGACAGCGCTTCCTATATGCTTCAGCCATTAAAGTGAAGATGTAAGGGGAAATTGGATATCCTTGTCTTAATCCTCTCTGTGCTGGGAAGAAACCAGTTACTTCCCCATTGATCAAAATAGAAAATCTAGCTGTTGATGTACACACTTGAATCCATCTCCTCCACTTCTCTTCAAAACCAAATTTCTCTAGTATCCTATCTAAGAATCTCCAATTGACTCTATCATAAGCTTTTTCCATGTCAAGCTTAAGTAGCATTCCTGCCTCCTTTCTTTTATTGATCGAGTGGAGTGTTTTCAATAGTTTATAAACTCTTTAATTTATCAAGGCCCAACCTTTAGTATGCAATATACATTTATCTATTTTCGTCTTGATCTGATGTGTATTTGTTTACTTTTGATCTTAAAGTTGTTTTCTCCGGAAATGAACAAGTCCCCCTTCTTGCTGAAATTAAAAATTTATGCATTTTGAACTTGCTGAGCCTTTGTTTTGAGTCTTGCCGATTTCCAAGTTACTAGTGTTGTCGGCTCTAGTAGCAAATTTGTAAGACTTATGTATTAAAATAAATTCAGAACAAAGATATCTTAGTAATCCTTCTATACTCTTTTTTGGGGGCTGTATTTATAGTTTATACACCAAATATTCCACGATACCATCTTCATCATCATCTTAAAATTTTTATTTATGTGTTTAACTCCACTTCTTGTTAACATTTGTAATATTTGCTTTCGGCTTCCCAAATCAATCTCCTTATTTTTGTTTTTGATTCTGTTTTGGGGGTCTTCCTTTCTTCTCGGAATTCCAATCAGTGTTTTATCCTCCTCAATCTCTTCCATTTTTCTGGACTGTTTCCAACTTAACTTATCAGCCTCGTAAAATCTAAACTGAAAATTACAACCTGCACGCTACTTTCTTTTTGATTGGAAGGAGACGATTCTGTGCCTTGTGAGGGATGAGGATGCCTCCACGTTACTTTCTTTTTGATTGTAAGGAGACGATACTGTGCCTTGTGAGGGAATGAGGATGATTTACCTGACTCATAGTCATCCTCGTCCAATTTCTTTCCTTTGAAAATTGACCCCAAAATTTCCTTTGCAGCTTTAGACCCTTTTGAATTTGATCTCTCACTTTGCAGTGTTTGATCTTTTACATGCATTATGCTGCCTCCTAAAACTTGATTCAAATGAATTGTAACAACCTTTCCTGTCTAATGAGGTAGGAGGTCTTTCTTTGCCAGATTTTTGGGTGTGGAAAACCATTGGTATGGCCTGTCTTCTGTTATTGTCCAGCACCTCTTGTTATGTATCCAGTCTCATGGCATATTCAATGTTGAAAGGTAATGTTTTCGTAGTCCACATGTTGGTCCCTCTTTCTTGATTCAGTTTGATAACGATGGATTTGATACAGGATTTGAAAGATCCATGGCAGCATAAATTTGCATAAACACTGTTAGATTCTGCTTCATAGAAGTTGGTGTCATTTGGATGAACTTTTCGAGGGTATTACCAATATTTTTCAAGACCTCCATATTAGGAATCCCATATAAGTTCAAATAGCCTAACCTACACGAGATCCCTTTCAAGAGTTTTTGTGTCTACCTTTTTTAAATTCACTTCATTGTCTTAAATACAAACCAGCATTCTTTAAATTTCTTTGAAGACCCAGAGCAGAAATCCAATGGCCAAAGGTGAGGCTTGCCCCTTTCTCACAGTTGCTTGCTCCTCACTCAAGTTTTGTAGTTGAAATTAATCATAATGTTGAAGTATAAATTTTTAGTATTTATTATTATTTTTTATAATTTGATAATTTTAAATTTTATCCTGGCCAAATTCGAACAAGGTGACCTAGTTATGGACCAATATAATTCTTAATGACTTTCTTAAAATTAAAATAGCATTTTAATTTTTGGCAGAGCATTTGCATGCTTTGAAGATTGTATATGATGAGTACTTGCAAATTTTAGTTTCTAAAAGTACATGCTAATTATATTTTATGTACATGTTGAGTTTGTATCCAGGTCCTACCATGCGGGGTATTTATTTAAGAGAAACTTATGATTGTCAGCAGACCACTGAGGTACTGATACATACTTTTTTTGATGCTACCAAGGGCCCACAAAATTATGTAAAGTTTCAAAAAGGCATTGTGTTGAGTCTTCAACTTTGCATCCTTTCTTCCTTTGAGTGCGCATGAATGTCTAATGGGCAGTGCTCTGAAGGACTTGTTATTAGCAAATATTATTTTCCTAATTTTGTCTTCTTAATTGTGTATGCTATCCGGAAATACAATTTTTACATAGCCTATCACACAACTACGGTAACAGGAAACAAATATAGTATTTAGGTCTATCCTAAATCTAACATGTTACTTGTACAGTCTGCATTTAATCACTTGGCAGATTTCATAGTTCTCTAATGAATCTACCTTGATATCTGAGCTCTTATTGATATTTAAAATTAAAGGCCCAACTCCTACCAAGATGCAATTGTGTATTGGAAATTTTTAATTTTGAGTTTACTGCATGGGGCATATATGCAATGTTCATAGATGTCAAGATCATAACTGCAGTAAATTGTATAATAGATTTTAAATTTGAACATTTGCATTGCTTCTTTTTTTTGCTGGAGAACAAGGGGTTGTACTCGGGTCCCCCACCCTTGACAAATCACAACTCTCTCCTTTAGAGCTTGAGAGTTTACAAACAGATTCAATTCTCATCTCAATTGAGTTGCTATAGCTAGATACCTACATCATTTTTCATAAAATGTCTGAATTCTTGATTTTCATTTTCTAGATCTTCTTCAATTTTCTATGTGAATACAAATATTCTAGAATTCAACATCCTTCTTCTTGACATTTTCCTACAGCAGCCTTCACAATACCAAAACTCCACCTCTACTATCTATGCATTGCATCTTAGTAGAGTAATATTTCCAAAACATCGCACTATCATAGTCCACTTTACCAGATCTAGATTGCTAGTTTCCTTCCTAAAGCATAAGTGCAACCACAAAAATTATAATAAATAGTTTATATGAAAACACATTAATGTTATAAAATAAAGCAAATATTACCAATGGAAAACATTAAAGTAAATCTTAATCATTATTTGATTCAAGCAGTCAACATTTTCTTGTCAGCTTCAACTAAACTTACTACTTCCTCTAACCAAGGAAAAGAGAATTTAACTTCATGATCCTCAATTAAAACCCCTCTATTGGCTAGCCTATCTACACATTTGTTTCCTTCCCTTAATGTATGTGTAAACCTGATTTCTTCAAACTCTATAGCAAGGTCTTGTATTTCCACAATTATCTCTTGTATGTTCCATGGAGCCTTTGCTTTCCTCAAAATTGCATTTATTACTATTAGTGAATCACCTTCCATCCATACTCTATTCCATTTCATTTGTTTGCATATTTTTAACCCTTCCAAAGCCACCCAAGCTTCAACTTCATTATTTGTCTTAAATCCACTATTGAAAGCATAATGAGACAAAATCTCTCCTCTATTATTTCTAATTATTCCTCCTCCTACTGGTCTTAGATTTCCTTTAGATGCTCCATCAAAATTCAATTTGACCAACTCCACATCTGGTGGTTTCCACTTTATATTCTTTGCCTTCTTTTTGTTTCTCCTATACCCAACATCATAATTCCATTTGATGACTTGACTCCATCTATCAAGGCTCTTTACTTCCAGATTAGGGATTGGGTGAGTTGATAGGGTTGGTTTAGACTCCTCTATGGCTAAACAAATCTTCCTTTTCATTACCTCTAAACTGCTTTCCTTTCCTTTAAATATTCTTCTATTCCTTTCTAGCCATACAATCCAAAGTATTGTATCTTTTGATATATCCCAGATTGTTTATAAAGCCTCACTTTTAAAAGTGCTCTGCCATTGCTTTAACCATTCTTCAATTCTGCCATTCATCACCATGCATTTACCAAACATATTAAGAATCCATTGCCATAGTTTCTAGACTATTGAGCAGTGTCCCAAGAGATGGTCTATACTCTCCTCCTCCTTTTTACAAAGAACACATTGTGAGGGGCCATGAAAACCCCTTTTCATAAGGTTATCCCAGGATAAAATTCTTCTATGACCTACTAGCCAAACAAACATTTTGACTTTAGGAATGCTTGGGCTATCCCAAATATCTCTCCATATTCTTGCGATATTCCTATTTTGTTGGTGCTTTACATTATATCCACTTCTTGTTGTGTATTCTCTTGAGCTATTCAACTCCCAAATCAACTTATCCTTGGCTCCCCTCAGAATAATCATTATTGTTATCTTTCTACTCAACTGCCTCCTAGCATCAATGTCTTGTATACTTGTAAAAAAATCTTCTTTCCATTTGTATCTTCCTTCTTGATCCTTGTACATAATGTTTGAAACCCTATCACCATATTTATCTTGAAGTAATCTCATCCATGGTTTCAAAATTGGATCTAGATTGAGTGGTTTTTTATCACACCAAGTATCCATCCAAATAGAAATTTTTTCTCCAATTCCCACCACCCATCTTAGACCTTTAATCACTAGATCAATTGATTTTTTTAAACCATTCCATAGAGCAGAACCATTTGGTAGTGAGAATGTAGTAAATATTAAGCTTGGGTCATTGGGCTCAACATATTTACTTAGAAGAATTCTTGCCCATTGTCTTTGACTCTCTTTGTACAATCTCCAAATTACTTTTCCCCTAAGAGCTAAGTTTGCATCCATAAGAACTCTTAAACCGAGACCTCCCCTAGTTTTATCATCACACACCTTGCTCCATTTCACCAAAGGAAATTTCCTTTTATCATGTAATCCTAACCACAAAAATGACCACATAATATAGATTAAACTTTTTTCTATCAATTTTGGCATAGTATACAAGGACATATAATATGTTGGAATGGCCTATAAGACTGATTTAATTAGTTACACTCTTCTTGCTAATGATAACCATCTACCTTTCCATGTCGGTAGTTTATTCTAAACTTTACTTATAACTAGATTCCATAATTCTATCCTCATTCTCCCCTCAAATAAGGGCATCCCTAGATAAGTTGTTGGTAAATTTGCCTCCTCCATTTGAAGTAACCTGCATATCCTTGCTTTGATTCTAGTTAGGGTGTTTAGGAAGTAAATTTTGGATTTTGTCCTATTAAATTTCTGCCTTGATGCTCTTTCATATTCCTTTAATAAGTTATTCAAAGCTCTAGCCTCATTTATCCTTGCCCTCCCAAAAAGGGTTGTATCATCTACAAACTGTTGATGGGTGATGTTGTCGATGTTATTACTAGCCTTAAGTCCACTTATAAGCCCATATTTGTTAGCCTTCTTCAAGTTCCTACCCAATACCTCTACCATAATAATGAACAAATATGGTGATAGAGGATCTCCCTATCTAAGACCTCTCTTGGATTTAAAATATTATATTACTAACCCATTGACCAACATTGAATATGAAACTGTAGAGACACAAGCTTTAATCCATCTGACCCATTTCTTACCAAATCCAAACTTTTCTAATATTACAAAAAGAAAATCCCATTTAACCCTATCATAGGCTTTACTCATATCAAGTTTTAAGATCATTGCTCTCTCTTTTCTTGAAGTTGTTGAATGCATAACTTCATGAGCTACTATGATCCCATCCAGAATCTATCTCCCTTTCACAAATCCTCCTTGCTCTTCTAAAATAATTTTGTCTAATAGTGGTCTTAACCGATTCACCATCACTTTGGAGATAATATTATATGCCATATTACATAGGCTTATGGGCCTAAATGAATCAAACAATTATGCATCCTTCTTTTTTGGAATTAGGGTAAGATATGTTGCATTTATTTTATAAGGTATGTATTGTTTTACCCTAGACTGTTCCACTGCCACCAATAAAGAATCCTTCACTATATCCCAATTATGTTGATAGAATGTTATAGAGAGCCCATCCAGACCTAGGGATTTATCCTTATCAAAAGAGAAAAGAGCTAAATGAACTTCTTCCAGAGTAATAGGCTCCATCAATTTCCTATTGTCTTCATCTATTATAATTGAAGGTACTTCTTGTAGTAGTTTATCATTAAGAACTTCAAACTCCTCTGATCCTAGAATATTCTAGTAAAAAAACCTTACCTCCTTTCTAATTTCACTCTGGTCTTCAATCCAAACCCCTTCTACTGATTTAATTCTACTAATTCTAGATGTTGATCTCTATACTATTGCCATCCTATGAAAAAACTTTGTATTTTTATCTCCTTTTAACCAAGTCTATCTCGATTTTAATCTCCAAAATTTCTCTTCCTTACTCAAAATATTATGATATTCACTAAGCAACTCCCTTTCCTCCGAGCTTGGATTATTATGATCACCTTTTTAGAATTTTAAAAGTTTATCTTTTAGTTCTTCTTTCTTCTAAAAAATATTTCCAAAAGTGTTCTTGTTCCATTCTTTTAATCTAGATGTCATTGATTTAATTTGTTTTGGAAGTGTATACAACCCACCATTTCCTGAAGAATTCCATGTTTGTGCTATCATATCAACAAATTGAGGATGGTCTTCCCACATCTACTCATATTTAAAATATGATATTTTTTTAATTCACTTACCACCATTTTAACTCTTATTGGCCAATGATCTGAACCAATCCTTGTCAAGGTATTAATTTTAGCACAAGTCCCTTCATCTAGCCAATGATCTGAGAGAATGCATCTATCTAATTTTTTTGCTATTAGGTTATAGCCTCTCCTATTGTTGGTCCATGTATAGTTGTCTTCTTCAAACTCAACCTCCCATAGATTATTATTTTGAATAAAAGCTGAGAAATCTCTCATACTTTGGGTTAATTTCCTAATTCCCCCAAAATTTTCATCCAACTTGGTTATGGCATTAAAATATCCTATGATCATGAATCAGGTTTCTTGGTCTTTACTTCTCATAAAGGCTTCAATCCCACTCCATACTTCTAATCTGCCTGACTGAGTTGTAGGTCCATAGACATTGATAAGGATGAAATAAATATCTACAAAGTAGCATGTGACTAAAGAGGCTATCCAATGCCTAGTTTTATGAATGGTTACACAGGAGGTTCTAATAGGATTCCAACATGTTAGAATTCCTCCTACCACTCCTTCAAAATCCACAACATCCCATTCACATCTTGCCCATACTACTTTCATAGTTTTGGAAACTTCTTCCTTTGTCATTTTAGTTTCTTGGATACAAAGAATATCAGGCTTATTACTTAAACAAAGGTCCTTGATACACCTCTGCTTTGAGGGGGCATTAGCACCCCTTATATTCCATGAGATGGTAATCATGTCTCATTAGGGGCTACTAGCCCCGCTTACGAATTACCAATATCATTTTGTTGTTTGGTAAAGAGAAGTTCAACCAACTTAGTTTGTGTTCCTTTCTCTATGTTTGCTCTTGCTTCCCTGGATCTCGCTTGATAATTTGAGGGTTTTCCTCTTTTTGCCTTGCCTATATCAGGAGTAGGTCTTATTATTCTATTCCTCAATATTCTTTCACAACTTTCTTTTTCATTAGATTTATCCTCTCTTAGCTCTACTACAGAAGCTTTTGACTTGTCTTGCTCATTTTTTAGTATTTCCTTATTAATGGTAGAGGTATTAACATCTAACACTACATTTTATCTACCAATTTTCTTCTCTTGAATGGTGCATGGTACTTCAAGAGAGTCTTCAAAATATGATGAGACACATTCCTTAGGTTCATCGAGAATGTTCTTCCCTAAATCAGGATCATACTGAATAGACGATTCCTTATTAATATTTTGAACCTGTTGTACTGTGTCCTCTAAGCTCTGATCTTCTTTTTCTTCATAGGCTAAAGCCTCAAAAGAATTGGTATTTCTTCCAATATCCTTCCTTACTGGTCTCCATTATTTATTTACTTTCATCTATCTAGACCTATTTTTTGGAAGTTGAAAACCATCCTCATCCATATCCATTTGTAAGTTTCTCTTGCGGTTTTCTACATATGTTTGTTGGACTCTTCTTAGGGCATGATCTCTCAATATGCCCCACCTCATGACATCTTCTACATCTAAAAGATATATTTTCATAATCTATGGTTTGGGTCCACAACTTACCCCCATACTTAAGAATGATTGATTCTAGTAAAGGTTTACTTATATCAATCATGACCAATATCCGAGCATAAATAGCCAAGAATCCATCTTTTATAGTTTCTAAAATCTCAAGGAATTCTCCTAAAGTGTTGCCTATTGCCTTGAAGGTATCCATTTCCTAAAATTCAATGGGCAACCCATACATCCTAACCTAGACTGGTACTAGGGATAGATTTACATTTTTAGGTGCAAAGCCTTCATACCAGTAGGTAAGGAAGAGTCTTGCTCTTCCCATAAACCAAGGACCCCTTTTAAGGATTCTATCTCTTTCCTCCCTAGAACAAAAAATGGCTAGGAAGAAACCTTTGGGAAGAAAGGATAGACTCACTCCTAGAGACTTCCAACTCCTATCAATCCATTTTCTCAAGGTCGAAGCCCCTAGCCAAGACCCATTAAATTTACCAAAAACTACCATATCTTTGAGCAACAAGGATCAATCCTTTATGAGGACCTCACTAACCTCTACTACTAGAGATGATTCTAAGGATTTAGCTATAAATCGGTCCATGGGAAGGAAACTAAAACTCAAAATCTACTAAAATTTACTAGAATATCCTATAACAATTATAATATTTGATAAAAAACCTATAATAATTTGCATGCAAAATTTCTAAGATAAAGAAGGGGAAAAGGAAACTTAGCTGAAAATTTCTATGCCCAGATAGAATGTCTTGCCTCACTGATGCCCTAGCCCTCCATTGCTCCTCCCATCATCCGAACCCTGGTTGACAGATATCTGCAATTTTATTTTTTGTGACTTGAAAAATTGTCATTACCCTTGTTCCGGATGGCTGACTTCATAGGGTTGTATCTCCCTCAATATTGCTTAGATTCCTTCATATGACCACTCATTTTAAAGCTCTTCAAATTCTGCACAAATTGGTCCAAGAATCATCTGAATCGGACAACCCTTCGCAAAGATATGGCTCCTAAAAGATGAGATGTTTTTTAAAAAAATTGCCCTAATGTTGCCCTAGTTTCGAATGGCTGTCTTCACATGGTCATATCTCCCTCAATACTACTTGGATTCTTTCGAATGACCACTCATTTCAAAGCTTTTCAAAATCCGCACAAAATGGCACAAGAATCGTCTGAATCGGACAACTCTATGCAAAGATATGGCTCTTGAAAGATTGTTCGTTTTTAAAAAAAAATTGCCCTAACATTTGCATTGCTTCTTATTCATAGATTAAAGGCTTTTTATTTCCCCTTCTAATTTGGTTCTGAGGCTTATGTTTGAGAATTATATGTTTGTGGAGAATGTATATTCTGTTGACTTCTTGTTTGTTTCTATGGCCATTTCCATCTTTTCATTTGTTGATTTCCTAAATGTAAGATAACAAATCATCTTTGAATTAGTTATATGAGATTGAAGCAGGCCCCCCCTAATGCATTATGACTGCATTATGATGGTATTTAAACAACACACCAGATAGTGGTATTACAACAAACCATACTGGCAATTATGCATGTATCACTTTGCAAGATTTGAACCTGGGTTTTCACTTTTGGAGCTCAAGTTTTTTAAACCACTTGATCTCATATCATTTAATATAAGATAACAAATTGTTAATATCATTTTGAAGATATTTTTCTTCATATCTAAAGCATGTGAACAATATTCTAAGTTAGTGTTATTTTCCCATAAGTATATTTGTATTTGTTGACAGACAAACATTTGCCATTGATACTAATTCTTTCTTTGCAATTTTCTTAAAAGACATTGCTGTTTGTGGACAGAACTATCTGAAATGACATTAATAAGTTGAGATTGTATATTATGCCATTTAAAGTTCAGTAGCTCTGGCAATACTTGATTGCACTGGATATGCTTATATGTTTTTCAGCCTATTGATCACTTTTCTCCCCAGAAAAGATTATTAAAAATTCAGTTTTATCTCTAGATTATGCTTCAAAATGTCTCAAATTCTAAACAATTTTATTGTTTTTTGTTTACTTTTTGTCATGCCTATTGCAATGCCTTTTAAATGTGATAAGAACTGATGAAAAAAATATTATTTAATAAGCTTACATTCTTGCTATAATTAGGAGATGTAGATAACTGACCATTAAAAAATTTCACCAAAAATTTAAATTCCTCCTTTCCGTGATGGCTTTTTAAGCCTTAACACTACCACAAAATATCACAGGTTATATCACACTGGATCAAATATAAAATAGCCATTATATAATAAGGTCAAGATAATGATGTAGAATAATATGAGCAATTTAATATGTATAACAAGGCTTATAATAAATCAAATAACATTCAATAATAAGCATAAATATGAATGTAAATAGTCTTAAACATTTATGTACTATGCATGAAATATAACTTACAATATTAATTGCTCAAAATGTATACAAGCTTTATTGCTTTTCTTTCTATTACAAATGTATAGAATAGTAATGATTGTGATCCTTGTGATACATGTTTATGGAGCATTGTCTCCATAATATAGCCATAGTAGTGTGACTCTTTGGATACTTGACTATTGCTCTCCATATGCCAAGTCTCATGACTCTTGGCTTATCTTCTTGCCACTTGCATACTTGATGAACACTTGACACTACAACATATGCACACCTATACATGACTTTTACATCTGTATATTACATATATATGTTCTCATACATACAAGACACTTGTGCACATAGACTCAACTTACACTTGCACTCTAACTCACATGACACTTGTGCATTTCCTGCACATTCACACTTACATAAAAGGGGAAATATAATTCACACTCTAAACTATGACTCAACCCTATTCTACTATTTACAAATGTACCATGAAGGTACCATGGGGGTACATTAGCATGTACCAAATAATGTAATATACTCCAACATTCTTGATGTGGCCATGATGATCATCTTATTTTGTTGATTAACATTCCCTTTCTTTACTTTCCTTTCCTTTGCTTCTACAAGTCCTGTCATTTTCATGAGATGCCTTTTTTTTTGTTTTGTTTTGAGAGGTTTAAATTTGTTCATTGTGTAAGATCTTTTAACAAAAAGGATCCTTCCTGTGGGAGATATTATGGAATAATGGGAAGATGTCCATTTAATATTTATAGAATTTTGGATGCATCTTTAAGTAACAATGAGCTTCATTATGTATTTGTATAATTGTATCCATCCATTTCAAAGCATATATTCTGTTTTGTTGCCATTGTGATTGCATGCTATCATGTTTTCTATGCATCAAATTTAATATGGTACTTTGGATTTTTTTTCAGTGGAAATTGCAGGTCATGCCAAAGTTTCATGAAGATGCTGACAAGTTAAAAATTTTAGTTCCTTTTGAAGAATGCATTCAGCTAAAATCTAGTAATGCCGAAGTACTGAAGGTCCCTGAATATATTCTTCTGACATACAACGGACGCAGCTTCAAGTTAGTAGTCATTACTGTATTCTTATCATCTGTAGGAATTACCACATTTTGGCTCTGTTAATGCTGTAGGATATACTAGGTGGTGTTAATCAAATCCTACACACATTACCTAAATATTGTAGGACTTTGTTAACAATTTTGATTGGGTGGTTTGGATTTTTTCAATTTGCAATTGCTGTAAACTAAAATTCTTATATTCCAGCATTCTTGATAACTTTAATCTGCTATTATGTTTTTCAAATCTGATTATATTAGCTACCTTCATTGTCATAACTTAGTTTTAAGGGCTTCGAGTCCTCAATTTGAGAGCCACAAGCCTGATAAAATGTTCTTATTAAATCTTTTAGCACACCCTTTTTATGCTTGTTGGTACAAGGCATTACATTTGTCAATTGAGAAGCCAATATTTCAAACCATTGATTTTTTTTTGAGGATGGAATTTCTGGAAAGGAGAAATGTGTCCAAATCATTTGTGGGCTTTCAGATGCGGAGTGTCCACTGCAAGTAGGCACGGACAATCACTGATCTGCAAGTGTTGCTCCGTACTCCACAACCTGCAAGTCCTATGTTGAAAGGCCCATGCGGAAAGCATTTCGTGCGGATGTAGAGTCCAATCGATCATCACTTGCCCCCTTGCGAGCATCCTTTCGCACTTCTGTGTGGGTTCTTTCATTTGTGGGGTTGTCCTATCCCAAATTAGCAGTGTTTACTTAAACAATCTCCTATTGTCCTTCCCACATCTGCTTGTTTCCACGAGTTTTTCTTTGCACCTCAAGGCATAATTTTAAAGAAATCTCCTTTGTCCCATAACCTGCATTTAATGCTTGCACCTACCCTACGTTATGCATGCATGGATAATAATGCCACACAAAACCTCTTTTTCTATAAACATTTCTTTACCTTTGTCATTTTTCATTTAAATATTTTAGTAAGGCACATGCTTGGTGTCTCCTCTTGCTTCCTTGGAGGTCTCTTGCAACAACACCGATCAAATCTGTAATCGGTATGGGTTGTTTTCTCCTTACTAGTAAGCTTGCATTTTCTTAATGGTTCCTTCCATGTCCTTTGCTTGTATTTTTTATGTATGTTATGGCTGTCATTGCCTGTGCTTGCCTCTATTCTTTGTAATTACAATTATTACTTGCTAGAGTCTTGTGTTTTTCTTAATTTTCAAGTCAGTTTTCCCATCGTCAAGTCTTTCCCTCCTACATTGTTGATCTATGCAAAAATTGTTCATCAATAGCCCTTGCATATGAGTTTCTCATATTGTACCTATCGCAAAGACCTGGTCTCATTTTTGCCTTGTATAACAAAATCCCTTGTTTGCATGGGTTTTAGTTGCTATTTCCTTTGGGTCTTAGAGAAAAATTCACCAAAGTCTTGGGTTTTCACATTATGAGCGTTCTCTTGAGGGGAGCATTTTTACAAATGGCTCACTTTTTAGTTTGCACACTCTTCATAAAACCTCCCTTTGGAACTATTCCTACATCTAAGTCAAGTCCCCAAATGACTTCCCATATGGTCATAACACAAGCCTGGATACATTTGTTATTGACATTTCATCTCCCTATGCACATGTGGTCTAGTAGTCCTCATGTATGTTCATCTTGTAATTTCAAAATTTTCTAAATATTGTGTGGAAGAAGTCTTGTGGACATGTCAAGTGAGTAGTTGAGTCTCGTCATCTTCACTTCGTGACAAGTACCTCTGCACAAGTCTATCCTCGTGTCATGCGGATGCCTCTTGTGGGCGTGACTTTGCAGACATATCATTCCTTGCATGACTTCATCCCTCCCGTATGTGTTTCTTTGCATCCATGTTAGTTTGCACAAGGTTTATACTCATGAAGACTAAGCTTGCTAAGGTACTTGTTATGATCTTTTGCAGATAATTGAGAAGTTCCTCGGTCATTGTGGGCATTCCGCCTTTCTCAAGAAAAATGAAGTTCAAGTACACCCCGTGAGAAGAGATCAAGATGGTCTTCGATTTGTGTAGTATTACCAACACTGAAATGGTGATGGGAGACTATGAAGCTCTGTAGAAGGACGACTATGTGGACCAGAGATATGGCTGATTGAGGGATCTTAATATGGAAAAGGTGTCAATCTTTGAAGAAACCTTCTCATGTTCGGTGCCTATGATTGTTTGTGTTGTATGTTTGGATAGCGGGGACTGACAACCTAGTGACCCAAAACGGAAAGGTGTTTTCAGCCTTCAATAATAAGGGTTGTTTTCAGCCTAGAGTGTTTGCCAGAGGATGCAGTGGTGACCACCAAGTTGAAGGCAGCTGAGATGTGGGAAAGAAACCAAGAGGCATTCTTGAAGTTCATCGGAGAGAATAGGATAAGGATCTCGGAGAAGAAGAACTAAGAGCTCCCAAAGTCAATTTCAAGGAGGGGATATCAAGGATGTAATTGTATTGCTCAACTGCATTGGAGGGGATCCTGAGTCTAAACATTTTAGGACTTGGATGTTCTTGTTTCTAAAACTCATGTTCGAGAATAATAAGTTCATTATTGGGCATATGCAATTTGCAAAGAATTGTTCAACCAACTTTGTGATGTCCTTACTACTAGGTCATTTTATATGACTTCTTATTTGATTTATATTCTTTTGAGATTCATGCCTAATAAAGAGGATTTGGGAATGAAGAAGAAGATTGAACAAGGGCTGCCGGTTCCTCAATGTTACCTCACGTTCTATGCAAAAAATTAGAAAAGAAGAGGAGTTTCATTCGTGATAGCTTCCTCTGACATATATTTGAAATCCATATTGGGAATAACAATGTGAGATTGTTAGAAGATGCGATCCTTCTAATAATATTTTTGTTTTTGAATTTCTCATTTGACAATTAGAATGTCTAGGAGGACAACAAAGGCTCTTCCCTTTTTTTTAACATTGTGATTGGTTTCCAGTAGTCATTGGAGCTTAGGGAATAACAAATATTGTATGCAAACATTGTGGAAATCCTTTTTGAAGCACTTACACAATGGTGAGGGCCCTTTTTTTCCCTCCACATACCAAGAAAGGAGTTGATGCTTGTACTAGAGATGAAACAAAGCGGTTAGAGGCTGTGAGGGAGCAAGAAAAGGCTGATGGGAAAGTGTCTCTTTTATCACTCATGTTTCAACATGCCATTTAGAGGCAGTTGGAAGAGAAATAAATAATGTGATCTTTAGAGATACAGTGCAAGAGGTGCAAGATGTGGGTTCTTTTTACAAGAGGGCAACTATAGCAAAAGGCCAAACATCTTTGGAGACTCACATGATGTGGAAGGTCAGGATGCAATTTATATAGCTATAGCAAATGGCACACAATGTAATGTTGCTATCTCACCTTATTATAAGGACATGGTCCATACTATGAGCAATGCACTAGTGGTATAAAACCATCCAGGTCTAAAAACTTCCACGCAGTTCTGATTGACAAGGAGAAAACATAGTTACAGTAACAAATGACACCAATCAAGAGAGTTTGTTCTAAAAAGTTCTGTAGTATTATTATGTATGACTAAATCAATACTCAAAATCCTTCACTTTTGAAGATTATGTTGATTTCTAGTGCAACGCCTTAATTCCTAAAGGTGAATGATAGTTTGAGGCAAGGAAAAAATGTGGGGTTCCTTAAATACCAGCAGTGTGAGGCCGTTGAGGAGGTGGGGGCATTAAAGTTTCTCGAAGTTACTACATAACCTCCACTGGTTGCAAATCAACTGGTATGTTGGTGCAAAAAATATTTTGGATGCTATGTTGTCATCATGCATAATGTAGTCAAAGACACTGACAAGTTTTATTGGATTGCATTGCTCATTAAAAATGGCACAAAAGTTCAAATGTTCATTCTTAATCATCACCAAAATGTTCATTCTTAATTATCACCATTCACATGCCATTTATCAAAAATGTGCCTTGGTAGAACTCCTCAAAACTGCCAATACATGCTTTGCCTCTTTCTTCATACTTCTTGATCATCTTCATTCGGTTGAAGGGGCATTATGTTCCACTATAGTCTAAGTTACCGGTTCGGCACCCTAGGACCCTCGGACACGAATCCGGGACGTACCCGGTACGAAGACGGTTCTGGTACGCCTATGGGTCTGTCCAGGGTTCTGCTTGGGGGACCCGGATACGTTCGGGTCCGTTAGTTGACGGACCCGAATGTATCCGGGTCCCCCAGGCAGAACCCTGGACGGACCCACAAGGTCTTCGGGCGTTATTTCCTAAACGAAGAAAATTTTCTGCTTATAGCACGACGCGCAGCCCTCCCTGAAAGTGTTAATTAAAAAAAGAAACAACATATGCCAACAGATACAGTAATTTAACCAAATGCAACAAATGCCATTACTTCTGGATATAGTGGATTAAAATGGGTAATTCCTCAAAACACCTCCAATATGATGTGCGTAGTAGTCCGAAACAGGTGTCTCCCCAGTATTTGAAATCAAATCAAAACACTCGTTGTAATCAATCTTCCCTTTATACATTGTCGGAAGGTCACCGGGATTGTTTTCATGAAGCAGATTTGAGAGAGATAATGGATATTGCTGAAGACGACCAGTGCCAGTAGACGCTCTTCACATTTTGCAAGGACGGATAGTGGATTTATGTTCCCTTCATCCCTGCTGCCTGGTTATCAATATTGGAAACATGCTACAATGGGAGATATAAAAACATCGAACAGTGTGCTATCACCAGCGAGAGTATCCATTTAAAAATTCCGAAATTCTTTAGCACGACGCGCTGCCCTGCCTTGCCCTAGAAATAAAAAACAGCATATGGACCATGGTTGTGAAATGAAAGATTTTAATTACGTTCGCTAGACCCATTGGGACCTCAAACGATGTAAAATAGCCACCAATTCAACCGATGGTATGCAGTTAAATGAACAACCAACCAATCAAAGTAAGCAACATGGAGGGTCAACAATCAACTAGAGTCTTACAAGTGGAACAATCCTTAAAGTGAGTGCCTCCAACTGGAAATGCCGACCACCAAGTGGTGCGGCTCTCGATTAAAAAAAAAATGGACCATGCTTTAGTTATAATTATAAATTATAAGTTATAACTAAAGCATTAAAAAATAAAATGGACCATGCTTTAGTTATAATTATAAATTATAACTTATAAGTTATAACTAAAGCATGGTCGTAAACAACTAATAACATATAAAAATGGACTATGCTTTAGTTATAAATTTATAATTATAAACTTATAAGTTATAACTTATAGTTATAATTATAATTAAAGCAACTAATAACATATAAAAATGGATCATGTTTTAGTTATAAATTTATAATTATAGATTATAACTTATAAGTTATAACTTATAGTTATAACTTATAACTAAAGCATGGTCGTAAACAACTAATAACATATTGTATAGTTGAAATTTAATTGTCTATTTATTTTTTTATATTATTATTATTTACAATTTTATAATAATTATTAATTTATTAATTATAATATTTATGTTTTATGAACAACCATATATTTTAGTTTATAGAAATGTTGGCAGCCCAGTTGTGATAGTGTTTGTACCAATGTGGAATGCTTAATGTTGATTTAGTAAACTAATATATGATTTTTATTGATTTTTGTACGGCCGAACCCAAAACGAACCCAAGACAAAAAAAATTTGCTGTATTGGCGAACCGGGTTCTTCGAACCCAAACCCGAAACGAACCGGTAACTTAGACTGTAGTTAGTAATGCATTGGCAGGTTGGAAGCAATGATCAATAGTCACAACAATTTAGGTGAGATGGAAGGTTCTTGATGACCTCTTTTGGGCCCATAACAAATTTGATCTTAGTTGTTAGATGATCCACTTTGAAGATTCCAGTGAGCCATGCTTAGGAAAAATTATGAGAACATTGATTCCATGTGTGATATGATTAAAAATACAATAGACATGATGGTTCCATCCGTAAATCCATCAATAGAGGTGAAAATACATGAGAGAAGGAACAAACTAAAAAGACCTTTACATGTGGAAGTTACCAAGAGGTCTCTTCGCAATGATAGAGAGGAAATGAAGGGATTTTGGGACATAGCGAGGAAAAGTTTTGGCCATGGAGAGGAGGCAGCTGTTATTAAAACTTACTGGTCAAAATTTTCTCGAGGACAAAATGATTTTGCTAGTGTGGAATCCTTCAATGACAGGCATGGAAAGAAAGACCGTATAGATTGGTGGTACATCCATGGCAGTGAAACACTTGAACAATCGTGTGCAATATGGGTATTCTCACAAGTAGCCACGTCTTCAACATGCGAGAGGAATTAAAGTACTTATGGTTACATTCATTAAATAAAGGGGAATAAACTCAGGTCTAAGAAGGCAAAGAACCTAGGTTATATTCATAGCAAACTTTGACCTTTGTCTCATATAAACCTAGGTTATAGGATGGTCCTTCAATAAAATGGGACCAACTTCCACTTGATGGAGCGTGACCTTTGAGGATGTTGTTGAATCATATGGCCTTAATAATGTACCCAAAGTTGGTTGTGTATAGAGGAGCCAGAGTTCAATGTGATGAGTGTCAGGAGAGTATCATAATAAAGGACTTGGAGATGGAGAGAGCCATGTAGGACTTTATATTGTTGATGAAGGAATTCTATTCATACTTCTGACATGTATATTGGTTGTAGTTTCTTTTTTTTGCCAATGAATTCTATAAATATTTGTTGTAGTTTCTTTTACTTAACACTTTATTGGCATACGTTAGTATGTTCTCTAAATACTATCATTTTAATAGAGTAAACTTTAAATTATAATTTCTTCTTTCTTTGACACACACATAGGCTACTTTGATTTTTATGCATATTTTATCTTGTTTATTTTTAAATTTTATTTATTGTTTGTGTATTTAATATAGTTTAGTTTTAAATATTTAAACATTATATTTTATTTATTTTGGCATCTCCAAGTACACATGTATCCATTGTGTGAAAAATGACATTATTGTTCCCATCTCGATCCTCTATACTAATCCTTATCCTTGTATCATGGTGATTATGCTTAATGCGAGTTGAAGTGCTTTCTATGGGTCTTGTGTCCTAGAAAGATGAGGTCATTAGATGAAAAGTCATGGAAGGATTTCTAAAAGACCAAACTGCACTGTACCCAAGCTAGGTTGTCAAGTGAATGGTGAATGCCAAGAATGGTGTTGTCATGGGGAATGGCATCACTTAGAAAATCCATGCAATCTATTATGGGTAAGTCATCCCCACACAATTGCCATTGTCTAAGAGAAAGACAATGTTGCCATCACTTAGAAACAAGGAGAAAACAACTAAGTGTTAAAGCTGTTACATATCAGCATTTACATAGTGGTCATCACTATGAAGAAAGGAGTTGTCCCCTTGTATGTGGTCTTTCATTTGTGCACTCTTGACAAAGACAGATGTTGCCCTGTTGTGAAAGAGAGGAGATAAGATAGTTATATTAATGTCTATGAATAACAAAAGTAGGTTAATGGGACCTGAGGTAACAAAGTTGTTACAAAGCATTGTAATTACCAAGAAATGTTAATAAATTAAACTAGAGGCTAGAGTGATCTTCTCTAAAGGTAAACTATTGTACAACATTTGATCACATCCCCAAGGGGTGGACCTAGTAATGGGTAATCTCTAACATGTTGTGAATAATGACGAAGAGATAAGAGGATCAACAGTCAAAGGAAAAGAAAGAATTAGAGAAAAGCTGAAGAGATAAGAGGATCAACAGTGTAATGTCGATTAGAGATAGCAATAGAAGCTAAGGCGTCATCATCACCAAGTATTCCAAAAGAGTCAACATAAGATCTAATGGTGCTCCCAATAGAATGGGCAAGGCTTAGGGGCCTAATTGGATAATCTTTAAATGTCATAAATTCTGATGTCTCAAAACTCTCCTAGCATTCATGGTCAAAGAACTAGTGGAAGAGGGCACGAAGTTGGTAATCTGCATTTGTTTGCACCTCCTAGGCAAATGAGGGGTACTCAACATCTCGTGTTGAAGAGTCATGGTGCATCCTTGCCACATGCAAGAGGAAGAAGGCATTAAAGCCTTGGTGGCTACTCTCAATTTTGGCAAGTATACACAAATGTCATTACAACTTTGGAGAGTTGTAGCCTCAGATGAATGCTTATTACTCCTGACGATGGAGATAGGGTGAAATAAGTTTGTGATTAGTTGAGTGGTTGTTGGTCTCTTTTGTAATATCTGATGCTGAGGGGTGATAGTTTACTAAAGGTGTAAAGCCAAGCATCTCTAGTTAGAATAGTGAAAAAAAGTGGCAAGTGATCTACCCGAGTCTCTAAATAGGCAATAATACCTCCTGTGAATCTCATAAGCAGGACATCTAATTATGAACTGTTGTTCAGTCTCTACCTTGAATAAAACAAAGGCAATGCAACTTATCATCTTGAAGGAATATGGTGATATGTCTCCACTAGCAACTAATGTGAGTGGATTTTGTGCTAATCAAGATGGATCTTGAGTCCATGTGTTCGATGTTGTTGGATATAATCTAGGTGAGTAATCATGCCATTCTTAAAAATCATGAAATTCTCATTTTAGAAGGCTAACTTAGGATTAAGAGGTTGAGGTGGGCTGATCCAACTAATTTGAATATATTGCTGATATATAACATCCTTGAATGCTTGCTTAATCACCTTTGTAATAGGAGAATGATGGGGAAGATTATTCAACAACTAATCTATAGAATGGCAACTGATTGAAGGAGTGATTCAGCTTTAGAATACCAATATGATGATGACTATAAGTGCTTTTGGAGGAAGCACATTCTAAGGAGCAGAGTTTTAAGTACAAATATATCTCATGACTTGAAGTGCGATCATCCATGGATATAAGGTGATGCAGATGAAAAACAATTTTGAAGATTCTCCCAAGATGAAGAAGATGAGTGTCGAACTCAATTTGTTAAATACATTGTAGAGTTGTTTTTTTACATTGGATGAGTCGTTGGACACATGGACCAATATAGTCTAGACCCTTTTAGTATGAACCCAATCAACATACCCTAAACTTGTGGCCCAACTCATAGATCCATAAGGGGCTGGGTTTGATAATATAATGAAAGAGGCACATCTTCGTCCCTATGTCAACAAAGTGCAGCAAGAAACATTGGCACTCTAGAAATATGAGGGATGCGTATCACTTGCAAAGTCATGATTGAGAAGCTGGTTGAAGATTAGGGGGGGGCCCTATAAGCTGAACCGCATGAATGTGTACTCAATGGTGATCCCAATCCTTTTTCCCTCATAGAAGAACAAGAAGTTTGATTAGAGAACTCTTTGACTTGCCATTTCAAAGGAGGAATGAAGATTGGTTACAGGCAAGAAGTGTCGTCGCTCTTTGCAATGCTATCATGTTGGAAAAAATTGTTCCTTGTTGGAATGCCATCCTTTGCTTGTGCTCCATTTTTTGCATGTGTGTAGCTATCATGAATGCCATCTTAGGGTGAACCCTCATCTTGTATAAGACAATATGAGTGTCGTTCTTTAGTTGTACTAGGTCCTTTGCCCAAGTTATGCAAATTGGTTCCATTGTAAGAGCCTTTACTAGAGATTAAGAGGTTTTCATTAACCTTGGAAACAATGTCCCCTATAGTGCTAAAGTGCATATTGTCATAATGTAAGCCATCCTTTCTTGGGAGGTTGTCACCTTGGACATAGAGAAGAATTTTTCGAAATATAGTACTTGGTCGTTTGTTTTGAGAATGCCATAATAATCAGCTGCTATATTGCTGATTATGGGGAAAATCTGCACAGTATTGACTGTATTTGGCAAAGGGCTCTTTGACACTATCCCAAGCTCCATGGGGATGCTGACCCTCAACCCTTCCCTGTATCATGATAGGGATCATTCAAAGGATGCTACCGCTTGACCCTGCAAGGGGCACTGCCCCTTTGCCTCGAAGGGGGCTTTGACACCCCTGACTCTTTACATAAGCGACAACAAGCATTGCCTATTGGACTTGCAATGAGACCAGTTGCACAAAATGAATGAAAAGCATGGAGAATAAAAATGTGTTGGAAGAGAATTGCATATTCTAGTTTGCAAAAGATGTATAAAATATGAAGAAGCGAAAGGAGCACACCAAATAATTTTTGGGAGATCAATTCCTCTATCCTAGTTGATCAATTAGTTGCTCTGTCAGCAAGGATGTGGATTTGTTTAAAAGTGGGGTAGATGTAGGCAAACGAGTTGGCATAGACTGGTTAGCATTACTACATGCAACATCACGCCAAGTGGCTTTGCCATAACGACCAATGTTTTTAATGAGTCACATTAAGTTAGTGTTGTGCAAATAGAGTTTGTCATATGTGTTTTTTGGTCACATGTGTTGTCTTGACACCATGTATTCGTAATACATGTCATGTAATGTGTTATAAAGTAAAGTGAAGTAATTTTTAATATCCATGAGGCCATAGCCATATGGGATGGTTTGGTTATCCAAGTGTTTATCCACCTATACTACAGTATAATGTACAAGCCTACCCCCTTTTGATTCGAACAATATAGGGTAAGTTTAATGTTTCATGTTTACAGGTACTTAGGTGGTAGTCGGCCAGTTGCCATCCACCTACAGGTTGTTGTGACACCTATATGTACACCATCTACCTTGGTCATTGTATGTTCATTGTCTATGTTCATCATGTATGTGGTGGTCATTATAGAGATGTGTTGGCTATATGCTGTGTGCTTGACCAGACCACGATGTATTGTAGATGATTGGAATATAAGGATATATGCTGTGCATTGTGTATTTACATGTGTTTTGTGAGTTCTTCCCACCATGTTTCTTCATTTTCATATAATGAAATTATATTATAGTGTGTTGCATTGCATTTCTTTGTACATGAGGGGAAAACTCCCACAAAGTCCACCTATCATTTTTTTTAGTTCCAACCCTTCTCTTGTTCCCGTACATGCGACCCATGGATTTGCAAATGGTTACATTCTTCTCCAAAATATTGCAGCCATTTCATATTGTTTAATCCTGGAAGCAATCTGGTCATCTTCAAATATCTATATCTTGCTTTCTTTCTATCTTTTGTTGCACCTGTTATTTTCAGATTCTCTGATTTTATGATTAATGGAGTGTCTAATTGAACGGTTGTTTGATAAAGCCTGTAAAACGATCTGTTAATGAGTTACGTGGAGTATGTATTTTGACCAAAGTTATGGCATGGTCTTTTGTTTAGTTTATGTTATTGTTGTTTTTGCTTCCTAATCTGTTTTATTGATTTAAGTTTTTGCTGCGGACAATTTGAGGAGCCACTCTTACTTGTCATAATATCTCTGAGAAATTTTCCCTACGCAACAAAAAAAAAATTGATCGAGAATTCAACTAGAAGAAATTTTTCTGTTCTTTAGTAGATGTCTGGCTTTGGGGCATGAAGTTTTCTGTTGCCTTTGATCAGCACTATGGCATGTAACAAAATGATGTTTAGTATTTCTTTTCCATTTGAATTAACTTGGTTAATGAATACAATGATTAGCATTCTAGCTAGGAGAGGGATTAATAGAAAATTATTATTATTATTATTATTATTATTTTTAGTATTTAGACATGCTGATTTGTGGTGTGAGTGTCAAATTTAGAGGAGACAGAAGAGCAAGAGTTAGCTTCTGCATGTCAGCGCAGGAAATTATACAATCTATTGGGTGTGTTTTATCTAATTCAGTTATTTGCTTCAGCATTCTTGTAGATCCAACTTCCCTTTCTGAAGGAGTGCACTACTTTGAAGTCTACGGTATTGATTGCAAGACCCCATCGCGTGGACCTGTTTTTAGAGTACCTGTCACAGTAATAAGACCTATGAAATTGAAAAAGAATCTTCCAGCCACTGCTTTTCAGGGGTTGTCCTTTGTAGCAGGTAAGTTGCCGTTTCTTGTTTCCATTACATGCCTTTTATAAATTTAATTTTACATTTAAGCTTTATTTTTAAGTGAGATGCTATTGAAATGTACAAGGTAGTTATCATGTCACATCTATTGAGGTCACAGTATGCTTGTTATATACTGATCTTATATACCAGTAGATATTTAGTTTTTGATAAGTGAGAATTCCTTTTGAATGTGAAAACACTTAAAGATTAGTTATGGTTGAAGAATTTAGTGGTCAATTTTCTTTAACTTGGGATGTCACTTGGAAAGTCTAGCCTGGGTGATCCATAGTAATCATTTGTGTATGTTCTAAGCAGTTTTTATTTTCTTTGGTATTTAATTTGCATGTATTGGGATTAAAATGTTTTATGTAAAAACAACAATTTGTTACCTCTGACTCCTAATTTGACAATATATATTCACAAAAGGTGGCATATTGATAAAATATATCCTATGTTCCATGGAGTTTCCAGGACAGAGATGATGCAGTATGGCTGGATGCGTCTTTGGGACAACAGGGGTTTATCTCCAAACTCCGGGAAGGCTGGCGGACGATCTCTATATGTATATATATACACACATAAGCCCCAAATCGGATTATTTAACCATGAATAGGCAACATGACATAATGTGAAAGCAAAACAATTAAATTTTACTTCCTCAAAGGGCCAAAAATTAAATTGAAGTATTACTATGATTTGGCCTATACTCACCTTGCAGTAAATCATTAGTCATGTTGCAGCTGAAGTAGTATAAACATGGATAACAGTCCAGGAGTCCTCAGATTGCATCTTTCTAACTTTGCCAAGCATCTAGGATTCAATTTTCTGAGTTCACATGTCTACCTCTTAGAGAAGATTGCAAGTTTTCATCTGTGCCAAAGCATCATCTAGGATTCAAAATATGCAGTTTGCATGTGTGTTAGGTGAAGTATAATAGCATTGGTAACCTCCTAGAAAATCTTTGGATTGTATGATTTTTAGTTTTGCTAAGCTTTATATATGATTCAAATCCCAGATTTGATATCCTGTCTGTTGAGCTGCATATTGAAGTTCTAATGCATGTGATTACCTAGCTAGTTATTTAGGTACCGTGCAAGAAGGTATCCTGATTTGATTGTTAGTGAGTGGATGTTTGTGTTGGAATTCAGATTTTCATCTCATGTATATTAAGTTTCTATGTGTTTGGTTTGTCATTGTTAACTTGCTTGGGATCTCCTTTATAATAAACATCTTGAAATGTTTGGATTTCTATTCACGTCAATGGTTTGTTTTGACTTTGTTTGAGAGGCTTGTTGCATACAACTTTTTTTTGTTTACTTCTTTTAATTTTTTTTCCAACTGTCTCAGGTACACCGATGTCTCGGAGATGTCGAAACATCTCCAAGATCCCACGGGGTACTTTTGGCATCTCGAGCAGTCCTAATGATTGTTACGCATTATGAAAGCGATATCCTAGGATGATCCCATTTTGGGGACACCGTAGGGAGCCTCAAGACTTTTGGGGGAAGGCTCCCCTCCAGTTCTCCAAATTGGGGACATCTGGGGAATGTTTAGTCTGCATCCTTCCCATCCTCGAAATGCAAGGGATGATGAAATAGGGGCCCCAAGAGTGGGAGGAAACATCCCCATGTAACACTTGAAGAATCCAATAAAACATAGATTTTTTCAACCATTAACCCTTAAGCTCTTAGAATCCCTTAAGAAACCTTATGCAAACATTGTAGTTTCTATTTCCTTGGAAATAGAAGGGGATTTAGTGGTGATAGTGGAGGCTTTGAAGAACCATAGCATCATGAATTGGAAAATCCAGGACATCCTATTGGAGGCACGATCTCTCACTTCAAATGTTGGAAGACTAGAATATTTCCATGTCAAAATCTGATCTGGCTTGGGAGCATGGGACAAAATCTGTGAAAAAGGGGAAGGTTATCTGGAACTATTGTTTGACTTTGCTCTATGAAGACATGAATTGCCTCAAATACCACTTAGAGAGGATGACTAACTGAGATACAACATTGTGTGAGCAAGTAGAAGAGACATGTCAAGAGAATAAGTTGGCAAGGAAAAAAACTGCAAAGATGGCTTCTCCCACACCACCTTGACATCCTAAAGTCGAGCCTAGCAACGTTGGCCCTAGAGTGCAGCATGGCAGTTCACCATGGGTAGGAGGGTCCTATTCTTATTTTGGCCCCTATTCCACTCTAGGTTCAGAGTCTTCACTTGAAGGCATGGTTGCACTCGATCAAGTTAGGCACACTAGGGCAAGGAGTGCTGGTGCAAATTTTTGGTACTTTTTAACATTTCCTTCAATGTGGTGAGTTCTCCATATTGGGTGACAATGGTAGAGGCTATCTTTGTTTGTGAAGTAGGACTTAAGATTCCAACTTATGATGATTCTGGAGGCCCTCTTCTGAATGCGTTTGTGGATGATGAGCAGAAAAAATTAAAGAGAAAGAAGGGTTGCACGCTCATCTTCAATTGGTGTTGTGAAGAGTCAAACATTGATCAATTTTTTGGTTCTTCCATGAGAGGGCAATTGTACCTTAAATCATTTGATGAATCTACACAAATTAAAAATGTCGAAACACTTTCTAGTTTGGTGGAGGATGTTGTGTAGGAGGTGGGGGAGGAGAAATTCCCCACCCTTTTGTGTCTTTCTTTAGCCTACTATCTTGATTTCATTCTTGAAGACATTAGGAAAGTAGAGTGGGTGACCAAGGTCTTACAGAAGGAAAAGTATATCACAAAATTCATCTATAGCCATATTTGGGCCCTTCATCTGATGAGGCAGTTTGCTGAAAACAAGGAGCTTGTGCGATTTAGGGTGACATGATTTGTCATTGCTTCATAACATTCCAGAGCTAGTGTGAATCAAAGAAGGCTTTTAAGAAGATGTTTGTGAGTGAGGAGTGTGTGGGACAGCTAGATGCAAAATATCAGTCCATCAATGTGCTTTTGAAGACTTCTTAGAAGCTAGCCTAAGTGATTCTGGCTATCACTCTGCTTTGCTTTGCATTCTGGACTCCTTTGTGAATTGCTTGCATTGTGCTGGAGTCCTTGACAGCTTGGCTGACGTCTTCCAGAGAAGTGTTCCGACTTACATAGGTAGAAGGCTTTCGAGTGCTTCCTGTCTTTTCTTTGCACTTTTCTGGAGCTTTGAAAATTATGGTGACGCTAGCGCCAAGAAAGTCCAACTGTTGAATTCTTTACTTTGCCGAAAGCGTAGAGATTATTTCGGCTTACCTCTTCTGCAAGTCCAACATAAGTTAAAGTTATCAGCTTAACTTGTATACTTGAAATTCCCGCCTCTTGGCTCCAAATGAAAAATTGCTCTAGTGTTCAATCTTGTAAGCCTTCTTTCCTTTCCTGCCACTTCTGGGGTGACCTCTATATGGACTGAGAAGCCTAAACAATCTGTGGAAGTTTCTCAACTTAAAATATTTGAGGTTCTTATTCTTCCATCGATTTTCAGCTCTTCTAGCCAATGCCGATCTTTTTTCCAATCACCTTGGGTCCCGTTCTTTCCTCCACTTCTCTTGGTTTTCCCTTTCCAAGAGCCCCTACTATGTGATTGCGATGGGCTCTATTGTTTGTGGAGTATATATCGGTTTTTGAACCCACTCATCAAGATGAGTGAATCCAAAACTGCTGAATGGGACCGAGTCCTGCTAAAGGTAGAATCCTTTTAGCTGCCACCAGAGTCGCTCTAGGACTCTTGTCAATAGCAGAATCTGGCTTAGCTCTCACCGGAAAGGCCGTAAATTATTATCTTCATAACATAGTGAGTCAGCATAGCCTCATGGCGTGGGGAGTTTCATACTTGCTAGCAACTTCCTTCGTCAGCCTGTTCTTGTCAGCTTTGGCATCTTCTTAGCATCAACAACTTGATAATTCGATGGAGCTTCAGGTCCTTTCATCTTGTTCAGCAATTCAACTCAAAATTCACCTTTCAGGCTGGATTTGCCTAGTGTAGTGAATTTTCATTACAGTAAGGCATATTGGTTATGGACCAAATAGGGGTATATATTAGAATATGTTTGAATAAGGTATTGATGTATTCGAATAAGTTTGCATATGGTATTTGAGATCTGTATCTGATACACAGATACATATATCCAGGCAAGGGTGCTGGATAAGGTAACTCTGATTTATTGTTAGTCATCATATAATCAAAATAACATGCTAAAATGAAATATAGCATCCACATCAATTCATCATAATCTATTTGATAAAAATAAATGTATCATCACATAGTCGCCATATCATTACACAAGATCAAAGCAATAACCGCCCTAATCAAGTTACACATTTGGAACCATATTACAACAAGGTCCTTTAACAAAACATTTTTAAAATTATTAAGTTTTTGGGACATCACATAAAAGAGGGATTTGTTTATTTGCGGGTTATGGTGTACAATCTAGAGCATATAGGTTGGTTCTTGATGTCTTTGCTAATAAAGTTATAAACAATGGAGATGTAATATCAGATGAGCAGACACCCTCTTTTCAGACAGCAAAAATATTCTCTAGATGTTCCTGTTGGTACTGATGAGGTTGTGTAGAAGGAAATATCTGGACAAAGTTCTAAAGTTTTTCCTTCATAGCTGATTTTGTTTCCATTAGAGTGTGTTGAAATTGTCATAGAATCCAATCCACCATTCTAGAACAAAGAACATTGATGTTAGTCACCATTATATCTTATAGCTGGCTGATGATGAAGAAATCTGGCTTTGTTATTGTGCTACACAAAGCATGCTGCAAACATAATGGCTAAAGCACATGGGCTCTGCAATTTCTTCAAATTTTGGGACAAGCATAAGGTCATATTGGGTTAAGTCATTAAAACAGGGTGGGAGAAGAGGAAAGAAAGCCTTATAAAAACATGTCTTATTTATCTTGTGTATTAGGCATCATCAACTAGTGGGACTCATTCCATGGGGAACTTGGAAGTCATCTTGAGCCAGATCCCACCGTCCAAGAAAGCTGTCTCGGAAATTCCTTTTGCGGTCTCATGCCCTCTTGGCCCTAGAAACCTCATGGAACATATGTATGTATACACATATACACAGATACACACATACACGTATATATGTATGAGTGTGTTGGTGCATGGGTGAAGTTAATAAAACATGAAGATAGCATGATTCTCTACCGATACTTTTGATGCCATTTGGTCATAGCCCTAATGAATAACAAATAGTACTTTCTTGCACATGAAGAACATTTCTCTATGGACTGATGTTTTTTTGTTCATGTTTTCTTGTAGTTGTGTTTAGTCTTATTGTTTATGTGTGCACATGCATATCGCATATATTAGTATATCTGTAAATATTTGTGTGTAATCTGCAATGCAAACCATAGTTAGAAATCTCATCGAGATCCCGAGATTTATTGCAAAATTCACAAGAATAGCTATTTTTTAAAAACTCGGCATTGAGAAAAACGTCGAATCGCAAGGAGTTTCTCACTGAAAAATTGTTGATTTCTCAGCAAAATTTCAGCAAAACTTGCGTATATAGATCAGAACGTGATTTTTTTGGTGAATAATCTTTGAATTTTTTTATTAACTTATTATTTTTAGGAAAGCTACAACTACATAGACAATGGATTGAGGTTGAATCAATGACAAGGTTACTATTCTTAAATTTAGTCGAAGTCTTCTATAATTTTTGTTGTGGTCAAGGCAGTACTTAGCAATATGTAGTAAATACGAGAATTTCTCCTAGCAAATGAAAAATGATATTCAATTTTAATTTGTTTGAATTAAAGAAACTCGAAAACTAACCATATATATATATATTACGAAGTACACTTACCTAATTAGTGAAACAACATTGGATAAATGATAAAGGTTATTAAATTATTTGAACTTGAAGTTCTTTGGATTTAGTATGTAAGTATTATATTATTGGGTCACAAGGTTGGAGTGTCTTATCATGGGCAACCCAACCTCTCTACTATCATTCATTCATGAGCTATGGTATGGTGTTTATGGGCTCACCACCTAGATTAAGTTCTATTTTACTATTTTGTTGGTTTTTTATGAGCATTCATGAATTGTAAGTGAACTCTTTTATATGAAAATCTAATAGACAATCAGCTTTTTGGCTCTCTAATTTCTTTTTCAAATATACTTTTTTAAACTAAATTATTTTGTTCGATGTTTTTTTTGCCAAGTTTTTGCTGTGATTTCCTAAATTGCCGAGGAACTCTCCAAAATTGGATTGTCGAGTTGTGAGTTTTCCAACTATGATGCAAACAGCCGATGAGTCTTGTCTGCTTATTACATTGGGGTTCACTAGCCACGCTGAAGGAGAGCAAACATTTGAGATTAGAAATGTTATTGAGCTTCTCTTAGTTATAATGTGAAGTTGAAATCTGTTTAATGGGTAATTGAAATATCATCCAAGAGATAAACTGAATTTTAATATATAAAGTTTTTGGACATTGAGCTTGCACATGTTGCATCTATGTAAATATTTTGTGATCATGTTACAAATGAAATTTCTTTGTCTTCATAAATAACCTTTATTGCATTAGTAGGCCACATCGAACGGAGATTTATTGAAGTTCCAAATGGTGCTACATGGGTGGAGGCTACCATGCGAGCTTCTGGTTTTGACACCCCTCGAATGTTTTTTATTAACAGTCTACAGGTATGTTTTGACACCCAAGTTTTTCCCGCTAGGATGAAATGGCCTATTTCTAGAGTGATGCACATTTTAAAGATCATAATAATTGACATCTGCAGATTTGTCCTAAAAGTCGGCCTATTCAGTGGGAGAGCGTTGTAACATTCTCTTCACCATCATTGAAAAGTTTTAGCTTTCGAATAGAAGGTGGTAGAACAATGGAAATAAGTATAGCTCAGTTCTGGTCCAGTGGGAATGGTAGTCATGCAACAACAATTGTAGATTTGGAGGTATATTTCTTTTAATGGCATTGGATTCTGCATCATGCCGTGTTTGAATGTTGACTGATTTCCTTTATGCATCCAATAGGTTTTATTTTGTATGTATTTTATTAAAGAAGGAGAAAAAAGAAGGAAAGTGTCTTATTGCATCAATTTTGCTCTGGTAGCAATTTGAAGGGATGCTTGGTCTTGTTAGGGTATCTTGCACCATGCTGTTTTGCATTCCACTCCCTGCTGTTTTGAGGCATGGTTGTAAAGTCAAATGCAAAAATTCCTGATAGCCTTGGAGAAAAACATAGTACATACATCCTTGCAGATGATTATAGAGTATTGCGACTCTTTTCTTTGTCAGTTTGCAGCTGATACATTGTAGTGAACAATGCTACATCAATTTGCTGTTGATTCTTCTTTGTAATGCAATTTTATGTTTACGATTTTGATGTCATGGATATCAAGATCTGTAAACTTTTGTACTCTTGAATGAATTTTGGAACTTTCATATACAACAGAACCTCCTTTCTTATGGAATATATAAAAATTACATATATTTTGTGATGTATGTTTATTTTATGCTCTCTCTCTCTCTCTCTCTCTCTCTCTCTCTCTTTGTTTGCCAAGACTTATCAATATTTGACAACTTTCATTCCTTGCATGTCCACAAATGGCATCTACTACCTGCTCTATCAAAATGCCCTATAACTTGTTTTCAATGAGGAGACCCTAGGTCAAAATTAGAAGGCACTATCCTTCCTTGCATCATCTTCCCTTTATGGACTTCCAACTGAAGCAGAAGACTTCCTGCTATTTTCTCTTCATCACTCTCCCAAAGCCTTTTATCCTATGTGCATCAATGACGATTCTTGGGTCTTCCATGTTAATTTCTTATATGATATCCTAGGGCATCCTAGCAGCCCACCATTCATATCTCTTCCCTCAACATCATGCCACCTCTTCTCTTCATGGGACATCAAAAGAGCTATACATAAATTAAGCACTAGCAAGGCTGTTGATTTTGAGGGTTTTCAGGCTGAGGTCTTGAAATATGATGCTGAAGCTCTTGGCTATCCCATTGCAGAATTATTCAAGGAGGTTTGTTTTGGGTTCCTTGTCTCCTAGTCACAACATATTATCTAACCCATTCGCAAATCTGAGAGACTATTCGGATCCGAATAACTACAGAACTATCATGATTGGGCACACATTTGCTAACCTTTATGCAACAATTTTGAAAATGAAACTCTTAGAATTGTTGGATCATGGCAAGCTTAGACCAAGAGACTAGGCTGATTTTAGGAGTGATCATCATACTATTGATCATGTTTTCACTCACAGGGCTATTATTTAGGAGGCTCACCAATGATATTCTGAAGTTTTCTCTTGTTTTGTGGAATTTAGAAAGGCCTTTGACACCATTCCTAGGCATCTTTTAATTCAAAGATTGAATGACATCGACATCTTGAGCTCTTTATCACTGCCACAAGAGACTAGATGAGGTAGTTATTGTCCATATTCAGACGGATTTTGGTTTCTCAAAGGATGTCCAAAGCACCATTGGCATCAAACAAGACTATCCTCTTCTCCCTTCACTCTTTGGGATCTACATTGATGAACTTTAAGAATTTATTCGTCAAACCGCACATGTTGATGATGGTTGCCTTCTACATCATGTCATGATAGCTATATTGCTTTTTGCAGATGATGGTGTGCTTCTTGTTCAGACTCCTGAGAGCCTAGAATGATAGTTGGATGCTCTTGCTCGTTTTTGTGACTTAGAACAACTGGCAGTTAATCTTTGCAAGACCAAGGTGATGATCTATAACACGCCAAAGAGCACCCTATCTAAGTTTCAGTTATTCTATAAGGGGGAGTCGATTGAGATCACGTCTGCTTATGCCTACTTGTGGGTTTAGTTTACAGGTCCTTCTCTTAATCTTTGACCAGCTTTACAGTCACATCTTTGCAAGGGATACACATCTCTCTTAGTCTTGGAATGCTAGTGTTTGCAGCAGCACTTCCAAGACATACCTACAAAGATGCACCTTGTTGATTGCATCATCGAACTCACAATCCTTTATGAATATGAGATTTGGGATCCATGTCTAGGGTGTGCTTCTACTTTACATCCCGCTAAAAATTAATCTTCTATCTTGGATCCACTGTAGCTCCTTTCTATCTCTGTTCTACCTCGACTTCTAGCTCTCTCTTAATCATTACTTTTAGCATGTTAGGGTTTATCATTTTGGGTAACTCTCGAGGTTTTACTTTTATACCATACAGTTCCACTTTAGAGTAGTTTACACTATATTCTTTACTCTAGTTTAGCTTATTTTTGTAGTACTTTTTGGTTACTACAGTGCACTATAATGTGTATCAGCTTTTTTCAACGAGTCCCATTGGCCTAATTTGGCCATCTGTGGACATTAATAGAATTATCTTTATTTATCTTCAGCTCTTCTAGGCAGCCCAGTAAACAAAAGTGAGAGCTATTTTCTCAATCTCAAGGAGCACAATAACCAATAGATCTTCCTCAAATATGATCCGAAGCCTGCAAAAACTGCTGCCACACAATAACACAGCAGCACCAAATGATTCAATCTCTTAAGAGCAGTTAGACTCATCAGAAAAATTGTAAAATGGGGTTTTTGTAAGGTTTTAGGGGTATTTTGATGTTAAATTAGTAATGGTTGAGAAGAGGCGTAGATAGTAGGTTAGGTAAATTAATTATTTTGGCAGGGATTTAAATTGACCCAGCCATCTGGAAACATGCTTGAAATGTTTGATATGTGAGGCATATCTGATTACAGTTGTTCTGTGTAAAGTCCATGCTGGGAGACTCCTTGGCATACCAGTGTTTTGTTGAAGCCTATTTGGTTTGTTTTCATATCCATTTCCTTTCTGAAATGCTGGAAATGGGTTTCAAGGCCCTTCCTCCAAGCATATGCATCTTTGACAAAATTATAACTGTAAATGTGATATATCCTATCTGTTATTTGTCAAGTGATCTTTGCAAGAATATTGAATTTTTGCCCATTGTAGAAACTCCATAAAATGCCATGTATATAGCGAATGATCAAAATATTGTGCAAGATCTCTACTCACCACGCACAATTTAAATTACATAAGGAGCTTCATTACATGTGGAGCAGAAGTAGCACTACATGAGAATGTAGGATGCAATGTGGAAAGGATAAAATAGAGGAGTCTTAAGAGCATATGACTTAACCAGGCTCTACGCTTATCCTATATCAAGTGTTATATGCAAACACCTTGCGTTATTCTGAAACATAATTTTTCACAACTTAAATGGTGTCTTACTGCTCCCACACTAGGCTACTGCAGACAAACAAACCTGGAGTACCAGTAAAAACATTTGCAGAATAGAAATACAACAGCATTTACACAAAGAACTGAGTGACAACAACATGCACAATCGAATAAAAACTGATTTACATTGGGGAAGCCCTGTTGGGGAAGGAATCCCACAGGAAGAAGGCATAAGAAAGTCGCGTTCACCAGGAATATGAGAATACAATGAGTGAAACGAACCACATTAGGAAAATGAAAATGCGGATACCCCTTTTGGTCTGCTGCAGCTTCTATAAGTCACTTCTCTCTCCAAAAGATCTGCCCTGCTCTGAAATGCCAGGGTAACCCCTCCTGTCTTTTCCAGAATTTCCCTATTGCATGAATACAATGGTACGAGTTTGAAGCAGGTCCTACTGCATGGAATACCTTATTTATATGAACTGCAAATGGGTTTTGATCTTCCAATTGGAGATAGAATGCCAATGGTTGGGCTGGATGAACATATACTCCATTATTTTCTCAACTTCTTTTTCTTTTCCTTTCAAACATTTGTCTTATTTGTAGACGAAATATTTTATCTTATTTATAGAGAAATAATACTTCATCCCATTTGCAGACAAGAAATATTTTTGTCTTATTTGCAGACAAGAAATTTGATCACCTCCCTATGTGGAGGCTTTGGCCTCTCACTTGTTCTTTGCTATATCACCTGGCCTTGCCTGCATGCTGCCCCTTCAATCAACAAAATTTCTTGTTGCTATGGCACATGGAGCAGACATGTATGAAGTAGGTTGTGTGCTTCCAGATGTTTGTAGATTTTGGGGAGGTGGTCATCCATAGATTCCATACCAAGTATCATCAACTGTTCCTTCTCATCATCAAGTATAGATGTGTCAAGCAATTTCTGATTCTCAATATTGACTATGGAGGACATCTGCATGTAATGATTAAGATTTAGCTGAAATGGAATATGATCCGTTTGATTTGCTATACGGGTATGTCCATATCTGATCAGTTTGAGATTTTTTGCACCTCCTTGCATCCTTTCCTTGCTTAGGTACCGACATGATAGGTCCATCATTGTGGGACTTGTATATTGCTTGGTTGTCTTTCAAGTGTACCTGGACCTTTTGGTGTACTAATCTGATTCTTTCTACGAATTTGTTTTCTTTGGTGGTATTCTCTTCTCCACTAGTTAACTGAAATGATGAGGCAGAATACTGATAACATGCCTGAAAATGTGACATGGTTTCTGAGGTCTATTTGGCCAAATTGTAGGCATGCTGTATGTATGGGAGACTTCCATCCAAGTCCTTCGATTTTTCTTGTTGTATACTCTTATTAAATGAACCAAACTATGGTTCACCACTTCACTTTGTTCATTTTTTTGTGGATGGAATGTGGTGGACCCCTTAATCTTTGTGTCCATTTTCTTGCACAATGCAGTTCAGTAGGCTCCAAAAAATCCCTCTTCCTATTGTCAGTGTAATTCTATTGTTTGAAAGTTTTAATATTTCCCATACCATTTGCTGTCTACAACTTTGCCCATGTCCTTTTACTTCCCCTTAATTTTTATTGCTTCACATAGTTTGATCAATGATATTCTTCTTAATTCTTTTGCCTTCCCTGCGTACACTTTTATGGTTTGCATAGTTCATTTACTTTGTGGTCAGAGATGTCCTTGTAGGATTTGCTCATGAGTGGGCTTCTAAGTCAACATTCACTCAGAAAAGATAAAGTCTGATGATGTAGAATATCCAAGCAATTTTGGCAATGTTAACATTTCACTGTTAAATATTACAAATATGCCCATCTGCATTATATGGCTAATATTTGCAACTATAGTTGTCTGCCATGGGTGCTGTCTTAACAAACCTTATCATTCAACCATTGTTGATAAGCTATGATGCTCATCTTGCTGGCACAATAATGGTCTCGACAGTCTGCTCTGCTCATGTAGGAACTGTTTTCCATATATTGTTGGGCTGTCAAAATGCTTGGGTTGAATGAACCTGGTTTGCAAAGTGTTATAATGAAGGTATTCAATGCTGTTGGGAAGGTTTTGCTTGCTCATTCAACAACATTGCTGGGAGCTTTTCCAAAGCGCTGTTTCCTTAAATGGGTGCTAATGCTATCTCCTCCATATTGAATGCCTTTATCTCAGACATAAGTGGAATGCTGGGAACTATGTTTGGATTGCCAACAACATTTTGCCACAAAAGTAAAAATACACAGGTAGTAAAAGTAAGATGCTGAACCGTCAGAGAAGTTGATTCCTTAAGTTCTTTAGGGTAGTGAAGCAACATTTTCAGATTTTCCATCCCATTGCTTCAGTTGCTGCTGTTTCCTTCTTTAATACCCTGAACCAGCTTAGTGTTCACATTGTTCAATGTTTGCTGTTTTGGGTAAATTTGGTGAAGTTATGAATTAATACAGCAAAGGACGCTGGAAGCATTTTAGATGCTTCATTCTAAGGACTGAGATTGTTGTCATCATCAGTCTATATCTTCTGTTTTTCCCCCTTCTGTTTGGCTTTTTCAAAATGTCACAGAAGTCAGGGGAAGGGCATTGAAGATGGCCTCTAGTGGTAAGTGGAATCTCCTTTACACAGAACACTGACTAGTTCCTCAGGTGGAACCCTGAATGGTTAAGTCCCACTTGGGCCGTCATGTTCCCATGATCTATTCATAAAGTGAAAGCTAAATCCTCTAGTCTTAGGGGAATTCTCGCCCTGGTACTCATCTACACATCCTCAGCATTCCAGATGATAGGCACTGGCAGATACCTACCAAGGTTAGGGGAACTTGCTTGTCATACCTCTCAATTACTCGAGTGTTGACATCTTCTGGGGCTTTCAAAATGTTCTGAGATATGGAGGAGGTCTAGATGGTGCTGACATTTTAGATGCTTCCTTCTAAGTTGTGAGATTGTTCTCCTCATAAGTCTTAGTTTTTGTTTTTTATCTCCTCATAATCAGGAGAAGGGCATTGAAGATGTTCTGAGAAGGAATTGATTGTGCAATCTCATTTACAGATCACTGATCTGAGAAGGAGGTCATGTCCCCATGGTCTACTCACCAAATGAAAGCCAAATCCTCAAATTTTAGGGTAATTCTCTCTTCTGGTACTCTTCTACAGATCCTCAGTACTCTGGGTGATAGGCACTAACAGGAATCTCCTAAGGCTAGGGGAAAGTTGCTTGTCATTTCTCTTAATGACTGAAGTACCAACATCTTTGGGGCTTCCGAAATGTTCTGAGATATGGAGGTCTAGATGGTATCCAATAACAGATGCCAATGTAGCTGCAATGAATTGGTGTATACTGGTAAGCACCTGCAATACTATTGAAGTTCACAAAAGTGGAAACATAGGGAAAATCCTTGAAGGATTGCAGCATGTACTTGCAGGTCCTGACATCAGCAAGGTATGTGGAAGATAGGCTGGTCAGATTGGTCGTGCAGTTTTAGGGAGCGGAGATTTTGTTCCCACCGAGGTTGAGAATGATAAGTACATTTCTGGTATTCCTGCTGACAGTGCCTAGTTTGCAAGCCCATTTCCTTCTGACTTCATGATGGTGCGGATGATCTTTTTCAATAAAGCAGCTTGTGTTAATCTTTGGCGGCCTTGTCTAAAGTTCAATGTAGGGTGAGTTTTTGTATGTAGTCCTCTGTGTTTCCTTGTATGTATGGCCCTTCTGAGTTGAATAAATATGACTTACAAAAGAAAAACCTGCACCTTTTGGTTATAGTCGAGAAGGTGCTGTTAAATTTCTAGCATTTCATTTTTAGGGGCACATTTTTGGGTCATTACCTGTTATTGTCTTACATATTGGAATAGTATGATTGATGTCAAAAACAGTATCTTTGGCCAAGGGCTAGCGATTTCAACCTGGTATTTGCATGCAGTCTAGTCATTTGTTCGGTATCATATGAACACAGGCTGCATAAACACAGGGTACGTGATCAGCAAGCTTTGAATCAATGTCCTTGGCCTTAGAACCATTTTTGCTTTTTTCTTGCTGTAATTAATATGGGGATTCTTGATATTTAATATAGTAATGAGAGAAGAATAACAAAGAATTGAGAAGACAGATGATAAATTCAATTTCCTGAAATTTGAGCTCATTATTACATTATATAGATGAGGTTTTCACCCTGTGGCTAAAATCTTGGAAGAAACACCTAATATGAAGTGAAATAAAGTGAGTAATTCAGATATAGATGAGGTTTTCACCCTGTGGCTAAAATCTTGGAGGAAACACCTAATATGAAGTGAAATAAAGTGAGTAATTCAGACTGTCCATTTAATGGATGGATTAGTATACAAAAAACTCCAGATGTCAGACTGACCTCTGACAGGCTCTTTAGGAGATTTTTAATTACAGCGTTAGCATTCTTCCTCTGTATTTTACATCTCTATCATTTAGTAATTCTTCAACTTACAGATTTGTATTCTTTGGAGTACTGTTTCTGGCTTCGTCCAGGCTACTGTAACCAAGTGTACTACTTTAGTCCCATTGACCTATTTTAGTCTTCTGTGGGTATTAAAAAAATATATATGCTTCTTTCTTTCTGTCATTCTTTAGTGTGTTATTGCTTCCCATTGCGCAGTATTTAAAATCCAATGTCTGCAGTAGGGGGAAGATCTATGTTTTTTTTTTTCTTGTGGGTTACAACTATCTAAAGGCTGTACATCTTAATTTATTTCTCCCTTGTTCATTGTTCAGAGCACATAGCTAAAAGTTTCTGTACATGTGTACGGTAAACAAGTTCACATTGGGTCGGATACATGTTTATTAGGTTTCTAATTCTTCTTAGTGCTCAGCGGCATAGCCCATCTAGCCCATCTTGTCATTCGCTTATCTATTTCATAGTCAAATGCATGGTTGGATATTGATGTTATTCAATTTCTCATGTGTTGGCTGATCTCATGCTCTCCTCGCTATGGTGTAACTGCCATATTTGCTTTCATATCTCTCACTCTAAACTTCATAAATTTATTTTCTGCACTTTATTTTTACCCAGTTTTCCTTTCCGAACTTTATTTTCATGCATTTAAGTTTAGATTAGAGACATATACGAGGACAGCAGGGAGCCAGCCTGCATCTGGAGGTCAGGGGAAGCCTTTGGCAAACCCATCCAACCTTTTTGGAATTCGGATTTTAGGGTGCAACACTTAAATAAGAAGTCAGGACAATTCCCTGGATCAACATAGTTTCTGGGCTTTGCCATATAACTGATGCTACTATCATAGCTAATGTGACACTCTTAATTATCATTGCTTTTAAAGGTTGAGTTCCATGGGATCAGTGCAAATAAGAAAGAGATTCTTCTTTCTGGGTGTGAAGCGCCTACGAATATTGAGGTGAAGGCCTTATTGTCTGCTGAAAAACTTGCTCCAGTGGCAGCTTTAGAAAAGGTAAATATAGTCTTCTGCATCATTCTTAGTATTCTATGTGCCGATGTAGGCTGTTGACATTCTAAGACACTTTCAACAGATTAAGGTTGCCAGTGATCAAAATTCTTCTTTGCAGGTTAGAATTCCATATAGGCCTGTTGAATCAGTTCTTTGCCCTCTCCCTACAACATTGGACAAATTACCATCTGGAGAACAAATCTATGGGTTGACATTGATGTGAGTAATCCTCTCCTGCCCCATGCACACACACATAAACTTTTTGTCACACATGTTTTAATCGTATGACAGAAATTAGTTTGTAGGCTTTGTAGAGTGTCAGCATATTGACTTCTAAAGTACACTTAATTCTGAATAGGTACAAGTTTACTCTGGCTGAGGCGTGCAATGTATCACCACATGTGCCACTACTTAATAACCGTATTTATGATACACAGTTTGAATCACAGTTTTACATGATAGCAGATGTAAATAAGGTATTTCCTTCTCACATAAGTTTTATTGGATATTTATTTGTTTAAGAGTGTGGTATCACATCATTACCCATATCCTGTTCTAGTGGCATAATAGCTTGAATATATGATAAGGACTATGGTAGGAATTTCTGCATAAGCACATATTTGAGATTTTTTTAATGTTCTGTTTTTTCGTTGCTTATTGTTTGTTTTAGTAGCATAATGGGCCATTTTCTTTCTACAATATTTTTTTTTCCGTTTTTTTTCGGTAAAAGTCTTTCTATTGTATATGTGCTTTAGCGTGCTTATGGTCTTTCTATTGTATATGTGCTTTAGCGTGCCTATGGTCTTTCTATTGTATATGTGCTTTAATGTGCTTATGGAAAATGATTATTGCTACAATGGATAGCTGGACACATATGAGTACTGCAAGTTTGGTGCATGGATGGTTGAGATGATTGATTGACAGTTTTGCAGATGAAATCAATAGCTAGAATATTATTTAAATATTCATCTGCGCAATTGATAAGGGAAATAAGATAAATTTTATATTGTTCTTTCATGTTTCAATCCTGTCTGTGATGATTGGTGGAGTTACTTAAAACTCCTCCGTTTTTACCACATAGTTTGGGCCTTGCATCCATTCATATTCTGTTGCAAATCCACGTTTGAAGTGTCATTTTTGACAATTTAATCTCACCTTCCAATGTCTACACAAGATGGATATCTGGTGGCATTGGTTCCAACTTCCATGTACTTCATCCATATCTTTATTGGTGGAGAAAGGACAAGATGACACGTGGAGATACTTCTGCTGTGTTGATTAGAACCTTGAACTTGAAGAGAAACAGTAACACATTTATGACTATAGAATGCTTATTGCATTGGAGGGTGAAGGCTTTTATGTAATGAGTGTGCAACTTAAGAGGGTTTTTCACAGACTGATGTGAACCACTTTCTGTAACTATTTTTTTTTTAACTGGTTATATGGGATTGGAACAGGTCCCAACTATCATGACCATATAGTGGTATAATTACAACAGCTTGACAATTATGCATATATCGCTTGACAAGATTCGAACCTGGATCTCCTTAAAATTTGAGGAATTTAATTGGTTGAGCTCATGCCATTTGATCACCTTCTGTAACTATTTGCATGAATGCTGGCTATAATATTAATGCCAAAAATAAGTTATTAGGGTGACAACTGTATATCACCCTATAACCACTAGCGTGCCTAACCTAGAACATGAAGAAAGACCATTAGAATAATATAAATATGAAAATTAAATGCATTAACATTTTTTCATAATTTTATCCCTAATTAAGAGGAAAATGTTCCCATTCTTCGGTTGAAATTACATATCTGAGGGAACTTTTACTACTGCGGAATGTTTATTATATTGGATGTTGAAGGCTTTTATGGATTATTTATGAAGTGTTCCCAAATTTTGTTTCAAATAATGAAATTGTTGATCAGATGTGTACGAACCTTTTGGCATATGTACAAACTCTCTCTTCATTCCAGCAGTAGTTGTGTTTCTTTGGTGTCCTTACTGTCTGTATTATTAGAGACTAAATTCCTTGTAGTGATATTCACTCAACCTTCATTTTTCCTTTGCACTCAAAGTGTTTAAATTTTGTGAAGGACTGCTGCCCAAAAAATTGCTGAATCATGGTTGAATATCTTTAACTTCAAAATTTTTTATCTGCCTGCCCTCAGTACCTAGAATTTTTTGGAAATTTTGAAGACCTTAGATCTGTTCACAGGGTCAACTGCTGCAGGAAAAAAAGTGCTGGAGTGTTCAGAAATGACTAGCCTGAATTAATTGGATGGTTAAATTCCCTATGGGAGCCTGTTGGGGAATGCATCACATGTCTTATGGTCACACCGTTCTTTTCAGAATGAGTTGGAAAATTTTGAAGCATTTCATTCATTTGGAAGTTCTGATTCATTCATTGAAACGGATGACATAATGTCAAGTGAAGGAAGGGTCCTAGCAAGTGATATCATGTTGACGTTAAGCAGCTATAAAATGAGCAAGGTGGAGATTGTTTAAGCTCTATCAAGCACAGCTTCTAAAAGGTCCATCATGCTGTAAAACATGCTATTCGATGTCAACAAAGGGTTAACCCCTTAATAAAAGTAAGTAAAGGTCTAAAGCGTTATAAAGTTTTGTGCAAACGCACTTATAAACATTATGTAAGTGACATCACTTGATTCAGTAGTGGCCAATCAGCAAATGAAGATTACAAACATAGCGAGCCTAAGCTTGTTCATGGCCGAAGGCCTGATTCACTCCAAAATGGCCTCTTTCTGTTGATATTGATGCCTTGGCCAAGTCTATGCTCCGCATTCAAAGGAAATTTTGAGGGACCAAAAGCCTCCCACTGGGGAGGTGTGATCCTGATTGAAGACCGGGCCAAGCATTAAAAACATACTAAAATGTCATTTTCAGATTTGAAGAGAACTGAGCAAATGAAGTGTCACTAGACAAGAAATTGAAGAGGAAGAGTCACGACTTTTGGCCTTCCATGCCCCACTTTCTTCCCCATTTCTTGAAAAACATAAATTGGGTGTATTACTGCATTTCCCATCCATTGGCAAGGCCAGGAGTTTCTAGAAATTTTGAGTTGTGTGAGCTATTTGTCCTCTCATTTTCTAGAAGAGACTTTGTTCCAGTTCACAGATGTTGTACTCTTATTACTTTTCAATGATATAAGCTGTTGCAAATCTTTTCTGTGGGTTTTCTTCCCCTAGAGTGTTTTCCTCACTTAAATCCTTGCGTCCCAGTTGGTTTTGATGGTTTAGTATTTATTGCCAATGGTTGTTTACTTCACTATGCTGCAGCTGTACACTGTACAGTTGATTTTTCCTTTGCCTTGATGCATTCAGCAAGATACATTATATTGTTTCAGTTTTGTTGTTAAAAGATCTGTGTGTGAGAGCCAGTTTGAGTGCTGCCACAGATGACCCTCCAACTGCATTTCTTTGCTTATTTATGTATCAACTTTTAGATATTTTCATGAATAACATTGGGGGAAAGTCAAACACCAACATGTGAGACAATGTTATAAAGATAGTGTGTGTAGGAAGAATGATGACTTTTAAAGACACCAGAGACGTCCATGACTTCTGTCTTCAAGTTGTAAAAAAAACAATCTGCATCCAACATAAAATGAAGACAAAGATTATATGGAGTGTACAAGATAAGGAGGTCTACAATACTAATGCAACAAAGAGAAATGACAAAAAAATGCATCAAGTAAAGCCTCATTAGGAAGAACATCTTTTGATGATAACTAAGATGGAGGAACCCTTCAACGATGAGGAGAGTACTATGTTTGATGACAACATTGAATATTTGTAAAGGTTGCTTGTGAAAGATGAAGCAAGAGGAGTTCAATAGAGTGCCAATTTGTGTTAGAGACTAGCATTCAACTTGGATGAGTAGCAGACACATCCAATGCAAATGAAAGTGATTACAAGCAACATGTGATGGTTTCCCATGGGTTTGTAGGATTCAGTGATGGCGAGTTTGACAATTTTGGGGAGGGGACCTTGGCGTGAGGGTAATTAACACATTTGTACCTGAGGCAAATGGTTTTGCTTTCATAAAATCACCTAAAGGAAGCAAAAAACATTTGAATCACCGTTCCCCATTCAAAGATGAGGAGAACGACGTATATCACAAGGTTCTATAACATTTGTTCATGATGCTTGTGAGTGACATGGAGAAAGAAGAGTTAAAAGGAATATTGACTCTTGTTGGAGTTTCGCCTTAGGTTTAGAGTGAGGAATAGGTACATTTAATACTGATAGAAAAGATTTACAAACATGATGCAAGAATTGTTCAAGGCTTGATAGAAGTGGGTAATGGTGTGTTCAACGATGGTGTGAAATGGATTTTAGCATGAAAATGATCAATGCTATTCCATAAAAGGAAGATTTTGCTTTCCAAGTATTGTGACAAAAGAAGACAATACAAATGAATTGTGACCACACCAATATATGTAGAAAATTAAAACATCAACGTTGTCAAGTTGATCACCAATATATTAGAAAAAATTACCTTAATGTAATCAAGAATAGTAGCAGAGCTACTTTGTAGTTTATTATGTCTTTATATTATATTACCATGTGACAGACACTTATGATTGTTCTCAAGCTGCTCCCAAAAAGCATTGGAAAAGTGAACCTCACGTAGATCATAATCATGAAAGCCCTTGTTATAAAGAAGTAGCGTATCAACACCTATATTATCTTGAAAGACAGTTTGAGTGTGCAAAAACATACTTATATTCCACGCTAGCAAAGGTATATATGTTTTCGGTGTCAAAGTAGTTTGTGAGGATACTCGCATTCAAACTTATACGTCTCTCTTGATTTATTTCAGGTGTATTAGTTCCTAATCAATCAGGTGAATTTCTCAATATTTTGACATTCATAGTATCATGTATCTTCAGGCGCTTCAAAGATGAACGAACCTCTAATGAACTCATTTTTAATGAAACATGTAAGGAAGTAGATCGATGAAGATGTTCATCTCTAGTTTATGATATCTAGTGATGCCTCAATGGCAAATTATATAAAAAAAGGAGGGAAATGTAGTGAATCTAGTCCTTACCTTATTGTATCTTATTATATGTGTCCGTGTCTGCATGTGTGTGCATGTGTATGAGTGCACATAAGACGTTGTGAGGATGGACAGGACATGTACGACTGTTTATACCGAACATGGTTAGACTAATGAAACACATTTGTGAGATTATTCCTATAACTGCAAAGGGGTGGCAGTTCATTGGTATTAGAAAAATGATTAGGGTCTTTTCCAAATTTGCAAAATGTTCAAACAGGCATTTGAAAAAGATATACATGTAGGATTTGAGTCATGCGCGTGCGTGCATGCATATGTGTGTGTGAGTGAGCGAGTGAAATGAAAGACCTATAGGGTCAAATTTCTCACAGAGCAAAAGAGTTTAATGTTAGAATTTTAGCTTCAACATGTGTGTGTGTGTAAGCGAGTGAAAAGAAAGACCTATAGGATCAAATTTCTCACATAATAATAGAGTTAAAGTTGGACTTTTGCCTTCAACGTTGGATAATGAAAAGTAAAAATACTGAACATCTGCAACATCAAAACCCACATTTGTTCAGGCAGCATTAGGGTTCAAGAATATTGATTATATGGGCACCAATCATGGTTAACAAACATTAAAATGATTCCTTTTTAAGTGGTATTAATATAAAAATTCCAAATATTATCTAAAATTGTAAAAACAAACAGTTCAGTTTGTTCAAAATTTAAATTTATAATGAACTTGGGTCGGGTTTGTTCAAATCTGTTAATCATGCTGCATGCATAGTAGTTTTTAATGAAATAACAGAGAGGCATGAGTGGAACAATGCACAATATTTTCAATCTTTAGGAAGACATGGTTAAAAATAACAACAACGATCACATTGATAGAATTGGCTAGTGCAAGCACTTAATGGTGATCATACATCTATGCATGCTGCACTAGTAGCCACTGTAGATGGAAAGTTTAAGCCTATGTAGTAATGCTGAATTGCAAATTAGCTACCTACACTTTAGGCTACCTCAATGACTAAGCTGACTATAAATTTACAAATAATGTAAGTAAAAGAACATAAGATGGAAACTCTACCTTCACCAATGGTCAATCCTGGATTTTGTGTTGATGCCTTGTCATTTTGAGTCCAAAAGTTCGAAAATAACATGTGTATCTGAAAACACATGTGGACTGGAAATAAAATGTTAATGTAGACTAATATGGGGCTAGCCTAATACCACAACTGTACTTGATGTGTTTGTCTAACCCTGATAATAATCGATTAAGATTGAAAGGTCAATGGCACTGTTTATACCTTCAAGGATTTATTCATACCTCCAAGAGACTGTTGAAGCAGGCTGAATACTGGCTGGAAAAGTGATTGAAATTGTCAAAACTTCAAAAGCTTAAAAACACTCAAATTTGGAGCTGAAACTAAAATCTAGTAGCAGTGCTCATCACATGTAGTAGTGTGATGCAAGCGTCGGTCAAGCAATAGTGCACGTGCTCAAAATAAACAGGCTCAAAAACTCCCTTTTAGTCAGTAGGATGTAAAAGAAAAAAAACAGCATACAGAATTAGAGGAAATGAATGCAAAGGATTGGTGTAGGACTGAGGGTTTGATAGAACAACAGATCAAGCAAAAGATTTGAGCATAGGGATCACGAGGGTTCAAACCACTTAGTTATGAACTGTAACATGAAGGAGATGAAAGGGAAAGCTACAGAAATCCTTTTTTTTTTACATGAAGAAAGTATGCAGAATTATGACAAAGATTGTATAGAAAATAATGTCTTAAGAGTAAAAGGCAACCCAAAACCCTAGTTTCAAAAGAAGAGAGTACGTAGAAACAGGGAAAAGATTTTACAAAAAATTGTTAGAATAAAGTCTGTTAATAGATATGATAAGGATTTTATTATTGTATTGTTTGTTACAACAGATTTTTAGGGATAACTTGTTAGGATTTTTAGGATTTGGTTTTATCAGCATGAACCAATTACTAGATTGTAAATCATTATAAGTTGGAGCAAATATAGCCACCAGTGTTACATTCATTTAAAATAATGTCTTGACAGTAAAAGGGAACCCAAAACCCTGGTTCCAGAAAAAGAGAGTATGCAGAAACAGGACATAGGTTTTACAAAAAAAAATGTCTTCAGAGTAAAATAGGACACAAAATCTTAGTTCCAGAAGAAGAGGGTTTACAAAAACAAGACAAATTTCACAGAAAATAATGTCTTAAGAGTAAAAGTAAAATCAAAAACCTGGTTCCTGAAGAATAGAGTATTCAAAACCAGGACAAAGATTTTAAATAAATAAGTTCTTCAGAGTAAAAGGGAACCCAAAACCCTGGGTCTAGAAGAAGAGAGTATGCAGAAGCAGGACAAAGATTTAAAAAAAAATAGTGTCTTAAGAGTAAAAAGGGAACTTAAAATGTCTTGAGTAAAAGGAAACCCAAAACCATGGTTCCAGAAGGAGAGTATGCAGAAATGGGACAAAGATTGTACAGAAAATAATGTCTTAACAGTAAAAGGGAACCCAAAACGTTGGTTCTGAAAGAAGAGAGTATGCACAAATGAGACACAGATTAAACAGAAAATAATGTTGTAAAAGGGAATCCAAAAGCTTGGTTCCAGAAGATAAAGGTTTGCAGAATCAGGACAGAGATTTTACAGAAAATAATATGTTAGGAGTGAAAGGAAACCCAAAACCCTGGTCCTGGAAGAAGAAAGTATGCAGAAACAGGACAAAGATGTTATAGAAAATAATGTCTTAGAGTAAAGGGGAACCCAAAACTCTAGTGCTAGAACAGAAAATATGCAAAACAAAATCTCTCAAGAAGTCCCTCAAACAATATCCTTAACCTGCAATAAAATGTTAGCTTTGCAAAGAAAATACGTATACCGTACAACACAAAGTATTCTGCAGAAAATAAGCCCTAGCCTACAGAAAAGTCAAATATTTTGCAGAATTAATAAAACTGTTTCTACAACACTACGTAGTCAACAAAAGCTTAAAAATATAGAAAACAAATGGTAAATAAAATGCACGGTTGTCCTCCACTGCTGCAGAAGGTCTCTATATTCCCTACCATTATGGGGGGTGAGGATGGCTGTATAGGACCATGGAGCAGGTCTAGATAGAGTGCAGGTCCTCCAGTCAAATGTAGCAGAACTTGGACAAGAAGGCACTCAAAGAAAGTGCAGAAAGGAGGCTAGTATTTAAAGAAAAATAATATTGCAGTAGAATAAAAGTGAAAGCATTCAACAGCTGTGGATCCAAAGTGCTTTATTCAATAATCTGATGATCTCATTTTTTTGAGGGAAAGGGCTTCAGGTTTTTTAGATAGCAAAGGAAAATGAAGGGTGAGGATTGTGAACTGGGTTAAAGGGCTCAAAATGCATGCATGTTAGAGTTTGGAACAGTGAATTCTATTTTTTGGAGCTAAGTGGGTTTCTAACAGCTATATAGGAGTCAAATGGGATTGTAATAACCAACTAGGACCAAGTTGGATCCTAACAGCTAATTGGGTCCCTGAAATTAAACATTTTGACCTTGTATGACTGTGACACTAGAAAACATAAGGTAACAGCTAAAATGACAGTTGGCATGCACCCCAGATCCCCAAGGCAGTCTAAATAAAGTGAAAAGATTACACAAAGGCCAAGGTTTGAGAAATTAGGGTTTATAACCAGCAGTGTTTGCCATTGAGCTTGACTGAAATTGGATTTAAAACTGGCAATTTTTCCTGCTAATTTTGGCTGAAAATACCATTTCAAACAACCACCATTTGGACTTATCTTTTGAGCATTGAACCCCTGCTGAAATGTTAGAAGGACTTGGCGTTGAACGCTGCAAAAATCTATTGTAATCTGAAGCAGAATAAAAGTACAGGTGTCGAAATCTGCTTTATTAGGAGGGATCATTAGTTTGATGTGCTCATAACATCAGAATCTGTATAGTGTAAACGAATGCTTTCTTGAGATATACTTGGGGGTTACTTCATAGATTCTAAAGTGACCTGCGAATCTTGTGCTAGGGCCTCTTCAGTCTCCTTTCTGCATGCAAGCATAGACCAAAGACCACTTTTTCAAATGTTAAATTTTCTGTCCTGTTGCCCTTGGCTTATCACATGTGACAATGTGATACCTTCTATCTAATACATTTTTTTTTTCTTTTACCAGAATGATGCCAGAAAGAAAAGAAAAATGTACCACACCAATGTTACTAACAAAACCACACAACAACCCTGGAGCTGTATTTTATTGATAAAATCTGCTGGAATACATCAATAGAGTAATAATAATATAGAACTAACTAGAAGTAAAGCACTTGGTAGAAGATCTTTCCCAAAATCAGAGTTGATGCCGCTGTATAATGCTGCTCCAGCCGCCCCTCAAATCAGTCTACCCATAGAAAAGAGAATGTTTTCAGCTCAGTGCGATCCCAAGATGAGATTGCCCACAAAAAACCAGAAGGTTTCAGATCTTTGATCTTTGGATCCAAGGGTTTTTGTCCTTGAGTCAGTAGATGAGTGCTGTTTGGAATGGGCGCCCTCTCTAGGTCTGAAAATTGTGATATAAGAAGAGAATGAATCTCTCAAAGGTTGGACGGCCTCTTTTTATTCATTGACATGCTCCAAACCCTAGGTACCTATCTCAAGTGTCAATATAAATGAATAGAGATTATTTTTACTTGATATGACTCTAATATCACTTAGGACATGTCAAATTTAATGTTAATAATCAAGTACCACATAACATGACACTAATTTAATAACATTAAATTGCCTAAGTAGCCAATAAACCCTGACCCCTCATTAGTAAATCAGTCATAGTTGGAGAACCACTCCCTTGAAAGACCTGAAATAAAGCATAATGAACAACTGACACACCTGAATGCAACGACAGGCTGGATGACATGGTCTTGTCCTTGGAAGCCTTCCAAAAGCCGCTAAGAAATAGGAACAAGTTTTACCCAGTGCACTTATAATGAACATGTACACATAAAAATTTCCAAGGGCATGAACAATGCCAACAGTAAAGGGTCTCCTTAGGATAAATTCTCCATGAGGAAACTAATGGTGAGGGTCTTGCCTGTAACCGACCTTCTAAAATTTAGGAAAGGCTCCTAAAATATAGGAAATGTTCCAAAACTCAAAAACACCAGGGACAAGTAAATGAAACCCATCCTCACTAGTATATACTTCTCTAGCAATCACCCCTCACTCACTGAGAAGTATAGAAATGGGCTCGTGGATCCCACATGTGCTAACTCAGTGAAATGGGGACATTACAGACAATCTTTCTTCTTGTCCTTGCTAAGTTCTTGGAAGCATTTTCCAATTTTCTGGTAGGATGAAAGTTACTCTTATGCTTGAAGGTTTGCCTTCTTCTTCTTCTTCTTGTTATTATTATATATGTTTTTAATGGTCAATGGACCCCACCCGCTATGTTCCATGGAGTTCGGACAATGGGGATTTGGACCCAAAATCTGGGATGGCGGCAGGACAGATGGGGAATGACTTACATAAATATAAATAAATTATATGTTTAAGCCCCAAATTGGAATTTTAAGAAGAAATTATGTATATGCAACATAACATAATGTAAAAGCATAGGAATCTACGGATTAAGAATAACATAAAAGCATTGAAAATTATGGACATCAAATATCCATCAAACATTCATCATTCATGTAACAATAAAATTTGAAAATCATAGGCAATTAGGATTCTCAATTCAACCATAGTTCAAGTTCCAACTACATAAGCAAAATGAAAGTGAAACCAAGTTCTTAGTGGTCTGTGCAAGGGCATATGAAAAGTGAGCTTGTGTGGTGTTGCTTGAACAAAAGGCTTAATGAACTTATTTCTTGAAAGAAAGAATTAATGAATTATCTCCTTTGATTATGGAAATGCAAATGGCTGTGTGCACTCTACTATTGGTATTTGAGTAAGGTTTTATTGGACTTTACATGATTCAATGGGAAAGTGTGGTAAACTGCATGTAGAGTTGCTTATAGCAAGTATAGGTCTCCTACACCTATGAGGCAATAGAGACACATTATATTAAGTAATCTATGGGTTGTGATGTGAATCCAGCTGCAAGAGGTCAAAACAGAATACCTCCCATTACATAAAAACTGCGGTAAATGAAAATAATATGTAAAACCCTCCATTTATATAAAAACTGTAATAAATGAAAATAATCAGTAAAACCTTCCATTCACATAAAAACTACAGTACATGGAAATAAACCAATAATTTTTTTTTTTCTCATTTTTGGATTCACTTCCCCTTTTACAATGCAATACCAAGGGAATATATATCTCCAAAGAAACCCTAAAACTTGAAGTCCTAAAATAAACCTTAAAAGAAAACCCTAAAGCTTAAAATTCCTAAAAATAAAAAAAATTACTATTTTCGGCAAATTGGTTTTTCCACCAAAAAATGTCTTTTTAAGTGATTACTATTTTCAGCAAATTATTTTTTCATAAAAATTTGTCTTTTTTAGTAATTAACATTTTCGGCAAATTATATTTTGCGTCAAATAATTCCATTTTAAGTAATAAAAAAATTACTTTAAAACTTCTTTTAAAAAAACCCTCTAAAGATAGGCTCCTGCATCATTCTCCTTTGGTTGAAAAGAACTCTCCTCCTGCGAGTTCCTCCGATCAAACTCATAATCGCTCTCCATAGAGTGCCACACATCTGCAAGTACTCCTCAAAGTACCAATCTCCTTCCGAGGTTTTATATCTCAAACCTCCTGCAAGCACTACACAGTGCCAATTTATTCCTTAAAGGTTTTAAAATAACAAACCTCCTGCAAGCACTACACAAAGTGCCAATTCTTCCCTCTGAGGTTTTTAATGAAAAAAAAACCTCCTGCAAGCACTACATAGAGTGCCAATTTATTTCTTTAAGATTTTACAAACCTTTTGCAAGCACTACACAAAGTGCCAATTCCTCCTTTTGAGGTTTTATATAAAAAAACCTCCTGCAAGCACTTACACAGAGTGCCAATTTCTTTCTCCAAGGTTTTACAAACCTTCTACAAGCACTACACAAAGTGCCAATCTCTTTCTCTAAGGCTTTTACATAAAAAAACCTCCTGCAAGCACTTACACAGAGTGCCAATTTCTGTCTCCAAGGTTTTACAAACCTTCTGCAAGCACTGCACATAGTGCCAATTTATTTTTATTTTTTTTGGAGCCTCTTTGCTCTCCTCTCATTTTCTCTTTTCTTCTCTTCTCTTTTCTCCTCCCAACAAGATCCAACTTGCTCTGATACCAAATGATGTGAATCCAACTGCAAGAGGTCAAAACAAAATACCTCCCATTACATAAAAACTGCGGTAAATGAAAATAATATGTAAAACCCTCCATTTACATAAAAACTGCAATAAATGGAAATAATCAGTAAAACCTTCCATTCACATAAAAACTACAGTACATGGAAATAAACCAATAAAAAATTTCTTCTCATTCCTGGATTCACTTCCCCTTTTATAATGCAATACCAAGGGAATATATATCCCCAAAGAAACCCTAAAACTTGAAGCCCTAAAAGAAACCTTAAAATAAAACCCTAAATCTTAAAACCCTAAAAATAAAAAAATTACTATTTTCGGCAAATTGATTTTTCCACCAAAAAATGCCTTTTTAAGTAATTACTATTTTCGGCAAATTATTTTTTCATAAAAATTTGCCTTTTTTAATAATTACCATTTTTCGGCAAATTATATTTTGCATCAAATAATTCCATTTTAAGTAATAAAAATATTACTTTAAAACTTCTTTTAAAAAAACCCTTTAAAGATAGGCTCCTACATCAGGTTGTCACACGACATGTTTGATGTTAGTTACCCTACTTGGAAAATAACAAATGGAAGATATGTTAGGAGTCATATTTAGACATATTATAGGCTTGACAGTCCTTTCATGGGCATTGTAGACATGTTCTGTGATATTGCAGGCCTGTTAAACATGTTTATGCTTCCTTAAAAGGCCAGTTAAATGCATTTTGTTCCGTTTGTATACCAATATTTGCACTTATATCTTCTAGAAGACCTGTGCATGCATTGTACTTGTTTGGTAAACCGGTTACATGCATTTGATATCTTCTGCAAGACCTGTACATGCATTTATGACTCCCATGACAGGATTATATCAAGTTATCAACATTATTAGAGCATATTTCTTCTTGTATCTCAATGAGGGAGTCTTCATGGTTATTTATCCTTTCTTTTTATTTTTTAAAATAAATTCTTATTTTTTTTCTTAATGCAATCTTGGATGCTCAATCGTCTTGGGGATGTCCTGCCTATGTCTCAGACATGTCTATGTGTCTTGGAGATGCGAAGGTGTTCCAGAATGCCGTCCTTGGGATGCCTTGTTTCGGGGAGGCTTTGGGCAGGTTCCGAAATGTTTTGGGGACAAGTGCCCCCATGTTGCCAAAAATGGAATGTCCTTGGGACATGCCAAAACATGGGGATGGCAAAACAATTCTCTTGAGATATACTTGGGGTTTATTTCATAGATTCTGAAATGACCTTCGAATCTTGTGCAAGGGCGTTTTTAATCTCTTTTTTTGGATGTGAGCATAGACCAAAGATCACTTTTGCACCTTTTAATTTTTCTGTCTTGTGGCCGTTGGCTTATTACAGGTGACAACCTTTTCTTCTTGTCCTCACTAAGCTCTTGAAAGTATTTATAAATTTTGCAGTAGGCTGCGAAGTGAAGTGGTGTTCCTTATGTTTTGTTATGCTTGTAAAAGATTACCCTTTTTCTTTTCTTCTTCTTATTATTTTTAATAAGCTATATGTGGCTTCTACTGGGGGTCATTGCCATTAAAATAACAAAATATTACATTGTTCTCTTGATATTGTTATCAGTTTAAGTAAATTATATCCAACTTGCGTTTTTATCAAAGATATTCTTCATTTGCCTTCCTATCAAAGATATTCATCTTCCTCAAACTGCTACATTTTTGCAATCAACTCCTTGATATCAATTTTATTAAGTGATAAAATCTTACTCCTCCAATTGCCTTATAAAATTTGAAGTTTTCCAAGATGAACATCAACACAGCAAATGGCTAAAATATTTGCTATCTAGTTTCCATATCTATAAGTATGTTGTCTATAGCAACCTGTCAATTCTCTAATACCTCTTTTTTTAGGGGTCTTATTCATGCCCCTAATATTCCAAGATATCATTTTCATCATCACTTTATTTGTGGGTTTAGCCCCACTTATTGTTAACATTGGCGATGTTTGTGTTTGCTTTCCCATATCAATATCCCTTTGAGTTTCATTTTCTTTTTGTTTTTGTTTCTTGGGTCTTCCTCTTTTTTTTTTTTTTCATTCCCATCAACAATTTAATCTTCATCAATGTCTTCGATTTTTTCACACTGCTCATAGTAAGACTTATCATCTATAGGTTTATCTTGCTTTGAAGGATTCGAAGTGCAAGGAATAACTTTATAAGAACTTTCTTCTTTAAGTTGCGTTGAAATCCCTAAAGTGCAAGGATGCTCCTCCATAGCAATTACCTGCTCATGCTGCCCTAAAAACCCGAAGGTGCTATGAATTTCCTCCATTATCGTTTCCTTATTATGCTGCTATTGAAACCTTAAAGTGCAAGGGATAACCTCTACACTACTTTCATTTCTATTGCGAGGATGATTCTATACTACTTGATGAAAATGGAGACGTTTTACCCAGAATAAACTTGACCTCTTTTGTTGTCTTTAATTTAAAATTTTTCTCCACATATTCCTTTGCACTTTTTGTTCTTTCTACATTTGAACTTACACATTGTACTTTCTCATCCCTTGTATCCTTTATTTCTTCTAACAGTTACCGAGTGAACTATTGTGGCCTTTGCCATACGACGTTGTAGATAGGATTTCTTTGCCTCTTTGTTTTGAGGGGGATATCCTTGATCTAATCCAACTTGAATTACAATATGATTCCCTTGCTTCATCTTGAAGTTTGTCTCATGACTAACAGTTATCGAGTGAACTATGGTGGCCTTTGCCATATGATGTTGTAGATAGGATTTCTTTGCTTCTTTGTTTTGAGTGGAGTATCCTTGATCTAATCCAACTTGTATTACGGTATGATTCCCTTGCTTCGTCTTGAAGTTTGTCTGATGACCAAAATTTTCTCTCTCTCTTTCTTCTTCATTTTCACTTTGTAATCTCTTGCCATGTGTCCAGTCTCATAACAATTGCACTAGCGGAATGCAATGTTTTCCTAATTCACTTGTTGATCCCTTTCTCTTGATTTAGATTTAATCCTAATGGATCGTGGCAAAGAATTTGAAATATCCATGGCAACTCATATCCGGGTATATATAGCATGGTTTCGCTTCTTAAGAGTTGGTCCCTCCTTGATGAATTCCTCTAGGGTATTTCCAATATTCTTCAAAACATCCTTATTGATAATATGATATGGAAGTCCAAAAAGGCTAACCCACACTAGAAGCTTTTTAATAGTTTTTGTCTCAACAAAAAAAATTCTCACTCCATAGTTTTAAATAAAGGGCATCTCTCCCCTTAAACCATGGGCCACCACCCATTATTTTATCCCTGATTTCCTGGTTGGAAAAACTGAACAGGAAAAAACCTTTAGGAAGAGAAATCATAGAGTAATTTGAATTCAATCCTCACTTCCACTTTGTCCAATTTTGAATCTCTGAAAACCTTGACCAGTGTCCATGGAACTTACATATTAACCCTCTACTTCTAAGAACCATTATATCATGCTTGATCATCTCCTCAATAATCTCTTGAGGTGTAACATTTGTTCCCTAGATCGAACTTGCCATATATTTGCTTTTCCTCTTATCTCCAACTTGGGCATCCATACTTCCAACGAGGGCATCCTGATTTCCCATTAGAGCTTTCAAATATGACTTGACTTTCATGCCAGTGGGCTCGCTCCTGGATCATACTAGCTCTGGGCTCATCCATATTATTATTATTATTATATTTTTATTTTTAATGGTCAATTAGTTGTGTGGGGTTGAAACAGACCCCACCCGAATTACATCTTTTCAACAAGCCACTTTAAAAATGCTATTACATTAACCAATACTATCACAGGCCACATTATGATAAGACTGTCCGTCACATCATGAGGATTTGTCTTACTATGTTTTTTGAAAAATAGCTTCTTTTGTTTCTATTATTCATTTAATATGGACTCTACTTGGTCTGAATTCCTATTCAACATAAGAGATTCCATCCACATGTGACATCTATTACTTCAACAAGAATGTGTTCTTAATTTTTCAATTATGTTTCATTGTGTGAACTCTTATTTTGTCACATTAATACACTATAGCAAAATATATGATTTTAATATATAAAACATTAATATTACTTGGTATATGTTTACTGATACTCTGTATGTTTTATCTGATGGATGTGTTCAAGTATCGTTTAATGGGAAGATCAGTGTTTGCATATTTTCATATATATATTTATAATAAGCTGTATATTGCTTCTATTGGGGGCCCACTCGCATCAAATACTAAGTATATTTTCTGTTAGGTCAATTAAACCATATCCAGGATGCTTTTTTATTACAAATAATTTTCATTTATTTTTCTATCAAATATATTTTCGTCTTCCTCAAAGTGCTATGTTTCCTCAATCAGCTCTTTGACATCATTTTCATTAAAAGTTAAAATCTCACTTGGCCAGCTGCCTTCTAAAATTTGAAGTGGTGTATGCATATTATTCTGGTCTAAAGTTTTTGTTGTACATGCACTTTATATTTACAGTGATTTCTGTGTTTAGACCAAGGTTACATGTAATAAAGTACATACAACTTAATAGGTATAACAGATTGATTTGAATGCAGAAAGTTAGAGATGCAGTATGCTCTTCATGTTGTGATGTACTTGAGCTATGTATACTTATTCATAAAAATGAAGAAGCTAATTTGTGTAAACTTTGTAGCGTGTATTGGCAATGGGAGATGCTTATCCAAAGGCTACAAAGCTTCCAAAGGGTGACTATACATTACATTTATTACTCAGGTACTATGATTCGTTATTAAATATTTATTTTTATATGTCTGATCTTTATTTGTTCATATATTCAGTTAGTCCTGTTAAACATGACTAACATTGATGCTTCTACCCGAGGTACTCACACTGGATGAAATTTTGTATAATTATAATTTTTGTTGAATGTGGTTATACTGTCTGACTTGTCATATTGTCATGAATGTAAACCACAACAATGAAAACCTTCATACAATTTAACATATCAAATTAACAGGAACATGCCGTATAGCCTGACTTGTGAGATCTATTTAAGCATGAAGAAGGTACAACTAGAGTATGAATAAATTGAGGTAGCTTATATATGTTACATTTGGTACTTTGAATGCCCACCCAAATAGCTAACTTCCTTGAAGAAAATACATTTATATGATCCTCTCTTCCATACTGTGTAATGTGCATCTAAAATAATGTGCCATTCCATGCTAACACCTGGAGGCCAATTCTTTGTTTTCTATTTTTAAATTTTTTGTTCCCTATGAAATAGTTCATGGTGTTTGTATTCATAGTAGTAAGATCTTAGATCCCTTATTAATAAAATCCTGAATGGCAAAACTCTATATATCATTGTAAGAAACAGATGAGAAATATATCCCATTGAGAAATGATAATGTAACATAAATTAACACGTATATTCATAGCTTTCTTGAAGCCTAATGATTCTCAATATTTAGCACAATATCGAGAACACAATTAGAAATTCATTTGAAAAGCATCCATACTCTTATGAACAGTTTTATCCACGAGGAATAAATGAATTTTTAAGCATGTAATGATAACACAAGCTGGAAAATGAAGGCTAAAATGACTTCCAATTTATAAGAAAAATGATAATTGAAAGGATGACACGTTAGACACATTCAATGTTGAAAATGCAATCTTATAAACTTTAAGCAAAATGAAGTAACTTTGAGCATATTCTCGGGAATCGAATTCAAACTCCTTTCTTTGTAGTTGTGGATATAGGTGCTTAATCAAAAGCCCTTGTGGGCGAAAATGATGAAAAGGAAATTGTTTTGTTGCATAGTTTGGACAAGATACTCCAACTTAAACATGCATTCAAGGCAGCAAGTGGCCATAAATGTAATGGCAAGGTTTAGGGTTAGAACATGATGCATAAATCTAATCGAAATTATGTCCTAACTCTTTTTATTCCTTCTACAAGAACAGTTAATGCTGAAGTGGTCAACATGTCCCCACAGAGATGTCAAATACAGTTCAACATGGCAATCAGATTCCTTTGTCAACCCTTGGAAGACTTGTTGATGTCAGAGTCATCTGTGCTGGTGTCAGCGATATGGTCCAATACAAGATCCTCTTTTGTATCCTTGAACTTTCATTGGCGAAAAGAGAGTTTTGCATTGAATACTATCATTAAGTTCTCTCGTAATGTAATTTTTAAAAATTTGAACAAACATATAACTGGCATGGCACTAGTTGTCCTAATCAACATAAAGGGTGTAGTTAACTCAGTCATATCGTCCAAATCAGTGAAGAATTAGGATATTTGTACTTTGAAAATAAAAAATTCACAGTAAATTTAATGGTTGATTTCATAGTTAATATATGATATCATAATGAAATTAGTTAGTGAATAGAACAATAAATGTGTGATCAAGGGAGATTTCTCACTTTGCCTTATATTAATAGTTCAATTCGTACCTCTCTGATTTTTGACCCTTTGATCAAGCTCATGGTAAATCAAGTTTTGTCAATCTATCTAAGCTCAAGGTACAATCTGTCTAAGCCATAATAATGTCTTCAACGGCTTCTCAATCAATTCATATTATGTATTGTGTCCTCAATATTGGGTTTTCTTTGACTAATTTAAAAATATACTCTCAATTGTCTCCATTCAAAGAGAATATATGTCAAGCTAATGTGCAGAGTAACTTTCATTTCTCTTATATGCATCTAGAAAACCTATTAGATATTACTCTTTCCAAAGGGTTATTTCTGTTGAGGACATTTTTTGGTACATGCTAATGTAACCCCATGGTACCTTCATGGTACAATTGTAAATATGTAATAGATTAGGGTTGAGTCTTTAGTTTAGATGTGTGATTTATATTTTCCTTTTTATGTAAGTGTCAATGTGCAGGAAATGCACAAGTGTCATGTAAGAGTGCAATGTGCAGGAAATGCACAAGTGTCATGTAAGTTAGAGTGCAAGAGTGTATTGAGAGAATGTGCACAAGTGTCATGTATGTAAGTGTGCAAATATGTAATGTGAGGATGTGCACAAGTGTCTTAGATTAGGAGTGCATGTAGAAGTGTGCAAGTGTCATAGAGTCAAGTGTGCATGTAAGAAGAAAGTGAAGAGTCTAGTATGCAAGTGACAAGATGATAAGCCAAAGGTCATGGGACTTGTCATATGGAGAGCAATAGTCAAGTATATGAAGAGTCATTTTCTATGTCTATATTATGGAGACAATGCTCCATGAGAAAGTAATCCAAATATCTGATTATCTAATTGTAAGAGGAAGAAAAGTGAATAAAGCTTGTATATAGATTTTGAGCAATTAATATTGTAAGTTTTCTTCATGCATAGTTCATGAATGATTTAGGCCATTTACATTCATATTTGATTATATAAGTGAATGTTATTTTCAGTATTATATTGGTCTTGATATACATATTAAATTGCTCATATATTATTCTACTCATTATTATTGATATTTTGACCTTTAATATTGTGGCTTCTTTATATTGGGACCTGTGATATTTTGTGGTAGAAAGGCTTAAAAGTTAAAAGCCAACAATTTCAATAAGTGCAAATAAATTTCTATTAGGTTCTTTATAATTAAATGAAATTTCTTAAGAAATTGAGTATATTTGGATAGCTATTGAAGATTCGGTAAAAATATTTAAGTAATCCTACAGCAATGTCAGAGTTGTAATATGCATCACAAGTTCCTATAATTTTGTTTGTATTTTTTTGACTTGTGCATGCCTTGTTCTTGCACGTGCAGTTTTGTTATCATATGATTTTCATGTTTGCTTAGCGTCACAGAATTAGATTACTTTTTTCTTCTAAATGTGCTCTTATGTGATAATTGTCTTTTTAAAAAAAATAAATGTGCAGGCATGAGAATACACAGTACTTGGAGAAATTAAAAAAGCTGGTTTTGTTCATTGATAAAAACTTGGAAGAAAAGGTGATTCATCATTCTATATTTTCAACGTTTAGTAATGTTTATATATAGTTGCTGAAATTGCAATTGATTGTGTTGAAAATTTAAATGCCTCATTTAGTTTTTGTTCTAGATTTAAATTGTGAAGAAAGTGTTCCTTTTATAGTTACCTATTTAACAAAAGTTTGAGGGAATTGAAAATGGCACATATGTATACATGTATTTGCTTAGTTGCAATGTAGAAATGCTATAATAATCTCAAGGTAACCATTTTGGGTAACCCTCGTGGCTGTATTTTTATGCCATATAGTTGTTCCACTTTAGAGTAGTTTACACTAGATTCTTTACTCTAGTTCAGCTTATTTTCGTATTTTTTGATTGCTATAGTGCATTGTAATTTGTAACAGCTCTTTTCAATGAGTCCTATTGTCCTACTTCGGCCATCTGTGGACATTAATAGAATTATCTTATGTGTTCTGTGATGCTTATGGCGTTACAGTTAATACACTGTAAATTTGGCTAAATGTATCTCATTCTAAATAATGCTTCTTATGAGTCCTTGGGTATCTTTAGGTTAAATGGTGATGTATGGGAACTTTGATCATAAACGACATTTAATTATATTAAACACAGTCTGGTACAACTGCAGAATGTTAAAAATCTACTATTAGTAGAGAAGCCAAAAACAGAACAAGGACAACAACATTTGGAGACTAAAGACATCAAGTGGCATTTATGGTTTAATTTAGAGCCTGACTACTAGTAATACCAATGCCTGCTTAGTAATACTTAAAACTAAATGATTTTCACATCTTTTAATGTTGTGTTATATATAGAATAAGAAAATTAAAGACTGAGTGAGCTGTCTTTGTGTCAGAAAGGAATGAGCCCTACCTCTTCTTGTTCTAGATCTTTGGACAAATTCAAAAATTGATGTATTCTTATGATAAAAGGTTAGTAGCAAGGAAGGAAAGTCATTTATGAAATCCCTAAATAGAAGTAAGGATTCACTAGTTGGGGACAAAAGGAAGAGCGAATGTATTGTAATCCCTATCGAAGCTGTTAGAAAATATAGCAAAATTATGTGTAAGCAGAAAAACACAATAACACAGGAAAAAACAGTAACACAGATTTTACGTGGAAAACCTGCAATGTGCAGGAAAAATCACGGGGCAATGGCAGCTTGATCTTTTATTGATTTTGGCAGAATTACATTCAACCATACTTTATATGCAAGGGGTCATTCCCCTTTTATAAAAAAAACAAACTGTTCGTTTCCTCTCCCAAACGAAGACTCCAAAAACTGTTCGTTTCCTCTTCCAAAGGAAGAGTCCAAAAAACTGTTCATTTCCTCTTCCAAAGGAAGAGTCCAAAAAACTGTTTGTTTCCTCTCCCAAAGGAAGACTACAGAATACTGTTTGTTTCTTCTTTATAATTTGCGCCACCATGCACCTCTCTGTTGAAGAACATTGGAGATCTAGATATTGACTTCATCTCCTAACATTCTCCCACTTGAAGTCGATATACAAGAATTCTTTGCCTATGTTTTTTTCATCCAAGTGCCAATTGCCCAATGCTGCCCTTATCACATTTTCAGCAAGCCCAGAGAAGTTCTGCACCACTCAAACTTCTCTGTCTTGACCGGCTTAGTAAGCATATCTGCAGGATTCACTTCAGTGTCGATTTTTTGCAACAGGATCCTACCTTCTTCCACCACATTTCTTATAAAGTGGTACTTGACATCAATGTGTTTCGTGCGATCATGGAATGTTGGGTTCTTCACTAGCTGAATAGCACTTTGGCTATCACAATGCAACGTAATTTTCCCCTGCATTACCTTGAAGTCACCCAACGATCGCTCTAGCCAAATTGCCTCTTTGCTGGCATGAGTCGCTGCAATATATTCTGCTTCAGTGGTTGATAAAGCCACCACAGATTGCAACTTAGAAGCCCAATTCACAACTCCACCAGCAAGAGTGAAAGTATATCCTGTAGTGGACTTTCTCCCATCTCTATCTCCACCATAATCAGAATCCACAAAACCTTTAACTTGCAAACTATCTGATCCGTAGTAAATAGCAGCATCTGAAGTGCCTCTTAAATATCTAAATATCCACTTCATCGCATTCCAATGCTCCTTACCAGGATTTGCCATGTACCGGCTAACTACTCCCACTGCTTGGGCAATATCCGGTCTAGTGCTCACCATGGCATACATGAGGCTTCCTACTGCTGATGAATACGGTACACGAGACATGCTTGTCTTCTCTGCTTTTGTTCTAGGACACTGGTTGGAAGACAATTTTAAGTGTGAAAGAAGTGGGGTACTAACTGGTTTTGCATTCTGCATATTGAAGCGCTGCAGAATCTTTTCTATATATGACTTTTGACTTAACCGGATCTTTCTTCCTTTTCTGTCCCTGTGTATCTTCATCCCTAAAATTTGGTTTGCTGCTCCAAAATCCTTCATTTCCAATGTCCTAGCCAACTGAGCCTTAAGATCAATGATTTTTTTTCATGCTGGGACTTGCAACCAACGTATCATCAACATACAACAACAAAATAATAAAACTGCCATCATCAAACCTCTTATAGTATCCACAATGGCCAGCTTCACTCCTGCTGAAACCTTGGCTCTTCATGAAGGTGTCAAATTTCCTGTAGCACATCCTTGGCGCCTGTTTCAACCCGTACAAAGATTTCTTCAATCTGTAAACCAGATGCTCTTTGCTTCTTTCCTCATAGCCCTCAGGCTGATCCATATAAATCTCCTCCTCAAGATCACCATGCAAGAAAGCAGTCTTTACATCAAGCTGCTCCAGTTCTAAATCTTGTGCAGCTACAAGTGCAAGTAGAACTCTAATAGTTGTCATATTCACAACTGGAGAGAATTTCATTAAAGTCAATACCTGACTTCTGCACATAGCCTTTTGCCACCAAGCGAGCTTTATAGCGTTCCAACAGCCTATCGTTGTTCTGCTTCACTTTGTACACCCACTTGTTTCCAACAGTCTTTCTTCCAGGTGGGAGATCCACAAGTTCCCACGTTTTATTCTTGCAAAGTGCCTCGATTTCCTCCTCCATGGATTTCCTCCACTTTTCTGCATTCTCAGGCTCACCATCATCAGTTAACAAAGCAAAAGAGGACTGATAGACATGAGAGTACCTTTCCGGACACTTTTGTGGACGTGTAGATCTTCTAACCCAATGATCTGTTGATTGTGGCTCTTGGTGTTGTGACTGTTGTTGCTACTCTACTTGTTGTTCTACTTGCTGTTCTGCATGCTGGTCAAAAATTTCAGCATGCTGATTTTCATTTTCATCTTCGTTCATGTCTACTTCAACTGGTACAACATTAGGTGTTTGCTGTACCTCCTTCCTTTGCATGGATTTTTCATCAAAAATAACATCTCGGCTAATAATTACCTTGTGGGTAGTAGGATCCCATAGTCTATACCCCTTTACTGCATCTCCATAGCCGAGAAAAACATATTTGCTTGACTTCGGGTCAAGTTTGGACCTTTTTTCTTTAGGCACATGGGCAAATGCATCACAACCAAATGTACGCAAATGAGAGTAATCAAATGGCTTACCACACCAAACCTCCTCTGGAATTTGTCCATACAACGCAGCTGTAGGTGACCTGTTAATGAGGTAAACAACTATATTAACAACCTCTGCCCATAACCTTTTATCCAACATGGATGCACGTTCCATGATTGTGCGATTCATCCGCTCAGCCACACCATTTTGTTGTGGAGTATATGGTACATTCTTCTGGTGCTTAATTCCTTCCTGCGTACAAAATTTATCAAATTCCTTGGAGCAATATTCACCCCCATTATTTGACCTAAGACATAAACCATGCTTGCCCAAACTTTTCTCTACTCAAGTTTTGAACTCCTTAAATTTCTGCAAAGCTTCCGACTTCTTCAGAAAATAAACCCATACTCTCCTAGAATAATCATCTATAAATGTTAGAAAATAGATGGCACCATTTAAGGACTGATTGGGGATTGGTCCAAATATATCCGAATGTATAAGTTGCAAAAATTCAGAACTCTTACCAGGGCTTGCAGTAAACCGAACCCTCTTTTGTTTACCAAAAATACAGTGCTCACACAAGTGTAAATTGCAAGACTTAATCCTAGAAAACATACCTCTTTCATGCAGAATTTTCAGACCTTTTTCACTCATATGGCCTAGGCGTTGATGCCATAGCATTACTGCATCTTGAACTGAAGTTGTTGCTGCTGCATGGTTTGTCACCGTATCACCGCATAAACGATATAGGGTCCCATAAGATTCTCCCTTTGCTACTACAATAGCACCTCTGGTAATTTTGCAATAGTTGTTACCGAAAGTGATAGAATACCCTAGCTTATCCATCATCTTTATTGAGAGCAAATTCTTCCGCAAATCTGTCACATGTCGCACATCACATAACATCCTTTCTCTACCATCGTCCAGCTTGATACTTATGCCCCCTCTTCCCACAATTTCTAAAGGGTGATCATCACCCAAGTAGACCTTCCCACCACTATATGGCTGATATTTGTCAAAGTAGTCTCGGTGAGGAGACATGTAGAAAGATGCACCCGAGTCCAAAACCCAGGTATATAAAACAAATCTGCTGTTGCTGATACAGAAAGCCTCACATGTTCGTTGTCTCTCCGAATTCTACTGTCTTGGCCTAAAGTCGAAGGCTGAAATTGCTTTTCACCATTTTTTTCCTTTTTTAACTGCCAACAGTTCTTCTTTGAGTGCTCTGGCTTCCCGCAATGCCACAACACTTCCCTTTCAACTTGCGTCCTTTAGACTTAGATCTGGACTGTGATCTACTTTGTTGACTCTTCTTGAAAGATCGACCTCTCACAGCTAGGGCTTCATTGGTTGAGGGTTCCAAAGACGTTTTCCGCCTCAACTCTTCTGCCAATAAAGCAGCTACCACATCATCAAAAGTTAGAGCTCCTGTGATCTACTTTGTGTGCTGTTGAAGGTATTGTGGAGGAACTATTTTGCCCTCCTGAATCTGTAAGAAGTGCTCATGGTAGAAAGATAGCTTGGGGGAAAGAGGGGCAACAGAAGAGATCCGTGTGCATCTAGTGTAGTGGAGACTAACATTCTTCCGAATCTCGTGGAGCATCTTCTCCTTACTAAGCCGAGAGGGGAGGAGAGCCCCCAAAGAATAAGGCGGGAGCCTGTCTATCCGTATCTGAATGCTAGCCAGGAGTGCAGAAACCTGAAAATACCAGCTCCTCCTGCCTCCCCGAGAACTTGGAGAGAGTTCCATCGAGGAGCGAAGGGCGAGGTAAGGGTACCGCCTGCAACCTTAGGGGTATCGCCGAAAGTATGGATCCTGTGAAGATAACTGATAATGAGGAAGATAATCTCAAGCTGGAGAGGAGAAGCCCCAAACTCTACCAGAATAATAGAGCGGGGGATTGTGCCCTTGCAGCAAATGAATCGTCGAAGAAAGAGTGTCTGGACTCGTTCAACCCGTGACCACTTAGTCGGGCCAAGGCTAGGATTCCAAACCACTGACCCATAAGTAAGAGTTGGCTTGACCAAGGCATCAAAAATCCTCATCTTCACAGGTATATCTTGAAAATGTGCTTTGAAGCAATTCCTCTCTAGCAAAGACAAAGCTGCATATCCCTTACACACCCAGACCTGGGCGGCGGGTTTCATACTAAAAGTAGGACCAGTGAAAAGAACCCCCAAGTACGCATAAGAGGTGGTGATCTCGACCTCCCGACCTTGGAAAGAGAAGTGGACATGAGATAGAGCCTCTTTGGTAGTATTGAATACCATAACTTTGGTCTTAGAAAGATTCACCGTCGACTGTCTCGAGTCACAAAAAGTGGTAAGCTTGTCCAGATGGCGTTGAAGTCCCTCAGCAGAAGAGGCCAAAAGAACAACATCATCAACAAAGAGGAGAATAGAAATCAGCACATAGTGAAGAAGGCAACCTTCCTCTGCATGAGCGTTCTCCTTAATAAAAGTCTCAAGCTCGTCTATAAAGATCCTAAAAATTGTCGGGGAAAGGGGGCACCCCTGTTTCACTCCTATGGTTCTAAGAATATTGTCTGAAAGCCCTTGAGGGGAGCAAAACCGACCTTTCACAGTCTCATATAACCGTGTAACCGCTGTCAAAATTTGCCCAGAGATGCCAACAGACCGTAGGCTCTCAAGAAGTAAATGCCGAGGCACTTTGTTGAAGGCTTTCTTGAAGTCAACAAAGCAACAATAAACCTTTGAAGACCTGGAACGCGCATCCTAAATAATAGCTCTAAGGACAAGAATGTGATCTATAGTCTGGTGATCTTGCCAAAAACCAACTTGGCCAAGATCCTTGAAACCCCCCTCCTCCAACCTTCGGGAGAGAAGCACATCCAATCTTGTGGCATAGAGCTTGGCAAAGATATGCCCAATCATGATAGTATTGTAATTATTGAGTTCATGGGGATCACCTGCCTTATGAATGGGGTGAATGATATGCTGAGTGCAAGGAATCAGGAAACCCAGAACAAACAGAGAGATTGAAGAGATCAGTGAGGGGCCCAACAAGAGGGTCAATACCATGCTTTAAAAAATTCTGCTTGTAACCCATCCAAATCTGCTACTTTGCTCGTACAGAGTTTCCAGATAGCTTGCTTGACAAGACCAGTAGAAAAGAGGTGGCACGAATAAGGGGGGGAGGGAACAGTAATAGGAGGCTGATTTGGGATGGTATAGAGGGAAGAGGCATGAATGGTCCAAGAGAAAAGATCGATCCCATGTGTAATCCGATCACGGGGGAGAATAAGGCACCAGAAGGATTTAGGAGACTGCTAAAGGGAGTGGATAAGATCAAGTCGATGCCGAGAGAGGAAGAGACGCTTCTTCTTTCGAAGAAGCATCCTGTAGTCTTTGTGAGAAATGGTATAGAGCTGGGAAGGATTTTGAATGGCATATTTCAACCTTCGGTGGGCAGACTTACATTCCTCATCATACTAGATGTTTATGGGGCAATGACTAGGGGGACAGGGACAAGGACTAGGAGGAGGACGAATAGTGTGGGGTACGAGCCCTAAGCAGCCTTCCAAATAGTTTGGACCAAGCAAACAGAACGATTGGAAACATCGGGAAGAGAAGACACCTTGGGGAGAACCTGACGCAATCGGTCCATGTACGTAAAGGAATAATAATAGTCAAAGTCTATAATAACTCGAGGGGCTGAAGGGGAGGGAGGAGGGGGAGGAATAACAGGAAGGGAAACAGTGGATAACGTAAGAGAAATAATTGAATGATCGGTAAGGGGGGGAGGGTGATCAGAGATGTTGAATAGGGAAATGAATGGAATGAGGGTGGTAGAGGAAATAGCATAGTCGACGACACTGGCTCACCATTATGAGGAAAGCAAGTAAACCCACTGGAATCCGGAAAACAAGATATACCATTGAGAAGAACTAGCCTGTTGGATTCACCCAACTCAATAAGATGCTTACCGTAAGCAATCACCTGTGTGTCGTTGGAGGTTCGAGCAAAACCAAGGTCCTCAAGATCCAATTCTTGAGTCTGCATCTCATCGGTTGTGAGGTCATGAAGAGAAACTTGCATAGGTCCGGTCCGAGCATTGAAATCTCCCAGCAAAAGTATCTCCCCTGAAGCCGAGTATCTAGTAATGTCCTCATAGAGATCCTGGAAAGGGTCTCCGTCCGTGTGAATAGCAAAATTGGACGTGGTGGGGGGAAAGTAACATGTGGCAATGTAGATATCCCAAAGATGCGGGTGACGATGGATTTTAATCCATAAAAACTTGGATTGGGGGTCAGTCGAAGCCAGGGATACCGAACCCTGGAGCCTATCCCTGATAAGAGTAGCAACACCTCCTGATCCTCGAACCCCTTCATTCTTGGATAAAATCTTGCCCAACCGATAAGAAGAACAAATCAGTAGGTTCGTCTTCCTTATCTTGGAGGGTTTTACCAACAAGAACTGTTGCTAATGCATACTCCATAATTTTGTACTTAGTGGTAAAGTGCGCCCATTGAACTGGGCAATAAAACTATATGATCCATCAAGTTGCTGCGTAACCTTGCCTCCACACCTGATAAAAACGAAAATATAGTTGCTATTAGTGCATAGAGCATAAAAAATCATGCGATCTAAAAAAGGGAATCAAACCGCTTTTGTATGGCAAAGACATGAATTTTGGAAGCAAATCCCTAAAAACAATCCCTAAGTAATGTTTTTGAAAAGAGCAAACCTTATTGTTCTTTCAAAAAATTGATCTTGCTATGTAGTATATTGCAACTAGCCAAAGATTTCTAACCCATCGCCAATTGTCATCTGCTACTTCGGAATAATGGAAAGAATATTCTTGAATTGAACTCAATGAAATGAAATGAAATATTATTAATGTCCACAATAGGCCAAAAAAGACCCAAGGGACTTTAAAAGGACAACAATAATTATCGGTGAGCAGGCCAAAATGCCCAACAAAGAAAGAAGCGAAGATAAATACAACGCCATGACCCAAAAAGTGGGCCAACGAGAAATGGGAATAGAGAAGAGAGGAAAAAGGTGGGCTGCATTCCACAGAAGTGGAGTGCACGCTAAGAAGAATAGGAGAGAGAGAGAGAGAGAGAGAGAGAGAGAGAGAGAGAGAGAGAGAGCAGCTCTAGGGGGGCAATCTCTAGCAACCCCAAAAACTAATCTCTCCTGACAGTTGAGGCCGAAGATTTTATGCTAAAGATATCTCTGTCCATCATTAATTCGGGGTCCCAGTGAACTGTTGGTGCGCTGTCTAGCAATTCTGCCTCTGTCTAAATGGGACAACATGGGACGTTTCCGTTCGGTATCCCTCGGTCCATCTGAGCTGGTGAAGTAGGTTGTGATGGGCCGAGAGTGAAGGGGGTGAGGGCCATCTGAAGGAGGGCTTCCCTGGCGATGAAACTGAGTTGTTTGCCTAAAAAAGAGTGCGAGACACTGTTGATCCGGGTATTTGAAGATGTTGGATAAAAAACGAGAGTTATCCTTTAAAAGGAAATGAAATCTGCCATGGATCTCATAGTAGACGGGACATCGAAAAATAAAGTGGTACAAGGTTTCTACTTCTTCCAAGGAACAAAAATAGCAAACCCGCTCCTCCCTCGAAAGATGGTGATCTGACTCAACCCAAAGTTGGTGTGAGCACACTCTGAGCTGTCCAATCGGGATTCGAATGTTATGCATTGTGCACTGCTGAACGTACTGTGGAGGGACTACCGTGTCGTCCGGAATTTGAAGGAAGTGCTCGTGATAGAAAGACTATTTGGGGGAAAGAGGGGCAGTAGGAGAGATCCAAGTGCACCTGATATACTGAAAGATAATGTCCTTTTGGATCTCGCGTAACATCTTCTCTTTATTATTTTGAGAGGGAGGGCACCCAAGGAATAAGGGGGAAGTCTATCAATCTGTATCTGTATGCTGGCAAGAAGTGTAGAAACCTGAAAATACCATCCCCTCAGAACCCCTCAAGAGCTTGAGGGGAGGTCCATAGAGGAGCGAAGGGAAAGGTAAGGGTACCATGTACAACCCTAGGGGGTATCACCCAAAGAACGAACCCTATGAACATAGGTGATAATAAAAAGGATGATCTCAAGCCAAAGAGGAGAGGCCCCAAACTTTGCTAGAATAATAGAACGGGGGACCATGCTCTTGCAATGAATGAATCTTCAAAGAAAAAGTGTTTGTACTCGTTCAACATGAGACTGATCAGTCGGGCCAAGATTGGAACTCGAAACCATTGACCAAGGCGTCAAAGATTCTCATCTTTATAGGAATATCTTGGAAATGTGATTTGAAGCAACTCCTCTCGAGCAAAGACAGGGCTGCATACCCCTTACATACTCGTGCTTGGGTGATGGGTTTCAAACAAAAGGTGGATCAATTGAAGAGAACCTCCAAATACACGTATGAGGTAGTGATGGGTCCAATGAAGAGAACCTCCCATCCTTGAAGATAGAAGTGGAGATGGGATAGAGCCTCTTTGGTAGTATTGGACACCATAACCTTGGTCTTAGAAAGGTTCACTGTCAACTATCTCAAGTTACAAAAAGCGGCTAAAGTATCCAGATGAGGTTGAAGCCCCTTAGGGTTGAGGCCAAAAGGACAACATCGAAAAAGAGGAGAATAGAAATCAACACATGATGGAGAAGGCAACCGTACCGTCCTCTGCTTGTGTGTTCATTCGGATAAAATACTTAAGCTCATCAATGAATACTCCAAAGAGTGTTGGAGAAAGGGGGCAACCCTACTTCACTCTTATGGAACTGAGAATGCTAGTTGAAAGCCCCTGTGGAGAGCGAAACCATCCTTTCACAGTCTCATACAACTGTGAAACTGCTATTAGAAGTTGTCCAAAGATGCTAACCGACCGAAGTCTCTCAAGAAGTAAATGTCGAGGTACTATGTCAAAAGCTTTCCTGAAGTCGACAAAGCAACATTAAACTCTCGAAGAAGTTGACTTTGTTCATGTCTTTAGAGAAGGTAACAAACCAGCAAACTGGCTGGCAAACTTTGGTGCCATTAAAGAAGAGGGTAGGAGATGGATCCCCCTAGGGGTAGTCCATGAGGACTTAGAAAAGTTCACAAGGGAGGACTGCAGCTAATTGGGGTCTAGGATGAATACTGTTTGTCTTGCGTCTAGTGGATTTTTGGCTACTTGCCCTTGGTAGTTGTGCAGTTGATGGGCTGACTTTGTGTTGTAAAAGGGTTTGGGCCCTTTCAAAATCCTGATTTTACCCTAATAAAAAAAACGTTAAACTCTCGAGCACCTCGAACGCACCTCCTCAATAATGGCTATGAGGACTAAGATATGATTACATTACAATGAGTTGGCTTTTATAAAGGGATTTACCCCCGTAATAACTAATGTCAAAACCCTAAAACTGTCGGGGAAGTTGAGATTTGACCCCTATCAGATGACAGAGTATCCATGGAATGCGGCTCACTCGTGTCAGCAGTAATGAGGTATGGCTTCGAACAAGTTTTACAATTGGGAATGCTTGTCTCATTAATGCGGTTGGTGGAACTCGCCTCCAAAGGCTTTCCCGGTCCTGACAGCGTCGTCTTGATGGGATGGGCAGGAGACCCGCACTCGTGCGCCATCGAGGTGCATTAAATTCTTACCTACCTTCTCTTTCTCGAGAAGCGCGCCCTCCGGATGTAGCCTTGGCGCTTAAAAAACGCTCTGGAGAAGCTTCGCTGGGAATCGGGCCCGAAGTGCAGTCCTTTGCTTTCGACATGGTCTGGCAGGGAGGGTTTGCTCGGATTGGGCCCGAAACGTAGCTTAGCCGGAGTTGATGCCCGAAATGGAGCTTTGCTAGAGCCGGGGGAATTTTCGCGCCAGAAATCCATGAAGGAGGATTTTCGCACCAGAAATCCATGAAGGAGGATTTTCGCTCCAAAAAGCCCTCGAAGCTGAGGTTCGCTCCAGAAATCTGCGAAGCGGATTTTCACTCCAGAAATCCCCCGAAACTGAGGTTCGCTCCAGGAAGCGGATTTTCGCTCCAGAAATCCCCCAAAGCTGATCCCTGAAGCGGATTTTCACTCCAGAAATCTCCCGAAGCTGAGGTTCGCTCTAGAAATCCGCGAAGTGGATTTTCGGTCCAGAAATCCCCGGAAGCTGAGGTTCGCTCTAGAAATCCCCGAAGCGGATTTTCGCTCCAGAAATCCCCCGAAGCGGATTTTCGCTCCAAAAATCCTCTGAAGATGAGGTTCGCTCCAAAAATCCCCGAAACAGAGCTTCGTGCCAGAAATCCATGAAGGAGGATTTTCGCTCCAAAAATCCCCTGAAGCCGAGGTTCGCTCTAGAAATCTGCTAAGCAGATTTTCACGCCAGAAATCCCCCGAAGCTGAGGTTCGCTCCAAAAATCCGTGAAGCGGATCTTCGAAGCGGATTTTCGCTCCAGAAGTCCCCCAAACTGATCCTTGAAGCGGATTTTCGCTCCAGAAATCCCCGAAGCTGAGGTTCGCTCCAGAAATCCGCGAAGTGGATTTTCGCTCCAGAAATCCCCGAAGCTGAGGTTCGCTCCAGAAATCCGCGAAGTGGATTTTCGGTCCAGAAATGCCGCGAAGCTGAGGTTCGCTCCAGAAATGCCCCGAAGCCGAGGTTTGCTCCAGTAATCCCCCAAGCCGAGGTTTGCTCCAGAAATCCCCCAAAGCTGAGGTTCGCTCCAAAAATCCCCCGAAGTTGAGGTTCGCTCCAGAAATCCCTCGAAGCAGAGCTTTGCGCTAGAAATCCGCAAAACAGAGATTGACCTGGTTGACTTTTGCCTCTTCGCCGGTGATGGGAGCTTCGCTGGAGACGGCACCCGAAGCGAAGGTTCTCTTGATTCCTGGGCGAAAACGAGCGTGATTCTACCTTAGACTTTTTTCTGCGCCTGGAGTGGGCCTTCGCCGGAATTGAGTCGAAAGAGGACTTTCGCTTATATTGAGGCCCGAAATGCAGCTTTGCCAGAGTTGATGCCCGAAATGGAGCTTTGCTGGAGCCGGGAGGATTTTCGCGCCAAAAATCCGCGAAGGAGGATTTTCGCTCCAGAAATCCGCGAAGCTGAGGTTCACTCCAGAAATCCCTCGAAGCTGAGGTTCACTCCAAAAATCCCCGAAGCTGAGGTTCGCTCCAGAAATCCCCGAAGCAGATTTTCGCTCCAGAAATCCCCGAAGCGGATTTTCGCTCCAGAAATCCCCGAAGCGGATTTTCGCTCCAGAATCCCCCAAAGCTGAGGTTCGCTCCAGAAATCCCTCGAAGCAGATTTTCGCTCCAGAAATCCCCGAAACAGAGCTTTGCGCCAGAAATCCGCGAAACAGAGCTTGACCTGGTTGACTTTTGCCTTAGTTTTTTTCTCGCCCGAGATGCCTCTTCGCTGGTGATGGGAGCTTCGCTGGAGACGACACCCGAAGCGGAGGTTCGCTGGATTCCTGGGCGAAAACGAGCGTGATTCTGCCTTAGAATTTTTTCTGCGCCTGGAGTGGGCCTTCGCCGGAATTGAGTCCGAAGAGGACTTTCACTTATATTGAGGCCCGAAATGCAGCTTTGCCAGAGTTGATGCCCGAAATGGAGCTTTGTTGGAGCCGGGAGGATTTTCGCGCCAAAAAATCCAGGAAGGAGGATTTTTGCACCAGAAATTCGCGAAGCGGATTTTCGCTCCAGAAATCCCCCGAAGCTGAGATTCGCCCCAGAAATCCCCCGAAGCTGAGGTTCGCTCCAGAAATCCCCGAAGCGGATTTTCGCTCCAGAAATCCCCGAAGCTGAGGTTCGCTCCAGAAATCCCCAAAGCGGATTTTTGCTCCAGAAATCCCCCCAAGCTGAGGTTTGCTCCAGAAATCCCCGAAGCGGAGGTTTGCTGGATTTCTGGGCGAAGTTTAGGCTGACTTTGCCTGAGACTTTTTCATTGCCCAAACTGTACTTCGCTCCTAGCAAGGCCCGAAGCTAAGCTTCGCTACCTTCTAGGGCGAAGTTGAGATTCGCTGGATTCCTAGGCGAAGTTGAGATTCGCTGGGTTCCTAGGCGAAGTTGAGCCCCGTCTATGCCTTAGCTGATTTTTCAATCCCGACGTGGGCTTTCGCTTGTTTTGCTTCCCGGGGCCATAACTTTTGATCCGCTGACCCGATTGCCCATTATAATATATCGCCGAAAAGCTTAAGAGAAGATCTACAACAATGAAACATCTAAAGATCATTTCATCCAATTTATCCTCCTCTTTTAGGGCCTGCGAAAATGCCAACACCTCTGCATGCATTTCGCTAATTTAAAGCTCCATACTTAAATTTACTGTGGCAAAAATGCCAACATTTTTGGCGGCTCACAGGGCATTTAGCTTGTCTGAATGCAGAGATCCCAGGCCTTTATCCATTGGGTAACAGAGTCATCCTCGCTGTCCTCTTCTGAATGTTCATTGAGGGCAGTAAACTCTTCCTCCAACTTCTCCGCTTCTGCCTCCTCCCCTCTTTTTTGCGCTCATGGTCCTCTTTGGCGCACAAAAATGCACGAATTAAACTAAAAAAAACAACTGAAACTTTACTTACTAGCCGACCTATTTACATTATTTACACAAAAGTTTGCCACATGATTGGCATGCCGCCACCACAAAATTGTCGTTGGGCGCCTACCTAGTGAATCTGCAGTGTCCGGACCAGATCTGATTGTACTTGAGTTGATCTTTGAAGTCCGGCTGGCCTCCCAAAGTTTTCCAGGTTGCGAACAAGGTGCAACGTGGCAAGTTATCATGCATGCCAGTACTCATACAGTTAATGAACAATGTGGCAAAGAGATTTGCCACATGGGAGCCTTCTTCGGGTACCGGTTGCGGGATTTTCGGTACGTGCTCCTCTAACTCCTTAATGCGACAACAAGATTCTTTCGGCGATAGGCCTTTCGTCGGGATCTCCTCAGGATCAGCCTCCTGATGAGGTATGCTTATTGGGTTTTGGCTAAATACTTGCATTCTATGCCCTGGGACACAAAAAGGGTGCAAAAATGTGTCCTCTTTGCTCTCAGAATTTACTACTTGAGCTTGTTCCCCTTCTTGGCCCATCTCCTGATGGAAACTGCAAGCAACCATATTATCCATTGCTAGGGCAGTGCTTGCATATTCCCATCGTTGGCCTTGGACGAGATCCACCTCTTGAGCTCCACACAACTGCATTCCAGGTCTACACAGTATGAGGGATTTGCCATGGTGAATACGACGCGGGATAGACAGGAGCAACAACTATCGGAGAAAGTGATGGAGTTTCTCCCCACCATATCTTTCCTGATAGGAGTAGAAGCCGCTCCGCTTGTACTGCTTCCTCAAATATTTGAGGGAATCTTTGTTCACCTGATTGCAGTAGGAGGAGGCTTATATTCGGGTGGAAAGCCCGAAGATAGAAGAGGTGGGCCTGGGCGGGTGTCGATTTGATCTCCTCTAGAATTCTCCTCTAACTCCTCCAGAATCGGACATTGAAGTCCGCGATGCTCTCTAGAGGTGCTCTCGTGATGGTGGAGAGGCGCATCAAGAGTTGAAAGGGATCATGAGAGCCATCAAATGTGTCGACTAGTGCTCTTGCCAAGTTCGACCATGAACAGATGTTCTTTTTTTTTTTTTTTGAATAATACTTCTACACATCCACCATGGGGATTGAAGTTGGGTCATATCACCGATAATGCAAGTTGCGTCCTTGCCGGTAGACCACACTCATGGGGGGATATGAACAGATGCCGTTACGCCCGAGTACTTTGTACCATTGCAACGCCCTTCCTTCCAAAGACAGGACCAGAAGTCTGATCATGACATCTTCGTGGGTTATGTCATGGAGGGTCGCTAGAGCAACGACGTCTTCAAGGTGCTCTCAAGCCATTCCCTCAGTGCCATTGTATTTTGTTAGAGTCTTCAGGGCACTTTTGGGAATCTTGTGCCAACTTTGGAGATCCAGAGGGCCAGGATCATCCCAGCTGGGATAACATACCTTTGCCATTATAGGAGTGGTCTGCAGAGATCATGGTTCTTGCCACTAAGTTTGAGTCGCCAGGTGAACATTCTTTTCTCCGCTTGTGAGGTCAAGGTTGCTCACCAAACCTTAATTCCTCCGAGGTGTCTTATTTCAGTTAAAAGTTACCTACGATCAAGATATCTGGATCTTCAGCTCAGTCAGAGTTGCCAGGTGATTTTGTCAGATAAAGGCAAGCCAGAGATTTAGCAAACTCGGGCTTCCTTAAAATATGGAGACTGTTGGTCCCACCGGGCGTGCCAGAAAAACTGTTGGTTATAGATCTGCCATAGTGAAGGGTTTGGTTTGTTTATGCGCCCTAGACCCGTCCAACACTTTGAAAGGCCGGAAGGAAGGGATGCCTTACGTGCCAATCTCCAGAGAAGGTTGGCTCCTTTACTACACTACACTAGGATTTCAGATTAGGGAACAGGAAAGGAATTGGGAAATTGCTGAAAGAAACAAATAACTGAAAGAAATAGGGAAATGGCCACAGGCCGGATGGTTCCAAGGGGAAGAACAAGCAACACAATTACTAACTTCTACTTAAATCAATGACAATCAATACTATAAATATGACATAAACTAACACTGAAACATTTTCTGATATGTATCCTTCAATAATTCCATGTTTCGTTCTTTATCACACACTTAAATCCAGATTGCAGAATTACAGTATGCATATAAAGAAACATAATTAACAGAAATAATAATAGAAGGCATCATACACAGAAAAAGAGTCCAGAATCAGAACCAGGAGACTTAGTATTGATGCAGAATTTGAGTACAACAGCTCTTTAGCAAAACGTTCCCCCCGATTACATTACAATGAGTTGGCTTTTATAGAGGGATTTACCCCCGTAATCATTAATGTCAAAACCCTAAAACCGCTGGGGCAGCTGAGATTTGACCCCTGTCAGATGACAGAGTATCCATGGAATGCGGCTCACTCGTGTCAGCAGTTATGAGGTATGGCTTCGGACAGGTTTTATTGCTGGGAATTCTTCTCTCATTAATGCGGTTGGTGGAACTCGCCTCCAGAGGCTTTCCCGGTCCTGACAACGCCGTCTTGATGGGATGGGCAGGAGACCCGCACTCGTGCGCCATGGAGGCGCATTAAATTCTCACCTACCTTCTCTTTCTCGGGAAGCGCGCCCTCCGGATGTAGCCTTGGCGCTTAAAAAACGCTCTGGAGAAGCTTCGCTGGGAATCGGGCCCGAAGTGCAGTCCTTCGCTTTCGGCATGGTCTGGCAGGGAGGGTTCGCTCGGATTGGGCCCGAAACGCAGCTTCGCCGGAGTTGATGCCCGAAATGGAGCTTTGCTGGAGCCGGGGGGATTTTTGCGCCAGAAATCCGTGAAGGAGGATTTTCGCACCAGAAATCCGCAAAGCGGATTTTCGATCCAGAAATCCCCCGGAGATGAGGTTCGCTCTTGAAATCCCCCGAAGTTGAGGTTCGCTCCTGAAATCCATGAAGCGGATTTTCGGTCCAGAAATCCCCCGAAGCTGAGGTTCGCTCCAGAAATCCCCGAAACAGAGCTTCGCACCAGAAATCTGCGAAACAGAGCTTGACCTGGTTGACTTTTGCCTTAGTTTTTTTTCTCGCCCGAGATGCCTCTTCGTTGGTGATGGGAGCTTCGCTGGAGACGACACCCGAAGCGGAGGTTCGCTGGATTCCTGGGCGAAAACGAGCGTGATTCTGCCTTAGACTTTTTGCCTGGAGTGGGCCTTTGCCGGAATTGAGTCCGAAGAGGACTTTCGCTTATATTGAGGCCCGAAATGCAGCTTTGCCAGAGTTGATGCCCGAAATGGAGCTTTGCTGGAGCCGGGAGGATTTTTGCGCCAGAAATCCGCGAAGAAGGATTTTTGCTCCAGAAATCCCCCGAAACTGAGGTTCGCTCTAGAAATCCCCCGAAACTGAGGTTCGCTCTAGAAATCCCCCGAAGCTGAGGTTCGCTCAGAAATCCCAGAAGCGGATTTTCGCTCCAGAAATCCCCGAAGCTGAGGTTCGCTCCAGAAATCCCTGAAGCGGATTTTCGCTCCAGAAATCCCCCGAAGCTGAGGTTCGCTCCAGAAATCCCCCGAAGCGGATTTTCGCTCCAGAAATCCCCCGAAGCGGATTTTCGCTCCAAAAATCCTCGAAGCTGAGGTTCGTTGGATTCCTGGGCAAAGTTGAGGCTGACTTTGCCTTAGAAACTTTTTCATTGCCCAAACTGTACTTCGCTCCTAGCAAGGCCCGAAGCTGAGCTTCGCTACCTTCTAGGGCGAAGTTGAGATTCGTTGGGTTCCTGGGCGAAGTTGAGCCCTGTCTGTGCCTTAGCCGATTTTTCAAGCCCGAAGTGGGCTTTCGCTGGTTCTGCTTCCCGGGGCCATAACTTTTGATCCGCTGACCCGATCGCCCATTATAATATATCGCCGGAAAGCTTAAGAGAAGATCTACAACAATGAAACATCTAAAGATCATTTCATCCAATTTATCCTCCTCTTTTAGGGCCTGCGAAAATGCCAACACCTCTGCATGCGTTTCGCTGATTTAAAGCTCCATACTTGGGCAAAATTTTGTCAAAAATTTAATGTGGCAAAAATGCCAACATGCACCACATTGGTCGATTCATTTTTGACCAAGGAGAATAAAAGAAAATGCTGAACTGCAACCTCCAATAAATTCTGCAAATATTCTCTGTATTCAAAGAGTCTTAATGGTTTAAACTTTATCTTGTGTGGCCATTTATTGGCTTCTTGAATCATTGCATCCCTCTCTTTGATTGATGTCGTTGGTAGTGGAAACCTGCAAAAATTAGTTTTCCTCCTAATAGCCCAATTTTGAGATCTGTGGTGCTAGACAGTCCAATGATTTGTTTATGCATTGAGGCTGTCCATTAAGATTCAATATAATAGGTGATCTTTGTAAAACAAAGTATCCATTATAACCCTTGAGACAAAAGACACAAAAGGAGGATTATAAAAAATCCGTGAAAATCATCTGGATTTGCTATTGCTTTATTTTGGAACATGGACCTAATATTAAACAACCTATGAAACCCTTCGATGAAGTAAACTAGGGTTTTTAGAAAACCCTAAAAATTACAACGCGTGTCCAAAAAACTTTCTTTCACAACTATTTCTACGAAACACAAATGCTTTCAAGTAGCACCACTGGTATTCAACCTCCGAATAAGTAAACTAGGGGTTTTAGAATGTTTGAAGTAATTTTTTAGAGCAATAATGGTTATCCTTGAAACAACATACGTGTGCCTTAACAATGTTGGAGTATGACTTTGAAATTTTATAGAAAAGAGCTATGTTCCACGAAATTTTCTGATAGGGATGGTGGGACAGCTTTTTGAGGCCGTGGGGCACATTTCTGCGATAGCCAAATGCATTTTCAGGACAATAGGATGCATCTCTAAGATGGTCCTGAAATCCTTGGATGAGTTCTCATGGAACATAGCAAAAAAGCAAAAGGAAATGTGGTGGGAGATACCCTCTTCTGAAAGGATTGGGCTTAAGCCTTATTTTGTTCCATGTCAATGGGACAATCAGATCGAGTAGATGTGGGAATGCTAGAGTGAAATCTAGATTCAAACACTTTTTGCCATCTTCAACAGTTGTAGGAAAATGCATCCTTTTGTGATAGGTTGACAAGTCTTATGGTATAAGGGGGGGTTGAACATAGGCAAGCAATCATCATTGATGAGATTGTTTTGAAGGAATCGGATGCATCCCAACTTGGTGGCAAACTTACTCAGGCCTACTTATAATAAAGAGATGTTAGCCACAATTCTTCCTATTCAGGAATGGCTCTTGTATCTTGTAGGGAGACAATTCACAGTCAAAAGTGTTTTTGGAAAATTGAAGTATTTTGTAATTTTCATCACCATAACAACATAAGTGGGTCGCATAAATGGTACGCAAACAAAAATGTGGTGGCAGATGCCCTCTTCCTAGAGGAGTTTGAGCCTTATTGCGTGCCTTGTCAATGGTAACCAGGTTGGGTAGACATGGCAAGGCAAGAGAGGGATCAAGATCCAGACACTCTTTTCCTTATTCAACAGCTAGAGGAAGATTCATCTTCTTATGATAAGGTATAAATCCTTATCATATAATGGGAGGTTGTACATTTGCAACCAATCATCACTAAAAGACATTATTTTGAAAGAATCACTTGTGTCTCAACTTGGTGACCACTTGATATTCCTCAAAACATACCAATGAATCAAGAAAGATTTATTTTTGGAGGAAATGAAGGCTGAGGTTAAGAAGTTTCTAGCTGAGTGTGAGACTTGTCAGCATGAAGAATGAGAAACTTTTGAAACAACAGAAGCTTGCAAGCACTGTAGCCTTTTGCCCATACCTACTCAAAGATAGGGAGAAATAGGTTTGCTCATGAAGTATTTCTGTAGCTATTGTTTCTTGACAGGCTCACTGAATATGCTCATTTTTGTTCCTTGGTTCATCCATTTTTGGCTAATATGCTGGATCAAGTGGTTATGAACAAGGTGCAAAAATTGAATGGCATGTGAAAAATTATAGTTAGTAATCGAGATCACTTCTCAAAGATAGGGAGAAATAGGATTGCTCATGAAGTATTTCTGTAGTTATTGTTTCTTGACAGGCTCACTGAATATGCTCATTTTGTTCCTTGGTTCATCCATTTTTGGCTAGTATGTTGGATCAAGTGTTTATGGACAAGGTGGAAAAATTAAATGGCATGCCAAAAATTATAGTTAATAATCGAGATCACTTCTTTACTATTGATTTTGGACTGAATTGAATAAGGCATGGGGAACACAACTAGCTTTTAGTTTGGCTTAACAAGAAAATGGGCAAATTGAAGTGGTAATCAAGGGCATGGGTGGGTATGTAAGGTACTGTTGGTTACGAATCTGCCATGAGGAAAGGATTTTGGGTTAATGCGCCCAGATTCGCCCACCAGCATGAAAGGCCGGAAGGAAGAGATGCCTTCCGTGCCAATCTCCGGAGAAGGCCGGCTCCTTTTGGGGGGTTTTTATGTTCAAGCTAAGAGTGCAGGAAAGAGATAAATGAACAGAAAGAATGTACAAATATACTTGAAGTTGGTGGGGGGGAGCTAACAGTACGGCAACCAGCAATCACCAATACTTACTGCATTATAAATACAAAGCATGACTGAGAACTGCAAAATCTATGTGTACTTCCGATACTTAAGCAGTGTACGCACAGCTACAATGGTCCCCTAGCAAACATTCTCCCTACAAGGAGAACTAACAGCACGACAACGCATCAATCACCACTACGGACACTAACATAAGTAGAAAGCAACCTAGAGATATCAGAGCCAGGTATATGTGTCATGCAGAGATTTTAACCGCACAGCTACAATGGCCCCCTAGCAAACATTCTCCCTACAAGGAGAACTAACAGCACGGCAGCGCATCAATCACCACTACGGACAACAACGTAACACACAACTGATGGAACTGCTACCACATCTATTATATGAAATTTAAAAGTACACAAACAATGCTAAAGGCGCCTGATCACCAAATGCTGAAACGAATCAACGAGCCATGACACAGGGTCGCGTAAAGCATAAGCATAAAGAAATAAAAGCAGCAGAACAGAACCAGGCATACAAATTATATTTATAAGCAGAAGCACGGTTACATTAGTTCCCTAACAGACATTCCCCTTCCACCCTTTACAATGAATTCAAGGTGGGTTTTTATAGCCCGAGTCCCTCCCGTTACATTAATGGGCACAAGGTCCCAGTCAAACAATAGCTGACAAAAGCGGCGAAAGAGCTGCAAATGCTGACCTTTTGTCGGACCGGACTGTACCCGCAGCGTGGTCTTCCTGGAAGCTGGACAGCTTCGTGGCGGTGTGTTGGGCAGAACTTCTTCTCGGCAGGGATGCGGGTAGCTGGAGCAGGTGGAACCTCCAATCGGCTTTAAACGAGGTCACTGGCACAGGTAATGCAGCCCATGCTCGTCCTTTTGCTCGGCACGTCTCGGCTCAAATCCCGAAGCTGGACACTTGTCAGATGATGGATGATGTTGTTTGACACGTGTCGGCCTTGAAAGGCAGTTTGTCCAACTTCGCTTGGGATCAGAGCGTCTCGGGTTGCGCGGGCAGAAAACAGCGCAGTCGGGAAGGCCTCCATGCCTTAGGAGTATTTCCGAGTTGTTCCCCTACTGCGCACCTGTCAAGGGCGCACTCCGACTTCGCTGCGAAGTCGGACTGCGCACAGGTGGAAACTGGTATCTGCCGCCGTACGGACTTTGCTCCAGCATTAATCACTCTTTTGTCAGCCTGCCAACCTGCCAGTTACAAGGTGCGCCCAGAAGAGGGGCGAAGTGCGCACTTCGCACCAAAACTGGGCGAAGTGCGCACTTCGCACCAAAACTGGGCAAAGTGCGAACTTCGCACCAAAACTGGGCAAAGTGCGAACTTCGCACCAAAACTGGGCGAAGTGCGAACTTCGCACCAACACTTAGCCATTTTTCAGGTAACTTGCTGGAAAGCTTGAAATTCAACTGAGGGGCTCCAAGAAAGGGGGGAAGAAAGAGAATGTGGGAAAGAAAAAGGAAGGGAGAGAAAAAGGAAGGAAAATAGAGGAAGAGGGAAAAAGAGGAGCAGCACTGTTACAAAATTGAAAACATTGCACCCCGTGCAAAATGTGACAACGGTACCATTAGCAAAGTAGTTGTAAAACTTATCTAACCATACATCCATCAAAATAACCACATTTCAATAACTTTGTGGTCATGCACTACATCACACTTGTGCAATAGCTACCTTAAGTCGAGTGATGGTAACTGCATTTCAAGCTCTTTATGGTGATCCACTTCATCAGACTTTCATAGTCATTCCAAGGTACAAGCAATGTGGGGGTTATTTAGCTCATTAACAAGCGGTTTGGCAGTCTCTAAGGAATAATTCTGCAATTGCACATTATAGGATTAAGCAACTAGCAGACCAATGCATGAGCAAAAGGTGCTTTGAGGTCAGAGGTTGAGTCTCCAGCACCGTAAACAAGCATTGCTTAAGCAATATGAGAGGAACAAGCTTGCTTCCTAGTAATACAGTTTGCACAAGGTCATGCCTAAGATAAAAATCATGGTGTACATGCTACAGCTTTCATCTTCTTCTAAATTCTTATAGTCTTCGATATTTCTTATTTAAGGAATGTGTTTGGTCAGCATGTCCTCCTCTAGATGGTGCAACAAGAGCTTGATGAAGAGGGGACAATTATTTTTGGACCTGAAGGAGATTGTTGACAAGAGAGTCAAATAGCTATGAAATTGGCCATCACCAAGTACCTGATCAAATGGAAGAACCTGCCATTGGAAGATTCTACATGGGAGATGCGCTTTTTGTGACAAAGCATCCAAGGTTGGCAAGTATTGAGGGTAACGCTCTTTCAAAGTAGGGAACATGTTATGCCCCTAACCTGGGTTGTGGGGTGAGGGCAGGATAGAAACCTGGCACATGATTATGCTTTATGGATGCTATATTGTGTTAGAAGTTCTGACTATTCAGGGTTAGGTTTGCTTCTACGGGAGTGTCTATAAGTAGAGTGAATTTCTCATTTTAGGCATTGGTTTTGTTTTTCTCTTTTTTTCGATTGGAGTTATATGTAGGTGCAATGGGAAGACCATAACAGGGAGTTCATCTTAGAACCATATAATCAAGGTACCAACCATTACTATAACCCTATGACAGAGTCCAACTACTATCATAGTCTGTGTAGCTGTTAATAACCTGAAGTTTACTTGGCGTTTAAATTTGTATCTGAACTAACCTTCAAAAATGTACTCTTGCTTAGTGGGTAATTTAGAGTTGCATGTTGCAGGATGCTCCTTTACCTGTTTATCATCCATTCATTTTTTGTACAGTATGGTCCTATATGGGTTTTGTGATCATGGCAATTTATTGGGAAAGTATTGTGCTTCATTCTGTATGAACAGAAATAGAGTTTACAGTAAATGGCATTAGAAACATCATCTTAGAAAGACATATAGCTGAAAGTATTCATTACATTGAGACATGGAATTTATCATTCCCATTGGTAGTAGGAATGTTTTGCCTGCTTTTATAGATTAGTAGAAAGGAGAATTTTTTTGTTCAATTGATTATATGTGATTGAAACGGGCCCCACCCATATTACATCATCGCCATATGGTGGTATTTCAACAAAGCTTGGATATTATCCATGTATCGCTTGGCAAGATTTGAACCTTGGTCTTCTCTTTAAATATCGAGGAATCTAAACGGTTGAGCTAATGCCACTTGATTAAAATTTAAGTTTACATGGGTTTTTATGAGGGGTCCTAGTCCCCTTGTACCAGGGTTTGAACTTGGGTCTCCTCAATGAAAACCCAAATACTTACCACTACAGTATCCTTCACGGGTCAAGTAGAAAGGAGAATCGATCACTATACTTAGAAGATTTTTCCAGCCTTAGATCTGGAAATACCTTCCTTCTTTCCATATAGAGCTCAGAGGAGAATTGAGCATCAAATAAAGCAATTTCTTATACTTGGTTTGCAAAAGTAAATAAGAAAAGAAGAGAAAAATGAGTTTCATTAGGTTACTCTATAGAACCAGGTATTAAAGTGGAATGGAATTTCATCAGAGGAATATGCCATGCGAAACAACAGCTTGTAGACAAAGAGCATTGCAATGAACTGGTTAGAAAGGAAGAGGGCCATCTTTTGCCCACACATGTGCTGCGACTCGATGTTAATAGGGGCGAGGAATCTCCCATAAGCGGGACTGAGGGCTTGCGCCTCTAAGCCTGTTACCTCATTAACAAAGACTTTGGGAGGTGATGGGGCCCATGAACCTCTCAAGTCCCACAACTGGATCAATGTGGGATTATTATGCGCGCACACACACACACTACACTAAAGAGAACAAGGTATTAAAGTGGAACGAAATTCCATCATAGGAATATGCCACTGGAAACAACAGCTTGTAGAAGAAGAGCATCACAATGAACTGGTTAGAAAGCAAGAGGGCCAACTACTTGCCACACACGTGTCACAACTTGATGTTAAGAATGAAAAGAACTTGGTCCACAAGGTTGATAAACTCTACTTCTCTTTGTTGTCGAAGACCAATTTACAAAATACAGACTAGTGTGATTAGTATGTAGGGTATGTTCTGACATATTCGGTATGATTAGTGTGTAGAGTACGTAGAGTCAAATCCTTGAAAATATTTTTTATTTGAAGATAATATCCAGGGCTTTGTTGCAATGGGATTTGCAATTAAGTGGAAGTAATGACCATGGATGTAAATGAACTCTAAGGTTGATATTAATGAAATGATTTATAAGCTGTTATAAATTTTCTGCTGGACTAAAAGATGTTAGAAAGCAACTTATAAGCTATATAACAAATTCAACTTAAGATTGTTAAGAGGCTTATGTTTATCTACAAATCATTGAACTTGCTATCTGTATCCTTTGCATGAAGCAATAATTTTATTCCTTTTCTTTTCACAATTTTCTTAAATTACTTTAATGGTTCACTCCATAGGTATTGTGAAAGTTTCAGATTCTTGTTATCTTATAAGGAATAGAAACTCTATTGGACATTATGAATCTTATATGAGGCATGTGAAGTCTTTAGATGTGTGTAGAGGAAGAAAAAATCATCTTGATGAATATGTAAAAGCCAAACTGCCATACTGACTGTTGAAAATTACACTGTAACTGCCATGCAACCTTTATCAAAAGAGTCATTTAATTCATTAGATTTTAACAATAACCCACCAAAACACAAACCTTGTCTCAACAGAACAATATTCAGTAGTGCAGTATGAAACATTTTATGCTGTTTGGTTTTCATGATGTCAATTTGTATATATTTTCTATTCTTCATAAATACTTCATATTCTTTATCTGACTTGGGGTAACGTCATGAATAGAGTATCATAAGATTGAACTTCTATTTGAAACCAGATGGATCTGTGACTGGAGCTAACAGGTTCAAATCTTGTGTCTTAGTTCCTGGGTAAGCATTTTGCACAGACATTTCATTCCTTTTGCTTTGTGGTTTTAAGTGTTTAAGACACAAGGTGGTTATATATGATGAATTTGGATAAGGAGAATTTTGATGTATCTAGAATCTATATAAAGTACATGGTAAACATAGTTATGCACTGTTTGATATGTATGTCCAATAAATGCCTTCCTTACAGGGAAACAAAGGCCATGTATATCAGCCCTCCAACAGACGACAAGATTCCAAAGGTAGAGCATCTATAGAAGTTTTCATTTTTATGCACTTTAAACAATGATGGACATGGAGTTTCAGCTAAGAAGCTCTTTCTTTGACTCTGTTGCAGGATTGTTCTGCAGGAATAGTACTGATAGGCAAACTTACCTATGGGATGTTGTCGCTTGGGAATGGCAAAGGGGAAGAAAACGGGAAGAGCTGCCCTGCATCATCTGAGATATATTACATGGTGCCTCCAGCAGCTAAGGTAGCTAGAATGGCACTCCTTTGTGATTGGATGTTAATTTGGAACCTGCAATTTGGTTGATATGTTATAGCATATCCCAAAAATGTCTATATACTGCTAATTTTAACACATCAAAATGTGTATTTGATGCTTTGTTTTCTTCTGATCTGCTACATTATTTTGCATATATATAAAATGTATTTTACAGTGTTGATTTATTCTCTTGTTTTTACAGACAGAGGAGAAGGACACGGAGAAAAATGGTGCTGTTAGCAAAACTAGTTTGAAACAGCAGTTGGAAGAAAAGGTAATGAACATTTCACACGATAGGCAGTTACTTTTGGGGTATGATAAAACTGATGTAACATTGTAATATGATTGTCAGTACATCCTGTCCACTCATAAGAACTATAGGTCCTCCAAATCTCAATGTAACTCTGTGATGCTTTCCTCATGCCTATATTTATAAGTCTCAATGGTGATGCCTGTAGGTCGAGTACAAAAATCATCCAAACTGAAAGTCACATGGTTCATAAACCATCTCCTGAGAGCAAATAAGTTGACAACACACCTAATTTGTTTTTTTTTTTTCTTTAAGTAACTTTTCTACTGAGCTAATGTTGTTGTAGTTTTCTAATTGGTCATATGGGGAAATGAGCCCCACCCGTAGTACATCATGACCATGTTACCATGGTATTTCAACAAATCACATAGTGGTATTTGGCAATTATATATATATTGTCTGGCAAGATTTGAAGCTGGGTATCCAGCTTGGAAGTCCATGTTTTGTACGACTTGAGCTCATGCAATTTGATAAAATGTTAAGGTTCCCTCATGGGACTGGAACCTTGGTTTATGGTGTGAAATTCTTATGTTTCCACCACTTGCCTAAATACTATGGGCAACTGATGGTTGTATTTATATGATTATGTTAATATGGGGTTGAGATGGGCCCCACACATATTATATCATGACTGCCTTGTTGCAGTATTTCAATAAACCACTTTGTTGTGTTATTACAAAAAAAATTATTGTCAACGGAATGTCCATCACAATGTGGTCACAATGTAGGGACTTGAACTCAGGTTGTGCTCATATAATTGCATCCCATTTAGCATTGCTTGAGTATGCCTTGAACTATTTTAAAATATATATTATTTCTATTTTTATATGTACATCTATATATAGTATTATATTATATATAATTATTTATATATTATATAACCCAGCTGAATATTTTCTTAGATTCTGAAAACTCAATGCTTTTTCTCCTCTCTTTTGGACCGAGCATTTTGAACCTGATATCTATGGTCACTTTCATGTCGATTGTGCTATATAACAATACAGGTCCATCTTTGGCACAAGACATTGAAATAGATTTTTTTGGGAATTATTGTGAATAAAGTTCCATTGCAGTCATTCAAAATTTCTTTTCATCTTTTGTTCTCTTGGCTGCTGCTACCACAGCTATCTTGATTTATTTCTGTATGGCCTGAAAAAATCTAGGTGGGAGGCCATCAGGACCCAGGGCCTTATCATTTTCTATCTTGAAAATTTTCGGTTTCACCTTTTCCTTGAGCGATTATTCTATTAGGCTAGCATTCTGTATTGCAGTCAGCAAGAAATTAATATGCTTCAGAAGTCTCTGTTGCACTTGTCTCTGGCCCCTATGTGCAGAGGAAAGGATTTGCTCAATGTATGTAACAAGTGTGCAGTTAGTCTACTCTGGAACACCAAGTGAGATTTATTTCATTCGTTGAACACCTTTATGTACATTTGGAACCATCTATGCTGTAGACCTCTTTTCATGTATCAGTCACCAACTGGTACATTGATTCATCTTTCAACCATATCATCTGAAAATTTGAAGCATGACTGGCATGATAAGGAATCATTTGTAATGGATAGGAGAATTAGGAGGCGGTTCAATCCAATGGTGTTTATTACTTTGAATTAAATATCCAACCATTGCTTTGGCAAGAAGGGGCTGCTAGGAATCTTTCCAATCTCTTAGTCTTCACAATGGAACTGATCTCTTTCCTTCTATTTGACCAATGAAACTTGTCTGATGCTATTGGAATATCTCATTGTTGTGCATAGATTATTTATGCTTGGATGTACGACTTCTACCTTCATCCAAATTGGCTACAACGTTGAAATCTCCACCGATAAAAATTGTCTGATCAATTCAAATGATTGTTTGGATGAATTCTCCAATTGCCTTTAAATATTTCCTCTTTTGTTATGGAATCATTGATCCTTATACATTGAGCATCACAAGGCTAAGATCTCCAAAATAATGGTGAAGGCCTATAACTAACTACTTGATGCTACTCATCATTGTAGAACCACACGTTTTGGCCGAGTTACAAGGAGCCACCAAGCCAACCAAGACACCATTTGTGTTTACGACTTGCAATTGGACCAAGTCCTTGTGTTTGGTGAAGATTTCCGTCACAGTTGAGAAAATCTGCAAAAAATCTGCAGAATCCCGATTTTTTGCCGATTTTTTAAAATGCCGATGCAATCTGCAAACTCTTGGCGATGCAAGATTTTTTGCCGATTTTTTGAAAAAATCAGCATCGCGATTTTTTCATTTTTTTTTTTGAGGCTGCGGCTGATTCAGGGTTTTTTTTATGCAAGCCCATTTTTCATCTGTTAATGTTTGAACTTCGAAGTTTAAAGTTTAAACCCGAAACCCTCTTTTTAAGTAAATATTGCTGCCTGATAACTATGTATGTAAGCCCATTTTTTAGCTGTTAATGTTTGAAACTTTGAACTTTGAAGTTTAAACCCTAAACCCTAGGCTAGGCCCTAAGGTTTTGTTTTTTTTCCTCCTCTTTTTAAGTAAATATTGCTGCCTGGTAACTATGTATGCAAGCCCATTTTTCGGCTGTTAATGTTTGAATTTGAAACATTGAACTTTGAACTTGAAGTTTAAACCCAAAACCCTGGTCTAGGCCCTAGGGTTTTGGGTTTATTTTTTCTCCTCTTTTTAAGTAAATATAGCTGTCTGATAACTGTATGCAAGCCCGTTTTTCAGCTGTCAATGATTCAATTTTAAACCCTAAACCCTAGCCTTTTGGTTTAAGGTTTAGGTTTTTTTTTTTTTTTCCTTTTTTGAAGTGATTGTAACTTTGTTATTACTTGTTTCCATGTGCAGGCATATGAAAGATGAAACCTTTTTTTCCTTCTTGTTACTTGTAACTTTGTACCGTTTCATATTATAAGCAATACAAGATGTGTTTTGTCACTTTCATGTGTACTTAAAGCTTGAGCCTTGTATGATGTCTTGACATGAATTATTGTTTTTATTGCATTATTTGATTTGCATAATGTTAATTCATTGTAATATGCATGAAAAAACTTTTTTTCAATGAAATTTTTTGTTTTCTTCGGTTTCTTTTTTTGCCGATTCTTTGACGATTCTTTCCTCGATTTTTTACAGATTCCTGATTTTTGCTGATTTTTAAAAATGCTGATTCTTTGCCGATTCCGATTTTCTCAACTATGATTTCCATAGCTTCTAGTTTATTTATCTTAGTTTCTTGAATGAGGCATACATTTATCATTAGGGGGGTAGAGTTGCTTTTTTGACAATATTGTTGGCCCTGTATGTCCCAACATAGAATCTTCATCCTCTTAAGGGTGGTTTTCTGTCCCCTTCACCCCTAGTTATATCCACTAGAGTCAACTAGGAGATTGCATCAAGCATTATTTATGCATTTAATTGAAGCCTTTTTGCCTATGTTAGTCACCAAATTTCGGTTTACTTGTTGTATCTGTAACCTTTATAGTGAATAGAGATTGATGTATGATGGGAGTTTAGAGATCTAAGGGAGTCTCAACAATTGCTTTATTTGAGACTTTGTCGTATGGATCATGGGATTGAGAACATCGGTTGTCTTAGTTGTTCTTTCATTCTTTTTGGGAGCAAGTCGTGAGTCCAACACAAGGTATGGAGTTATCCCCCTTGTAGGGACTAGGTTGAGCCAACTAACAAGAAGTCTTGTTTGAATCCTAGTTTGTTTTTGGTACCATCCTAGTCCCTTATATTTGTTTCATCAATGTATCTTGCCGCACAATCTCTTGTGCAACCTCATCCCTCACCTCATGCGCACTCGTCTCCTTGCACACTTGTCTCTGTAGACATTCTTGTGTGCATAGCTGCTTTGGCCACGCTCTCCTCTCCTGACATAGTTGTTTGGGGAACAATCACTGCCTACATAGTCTCCTGTTAAGAATATTCATCTTAAGGACATGAAGGGGGAATAACCTTCACAATGCATTTCTGTTGCTGTAAGGACTGCTCTGGACTACTCAACTACTCCTCATAAATGTCCCATACTCCTCATTAGGTGCAAAATCCTCTCTTGTTGATTCCATCCTTTGCTTTGACATCATTTGAAGTGAGCCACTCCCATGCTGTATAAGTGCAAATTTGACCCAATGGAATACCATGTGTGTGTGGTCAATGATATCAATGGGCTTCCCCCAATATGATACATTCACCTACTGTTGATGTGCTATGCCAAGCATAAGTGCAATCACATGGAACCCCATGGAGAAGTTTTTAGTTGTGCCATACAAAAAACTATGGATTATGTCGGATAGATAGCAGGCCCAATCAAATTTATGTTTGTCTAGAATTCCTTACATATAGGGAATGAACCATTTAACATTTTTAAAGCTCGTTGCTTGCATGATAAGCATGCCATCATTAGATATATTGCCCAATAAAGTTCCTCGTTATAGAGCGACTGCAACTTCAAACCATGACTTCTATGGGAAGACAACCTTGCCAACATGTCAGTTGTCAAAGAACACATGTTGCAATACTCCACCAAGTAGTCTTTCAATTTGTGTTGTCTAGCCTCTTCATGCTAGATGGTTCTATGAGGGTCTTGGAATCCTAAATACTCTTGTGAAGTCCTAAGGTTTGAAGGTCACCCTCAATGTTTGCTGCCTAATGTGAAACTTACTCATGTCTCTTAAGCTCATACATGGTCAATAACTCTAGTAGGTATTGCTTAAATGCATCCTTATTGAAGTTGGGCATTGTAGGATATAATGGACTGAAGCAAGACGGACCGAAGCTTGCTGAAAGGCTTGTTGTAGCCCACAATCATCTCCATGCTTGTTGCACCACAACACTTCTTCATTTGTTGGCAAGGCCCTTGTAATGTTTCTTGATTGGAATCTTTGATTTGTCATTGCCTTTTGCCTTCCCCTTCCCTTGGTGGATGGTGATGGTACATCTTGTTGCTGGTGTTGTCTTCTCTATGACAATTACATTACTTGCAAATATGAAGAGGTAGTCGCTTGATGTATCATGAAATGCATCTACTCGTTGTCTATGTGGCCTTCCATACGTTTTGAATTTCGAGTTGCTTGGATAGTCTTTATGGTGGAGGTGTGAATGATCCCCGATGTCAAGACGAAGAAAAATGTAGACGGTGTTGTGATGGTTCTGATTTCCGGTGTTAGGACGATCTCCAAATGAGCCTAGATAGCCTTGTTGCTGTGTTTGATGACAACTCCTCTCCCTTGGATGGCGCTCGTGGCTTTGGTGCCCTGCACGAGACATTGTACAACTTGTATGGCCAAGTTCTGGTGTGAGATGCTCCTCCTTTTGATAGGATCTCCTTAAAGCTAGACAACAACAACCTTGCCTTGGATGGCAATTATTCTAGGCTACACAACATTGCACTTGGCTTTGATAATTTCCCCATTGCTTTGGATAGTAACTAAAAGACTCTAGATAGGAAGATAGTAACTCCAGATGGATTCCTCATCCTTGATGACACTCCTTCACTTCGAACAACTTGGCCTTTGGAATGGATGACTTCTCTCTCTTAGACAACGAAACAACCCTCCCAAACAATAGGTTCTCTTTTTCGAACGATAGGTAGTCCACAGACGGTGGTATTCATGGTTTGGATGACAGGTTCTATCCCATGCATGGCATCCACCTTGTCTTTCGTAGCCCAAACAGAAGGCATGCAAATCTAGTTGCCAACTTTGCCTTGAACACCATTTCCCTTAGTCTAGCTGGCGATTACCTTGTTGCATCGATCCCTAGGTTGACCCAAACGATGGTCTTCGTAGACAAAAAACAACTCATATTCAAGATGCATTTGTATGGGTTAGATGATAAACATTTGCTTAGATGGTGAGTTTGTTTCGTTGGTTGATACATTTAGGCTGGAAATTGTAAATTTTCCAGCCCTTGATAACTGCTGTCCATTTCCCTTGTATTACTGGCTAGAAAAGCAGCAAGAGAGTAGAAGTGTTCTGCTGTAGCTGTAGCCTCTTTTATTTGTAATATTTCAGGTTCAGAAATATATTTAACTTCTGCTGTTCACGCTGTTTATTTTTCCAGCCATCTGTGTGACTGTTGCATGTTTGAATAAATTATTCTCAGATCTGATTTATTTTAAAATAACATAGGACAGCAGTTATCTAGGGCTGGAAAATTTACATGGTATCAGAGCTAGGTTCTGTGATTGAGATCCTCAAGGGTTTACAGCAGTAGATCACTGCTGGATATTAAGAAAAAAAAAAAACAGCAGTTAGGGTTTCAAGCAAAAAAAAAAAAAACAGCAGTTAGGGTTTCATATTTTTTTTTTGGCTTGAAGGACTAAGCTTATTTGCAGGACTGTTTTTTTTAGTCATTAATATTTCAGCAGATCTCAAAGATGGCAGCAGCTAGCCTCATATTTGAGGATAGATTGGAAGGTGCCTCAAATTTTTTGCCCTAGAAAGTTAGGGTAATGTTCTTATTGGAAGAGAATGATCTCTGGGATATTGTCAAGGCTGATGTGACTTTGCCTACAGATCCGCAGGAATTGGCAGCTCACAAAAAGAAGGAAGTGAAGGCCAAGCGGATGATCTTGGATGCAGTGAAGGATCACCTGATTCCTCACATATCCGAGAAGACTAAGGCAAAGGAGATGTTCGATGCCCTGGTTAGCCTCTACCAGAGCGAGAACATAAACAAGAAGATGATATTGCGGAACAAACTCAGATCTATGGAGATGACCAGATCTGACACCGTTACCAGTTACTTGATGAAGATCACGCAGATTCGTGATCAACTGGCAGCAGTAGGGGAGAAGGTTGAAGACACAGAGTTGGTGAACGTGGCACTTAATGGTTTCTCAGCTTCATGGGAACCATTTGTCAAAGGCATTTGTGCTCGTGAGAACCTTCCCAAATTTGAGAAACTGTGGGATGATTTCATCCAGGAGGAGACTCGGATGGAGTCAAAGGCCAGCAAGAAAGGTGGTGACGATAACCTAGCTCTTTTTGGGCAAACCAAGAAGGGCAAAGGTAAAGGACCCAACAAGGGTAAGGTAAAGAATGAGGAGTCAACCTCACAGTCAGGGAAGAAGGACTTGAGCAAGATCAAGTGCTTCATTTGTCATAAGCACGGCCATTATGCATCACAGTGTCCAGACAAGAAGGGCAAAGGGAAGCAGCAGCAGATGCAGGTAGCAGCCTCTGCAGAAACTCAGATGAGTGAGTTTGCTGCCAAATTCGAGAAGGATTTCTCATTGGTCTCTTGCCTTTCTACCAACACGGTTCCAAGGAATGCTTGGTATGTGGATAGTGGGGCATCTCGGCACATGACATCAGCCCGACAATGTTTTACCAGTCTACAAGAGCAGGACTCAGGGGTTCAAGTTGAGCTTGGTGATGATACCAAATATCCAGTTGTAGGAATTGGTACCATTCCTTTTCGACTCCAGTCAGGGAAATCTTTAGACTTTGATGATGTTTTGTTTGTTCCAGGTCTCAGGAAGAACTTGCTTTCAGTTTCAGTTATGGAGGATAAGGGTTATGCAATGGAGTTCAAGAACCAACATGTCCTTATTAGACCAAAAGAATCTAGCCCAGAAACAACACAAGTAATAGGGGTTAGAGAAGGCAGTCTATACAAGTTGCAAGGTGAACCTGTTCGAGCCCTAGTTCATAGCAATAACAACTTGTGTGATTTGTGGCACAAGAGGATGGGGCACTTGCATCATAGAGCGTTGCCTATTCTGAGGGAGATAGTCACAGGTCTTCCGGAGTTCAGCATTGAGCAACAAGGAGTATGCAGAGGGTGCACGCTTGGCAAGCATGCCAAGGCTGTTTTCCCAAACAACGAGCATAGGTCTAAGAAGATACTAGATCTAGTACATTCGGATGTTTGTGGACCGATGTCAATAGCATCAATTTCAGGTAGCATGTACTATGTTTCCTTTATTGATGATTTCTCTCGCAAGACATGGATCTACTTTTTAAAGACCAAGGATGAAGTCTTTAGCAGGTTTCAGGAGTTCAAAGCTCTAGTTGAGAACCAGACAGAGAAGAAGATCAAGGTCTTGAGATCAGACAATGGGGGTGAATATACCTCCAAGGAGTTCGATGGTTTCTGCAAGCAAGCAGGAATCAAGAGGGAGCTGACTGTTCCATACAACCCACAGCAGAATGGGGTTGCAGAGCGAAAGAATCGATCCATCATAGGGGCTGCTAGGGCCATGATTCATGACCAGGGCTTGCCGATGTTTCTTTGGGCAGAAGCATGCAACACAGCAGTCTACATCCAGAACAAGTGTCCTCACAGGATCTTGGAGGACAAGACACCAGAGGAGGCATTCACTGGTGTGAAACCAGAGGTGAGTCATTTCCGCATCTTTGGATGTCCAGTTTATATCCATGTTCCGGTAGAGAAGAGGACCAAGTTGGAGCCCTCCAATAGGAAGGGTTTATTTGTAGGATACAAGTGAGACTTCAAAAGCTTACAGGGTTTATATTCCAGAGAAGAGGAAGACAATAGTGAGCAGGGATGTAAAGTTTGAGGAGGACGTTGCATCCAGGAAGTCCCATGAGCCTATTCCAATGATAGAGAATGAGGAGCAAGAAGCTCCGAAGGTTGAGCCAGGGTCACCAAAGACACCAGTGGTTTCCAGTTCAGAACAACAACCTTCAGGTGAGGAGGTGGAGACATTAGCCCCTTCCAGTTCTATCAGGAGACCTCAATGGCTTACACAGACATTGAGGGATGCTGAGGAGTATGTTGAGGCTCCTAGCAACATGATTAGGGAGAGCAGACCTCCAAGGAAGTTTTCAAGCTACATGGCATTGATGAGTAACATCATAAATTCAGAGCCTACCAGTTTTCAGGAGGCAACAGACCAACAGGTTTGGCGGGATGCCATGGTGGAGGAGTACACCTCCATCATGAAGAATGATGTTTGGGACATAGTGCCAAGACCGGAGGGGAAGTCAGTTGTGAGTTCCAAGTGGCTCTACAAAATTAAGCATGCCGCAGATGGCAGCATCGAGAAGTTCAAGGCAAGGTTTGTGGCAAGAGGGTTCTCCCAAAAAGAGGGAGTGGACTATGAGGAGACTTTTGCTCCAGTCGCCAGATACACTTCCATTAGAGCAGTTATGTCTTTAGCTTCATCTATGGGATGGCGGATTCATCAAATGGATGTGAAGACAACTTTCCTTAATGGGATCATTGAGGAAGAAGTGTACATAGAGCAGCCTCATGGCTTTGAGGTAAGTGGGAAGGAGTCCCATGTTTGTAGGCTGAAGAAAGCCTTATATGGACTCAAACAGGCACCGAGAGCATGGTATTCCAGGATAGATGGATACTTGCAGAGTGTGGGCTTCGCCAAAAGTGATGCAGATCCTAATCTATATTACATATTTGTTGGGACTGATCTACTCATTTTGGTGCTATATGTAGATGACTTGTTTCTTACAGGTGCAGAGAAGCTCATTGCAGGGTGCAAAGCAGATATGGCAGCCGAGTTTGAGATGAAGGACATTGGCATGATGCATTACTTCTTGGGTTTGGAGGTTTGGCAGAGACCAGGGGAGATATTCCTTGGGCAAGGTAAGTATGCAGTTGAGATCCTGAAGAGGTTTCGGATGGAGGACTGCAAACCTATGGCCACACCCATGATCACTAATCTGAAGAAGGTGACAACTTCAGATTCAGAATTGGTGGACCCTACGTTGTACAGGCAGCTGATAGGATCCTTGATGTATTTGGTCAACACTCGACCAGATATATGTTTTGTAGTGAACACCTTGAGTCAGTTCATGGTGGAGCCAAGGCAGGAGCATTGGGTAGCAACAAAACATGTGCTCAGATACTTAAGGGGCACAGTGGAGTATGGTCTAAGATATCTTGGAGATGGTGAAGTGAGGTTGCAGGGGTATACAGACTCAGATTGGGCAGGCAATGTAGCAGACAAGAAGAGCACCTCAGGGTGCTGCTTTAGCTTGGGATCAGGCATGATATCCTGGTTCAGCAGGAAGTAGACTTCTGTGGCACTTAGCTCAACAGAGGCCGAATACATGGCAGCCAGTATTGCTAGTTGTGAGGCCATTTGGCTTCGCAAGTTGCTTACAATATTGATTGATCAGGAGTTGGATCCCACGGTGATATACTGTGATAATCAGAGTTGTATCAAACTCTCTGAGAATCCAAGTATTTCATGACAAGTCCAAACACATAGACATCAAATATCACTTCATACGAGACAGATTCGTAAGGGAGCCGTAAAGCTCCAAGTATATTCCCACGGATCAGCAGGTAGCTGATATTCTGACCAAGCCCTTAGTGAAAGGGAAGTTTGAAGCATTCAGAGACAAACTTGGATTGGTGCAGAATTCCTTCCTCGCTAAGAGGGAGTGTTGAGAAATGTAGCTCGGACAGGAACTTCTTGCACAAGCTTCAATATGAACGTGCTAGAAGTGGTTCGAGACATTTCTAATTCTATTTTGAAATTCACTTAAGTGATTTTCTATTTTTAAGTTCACTTAAGTGATTCTATTTTGTAATTCACTTAAGTGATTCTATTTTGATATTCACTTAAGTGATTTTCTATTTTTAACCTTACATCTCAAGATGAGATGAGATCTAATCTTAGGGTTAGAGAGATTAGGGTTACCTTTTTCAAGGATAAAAGGAGAAGATCAAGAGTGTTTTAGATACACAGAAAAGAATGGGAGGAGAACAGATTGCAGAAGGAAAACTACAAGCTTAGGAGGAGAAGAACAGTGATTGCTGGCTAGAAAAGCAGCAAGAGAGCAGAAGTGTTCTGCTGTAGCTGTAGCCTCTTTTATTTGTAATATTTCAGGTTCAGAAATATATTTAACTTCTGCTGTTCACGCTGTTTATTTTTCCAGCCATCTGTGTGACTGTTGCATGTTTGAATAAATTATTCTCAGATCTGATTTATTTTAAAATAACATAGGACAGCAGTTATCTAGGGCTGGAAAATTTACAGAAATGACCCTCCCTATATTTTGGATGGTGAAACCCTATCCCTAGGCGATATAGTAGCCTTAGACCTTGGTATTTTCTTCTTATATGAAGCTTGTCTTTTGCTGGGCAATACTTCCTTGGTGTTAGATGAGAAATTCCACACCCTAGTTGACGATTCCTTTGCTTATGACAACATCAAGAAAGCTTCAATTAACAGAGTCTTCTTCCTCGGTAGTATTTGCTTTATCCTTTATGGATTGGATGACACGATTACTAGTGCGGATAACCTTGTGCTTGGCCTAGATGATAAGCTTCGTGCAATAGATGCCATGGATGACAATGCTTCCTTATAACCCTGTGATGACACATGCAATTATTTTGACAACCATGTATTTTTGTTCGATTACAAGGGTATGTCAAACGATAGCTCATTAGTTGGTAAGTTGTTTGTCTTAGGTGACTATTTGTTAAACGATAGCTACCTAACTTAATCTGCCACATACTGTTAAATGAAGTAGGAGGTCCCCTTGTTTTACCTTCATTTGTCGAAGATGCTTGTCATGTCAAAATTTCTGCCGTTGTTGGTCTATCTCTATGGCCCACTGCAAAATTACTTGCTTCTCATCTAGCTTGTTCAAGGTAAATTGCCTCTCCTTCAAGCTCTCCTAATCTCTAAGTCAGTTTGACATTGCCACTCTCAAACTTGGAATCAAGAATTCCATTGGTACAACAACCTTCCGTTGGCACATGGGTTAAAATTGGGTGTGGTTCATAATTGGCGCATAAGTAGTCCTATAAGCCCATAGGATTGGTGACAATTTCTCTTCCCAATCGATGACTTTGACCCTAAAAATTTTGTAGAAAATGAAAACCAACACTTTGTTTGTCAGCTCTGGCTGCCCATTTGCTTGGGGATAATATAGGCTAGTCAATGAATGAAAGATACAAAACTTTGACATAAATATTTGGATTATCTCGTTCATGAAATGTCCTCCACAATCACTAATGATTTGTAGTGGAACTCCAAACACACTGATGATTTTTTTACATGAATCTGGTCGTAATCCTTGCGGAGTTGTTGAGCAATGCTCTTGTCTCGACCTACCTTATCAAATTCTTTGTGGAAAGGACAAAATATCTACGCTTCTGTCTCTTTCTAGTGGTCAAGGGTCCAACAAAATCCAGCACCCACATCTTGTTGCATTGGTTTTTTTGTCTTGACATGTGTCGCATATGGTCACAAATTCTTTTTCATTGCAAAGCAGGGTCAACCACTACAATCCTACAAGTAGGACCTTGTGATTATTGGGTACATGTTTCCTCTTACTGGTCCTTCATGTGCCTCATGCAATGCACTACGTGCCTCTTTCTCCATCACACATTTGTGCACATCTTGTAAGTGAGTCACTTGATTAGTTGGAATGGTCTTGACCTCAACACAGTTCTTCTTTGTTCTACTGTTGACGTCTGTCTTGGTAGGTCTCTTGTTGATAGGAATGTACCTATGTGGTCATACCAAATAGGCAACATTGTTATAAAATAGAAACTTCAGACACTCCTCTGACATCTTCTCTCTATAGGATCTCCTAAATGAATCTGTGATAGGTAGTCGAGAATCACATGCTTCTTTCCTGGTCACACCATTACCTGGAATGTGAATTCTTGTAATGTGATGAGCCAATGGTTGGCTCATTGATCAGGCGCAAAAGTGCTTGATGATCAAGATAGAATGCGAATGGGTTTGGAGTAGGTAGTGATGAAACTTTTGCACTGCACAAACCATTCTTAGGGCTTCATAGTTTGTTATATTTCTTCTGTCTTCACGACAAAAGACTACTTACAAAATAGGTGGGCACATCCAGTCCATGCTTCCCTTGCACCAAACTGCAACAAATTGTGAAATTAGACTGATCGATGTGGATGTGAAATTCTTTGTCCCAATCTAGAAGCATCAGAAAGGGAGCATTGATCAATTTGGGCTTTATTTGTTGGAAGGCTTGTTGGTGTTCCTTTTCCACTTGAATGGAACACCCTTTGTTTAAACACATCCATGGAATAAGACAATTGCACAAAACTTTTGATGAAGCGATGGTAGTATCCCACATGCCCTAAGAAGGACCTCAGTGAGGTGACATCATGTGGCTTCTCCATGCTCATGACAATGTGGATCTTGATTGGATTTGTCTCCAGCTTGGTTTGACAAACGACATGCCTTTATAGCTTCCCATAGGGCACTGACCACTTGCACTTTTTAGAATTGAAATACCCTAGAGCATTTATACGTAGCTATATACTTTCCTTGAGTGCCTTTAGATGTTCTTCCTTCCTACCATACAAAGACCAATCATTGGACAAGACGTTAAACTTCCCCATGAATATCTGTTCAAGGATGTATAAGATAATATGTTGGAATGTAGTAGGCATGTTCTACAACCCGAACGACATTCAATTGTTCTTGTAAAGTCCATTCTTAACAAAGAAATTTGATTGGTCTTCTTCAACAATACTAATGTAGTTATAGCCAATTAATCCATCTAAAAAGGAGTATATTTTATGTACAACAACTTCTTGCAAAATTGCATTAGTGAACAACATTGGAAAAAGATCCTTGATTGTGAATCCATTCAAACTCCAAAATTCTACACAAATTCTGATTTGCATATTTTCTTGCTTCAAGCTAATGATGATTGGTGACACTCAATCACTTACATTCTCTTTAAACGTAATCCATATATCCAACATCTCAATCTCTTTATTGACCAATGCTAGATATTTGGGATTCATGTAGTATGCCCTTCATCCAATGGACGCACAACTTAGATGGAATTTCCTTTAGGTCCTTATAAATTCTTGCAAAGACCCCTTGTACTTAATGAAGAATCTAAATGCAACTGCCTTGTGGACCGGATTGTCGTTATCTCCACAACAAATGATTTTCTTGTCTTCCACTTGTCCAAGATTGACTTGCACCATACATGGTCCGCCACAATTTATGGTGTTAGTCTCTTTCGTCACTTTGGATGCATCAAATCAATGCATTGGCATTTTGTCCATATATTCATCGCCAATGTTATATTCTACAAAGTGAGGGAGAAATTTCAACTTTTCTTTGCCCTTTGTGAGCGAGTACTTGTTGTCTTCTTCACGACCTCTATTGCATTGCTTGATTCGCCTATCTTAAAGGTTTTAAGTACAATTGTCTCGTCTTTCCTTTGCATGCCGTTATCTTCTTGTGTATCCAAGCTTACTCATGCTGGCTAGAATAGTCCATATTCCTTCATCTATCAATGGAGGAGACTACTATCAGAGTGCCCTTCATCTTCCATGAACTCTTCCAATTCCAAGACATCATTTCATTTGATTCCATGTCTATCTTTTCCTTATTCTCTTTCTTGTCAGAAATAGAAATGTTTGACTTGTTTGAAGAAATGAGATTGTCGCTTACTGTTTGGTTCCTCAAGTTATTTGTATACTTATGATGTACCTTTTGAAATGTTATACATTCTTTCTCCCAGTTGTGATCAACGTTTGCCATCTGTAACCACCTATGACCTAGCAAGGCGTTGTTGGCAGCCTTTCATATTGTAATCATTACAAAATAGTAATATTTTGCAATGGTGAACGTTTGTTTGGTCAACACATCTTTCATCTTGATGCTATATTAGTCAACTCCTAGTAATTAAAAAGTTGGTGGTTGCAAGGCCGACACATCCAACTTTATCCATGTTCATTTAAGGAACACATTCATGCTTGAACCATCATCTACTATAACATGTATCAACATATTGCCAAGTAGATCCATGTGCAACAATGTTGGCCAGTTACTAACATAGATCATTGACATCGTCGGTTGGATAAACTAGTCTTTTGACATTGTCTATGGTGGCAAATGTCTTGCACTTCCCTTTCTTCATAGAGCCATGTCGCAATTCTCCCACAGGTTCGTGTAATTGCTACGTAGCCAACCTATGAGACGATGACAACTTGTTCATTGTAACCATGGTGGCTACTACTTCTTGGTTGTCTTGGCTTGTTTTTGCCATTTCCTCCACTTGAGCTTGAGCTCGCTACCATCTCTTTCACTTTGCAAATGGTTTAGACTTTAGTATATTCTGCCTTCCTCTTTTCTTGTGGTTGAGTCATGGCAAGAACTTGTTTTTTTGTCATATTTGTCTCCCTAGTGTTTAGCAAGTTGACATTTTAGTCATCCTTGGGTTTGTTTGGGCAATTGTCTTCTTCATGGTTGCCCGGTGCACACCATTTGCACATCATGTGTGTGTTGGAGCTTGCAATGTTAGTGGAATTGCATGCAAAGTGTTTCCACTCCTAATACTTGCAACATTGAACAATCGGTCTTCCAGCCATGTCATATTGAATGCAATTGTCCACATTCTTTGCTCGTCTAACCACTTGACTGATTGCCATTTTTCCTCCCTTTACGGTTGTTGTGGTATACATTAGTTGTCCCACCACTTCCACCTTTCCAAGTGTAGGGTTTTTTGTCACCTTCCTTTTAGAGTGCTAAGCATGATTCTTCTTGCTCTTCATGTTGAATGACACTCCACTATTGAATGGCTGTGCATAAATGTTACAAGTTACAACAATTCCTCTTTAGGCAATTGGCAGTTTTTTGTCATTCTGTGTGACAATGCTCACACAACGTCTTGTTTGTCCTTTTCCTTTGTCTCATTTTCCATTTCTTGCATCATGCCCAACATGCCCTTGAAAACTTCAATTGATGCACCATTCTTTTGATCATCTTGATTCTTTGTTACTATCGGAGCTACTTCTTGCAGGACTTCCACTTCTTCTTGCCATTGTTGTGTTCATTTGACTTTCCGGGTTTAAGGCATTGTGAAAATCCTCTTGTTAGGATAACAAGGGTACAGCCTTCATCTTCTTCTAAAACTTTTGTAGAAGTCTGTCCACAAACCACCTTTTTTGCACTATCGGTAGGCTACTTCTCCATTTTGCAAAATGAGTTCCTTCATGTAGCAATTAGAGGCCTTGATGTCATTGTCCTTGTTTTGTCTTGAAATATAGGTCTAACAATGATTTTTGTGTCCTTGTACAAAGTCTAACTTGTTTTTTGAGGTCCTTCTTGACATTGTCCCATATATTGAATGGTAGTCACAATGATTGGTTCCAATTGCATGCTACGCTTCTTAGTGTAGCAGGGAGCAGTCAATAACCATACCGCTTCATCTATGATATTCGCTCCCCAGATTGTTACATAGGTACCAATGTGGTGAATAGGATCTTCTTTTCCCTTGCCATAGAACTTCCGACAATGTTGCTTGTCCTTTCCTGCTGCATCCTTTGTTGGCTATGTTTGTCTTGCTTTCATTCTCGGAGCGCACTGTTGGTGCTAGTACTTTGAGACTTACTTTGTGAATATAAGAATGTTGGCTTTGGTTGAGTGTTGAAACTCCACCCACTAACCCTACATGCTTCTCTGTAATTGTTTTTGTGTTGGATTTCCATCCCATGTACCTGTAGACACTCCCTTTCACGCTTCTTTCCATTTTGGTGTCACTTAATACACCTTGTTCACTTATGCAAGTTGGTCCATCACAATTGTCTTGATTTGCTTGAACTCCTTTGTCTGCGGGAATCTCCTCGTTTGTGCAAACGTCTCCTGTGAGAAATTCCTTGTTTGCGTGCGTGTCTCCATCAACACATTCAATGCCCCTTGTCTGTTCCTCTTCGACTGACAACAATAATGTCTCTCATCAGGCTTGCTCTGCATGTCCTGCATTTCCTCATTAGAGACAACGTCCTCCATCACTCCTCTTAAGGGGGCCATATGTATTTTATGTAGGATGACAATATTGCCTTTGTCATCAAGGCAGTTGGATGTTGTTGTCATGATTATTCGTGCACCTTTGTTCAAAAAGAATGGGCAGAGGTGTTTGTACACCTTCTCTTCCTTCAGATTACATTCACAAGGTGTAAGTTACCTCTGAAACTGACTATCGGCATATATAAAAAGATTTGTAAGTTGGAGTAATCATGATTTTACTTTTCATGCTTTTAAATATATCATCAATGCAATTCTTATTCTAGGTTTCAAATAGGTTTTAAATTATATGCTTTTAAATATATAGCCACATGCTTTAGCCTAAACATTTTGCCGCAGAAGTAAAGATACTAGGATGAGATGAATGGATAGATGAGGAACATACATATTTGTATAAATTAAATATGTCAAGTAAGTTTTGTTTTACAACAAGACACCCTTTGAACTCCTTAGCATGGTTAGGTTTTGTCTCCCCAAATTCATGTTACAAAAGCACTAATTTTCATATACATGTGTACATTTTGATCATGTTTAATAACACAAAATGATCAGAAAAGGGGACAGATGTAATGCAAAGTCAAAAATTTTCCTGTTCATCAGTGACTACTTCTTTTCTATAATATAACTTTTGTTGGATTGCCATGTCTAATTTAGACAACAACTATATGCATATTGAAATACATTCTATGCCCCATTTACAAGCACAAAATTGAATTTGTCAATGCAGGTACGAGATGCAAAGATAAGGATTCTTTCAAGCCTTCCACGAGACACGATTGATGATTGTGAGGAATGGAGAAATTTAGCTGCTACTCTCAAGGTGTATTTTTGTCGATTGAACTTATTACAAGTTAATATATTTTTATTTTAAATTTTTTTGGCAATGTAACGTTTGATAGTCTGCACAAATAACCTAACTCTTAGTCAATAGTGAAATATCTAGTTAGGTTGACTTGTATATAGCATATGGAACAATTCTAATTGTAATTTGTAGAGCCAGGCACAGTATTCTTTGACCCAGCCTTGCACGAAATCCTGAAGTTGTTAATCCTTTACCCCACGAAATATTTAATTCTTAAACATCATATGAGAAGAAAGGTGTCTTCTCATGTACAATGATATCTCTACTAATTACAATCTTGTTAGTAGAGACTTCAAGCAATCTGTATGCCTTAGATTGTTCATTATAGCAAACATAGATGACCTTTTTGTTTTTGCATCTAGCTTAGTTCTTTCCTCTTTAGGAATTAATGCAAAAGCAACACAACCAAAATTATGGAAATGACTAACCAAAGGTTCTCTTCCAGACCAAGCTCCTTCTGGAGTAACATTTTGTAGATCTTTACATGGATACCTGTTGAGATTAAAGACCGCAGTATTTATTGCTTCTGCCCAGTAACAATATGGTACATTTCAGCTATGCACCATGCATCTGGCCATCTCCATGATTTTCCTGTTCCTCCTCTCTACTACCCCATTTTGTTGTGGAGTGTAAGGAGTTGTATACTGCCCTTGTTTACCCTCATGCCTGTAGAAATCTTGAAATTGTTGAGGTAAACTCACCTCCAGTATCTGACCTCAAGACCCTGATTTGCTTTCCAGTTTGTTTCTCTACAAGGGCCTTAAAAGTTCGAAAGTATGAAAAACATTTATAATTGAGGAAGTATACCCACAACTTCCTCAAATAATCATGAAATGTCAATAAAAAATATTTTGCACCACAAACAAAAGTTGTATTCATTGGACCACACAAATCAATATGCACTAAATCTAAAACACCTTGGGCATGCCAAAACCTACCTATCTGAAATAGTTGATGACTCTGTTTTCCAAGTTGACATCCTACTCATGAATGCGGCTGCTTTTGAATGGATGGGAATCCATGAACCTTGTTAATGAGAATTAATAAATACTTATAATTGATGTGACTAAACCTCTCATGCCAAAGAATAAAACTATTGTCTCCAACTGCCAAGGCAAATGAATTGGCAGACATGGAATCAACTAACTTGTATAGCCCCTTCTCACCTATACCAAGAGCAATGTGCTTGTTTTACCCACATGCATCACCTTACATCTGTTTTTTATGAAATTGCACAAGTAGAGAATTCCTGGTGATTTTACTAATGGATAGAAGATTTTTGTTCATATGAGGAACATACCAAACATTCTTGAAGGTGTATGTAACATTGTTGTTAAATGTTGCACTAACATCACCGCACCCTTCAATAAAGTATAGTCAACCATCACCATGTGAAACAGACTTGTTCTTCCTTAGATCTCCAATGAAATTAGCATACTGCTCTTTTCGACATGTATTGTTTGGAGGCTCCAGAGTCAAAGTACCACTCAGTGGATTGACTAGATGAAGTCTGAGTTGTTATGAAAGCAAACTTCTGTTCTTGATCTTCTATCTCAACAACATTTACTTGTTTCTTACCTTACTGATTTTGTATATTCTTCAACTTATTGCAATCTTGTTTGAAATGACCAGGTTTCTTGCAGTAAAAACAAATGACTTGGTATTGCTTGGTATTGTGATCAAATGATGAGGGCTCGGTATTCTGATTGTCTTTATGGCTGGCTTTAGCAGTAAATGCACTCTCTGTACTCCCTGAGGTGAATACTCCCATTTGTGATTGTGTCCTCTCTTTTTGTAAAAGTATAAGAGGACATCTTTTCAAAATTAAGAGTTTGAGTTTCAGCAAGCAAATTCAGAGACTCAATACAAGACTCATAAGGCAGAAACAAACCTCGCAAAACAATGCCAACCATGTCCTTATCATCAACTATCTTCTGAATAGCAGTCAATTGATCTCTTAGATCCTTTAGATGAACAAGGTACTCAGAAACATACCCTTCTTCCTCCAACCAGGAAGAATAGAGAAGATGCTTCAAAAACAGAGCATGCCCTGCTTAAGATGTCTGATACTTATTCTGCAGATTTGTCCACAGTTTTGCAACATTATCTTCATTACGAACTTTTGGAATTAAATCATCCACAACAGACAATTTGAGAAGCATCAAAGCTTCTCTATGTCACTTGTTGAAGTCATCAACATCATCTTCTAGTCTAGTTTCTTTCTTGAGAACTATATTCGCCAAATCTCGATACTTACAAATTGTAAGTATCTTATGTCTCCACATGCTAAAATTTCTTCTAGTCAGTTTCTGTGAATCTAGAAGAATTAGAATTTGAATATTTGCCATTCTTCCACTGATGACAACCCCCAATAGTAAATTCCAAATGCCAAACAGGCCTTGAACACCAGACTTAGAACAACAAATGCCAAACACTGCAATCTGCTCCACCCAAGCTCAAAACTTGGGCAAACTCCAAGCTGCACTTTGCCCAAGCTGGAAATGTGAGCAACCTCCAACCAACACTTTGCCCAAGCTAGAAACATGGGCAAAATCCAAGCTGCACTTTTCCCAAACTGGAAACATGAGCAACCTCCAGCCAGCACTTTGCCTAAGCTGGAAACATGGGCAAACTTGAAGCTGCACTTTACCATAGCCTGGCAGAACTTCAAATGTCGCAAGCAACAACTTTGTAAAGTGAGGAGAAAACCATTGAACACCAAATATCGAAACACCAAAAGCTGTCTGATCTAAACACAACAAAGGAGAAAATCTCTGCTAATAATGAAGCGACACCAAGACTGACTGCAAAGTAACACTATGCAGTGGCATTGACTGCCTAAGACAAAAAGTCAACTTGGCTGAAACGAATGGTGTGAGACAAACTCCACTTTTCTCCTTTCCATGGCTCTGATACCATAAAAGAATGTAACACAGGATGCTATATTTGTATTGCTAAGTTTAACTTATAACGATTCATCACCTGTTAATCAGTTGGTGTTGATAAAACCAGATCCTAAAAATCCTAACAAGTTATCCCTAAAAATCTTAACAACTTATCTACATAAATCTTAACAAGTTATTCTTAAAAAGTTGTTGTAACGAACAATACAATAGTATTAATCCCTATAATATCTATTTATTCTAACACAAGAGGCTTAATGGTTATGGAGAGCTTCATATAGGTGGTTGGATCATCTCAAGACAGTGAATAGGTGTGCATCCTATGGATTCATCATTGAGTATTAATTAAGCTTTGCAGGTGTATCATCGAACTGTCAAATTAATTAAGCAATTGAATATACATTTGCTGTTTAATTCGAATTATAACCCCCTTTTTCACTTTATTTTATTTTCATATTGATTTCATTTGACATTTTCAGTTGTTCACCATATGCAACTATTAAAACTTTTTAAGTCCCTTTCTAATTCAATCCCTTAGGATTACAAATACGTTAATCAATATAATCAGCACTTTTTCAGTTTTTATTTCTCCTATAACTTTCAGAACAATGAAGTAAAGGATGTATAGGAAAATTTCATTTCAATAAATACTATATAATTGTTTAGAAAAATGATCATTTTAAATTATATGACTTAGTATAAAGATTTGCATTATCACAATATTTCAGCCAACCATATGACAACATTACAACAAACTATGTTGGCACTTATGCTTATAACGCCTGGCAAGATTTTAACTTGGGATATATATAATTGCATTATCGCGATATTTCAGCCAACCATATGACGATGTTACAACAATCTATATTGGCAATTATGCATATAATGCCTAACAAGATTTGAACCTGGGACTCCGCTTCAGCAGCGTAGATTTTTATCCACTTCATCTCATACCATTTGGTTTAGTGTTAAGCTATATCATGTAGGCAAGTGTTGAAATTATAATCTGATTCATGCCCAAGAGTCGACATTGTGCGTTGTATATAAACCCTCTTTTTAACATGTAATTAACCTAAATCCTTCTTGTTAATATCGGCTTAGGTTAATCTTTATGATGTTATTAGGGTTTTGGTATTGCTATAAATACCCCGCTCACACTCATTTGTTTATTGGAGTGTTGTGCAATATTATCGACGGACAATGATTATTTATGGTACATATAGTGTATTAATTATTTTATAAATTCATTATGCAAGTCCTATGGGCCGTGTTAACCTTGTTATGGTTAAACCCTCTTTATAATTTGTAATTAACCTAAACCCATCTTGTTAATATCGACTTAGGTTAATCTTTATAATGTGATTAGGGTTTTGGTATTGTTATAAATACTCCGCTCACACTCATTTGTTTATTAGAGTATTGTGCAATATTATCGACGAACAGTGATTATTTATGGCACCCATCATGTATTTCTTTCTTTCATCTTATTTTTTGCTTTTCGTATAAGATTTGAGTGGATGGATTGCTTTTGTTTGTTTCTAGAAATAGGTGTGATTTCTAACATGGTATCAGATCAGGCATGGAGCGATAGGTCATGCAAAAATTTTGATCAGAGTTTTTGATTCTTCTTTTGATCTCTTGCACGGTTTATTTCCCAAGGTTTTATGTGCCAGGTACAACGTGAAAAACTTTGGCAAAACAATCTTTGTTTTTGTCTCTTTTTGGCTGTCACTTGTATGAGTTTTTTGGTGAAGGGATCCCTTGAGGAGGGAAAAATTTGAATTCGAATTTTCAAAAAAGGGTGCCACCACCCCTTTTTCCTCCATTTTTTCTTCTTTATAGGAAATATGGTCATGCACATGAATCAAATACTTGGAGGGTTGATTTGTGGAGTTGGCTATTCCACGGAGTCCGACGTTGTTACCTCCATGCAAAAGGGGTCAAAGTCACCTTCTCTGTTGAGTTTTTTGTGTCTCCTGCTCAAATCCCTAGATCAGATGTTGCGCAGGAGTACATGCATCGTTCTCGGGTTAGAAGCAGCTTGTGATCATAGTGAAGTGTGTGGTCTCTATTGTTGCACCTGCTGAGGTGGATAGAGCGGAAATGCATGTTGCATTGCTTGAAGAAGATTGGGGTTTGATCCCCTCACCTTTCACCTTTTCGACGAAACTTGCCTTTTTATTTGCCTCAACTTCTGTCTCGGGTCGTCCTCACGAGGGCATAACCCAATGTTGACGATCAGACCTTTTGGCATAGTGGCAATAGTCTTTTGGCAAAGGATGTTGGCAGCAAAGAGCCTGGTTTGAATCTCTTTACCTGGAATTCTTTTTGGGACATTCCTTACAAGAAAATGTCCTCAAGCGAGTGTTCCTCTAGCAGTCCCACCTGTGGCTGTTGGCGTAGTGGCAGGCAGGCTGCAACAAAGAATGGAATGTGCCAAGTTTAGGGTTTGAGTTGCTGTTTTGCATAGCGGAAAGGCGTGCTCACCTTAAGGGGTGAGTAGGGTGCTTTCATCCCAACACAGAGGTATGGAAAAGCAACTAGACAAATCTGTCATAGTCATTCTCTTCATAGAGGTTTGTTGTTTGAATCTCTCCATGTTAGGGTACTTAGGAATAGATATTTGGGGATATATTACTACATTGTATAAGGGTTGGCATGGGCCACACATAACCCAAGGTTGATTGTATTATAATATTATATTATATTATAATATAATATAATATTAGTAGTAGGCTCCCCAAAGTAGAATAAGAAGATGGATATATAAAGAAGAGATATTTGTCATTGTAATCATCATGGAGATCAATCATATGTAATCGTCTTTGCCTATGAAGTGGCGTATGGGACTTTGCCCTCCTTAAGTGGCTCTCTCATCTTGGGAGATCTTATGGAGTTATTCCTTCCTTAAGGAGCATAATTGGTGTCTCCCTACCTTAAGGGTATTATCTATCTCTCTCTCATTTGTGGATTGTTATTGTGGATAATTATTTGTGGATGAATGATTTTATATTTCTGCATATTGGTGAATGATTTTTGTTAATAAGAATAAAGTTCCGCAACAAGTGGTATCAGAGCAACGATTTTGGCAAAGTGGGGATTATTTTTTGTGGATTGCAGAATTAGGGTAGATTTTTTTTTCTAGAAAAAACATCTCATCTTTCAAGAGCCATATCTCTGCGAAAGTTTATCTGATTCAAACGTTTCTTGGATCAGTTTGTGCAGAAGTTGAAGAGATTTAAAATGAGTGGTCTTATGAAGGAATCCGAGCAGTATTGTGAGGGAGATATGTCCTTTTGAGTTCAGTCATCTGGAACAAGGATACGAATTTTGCAAATTTTTTTTTGGAAAAACATCTCATCTTTCAGGAGCCATATCTCTGCGAAAGTTTATCCGATTTAGATGATTCTTGGATTAGTTTGTGCAGAATTTGGAGAGCTTTAAAATGAGTGGTCATATAAAGGAATCTGCGCAGTATTTAGGGAGAAACGACCTTTCGAAGTCAGCCATATGGAACAAGGACAGTGACAAATTTTTAATTCGCAATTTTTTCAAAAGATGAATTTTGTTTATTTCGGGTAAGTAAATCAGTTGCAATTTATTTTGTTTGGAAGAAAAATTGCAGATCTAGTTGTCTCTATGGAATTTTAGCTTCAACTCAGTGGGAAGATGTTTATTTCCATAAAATCCTAGTTTGCATTAGGGCATGATATATATTGTCAAAAAAAAAACCTAGTTGCATTAGGGCATGAACGATGGCACTCCAAAATTTTTCTGGAGAAGATGATATTGATGTTAGGGATTGGTGGCAAAATTTTAAATCCTTGTTTCATCATAATCCTCTTTGGAAATGTATGCTTTCTTGTTCTCTTCAAGGCGAAGCTCTTTTTTGGTATTGTAGAATTCCTCGCGCCCATAAAGATGAACTAACTTGGGAAACAATGGAGCATGCATTCTTGAGTAGATGGGACCCATATAAAAAGCTAGCTAGTTTGAAGGTCACCATCAAAGGATATGAAGAAAAAATAAACATGCTTCAAAACAAACAAACGAAAATTAAAAGAGAGCAGGAATTTCTCAAGAAACAAAATGAAGACTATGAAAATAAAATAAAATTACTCAAGGACGAAAAAGAGGAAAAGGTCAGGGAAGATAATGAGAGGAATGCAGAAGGCACATCTTTGGATCTACAAAAGCAAGAGTAGAATAAAAAAATGTTTAAATTCAACTAAAAGTTCTATTTTGCAGGTTCATGGAAGCATTCAAAAGGAACAGTTTATTATTTCCATTGACCCTAGTAGCAAATATAATTTTATTAATATTGCGTTGTCTAAGAAGTTGCAAGTTCAAGCAACAAAAATTAAGGACATACAACTAGAGGGTGAGAATGTTCAGATTTTTGAAGATCTGAAGATCACCATAAATAAATATGTTTTACATTCAAATTTCTATGCTATTGAGATGGATGATGAGGATATTGTTCTTGGTTATCTTTGGTTAGATTCTTTGGGTACTGTTAACATTAATGCGCAAAAGAAGTTTATGATGTAAAATACGGAACAGTATTTTATTATTGCAGCAGCGTTTAAATAATGTTTACATCTGCCGGGAATAGTCACCGGCGCAACAGAAGAACAGAAACACTGTTACGAAGTTGTAACAGTCTGTCTAATAAACAAATACAGACAAAGGTAAGTACGCTAACATCCCCCTTTATTACATTATTTGGGTAATGTAATAACTAATAGCTATACTAAACTACTAACATCCCCTTACATTATTTTGCAATACAAAGTGAGCTGCGAAACAATTCAAATTTGACACGTCCAAGTGCCTTAGTGAAAATGTCTGCAACTTGAGCATCGGTGGGAATGTGTTGAAGCTGAATTCGGTGCTTTGGAACTTCCTCTCGAATGAAATGACATTGTGTGTCAATGTGCTTTGTTTTTTCATGATGGACTGGATTCTTGACGAGGTTCAGAACACCTTGATTGTCGCAGAACAAGTGTATTGGAGATTTTGATGGATGGCCCATACTTGTCGAGAATGCGACGTAACCATATCACTTCGCACACGGCTTCACGTGCGGCGCTATATTCTGCCTCTCGTTGAAGAAATAGCAACCACCTGTTGCTTCTTGTCGTGCCAAGAGACAGGACCGGATCCCGGATGAAAAATGTATCCGAAGTTGACTTGCGATCATCAAATGATCCGGCATAGTCGGAGTCCGTGTATCCTTGCAAGAAGAATTTGTTGTTCCTCTTGTATTCTAGGCCATATTCTATAGTACCACGGACATAGTGAAGAACACGTTTTGCTGCTTTCCAATGAGTAATCTTAGGCTCCTGCATGAACCTCGAAAGATAGTTTACAGCAAATACGAGATCTGGCCTAGTATTGGTCAGATATATGAGACTCCCAATCAACTGTCGATAGAGAGTGCCATCTACCTGAGGTGAGTCATCATATCGCGATAACTGAAGTCCATTCTCCATTGGAGTTGCCATTGGCTTGCAGTCAGTCATGCGATATTTATCGAGCAATGTCTTGGCATACTTTTTCTGAGACACTTTGATGGAGTGCTCCTTCTGGCTGAATTCCAGACCAAGACAGTAATGGAGAAGTTCGAGATCTGTCATCTCAAAAGATTTGCACAAGTTTCTTTTGACAGTAGAGATCATATCTTTTGAACTCCCTGTAATGAGCAGATCATCCACATAGAGTACAAGCAACACTATCTCAGAACCCTGTTTCTTGAAATAGAGGTTTGCATCTGACTGACATCTCTTAAATCCATGCTGCATTAGGTGATTGTCCATTTTTATATACCAAGCTCGAGGAGCTTGTTTCAGACCATACAAGGATTTGACCAATTTGCAAACTTTCTGCTGTTGGCCTTCCACTTCAAATCCTTCAAGCTGAGTCATATAGACTTCTTCTTGGAGATCACCATTAAGAAAGGCACTTTTGACATCCATTTGGTGAACTTTCCACCCATATTGTGCTGCCATAGCACACATAACCCGAATTGTGGTCATTCGAGCAGTAGGTGCAAAAGTTTCTTCATAGTCGATGCCTTCCTTTTGAGCATAGCCCTTTGCAACAAGACGGGCCTTATGCTTATCAATTGTTCCATCTCGCCTTGTACTTGACTTTGTATACCCATTTACAGCCAATAGGTTTCTTTCCATGCGGCAGATCAACAAGCTTCCAAGTTTTATTTTTCATCAGAGACTCATAATCTGTATCCATGGCGGCCTTCCACTGAGGCTCACTAAGAGCATCTTGCACTGATGCGGGTTCAAGACTATCTATGGTAGACATGAATGCCCTGTCATCATCAATATCCATATCCTCAACTTCTCTACTTGGAGTCACGGAAAGTTCCTCAAAAGATTGACAAAGATCATCAACCTCACCGGTTTCTCGGCTTCTCTTTCCTTTTGAGCCATACTGCGTGTACGAGGTCTATCCAAATTCAAATTGGGAGGAGTGGATAAATTTGCATCTCTCGATTGTATTTGTACACCATTTAGGATTACTGCTTCGGTGGTGGTGAAGAAGATGTAGAAGGACCTCCTGTCTGTGTTGACGAAGGAATCTCCTCTTCCTTTGGTTCCACAATATCCTGGTGTACTGTAGATGTGCTCTGTGATGTGAAAGCTTCATCAAAGACAACATCTCTGCTGATATGAATTTTCTTGGTCAAAGGATCTATCAACCGATATCCTTTAGAGTGCTCAGAATATCCAAGAAAAATACATCTTAGTGTTTTCTCATCTAGCTTCTTCCTTTTCTCTTTCGGTATGTGCATGAAAGCTTGACACCCGAAAATACGTAGATGAGATATGGAGGGTTTTCGACCACTCCATGCTTCCTGTGGAGTCATTCCTTTTAGGGCCTTTGTGGGTGCCCTATTCAAAAGATACACCTGCAGTGGTGACAGCCTTCTGCCCAATATTGTTGCCCAAGAGTTGCACTTGTGAGCATACAACGAACCATTTCCATGATAGAACGGTTCCTTCTCTCAGCAACTCCATTTTTTTGAGGAGTATAGGCAGTTGTTAACTGTCTCTTGATCCCATGCTTATCTAGGAATGCAGAAAATTCATTAGAGGTAAATTCTCCCCCTCGATCTGAGCGGAGGGTTTTGATAGAAGCTCCTGACTCCTTCTCAACGGATTTCTTGAACTGTTGGAAGAATGCGAAAGCTTCAGATTTCAGTTTGAGAAAGAAAACCCACATCTTTCGTGAGTAGTCATCTACGAATAACTGAAAGTACCTCTTCCCTCCAACACCGTTGGGTGTGAAAGGACCGCATAGATCGGTGTGAATTAGCTCCGGAGGTTTTCTTGCTCTTGTAGAGCTCTTCTCAAATGGTACTCTATGTCGCTTCTCCGCTAGCGATCGAGCACACCGGCAATGTGGCGAGAAATGGAAGGAAGACCCTTTACCATCTCATACTTGCTGAGCTCAAGTAAGTAGCCGGAACTAAGATGCCCATATCTCTTGTGCCATAGGGAAGTTGCCTCCTTGGTAGAGACAAGTCATGGCAACATGTGGAGTAGAGATAGCATCTAGTGCAAATAAGCCATGCTTATATGAAGTCGTTGCAATCTGCTTACCCTTCCCGGTAATTGTACAACACTTCTTTCCATTCTCAACACGAAAGTTGACAACCATATTTCTGTCCAGGATTTGTGTCACTGACAACAAATTGTTGGCCAATCCCGGAACATAGAGGACCTTGTCAATATGACACTTGCCATCAGGAAGAGTGACTGAAACTGTACCCTCTCCCTGAACCCTGTAGGTTTTATCATCAGCAATGGTGACAGGTTTGCCCTCTTTGGCCACAAATGATTCAAACCACGATCCGTCGCCGATCATATGTTTACTAGCTCCGGAATCGACATACCAAATAGGATCCCTCCGAGTGGAATCTGTGGTAGTCATGAGCACCTTGTGTGCCCATTCGGAATCCGAGTCGGATTCTTCAACAAGCAACATTCACCCGGGGTTGCTTGTTCTTATTTTGTGGTTTGTTTTGGCCTTTTTGCTTGTTCTTATGCCAACACCTGTTGGTGTCATGGTTGTCTTTCTCACAGATCTTGCACCACCTCTTCTTCTGTTGAGGTTGCTTGTTCTTACCCCCTCCGATTTCCCGCGCGGCCGGGAATTTGAATTCCCGCTCCGCGGGCGGGGAGAGGGGGGGTGCCCTCGGGGAGCGCGCGCGCGCAAATCGCGCGTCGCGCGGGGAGTGGGCGGGGCCACCTCGGGGAGCGCGCGCGCAATGTGCGCGTCGCGCGGGGGTGGGGGGAACGTTGGGCCCGGGGGGCGGCGCTGTCGCGTCCGCTCCCTCCAATGGGACGTCTGCGTCCCTGGGCTCTGCGCCCTGCGCGCACACGGGACGTCTGCGTCCCTGGCCGCGCGTCGAGCTCGCGCGCAGTGGCTGGACCGGTGACGCAGCGCGCCGACCTGCGCAAATTATTATTATTATTATTATTATTTTTTTTTAATCTCGCGACAGGGAATAACACGTCGCGGACAAAAAAAAAAAAATAAAAAAAATTCCTCTGCTCGTCCGCCTCCAGCCTCCTCTCGCTGCTTCCTTTCACTGCAAACAGATCCCGTCCCAATCCGGCTCTGATGCCATGTAAAATACGAAACAATATTTTATTATTGCAGCAGCGTTTAAATAATGTTTACATCTGCCGGGAATAGTCATCGGCGCAACAGAAGAACAGAAACACTGTTACGAAGTTGTAACAGTCTGTCTAATAAACAAATACAGACAAAGGTAAGTACGCTAACATATGAAGTTATGATACAGGAAAAAGAAGATAACATTGCAGGATATTTCTCAGCTTAAGGAGCAAGGATCCAAGGAAAAACAAGAAGTGGCTGCAGAGAAACAAATTGAAGAACAAAGAGAAGAACCTGAAATAGAATCCAAGAAGGAAGCAACAACAATAGAGTCTATGGAAGAAGTAGTAGCACCAAAGTCCATGGAAATAGCAGTAGTAGAGTCCAAGGAAACTTTGATAGAAGAGCACAAGGACACACCAAACAAACGGAACAAGGAAACACAATGTGTAGAAGATTTTAAAGGAGTGGAGCCAAATGTTGAGAAGTCAAAGAAGGTAGAACATCAAGTTAAGGTTGCACCATATCGCCATCCACACCACCATGAGTGGCAACAATCTTGGAGGCATGGTTCAAGGCAGCAATATTATGGTTCTACATGGAATCAAAAGGGCACTAACTATGGTAGTGTTTGGCAAAGAAAGCATAGTGATCCTGGTTTTCAGAGCAGTTCATCAGCATCAAGGAATAAGTGGACCCATTATTCAAATTATCAAAATATAGTAGCAGAAGCGTGGAGCCAACAAAGCAGATTTGGATACTCAAGTAACAAAATGGCATACCAACATCAACGTGTTTCACTTGGATGGATGGATGATCGAGATTGGTACTAGTTTCTAACATTGCTTAGCAAATCATATTATCTTGTTTCTTCACATGTTTCGAGGACGAAATATTTGTAAGAAGGGTGGCATGTTAGGGTACCTAGGAAGAGATATTTGGGGATATATTATTATATTGTATAAGGGTTGGCATGGGCTACACATAACCCAAGGTTGATTATATTATAATATAATATTATATTATATTAGTAGTAGGCTCCCCAAAGTAGAATAAGATGGATATATAAAGAAGAGATATTTGTCATTGTAATCATCATGGAGATCAATCATATGTAATCATCTTTGCCCACGAAGTGGCTTATGGGACGTTGCCTTCTTTAAGTGGCTCTCTCTTTTTTTTTTATTTGTGGAAAACATCCCAAAAGGGATGCCACTTTAGTTGTGGCTCTCTCATCTTGGGAGATCTTATGGAGTTATTCCTTCATTAAGGATTATTATTGGTCTTTCCCTACCTTAAGGGTATTATCTATCTCTCTCTCATTTGTGGATTGTTATTGTGGATAATTATTTGTGGATGAATGATTTGATATTTTTGCATAATGGTGAATGATTTCTATTAATGATAATAAAGTTTTGCAACACTCCACCTATGTTTTTGGGAGCTTTTGTCTCTTATTTCTCAATGGTCAGCTGAAGTGGACATCGACGTGGCGCTTCATTTGAACAAAAACACCCATTTTCATCTATATATATTCTCAACCAATGAAGTAGATGCAAGTATCGATGACTAGGCGGATTAGAGGAGTTGAGGTGGATTGGATTGCTCCAACGAATTAGAGTTTGCCAAGTGGCAGGTGGATATTGGTTCTTTCATCCCTAAGGTTAGAGCCTTTAATTTTTCATTTTTTGAGGTCCATGAGGGCACATATTCTGGAGGCCATAACTTTTGCATACGTAAGTGTTTTGAGCCATTTTTTTTTTCAAATCTCATGATTTTTCGAGCTCTACACACTGCTGGCATTTGTTTATGGACCTGCTGTGGAGTTAGGGATCAGATTGTGTAATATGGACCGCAAAGCCCTAATTACTCCTCTTAATAGGTGAAATTACAGTATTTGGTCAACTCAAATGATCAGCCTGCTACGAAGTAAGAACTTGTGAATCTTTCAGGAGGATAAAGCAACGGTTCTTGATGATGAAACTCAGCATCAAAAGGCACAAGAAGCCCTAGGTTTGTTTTCTTGTTGATTAAACAAAAATCTCAAAGAAGAGAGTGATCCTATCAAGGTATGGTCAAATCTGCATGAAATTTTTAGAAAGGTTAATACTATTGACGTAAGTCACTTGGAATTAGAGCTTTCTTTTCTTAAGCTAGCTGAGTTTGATAATGTTGAGGACTATAATGTTGAGGACTATATTGTCAGTTTCTAGAGGCAAAAAGAAAAATGATGCAGAAAGTGATAAGATTGTCCTTGCTAATCTCAACCCCTTCTTTTGGATGTTGAACCTAAAGGTTCATATGATTCCTATGTTCTTGGAATCCCAAAAGACTCTTACTCTTTATGAACTTTTTCCTATCCTATTTCATTTTCAGGTTGCAATGTGAAATTGTGGTGGAACTCTACAATACAAGTTCGTGCAAAGGAAAATCAATTCTAAGGAGGCTAAGACCCAGCGGCCCAAAGGCTAGGCTAAGTCTTCAAAGAAAACGGAGATGACTTCCATATATTGTAAGAGTTAGGGACATCCGACGAAGAATTGCTTGCTGAAGCTGCAAAGGATTGAGGTTCAGTTCTTGAAGTTAGGTGGATGTCTTCCAAATGATGAGAGATTTGGATTGATTTTTCTCGATTGCAGAGGCCCACTAGAGCATCCATCATGGGGGGAAGATAATCTTGTTACTAATGTCTTCTCTACTTGGCTCCCCAATTTAGATTATGGGGGGTGTTGAAATTATTTTTAGATTCAAGGCCAAGAGCCAACATTGCTCGATGTATTGGATAGGCGTAAACGCATTTCATTGTACAATGTATTAATTATTTTGCAATGTTTTATTATGTAAGCCCTATGGGCCGCAATTAAACTTGTTATGGTTAAACCCTCCTTATAACTTGTAACTAACCTAAAGCCTTCTTGTTAATGTCAGCTTAGGTTAATCTTTATGTTGTAATTGGGGTTTTGGTATTGCTATAAGTACCCCCCTCACACTCCTCATTTGTTTATCTAAGGGTTATGTAATATTATCTATGGATAGTGATTACTTATGGTGCCTACGAGCACCCATCATATCTTTCTTTATTTCATCATATTTTTAGCTTTCTATATAAGATTTGAGTGGATGGATTGCTTTTGTTCATTTCTGGAAATAGGTGTTGATTTTGACAACAAGAAGTTAGTAAGGATAATTATGTTGTACTAAATGTTTGAGGACTACCTTTAGGTGATAAAGACTACGAAGGTGAACAAGATTGGCTTTTGAATTGGCAATATGAAAGAAGTAGGTGGATATATGGTGAGAGAAACAATATTGGGATAGGTGCTATGTTAGATGATAGTGAAACAAGAGCTTTGTTGAAAATTGACTTTGTAGGAGAATATATTGTAGTTTAAATACCACAATTCGTGGGTGGAATTACTAGTAGAGGGGAGCATGGAGGGCATGGGTGATCACCTATAGACAATCAGTAGTGACATCTAGCACTACACAAATGCAAGAAATATTTTACATAGGCATTTGATATCTCAATGATATTTCATGGTGCACCATGTTTTTTCCCTCAATAGTTATTTTGTTCTATTTAAATGTGTCTATGTTTCAGGCAAATATCCGTAGTGACATCTCAGCATTGCACAAATGCATGAAATATCTTACATAGGCATTTGAGATCTCAATGATATTCCATGGTGCACCATGGTTTTTTTTGCAATAGTTATATTGTTCTATTTTAAAGTGTCTATGTTTTAGATAGATATATAGTATGATGAAATCATTGTTGTAACTAAGTTGGTAGGTGTTACAATTTGACTCGGAGTTGCAGGACTTCTTAGGATTTTGTAAGATTTTGGAAGGTCAAATTAGGCAACCTAATGCAAAATAGTTGCAACACGTAATTCTAGTCACTTGGAACAACTCTAATTAAATGTGTTGTTTCGTTTAAATGTATATCCCTTGCAATGTCTTTATGTAAATCCTTTTGAAGCTTCTTTTGTTCTCATGTGTATAGGAATCGTGTACAACATTTATAGCTTTGTCATTGTTTTGTTTGCTCAATGTGCCTGTATCTTTTGGTACCAAATCCTGGTAAAGATGGCCTATAGGTCTAGTCATCTCAAGTTTTATTACATGTTATCTATGGTGTTGGGTTTGGTGAATAATATTGAAAGTGATAAAAAATTACCAATTTTTCCTCCTTTGTGAATCTGCCCGCCCAATTTTCCAAGTTGAAACCTTCTGATGAATTGCAACAAACTTTGGTGAATTGCAACAAACTCTGGTGAATTGCAGTGAAGTCCAGCGAATTGGATTGAACAAATCATATTAAATTTGAACCAAAATGAAAGAAATTTGATTTTTAACTAGAGTTCGAATAGTCAGATGCTGTTTGCAGCAGTTAGAATCATAGATAATAATCATAAGATTTCCTAGTGGAAAATTTCAAACAAGCTATGTGTACTATATTTAATTAAGCCCCATGGGTTATCAAGAGATATATTGAACAAATGGATCCCTAAATTTGTATAGCTTGAGTGGCTCTGACAGTGAAGGCTTGGGTACTCTAAATAGGAGTTACAATGTTTGAATCCGAAGGGGGCTAGGGTATGTACACGTCATAGGCAGATAATACAACATGAGTTCCTCTTCCCATGCTTAGTGGACTCATGGGATAGGATCATATCACTTATTCTAGCTTCTTGTTTCTTGAACGAGTGAGTGATCAAAATTGGACTTAGCCCATTTCCTTATGTTAAGTCTTTGATCAAAATTGGACTTAGCCCTATTTTGTGTTATGTGTAATCAAATAAATGGGTAGGAAGAATCCACCATCTCTTATTCTGTCCACACATTACCTTGGTGCAACCACCATTTCCTAATATCTTCTTCCACTTTGCAACATCTCTCCACTCCATTACTCATATTTTGAATTCTTGTCACTATTTTGTATTTGACATTGCACTTCATTCCTCAATGCTACAACCCATTGACATATTTTAATTAAAGCAAGCAAATAAAAATTGATGTGGCTGTGAATATCGTCGACACTAGGATTGAAATAGACAATTGCTTCTGTAAGAGCTTATCTCCCTAGAGATGAAAGAGACTCACCAAATTTTGAAGTGAATTGCCTTTCTTTTTCCAAATCTAATTGCTGATAGCTTTTGCACAGCACAATATGCAAAATTGAAAGGATAATATTTGGCACTTGTAGATATTGGGTACAAAGCAATGCTAGGATAGTTGCTATGTTGGATAGTAGTGAGAGGAGAGCTTCTTTGAAAATCGACTTGGAAGGACAAGATATTATATTTGAAGTTCCGCAATGTGTGGGTGGCATTAGAAGAAATAAGAATGCAAATGCTGTTGAAGAAGTTTTTCAAAGCATGGACAATATGGAGATGTGTGTTAGCAAAAGGATTGCAAATGATAGTTTTGAACCATATAGAACTTGAACATGTGATGAATGAGATGAATCAGATTGAAGAGAATATGGAGGGCATGGACGACCACTTGCTGAAAATCCACGGTGACATCTCAGCATTACATAGAAACCCGAATAGCCTGCATAAGTGTTTGAGCTCTCAACGATATTCCCTGATGCATCATACTTTGTTGTCAATGGTTATTTTCTTCTATTTTGATGTCTATAATTTGAGCCAATATATAGTACAATGAAATCATACTTTCAAGTAATGTGGTAGGTGGTAGAATTTGTCTCCTATTTATAGGACTATTGGCTAGTTGTAAAACTGAAACTACTTTTGTACTTTTCCTACTCCTATTTCAAGGAATCATCATTATCATTTTTTCTTCTGGATTCTGTGATGATTTTGAATTGAGAAATTATTTCTTTTCCTTGACCGCATTTTTCAAGCTAGAACTTAAAGGCAGCACTGGTAAGAAGAAATGTTCTAATTAGTTGCACTTATTTTCTTTTCTAATTTCTCTCTACGTGTTACTCCTTAAAATTGGTTGGCCTGGTTTTTAAAGAGAGGCACTGCATGCTACAAATTTATACTGTTTGAACTCTCCTACCTTCCCATTTAATGTTTTTTCCTATTAAATTATTTTGTCAGCAGAGAAGTGTCTAATTTGCTATGCAATATAAAATCATCTTAATGTAGACTGATGCCATTCAACCTATTAACCACGACACTGGAATATGCTATTTGATGGAAGATTAGTTCTTGTGGGTACTGAAACAAATCCTGTTAAGATTAGCTTGATTTCATACTGAATTAGCAAGTTTGTTTACCTTTTATTGAAAGGTTTCTGGCCATCATACTTTCAGATCATTTTGGCCATTAAGTTATTTATAGTGGTGTGAAAAGTTCCCATAATTATTTTTTAAATAAAAAAACCAGTTCCCAAAATAAATAGTTTTTTGTTTTTCAAGGAACATGCTCTATATTATCTTCATGAGTTTGATAATATCTTGCAGTTGGAATATCCCAAACATACAGCATTATTAGCACAAATCCTTGATGGGCTCGTTTCAATGAGAACCAATGGGGACAAAAGAAAACATCAGGAGGAGGTATTTGACAATATATTATATATAATCTTCAATTCTTTTGTTATACATATTTACAAGAATTGTAAAGCTTAGGTTCTGCAGATTCTCATTCTTTACTGTTGGTATCATGCCAGGTAATAGCCACAGCAGATGAGATTATTGATAATATTGATAAGGATGAACTTGCCAAATATTTTTCAATGAAGAGTGAATCAGAAGATGACAATGCAGCTGTATGTTCTGAAAGAATTCCTCTCCTCCCTTCCTCTTTTGTGTTTAATATTGCAATATTTTATTTGGTTTATGATTTTTTTTTTATATAAATTTGGACATGCTTAAATTATTGGCTATGCTCTGTTCAGGAAACCAAAAACAAAATGGAGGCTCTCCGTGGGCAGTTAGCAGATGCCTTATATACAAAAGGATTAGCACTAGTGGATATTGATTTGTTGAAGGTGAGTTTGTGCTAATTGTTGTGATTGATGTTTAGTCGGCTTTAGAGTCTACAATATATTCATGCTTCATGTTTAATTCTTTTTCTTGTTGTATGTAAAGTTTCCTCTTTGTAAATGCGCAAATTGATCATATGGATTTCTTCTCAAAAAACCAGAAGCTTTTAACATGATGTTATTGTATAAAATTCTGTTTAAACGAAGAATTTTTTCTGGAGTCTTCTAGCACTGGTATATTTGTTCCTCGGAAGAACTGGCATATCTGGAAACTTCTGGCACTTGATTTTTATGTGTAGCATGGCTCCAAATGAATTAAAGTCATGTATGTAGCATGTGACTAATGGGTGGAGAAATAGTGAGATATGTGTCATGTTTAGTGTTACAATTAAGTAATATGGAGAATAATAGATAACATCGAAATAATGGTTTAGTATAAGGAATATTCTTTGTTGTGCACGATGCAATCATACATGACACAGGAAAGTGATACTGAAAGTAAACTACAATGAAAGCTACAAAAAGTAAACAAAGAGAATTAGTAGAAATCACTCACTAGGTCTATCCTAACAGACAACTGATTACAGTGATACTTCATCACTAATGATGCTCAAGACCAAGGTAAGGTACAGAAAGATATATGGTAGTGGGTTGACCACAAGTACATCTAAACATCCCATGCTCCTCGATTACATCAATTATAACACCAAAACATAACAAACTATACTATTATATATAATTAGTCTTATCCGACTCAATCAAATGAAACATGATCATGCAACCCATAAGGCAATCATGCAGTTCATTACTTGGCTTATGATAATGCATACCAACTTGACTGCCTATATCTACTGCCTCTTTTAGATTTGCCAACTATGATTCTCATCATTTTGAGATCCATATGACTGTAATATTTAGCTTTGCAAGAATCCTATTGGTTCAAGATCTTTTATTATGCTATGCGAGTGCTCTACAATTTGTCATGTGAAGTTCTATATTGCCTGTGTTAGCTACATCTAGAATTTAGAAAACCTTTGTGATGAGTGGAATATTGTTGGTCTCTCTCTCTCTCTCTCTCTTGTTCGTGTGCGCGTGCACACATACAAATCACACACAAACACACAAAACACGCACACAAACACACATGCACATGCACAAGCGTGAGCACACATACAACACACATGCACATGCACAAGCACGAGCACACATACAACACACACACACACACACTTGCACATGCACAAGCACGAGCACACATACAACACACACACATGCACAAACGTGCACACACACTAACTATACATGTTAGACATAAAATTAGTATTAAATTTTGATAGAATTTTGGTTAGCACATAATTAATGATGATGTTAATACTTGTGGATTGATAGTGTTTGATTGATCTGCAAGTAGGAGGAGATTCTTGTTAAGTGATCGGAAAACATTGTTATAGATGTGTGTATTTTGTTTAGCTAGAACATTTAATTTAGGTTGTTGAATGGATGGATAAATTCATTAGTTAGTGTTATGATGAATATGAATAGAAGAATTTAAAATTTTAATAAAACATGGTTTTCAGAAAATTATTTAAATGGATTTGGTTTTGAAACTACGCACGTGTTTGTTGAAGCCTACCTATGATTTTGAACACCATAAAAGGTCACCACTGAGGAGAATAATGTATGTCTTAAACCTACAGTGCCAACTCACCATTAGAACTCCTTACCTTCAATGAAATAAAGCTTTAATAAACTTCCCCAAGTCTAATCTCCAACACATAAAAAAAGGGATAATATTGATTAAGAGTTTAATCTTCCATGATGGAGTTAAAAGGGAAGAAAGGAAGGATGCAGGAAGAAGAGAAAGAGAAGGTTGGAGAGGTATTCTTCATCGCCTCCCATCAAGGATAGTCTTTTCTTCATGGATTGATGAACGTATCATTTGTGAGTCCCTTATCTTTCCCATTTGAGTAAAAGGCCTTAGGTGGAGAGATTGAGCTATGAGGTTCCAAGAATGGGTGGTAGGGGACAATTGACGTGGAATGGAGTGTCAAGGCTTGGAGCCAAATGGATTGCATAATGAGTGCTCTCTGGCTTGTTGATTTTTTGTAAGGATGTTGAACACGGAAATTGACAAGTGTGATTTGTGCCTGTGACTGTAGTTTAGCAAATGGATGGGGAGAGTTTCACTCTCCCCAACCTCCAGATCTTGGGCCGACCTTTTTAACTAAGCTGAAAACAATGAAGGAAACTAATCTAATATGCAGATAAACAAATCTGATCTATTATGTAAGAGGAGATGTAAAATACAACCAAAGTCGTAGTGAGGTTTAGTTTTTGTGCGATTGGCAGTTTGAGCAAGGACCGAATAACTTCAATGTGTAAGATCTTTGAATAACCTACAAAAACAATGAAAAGAGAAGGATTGATAGGGGAAAAGAGGGAAAAGCCACTTATTTCACACATCCATGCGACAAATAGTCGGAGACACAATCAGAATGCCATTCACAACTCTTATTGAATTGAGCTTTGAAGTTTCAATACAATATTATTTTGAAGAGTAGCTCTTATATGCTTGAAGGCCAAAAGAACCTTACAATGAGCATTTAGCTCTTATTTATACTTGAACTGGTAGCCACGAGATGGACTACATACAATGTACCTCGGTGATATGAGGTGCGTATATCATCCTTATCCTATTCAAGGTTGCTTGGATTGCAAGTTGCTCAAGGAACAAGGTTGCTCGGAGAGCAGGTTGCTTTGGAGAGCACGACACTCGGAGAGAAAGGTTATTGGGAGAGCGGAGGCACTCAATGAGCAGGTTGCTCTAGTGAATGGGACTCCCTCTTACAAACACTTAACCAATTCTTGATTTTTGTTTTGCTCTGTCTTCTACCTTAGATTATCTGAGAGTGCGACGCTCAAAGAGCAAAGTCATTGGAAAAGCGAGGGCACTTAGTGAACAAGTCGCTCTAGTGAGCGGGACTCTCTCTTCCAAACACTTAACCAATTCTTGATTTTTGCCTTGCTCTGTCTTTTGCCTTAGCTTATGTGACGGACCTCCGTTCAGGGAGCGAGGTCGCTCTGAAGAGTGGGGTGCTTGGAGAACGAGGTTCTTCGATGAGCAGGCACTTTATAGAATGGAAAATGCTCAATGTGAAGTGTCTATGAAGTTTGGCTTGGTCCTTTTGGAGTGTGGGTTGCTTTGGAGAGCGAAGCGCTCAAAGAACAGGTCCCTTTGGAGAGTGGGTTGCTCTCGTGAGTGGAGCTCCCTCTTCCAAACACTTAACTAATTCTTGTTGATTTCTGTCCTACCTTGTCTTTTGCCTTAGCTTGCATGACGGACTTTCATTCGAGGATCAAAATTGCTCGAGAGTATGGCACTCAAAGAGCAAGGTGCTTCAGCGAGCAGGCACTTTGTGGAGTGGAAAATGCTCAAATCGAAGCGTCTATGAAGTCTAGCTTGGTCCCTTCACATTTTTCATACTGATTGCATGGTAGAACTTGTTATGGAACAGATGGTGGTATATTGTTGAAGAAGGGGTATCAAATGTCCTGTTTTGAAAAAGCTAAGGCAATCAAACGAGACTGATTGCCTTAGCTTAGATTGTTGAAGAAGGGGTATTGAATGTCCCGGTTTGGGATTTTTGCTGGAACGAGAATTTTTATTTTCCATATTGTTTTGGTTTGGGGGGGGGGAGAAGCGGGACCCATGCTTCGGAACCACGTTACCCCTAGAGGGGTGCCCTCACAATGAGGCACTTTGCCTGGAGCGGGGTACCCTCACAACTAGGTGCTTTGGACTAGGGTGCCCTTCAAGCGGGATGTCCAAAAACGTTTTTGTTTTTCTTCTCTATGTCGGGCACTACTTGGGCGAGTATAGTGCTCCTACATTTGAATTTTTTTTTTAGCTTCCTTGAATTGGACGAATCACTTATTTCGGATTTGTTGGTGACCATTCTCGTTGAGAGGGTCACTTGCATTGATCGACTTTGAAAAATGTCTTCCTGTCCTCTTGACACCATTGTTCCAACTCAAAATCTTCCGACATTTATGCAGGCAAAGTATGTCAGATGGCATTAACAGTGTATTGCAAAGAAGTCCTTTCCGTCTTAGAACTTTATAGACACCCTCTAGTGAACAATATACCCCCCAATTAGAGGAGTGTGTAAATCTGAAAACAAAAATCAAAGTCTTGTAAGCTAGAGCTGTATTTGCCCATTTGATCTCTCTCCAGTCTGAAGCTTGATACTAGACGTCTAGAGAAGAATATTCCCTTTCAGCTTTGAATTGGTTAGCAACAAGGGTTGATGCATGAGCTTCTATGATTGTTTCCTTACTCCCTGTCTCATTCGGTGGTGGGCTTTGGTATGTGAAACTAGTTTGGGATTTTGTTCTCGTGTGATCAAATAACATATTATTATTCAGTAGTTACAATCCCCGTTGATGCCCTTCTTCCATAAACTTGCTATTGTTCTTCATAGCGTTGAACTATTGAAATGTGGGCCCTACCTCAACCTTACTCCCTAAAATCATGGGAAACCACATCATTCTTAGAATTACGATCTCCCTATTGCTTAGCATGGTTCCCTCACATGAACTCTTTTGGGCACCCTTGGAACTTGGGGATGTATCCATGCCTATTGCTTGGACATTGTTTGTATCCAGGGTAGAACTGCATGTTTCATACTCTGGAGGAAATCTATTTCTATTTCTGCTACAGGCTCTTCCTCTTCTAATGAAAACACTCATGTCATGTACTCTGCTTTGATCTTTGAATGCTCATCCCCCAAATCCTCGTTGTCCACCTCAGGTTCTCTTTCCAGTTTAGAATATGTTCTGCTGATTTGGCAGCCTTCTCTTGGGATTTTTTGTTTGAGTAAGGGAAACACTTTCACCCATGGGGGCTCGTTCGATGACTCTTCCAGTCTCTTTAGTTTTCCTTCCTTTAGTATCATTTCAATAGTTCCTAGTATCATGGTCTCAATTTTTGGTTATGGTTTGCCTCCATCACTCCTAAAAATTCTCGTCTTTTATTTGATAGGACAAACACTTCACTCTTTATCAATTTTAGCCCTTCATCTTTAGATTCTTCTTCGATGCTTTGATGTGGAATCCCCTATAGGAATTATTGACTCATTAGAGTGGTTATTGTAGATGACAACACTTTGGGAAAACATGCAATTTCCACCCATTGAGGATGTTTTAGGTATCACATGGACTTGCATTGCATCAGCCTAAGGTACAAACACTTGACTCATTGCTGGTTGGTTCATCATGGGTTGATAAGTCATTGGTTGACTAAATACAATGGGCTGATTCACCATATAGTTTTATGTGTGATCAATCATTTGGAAATATTCCTGGTGGGGTACCAGCCAATTCCTTTGATAGGTTGTTTGAAGATCTCCCTATCGAAGAAATAACATGTTTCCTTCATTGAGTTCATACTCCTGTGTATAGAGTGACTGAAGAGCTAAAACCATATGCTTGAGTTTGCTAAGCTGCATTTGTAATTGTCATTGTTCTTGAGGGCTGGTTGACACTGGGAATTTTGGGAAAATAGTAGATATTGGGCAACTACTAAGGGTAAGGGTGTTGGATCTGCGGGTTGGGCGTTTGGGTCGTGTGAGTAGAGTACCCTTGTTGAGCGAATGTTGGAAGGTTTTGTTGGTGAATTTATGGGTATGGTTGAGGTACCTATCCGTATTGTATAGGTTGGACATACTATCCTTGTTCATGTGACACTTGGTATATAGGTGCTCCTATGGGGACATAAGTAGGCTGTTGAAGGATTTGATGATTCGAAAACCAGGAAATACCTGATATTAATTGGGTGTTTTGATATTCATAAACCAAGGGGAAGAAACCTCTAGAATCACACCAAAGAACGAGAAAGAAAAACAAGGTAAACTGATCAAGGCGAGAAACATTTGGAAAAATGGGGCACATGGGAGCAAGACACTTCAGTGAGCAAGTCGCTCGGACATAAGTGAGTTGTTGAAGGATTTGATGATTCTGTAACTAGGACATCCTTGACATTATATGGATGTTTTGAAATTCATGAACAAAAGGGAAGAAACCCCTAAAATCACATTGAAGAACAGGAAAGGAAAATGAAGCACACTAGTCAAAGCGAGAAACAGAAGGAAAAATGGGGCACATGGGAGCGGGGTGCTCTAGTGAGGGAGTCGCTCGAGGAGCAAGCTCTCTCCCAGACTAGGTCGCTTGGGGAGCAGTTCGCTTTGAAGAGTGAGGCACTCAGGAAGTGAGGTTGCTACTCGAGTAAGTCGCTCTGGAGAGTGGGGCCCTTGGAGACGAATACCTAGTGTTTTTAAAAAAAAATTTAACATAGTCTCATTCCCACTCACGCCTGTCTTCAATTGTTGCTGCTTTAGTCCTATTTTGAAAAACGAGATTTATAGATAAAAAATTAGGCAAAATTCTAGATAAAAAACAGTCACCTGTTACATGAAAAATTATGATGTATGAAATCTGAAACGGAACACAACTTGTACATTTTAATGCAAAAATATTGGTGGGTTTCATGTGTTTGTGTAGCATATAACCCTTTTTTGCAGATCTGAAGGGATATGAAGTATACTTGCGTAGATCTGCAACATTATATGCAGGTGGGTTGAGATTGATTTTGTACCAAAATTGTACTTATGTGTCCCATCGGGCGTTGCAGAACTATTGACCTCATGTGCCTTGGGTGTTTCTTTGTGGGGTGAATCAGATTTGTCCAACCAGGCATGCTAGAACCGTTGAACATGGAAATCACCAAGTGCGATTTGCGCCCGTGACTGTAGTTCAACAAATAGATGGGGAGGGTTGCACCCTCCCAATCCTCAAGATCTTGGCTTCGTTCCCTTTCAATTAAGCCGAAAACAACGAAAGAAACATATCTAAAATGCAAAAAAGTAATTCTGATCTACTTTGTGTAAGAGAAAAGCATGCAAGAGGAGATGTAAAATACGACTAAAGGCATAACAAGGCTTAGTTTTTGTGCGATTGTCAGTTTGAGCAGGGACCAAATAACTTTAGCATGTAAGATCTTGGAATAACCTACAACAACAATGAAAAGAGAATGATTGACAGGGGAAAAGAGGGCAAAGCCATTGATTTCATACATCCATGAGACAAACAGTTGGAGACACAATTGAATCAGAATGGCATGCACAACTCTTTTATTGAATTGCCATTTGGAGTTTAAATTGAATTAGAATGCCATGCACAATTCTTTTATTGAATTGCAATTTAAAGTTTCAATGCAATCTTACTCCGAGGAGTTGTAGGTAACGAAATCGTGTTATACTTCCCAAGAAGGCTTAAATACTAAGTCTCTACACCTTTCATTTTAGGTAAACAGGATTTCAAGCTTGTTTCCAAAGGATGTGCTATGTAATTAGGTATAGACTCTAGAGTGCTTCATGTTCTATCAAGAAAAGAAATATTTAGTTGTTATCAAGTCATGTAAATTGGGGGGAGGGGTATTGGCACACACACACCCACACCCACACCCCTTCACACACACATGGGAAAAAGGAAAAAAATTATCAAAGTAATTATCTGTAAGGCTAAAAAAAGGCATGGCTAAAAGTAGGAGGAATCTTTGTTCTTTTATTAAGTGCAAATAATGAATTAGGAGGAAGCAAGTCGGCTTCCGTTGATTTTCATATGATGGCTTTCGCTATTTGATTAAATCTTTGTAGGATGCATGATGAAAATCAAACCTGTTGCCTTGAATTGTTTATTTGACTTTCGTGTTTGTTGAAATTTTTGAACCATGAAAGTAACATCTTACCATGACATTTTGCAACAAATTCTTCTCAAATGCAAATGACTCCTTTTCCTCCTGTTTGGAGCAAGCTTATCCTAGTCAGTGTTTGCACCTTTGACAACACTCTTCTCCCCAACGAATTTGGGCCTTTGATTCCTTCTAGACAATGCTATTTATAATTATGAACCCCTTTGCAATATTGGTCATCTTCACTTCCCAAACAACATGTGCCTGTAAATATGTCAAAACAATGTTTTAGCTAAAATTGGCATCATCTTCTCATCTCTTGGATGCCATTCTAATGTAGGAGCTGCAAAAGTTGGTCATGTAATAAATATGTGTGGCTATTTAATGTGTGTCAAGTTTTGAATGCATATAGATAGCAATGTATTGAATGTGTATAGATGTGTTGGTGGTGCATTGAATAAAGTTGAATAGATAGTGGTTTCAGCTACTTGTTTTAGTTAATGGTTTTAGGATAGTGGTTTCTCTGCCCATGGTTTATGGAATGTGGATTTTAGGATGCAAGTCCATGATAAAAGAGGAACTAATATTTGTATAACAATAGAGGGTTGCTTAAAGAACTATTCTGCTGTCTTTTTGTCTGATATAGATATTTCTGAAGTTCCTTCTTTTGATTGTCTTTTTTAGTAGCATGTTTAGAACTATATTTTTTGTATAGATATGTGCCTAAAAACTTTGATCTGCTTTGATCTGTTCTGTTCTTAGTAAATGCCTGCATCATTTGGTATCAGAGCAGGTTTCTAATCATAGTGAGTAGCCCTCAAAGTGTGATCTGCAGGTATTTAGGAGCTAGAGACCAAGATGCCACCCATGCAATAGGATGCTACAACATAGGAAATTCTGGCCTGGAAAGGTCAAGTCGAAGATTTAGCAAAAGCACAAGGCAATATGCAATATCAAGGATGGAGTTCTGCTGGCATACGAACAACTGCAACAATTTCAACTTCAGTAGGAGCTGGACTGGTTCATCAACTTGAGGTTTTTTGGAAATATTGAAATTGGGAAGTTCCCAAAATTTGAATGAAATCTGAAGCCTAACTATCACATCATTTGCACTCGGCCATCGAGAAGTTTTTCAATATTTTTAATTTTTCAGAGAAGGAGAAGGGACAATTTGGTATCGCCAAGACAGAGGGAAAGACTGATGTGTGGTGGAAGAGTCGTACCACCAACTTATTTAGCCAAGGACATCAGCTTCCCTCTAATTGGGATAAGATGGTGAAAATATTGAAGGCAATACATTGGCCTTGAAATTATGAGCAAGCTCTATTATGAGACGGTGACCCTATTGCCAACAAGTGTTGATGAGATAGTGGTAGACTATGTGGAAAGATTTTGTAGCTTTAGTATGAGGATGAACTTGACACAAGGATCACAAATTTTGTCAAGTAGGTTTATAAATGGACTGAATTTTCCTATTCAGAAGGAAATGGGGTTCACGAACTTAGACAGTTTGGAGGAAGCTTCTCAAATGGCATTGAAGATTGAGTTTGAATTGCAAAAAGAATACTCAAGAAGGGATCAACGAATAAACAATTCTTTTTGCCGAGTCTGTATTTTTTTCTTTTTTTCAAGTTTTTTTGCCGAGTTTCGAGTCCGAGAGTCGACCTTGCCGAGTTCGAGCCGAGTCCAAGTTTTGCTACTATGGCTACAACCATGATCCACCAATTTTGGTCAATGAAAAGAAGGGAACTATTGGTCATCAAGGCACTTTCAATGCATGATATATAGGTCAAGAGCTCAGTGGTGGGGTAGGCCGAGTCCCTTTGGGACTAGGTGTGCTAAGGCACATTCAACATTTCTCAGGTCAAGTCCCTATGTTCTATGGTGCACCCACATATCTCAATAAGTGCAAAATCTTTCTCTTGAAAGGCAAATCACACAGTTAAAGAACATATCCTAGACATATCCGACAATCAAGGTGGAGTCCTGTGGTTCCAGCTGCCTATGATGCTCTTGGAATGATAGTTGAAGAATTAAGAAAGGAGATGTAGGAATTGCTAAATAAGGGATTAACTAAGGTACCCTTCTCTCGAGGACAACTCCATAGATGTCAATGTTGTTGATGAGGAGAAAGCCAAAGTGGAAGTGTACATAGATAATGTTGCCTGGTGCTTCAAAGGATATCATTGAACCAAAAGGCCGATTGGGGAAGACAAGAAATTAAAGAGGATCAAGGGAAGAGCCTCCTGTAGGATCAGTATGAGGAGATGGTGTCGAATGCCAAAATGTTGATGCTCGTGATATACCCTTTCACACTAATTGGTAGGCAGTTTTGAACCTATTACCCCAGAGCTAATAAAAGGTGACCTACGATTTTACAATTTTGCAGCAGAAATTCCAATTTTGAATACTCCATGCCCAAGGATAAAAGCAATGTGTGGGATCTGTCACCAATCGAGCTTGGCACCTTGACAAGTCATAAAAAATGTAGTATTTAGGATACTACCTTCTAATTCCAAGGAATTAGCCATAGTAAAATGGATTTTGCAAATTCAGGAATAACTTTGCAAAACAACAAAAGTTTGCAAAATTGACAAAATTTGGTTAAGTCTCCAAGGTGGGATGATTCGCTCAAGTACTGATTCACTCATAAGTGTCGATTTACTCCTAAGTGATCTGCTTGCAAAGTGAATTGATTGGCTTGTAGGAGAAATTTGCTAGCAAATGTTAGTGAATTGCTAGTAGAGTCGAGCGATTCTCTCCATTTTTGAAGCGAGTTGCTCGCAAGCTTGTGGAGGGGTAAAAAGGAAAGTGTGGATATCAAGGACAATCTTTGGAAAGTGATATTTTGGCATGTAGTGGTGCCATAACTCATTTTAGAAGCCTTCTAAGCCTTTTAGAGGCATATTTAGAGGTATGTAAAATTTGAAGGTGCATCATTTTGCTAGAGATGCCCCCAAATCATTTTGCTGGAGTTTCTTACCCTAGGTAACTTGGGTAAACTGCTACTATAAATAGGAGCGATAGGCTCCATTGTATTCATCTTTTGGCCATGAGAATTCAGAGCTATTGTCTGTGAAACCCACATTGTGCTTTGTATTTCATGAAATTAGTGAGAAAATGGCAAGTCCTTTGCATTCTATTAGTGGCATCGCCCTCCTAGTGTGCTCTGTGCATGGTGATTGAGTCATAGCCCTTTTGCCCATCTTGTCATTTGCTTAGCAATTTCATACTTGATGAATGGGAAACATTGATGTTATTCGAATTCTCATGTGTTGATTGATCACACACTTCCTTGCTATGGTTACGACCATATTTTATTTGAATCCCTCACACCCTTAAGATTTTCATGCATTTTATTTTCCACACTTTACTTTTAATGCAACTAGTGTAGGTTAGCATTGGAGTACTTAGTGGAGATTGTACGCAGCTGACCTCAATGGAGGTTGGAAGGAGCCATTGGCCCTTCCTTCCAACTTTGTTGAAACTATAATTGGGGCAAATCATTAAATTAGAAATCAGCACAATTCCTGGTTCAACAAGAACATGGATTTTAGGATGCAAATCCTTTGTAAAGAGGAACTAATGTTTGTATAACAACAAAGGGCTGGTTAGAGAAGAACTATTCTGCTGTCTTTTTGGCTAATACACATTTTCTGGAGTTCTTTCTTTTCATTGTCTCTTATAGTACAATGCTTAATACTCTGTTTTTTCCTTAGATCTGTGCTTAAAAACTTTGATCTGTTTTGCTCTGAGTGAACAACTACATCATTTGGTATTAGAGCAGGTTTCTAATGGTAGAGAGTAACCCTCAAAGTGTGATCTATAGGGATTTAGGAGTTAGAGATCAAGATTCTGCCCAAGCAATAGGATGCTATATCACAGGAAATTCAAGGCTTGAAGAGTCAAGTGGAAGCTTAAATAAAAACATTATTCGGTATGTAATGTCAAAGAGGAAGTGCTGCTAGCAGAGGAACAACTACAACAAGCTCAATTTGAGGAGCTGGATCTGATTCATCAACTAGAGGTTTTTGGGAAATACTGACATTGGGAAAGGAGGTCTAAAAATTAAATGGAAATCTTAAGCCCATAGTATTACATCAATTTGCCCTTAGATGTTGAGAAAATTTTCAAAATTTTCAGATATGGAGAAATGCACCATTTGGTATCGCTAATTGTGGAAGAGTCGTACCACCAAGTTGCTTAGTAAAGGAAATTAGCTTCCTTCTACTTGGAATGAGATGTGGAAAGCATTGAAGGCAAAATATTGGCCTAAAAAATACAAGCAAGCTTTATTCTAGGAGTTCCACAATATTAGATAAGGGGTTGATCAATCTGTGGTAGACTATGCAAAAAGATTTGATTAACCAAGATGAACTTGACAAAAGAATCACAAATTGTGGCAACTAGAACTATCAATGGATTGGAGTTTGCTATTTAAAAGGAAATGAGGTTCATGAACATAGAATGCTTGGAGGAAGCTTCTTGAATGAAGAGAGGAGTGCATAAGTGAATAAGTGAAGAATTTCGCTGCAAACTTTGTTTTCATCTTCATATTTTCTATCTCCTTCATTGTCTTAGTGTGCACTCTCTTCTAGAAGTGCAATGATGTTAAGGACACGTTTCATCGCCTTCATTGTTGTCTACTTAGGCATTGAGGTAGGATTTAAACAAGAGCAAGGAAATTTCATATTTTGCTGAAATGAAATGAAATATTATTAATGTCCGCGGTGGGCCAAAAAAAGACCCAAGGGACTATAAGAAGGACAATAATGACTGCCAGGTAGCGGGCTAAGAAGCCCAACAAAGAAAAGAAACTAAGTTAAATACAAGACGTAACCCGACAAACGGGCCAAAGAGAAGGGGAATAGAGAAGGGGGAGAAGAGGGGGAAGGGCAGTAGTCTAGAGGAGTGGAGTGCACGCCAAGAAGAACGGAGAGAGAGAGAGGGAGGGGGGAGGGAGCAGCCCAAGAAGGGCAAGCTCCAAGAACCCTTAGAAACTAAAATTTCCTAATAGTCGTGGCCGAAGTATTCGAGCTGAAGAAGTCCATGATATGTCTTTGTCCATCACTAGTACGAGACCCTAATAAGTCGTGGGTGCGTTGCCTAGTGACCCTTTTGCCATCCAAACTGGAAGAAGTAGAGCATTTTCGACTGGTGTCACCTGGTCTGTCGGAGTTGGTGAAGTAAGTTGTGACAAGCCGATGTTGAGGGGGGTGAGATCCATATAGAGGAGAGCTTTTATGGCGACGAAACTAACCTAAGAAAGAGTGCAAGACACCGTTGGTCTGGGTATTCGAAGAAGGTAGAAACAGACTGAGAGTTGTCTCTAAAAAGGCAATTGGATCTATCTTGGATCTCTTAATAACTGGGACAGAAAAAAATAAATTGATGCAGGGTTTTAGCTTCCCCCAAGGAGCAAAACAAGCAAACTCGCTCCTCTGTCGGAAGATGGTGATCTGACTCATAGTTGTTGTTTGTCACTTGTCAACTGATGGTGAGGACTAATATGTCATCCCCTCGTAAGCTGTCACTTCAATCACAAGCACAAATCCAACATCAAAGCAAGGAGTTTTTTTCCAGCGTGGTTGGCACCTAGGTATTGAGAGAAGAGTTGCCATTCCTATAGGGAGAATACAGGAGGAAAACTAAGTTGTTCCCATGAAGGGTGTCATTCTCATTTTAGGCATCATCATCACAACTCGAGGTGAATGAATTGGCAATGTGGTATGGAAAGAGGAGGTGATTCTTTGGAAAATAACCGTCATCTTGTTTGTAGTTGTCTTTCTATTCAGCTTAGAAGTAGGTGCTAGGTTTGTAACCACTTATATGTAAATGGCTATATATGACGAAGTAGAGGGATGTTAGGATGTGTTTTTGAGATGTTGGTATGCATTTTCGAGACATTAGGATGTCTTCAAATTGGTACCCAAATCTTGAGATACCTACACACACCCACAATGTTTATTTAGAAACCTTCAAAAAGGCCACATCAACCCACACACAGACAATGTTTATTTAGAAACCATCAAAAAAACATTTTCAAATTGGGGGCACATTAAAAGAAATGTATTGTGTAAAGTTGTAAATTACAGTATTCAGTTAGAAGAAACAGATTATTATCATCATCTTCTTCTTCCTATCTTTTCCAAAAAGTTTAATGAAAATTACTTTCATGATATTTTGAGTTTTTAATTATGGTGCCCAACACCTTGCAATATGACCTTGTTTCCCTTGACAATATCATCTAACTTTGGTTTACGTCTGCTTCTTTTCGTATTGACTTTCGTTGTTCTTTGCCTTAATGTTTTCGTTGTCGTACAATGGCCTTTTCCTTGTTGAACATAGTATCATCTCCATTTTATATCCTATTTTTCTTCTTCAAAATTTAACCTAAAATCTTTAAAACATCCTAGATTGTTGCTACATCTAAGAACATAGGATATGGAATTGATGATTTCAGAAGTTGATTTTTCAAAGTATCTTTGTGTAGTTGCTAGTAGGTTTGTTGTGGTAGTTCTGTTTTTTGCAGTCTTTTGTTTTCTCTTAGATCTGCAGTGTTATTTTTTGTAATAGGTTTGGGGATCCTCAAAACCCCTTTTAATCAATAATAAAAAAAGCATGCAAGTTTTGCTAATTGCTTTAATGAAGCAACACCAGTGCCAATATTAACAATCAAAGATACAATGTCATCAATGACAACGTAGACAATGTCTTAAAAATTTTCATGGTTATTTGTAACATAATCAAGTTGTGTTGCATCCCCATCTAGTGACATTTGTGTCCTTTCACTAACAATTTTGGACAAAAAAGCTTTCATATGTTGACTCCACCTAGCATAGTATTAGGTTCTTGGAATTAGTTAAAATGGGAATAGTTTGCGTCTTTGGTTAAAGAACAACTTAATCAAAGAAACAATAATATACTTTCCAACAAAATCACACAAAGCAATGTCTTTCTACTAGAGGTCTTAGTTTAGGTAGAAAAGTTGGTTTGCATGAGCCATACGACTGCAAATGAGTTGTATATAGTCGAATAAATGTTTTGTTGTGTTGATTATACAATTGTGTTAGGGGTACATTTACTTTTGTTCTTATGCATGTAGTTGAAAGGGTATGATGGTTGTTGGCAATTATTTTCCACCCAAGGAACTCTGTGCACATCTTGTCATCTATTCTACAGTATCATCAATGCATTCTCTACCATGCCATTTACAATGTTATTTGGAGACTTGTTATGAAAGAGAATGGTCCATGCCTTGATCTATCTCCTCTTCATACTATGTACTTCATTGTGTACATGTAAATCGATCACTATCATTGTCTTTTATCTATTATATAATATTTCATTGTATATTACTTTATTAGGTTACTAAATTATGTGTTATAATGTCATATTAAATGATATAAATACTTGTTCGTACTATATTTTTGGTCTTGTTGCTAACACATTTGGGTTGGTGACTTGGCAAATTGATGAACAACAGTCTAAACCTTGCTTCAATACAAAGATGTAAACAATAGTGGTGAGGAGACAAATTCACAATATTAGAGAGAAATATGCACATAACACATAGTCAAGATGTGGCCAACAATAGAGCATGCACCACCGACCAAGAGGCAAGTCAAAGCGTGCCATAAGAGTTACCCCTTCCTCAACCAAAAGAAAGTGTAGAAGGTGTTTCTTCTACAATGTCCCATTAAAATAGAATAAGCGAGGCTTTGTCTCCAAGAAAGTTGTTAGAGAAAGGATAGAATGTGCAAATGCATTCACTTGCTCAATAAGAGTGATAATGTGAACAAAAAAACATGCCAAATAGCCTAGAAGAGGAATTTGTTCTATTTGTAGAATGTATTTGGCTTCCTTAGGACAAGGGAATTTCTATGCTAGAAATAGAGCTTGTTTGGCTTCCTTGAAGTGAGAGTTATTCTTTGCTAGGAAGTGAGTCCTCAATAGACCTCTTCTCTAGGAGTACATACTAGTTGAATCTAATTCCATTGGAGAGGTTATTTTTAATGGTCTGGGAGTGAGAACATGAACACAAGAGGAAGCATGCAATCCAAGTGGAATTCAAAAGCATATGGTTTGGAAGAGTGCAATTCAAATTGAGTGTAGTTTGAGTAAGTGCAATCCAAAATATTGCAGTTTGAAGAAGTGTATCTAGGAGTAAATAGTTCGAACTAACATAGTTTGAGTCATATATGTTTTATAGAGCATGGGGATGGCTGTTTGGAGGAAGTTGTGGGAACTCCTGCATGTTGAAAACAGCCAAGGCATGAAAGCAAGCACCATGACCAAGGAACAAAGAACAAAGAGGAGACAATTCCAAGTTTGAGACCCCAATGCTAGCTGAGAAAGAATGTGAGCCATCTGATTAAGGAAGTAGGTCATCAAGCTAGAAAACTATGTTGCTAGGGTGAGGATCAATATAGTTGATGTCTTTTGAGTCAAGATCAATGTTATAGTGGCCATCCAAATAAAGTTATGATCCATATTGTGAATGAAACTCAAGGTCATTCGAATGAGGAAGGATGTCATGCGAAAGGCCTTCTAATTGGGAATGTAGGTCATTTGGATTAGGGAGGATTCTAGTTGATTGAATGTTCGTTGTCTGAGCAAGTCATTTGCCTAATTGTTAAAGTCATTTATACAAGTAAGTATGTTGTCAGTGAAAGCATGGGAGTCATATGCTTGTGGGAATGTATGTTGTTAGCTAGATCAATGGAGTCATCTATGAGGAGGAGAGTGTTGATTGCAAGGACGTTATCAATTAAGGAGTAATGTTGAATGTAGTTGAAGTGATCCCACATGCCTTTTAATAGGAAGTTGTTTGGGCCTTGTAGGGGACCAATTGTCGCCTTGCACAAATGAAGACAAACAATGATTTTGTCAAGAACAAGATAGGGTTAGATGTAAATGTCATTTGGGTCTTGGAGGAGCCGACCTACCAAGCAGGCAAGAAAGGACTATGCACCATGCCATAAAGTAGTAAACCATTCACCATGTTGCCAATTAGAACACAACCAAATATGTCGTTGAGTAAGTGACAAACTACCTTGTTGTCAAGGAGGAAAAAAGGTGATTGATGCTTGGGTATTGGGGGACCCATGTAAACCATGAAGATAAAATCAAATGTCATCTATGGTGTGCAAGAGAATGCCACTCTCCTTGTAGACATTATCTAACATCTACAAGATCACAATCGCGTATTACATGCAAGAGAATGCCTTATGATAATTTCAAGTTAATGCCATCCATCAAATTCAGAAAAATGTCTAGAAGTCTCAAGAACCTATCATGAAGCATTTGAATGATGTCGTCAAGTGAAAAAGGGTGAAGTATGTCATTTAACATGTTATGGAGGAGGAAGGCCAAATTTATGTTGTCTAGAAGATAGGCCAAAGAGTCATCAATAAAGGAAAGGTTTGTCCCTTGGAAGAACCGAGTCATGAATGTTGTTTGAGAGGAGATTTAGGCCTTATGCTAGCAATAAAGTGTCTTCTAGGTGAGCCATTTGGGGCATGCCATTAGAGGGAGGTAGTTTGGCCACTATCTTTAGAGTGGCTGCTCTTTGAGTCAGTGTTGTTTAAGGAGTGACACTAATGATCTTAATTGCCAAGAGGCTAACAATAAGAAGAGTGTTGACAAGATAGGAATTTTTAGAGAGTTTTTCAACCATTTGACAATAACATCAAGGTCAATGTTATAAGATTTTCAACACAAATATCAAGTGAGTCTTGATTTCATGCATCAGAACAAGGTATGCAAAAGTGGTGATGTCCTCAATCATAGACTTCTTGGGGGGTTGGCTGCCATGCTTGAGTTGATGCCTACCAAAAGATGACAAGAATAAAAAGATTGGAGAAGGGTGTAGTGCTTGTTGGTTGAGCAACCATGCAAAATCCTACAATGTGTGGATCAAGTTCTTAGTTCTCAAATGAAAGAGGAGGTTGGCTTGAGCAATTGTAAATTCCAAGTTTGTAGAGGCCATAAGAATCATGAAAAAACATGATATGTCTCTATCCCACTTGATTAATCAATTGGTTTGTCGATGGGGATGCTAACTATTTTAAAGGAGGGGGTAGACATAGGCACATAGGTTGATCTACATGAGTCATAGGAGTCCAAATGAATTTTAGATGTCAACATATGTTTGTTGTGTATAAGGTGCTTAATAGTGGCATGTGTTTTAGTTGTGTTAGGTTTACACTTAATTTTGTTATTGTTGTCCAAGTAGTTGGATAGGTATGCCGGTTGCACATCGTTACCTTCTATTTGCGAAATTATATGCACACCTTGTCACATGGTTTAGACTCTAGAGTATCATCTATGCGCATACTGCTAGGCTATTTCCTAGATTTCAGTGGAGTTTTGTTGGGAATGATAATCATTGATGCCTCGATCTATCTTGACTATGTATTGTATATTTGGTTGTGTATGCTAGTTTTTCTTTATTGCTGTCTTCATTTATATGGCATCCTATTTCATTGCAAATTTATTTATTGCATTATTGTATCGGATGGTATGATGTTGTATTGTTTGACTAGAATTCTTTCCCATACTATTCTTGAGACTTCACTACAAAGCAATAATTCAACAAATGATGAAATTTATGAAATACCATTAGTAAAATTCAGCAAAGTCCTTCAGAAATTTCACCATTTGGACTTCTCACTCAAAATCAGCAAAAGAATGTTTTCAAACAAAAAAATCATAAAAGGCAGCTCATTTAACCTTTGCCTCTACTGAATGTGAGATAGCTGTATCTCATAGCATTTGTTGTTACTGATAAACACTTGATCTTCTGGTCATAGAGATGTCCTATTATGGAAATGTGATTGTCTTCTACATTTCGAAGTTTGTGCCTCTCCATCCAAAATACAATGTTCTCACCTAATCCAAAAAAAAAAGAAGTATCACTAGACACAAGATTTCCTTGTGCGTCTTATGTTATTGAAACTATGGCTTGTAGGCTTTCTCTGGTGTATGGTTCCAAATATTGTATGCAGCTTTCCCACATGATGTCTCTTGCAATATACAAACTCTGTGAAGGTTTCAAATTGGTGAGACCAGTGTTGCAAATCCTCGCTTTAAATCCTTTCTTTTAAATTATGTCCAACTGCTTGGAACTGGTAAGAGCAATTGACAATACTAACACCCTTAGTTTTTGTTGTCATTTGTTTATCCTTGTCCTCAGTTGCTCTAGACATTGCTAAAAAGATATTGTCCAAGGCATAACTACCTTTAGGCATTGGTCTCATGCAGATTTCATGCTGATCAGAGCCTACATGATTGTCTAAGTTTCCTTCAAAAGATGATCATCGGTTTGCTGCAAATTTGGTATCTTATAACAATTTTGTTTTGATCCATTTTCCTCTCTATTTGAGTTGTGGCCAATTTTTCCAACCATGACCATTTTCTTCCCTTTATTGTTGGTATATGTCCTCACAATCTAGACAATATATGCTCTATGCATTGCACTCCTTTCCATGTATGTACCAATCATCAAGAGTTTATGTGTGCTTGGTTCAAGATCTTCTATTTTCAATATGAGTCTGAAGTAGTTTAGGTTGTTCACACTCAATGCCTTAAATAATATTGATGGTCTTTAAAAACATTAATACTTTTACACTGGATTTAAAAACTAGCATTTGCATTCACACATGCCACAAGTGTTTGTAAATAGGATGAAATGCAATGAGCAATCTTTGTGAAAGATTGAAATCATAAATAAAATATTAATGTTATTTTGTATTTAAGAAATCTCTTTGTTATTATTATACTCTAGTTGTAATTGTTGGAAAATGTGTCAAGCCCCACTTATCACTCAAACATCAAAGAGCTAGTGACTTGGTAGAGAACCTATATGTGCACTTGGAAGGTCCTAGGTTTGAGTCCTAGTTGGTCAATGGTCCTCAACATTGTATCAATGCCAGACTGCTTAAGTTTAACCCGTCCACTATTGATTGAGGTGGAAGTCAAAAGTTGTGTCAATCCACACTCATTATTTGAATATCAATATGTTCGTTTCAATACCAGATGATCTTAAACATTAACATAGAAGGATTCAAAATATAAAATATAAAACATGCTTAGTGTATTGCATTAGAAACTTATTTATCATTAAGCTCGAGTGGTACATCCAGTCAGGTCACAAAGACCTCTTCTAGTGTAATAATATGTAGACTAACAAACTACCTAAATAAGGATGTAGAATCTATGATTAAGTTACATTAGACTCAATGTCTAATCTTAGGACAACGCATGATATGGAGGTGACCTAAGTCCAACTTAGGTGGCATGCTCCATACATTTATTTAATATAAAACTTAAACCGAACCAACAAACTAACAACATCTAGATTATTATTAACAATCTCTCATATAATCCAAAGTTTGTACAATCACATAAATCATTGAGATCAATTGACCTTGCATCTAATTGCAAGTGAACCAAAACCCAATTTTAATCTTCATAGATGTAACCACGTTCTCAGTTGGCTGAGTCTAACATCTCTCCCAACCTGAGAGGATCCTAAGATCATGAAAAAAGAATTGCCAATGCTTCTGCTTTCAACCTTTAGGAGGAACTCCTGACACATGTCAACTCTTAATTTTGAATTTGGTCCATGTTCCTCGTCCAGTGAAGAGTAAGTTTTTGTTTTTTTTTTTTTTGTTTTTGAATTTTATTCGGCTTGCAATATGAAGGATGTCATCCGAATCCAAGCAAGAGAAACACAAAAACGTGAAAACACTCATGGTTGCTCATGGATTGAATCACATAAACAAACCAAAGCTTGCAAACTTCAAAACAAAAGAGGGGTCTTTTACATGGTGCTTACCCTAAACCACCTTAGAAACAAACTCTTAACTCAAAAGTCATTATTGTTGGTGTATTTTTCCGAATGTCTAACTCCTGGGTCATTATTATTATCAAATGTAGTCAGAGCTTCTTCGTCACAAATTTCATCTTCAACTTCAGCAACGTGTATGGAATGATTTGTTCAACATTCATTTGCATAATATTCAAACTTTCTGCACTTGATCATTTTCTTGTCTCTTCTTCAATGTCCAAATTGTTGTTGAGTTCTCTGTCTTGTTCTTCCATCAGGACCTTATTTTTGGTAGACGACTCCTTCCACATGAACAAGTTTGGGAGTTTGATTTTGGTCTACGATACTGTCTTGAATTGGCAATCAAAGCATCTGCTTATATTGTCTTCTCCTTGTGTTTTGCAATTTATCAAAAAGGTGTAGCGCTTGTGAAAAAATGTTATATCAATTAGGAAGGCTGTTTATTGCTATTGTAATCATAGTCTTCATGAAAACAGGAAGTATTGATCTTTTCTATTTGCATCTGCATATTTTTAAGTCTCAAGATGTAATGTACATCTCCACCTTCAATAGGCTTTTTATTAAAGATCTGCTTCTGGAACTGAATTGCTTTATACGTTAGTTACTTATCAATAGCCCTGTCAAAGATTGCCACCTTTCTGCTGAAAATGTTGCTAATTCAATGTGAACGAAGCTTTTCATCAAGCAAGAGCGTAGTATCCGTGCCATGCTTCTGCTGAAAGTGTTGCTAATTCAATGTGAATGAAGCATTTCATCAAGCAATTTCTTAGAATCTGTGCCACGCTTCTGCTGAAAATGTTGCTAATTCAATGTGAATGAAGCTTTTCATCAAGCAAGAGCTTGGTATCCATGTCAATACCTTTTCGTTGTCTCTCATACACTCTCCCTTTTGCACCTATTGGAGCAGTGTGGGCTATTTCTTTCACTACAAACCACTCTTTGACAATGAGTGTTCTACATAAATCTCTTCCAATATCTGTGACTGGACCCTCTCAGCTAAACTGACCTGTACAACAAAGATTGATTTCTACACATACTGACTTTGTCACTTTTCTCCTTTCACAGTGCTTAGGTTAGCAAGATTGTATTTCATCTACTCGTTCAACTCTAAAATATATTCATATTCAAGGAAATCTTCAATAGAATATTTCCATGTGCAGCAGCCAGGAATACTTCTGTTCATCCAAAGAAGATTGCACCCAAGATATCTCTCAAATCCACACAGCCGATTCTTCTTCTTGTTGTTTTTTGAAAGGCTATGTGTGGCTTCTATTGGGGGCCACTCCCATTAAAATAACAAAACATTACATTGCTATCAGGTTAATTAAACCATATCCAACTTGCCTTTTTATCAAAGATATTCTTCATTTGCCTTTCTATCAAAGATATTCATCATCTTCCTCAAACTGCTATGTTTCCGCAATCAACTCCTTGATATCATTTTTATTAAGAGATAAAATCTCACTTGTCCAATTGCCTTCTAAAATTTGAATTTTGCCAAGATGAAAATCAACACTGCAAATGGCTAAAATATTTGCTACCCGGTTTCCATATCTATAAATATGCTGGCTATAACAACCTGTCAATTCCCTAATACCTCTTTTTTTAGGGGTCTTATTCATGCCCCTAATATTCCAAGATATCATTTTCATCATCACTTTTTGTTTTTATTTGTGGGCTTAGCCCCACTTCTTGTTAACACTTGCGATATTTGCTTTTGTTTTCCCATATCAATATCCCTCTGAGTTTCCTTTTCTCTTTGTTTTTGCTTCTTGGGTCTTCCTTTCTTTTTTCATTCCCACCAACACTTTCATCTTCATCAATCTCTTCAATTTTTTCACACTGTTCATAGTGAGACTTATCATCTATAGGTTTGTCTTGCTCTGAAGGATCTGAAGTGCAAGGAATAACCTCAAAAGCACTTTCTTCTTTATGTTGCCTTGGAAACCCTAAAGTGCAAGGACACTCCTCCATAGCAATTACCTTCTTATGCTGCCCTAAAAACCCTAAATTGCTATGGATATCCTCCATCCTCATTTCTTTATTATGCTGCTCTTGAAACCCTAAAGTGCAAGGGATAACCTCTACACTACTTTCATTTTTATTGCAAGGAGAGGATTTTATACTACTTGAGGAAAATGAAGACAATTTACCTAGAATAAACTTGACCTCTTCTGCCTCTTTTGTTTTAAAATTTTCCTCCACATCTTCCTTTGCACCTTTAATTCCTTCTGAATTTGAACTTGCACATTGTACTTTCTCATCCCTTGTATCCTTCTTTGTTTCTTCTAACGGTTGATCCGAGTGAACTATGGTGGCCTTTGCCATATGATGTTGCAGATAGGCTTTCTTTGCCTCTTCTTTTGGAGTGGAATATCCTTGATCTAATCCAACTTCTACTACAGTATGATTTCCTTGCTTCATCTTGAAGTTTGTCTCATGACCAAAATTTTTTGTCTCTTTCTTCATCATTTTCACTTTGCAATCTCTTGCCATGTGTCTAGTCTCATAACAATTGCGGCATCGGAATGCAATGTTTTCATAATCCACTTGTTGATCCCATTCTCTTGATTCAGATTTAATCTTAATGGATTGTGGCAAAGGTTTTGAAATATCCATAGCAACACATATCCGGGTATATATAGCATGCTTTCGCTCCTTAGTAGTTGGTCCCTCCTTGATGAACTCCCCTAGGGTATTTCCAATATTCTTCAAAACATCCTTATTGATAAGCTGATATGGAAGTCCAAAAAGCCTAACCCACATCGGAAGCTTTTTAATAGTTTCTGTCTCGACAGAAAAATTCTCACTCCATGGTCTTAAATAAAGGGCATCTCTCCCCCTAAACCATGGGCCACCACCCATTATTTTATCCTTGATTTCCGAACTGGAAAAGATGATGAGGAAAAAACCTTTAGGAAGAAAAGTCATGGAGTAATTTGAATTCAATCCCCACTTCCACTTGATCCAATTTTGTCAATCTTTCCATGGAACTTACATATTAACCCTCTACTTTTAAGAACCATTATATCATGCTCGATCATCTCATCCTTGATAATCACTTTTGGTGTAACATCTGCTCCTTGGATCGAACTTGCCATATATTTGCTCTTCCTCTTATCTCCAACTTGGGCATCCATACTTCCAGCTAGGGCATCCTGACTTCCAATTAGGGCTTTCAAATATGGCTTTCCTTCCATGCTACCTAGTGAGGCTTGCTTCCGGCTTGCATGAAATTTATTGTTGTTGTTATTAACTTATTATCATTGTTACTGGGAATTTTTCTGTTGTCTTTGTTTTTGAGTTTCATTTTCCTATTTCTTAAAACAATTAGATTCTTTATGACCCAACATACCACCAAAGTTACACTTTCCTTTGAATTTTGGTTTTGATTACCCTCTCTTTTTTTTAGGTCTACAAGATCATTAATGGGCCTTTCGATTTTAGTAGGCTTTCTATTTTGATTTTTCTTTGTGCAGATAAAGAAAGTGGAGGTTGATGTTGATTCTGCCACAGTCAGTCATGAGTCTTCTGATGACAAATATCAAATGGATTCTTCCTTATGCAAGGATGATACGAGGGATATGTTTGAAGAGAATTATGAAGAGTTTCGCAAATGGGCGGATATATTCTCACCAAAATATGGCTTGTTGACAGTCATACGTGAGAGGCGTAACAAGCGGCTTGGAACTGCTCTTAAGGTAAACCAGCATTTTTATTAATAATATATAATATGTAATTTTCCTTTCCTCCTGGTGTCAGATTTTCTATTGCTTTCGAGTTTCTAAGAATCATTTGCTTGTACACTTATAGAAGTTCCCATAGCAACAGAAAGCAATCAATTTTTTGGTTTCAAGCCTTTTCTCTTCCTATATATGTGATCACACAAACCTTTAAAACTCATGGTTTTCTTTTCCCTTTCCACAAAAAAATACCGATAACATTCTAAAAACAATAACGTTTTAATTGCTTCCAACAGAAAAAGTTAGCTAAAACTTCCTAAGTAAAATAATCATGTTTCATCATTTGCTTGTAGTTTACCTCAATAAAAATGTCATGACATGGTGATTAATTAGAAATTTTAAAAGTGTGATGCTGCAAATGAATGTACTACCAGCAAAACTTTACCTTATTGATAGCCAGGATGTTCCTTTGAATTGTTGATGTTGAACATTGAAGCTAGTAAATTTGATAAGAGACAAATTTGTCTACACCATATTCAGAAAAACCAGCCAAACACTTTTCCTAAAATTAGGTTTGGTGATTTTCCTTGAAATCTTCAATCATGGTTTCTAATGTCTGCTTCCTATATGCATTTTTACTTTATATTGGAACAATATCTGGTTTATAAATATAAGTAAGATTTTGATTGTCTTTTTCTTTATCCAAGCTCACAAAAGTTGTATTAATCATATAAATTGTTCACATCACAGATTCCACTATTTGATCATCATGAATTTTGCAAAATATAGATGTTCGACTCAAAGCCTTTGTGTTTTATTATACCTTTAGATGATCTCTTTGCTTTTTAGTTTCTTAGATTATCCTTGTGATTCATCCTATATATAGGATACTTCAATTCTGTCTCCTAGATACAAAATTGTTTGCATTTGATAAATGTTTAGACTGTAGATAACTTTGATATATAGCACAAATATATATTTGGTAAGATAATTCTATAAGGCTCCACAGATGACAGAAGTAGGCCGATGGGACTCATTGAAAAGATCTGTTACAATGCACTGTAGTAAACAAAAAGTCCTACAAAAATAAGCTAAACTAGAGTAGATAATCTAACGTAAACTACATTGAAGTGGAACAAAGTATATATATATATATATATACACACACACGAGGCAATTTCATGTGTTCAAGATGGGTGAATACTATAGTGTTTATACACCTGAAATCATTGTATCATGGATCCAAAGACACCAAGAGTCAGTGATCCATTAGCCATCATAAATTGACACGGATCAGCATGATGACCTATAAACTCTTAATGTAGGCCATGCAGAATGCAGTGATCTTAATTTGATAAACTTGAGTTTTGGTAGTGGTTTTGTGAAAATATCAGAAATTTGATCATTTATTCTGGTCAAAACTCCATAAAAATAATGCCCTTCTGAGGGAGCACCCAAATGTCATGATGCCAGATGATGGTGAATTTCAATGTGTTGGGTGCTGTTGTGTCCAACCTGATTGTATGCTACATTGATAGTACTGTGGTTATCACAAGAAATGGTTGTTGGCTTCTGATATGCAAAGCCAAGCTGTTGAAGTAGGCTTTGGATCCAAATGGCTTTTGTAGATGCATTTTGTGCATCATAGTTCTCAACTTCTCTAGTGGAGTGTGCTGCATTTTGATTCTTTCAAGACTATGCAATTACTCTTCCTGCCAGATTGAACAGCAACCCTAGAGTAGTTTTGTGATTATCTGCATCTCTGACATAATCTAAGTCTGAGCAGCCTGTCAGCACCAAGGTGCCTCTCACTAGGAAGGTGATACCCAAGTCATATGATACATCACACAATCCTTTTCACAATTTGCATCTGTGCTTCCCATGGATCTGGCATGAATCTGGAAAACATAGCTACAGCAAAAGTCATAACCAATCCACCATTATATAAATAAATAAGAATTTCAACAAGTTTCTTGTATAGGATAGCATCAATTTTGGGAGAATAGCAATCTTTGAAAAGTTTGATTCTTGACTGATATGAAGTTTTACATGATTTGTAATCTTCCATTTCAGATGTGTAGGAGGTCAATGGCATATTTTGGCCGAGAAATGTATATTCCATCCTTATTTTTGGACTTGGCTACCAAGAAGGAAGGAAAGTAGAAGTCCCATGTGTATCATCTAAAAGGCATTCTTCACGTTGTGTTTATCTAATGAATCAATATGGTGTCACTTCTTGTGAGAATCAAGTCATTTTCTTTCAAAATAAGTATCAGAATTTATCTTGCTTCCTTAAAAAGTAGACATTATGATCACATTCACATCTCTTTAATCCATTTTTGATGAAATTTTTTCAATATTTTCATATGCCTCTCTTTGGGCATTGATTTAGCTCATGAGAGAGACTTTCTAGTTGTAAACTAATGGTTGATCACCTCTTTTCACAAGTCTCAGTGGTCACCATATAAGAAGGCACTCTTGACATCCATCTTATGCACTCATATCCAAATTTTATAGCTAATGATGAAACCGCTTTAATATAGTTGATTCCTTCTTGTTTAAGGATCCTTTGGCAAGCAACCTTACTTTGTATCTGTCCACCTCCCCTTGTGAAGTGTATTTTACCTTACAGATCAATATATGCTTGGCAATGCTTTTTGCCTTTGGGATAAGGGATTGGTTACCATGTTTGGATCTTCATTAAAGAACTGTGTTCCTAATTCATCGCGTCATTGCATTTGTTTGTTCCCTTAGATACTTCAGAACTTTGTGGTTTAATGATAGGAATTTCCTTAGTCATGAATGCAAGATGGATTTGGTTTAGGAATTTGTCAACTTATTCAATAAGTAATCTTGCCTACTGAGGTCTGGATATGCTGTTAGTATCAAAAGTATTCTTGATTGTGGGGACAGCTATTAGAAGTATCCTTGAGCAACCCTCCTTTTCATCCAACCCATCATGACTAATGACCCTCTCTAGGCATTCCCCTTGGACGAACCTCTCCTTTCTAGACAGTCAACTCCAAACTACTCTTTCTTCTCTGGGTGGCTACCATTTTGAGCACCTTTCTTTGAACAAACTTTAGGTGGCCCTCTCCAAATGGGCTTCTCTTCCAGTAGCCCTATTTGGATGGCCGCCTCTCCTAGGGGCAAACCTTTTTAGGTGATCCCCTCTTTGGCCAGCCCTCTTGAATCAACCTCCTCTGCTCTTGGTGGTCTTCTCTAGATAGCCTTCTTTCTTGAAATTTGTCCCTTGGATAGCCCTTTGGTTTTAACTAACCTCTTGTTGGGCATCCTTGTGGTGGCTTTCTTGGGTGTTTGTGTGGATGTCTAGATGGCCCTCTAAATGATCGTCTTCAGAAATGTCTTGAACCTCCCTTTTTGTGTGTTTTGTTTTGATGACCCTCTTGGTGGAATCTTTGTGGCCAGCTTTCTTGGGAAATATTTAAAAATTCATGGCAGGAAATAGCTCAAAATTGTAAAGAAAAGCTCAAGAAATACTGCCATGTTTGTGAGGCATCTCAATCAACATTCTGTAAGGCATTAGGTATATGGTTGTTGAAAAGAATTTTGGGGAGTGTGCATGAAGTGGCATTCTCAAGAAGCTTGCCCCGTTGTTTCCAATCTTTGTCAAGATGTTATCAAATGGGTCCCATTGATGAATAAGGATGTGTGGACAAGGTTTGGGGTGTGCATGCTCAAAGAATATGTGACATATAGTCTTCATTGAACAACATGCATTCAATAACTGGCTAAAGGTGATCACTTATGTTTACTTGGTCTTGAAATAGTTTGAAGCTTATCTTGAGGCATCCATGTGGGATTGAACATTAGTTGATGTGCCATGGATGATGAAAGAAATGGAAAACAAAGAGGACTTGAGTGAGAAGCAAAGATTGTTGGCTTTGCTAGCTAGACTGTGAAGATTCTATGTTGGAGATTTTTCCCCTATCACAGTTGTGAAGCATGGGGGAAGAACTAAGGGATAATATCGACCGTCTAGTGAACTTGATCCACGGTTGAAGAATAGGTTAACATGAGGTCATCATAGAATTATTAAGAAGCCCACCAAGCCTCATAAGAGTTTGTGGAAGAGTTGGTTCAGTGGCTATTGACACTAGTCATCTAAAGACCCTTACAAGTGATTCAACGAGGAAACTAATGATGGGCCCTTCTTCATTCAATCCCTAAAGATCAATTGCCTAGTCTCTCTTGGGGAGGTTTGGGACTAGAACAAGGAGAATAGGCTTCAAATTTTAGGTTTGTCATTGGCCATACAATGAAGACGATCAATGGTTGAGGTCCTATAAGGCGCACCAAAGCGGCCTAATTCAAGACTTGCCATACCTGAAGATGAATTGTTGGAGAATGTCAATACCCTTCAAGTTGGAGGCATAAAAAATGCCAAAGAGAGGTTGTGAGCATAGTGTCATGACATGGACTCGTATCTCGCTCAACAAGCCTGTATTTTTTGACCCAGGCTTGTGCTCAGTGCAAAGCTCAAGAGAAAACTCGACAATGACTTGGAACATAAGGAAACATACATCATATAGTACATATTATAGAAAGAGACTTGAATAGGGTCAAAATAATTTGCCCAAGGCCATTCAACTTTTAGACTCAAGTAGGGTTTGAACACTATGGTTGTGAACCCTCTAATTTGTTACCCTATAATTTACCATATGCTATCTAATCCTCATAGTTGTGTCTTATCGTTCATATCTTATTAGGGATCATGATTGAAATTGGCTAAGTATAATGGTCTGCCTTTTGTATTTGAACACATTTCCAAGGAGGCTTCAAATCACCCTCTCAAATTCCTTGACATGCTTTATGAACTGTTGATGCATGATGTTTCATCTCAATTGTTGTGTTGGGTCTGTTCCTAAATGCTTCCTAAATAATTGATTTACACAAACATCCTTTGTTCATCCTTGATCTACCCATGTACCTCCAAAGGCCATATCCTTTGTTCATCCTTGATCTACCCATGTACCACCTTTTATATTTCAACACATTTCCAAGGAGGCTTCAAATCACCCTGTCAAATCCTTGACATGCTTTATGAACTGTTGATGCATGATGTTTCATCTCAATTATTGTGTTGGGCTTGCTCCTAAATTCTTCCTAAGCAATTGATTTAATCAAACATTCTCTATTCATCCTTGATCTACCCATCTACCTCCAAAGGCCATATCTTCTCCATTGCTTGAATAAGCTTGTTCACCATTTGATCTTCATGGAGCCCTGAAGTGCAATTGATTCCATTGAATAATATTGTATAAAGAACGTGCAAAGTGCTATGTCCCATTTTAACTTGCCATTATCCAATTTAAATCTATGGCACTTGCCCTCTTTCACTCAACTACGACATCCATTTTGTGACTCTCAATTGCTTACGATCTCCCTAGAATGTGTCCTGGCCATAAGTGATGAAGCTCCCCTATATTATTTTGCATTAGCTAGGCTTTAGGGATTAGTAAGATTGATCTATCACCGTCCATCTATTGGGAAGTGACGGTAGTGATTCCACCTTGCTCATATCATGGAACGAAGCTTGACCAGGTTCTCAAGAGCCTTGGAATTGGTATTGGACTGTTTGATTCAAACCATGTTCATGAATCCCTCGAGGTTTATATATTCCACTGCTAATACATCATTAATTTCTCACATGTTTAACTACTAGATCAATTCTTGCAAGGAAGCTCTGAAGCCACATTTAACTCAATTGAAGTAACCAAAATGCATTTGCTGGGTTGAGGGCAAAGACTTTGTTCAATAGTTACCTTATTTGCAACACATTCAAGATTGAGGCAGATGACTCATAAATGCACTTGGATGGGTTTCGACATCTTGTTGCATATTGTTTTGAATCTCTATTGATGTAGATTGTTGCTATTGAGCCTACTACCAAGAACTCTATGCATCTATTCAAGTTTGCACCACTAGATGCATTACGTCCTTGGCAAACGCCATTATCCATTCAAATCAAGAACTTTCTACTTTCTTTTTTTTTATTTGGTGGAAGAAGGGGTTATGAAAGGAACCCCAAACCTTTAACAAAATGGATCCACACAGCTTCGAGAGATTAAGGGAGGCCCATAGGCCACCAGAAGAGAAACCAGGATCCAGAGATACAACAAGATCGAACCCAAACAAAGCTACCAAAACAGTTCCATACATACTCCTAAAATTCCGAGACAGCCTAAGGCAGCTCAATTCAACGCAGGGGAGAGCAAACGCCCTGATCGAGCTAACTAGACTAACAAAACAAAAAGGACAGGACAAAAAAAATTCCCAACAAACCACCCGGAACCGGAACCTAGTTCTCGATTTCGCTGGGTTCAGCTTCCTTCCCCAAATCTTCATCCTTCAGTTCCCACTCTTCCCACCCCATTAGGGCTAGGATCTCCTCTTGTTTGAATTAAAAAAAAGATGGTTCCTGTAATTTAAAAAGTACCGTGAAATCCCCATTGAATAGAGCCGAACTTTGGCCACCAAATAAGCAGCAAGCAAATTACCTTCTTCTGACATTATTAGCTAGTTGGATTAAGCCTTCTGGAAACTCCCTGTTCCAAACTGTGATGCCGTTTTGAGAGGTGCCCAGGTTAGCCAAAAAACTAGACGAATTGTTACCCTCCCTAAACACGTTGGTACTAGACAAATTTCAAATGTTCGGGCCAATTTATGCACTTCGTCCAATAGGTTTGAGATTGTCCCAGTTGGAGTCTGCATCCCTCTAACCATATTAATGATATTGAGCGAGTCACCTTCAATTATGACTTTTCTAAAGCCCAAATATTTGCAAGACTCCTTGAAAGAGAGATCTAGCCTCAACTGCATGGCTAGTTTGGGTTCCGATGTTTTTAGTAAACACCAACAAAATTCGCCCCTCTGCATCCTTGATGACACCACCTGCTCCAGCCCGGCCTAAATTACCCTTAGATGCATCATCAAAGTTTAATTTTATCCACCCAGGAGGGGGCGGTTCCCAAATAGTATCTGCTCTTATTGGGTGATGGATTCCCGGGACTGAAGCAAGGGAAGATATAAAACCCAAATTCTTTTCTATTCCAGTTTTCGTACCAATGTTTCCCGCATATTCTCCACCATGACAAGGACAGTCTTAATGAAAACTGACTCTGGGTGATGAGAAGTGTTCTTAAAAGCTCTGGAATTTCTTTCCTTCCATATCTACCACCACAGATGAGGGAGGACGAAGGATGTGAATGATCGAATCTGAGGCGACAAATAGGGAGTGCTCCATTGTTCCACATGGGCATTTAGCTCTTTAGGGGGAACCCAATCCATTCCCACTAGACGAAGCAGCATCCCAAAAAATTCTTTAGAATAGGAACACAGGGAGAACAGATGCTCGGGAGATTCTTCTGCCAGCCCACACAGATAACATCTGTTGGGCAAACTAAGACCTCTCTTCTGTAAATTATCCATTGTTAAGCACTTTCCCTGCATAGCCAACCAAAAAAATATATTCACTTTGGGTGTGAGACCTTTGCGCCAAATTTTCTTAGCTGGGAACCAAGGCTCTTCATGATCGTCAAGGAGTGCATACGTCAATTTGACCGAGAAACATCCATTATTTTCAGCTCCCCAAACCAACTTATCTTGTTTATCTTCAGAGACTATAACAATGTATTTTAGCAATTCTGAAAGGGCTTTACAAGCGGATTCAAATGTAAAGAAAGATGTATGGTGCAGACCAACTTACCTGCAACAGTTTCACTTTGTCATCCAGCATGACCATACCAATGCCAGTCCAGTTGAAGATTATTTCAGATGTTCACCGATTACCACCATGTTAACCACCTTAATATTTAAGGTCATGGCCTCCAAGTTGGTCACAACTATTAAGTCTAATCCAACTTATTATCTATCTATAATGATCCCTACACTAGTGAACTAGTCACAGAAGATGACCTGTTCTACTACCTTGGAAACCTGTTTTCCTGGGATTGAGAAGTGCTGATGTCGGAAGCACATTTAGCAATGTCAGAGGACATTTTGCCACCCACAAGAGTTGTAATTCTTAAGCAATTTAATAGCTAAATATTTACGCTGACACTGCCCACAACATCTGTGGTGGTTTGACATCTGCCATTGCCAAGCTTTCTAACAAGAAATAAGTACTGTGCATTTATTGATTTTGTAAATAATACTTTTGAGCTGATTGTTCACCATATACCACTTCATTTAGTCTTCAGTAGTGAGTTCCTTTGCCTCTTTCCTTCCACCTCTTGAAATGGAACAGCCATCCATATTTATGATGTTTTCATGGTTCTAGTCAATCATGAGAACAGCCTGAAGCAAACTTCACAAGGAGGCCTTTTCACTAGTGAATGTTGTCAATTCAAGTCAGTTGGCAGTACAGGCTTAAATGTCTACTAAGAATCAGCTCCAGCAAACGTTTCTTCACTCACTTGCAAGGGTTAATGCAATGAGGTACATTGCCTTTCAAGATGGGGCAATGATCTAGATGCCAAGTCTTCCATGGTGCCAAGATCTTCATCATTTACTTAACTAGCACCAAATTTATTGCTAACCTCAATTCTGGTTCAAGCACCAATATCAATACCAATTCCAATGCTGATGTCCGTTGTGCTAAACTCGCTATTTTGACAATGGTAAAAGTCATAAATAAAACATTTGCCACATTGTTGATTGCATCAAATTTCACTCAATACCAAGCTCCTTTGTCTTTGAGTGGGCACCTGACTATGTTTGGTTCCTACTATGTGCCAAATTTTCTTCAACACCAGCTACAAATCTGAAGGTAAATTGCTTTGCCTTCCCTTTTGCCACATTTCCTTGGTCCATATCATGTATTATACAAACATGTGTCAGGCATGTAGTTTAGGCTCTCTAATCTTCTTTCAAGCAATTTAACTGTCATATTTCATAAGAGGATTCATACCTTCTTTCTCACAGGTCCTATCGTATATTATAGAGCTATTTATGCTCAAGGAAACACAGTTAAAATTCATCTTTATTTTCTATGGCTAGCACTTTATAAATGTATTGTGTGTGTTTTATCCACTGTAACATACTGATTTCTCCATTATGTTTTGATTCTTCACTGTTACAGGCCATTTTTCTAGTCTGAATTTTGTAAATACTTATGAACTTTTGTCCACTATCTTCAACTGTATACCTAGGCTGATATTGTATTATTTGATACAAGAATAACATGAACAAAGGACCTCGTTATATGTTATGATGTGTATGTCACATTTAATTTTTGGATTTTAGGGAGTAGTTATCAAAGGTACCGTGGGGATCAACCATTGTGCTTATCCCTGGTAGTAATATTTCTGTGGATTGTTCATGATACTTTGTGGCTCTCCTTCCAGTGCTTCTGCCTGTGACATCAATGTGTGTTTGCCTTTTATCATTTCATTGTCTTTCATATTGTTGATTGTACCTGTAAGTGTACAACATAGGGGAGGGAATGAGAAGCTTCACTAGTTGGGATTTGTGAAAGGAAGGAACATGCTCTAAAAGGACAGACTTGGGAATTTTTTAATCTTTCGTTGGTCTTTCATTTGGTTCTACAGATTCTTTGGTGGAAAACCTTGGTTTTATCGTGGAAAGAATTTCCATTTTACAATTTAGTTCATTATTTTCCGTGCTAGAGTATCCATCCTTAGTGTGACTTGGGTTTTAATTAGTAATTCACATCTGCATGTCATTTATTTTACAAGGGAATGTTGATGGTAGCTTTAAGATTAATTTTTACAGGTTTCTTTATGATCTTGTTTTCTGTCACTTGTATCATATTTTGAATAATAAGTCACGCATTTGAGTTCTTTTGGCTAGAGAACATTGATATCCATGTTTGCCCTTGAATCTTTTTCAACCCTCACTTATTTAATGTGGATAGTTTTATCTGTATTTTCATTTTCTTCCCTTTTTTATTTTTCTAAATACAAAAGAAAATATTCAGAATGGCTTTGTTTCTACTTCATGTTTCCCATATGTTGCCTTTCATATATGCTGTTTCTCATAGTAAGCATTGCACTTGTTGGCAAGCATATCAACTCACTGGAATGAAATATTTACTTGGTTTATGCAAGTATGGAATGAGAAGATATTGAAGGTGTTTCAAGTCCTACAAATTGCGTATACATTGCTTAATTAATTTCATATATATATATTGTTAAATTTGGCAGGTATTAAATAATCTTATTGAAGATGAATCTAAGGCCCCCCAAAAGAAGCTTTATGACTTGAAGCTTTCGTTGATTGAGGAGACTGGTTGGAGTCATCTAGTGTCATACGAGAAGAATTGGATGCTGGTTCGCTTTCCATGTGATTATCCCCTTTTCTAGTTCATATTCGTATTTAATTTTGAAGGCCCATGTTTGTCAGAGAGAGATGTTGCTTGCAGCCATTGCAATATGCAAAAACTTTTCTTCCCACATGCTGTTGGCTACTAGCAGACTCTGATCAAGCTGGTATTATGTTGTTTTAAGATGACTCATTTGTTTCGTTTGTGAAGATGCTCATTTAAAGATTGCATCATAGAACCAGTGCTAAACATGAAATTACAACATTGCATTACATTTCATTGAACTTGAAACTCCTGAAAAATGCATAATAATAAACACACACAATCACCATGGGTCCTTTGGAGCAACTGTTGTAAGGTACTCTCTCTTTGCAATTCAGTTTTAGTAAAACTATTAGTACGAAATTTTCAATGTTTTAGTACAAAGTCAAGCCCCTTTTTCTTTAAACTAAAGTTGAATATATATTGGGGTCAAACATGATGACAATTGTTTGCTCATGACGTTGTTTGTTTATCTTTTAACCCAAAAATACGAATCTTCTTGTTGCAGGAAGAAGCATAATAAACAATGACTGGTGTTATTTGGCATGTTTTACACTACAAAGATGTCATATATGTATTGGATAAACATAGTATCTCTACAGTATCTATGTTTTAATGGGTTGTGTAAAATTTTATTGTATTCTATTTTGTCAGAATACCTCTTTGTCACTTTTTTTTTCCCCTAATTGTTAATGACATTTTCAACGAGAGATCTCTAACAAAATAGAATACAATAAAATTTTACACAAAAATGCTCTTCATTGTCAATAGCCTGGCTCATAATATCCTACATTTTGTCTTCCTGATGGTCTATATCATAGCTCTGTTGCAATTTTACTATAGGTAGCTTAAGCATAAAAATGTTACAAATTCTATGATAGCCCCTAACATCATAGATTCCTTATATTATAATGGTCAAATGTACACAGATTGAAATACAGAAGCTAAAGCTATAGAAACAAGGTCCTCTTCTATACCTAGTTAATCTTTCCAAATAATCCTTACGGTGGGCTTCCCGGGATCAGGTCCCATTGATTTTGTCTTTACCCAGCAGGCTAGGGTTTATAATGATGTCATTTGAGTTCGATCAGGAGTCATACCTCGCATTGAGCAAAAGGTATTACCAAATCCCCTATGCAAAAAAGAAAAGAACAAAAAAAGAAAAAGAAGACCATTCTTTCTCTTCATGTATGCTTCAGCAAGTCGTCTTGTGCATGTGGTATATCCTTGCTATGAATAAGGTGAGATATGAAAGGGATTGTATAGCACTTTTACAAGATTTCATGAAACAAGCTCAAAGTGTCTTGAAAGTAATTTGGTCCTTGCAAAGATGCAAAACATAATTTTATTTAATGGAATTTAAGATTGTAAATGAAATGATAAGTGATGTACCATTTTTTTTTTATAAGTAATATTTTTCAATGAGTTTACATAGGTTTTTATGAAGTGTCTTGGTTCCCTTGTATTGAGTGGGGTTTGAACCTTGGACCTTTCAAAGAGAGGCCAAAGCCCTTACCAATGTTGTAAGCTTGCAGTTATAAGTGATGCACCATTAATCAAAGGGAAAAAGATAAATTTTACTAGGATTACATGATGATGAAGTGGAACATTAAATTAAAAGCATTTGTATGTTTTTTTAAATTTATATCTATGTTTAGGAAAATGCAAACATTTGCATTTACAAGAATTTAAAATATTCTTACACAAACATAATTTCAATTAATGTATTATGCCATAGTTGAGCATGCACATGCGTGAGTGCGAGCGTGTGTGTGCGTGCATGTATGCGTGTGCGTGTGAACATGAGAACATGTCCGATATTTCTACTAGATGGGTTTGCCGAATACCTTTTGTTATCCAATGTATGAATAAGGATGGATTGACAAAGGCCCTTTCTTTTCGAAGGGGAGAACTGTGTTGAACCCCTCCCCTTAGATCCACATATCACAATTATGAATCCTTATTAAATTACATGTAAACAAAGGTCTTTCCAATATATGTTGCGGAAGTGACTATAGTTGAAAAATAAACATTTATTACTCCGACTTTGATATTTTTCTCTTATTAAAAAACAATCTAATTGAAATATAAATTAGATGGTAGTATTGAAAAAACACGAAGTATGAATTGTAGCAAAAGGGCATGCACAAAAAGAAGGCATATAGTATGGAAATTTTTTGCTCCTACAACAAAAATAAAATCAACCAGAATAATCGTTGCTCTAGCTACACAATTTAGATGGAGAATTCGTCAAATGGATGTGAAAAATGCCTTAGTGGGGACTTAGAAGAAGAGGTTTATATGACTCAACCAGAGGGATTCATCATATTTGGACAAGATACAAAGGTATGTAAATTGGTCAAATTTTTGTTGTCTCAAACAAGCTCATTGAGCATGGTATACGAAAATAGATGAACATTTTGGAAAGCCACGACTTTAAGAGAAATCTATATGATCCAAGTTTGTATCACGAAGAGCAAGGGTAAAAATTGTATTCATCAATGGATATGTAGATGTCATCACAAGGAGTTCTACAAGAATGATTCCAGTCACAAAGGAATATTTGAAGAAATATTTTGACATGATTGACCTTGGACTATTGTCCAGGATTAGAGATAATGAAACCATCATCACATAATGGTCTCAAAAAGCAAATATGCCAAGAAACTCTTTAAGAAGTATTACATGAAAGATTGTAAGCCTATGATGACTCTTATGGAATTAGGTGTACAAATCTCATGTTTTGATTCCTCTCCTCTAGAAAATGCAACTTTATCAACAGTTCATTGGAAGTCTCATCTACCTTACACAAGACTAGATATCAATTTTGCAATAAGTACCTTTCTTGGTTCATGTGGGAACCAAAATTGACATATTGGAAGGTAGTAAAAAGAGCTCTAACATATATACAAGGCACCATTGAATATGGTATAAAATTCAAGAAGATGTAACTTTTTCCAACCCTAGATAACTGTTGTCCTATGTTATTTTAGAATAAATAAAATCTGAAAAGAATTTATTCAAACATGCAATAGTCACACAAATGGTTGGAAAAAATAAACAACGTGAATAGCGGAAATCAAATATATTTATGAACCTGAAATATTACAAATAAAGGAGGCTATAGTTACAGTAGAACACCTTGCTCTCTTGCTACCTTTCTAGCCAGCAATTTCATTATTATTCTCATCCTAAGCTTGTAATTTTCCTTGAGCAATTTGTTCTCCTTCTCTTCTTTCTCTATGTATAAAACACTCTTGACCTTCTCCTTTTATCCTTGAAAAAGGTAACCCTAATCTCTCTAACCTGAAGATTAAATCTTATCTCATCTTGAGATGTAAGGTTAAAAATAGAAAATCACTTAAGTGAATTTCAAAATAGAATAACTTAAGTGAATTTCAAAATAAAATCACTTAAGTGAACTTAAAATAGAAAATCACTTAAGTGAATTTCAAAATAGGATCACTTAGAGTGAATTACAAAATAGAATCACTTAAGTGAACTTAAAAATAGAAAATCACTTAAGTGAATTTCAAAATAGAATCATGAATTATAAAATAGAATCACTTAAGTGAATTACAAAATAGAAAATCATTTAAGTGAATATCAAAATAGAATTTGAAATGTTTCGAACCACTCCTAGCATGTTCATAATGAAGCCTGTGCAAGAAGTTTCTGTCCGAGTTACATTTCTCAACACTCCCTCTTAGCGAGGAAGGAATTCTGCACCAATCCAAGTTTGTCTCTGAATGCTTCAAACTTCCCTTTCACGAAGGGTTTGGTTAGAATATCAGCTACCTACTGATATGTGGAAATATATTGGAGCTTTACGAGTCCCTTTTGAATCCTTTCTCATATGAAGTGATATTTGATGTCTGTGTTTGGACTTGTCATGAAATATTGGATTCTCAGAGAGTTTGATACAACTTTGATTATCACAGTATATCATCGTGGGATCCAACTCCTGATCAATCAATACTGTAAGCAACTTTCAAAGCCATATGGCCTCACAACTAGCAATACTAGCTGTCATGTATTCAACCTCTGTTGAGCTAAGTGACACAGAAGTTTGCTTCTTGCTAAACTAGGATATCATGCCTGATCCCAAGCTAAAGTAGCACCCTGAGGTGCTCTTCATGTCTGCTACATTGCCTGCCCAATCAGAGTCTGTATACCCCTACAATCTCACTTCATCATCTCCAAGATATCTTTGACCATACTCCATCGTTCCCCTCAAGTATCTGACCACATGTTTTGCTGCTATCCAATGCTCCTGCCTTGGCTCCACCATGAATTGACTCAAGGTGTTCACTATAAAACATATATCTGGTCGAGTGTTGACCAAATACATCAAGGATCCTATCAATTGCTTGTACAACATAGGGTCCACAAATTTTGAATCTGAAGTTGTCACCTTCTTCAGATTAGTGATTATGGGTGTGGCCATATGTTTGTAATCCTCCATTTGAAACCTCTTCAGGATATCAACTGCATACTTACCTTGCCCAAGGAATATCTCACCTGGTCTTTGCCAAACCTCCAAACCCAAGAACTAATGCATCATGCCAATGTCCATCTCAAACTCGGCTGTCATATTTGCTTTGCACCCTGCAATGAGCTTCTCTACACCCGTAAGAAACAAGTCATCTACATATAACACCAATGAGTAGATTAGTCCCAACAAATATGTAATATAGACTAGGATCTGCATCAATTTTGGTGAAGCCCACACTTTGCAAGTATCCATCTATCCTAGAATACCATGCTCTCGGTGCCTGTTTGAGTCCATATAAGGCTTTCTTCAACCTACAAACATGGGACTCCTTCCCATTTACCTCAAAGCCCTAAGGCTGCTCTATGTACACTTCTTCCTCAATGATCCCATTAAGGAAAGTTGTATTTACATCCCATAGATGAAGCCAAAGACATAACCGCTCTAATGGAAGTGTATTTGGCGACTGGAGCAAAACTCCCCTCATAGTCCACTCCCTCTTTCTGGGAGAACCCTCTCGCCACCAACCTTGCCTTGAACTTCTCGATGCTGCCATCTGTAGCATGCTTAATTTTGTAGAGCCACTTGGAACTTACAACTGACTTCCCCTCCAGTCTTGGCATTATGTCCCAAACATTATTCTTCATGATGGAGGTGTACTCCACCATGGCATCCCACCAAACCTGTTGGTCCGTTGCCTCTTGAAAACTAGAAGGCTCTGAATATATGATGTTACTCATCAATGCCATGTAGTTTGAAAACTTGGAGGTCTGCTCTCCCTAATCATGTTGCTAGGAGCCTCAACATACTCCTGAGCATCCCTCAATATCTGTGTAAGCCATCGAGGTCTCCTGATAGAACTAGAAGGGGCTAATGTCTCCACCTCCTCACCTGAAGGTTGTTGTCTTGAACTGGAAACCATTGGTGTCTTTGGTGACCTTGGCTTAACCTTCAGAGCTTCCTGCTCCTCATTCTCTATCACTGGAATAGGCTCATGGGACTTCCTAGATGCAACGTCCTCAAACTTTACATCCCTGCTCACTATTGTCTTCCTCTTCTTTGGAATATAAACCTTGTAAGCTTTTGAAGTCTCACTATATCCTACAAATAAACCCTTCCTACTGGAGGGCTCCAACTTGGTCCTCTTCTCTACCAGAACATGGATATAAACTGGATATCCAAAGATGCGAAAATGACTCACCTCTAGTTTCACACTAGTGAATGCCTCCTCTGGTGTCTTGTCCTCCAAGATCTTGTGAGGACACATGTTCTGGATGTAGACTGTTGTGTTGCATGCTTCTGCCCAAAGAAACATCGATAAACCCTGGTCATGAATCATGGCCCTAGCAGCCCCTATGATGGATCAATTCTTTCACTCTACAACCCCATTCTGTTGTGGGTTGTATGGAATAGTCAACTCCCTCTTGATTCCTACTTGCTTGCAGAAACCATCAAACTCCTTGGAGGTATATTCACCCTCATTTTTTGATCTCAAGACCTTGATCTTCTTCTCTATTTGGTTCTCAACTAGAGCTTTGAACTCTTGAAACCTGCTAAAGACTTCATCCTTGGTATTTAAGAAGTAGATCCATGTCTTGCAAGAGAAATCATTAATAAAGGAAACATAGTAATGCTACCCGAAATTGATGTTACTAACATCGATCCACAAACCTACAAATGTACTAGATCTATTATCTCCTTAGACCTGTGTTCATTGTTTCGGAAAACAACCTTGGCATGCTTGCCAAGTGTGCATCCTCTACATACTTCCTATTGCTTAATGCTAAGCTCTGAAAGACCTGTGACTATCTACCTCAAAATAGGCAATGCTCTATGATGCAGGTGCCCCATCCTCTTGTGCCACAACTCACACAAGTTGTTACTACTATGAACTAGGGCTTGAATAGGTTCACCCTGCAACCTATATAGACTGCCTTCTCTAACCCCTATTACTTGTGTTGTTTTCAGGCTAGATTCTTTTGGTCAAATAAGGACATGTTGGTTCTTGAACTCCACTACATAACCTTATCCTCCATAACTGAAGCTAAAAGTAAGTTCTTCCTGAGACCTGGAACAAACAAAACATCATCAAAGTCTAAAGAGTTCCCTGATTGGAGTCGAAAGGGAATGGTACCAAATCCTGCAACTGGATATCTGGTATCATCACCAAGCTCAACTTGAACCCCTGAGTCCTACTCTTGTAGACTGGTAAAACACTATCAGGTTGATGTCATGTGCCGAGATGCCCCACTATCCACATACCAAGTATTTCTTGGAATAATGATGGTAGAAAGACAAGAGACTAATGAGAAATCCTTCTCGAATTTGGCAACAAACTCGCTCATCCGAGTTTCTGCAGAGGCTGCTTCTTGCATCTGTTGCTGCTTCCCTTTGCCCTTCTTGTCTGGAGATTGTGATGCATAATGGTCGTACTAATGACAAATGAAGCACTTAATCTTGCTCAAGTCCTTCCCTGATTATGAGGTCGACTCCTCATTCTTTACCTTACCCTTGCTGGGTCCTTTACCTTTGCCCTTCTTGGTTTACCCAAAAAGAGCTAGGTTATCGTCACCACCTTTCTTGCTGGTCTTTGACTCCATCCGAGTCTCCTCTTGGATGAAATCATCCCACAGTTTCTCAAAGGTGGTAAGGTTCTCACAAGCACAGATGCCTTTGACAAGTGGTTCCCATGAAGCTGAGAAACCATTGAGTGCCACGTTCACCAACTTTGTGTCTTCAACCTTCTCCCCTACTATTGCTAGTTGATCACGAATCTGCGTGATCTTCATCAGGTAACTGGTAACGGTGTCAGATCTGGTCATCTCCATAGATCTGAGTTTGATCCACAATATCATCCTCTTGTTTATGTTCTCCTTATGGTAGAGGCTAACCAGGGCATCGAACATCTCCTTTGCCCTAGTCTTCTCGGATATGTGAGGAATCAAGTGATCCTTCACTGCATCCAAGATCATCCACTTGGCCTTCACTTCTTTTTGTGAGCTGTTAATTGTTGTTGATCTATAGGCAGAGTCGCATCATCCTTAACAATATCCCAGAGATAATTATCTTCCAATAAAAACATTACCCTTACTTTCTAGGGCAAGAAATTTGAGGCACCTTCCAATCTATCCTCAAATCTGAGGCAAGCTCCTACCATCTCTGAGATCTACTACACAATCTTTCAGATTTGATATGAATGACAAAAAATTGTCCTGCAAATAAGCTTAGTCCTTCAAGCAAAAAATATGAAACCCTCTAACTACTGTTTTTTTAATATCCAACAGTGATCTACTACTGTAAACCCTTGAGGATCTCAATCATAGAACCTAGCTCTCATACCATGTAAATTTTCCTAACCCTAGATAATTGTTGTTCTATGTTATTTTAAAATAAATCAGATCTAAAATTAATTTATTCAAACATGCAACAATCACACAGATGGCTGGAAAAATAAATAGCGTTAACATCGAAAATCAAATATATTTATGAACTTGAAATATTACAAATAAAGAAGGTTACAGCTATAGCAGGACACCCTGCTCTCTTGCTGCCTTTCTAGCTAGCAATTTCACTGTTCTTCTCCTCCTAAGCTTGCAGATTTCCTTCAGCAATATGTTCTCCTTCTCTTCTTTATGTATATAAAACACTCTTGACCTTCTTCTTTTATCCTTGAAAAATGTAACCCTAATCTCTCTATCCCTAAGATTAGATCTCATCTTATCTTGAGATGTAAGGTAAAAAATAGAAAATCACTTAAGTGAATTTCAAAATAGAATCACTTAAGTGAATTTCAAAATAGAATCACTTAAGTGAACTTAAAAATGGAAAATCACGTAAGTGAATTTAAAAATAGAATCACTTAAAGTGAATTACAAAATAGAATCACTTAAGTGAACTTAAAAATAGAAAATCACTTAAGTGAATTTCAAAATAGAATCACGTAAGTGAATTACAAAATATAATCACTTAAGTGAACTTAAAATTAGAAAATCACTTAAGTGGATTTCAAAATAGAATTTGAAATGTCTCGAACCACTTTTAGCACGTTCATATTGAAGCATGTGCAAGAAGTTCCTATCCAAGCTACATTTCTCAACAAGAGAGTGATCGATTATTCTTAATAGGCTATATAGATGCAAATTATGTATGATGCGTTGATGATTGAAAACCCACCTTTAGATATGTATTTTTTGGGGGGTTTGCACCTCTATCATGAGGAAGCAAGAAACAACAAACATTTAATCCATATTCCAACGAAGCAAAATATTTTGTAGTAGGAGGAGCTATCTATGAAGCAACATGGTTAAAATATATATTGGCAAATATGGGTGTACCACAAGATAAACCTACAATCATACATTGTGACAACCAAGGAATACTAAAACTCGTTCATAATCTAGTATTCAACAAACGGACCAAGCACATTAACATGGAATGTCATTTCATCTATGAACATATTCAACAACATAACATTCAACTCAAATTCTATTTTAATCAAGAGTAATATGCAAACATCTTTACCAAACCACTTGGACATATCAAATTAGAAGAGTTTTGAATGTTTCTCTCCAAGACTATGATGCAATAAAGGGGGAATGTTAGGAATAACTACATCATGAATAATGTGAATGTAAGTGAGTAACCCCTCAACACATGGTTTGTAAGGTATACTAGAGGACAAGGGTAGTTGCAAGACTAGTTAAGATTTGTTATTATTTGGGCATCTATTGTATTTAAATACCTTTCATTTCCTAAAGCAAGATGGTTGAAGCATTAAGTTTTAATAGAATTCTAGTAGTTGTCCATCTATCGAAAAAGTGCCCTCCATAAGTATCTTCATGAAAAGACCATAGGATGTTATAAACCTTATCCTTTCAAACATATTACCTCATCACATGATTTGGTCTTCTCTTAAAGAAATGTCCTTTTATCCATGTATAAGTAGCACTATGTCTAATCACACAACGAGTCTCCTTAGGGAAAATGTTGGGGTATTTTGACTATAGCTAGGTAAATTTCCAAATCTGTAAACCATTGTGTCTTTATGGACAGAATAAAAAGTTTCTCATCTAGAAATGCATCCTCCACAAGAGAGTCATTTGAACTACTTTGAATCCTTGAAAGAAAATCAACAACATTCCTCTTTTTGGGTTTATTAAGTATTGTAATATTAATTTCTTACAATAGTAGTAACATCAAATAATCCTATGATTTAAAACATGTTTATTCATTAAGTACTTAATTGCAACATGGTCAGTATGTACAAAAATGGGACAATCTATAATATACTAGTAAAAATTGTTAATAACGTGGACTACTATAAGGAATTATTTCTCAATAATTATATAGTCTAGTTTAACTCTTGAGAGGTTTTTGCTAATATAATAAATGACATAGGTCTCCTTATCTTACTTTTATATAAGAACTATTCTAATATAGTGTTAGAAGCATTAGTATAAATATGAAAAGTATATTTCCAATTTGGACCTCTTACGATTGGTATCAAGATTAATTTTTTCCATCAAGGTTTCAAAGTCTTTTTGACATTTAGGTGTAAAAAAAATCAACATCTTTAGACAATAGGGTAAATAAGGCATTCACAATCTTGGTGAAATATTGAACCAATATGATATAGTCTTGCATGGACTAAGAAACAACAAACGTCATTTTAATTTTGTGGGATAAGGAGGTTCTTCATAATCTTGAATTTTGTAGAATTAATTTTAATGCCATAAGCAGAAATATGATGATCTAATACTATTCCCTCTGTCATGATTATATAATATTTTGATTTATTAATGAGAGGTTAGTATCTTGACATCTATGGAGTACTTGTTTTAGGTTTATTACAATTTTTTTAAAAGAATTGTATAAATAGTGAAATTATCTAAGTAAATTTCTATACATTCTCTAATTAAAATAGATAACATGTTAAGTACTACCATCTAGAAGGTTGTAGGTGCATGGAATAGTACAAAAGGTAAGACATGATTAGAAAACATACCCCATAGGCAAATGAAATTTATTTTTTCGTTAACGTTGAGTATAGTTTATATTTTGTTGTTAAGGATCAAGTTCATGAGAATATTTTTGATGAGAAATTTTATCCTCTAGTTTAGTGATAATAGGGGGTCTAGGATACTTGAGAATTCTACCTAATTGTAGTTGTAATTAATTGAAATTTATAGTATTCATAAAGTAGGTTGAATATTCTATTGACATATTACTATACATTGGTTGTCCTACTTTATTATTGGGGTTTAGTGTTGGTTGGAAAGGTTTTTGTGATTGCTATTTTAGAAGTTATGGATTGGAAATATTTGATGTGAGTAAACAAGATTATTGCAATTGATATGGTTGGTGATATTGCTAGTTTGGAGGATAATTTCATATTTGTTGTGGATTCTACCATGGTTTATGAAAATGCTATTGTTGAGGGCAATGGTTTTGTTGATTCATCCAAGGGTTCTAATTTTATTGGGGTGACCATTTCCATACCAATGGATATAAAATATTTGTAAAATTCAGAGATAAAAAGGTTGGGCTCTAGGATTCATATCTTGGATATTTTCTTGATGCTACCATGGTTTTCTTTGAATATCAGAATATACCTCCTCTACTCCTTGGATTTTGATATCTCAGGTATATTTGATTCCGAGTAGCATGGGGTAGTTGCTTGTTTAATGGTCCTTTTGAAAGAGGTTATATACCTTAACCTTCTCTAAAGGGAATTCATTTTTGACATGCTTCTTTATACACTTTAGACAAAAATCGACAAAAACTTCTCCATATCCTCCTATTTTATCTTGCCTTAAAATATATCCAATTGAAAATCCAAGGAAGAAAGCATATTTGTCTTTAGATATTTGATCAAGTTTGCAATTTCAGCTCTAGTGATGACTACTAAATTTTTTGTTGCTAGAGTAGTGCCACCCTTCACTCCGTTGCCTTTCCTCATGGTGGATCTTGAATAATTCTAATCAAGGATCTTGACATATTCAAAAATAAATTTATAATATCTCATATGACCATTATGCTTAAAGCTTATATGCACTCTTCCCATATTCCATAAGAAAATAAAATTTAAAGTCTCAACATTTAGACTTGAGTGTTTAGAACTCTAGAGGTTAAATTGGAATCACTTGATATAGTCTTCCAAGGTCTCTTCTTCTCTTTTTGTCATTTCAAGAACATCATCTTAGGATTTCATAGACTTAGAATAATTTTAGTACTTCTATAGAAATGCCATCCTAATTGTCTCTCATGTGCTAATGTTTCTATAACCCATACCCATTAACCAACATAAAACTGCATCCTTGAGCATAGGTTAAAATTATTTGAGCTTTTGTGTATCTATCTTATATTCATAGATACTATACAACATGTCAAATTCAAAGAGAAATATGCCTATATCTTTTGTAGTTAGCCTACAAAAGGTAGGAATAATGGATGATAATATATTCTCCATTTGGGCATCCTTCTCAAATTCTTGGATTGTAAATTTGAATTTTACCATAGTTTGTGTTATCCCTACCATATATATATGCAACAACATCCATTACATATTTATTGTTAGCTAATTTTTTCAAATGGTTTCTAAGTGACTTTAGGGGGTTGCTTTCTTGTAAAGGGTCCTCACAACTCTTGAACTATGAAATGACTTTCTATTATAGGATGAACATCACCTTTAAATTCATTATTAGTGCTAAATCTAAATTAAAATTCCTCAATCAATCCTATAAGATCTAAAAAATATATAGTTTGGACTATAGATGCTCTAGGCTACTATGGTATCTCATTGTTTTTTTTCTTTTGATTAGACCATCTAGATGAGATAGGTGCCATTTTATATCCCTACCCTATATAGTTCTTTGTATTATTTGGAAAAACTCTTTGCCATATTTGGTTGAGACATGCAATGCTACATGGGTTATGATGCAACTAAAAATAAAAAATAAACCACCTTACAAAGAATCATTTGGGCTAAATATTGATGCTTAATCCAAGCTATCCCTGTGATGTAAGAAAAACATCTAAAATAACTATAACCTTCAACATCTCCTTGATAATGGCACTAACAAAGATGAAAACTAAGTATGTCAATCTACACAGGTACAGTTGTCAGACATTGCACTATATATGACTACAAAATGTGTCAGAGATCTTATTCTATATGGTTCTATGGGTCAAATCCAAGTATATCACATATTGATATTCATATTTATTCATCCAAAGGGAGTACATAGGAAGGGTATATATTTATCTTATTTACAATTGGAGCAACAACTAGAAACTATAAGAATAGGATAAAATAGAATAGAGTACAAAATTTAAAAACTAAAAATAAGTTAAATTGTGCTAGAAAGTAACTGATCAATTGAAAATATTCACACATAGCAACTAACTACAAGAAAACAAAAAGAATAAAATTGAAAAATAAAATAATTTAAAACATTGGACAACATCTAACTACTACATGGAAAAACATGGAAATATGCTCATGGATGCTCTCACAAACCACACACTTGTAGAGGACAAAAAATTCAAGGACTAGTGTAGTTTCCTCATGGTGATAAGAAAAACAATTACATTCTCAAAACTTGATTTATAAGTAAATCTGCATTCATTAAACTAAATGAATTACATAGACATGTTTGTCCTCATTCTACTATAGGTTCTAGCTATAGAACCAAACTTGACTATATGATTATCTAATTATAAATTATAGATTCTATATAATAGGATCTATTTCTTCATATCTAACTCTCTAGTAGACTATGTCCACAATTTGAATATAACCACAATTCCTCCCTAAACTATTTACTAGCCATTAGAAGGTGGAATTGGACTTGCCATGGCCATAATTCAATATAGAATAGAAATAGAATATAAAATTTCAATGAATTTTAAGATTTTCCTATGGTTGGGAGAATCCTTATTCTAATATTGAGTAGCTAGGATAGTTCTCAAAGGAACAAAAGAATCCACAAAAGAAAATTCTAGTTGATGTCGTCTAATGATTGCTTATCATTGAAACAACTACCAAATTTTGTGGAAAATAATTTATTTAATTTGGAATGTTATAACATTGTGTTCTTAATTTCCAACACATAGTTTAGTATGTGTCATCTTCTCCTTACAACTAATTTGCATGAGTTTGTAAAAGTGAAAATCACCAAGTAGTTTTCAACACTTTTGCTAATTGTGTTTTCCATAGTTTGATAATTTACATTCCCATAGTCTAAGGGGGTGACTCAAAGTCTAGCTACATCATCTTATTCATTTTAACATAGTGAGTTTAGATATATAAAACATACAAATAAGATTAAAATACTAAATTTTATACAATAGATTGCAAGAAAATTCAAGCAATAAAATATTTACAATTTAGCAAAAACCATTAGATTATATTCATTTATACAAAATACAAAAGTGACTATCATTGTAAGCAAAATAAGAAATTAGTCCATCATTAGGTATAAAAATTTAGGGGTTTAAGGCAAAAATAATCATGTAGATGAGTCATTTAAGTGACTCATCATCAAGCTTAGGAATATGAACTCGAATATACAATCGTCAAGCAAAGAATTTCAATTGGAATAATTGATAACATACCAACGAAGAAATATGAAAGGGAGGAGAAAGAAGTTGATTGCTATGTGGATGCACCAAGAACACAATATTGAAGAAGATACTATGGTAAGTTGCATTCCATCAAAAGAAAATGGTCTAATGGTTGATAAAATAAGTTAAAATATTGTTTCCCATGAGATGGTTTTTATGGTTTTCCTTACATTTATGCCATTGATATTCCTAGATTTTTCAAGTCAATCTTGGGACATTACATGATCCATTATGAATCACACTAATCCTTTATATAATATTTTATTGATTGATGTAAACAACCCTTCAAATAACCAATTTATGGTCTCCTTCAATAACTTGAACAATATAGGTTAACCCTCTGTATCCAATGCTCAAACTAATCCTCCTATAAGTATGACCTTACCTCAAAGTCTACTTGGGCCTAGTCAACAAAATAACATGTCTAACGTAGAATCATTATCATTTGGAAAATCTATATCATTAAATATGAATACTTTAGGATAAATCTACATCCCTTCCCAAAGCAAAGGTATTGCCTAGGACTTGCAAGTATTGGCTAGTCAAATAGGGGCATAATGATCTCAAGTAAACCCCTTGATCCAAATGTCTCCTCTAATCAGTCAACCATTGTAAAGTATTTAGTAATACTTATATCCTAAATATCAACAAGCCATTAAATATAGATTGAAATATATTCCTTTTTGAAATTTGTAGGCCCTATTGAATCAATAGTTGGACAATATTAATATGCCACATTTTCAAAAACTAAACCCTTTATTTCATCACCATATTACACTATGCCTCAATGCCCTCAAGGTTTTCCCTAATAAAATTCCCTCAGATGCCTCCATATCTAGTATATGCAGGCCCATCTCAAGTCTATACAATATACCCTTTTTCATTGTAATATGGCCAACCTCCCCAAAAAATCTAGCATCCCATATACCTAGGCCTCAAAATCAACTTCTCAACCAGACCTATCAAGGAACATTGAATCTGAGTGGCCTATTTCCTCATTTTGGATTCTACTATGAAATACCTACCTAATTTCAATGGGAATAGGACCAAAATAATAATGTATTACCTAAATGAGTTCTCCACACTTAAGTTAATCCATATCATTCAAGAAGACGTCATGATATGGTTGCTTACCTATTCATTATGAGATAAAGCTTCTTTATGGTATATCAAATTACCATATAATTATATTAATAATTGGGTGTCAATTGTAGAACCTTTTATGCATAGATTTGGTAGCATGGGTAATGGGTATTTTATTTTATTTCAACTAAATGCTATACAAAGACATCCTCAAGAAAATATTCATGATTATAACACTAGATTCATGAGGACCCTATATTTAATTCCTAAAATATATTAAACTTAATGAGGAACAAGCATTGTTATTTTATATAAAAGGCTTACAATCTATTTTAGAACTAACATTCTATAATATGAACCATGTCACTTCAATTGTAACTTTTGAAGAGGTGCTACTTGTAGAAGATTTCCTAATTAGAGTAGGAAAATTAATATCTACCCCTATCGATTATGTCATTGATATCACCTAGAACCTTTAGATTATTGGAACCATACCCTTTTATTTTATCCATTTTAATACCACAATCACCCACTAATTTAGTACCTTATCCATACATTGTGATATACCCTATTTAAAATTTATAATTGAATCACTTGTTAGCCCCAACTACTAGTTTTAGTCACTTCACCATAAACTAGTGATAATTCTAAAACCATCACTCAATGTTAGAGGCTCTAACCCTTACTAGGAAAATATATTTACTCCAAGAAGCTCTAAAGGAGTAGTAGAGGAGCTATGCCAAAAATGGGTAGTCTAAATGATCCAACCTAGCCCAATAGAACAACAAAAATTGATAATAGAAGATCCTTTTAACATCTAAGTCAATGCTATGAATAACCTAAATTCTCCAAAGCCTAAAACCCTAAAACCATTGTTGTTTTATGTGACTCTAAAAATTTATAATTACCTACTAAGGAGTTACAAAATAGGTTGAAGGGTTGTAATAGTGATGTCCAAGTTTATCTTAGGGAAATGGAACTTCCCTACATGAAGACTACCAGGAATCCAATCCAGATGGATGCCACTCAGGAAAATGTTATAGGAGTTTTATAATATTTGATTATGATTATGAAAAAGCATCTTGAATTAGTGGTAGTCTAGAAAGTTATTATTATTAAACTTTCCCCATACTTTAACATGTTTTAATTGAGAGAGTGGATGTGCAAGCTATATAGAGATGATTAAATTGGTAATGGTCAACAACCATATGAGGGCACCTTGGTATGGGGAAATGATCTATACTAAAATGGTCCTCCATATATGTACTTTATACATATGTTGGATGAGGATGACATGGTAAATTAGAATGGATTACTTGAGTTTATGGATAATAAAGTCATAGAGTATGACCAAATATATGAAATGTATATGATCATTAGTGTGCTTTAGAATTATGAAGACTTAAAAGTGAGCTTCAAAGAAACTAAGCTAGGGCACTACTCAATATTTGAAGAACCAACTAGCATCACAACCTTGACCATCCAATAGGAACATGGGTCCAATGGAGTATGGATTATACATTTTGATGATGAAGAACCAAGAATTGGACTTGTGCATACCTCTAGATCACAAACCTTTGAGGCATGCAACCAAAGTTTACCTATAGAACATAAATAATATGGTTGAACCTGAAGCATTATGCATTGTCTTGGAAAAGAATGAAATGATGGGGATAAAGAATCTCAAAATATTTGGTTTCTAGTGTAGAACAATTTCCTAATATGACACAACTCAACTTGTAGACATGAAGGTAAAACAAGACACATAAACCAGACATGGAGGCAACAAATAATAGCTTGATAATATAAACTAAAAATCTCAAATAAAAGTAACGTATTATAATACCTTTATAGAAAAAGGAGAAAGATAAAGGTTGTTGACACATATCACAATATGAAAAACCAAATGACACATGTCAAGGTAAAATAAGGGAAAGGTACACATTATAATAATTCTAACATTCCCCCTTAATGTGTACTTTCCTAAAAAAATAAGTCAACATTAGATACATTCCTCCTTAATGTTGACTTCCATTACAACATACATAGAGCATTTTGCTAAACTTAGAGAAATTTTCAAGTCCAATTGAATTGTTGAAGATGTTGACCACTTGATCTTTAGTAGGAACATAGTCCAACTGTATGATATTCTCTTGGATCATTTATCTAATGAAGTGATGATGGATCTCAATGTGATTTGTTTGAGCATGGAAGACTGGATTCTTGGTCATCTTAATGGTACTTTGATTGTCACGATATGTGTGTTGGACCATCTATGAGTAGCTCAATATCATTAAGTAGTTGCCTCATCCAAATTGCTTCCTTAGTTGCCTCAATTGCTGACTTATACTCTACTTCTATTAAAGACAAAAAAACTATATGTTGTTTCTTGGTGTTCCATGAGATGGTACCTTGAACCAACTGAAAGCCATAACCAATAGTTGATCTTCTAGTTTTAGGACAACTAGCCCAATATGAATTTGTGTACCCAACAAATAAAAAGTCATCACATGTTCTATACATAAGACCATGATGGGGGGTACCCTTGAGGAATCTCAAAATCAACTTAGCTGCTATCCAATGACTCTTCTTGGGATCCTGCATGAATATGGAAAGAAGACCCACCGAATAGGTGATATCTGGTCTATTTGAAGTTAAGTAGATCAAACTTTCAACTAGTTGTCTCTAAAGGGTATCATCAACCCTTTCTTCATCATCATTATTGATCAATTTTAATCGTATTTCCATGGGAGTGAGGGATATTTTACACTCTTGCATGCAAAACATTTCCAAGAGAGACTGAATATATTTAGCCTAGGAGATGAAGATATTTCTAGGCTATTGTCATACTTCTATGTCTAGGCTAAAGAGAAATAAATAGCCATGATAAAATAAATCTAGAAAAGTAGTAATTGTAGAATGAAAAGAAGAAGATAACGGATACACACATAACATAGTATTTATCCTGGAAATCCTTAATTGGGAAAACCAACATATTATTATCTTATTATTGCATAAAATTAATCATCTTCAATACAATAATATTCGTCTTCTGTATATCTCCAAACCCTAATGCAAGTGCAATATATATAACAAAGGTACATGCACACATTTTATAATATCATGGGCGAAAAAGCATGGATTCAAATATAGTAACCCAAAAAATCCCATATGGGTCTAAAAATAACTTAAAAACCCTAACCCTAAAATTTTGGTTGAGGGATGCCACCCTTGAACCCTTGCTTTTCGAAGGGCTACCACCCCCGAACCCCTGTTCGAGGCCTGACCTAGCCCCAAACCCCGATGAGTATAGGTATAAAGTGTCCAATACCTTTTAGTGTTAACCCCACTAGAATAACATGGAAAATATTTAATATATTTCCAACATTCCTCCACTTGTTGAATACTTTCCATAGGGATCAAAATTGCCCTAGTCAATTATCAAGGGCAATCATGCCCAAAGATCTCCTACACCAAGAAAATTTCTAAGCAGGCACAACCTTCGTTAACAAATCAACAACATTATTCCTTGTATCATCTTTCTCTAACATCACCCAATTTCCTTCAACCATCTCTCTCATAAAATGGTACTTGATATCAATATGTTTTGATAAATAATGAAAACCATGAATTTTGGTCAAAAATATCACAACATACTGCTTAAGACCAACTATTGAACACAATATCTGTAGCCACACTACTTTTTTACAAGCATGAGTTGCTACAATGCACTCTACCTCTGTTGTGGATAAAGCAACCACTGATTGATTTTTACTGATCCAACTTACTACCCCTCCAAATAGTCTGAACACATAAATACTCGTGGATCTTCTCTTATCAAGATCTCCAACCCAGTCAACATCCATAAAAATTTGTAGATTTATAATATTACTATCTCTATATTTTCCTTGGTAATAGATAGAATAATATGAAGTTCGGCATAAATATATAAAGATCCTATTCACAATAGTACAAATTTCCTTTCTTGGATTGGACATATATTTCTTGACTACTCCCACTGCATGTGCAATATTAGATCTAGTACAAACCATTGCATACATCAGACTACCAATAGTGCTAGCATAAGGAACAATTTCCTCATCTATAGGACATTGTTCAACAGATAAATTTTGACCAACAAGGTGTGGAGTACTCACTGGTTTACAATCATGCATCCTAAATTTTTGTAGTATCAAATCAACATATTTCCCTTGATTTAACAATAACTTTCTATTTCCACGATCCCTTATTATTTCCATACCCAAAATAAATTTTACAGCACCTAAATCCTTCATGTCAAATTCAGTTGATAACTAAGATTTTAGTAGCTTTATCATATCTTTATTATTACCAATTTATAACATGTCATCTACATACAAAACAATAATAACAAAAAATTCACCTTCTTGTTTGAAATACACACACAAACTTGCATTATCTTTTTCAAGCCCAAATGTTAAAACAAACCTATCAAATTTTTGGTTCCACATTCTTGGAGATTGCTTCAAGTTGTAAAGGGACTTTTTTAGCTTGCATACTAGGTCCTCCTTACCTTTTACCTTAAAGCATTCTAGTTGTGATAAATATATATATATATATATATATATATATATATATATATATATATATATATGTCTTCATCAAGTTCACCATGTAGAAAAGTTATCTTTACATCCATCTGTTCTATTTCAAGATCAAAAGCAATAAAAATAGCCAAGAAAAATCTAATTGAAGTTAGTTTAGCCATAAGAGAAAAAATCACACCAAATTCAATTACCTTAACTTGAGAAAATCCTTTTGCTACCAGGCAAGCCTTGCACTTCTCCAACCTTCCTTCTACATTGTACTTTTTCTTGAATAACCATTTACAACCAATAGGTTTTCTTCCAGGAGGTAATCTCACCAAATCCCATGTCTTGTTTTTATCCAGGAAATCCATTTATTCCTCCATAGACCTTTTCCAAGACTTATTCTAACCTGACTGAAGTAAATCCTTTACAGTATTGGGTTCTTCATCAGTAACTGATAATATAGAACAAAAATTTGAAGGGCTATACTTATCTAGGAGTCTTCTCACTCGATTTGATCTCCTCAAAATTGGAGTTCTAGGTTATGTATCTTGAACTTCCTCCTCACCTTCTTCCTCTAATTTTTCCTCTTCAAATTCTCTCTACAGTTCATTTTCTTCTATAACATCATATTCAACCACAAGTTCTTTCTTTGGTTCCAATTTTACTTGAATTGCTTCAAGTTATTTTCTTGGTTGCATTCCTATTTTAGAACCCCTTTTGTATTCCTATTTTAGAACCCCTTTTGTTTTTTTAAATATCACATTATGACTGTAAAAAACCTTTTGTGTTTCTAAATTCCACAACTTATATCATTTAACACTAGTACTATAACCCATAAATATGCATTTTTTAGATTTATAGTCTAGCTTAGTCCAACCAAAAACCCTTATATGACTAAGAGAGGGTTTATTATAAGTCCATGCTTCTTGTGGAGTCTTGTCCACCAAAGCTAAGGTAGGATATCTATTGATAAGGTAACAAGCAGTTAACACAAATTCTACCCATAATTTCTTTTCTAACCCTGCACCACTTAGCATGCTTATGGTCTTAGCCATAAATGTCCTACTCATCCATTCTATAACCCCATTCTTTTGTGGAGTATACAAAGTTGTTTCTATATTTCTATTCCATAGTCCTTACAAAATTGCTCAAATTCATTAGAGCAATACTTACCATCATTATCACTTCTCAAAACCTTTATCTTTTCTCTATTCGATTTTATACAAGAGCCTTAAACTCTTGATATTTATTGAAAACCTCATATTTGTTCTCTAGGCATTTCTTGAGAAGTCATCTATAAATTTAATAAAATAGATAGATTTAGATAATGATGGTACTTTTACAGGTCCAAACACATCACTGTGAACTAGATCTAGAATTTCTTTAGACCTTGTAGCACTACTTGGAAACTTGACTCTAGTTTGTTTTCTAAAAACATAGTGCTCACAAAAATTAAAATTTAATGGGCAATCAAAAATTCCTTTAGCCATACCTTTCATTTTTAATGTTCAAAGGTATTTCTCACCAATATACCCCATGCATTGATACCACAACATTGTCTTCGTTGTAGGAATACTCGAAGCCATTTATATCGTATTATTTTCTTCTACAATTGAAGAGTTATTGCAATTAATACTTACAGTGCTAGCCTTAAGTCTGAAAAAATTTCCTATGCGAACTCCTCTTGCCAACACCAAGGATCCATGAACCATATTGCAACTATCCTTATTAAATACCACATTCATACCTGCATCATTCGTCTTACTCATTGATATTAGATTCTTTTCTAAACATAAAATATGCAACACACCAAGAAAGGTTTTAATTCTTTATTCTTTTAACCTCAACCTGGTTCTTACTCGACCTATTATTTTATATGTTGAATTGTCTCCCAAGAAGACTTCACCTCAATTTGTATTTTCATATCACATAATCCTTTCCTATGAGGAGTCATACAAAAAGAAGCACTTGAGTCAATCAACCATGAGTCATGACATTCACTTGAGCATGCTACAACTAAGAATAAGTCCCCTGAATCTTCATTTGTGGTCTTCATTTCTATAGAAGTTCCTTCATCAGATGATCTATTATTATCAGTCTTTTTGGATATGTAGTCTCTTTTATAATTCCTTGCTTTACCACACTTCCAAAATTTCCTCTTTTTCTAGGGCAACAAATTTACCCCTAGATTTTGATTTCATTTATTCTAATTTATTTTTGCTTCTTTCTTGAAAATTACCTCTCACAAGCAAGGCATCCTTTTGATGACAATTCTCAGAATATTTTCGTCTCATCTCCTCATATGGAAAAGTTCCTACTATATCCTCTACTTTCAATGTAGATGTAGTATTGGTGATATCCATAACTAGTTTATCCCATAAATAAAGTAATACACTATTCCTCTTCATCCATTTTTAATTCTACAAAGGTTAATTGACTCACCATATTTTTAAAAGCTTTCATATGTTTAGCCACATAGTCACCATCATTCTTCTGAAGTGAATACAACTTATTTAAGAGAAAGAGTATATTTACCAACAACTTTGTTTGATACAAAGTTTCCAACTTCTCCCATAATAATTTTGTTGTGGTCTCTATAGATACATTCAACAATATCAAATCAGATAAGCACAATCGAATAGAGCTCCTTGCCTTCTCATCAATTTTTAGCTAATCCTCATATATTATTGATGTTGGTTTTGTTCTTGAGACCACAATCCATCGATCTCTATCAACCAACAGATCCTCCATTTTGAGTTTCCATAACTCAAAATTTTGTCCATTAGTTTTTTCAGTCTCTATCCATGTGCTTCCCATATTTCTCCTTTGCTCGGATCCTTCCACGTATGACTCTCACTCAATAATTAATTTATCACAAGATTGAAACCCTTACTTGAACAAAGCTAAAACCTAGCTTTTATACCAAATGAAGAGAAATAAAGAGCCCCAAAAAATCAACAATTGTAGAATCAAAAGAAGATAGCATATACACACAACATAATATTTATCTTGGAAACCCTTAACCTGGAAAAACCAACATAGTATTATCTTCTTATTGCATAAATGATGGGGGACCGAAAATTGCACCTTCTCAAATCCAACTTTTCATTCAATATTCTGGAAAAACTTCCAGTAATAGCCCGCAGGATTTACAACAGCTAGCGCTCGGCTTAGCTTTCAACTACTACACTCTGCGTGCAATCTCTAATCCACCACCAAGTCTATTACAGAAACTGGGTTTTTATAAAGGCCCCGACCCTTTGAAATAGCCTTCACGAAAATCGGTCCACCAACCTGATTAATGGCTCCACTTCGCACGGCCCCTATCATCGCCGCTTTCTTCAGATCACTCTGTGCGACCCATCCTTTTTGTTTCTCGCACTTCTTGGTATTCGTTCGCTTTTACTGCACCTTGGTGCCACGTGTTGTCCCTGCTTTGCAACCGCCGCCTGAATTCTGTCATCTTCTGTCGCGGCCCTCGAGAATACAGTATGTCGCGATATCACGACGTCTTCTTTATCCTGCCCTTCCTTTTCCTTTTTGGTCATGACATCGCGGCATGTCACGATATCGCGACATTTCCCTTCTTCTTTCCTCTTTTCCACTTTAGGTCACGAAATTGCGACATGTCACGATTTCACGACATCTTCTCTTCCTGCTCCCTTTCGCTCCTGCGGGTCATGATTTCGTGACATGTCACGAAATCGCGACATCTTCTCGTTCTACCTTCTCTCTCTTCTTCACGTCGTGAAATCGCGACATGTCACGAAATCGTGACATCTTCTCTTTCTACCTTCTCTCTCTTCTATGGGACGTGAAACTGCGACATGTGACAAAATCGTGACATCTTACTCTTTCGCTCTTCATCCTGCCTTCGGGTCATGAAATCATGACTTTCTGGCTCCCTTGCCTTCTTTTCTCCATCGGGTTGTGAAATCATGACATGTCACGAAATCGTGACATCTTCCTCCTTCGGCTCCTTCGCTTGCTCCTTCGTCGCGAAATCGTGACATCTTTCTTCCTTGGCTCCTTCTTCGCCTTCTGGCCGTGAAACTGTGACCTGTCACGAAATCGCGACGTCTCCTTCTCCTTCGGCTCCTTCTTCGTCCTCAGGTCACGAAATCGTGACATGTCACGAAATCGCGACATCTGCTCCTTCCGTACTCTCCTTCTGCTCCTAGGTCGTGAAATCATGACATCTTTGCTTGCAGCCTTCTCCTTCCTGCTTGGGTCGCGAAATCGTGACATGCCGTGAAATCGTGACATCTTCTTCCTGTTGGCCCCGTTCTCCGTTTGTGTCGTGATATCGCGACACATTTTCTATCGCAATATCGCGACAAATTTCTCCATCTGCTCCTCTCTCCTCTTCGTGTCGTGATATCGCGATATCGCGACAAGTTTTCCTCCTCGCCCTCCTTGCATTTTTCTGTCATGATTTCGTGACACGTCATGAAATCGCGACGTTTTTCCTCCTTAGGCAACTTTTTTGAAGTGGCCCTCCTGCCACTGGATGCTTCTGCATCAGGTGCTGCTGGATGCTCCTACATCAGACACCCAGGGTTGGTGGAGAAGTGATCTTCACTTTTGCACTGTCTTCAGTTACTGCCTTCTGCAGCACCTCCGGACATTCATCTACATCTGCAGCCTGTTCCAACCCCTTCTCCTGGCCCAAACAACTTCTACCTTCCTCCAGACAGATTATCCCACTGCTGCACACTTCCTCATCTGTAGCCTGCTTCAACTCCGTTTCCTGGCCTCCTCGTTCTTGTTTACCCTTACGCTGTCTGTGCAGCTCCCTTTGCAGGGCTTTCACTTGCCTCTACAATTTTATTCTGAGCCACTCCTCTTGCAGGGCTTTAAATTGCCTCTGCAACGCTTTGAACTCTTCCATTGTCATCATATCACTCTTACTGCCATGACTTCTTCGTGGATGCATTTTTCTTCGCTTTCCTCACAAAGCTCAACCGATCCTGGTGTAGCTGCCTCACTTTCGGCGCTCTGCTAACACGCTCAGGGATCCTAAACTCTCTCTTCTCTCTCAGAACCCTACCACAGATCCTGGCGCAAACTGCCTCACGGCCGGCGATCTGCTTGCGCACTCAGGAACACTAGCTCTGATACCACTGATGGGGGACCAGAAATTGCACCTTCTCAAATCCAACTTTTCATTCAATATTCTGGAAAAACTTCCAGTAACAGCCCACAGGCTTTACAACAGCTAGCGCTCGGCTTAGCTTTCAACTACTACACTCTGCATGCAATCTCTAATCCACCACCAAGTCTATTACAGAAACTGGGTTTTTATAGAGGCGCCGACCCTCTGAAACAACCTTCACGAAAATCGGTCCACCAACCCAATTAATGGCTCCACTCCGCATGGCCCCTGTCACTGCTACTTTCATCAGATCACTCTGCACGAACCATCCTTCTTTTTTCCTGTGCTTCTTGGTATTCATCCGCTTTTACTGCACCTTGGTGCCACGTGTTGTCCCTGCTCTGCAACCGCCGCCTGACCTCTGTCATTTTTTGTCGCGGCCCCTAAGAATACAGTATGTCACGATATCACGACGTCTTCTTTATCCTACCCTTCCTTTTCCTTTTTGGTCGCGACATCATGACATATCATGATATCGCGACATTTCCCTTCTTCTTTCCTCTTTTCCACTTTAGGTCACGAAATCGCGACATCTTCTCTTCCTGCTCCCTTTCGCTCTTGCGGGTCGTGATTTTGCGACATGTCGTGAAATCGCGACATCTTCTCGTTCCGCCTTCTCTCTCTTATTCACGTCGTGAAATCGTGACATGTCATGAAATCGTGACATCTTCTCTTTCTACCTTCTCTCTCTTCTGCGGGTCGTGAAACTACGACATGTCACGAAATCGTGACATCTTCCTCTTTCGCTCTTCATCCTGCCTTCGGGTCACGAAATCATGACTTTTCGGCTCCCTTGCCTTCTTTTCTCCATCGGGTCACGAAATCGCGACATCTTCCTCCTTCGGCTCCTTCGCTTGCTCCTTCGTCGCGAAAATGCGACATGTCATGAAATCGCGACATCTTTCTTCCTTGGCTCCTTCTTCGCCTTCTGGTCGTGAAACTGCGACCTGTCACGAAATCGCGACGTCTCCTTCTCCTTCGGCTCCTTCTTCGTCCTCAGGTCACGAAATCGTGACATGTCGTGAAATCGCGACATCTGCTCCTCCTATACTCTCCTTTTGCTCCTGGGTCACGAAATCGTGACATCTTTGCTTGCAACCTTCTCCTTCCTGCTTGGGTCGCGAAATCGCGACATGCCGCGAAATCACAACATCTTCTTCCTGTTGGCCCCGTTCTCCATTTGTGTCGCGATATCGCGACAGCTTTCTCCGTCTGCTCCTCTCTCCTCTTCGTGTCGCGATATCGTGACATTTTTTCTGTTGCGATATCGTGACAGGTTTTCCTCCTCGCCCTCCTTGCCTTTTTCTGTCGCAATTTCGCGACACGTTGCGAAATCGTGATGTTTTTCCTCCTTAGGCAACTTTTCTGAAGTGGCCCTCCTGCCACTGGATGCTTTTGCATCAGGTGCTTCTGGATGCTCCTGCATCAATAAACTTGAGTGTCTCCAATACAATAATGTTTCTCTTTTGTATATCTCCAAACCCTAATGCAAGTGCAATATAAATAACAAAGGCACATGCACAAATTTTACAATATCATGGGCAAAAAAGCATGGGTTCAAATATAGTAACCCAAAAAAGCCCATATGGGTCTAAAAATAACTTAAAAACCCTAACCCTAAAATTTTGGTCGGGGGTTGCCACCCTTAGACCCCTACTTTTCAGAGGGCTACCACACTCGAAACCCTGTTTAAGGCTTGACCCGATCCCGAACCCCAACAAGTATAGGTACAAAGCGTCCAATACCTTTTAGTGTTAACCCCACTAAAATAACATAGAAAATATTCAACATATTTCCAACATAAGCAATAGTGAAGGAGGCCCAAATAAGCCATTTCAAAATTTTACATAAGTCCTCTTTGAGAAATCTTATTCTATTTGTGTCATCACCTGTAATGAGAAGATCATCCACATACAATATCACCAAAATGATGTGGTTTCTACAATATTTCACATAGAGAGTAGATTCTGCTACAAATCTAGTGGAACCAAGGTTGACGAAATAAGAATCTATTTTGGCATACCAAGATTTTGGTGCTTACTTCAACCCATATAGAAATTTCTTCAATCTAAGGACTATTTTCTTGGCCTTTGACTGTATACCCTGGTGGTTGATGAATATATACTTCTTTTAACTCACCATTGAGAAAGACACTTTTTACATCCATTTGATACATAGGCCAATATTTTTGAGCGGTTAAAGCAATAACAGTGCGGATTGTAGTCATTTTTGCCACACGAGCAAATGTTTCCTCATAATCAATCCCTTCTTGTTACTTATAGCATTTAGATACTAGGTGAGCCTTGTAGTGATATAATGAGCCATCTGATTTGTACTTTACTTTGTACACCCATTTTGTGCCAATGGTGGATTTGCCTGGGGGTAAATCAACTAACTCCCATGTGTGATTTTGTTCAATGGAATCCAACTCTTGTTCCATGGCAAGATTCTATTTAGAATCACCAAGTGCTTCTTTGATATTATAAGGTTCTGGTTAGCTGAGGACTTTGGCCATTAGAGGATAGTTCACTTGGTGTCTTAAGGTAGAAGGTATTTTACCTGTATAAGTGGGCAAGTGGCTTTGGGTTGCATCTATGGTAGATTGAACCCACTTAGGTAAAGGATTTGATGATGTGACATTATCATTAGATGAAGGAAAAGTAGGAGGGGAAGGAGGACAAGGATAATGAGTAGGGAGGTCCTCATGTTGAGGAAGGCTTTGAATTTTGATGGAAGAGGAAGGATCAGGTGAGTGAGTGAATGCTAAGGGACCAATTTTTTTAATATTTGGTTGAAATGAAGGTTCCATAGGAGAAGCATTTGGTGGGGAATAATCATTTATGGTAACATCCCTAGAGAAAAAAATCCTCTTGGAAACAGACTCATATAACTTATAGGATTTGGCACTTTCACTATAGCCAACAAAGATGTATTTTTGGCTCTTATCATCAAATTTATTTCTTTTATGACAAGGTATGTGGGCATAAGCATCACATCCAAAGACTTTGAAATGAACCACATAGGGCGTCTTTCCACTCCATAATTTCTTTGGTGTTATATCATGCAAAGCTTTACTATATGACCTATTGGTCAAATATGCAACAATAAGAACAACTTATCCCAAAAATTGTTTGATAATGCAATAACAACTAACATAGATTTGGCCCTATTTGTGATGGTCTAATTCATCCTCTCAGCTACCCCATTTTATTGATTTGTATAAGAATTTGTGAATTACCTTCTTATCCCATGATTCTTACAAAGACTAAAAAATATTTTGTGATGTATTCTCCACCATTATCTATCCTCAAGGTGGATATTTTACAGTTACTTTCTCTTTCAACAAGCACCATGAATTCCTTGAATGTATTAAAGGCTTGCAATTTATATTGAATGAGATAGATCCAAATTCTCCTATTGTAATCATCAATGAAAGTGATGTAATATCTAGCCCTAGTATGAGAGGGAACAAACATTGGCCCACAAATGTTTGAATGCACTAGTTGTAGTGGCCTATTGGCTCTCCAAGTCTTTCATGACTCAAAAGTATTTCTATGGTGTTTGGCAATAGTACATGGTTCAAAAAAGTATTTAGACTCCTTTAAGTGAGGAAGTTCTTTGACCAAACCCATTCTTTCCATCATTTGAAGATTATAAAATTTTAAGTGACCCATTTTTTCATGTCATATATACTCCAAAGAGAAAGTAGTAGTTGTATGCAATGCTTTTTGAGTTATAGATTGGGTAAGAAGGTAATAGAAACCTTTCTTTTTGACTCCCATGGCTTTGACATAACCATATGGTATTTGAATGTAGCACTTGTATTTGTCAAAAAAGATAGTATAACCCTTATCTATAAGTTGCCCAATAGAATGGAGACTCCTTTTGAGGTCAGGTACATACAACACATCTTTGGTAGGGATATTTTTTCCATTGTGTAAAGCAAGTGGTGCATCTCCTACACCTTCAATGGGAAGAGCATGTTCATATCCAAGAGTAATAAACTGTTATGTGTAAGTTGAATATTGGTCAACCAATCTTACCTTCCTGTCGTGTTTTTAGCTACCTCTAAGTCTATATATCAACAATATTTATCTTATACATTGACTTGATTTTCTGCATACAATAGATTAAGATTATGGTTTTGTTGATCCTTTTGATTTACATGTCTAGTTTTTTGATAGCAATCATTTACAGAATGACCCCATTTCCCATAATAGTCACAACCTTGTTGGTTGTGTTGATTTTATTATTGTTGAGGTCTATAATTTTAGGTTTTCTATTTGGATGACCCTCTTGGGGAGGTCTTGATTACCATATTGACTATTGATGTGGATACTATTGTGGTTGTTGATGGTATTGTTGTGGTTGCTGATGCCACTGATATGGCTATTGATGCCTCTTTTTACCTCTCTAATTTTGCTACTATGGACCCTTGTTGGGTATCTAATGTAAGGTTGCCTTAGTGGTAAAGGTTGCTTCTATAGAATAAGCCTCTTCATCTTTGATGATTTCTTGCTCATGTTGCTTAAGAACTTAAATTTCCTCAAATAGAACACTTAATATTTTACTAGTTAGATTTTACATGGTAGCATATACATAAAATTTAGAAGGGAGGCCACCTAACATGATAGAATGTCAGGTATAGTTGAATCGACAAATAAAAAATCATTCCTAATAGACTTCACTTCCATGAGATAATTGGTAAGTGAGCCTTTCATACAAAGATTATGCAACTTATGTTTCAAATACAAGATTTTGTCTTGGCTAGACCTATAAAATAGCCTCATTAGTGCATCCTAGGATTCTTTTGGTGTTTTGGAAGCCCTTACTATTTCTCTACATGGAATTATAGTAGATAACTTGATAAAACATAATGCTATATTAGAGTTCTTCTCAAATAGTGCTCTAGCTACAACATCTATTGGTGGAGTCAATGGTGGTTCATTTTGTTGTCTATAAATTACATAATCCCACATGCTATTCATCATGGTATTGATTCCATTTCAAATTTCTAATTTGCAAATGAATCAACTCCCTCAAGTTTTTGTGTAAGACCATTAAGGAGATTTGTTGATACCATAATGAGAAAGTGGAGGAAGCTCAACCAAGGAGGTAACTAGGAACACAAGTGTCATGAAAGAGGTCCTCAAAAGAGTCTAAGGTTCACCTCTTAAGATTGCACTCTATTTTACAAGATCAAATTGAAGGCACAAATAAGCATATTAAATGGTCACAAAACTCAAAAATAACCCCATCGATGTGTCCGACACCGAAAAATATTTATTGATGAGTATATATGAGGGTATACTTGAAATAAATGGGTGTCTTAGAATACATAAAATAGCAATGTCCTTTCTGTAGCAAAAGAAAAAAAGGGGAAAATTTGTATTTTATATAGGGTTCCTCTTTGTTTTTCAAAAATTCCTTGAGATGGCTATAGAGAAAAATAATATTAAAAATAAGTTTCTCCCCTTTTTAATAAGGAGAGAAACCTTAAATTTAAATATTTAATTAGAGCACACGACACAATGATGTGGTCAAGGCACCCTTCTCCTTGTTCTGCTTGTGACTGTTAGGCTATGCCACACAAGATCTTATAATAATGTGAATTCCTCCATGTGGATGGTGTGCCATCTGAATGATACAGGTGTATGCTTTGGAATGCCAAGCCAAACATGTCATAATTTATGAAGAAAACTTAGTGGAAAGCATGACACTTGCTAGGTGGAAACACAACCTTTTAGCTGAGAATGTGGAACCAACCAAAGGCAAGTGACATCGGGTTCACTTCAGGAGTGAATGACATAGTAGAGAACCCAAGGGTATCCTCATGTGATTCTATGAATGGAATGAATGGGTAACCATGCCTGATTCTTAACCAGGTTATAAGGAGCCACATGCATCCATCAAATTAGAACAATCACCAGTTATGATTCCTTTCACATCATCATCCAATTTTATCGAATGCTTCAGGTTATCACTATAGGTCAAGCCTAGAATTATCTTCATCAAGAAACAAATAGCAGACATCTTCGTTGATCACTATTCAAATAGGTAGGTAGCCATCAAAGATATCGAAATTATTATTTGAAGAATTTTTATAGTGAGATGTTCCTAACAACAACAACCATTTATCGTCACAAAATCAACACCTTTATGCACCATGTAGGCTAGGATAGGGTAATGCAATCATGATACAAATTTATCTTCATTAGGACTCCACAATTTGACATCAAAAAATCCTTGATTGAGCACCGCAGTAGGAGGGCAGCAAAGTGGGGGGTGGCATGTTATAATGGGATGGGAGTCATAGTGGGAGGATGGCGTAGTGTTGAGGTATAATTTTGCCCAGTTGTGAAATCACACTTAGAGTTAGGATTTTGGTTAGAAAACCCTCTCTTGCAAAGAAATATAAATTTCTCCAAGGTTCCTTTCACTTAATGTGTTTATATGTCATGAAAATGCATCAAAATAAGTGCTTAGAATACCTTAGTGATTTGCAAGCAACTGTTAACAAGGGGCCTATTTGGTAATATTTTATTGTGTTATGCTATTGATTGTTCATGAAATTAATTCCCCACATGTAAGATTAAAAATCAAATATTGCCAATAAACTTTATGAAATGCAAATATTTGAATTAAACCTTAGGAAAATGATTTAAATTAAATTATTCAAATAATTAATGTTGGAACTTTATAATTATTTGAAAAATTTAATTAATTAAACTCTAATGTTTATTTCAGAATATGAAATTTTGAGAGTTTAATAAGTGAAATAACATTTACCCTAATATCAAATTGAAACTTTGCATGAACTTAGGGTTTTGATTTTCCATTTAATTAATTAAACTCTAATGTTGATTTTAGAATATGAAATACCGAGAGTTTAATAAATGAAATAACATTTACCCTAATATCAAATTGAAACTTTGCATGAACTTAGGGTTTTGATTTTTCCATTTAATTAATTAAACTCTAATGTTGATTTTAGAATATGAAATATCGAGAGTTTAATAAATGAAATAACATTTACCCTAATATAAGATTGAAAATTTTATATTAAAAATTAGGGTTTTGATTTATACGTGAAATGAAATTAAATAAAACGAAAAATATTAGGGTTAGGAAAATAAAAATAAAATGTGCAGAAAATTGGAACAGACAGACAAATTACTAAAATGAAATTTGTCAACCTTGCATTTATAGAAAATAATTTTCTGAAAATCTTAACCTACTCTACTGTGATCTGCATTCGCACTATCAATAGTAAAATAGATGCAATCTTCTAGGGTAATGAAATGAATGACATATTAAATTATTTAATAAAATCACCATCCACATGCACAATTTTTATTAAATAAAACAATAAGGTCAAATGTGATTGATATTTCAATTAAAACATTAGACTTCAAAAAACTTGAACTCTGTAACAATGGATGACGTCCTTCCATGCAACAAATTTTTTCTTCTCTCTCGATCTTATCTTTCCAATATGTTCGACCCTTTTTCTTGGTTTCCAATGGCCTATTTATAATTTAACATTTTGTTCATTCATTCCGTTCTACAATTTAAAACAAATTTTATAACCATATCATTCTCTTTGCTTTCCGCTCCTTTGTTCGTTCATTCCGTTCTACATTATATTGAAAACCTACAAAACCAACACAAAACTTTTTATAATAATGTACTTTAAATATTTTAATTAAAACATTTACAATACACTTTGAAATAAAAATATTCAAAATGAACTTTAAATATTTTAATTAAACTTTAAAATGAATGTTTTAAAACATTAAAATTATATACTTTAAATATTTTAATTAAAACATTTACAATACACTTTGAAATAAAAACATTCAAAATGAACTTTAAATATTTTAATTAAAATTTTAAAATGAATGATTTAAAACATTAAAATTATACTCTAAAGTATTTTATTTAATGATTTTAAATGATTTATTTTAAACATTAAAATTAAAAGTTTTTTAAAATTAAAACATTTAAAATCACAATTATCAAATCTTGAGATTTTCAAAAGAAGATCAACAAAACAAAATAACAACCAATTGAATGATGTCAACACTTCAAAAACAAGCATCAAAAGCTTCAAAAATTTAGTGGGTCCCCAATCTTGGGGTCGTTGTGAAGTGGTCACAACAAATGGTGACTCTGTTGGGAAATGTTCCTGAACATTTTGGACTTAAGAACCCAATTATGAAATCAACAAAACCCAAATATTAGAAAAATGAGCATCAATAATATCCAAAGAATGTGAATAGACAACATCAATCTAAAACAACTGAAACATTTACCTCTGCTCAATGTGTGCTTTGTGATTCATTTATTTTCCTGATACTATCCAGATTTCTATTATCAATTTTGCAGTTAGGCTATAAAAATTTGCTCTTTTAAGTGCACTTCTGCATTGCTCTCTTCAAGACATTGCTCTACTACCGGCTAGGCATTTATAGCCCCGGTAGAGATTATCTGAATCTCCCAAATATTAGGTGAATTTTACATTTTGCATATTTTCTTTATTTTAGTCTAGACATAGCTCCACTGCCAATCAGGCATCTATAGCCTCGGTGAAGGTTATCTAGACTGTAGTGACTAATTTGACTTTACTTTCCATTGTATTTGCTTTGCTTATATTTTATTCAAGCTTTATATTGCTTTTGCAAAATTCACCTACCACTTGGGTTAGAGATCAAGTAAGGCTAAAAATTGAGTTCATTGGATTTTCACCTTCACTTGCAAAACTAATAACTTCATCCTTCAAGATTTCAAGGAATATTCTTTTAATGTGTTACAGTATTTGTGGAGCTTTTGCAAAATGATTTCAGTGTTCCAAATTTTACTATCTTAGTCCAAATTCATAAAGATATACACTAAACATCTCACTTTCTTTTTCTTCAAGTTTTGCATACTTTCAAAATAAGTAATTTTGTCTTGAATGACCCAGGAACAAATACCAAATGAAATCATCAAATGTTTAGTGTCCATATAACAACTACCTCAATCAAGAAACAACACAAAAAACTACAAAAATTTAAACAACAAAATGATAACATGAATTGAAATCCAAAATTTGGCATAAGCTAATTTTATTGCAAACCAAAATAGAAACACATCAAAATTTCACCAAAAACCATAAACACCAACAAAAGCAAATAACAAAATTTCACGAAACAACAAATTATGTACAAAATAAAACAAAACACAAAAATCCCAAAAATAACAATATACACTATATACAAGATGATGCCAAATTTATGCTATCACTTCCCTGGATCCCACACATGATTGACACACTATAAAAGACATATATTGTTATATGCATGCCAAATATTATATAACTCCAACCAAAAGAAGATTAGGCCAAACAATATAACAAATTTCATTTTGCCTTTCTCATCCCACCAATTTGATTCAAGTTTATAAGCAATTCCATGTTTAGGATTTGATGCATTAAATTTACAATTGAATACATAATTTTCAACTATCTTTTGCTTATTCAATAAGATGTAACTTTCAAAATCTGATTTTTCACTTTGACTTAAGTTTTCATTTTCATGAGCATATAGGACTTCTTTCAAATAAGAGGCTACTTCTGAAAATTTTAAAACAAAGTCATCATCTATGTCTTTAGGCCAATCATACTCATGCAACAATTTGCAAGAATCTAGGATATTTACAAAATAAGAATCATTATAGTTTTGTATCCTAGATTGAATTGTTAGTTGTTGATGAACTTGGTTCAACAACTCAAGCATATCTACTTCTCTTTCATTTAACAATGCAATCTTATTTGTGGTGGGAATAGGAATCCACTCTATTTCTTCATCAACCTCCAATGGCATTTCATCATAAATAACATCAAAATCCAATAAATGATTATGCAAAATTTTACCTGATTCTTGAATGTTTAGACATAATGGATAAGATTCTACCTTTTGTACACTTTCATTTACCACTACTTGATGAGCCATTGTAATATTTTCTTTCTCTTCATGGTCTATATCATCATCATCATCTTGTATCCCCTTACTTTCATCCATGACCTGTTTTTCAAAAACACCAAAATTAGGCATCCAATCAAGAATATGTTCATCTTTTTCAAACCATAAATCTTGTTGATCAAACACAGCAATAGTTTCTTTAGGATGAATAGAAGATTCTAATTCTTTATTAGCCACACATGAAGTTTCTTCATTTAAATATTCAATACAATCATGAAAATTTTCACTCAAATCTTCAGTATTCGAGAATGAAAGAAAATATTTTACCTCTTCTTCATCTAAAATAGATGAATCATAAGAAACATTTACCATTTCTTCTTTTTCTATTTCAACAAGATGTTCCACAAACTCATGTTCAAAATGATCAAATCTTGGAACCTTCTCTATTTTTGAAATTGACACGTCATTTTCTAGTTGGATAGAAATTGCCAGATCTTCATGCAAGATAGAGGTTTCAACATCCTGCATATCAAGTGAAATGGAAAATTCATCAGTAGGATAGTGAGAAACAAATAATTCCTCATATCTTCCCCAACCATTATAATAATCATCTTCCTGAAACATTTGATGAGATTGTATCTCTTCCTTCATTTCTTCTTGATCATTATTTTGAGGATACTGAAGGTTTTGATCATCATTTTCAACAAATTCATCCAAATTTATGGAAGGTCCTGATTTATCATATGTTTCAAAACTAGTCCACTCTAGGACCCTTCCACTATCTAAAAGAATATCACTTTTAGTATCTTCAATCTTTATTCCATGAGGATGATTTATAAAATTATCAAGATATGCATCTTGGTGCATTTGTCCCTGTACTTGATCAATGTTTCTTTTAAGTTGTAGAACTAACCTTTGCAACTTGTCTTGCATTTTAGGTGAAGCGAGTACTTCATTAGAAAGAGAGGCAAAATCCTCCCATTTATTCCACCAACAATAATCATCTTCTAAAATTAGGGAGTGATGTTCAACCACTTCTTCACACTCTGTAAATTCAACAATCGAATGCTTTTCAAATTCACTTTCATCACTTTCAAAAAAATTATCTTCAATAAAAAATTCATCTTCCTCAAGTAATAAACTTTTATGATCAGTCATAATGAAATCACCTCTAGAACCTTTCAATTTTGGAGCTTTAATTGTTTCATTCAACTCTATGGAAGATTCTATTCTATCATATGTTTCAAAGCTAGTTAGATCTAGAATTCCTCCAATATCTGAAGACTCATGCATTTCTACATTTGGATAAGCTTGGTTACCACAATCCTCATTGATGGATATTGGCTTTGAAATTTGCACTTCCTCTTGGACAATATCGAAAGTGGTTGAAAAACTAGGACATTCAATTTCATTCGATGGTGCTAGATTAGATGATTGGCATTGGTTGGAATCCATAACTCCTGAAGAATAATCTAACATGAAAGAAAAATGTGTATCATGACTTATAGGTGGTATCTGATTTGAAACCTTAGGATTAAGTAATGATAACTTACCCACATCAACCCCTTTAGAAATCCACCATTGTTCTACAACTATTGCCCCACCATAGACGTTAGACAAGGATAAATATTTAAGAAGCTTTTCTAGAAACTTAACAGTAAAAGGGTCTAAAGCTTCCAAGTATATTTGAATAACTTCTTCTGAAATGATAAAATGTGTCTCTATTTCAGTATACAACTTATGAAACCTATCATTAAATTGACTCATGGATTCATTAGGCTTTTTACAGATAGAGGTAAATTGATTTGATATCATATCCATGTCAACCAATTTTCCAAAATGTTCAAGAAATATTGCTTCTAGTTGATCCCAAGAAGTGGTAGAACCTGTAGGTAAATTAATAAACCAATCATGAGCAACTTCATCCAATGTGTATGGAAACATCCTACAGATAACATCTTCATGCATAATTTGAAAGTGAAACATAATGTTTTTATATGCATGAATATGTTCTTCAATTGTAATCGTTCCATCATGCTTATAATGGGGTAAATCATTTTTTGCCATTGAACCAGTTTTAATATGCAAGGCTATGTATGAAAAATTCACAAAAATTGAATCATAACCTAATTTTCGAATTTATGACAGATTAACATTAATGCAACATAAATAAAAAAATTTCAATTTTTTTAAATAACTAATTTGAACAATTTCAAATGCTAAAAATTAAAAATATTACCTTTCAGGCCCTCCTTCTAGCGCCAATTCTGTTGAGGTATAATTTCGCCCAGTTGTGAAATCACACTCACAGTTAGGATTTTGGTTAGAAAACCCTCTCTTGCAAAGAAATATAAATTTCTCCAAGGTTCCTTTCACTTAATGTGTTTATATGTCATGAAAATGCGTCAAAATAAGTGCTTAGAATACCTTAGTGATTTGCAAGCAACTGTTAACAAGGGGCCTATTTGGTAATATTTTATTGTGTTATGCTATTGATTGTTCATGAAATTAATTCCCCACATGTAAGATTAAAAATCAAATATTGCCAATAAACTTTATGAAATGCAAATATTTGAATTAAACCTTAGGAAAATGATTTAAATTAAATTATTCAAATAATTAATGTTGGAACTTTATAATTATTTGAAAATTTTAATTAATTAAACTCTAATGTTTATTTCAGAATATGAAATTTCGAGAGTTTAATAAGTGAAATAACATTTACCCTAATATCAAATTGAAACTTTGCATGAACTTAGGGTTTTGATTTTCCATTTAATTAATTAAACTCTAATGTTGATTTTAGAATATGAAATACTGAGAGTTTAATAAATGAAATAACATTTACCCTAATATCAAATTGAAACTTTGCATGAACTTAGGGTTTTGATTTTTCCATTTAATTAATTAAACTCTAATGTTGATTTTAGAATATGAAATACCGAGAGTTTAATAAATGAAATAACATTTACCCTAATATAAGATTGAAAACTTTATATTAAAAATTAGGGTTTTGATTTATACGTGAAATGAAATTAAATAAAATAAAAAATATTAGGGTTAGGAAAATAAAAATAAAATGTGCAGAAAATTGGAACAGACAGACAGATTACTAAAATGAAATTTGTCAACCTTGCATTTACAGAAAAGAATTTCCTAAAAATCTTAACCTACTCTACTGTGATCTGCATTCGCACTATCAATAGTAAAATAGATGCAATCTTCTAGGGTAATGAAATGAATGACATATTAAATTATTTAATAAAATCACCATCCGCATGCACAATTTTTATTAAATAAAACAATAAGGTCAAATGTGATTGATATTTCAATTAAAACATTAGACTTCAGAAAACCTGAACTCTGTAACAATGGATGACGTCCTTCCATGCAACAAATATGTTCTTCAATTCTCCAATATATCTTCTCTCCCGATCTTATCTTTCCAATCTGTCCAACCCCTTTTCTTGGTTTCCAATGGCCTATTTATAATTTAACATTATGTTCATTCATTCCATTCTACAATTTAAAATGGATTTTATAACCATATCATTCTCTTTGCTTTTCGACTCCTTTGTTCGTTCATTCCGTTCTACATTATATTGAAAACCTGCAAAACCAACACAAAACTTTTTATAATAATGTACTTTAAATATTTTAATTAAAACATTTACAATACACTTTGAAATAAAAATATTCAAAATGAACTTTAAATATTTTAATTAAACTTTAAAATGAATGTTTTAAAACATTAAAATTATGTACTTTAAATATTTTAATTAAAACATTTACAATACACTTTGAAATAAAAACATTCAAAATGAACTTTAAATATTTTAATTAAACTTTTAAAATGAATGATTTAAAACATTAAAATTATACTCTAAAGTATTTTATTTAATGATTTTAAATGATTTATTTTAAACATTAAAATTAAAAGTTTTTTTAAAATTAAAACATTTAAAATCACAATTATCAAATCTTGAGATTTTTAAAAGAAGATCAACAAAACAAAATAACAACCAATTGAATGATGTCAACACTTCAAAAACAAGCATCAAAAGCTTCAAAAATTCAGTGGGTCCCCAATCTTGGGGTCGTTGTGAAGTGGTCACAACACGTAGTGGGGGTGCATTGTAGTGGGAGGAGGAGCCACAGTGGGAGGGTGGTGCCACAGGGGGAGGGGGGACCTACTCCATAATTTTTATTTTTTGAACATGCCTCGCTTATGAATTATGTGTGGAATGGCCAAGGTAGTAGAGTGGCGATAGAGATTACAATTAAAGAAGTCGATATAGTTCTAAGGTCTACTAGATGATGATATAGATATATGTGGTACCAAAAAAATAGGGCTAAAAGAAACTGCAACTATTTGTTTAAGAATTGCAATCTTGAACAGTCTGTAGTTGCCCAACTATAATGAAACCAAACTTGAGATCTGAAGTAGCAGATCGTCACTAGGGGAGGAAGGGAGCTAGACTTGCAAAAAATAGCAAATTCTGACCAAATCCATTTCAATAGAGTGGAATAGATCATTAGTATTTTTAGAAGTGACTTAATACAGGGTGTCACATGCCTAGATTGATGACAAATGGGGGTTTTCAAAACCTTCTAAGAGTTGCAACTCTATTTTTGTAGGTTTTAGCTTGGATTTTTCTCGTTACCCTTTTGAATCATTTTTGACTTGGGGTAAGAGGATACTTCCTCTAAGATAATCCCTCAAACAGACTTCTCAAACCCTAAGGATAACCCATAGGACAGATCTCATTGCTCTGATACCAAGTGCTAGTGTAGAACTATTCCCTAATATGACACAACTCAACTTGTAGACATGAAGGTAAAACAAGACACATAAACCAGACATGGAGGCAACAGACAATAGCCTGAAAAGATAAACTAAAAATCTCAAAGAAAAGTAATGTATTACAATACCTTTATAGAAAAGGAGAAAGATAAAGGTTGGTGACACATGTCACAATATGAAAAACCAAATGACACATGTCAAGGTAAAAGAAGGGAAAGGTACACATTATAATAATTTTAATATTGGTGACTATGATTTGGTCATAAATTAGGTTAATTCACAATGTTCCACTAAAAGCAAACACCTTTTTGAATAATATTATATTATTTGGTACATGCTTATGAACCCCTATGGCACCTTTATGGTACAAATATAAATATGTAATAGGTTAGCATTTGAATCTATAATTTAGATGAGTGATTTATATTTCTCTTTTATGTAAGTGTCTATGTGCAGGATATGTACAAGTGTCATGTAAGAGTGTAATATGCAAGATATGCACAAATGTCATTTAAGAGTGTAAGTGTGTATTGAGAGAATGTACACAAGTGTCTTGTATGTGAGTGTGCAAATATGTAATGTAAGGATGTGCACAAGTATCTTGTATTAGGAGTCCATATAGGAGAGTAAGAATCATATAGAAGTGTGCAAGTGTCATAGAGTCAAGTATACATGTAAGAAAAGAGTGAAGCATCTAGTATACAAGTGGCAAGATGATAAGTCAAAGGTTATGGGAGATGTCATATAGAGAGCAATAGTCAAGTACATGAAGAATCATCTTCTATACCTATATTATGGAGAGAAAACTCCATACAATGTAAGTGGAAAAATGGTCTATAGTGATCACCATAACAAGCATTCATAATAAATCTTGTATATATATTTTGAGCAATATTATTGTAAGTATTCTTCATGCTTGTACATGAATGATTTTGGCCATTTACATTCATATTTGATATTATAGTGAATGTTATTATATTTATATTGGCTTGGATATATATATTTGATTTCTCATATATATAATTCTACTCTTTATTATTGATATTTTAACCTATTATATTGTGGCTTAATTATATTGGGACCTCTAATATTTTGAGATAGTTAGAATTAAAAGCCAACACACCTTAAGTCATACAAGCATAGGGTCTAGGGATTTCTTAAAAAATTTGATACTTGTGAAACCAAGATAATTCCTCAATAGTTGAACATTAAAATAAACATGTTAGCATCTATGAAAATAAGGTTTTAACCCATCTCTAAATATTGGGATAAACCAAAAGAGTTGGAGGTGGTTTATAGACCAACAATTGTTAATAATTTTGTTCATTGGCAAGTTTTAAATAATGATAAGAAAATCATTTAATTCCTCATCAAGGAATCCCAACATGTCAAAAACAAAATTAATAAAGAGACTATATAAAGGATGTGTTAGAGGAATTACATTAAATGGTCCCATTTTAAATATTTAGTTTAGGGTATGAGTTTTATTTTATGTATAAAAAAAGTGTCAAGTTAGTAGGAGTGTGCAAGTGTCATGTATTTAAGTGTGTGAGGTGTATACTTAGGAAGTGAAGAGTCTTTGAGTGATGTGTAGTTTAGAAGTAGGGAATTCTATGAAATCATGAGATAATTTATCTTTACGTAATATTTTTGGGGATTTATGCTTACTAATAAAGAAAACTAAAAGTTCTCCCATAAATTTGAAGAAGCCCAAAAGTTTCTACAAGCCTTGAAGAGTCACCATGATTGTTGGACTTCCTAGAATGTGAAATGAAGTATTGTAACATCATTTTATCTCTTGTAAATGTAAAATAGAGTATATAGCTATAGGATATTGTGGAAATATATTTATAATACTTTTGAATTCATTTGGAATGAAAAAATATTCTATTCCATTTATTTTGTGAAAAACATGCTTTTTGTCCCTTTTTTTTGGAACCTGTAGTCAAATTTTAGAGCTCAATTTTTTTTTATAGCTTCATTTTTTACATGTGATACACTTTTGGAAAGGTATTTTTGTGTAGAATTCACTCCCAAAATTTCATCAAATTCTAAGTATTTTTTGTCCCTAAAATTTAGACTATTGTGCACTACAGCAATTTTTGCTACGTTTTTTGTTGTTGCAATTTTTTTGTTGCTACATTTTTTGCTACACTTTGGTGCTCTTTGTTTTTGGGTCATTTACTTTATTTGATATTAGATATTGGTTGGTTTTTGGGTTTGAATTAAATTGGGTTCATGGTCAGTCTAAAATTTGATCAAGTTCTTAGACAAGTTCATTGAAGAAAAACTTCATTTGTTGTTTCTTGAGTCTAATGGCCAACTTCAACAACTCATTACCCATTCTAGAATTTAATAGGTAAGATTATGATTATTGGAGCATAAATATGAGAAAATTGTTAATTGGAAAATATCTTTATAAGGTAGTGGAGAGTGGTTGTGAAGAACCACCTGATTGGAACAAAATAAGGAAATGATAGGACAACAAAAAGAAAAACAAAGAAGAATTCATTAGCCCTCTACCATATTCAGTTTGCTGTTGACAATAGTTTATTTCCATGTATTGTTGTTGCTACATCAGCCAAGGATGATTTGAAGTCTCTTTAAGAGTATTACCAAGAAAGTGACCAAGTGAGAATGGTTAAGTTGGAGACCATAAAGAAAGAGTTTGAGAATTTGTAGATGAAAGAGGCTAAAAGTGTGGGTGATTATTGTGTTAGAGTGAAGGATGTGGTGAACAAGATGGCCATAATTGGAGAGACCTTGAAAAATAATGTAGTTGTGAAGAAGGTATTGATATCTCTTACCCCTAAATGGAATCATGTTGCAATACTTTTTTAAGAGAGTAAATATTTGTCTACAAATTTGATTGTCTAGTTGGTTCTCTTATGTCACATGATGAAAGACTAAGAGAAACTAGTAAATAAATGAGGAGAATGCTTTTAATTATAAAATAATTTTTTAGAATGATGAAGTTAGTCCAAGAACAAGTAAGAAAGCACATAGAAGAGAAAGAAATCATAATTACTCAAGAGGTAGAGGAGGAAGAGGAAGAGCAGTTGTTGTTGCTGAAAGAGGACATGGAAGGGCTCATAAAAAGAGTTGAATGCTACAATTGTCATAAAATGGGCCACATTGCATAAGATTATAGAGTTAATACCACAAATAGATATAGAAGAGCCCACTACGTATATGAGGATGAAGCTACACAAGGTAATTTATTTTTGACTAGTGATATGGCTGAAAAAAATAGTCAAGAAGTTTGGTATCTAGATTCCAGTTGTTCTAACCACATCACTAGAAAGAAAGAGTTATTACTGATGTAAATGAGAATTTCAAGACCAATATAATTCTTGGGAACAATAATTCTTTATATATGAATTCAAAAGACACCATGGAGGTTGGCACTAAAGAAGGTACAAATAAAAAAATGATATCTACTATGCTCTCAATTTTAAGAATAATTTGTTTAGTGTTGGACAAATTGTAGAAAAAAGGAATATAGTTGTGTTTGATAACAATGAATGGATCATTTATGATAAAAATAATAGGAACCCTATGGCCACCATTGTTACTATGACAAAGAACTGGATGTTTCCTTTGAAGTTTGGAGGAAAATAGAGTATCAACATGGCACACATGGAACTTGAAGATAAGAATTGGCTTTGGCATCTCAGATTCAAACACTTGAATTTTAAAAGTCTAGAATTTTTATCTTCACAAAACATGGTAAATGGACTACCTAAGGTTAGAGAGCACAAGGGTGTGTGTGAAGCATGTGTGATTGGAAAGCATGGAAGGAAGGAGTTTCCAAAAGGAAAAGCATGATGGGCCTCATACCCACTCTAACTTGTACATTATGATATTTGTGGACCTATGCAAACACAAATTTTGGGTAAGTCTTCATATTTTCTCATATTCATTGATGATTTTTCAAGGAAGTGTTGGGTGTAGTTTTTGAAACATAAGGATGAAGCTTTTGGCATGTTCAATATTTTCAAAGTATTGGTTGAGAATGAAAGTGGATATAAAATAAAGTGTTTGAGAATTGACCATGGAGGAGAATTTTTTCAAATGAGTTTAATTTTTTTGCAAACAATATGGCATCAAGAGGTAGCTCACTACCACCTATACACCACAAAAAAAAGGTGTATTTGAGAGAAAAAAATAGAACCATTGTAGAAATGACAAGAATAATGTTGAAGACAAAAGGTTTGAGCAATTATTATTGGTCTTATGTAATTGATATAACAATGTACATTCTCACTAGATGCTCCACAAGAGCACTACACAAGAAGACTCCACATGAAGCATGGTATGGCACAAAACCCACTATAAATCATTTGAGAGTTTTTAGTTATCTTGTATATGCACATGTGAATGATGAAGTGAGAAAGAAGTTAGACCCAAAGAGTGAGCCATGCATTCTTGTGGGATATTCTAAAACAAGTCAGGCATATAGACTATATAATCCAAAACTTCACAAGTTTGTAGTCTCTAAAGATGTAATTTTTGATGAAGGGGGAGTGTAAAATCATAAAACAATTACAGCCAAAATATTTGATGTTGAAGAATAAAATATAGTTGGGGGACAACCTTAAAATATTCCCTCTACTCCTCCAAGCCCACCTAGCATCCCATCAACAAGTTCAAATGAGACTACACCAAGTTGAAGCACAAGCAGGTCATCTATAAGTCCCACCAAGAATACAAATAAAGGAAAGAGAATGCTCAAAGCACATTCAAACAACCAAATTATGGACAAGAAATTTCAAAGGAGGTTAACAAGAAGCCAATTGCAAGAGTTGGACCAAGTTGTTTCAAGATTGGAAAAGCTCCAAATGTATGGTGATGATGAAGAAGAATCAAAAGGTGAGTTGGTGAATTATGCTCTATTTTTTGAATCTGATTTGGAACCTTCATGTTATGAATATGGTTGTAATAATTTTTGGGTGCAAACAATGAAAGAAAAAATTGAATCCATTGAAAAATGATACTTAGGAACTTGCGGAATTTCCCAAGGACAATAAGATTTTTGGATCCAAGTGGATCTACAAAAAAAAATTTAATAGTGATGGAAGCATAGAAATATACAAAGCAAGGTTGGTTGCAAAAGTATTCATTCAAAGATATGGTGTGGATTATGAAGAAAAATTTACCCCTATTGCAATACAAGAGACATTACAGATGAATCTTTCATTAGCAACCAACAAATAGTGGAAAGGTTATCACATGGATGTGAAAAGTGCATTCTTGAATGGTTATCTAGATGAGGAGGTTTATGTTTAGCAACCTCAAGGATTTGAAGTGGAAGGAAAGGAAAACCATGTTTAAAAATTGAAGAAAGTACTATATGGACTGAAGCAAGCACCTAGAGCATGGTACTCAAGAATTGATAGATACTTCCAAGATTGTGGTTTCAAGAAAAGTAAGAATGAACCCACACTCTATTTCGAGAATGAAGGGGATGATATTCTTCGTGTACCTATATGTTGATGTTTTGATCTACATGGGAAGTAGTTCAAATATGATGAATGGTTTTAAGCATGCTATGATAAAGGAATTTGATATGAAAGATTTAGGATTGATGCAATAATTTCTTGGTATGGAAGTACATCAAGGTGATGGAAAAAGTTTTATTTATCAATCAAAATATGTAAAAGATATGTTGAAGAAACATGGCATGGAAAATTGTAAACCAGTTTGGACACCTGTGGCACATGGAGAAGTTTTGTGTAGAGATGATGGAGAAGATAAAGTTGATGAAAAATAATTTAGAAGCATTGTTGGGAGCTTAATGTTCCTTACTACAACAAGACCTAATATTGCATTTGTAGTTTCACTTGTATCAAGGTACATGAATAAACCTTCACAAAACCACATGAGATCAACCAAGAGAATATTGAGATATGTCTAAAAAACCTTAAATTTTGAAATACATGATGCTAACAACAAAATGAAGCTTGTTGGATATAGTGACTCAGATTGGAAAAGTTTCTTTTATGATAGAAAAACAACTTTTAAAAATTATTTTTCACTTGGTTTATGAGTGATAACATGGAGCTCAAAGAAGCAAAGTATTTTTACTTTATATTAAATAGAGGCATAAAATGTTGCAACTACTTGTTGAGTGATACATCCTGCCCAATTACAAACATATACCAACATCTAGGGCTCATTCGAGATGTTCTCTCTTGAAAGGAAATAATCAATCCCCCTAAGGTTCTGGTAGGGTTGGTCTAACCTAGTTATATTCTTATCAAATATTCTAAATAAAAAAATGAGGAAAGGAAATTAGATGGATAACTCAAAGGAACATATAACTGTTAACAAAGGTGAGTGTCTGTAATGAACTGTTACACCAAAACCTTGAGGTGTTAGTAAAATCTGAATACACCAGGATCATAACATCCCACCACTCTTCGAAGACTGGAATTTGGATGGCAGGCTTGACTCTTCGTTTGCTCCCACGTGAGGACTCTAGCATAGCAAACCCAACTTCCCACCCGCTTCATGACTTGAACTTGGATGGTTTCTTTGATACAAAATGTAACAAACCGTTATACCAAAAACTCGATGTGTTAGTAAAATACGAATACACCAAGATCATAATAGTGTCAATTCATTGTTTAAACCTGTAATATATTAATCTAGATTAATATTTAACCAATTACCAAGATATAAGCATTTGATATCATGAATTACATCAATAAAATATAATAGAGCAAGATTCTAGGCTTGCTATCTTGAACTTCATCAACATATATCATTCATTGCTTTACAATTGTAATCATTATTTTCTACAAAAATATATATTCTGAAACTAAAAGAACTATAACATGTGAAATAAATTTTAAAATATAAATTCAACTATTTTATTCCTAATCTAACAAGTTTAAAAAAAAATAAAAAGAAAAGGGTTAAGAGAAGAAATAAAAAAAGCCATGTAATCTTAAGTCCTTATTTTGAATCTGTTGAGTAGTAACTCTAAATTCAACTAGCTCTAAAATTGACCAACATTTGTATAGTCTAAGAATAAAGCAGTGCTATCTCTAGAGGACAAGACAAAGTACTAAAATTGCATCCAATGTAATCACCATCAACATGTATAGATTACACAAAGAGCTCTAATACTTTATATTGATCAGAATTGCTTGCATCATGTGATCGCAAGAATAAAGTTCTATACTTACAGTGATAGGGATGCAGATGCTCATGAAAATACAAAATATCAAGAGATTTTCTAAATTGCTATTGCTAAAAATGTCATCTAACCCTTTAGAATGGGGTCTCAATGGCTTATTATAGCCTTATAATTTGAATTGTTTTAGTGCTTTACAGTAGTTTTTTAGTGGATTATAATTGTGTGGATGAGCTGTTTATTTGAGTTATCTTCAACTAGGAGGATAAGGTGTCCAATTCGATATTTTCTTGATTAAGATTTCCAATTTTAGCCTTTGATATCTATAACTGTGCTGGTATATTCTCCTTGAAGTTAAGTGAGTTGAGTCATAAATATTCAATTATTAAGGCTTATCTATCTATCAAGCACTAGAGAGTTCTAAAATTGTATCTAGTTTCGATGAATATTGTCCTAACATTTCATCTTCCAGTATTTTCATGGCCTAGTTTGGTCACCTTCTTTGACTGTTTGGCTTCCCCTGGGTTTATCATCTTTTCTGGTTCATTAACCTGTAAAAGATAAGAAAAAGTCAACATTATAATGTTGGCGACAAAAGGAAATTGAAATTTGCTATTATCATTATTAATATTGACGATTTTAAATTTATTAAATGTCTTCCTAAGGTTTAACATTAGTGTAATTTTTAATTCTTTTCTAATGTTTTGGCTTTTAATTTTAGGATTTGAATTATTAAACTTGACATTAGAATTAAATTTTAATTTTAATGCCGACGTGTTAAATCAAATGTTATCTCTAAGATTCAAAATCCTTTCATTTAATCACATGCTAAATATCAAAGTATTAATATCAATACTAAGGTTTCATTGCCAAAGTATTAACATTAAAATTCCATTTTTCAATACCAAAGCATTAAAATCAATATTAAGGTTTTTTTTTTGTTAGTTATCAAAGATCAATTCTTAGGGTTGTATAAAAATATTAATCCGAATTAAAACATTATATAAAGACTTAAAAAAATTTAAATCCAACCTTATCATTCTCATACCCTAAATTTATGTCGAAGATTATTTTAATTAATTTTTGTTAATTTATTTTGGAGAATCCCCATTGTCCGTCACTTCCATGGAGGACGAATCAATCACTCATTTCTTTTGACTATAGATTAACATTTCCGAAACTCGACCATGGCCTAAGAAAATTCATTTACTAGGCAAATCAAAACCATAGTGAAGGCTTAGGATAATGAGACCTTAAATTTTGTGATGATTATAGCAATATTCCATAATATACCGAGAAAGAGAAGAAAAAGAAAGATAACTATACAACTTCTTATTCTAAAGAGAGAGTGATACAATACAAATGGAACTATGAGGTCCTTTATATAGGAAGATATATTCCTTGGCCAATACTCTACCTAGTTGTACAAGCGGACACCTTGCACAATACAACATGCACATTGACACTTGTGCATTTATTACATTGCTTAAAGTAGCTAACTCCCCCCTAAAGTAATCTCTACTCTATGTACCATAGGTGGTGCATTTACATGATCCAAATGATGTAATATATTCTAAACCTAACACCCCCATGTATTACATTATTTGGTATGAAGTTCCTATGGATTGCGTAGATGATCTCTAAATGTTTGAAACTTGTTTTTTCCAAGTGCCTTTGTAAAATATCTGCTAGCTGATCTTCTGTAGAGACATGCTTGAGGATGATATGATGGTTCTAAAAATGTTCTCTAATGAAATGCCATTGAGATTCAATGTGGTTGGTTCTTTCATGTATAATTGGATTTTTGATCAGATTGAGCATTTCTTAGTTGTCACAGAATATCATGGTTGGGGTTCGTCTTATCCCATATCTGATAATATGTATTGTAACCATAAGGCTTCACACCTTATGTCTCTTACTACTTGATATTATACTTTAATTGATGATTGTGCCACTGTATGTTATTTCTTACTATGCCAAGATATGAGTCCTGACCCAAGATATAAGACATATCTTGAGGTAGATTTTCTATCATCGATAGAACCTGCATAATCTAAATATGAGCATCCCTTATTTTCATCTCCCTTGATGATGATTCATTCTCATTGTGACATGTAGACTTCTTATTCTAAGTCACCATTATGGAAGGCACTTTTCACATCCATATGACGAAGTTTCCAACCCTGATGAGCTTCTAGTGCGCAAACTATCCTGATGGTAGTCATTCTTGCTGTTGGTGCAAATGTTTCTTCATAATCAATTCTCTCTATTTGAGTATATCCTTTGGCTATTAGTTGAGCTTTGTATTTGTCAAGTATTCCATCTTCTTTGTACTTGATCTTGTAAGTCCATTTACAGCCTATTATTGTATTTCCTAGAGGTAGTTTTACTAGATCTCATATATTATTCTTTTGAAGTGAAGTATATTTTGATTCCATAGTTGCTTTCCAGTGTTAGTCACTTAGAACCTGAAGTGTTGATGTTGGTTCCATTGTACTACTTAGTATTAATCTATTCGTTCTAGTCAAGCTTCAAGTTTGAGGTCTCGTGGTGGTAAGATCTAGCATTTTTTTAGATTTGATTCTCTGAGAGTATCTCTGAGCCATATTGGTTCTTTCTTTGAAGGGACTATAGATGTATCAATATCTTGTTCTTGAGACTTTGATTCTAGTTCCTCACTTGTATCTTCATTAGAGATATTTAGAAGAATTTATGTATCATCACTAATTTTTTTTGTCTTAATATTGATATTTTCGTCAAAGATTACATCTCTACTAATGTGAGCTTTCTTTGTAAATAGATCTAGTATTCTATATCCTGTAGATTCATTATCATAACTAAAAAATATGCCTACCATGGTTTTGTCATCTAATTTTGTTATTTTTATTTTGGAATATGTATGTATGCTTTACACCCAAAATCTTCATTTTTTCTATATATGGCTTTTTACCTGAAGTGATTTGAATGAAGTGATTTTCTAGTATTACCTGATTCCTTTTCAACTTGAAGCTTGAATTGTTTGAAATGGCTAAATACCTTTGATTTGTATTTCATGAAATATACACATTTTTTTTTCTAATGTTATCATCAACGACCAATTGAAAGTACTTATGTCCTCCAATTCTCTCAATTTTTATTAATCCACACAAATCTGTATATATTATTTCCAAGGGTTGTTGAGCTCTATGTTGATGGAGTTCGAAGGGAATTCTATGTTGTTTTCCTGCTAAGCATTCCGAACATACAATAGCTTCTAGAGAGAAATTAGGTACTCCTTCAACCATTTGGTACCTGAATAGTTCTTTCATTGAGGATTCACTAGTATGGCCTAGTCGCTTATGCCACAGTTCTAATATTTTGACTGAAAAGACTGAGTGAATAAAAATATCTAGAATAAATAGACCATTTTTATAAGATCCCGATGCTATTATATTTCCTTATTTAGAAATGTAACATTGTTTTCTTCTAGTGAGAACCTTGAACTCAACACTTGTGTTTTGATCCTTGAGTTGGGAGATGGAAAGAAGATTAGTAGTTAATCCAAGAACATATAATACATTTTTTATTATCCCTTTTACTTCTTTCAGGTTCACTAAGATGTTACCAATTACCTCATATGTTTTACTATCTGCTATAACAACTGGCTTTTCATTTACCTTTTTTTAGGGAATCTAACCAATGAATATTTCCAGTCATGTGCTTAATTGATCTTGAGTCTATATACCAATAATCCATGGTATTTCTTAAAAACCAGGGCCTTGTTGAATTTCTTATGTCTCCCTAGTATTTTTGGATATGATAGATACAGTCCTTTTGAGTATAGTAGTTCAGTTTTGAGTTGATTTTGTAATGTTTGGTAAGTAGCAAAAATCAACTTCTATTACACCTTATTACTCCTATTGAAATTTAAGCACTTTTAATTTGATGAGGTTCTATTGGTTGGATTTATTTTGTCCCTTTAATTTGGTTTGAGACAAGTATGCCAATGTATTTCCAACTCTTGATTTTTTTCTTAATAGACCTCCTTTATAGCTTTTGATGTTTAATGTTTCTAAATTTCAATTACCTACTTTGATGAAGTATTTCTTATGACTCTCTAATATGGAATATTAGAAAACAATATAATATTTGTAATAGTAGGATTTTTAATTTCCAAGTTGAAATCCTTATTCCTCCTTTATTATTTGCAAATACAAATATTTTAGAATATGCTTGCATAATATTTTACTAATGCTAAGTGAATGAATTGCAATAGTAAATATGATGTGCCCTTATAACTCCAATATAACCTTAGTCTTATAGCAAGCAATAAATATTTTATGATTTACATTTGTATTCCTTTGCCTTGACACTGTGAGGTGGTAGATTTGAATTCTTTGAAATGACAATCAATGCCCTCTATGATTGGTGCTGAAATCTTCCTTGCGTAGCGCTTCTTTTCTTTGTAACTTGTGACATTCCCTCTATTTCAATTATATATTTACTTGTGGAAGAGGTACTGCTAAAGACTTCTGTGAGTGCAGGAACATGTACGATAAGTTGACAAGAGGACTAGAGAACCTGTTGCCCACCTTCAGACGGAAAGGGAAAAGTTGTTCGCGAGAGGTAAGGTGGGATGTGATGCTAACAACGGTCCTATGAGTACACAAAAGTTCACAAGTTTCATATAGAAGCATGCTGCCTGTTGCTGCTTGCATAATGATGATACATTATTTTTATTAAACAATTTGCATGTGCTTGGAAATTTAATTAATCAACCTTAAATATGATGATGGGATGGTACCTTTTTATAAACTAAGTATATATGTTTATATATATAAAATAAACATACAAATGAATATTTTTTATAGTTTAATGCATATAAAGTGGACATAATATAAAATTAAAATATATATATAAATATAATTATAATAAATTAACAAAATTATATTATTTCGGCATGTCCATCTTAGTAGGCCTAAAGGGAGTGCCACCCGACAAGCGACTTGTGACACCTGACAAGCAATTTGTATGCATGAGTATTATGTGGCATATGGTTTGAGCCTCTAAATGATTATAAAGGGAGATTGAAACGATGATAATGGGGAAGTTTGTTAATCTGCTGGTGCGGGCAGATGTGTGAGTTCTTGGTCTTTGTTTAGATTTTCAGAGAGCATGAAAACCAGGTCGGTTTTATCTCTTATTATGGAAAATAAAAGATGAATTTTTATATTGCTGAAATGTGGTTTTTGGTTTCTCGTGTTTGTTCTGTTTGCTGCATTTTTGCTTCAATCCAGTTTGGGGTATCACATGTTGAGATTTAGACAGCTATAATACAAGTAAATAAGGAAGTCTCTATTTTCTCGATTATTTTGTGCTCTTAAAAGAACCTTCAATTTTAGTTATATATATATATATATATATATATTTTGGTTTCTGGTTACTCTCCTTAGTTGAGGAACCAGTATGAGTAATAGAGGAATCTTACATTTACCAGACAGGATGTTAAGACAGACTTTATAATAATATGGAGGAATATATAAATATATTAAATAATTAAAAAAAAAAAAGGTGATATTGCATGATATTAGGTAAGTATTGCATATGAGCATTCTCATGTTGTGCATGCATTTCACTAGTATCATTTTTGCATCTCGAACCATGCTGATCCAAGCAGCATCAACTAAGTACCCTTCCGCCTTCACCATGCAACAAGCTCATAGAGGGTATGCTAGACAAGAATTGTTGTTGTGTAAACCGGACGTCAGATGGAGGATGTTGTCCAGATTGTAACCGCGGTAAATGAGTTCATCTTAGCACAACGTGCATGACCAGTTTGAAGGATAAACTTTGGCAAGCCAATATTAATGTAACATTATTGTTAATATTTATTTACAATTTTCCGAATGTCTCTTGGGGAGAAATTTAATAATTTAAAGAGGCAATTACTCTATATCACCATAATGATAGTGTGGTTGACCGTGTTGTACAAGGGTTATGTTGTTGAAAGACTGCAATGATTAGTTTTTTTTAGTAGATAATTTATATGCTTGGAGACAAAGCTTGTGATTGAGGAATAAATTAAAATCAGCTATAAACTGAGTGTCGAGGTAAAATTTTGAATACATGACAACTGAAATATTGCATCCAATTAGTATAATGTTTAGCCGAAGAAACATTTTTCTTTTTTTTAGCAACTGAGTTTTTCATAAATCAAACTTTTTAAAAGTATATGCCAGTTCCGGAGTATATCTAGTTGGTTATAACTAAAATTCTAACAGGAAATATGTAAACCATTGTTGGGTCAAGGGAAAGTTAAGTTCTTAACTGCATGTTTTTCTTTACATGTAGGATGTATTAAATACTTTTTATTTTCTTTCTGGTTGTCCCAGGCTTGAACGTAACTCATTGGTTGTGGGCTTTTTTCCTAGAGTTATTTTGCATGTATGTAATATTTAGTTGATATCTGTAACAGGATGTTTATTTACAATCTAAGCCAATAGATGGGTTGATTGAAAATATAAAATTCTACATGTTGCCAGTGCTGCTTAAATGATCGCAGTATATTTATGTCAAACATCTGGATAAACTTGGGTGAAGGTCTTAGAATTATATTGAAAATAATTATTGGGCAAAATCAACTACCATGAAGTGGAAGTCTAAAACCAAGGTAAACTAAATTTTTAGAAAGGGAAAGATATATTAGGGAATAGGTTTACCTTCCAGCTTGGGAAGTAAACTTTAATCAAATATCAAGATGTTAGTCTACCATACAATAAGAGTTTCATATTATATTTTTTGTACGAATTAAACAATTCGTTCTATGCTTGGGAAGTAAACTTTAATCAAATATCAAGATGTTAGTCTACCATACAATAAGAGTTTCATATTATATTTTTTGTTCGAATTAAACAATTCGTTCTATGCTATGGTAAATCAATAAGGGGTAAATGCTATCGTGTTGTAAATGTCTACCTGTAGAACTGTCAAACATGACACTTGGGTGAGAATATCAAAGCTTGACTTGCTCTATAATATTTCATCACGTAGTTCCTGAAGTAAATAAAAATGAAAGCATGAAAATTTGGTCTGAATTGTCAAAATTGAATGGAAATATTAAAAAAATATAAATATATATTCCATTGTGTAATATTCTGAATGAGAGTTACTTACTTTATACAGTATAATTAGATTGATCAGTATATGTTTTTAGATAAGCTTAAATATTAGGTTTTAATTATGTAAAGCTTTATTTATGGATTTAAGTTTGGAGCATTATTAAACCTTTAATTCAAAAAAAATGTTTAAGACGATTGTGAAGTAAATTTTGATTTATGGAAAATGGTGGTCTAAATAGTAGACATAGTACAAATAGTAGACATAGTACAGTAAAATTATTCACCTAGGATGCTAAACATCTAGTCCATCGAGTAGGATGGTATACAAAATAAAAATAAAAATACACTAAAGAATAAAATCTAAGTCAATGTATTATTTAATTATAACAAAGGTTAGTGAATGATTGTGGGTAGTAAATGAAGTTTATTTTATATAAAAAAATTGTTTAAATTTTAAAGCTAAGTATTGGTTTATGGGTAGGAAAAATACTTTTCTTCAATTAAGTTTGTATTAATTGGTTTATATAATTACTTTTTCATACAAATCGATTATGTTTGCAATACTTGGTTCGTTACATAATTATTAATTACTTTTTCATACAAATCGATTATGTTTGCAATACTTAATTAGTTACATAATTATTACAGAATAGTTTATTATTTCTATTGTTAATTATTATGTTTTATGTTGAATACTTAATTAGTTACATAATTATTACAGAATAGTTTATTATTTCTATTGTTAATTATTATGTTTTATGTTGACAATTAAATAATGCCTAGTTATTTTATGATTAGTATCTTTGAAAACGAAAGTTATTTTATGATTAGTATCTTTGAAAACGAAAGTGCCATGAGATATTCTACCAAACAAATAATAATCTATTTTTTATAGAAAAAAACTCATAGAACCATGAGATATTCTACCAAACAAATAATAATCTAATTTTTATAGAAAAAAACTCATAGAACCATGCCACCCATCAAACGATGGTGCCAAAACGAGTTGAAGTATATTTTTAAGTATCCTGTCGAGAAGGGCCAAACATCCACCAAATTCGATAGCTCGTAGGTGGCGGTTGTCATGATTCGGGATAACTGTTCTCTAGAAATAATAGAAGGGTAAGTGGATCCTATACTATGGAGAATAACAAACGGTGGAATGAGATGTCATTCCAAGTTATTGTACGAGGTAGTACATGAGGGTTTTCACAACTTATAATCCAGTTATGGAATAGCCAATAGTAAATCAAGACTAGGGGTGCCGATATTCATCCGATTTTAAGGTTGGAAGGTCCAGTGATAGATGGTATGGGAAATTTTATCGTCAATTACGATATGATCTAAGATACCTTAAACCAAATTAAATTTAGAGTATTGACGGATCATGATAGCATTCATAGAATGATGGACTTCTATCAGGCACCAAACATAACAACGTTAACTCTAGCTTGAATTTAAAGCTTAATCATGAACCAGGATGAAGAAAAAGTTAGTGGAATCAATGTTCAGATGGGAAAAATATGGGAAAACATGCGTCTAGGTGTTATAGATCTGAGAACCTAAAACCCAGATAATCCCTTACTGAGAACCTAAAACTCAAACCAAAAGAAGGTGGGTCTCATAAATGGTAGCCTATTACAAGATTTGACCAATCTCGAGCACTAGTGATTCTGTCTACAGTGGTCTTATATTTTGAAGTGCAAAATTTTATGCCTATGTACTAATATAAAGTTGGGTGTGCAACTGTCACAAATGAATCGATATTTTATTTTTATGTTTTTAACAACCAAGAAAGTTAGACCTAGGTTTTTATAGTTGGTATTAGAGTCTAGGTTGTGAAAATATTAGGTTAAAAACATATGATTTGTTGAATTGACATAACTCTTTTATCACCAGGTATAACGATAGGAACCTCAAAAAGAAAATCTTAGGTTAAAAACATATGATTTGTTGAATTGACATAACTCTTTTATCACCAGGTATAACGATAGGAACATCAAAAAGAGCAAATGCTACTCATAAGAGGGGATTGTAGAGGTTTCGAGAGAAAGGGACTAATATGAATTGTGAGGGAGTTGGATCATGTACAAATAGTCAAAGCACCTAGCATATTTTGATAAAAGAGAAGGATCCAACAACAAGAAAGTGATGCAGGAGCATCCGGAGGCAAAGCTGGCAATCTTGCATCAACCAAAATGTTTTTTCTCTAAGTGTCAAAACTGTCGAGATATCGCGACGCTTTTTGGTGAACAGGGTGCAAAATGCGAAACTGTCGCGATATCGCGACATTTCTGAGGCAAGGAGGTCAAGACGCCAAATGGTCGCGAAATCGTGACATTTCTGAGGCAAAGAGGTCAAGGCACCAAACGGTCACGAAATCGCGACATTTTTGAAGGAAGGCAGCTTCAGTGCCAAACGGTCGTGAAATCACGACAATTCTGGAGGAACGCAGCTTCAGCGTCGAACGGTCGCGAAATCGTGACACTTTCAGAAGCAAGATTTGAAAGCACAGGGACATCTTTGGCAAAAAAGGTTCTAAGGCACAAGAATGGTCGCGAAATCGTGACACCTTCGAAGGCAAGCTTAAAGGACGTCGTGAAATCGTGACACCTTCAAAGATAAAGTTTAAAAGACGTTACGAAATCGTGACACTTCTGGGAGGCAAGACTTGGAAGCATAAAGACATCACAACACCTTCGAAGGCAGAGCTCAAAGATGTCACGAAATCGTGACATATCCGGAGGCAAGGTTCCACAATGCAAAGATGTCACGAAATCACGACACTTCCGAGCCAAGGACGTACGGAATGCAAAGATGTCACAAAATCATGACATATCCGGGGGCAAGGTTCCACAATGCAAAGATGTCACGAAATCGCGACACTTCCGAGCCAAGACGTACGGAATGCAAAGATGTCACAAAATCGCGACATGTCACGGTTTCGCGGCCCAAGGGAGGAAAGCGAGTAAGAAAGGCCTAGACGTCACGATTTCATGACGTGTAGCGGAATCGCGGCCCCAAGGAGGAGAGAGAAGCCTAACGTCAAAACATCGTGATATCGCGACCAAAGAGGAGAGAGAAAGTGTTGGGGCAAAAATGTCACGATATCACGACAGGGCGCTCACGACGTTGACCAACCGACGACTGCAGGGACCAGTGAAAAGGGACACATGGCGTGAAGTTACAGGTGGCCCGAGAGTATGAAGCGGTTATAAGAAGCATGGCAACAGGACACGTGGCATCAACTGCAAACGGCCATGGCGCATTCTTATGAATGATTGACTTGGCAGTGGATCAACAGGCGGCTGCAGGGCATACCGCCACTATAGGCTATGATGTTTCGATGCATCTGACAACATTTTCCGGTGGGACAGAGCATTCGTGCGGGTGGCATGGGGAGTCCCGCATTCAAAGTAATGATGGTCCGAAGAGGGTCAGGCCGGGGGAAAAAAAGAAAGAAAAGGCCGCGATACATTGAAGAAAAGGGGGCCATTCATTTTAGGGGGTAGATAGCTGTGTACTGGTAAAAAAAAAAGGACCTCTGTTTTAATGAAGCTTGCTGGAATTTTTCCTGGGCATTGTTAATTTCTGCATTCTTGCTGTGTGTTGTGCGTAGCTCGATATCAAGAAGGGCTACTCAAAATAATAATAACATACTCAAAATGATAATAACATGAACAAAATGATGCAACTGAGCTAAATCAACAAAAGGAGCAAATGGAAATTCAAAGGGCTCAAATGAATAAGCCCTTTGAATTTCCAGAATAGTTTATTATTTCTATTGTTAATTATTATGTTTTATGTTGACAATTAATTAATGCCTAGTTATTTTATGATTAGTATCTTTGAAAACAAAAGTGCCATGATATATTCTACCCAACAAATAATAATCTAATAAAAACTATTATTACAGAATAGTTTATTATTTCTATTGTTAATTCTTATGTTTTATGTTGACAATTAAATAATGCCTAGTTATTTTATGATTAGTATCTTTGAAAACGAAAGTGCCATGAGATATTCTATCAAACAAATAATAATATAATGTTTATAGAAAAAAACTCATAGAACCATGCCACCCATCAAACGATGGTGTCAAAACGAGTTGAAGTATATTTTTAAGTATCTTGTCGAGAAGGGCCAAAAATCCACCAAATTCGATAGCTCGTAGGTGGCGGTTGTCATGACTGTTCTCTAGAAATAATAGAAGGGTAAGTGGATCCTATACTATGGAGAGTAACAAACGGTGGAATGAGATGTCATTCCAAGTTATTGTACGAGGTAGTACATGAGGGTTTTTACAACTTATAATCCAGCTATGGAATAGCCAATAGTAAATCAAGACTAGGGGTGCCGATCTTCACTCGATCTTAAGGTTGGAAGGTCCAGTGATAGATGGTATGGGAAATATTATCGTCAACTATGATATGATCTAAGATAACTGAAACCAAATTTAGAGTATTGACGGACCATGATAGCATTCATAGAATGATGGACTTCTATCAGGCACCAAACATAACAACGTTAACTCTAGCATGAACTTAAAGCTTAATCATGAACCAGGATGAAGAAAAAGTTAGTGGAATCAATGTTCTCCATGCTACGAGATGGGGAAAATATGGGAAAACATGCGTCCACCCTTCTAGGTGTTATAGGTATGGAAGGATAATCCCTTACTGAGAACCTAGAAATCGAGCCAAAAGAAGGTGGGTCTCATAAATGGTAGCCTATTACAAGATTTGACCAATCTCAAGCACTAGTGATTCTATCTACAGTGGTATTATATCTTGAAGTGCAAAATTTTATGCCTATGTACTAATATAAAGTTGGGTGTGCAACCGTCAATTTGTGAGTTTGTTTTCAAATGAATCAAAATTTATTTTTATGTTTTTAACAACCGAGAGAGTTAGACCTAGGTTGTTATAGTTGGTATTAGAGTTTAGGTTGTGAAAATCTTAGGTTAAAAACATATGATTTGTTTAATTGACATAACTCTTTTATCACCAGGTATAACGATGGGGACCTCAAAAAGAGCAAATGCTACTCATAAGAGGGGATTGTAGAGGTTTCGAGAAAGGGACTAAGATGAATTTTGAGGGAGTTGGATCATGTACAAATAGTCAAAGCACCTAGCATATTTTGATAAAAGAGAAGGATCCAACAACAATAAGGGCTACTCAAAATGATAATAACATGACCAAAATGATGCAACTGATGCAAAAATAGCTGAATCAACAGAAGGAGCAAATGGAAATTCAAAGGGCTCAAATGAATGAGCCCTTTGAATTTCCAGAATAGTTTATTATTTCTACTGTTAATTATTATGTTTTATTTTGATAATTAAATAATGCCTAGTTATTTTATGATTAGTATATTTGAAAACGAAAGTGCCATGAGATATTCTACCAAACAAATAATAATCTAATAAAAACTATTATTACAGAATAGTTTATTATTTCTATTGTTAATTATTATGTTTTATGTTGACAATTAAATAATGCCTAGTTATTTTATGATTAGTATCTTTGAAAACGAAAGTGCCATGAGATATTCTACCAAATAATAATAATCTAATATACTTCAAAACGAGTTGAAGTATATTTTTAAGTATCCTGTCGAGAAGGGCCAAACATCCACCAAATTTGATAGCTCGTAGGTGGCGGTTGTCATGACTATTCTCTAGAAATAATAGAAGGGTAAGTGGATCCTATACTATGGAGAGTAAAAAACGGTGGAATGAGATGTCATTCCAAGTTATTGTACGAGGTAGTACAAGAGGGTTTTCACAACTTATAATCCAGCTATGGAATAGCCAATAGTAAATCAAGACTAGGGGTGTCGATCTTCACCCGATCTTAAGGTTGGAAGGTCCAGTGATAGATGGTATGGGAAATCTTATCATCAACTACGATATGATCTAAGATACCTGAAACCAAATTTAGAGTATTGACGGACCATGATAGCATTCATAGAATGATGGACTTCTATCAGGCACCAAACATAACAACGTTAACTCTAGCATGAACTTAAAGCTTAATCATGAACCGGGATGAAGAAAAAGTTAGTGGAATTAATGTCCTCCATGCTACGATATGGGGAAAATATGGGAAAACATACGTCCACCCTTCTAGGCGTTATAGGTCTGGAAGGATAATCCCTTACTAAGAACCTAGAACTCGAGCCAAAAGAAGGTGGGTCTCATAAATGGTAGCCTATTACAAGATTTGACCAATATCGAACACTAGTGATTCTGTCTACAGTGGTATTATATCTTGAAGTGCAAAATTTTATGCCTATGTACTAATATAAAGTTGGGTGTGCAACCGTCAATTTGTGAGTTTGTTTTCAAATGAATCAAAATTTATTTTTATGTTTTTAACAACCGAGAGAGTTAGACCTAGGTTGTTATAGTTGGTATTAGAGTCTAGGTTGTGAAAATCTTAGGTTAAAAACATATGATTTGTTGAATTGACATAACTCTTTTATCACCAGGTATAACGATGGGGACCTCAAAAAGAGCAAATGCTACTCATAATAGGGGATTGTAGAGGTTTCGAGAAAGGGACTAAGATGAATTGTGAGGGAGTTGGATCATGTACAAATAGTCAAAGAACCTAGCATATTTTGATAAAAGAGAAGGATCCAGCAACAAGAAGGGCTACTCAAAATGATAATAACATGACCAAAATGATGCAACTGATGCAAAAATAGTTGAATCAACAGAAGGAGCAAATGGAAATTCAAAGGGCTCAAATGAATGAGCACATGGAACAACATAGAGCACAATTGACTCAGTAGCAAGAAATTATTACCCAGTAGCAGAAGGTAATCGAGAATTTAACTAAGGGTAAAGAGTCAGAAAGAGTACAAAGTGAATGTCTTGAAGGATATTTAAGAAGGAAAGTCGGTGTGGAATTACATAAATAAATCAAAAAGTTAGATATCTCTATATTTTATTGGATGGAAGATGGTGAAATAGTTGTGAATTGGTTAAGTGAGGTTGAGGGGTACTTTGTTAGTCAACCCTTGTGTACTAAATCTAAAACTACATGGGTTGTAGCACATTTAACGTGTCCTACCAGAGAGTGGTGGACCACATATAAGAAAATTAGTCAAAAGGAGGCTGTTGACATTCTATGGGATGTATTTGAGAAGGAATTCAGAGATAGATTTCTTACCCCTCAATTTTACATTGAGAAGTATGCTAAATTCTCCAAACTTCATCAAGAAAACATCATATGTCAAATAGGTGGCAGATCGAGTATGGATATGGTCCAACCTATTCATTCAACCAATGTATACTGATTTTTAATTGACATTTATAGTATTCAGAGACTGATAGGACAGACCGAGAGGGTCAACCAAATTATGTTGTGAAATCATGCTAGATTGGACATAAATCTATTTAAAAGCCTATATGGTCATTGGTAATAAAAACTTTTTAATATGAGATAAATTGGATGATTGAGCATGATCAGATTAGATATTGGGAAATGCAGGTCTAGGTAATAGAAATCCACCAGTGGTTTAAAGAAGCCATATACTGATAAGAAGAGGTATGCTGATCTTGAATGATCATCTAAAGAATTTACCATTGGGAAAATGGTGTAATCTCAGCTACAAGAGACTAACAAAATGGACTCCAATCACATAACACAAATGCAATAATGGAAGAAAATTGCAAATTGATATTCTTCTCATTCCTGAATTCACACCCCCTCTACAAAAGATTACAATCCATCATATAGCAACCGAAAACCAAAGAAACCCTAAAGAAAGCCTTCTAAAAATAGATCTTCTTTCTAAAAACTTCTAAAAATAGAAATGAGTCGGATTGCGCTCAAATTCGGTGTACACATCCATATTACAATAAAAAACCTTAATTTAAAATATTAGGTCTTAAATTAAGGTATAACAAAAGATAATAAACTTCTAACAGCCAAAAAACCCAAAAAACCCGGGAACCTATTCTAAAAGCTAATTTTGGGACACTAGATGGAGGATTTAGGTCCCGAAAACACTTTTTTTGGAGTTAGGCCAATCAAATATTTTCTTGATGCAGAACACACACACAAAACCACCTGTTAAATTTCAAGGCCAACGGGCGTATGGTTCACAAGTTATGGCTCCGACAAGGTGCATCATTCTCCTCTAGTGAAAAAGAACTCAACTCCTACGAGTTTAGCTGAATTGAAATCCTGTAGCTTCTGGTTATCAATTTTATTTAGCTCTGAATCTAAAACCCAAGTTTTATCTGACTGTGGTAATCCTTCCCACTGAACCAAGAATTTTTTGTAGCTCCCATGTCTGGTGGTGATCACCTTCTTATTGAGCACCTATGCAACTCTATATTTTTTCTTCTTAGGCATCTTTCATGCCCAATTTACTATCTCCTGTAATTCACCATCCTCGACAGTACCACGATACTGAAATAAATAAAAAACATTAAAAATGGGTGAAATATCAAATTCATCAGGCAACTCCACTTTATAGGCATTATCATTGATCTTCTTAAAAATCCTGCATGGCCCAATTTTCTTAAGTTTTAGTCTGTTATACACCCCCTTCGGAAATATTTATTTCCTAAGATGAACCATGACCATATCACCCTCTTCAAACACTTTCACCCTTCTGTGTGCATCAATAGACTTTTTGTAGTGAGCATTACTATGCAATTTTTCCTTTACTAACTCTTGCACTTTCTGGATATGCTCAACAAATGCTTCTACATCATCACTAACTTGTTCCTTCATTGGTAACTCAAACAAATCTAATACACCTCTAGGATTTTGGACATAAATAATTTGAAAAGGATATTTACCTGTCGACCTATTCACTGAATTGTTGTATGCAAATTCGGCTTGTGACAAGGCTAAATCCCATTGTTTTGGTTTTTCTCCCACTATGCATTGTAAGAGGTTTCCAAAGCTTATGTTCACTACCTCTATTTTCCCATCGGTCTGTGGGTGGTAAGCACTACTGAAATACAGCCTGGTGTTCAACTTTTTCCACAACGTCCTCCAAAAGTGACTCAAGAACTTAGTATCCCGATCAAAAGTAATAGTCTTTGGAACACCATGCAACCACACAATTTCATCAAAGAATAGGATTGCAGTCCTAGTTGCATCATTAGTTTTCTGGAAAGCAATGAAATGCACCATTTTTGAAAATCCGTCTACCACAACAAAAATTGAATCCTTACCCCTCTGTGTCTTGGGCAAGCCCAACACAAAATCCATATTCAGGTCGATCCATGGTCTTGTAGGAACTGGCAATGGCATATACAATCTTGTATTTTGTGTATGGCCCTTAGCCATTTGACATACTCTACATCTAGAGATAAAATTGATTATGTCTCTCTTCACTTTTGGCCAATAGTACTTCTCCTCTACAAGAGTGGTAGTTTTGGCTACTCCAAAATGACCAGCCAAACCCCCACTATGTAATTCCATCAAGATGTTCTCTCTCATAGAGCTATTTGGAATGCATAATCGATTACCCTTAAACAAGTAACCATTCTAAAAAAAATACTCTTCAAAAATAATATGGGACTCGCTCCCTACCGCACTTTTGCACTGTTGCACAATATTCCCAAAATTTGCATCAGATTCATATAGATATTTAATCCCCTTAAATACTACCACTTCATTCTCCATAGTGGTCAACAACAAGACTCTCCTACTCAATGCATCAACAACCTTATTCTGTTTTCCCAACTTGTGTTTTAGGACAAATGTATACTGTTGTAAAAATGAAACCCATTTGGCATGCCTACTATTTAACTTTTTTTGAGAATTTACATACCTCAATGCTTCATGATCGATAAACAACATAAACTCCTTTGAGATTAAGTAGTGCCTCCAATGTTGCAATGCTTGCACAATTGCATAAAATTCCACATCATATGTAGAATAATTCTTCCTTGCATCATTCAGATTCTCACTAAAAAATGCTACAGGTCGGCCTCTTGAATTAAGACACCACCAATACCAACAAATGAGGCATCACAATAAACCTCAAACACCTTACTAAAATATGGTAACACTAGAATAGGGGCTTTCGACACTTTCTTCTTCAAGAGTTCAAAACTCTCTGTTGTTGTCGTAGTCCATAAAAACTCTTTCCCATTCAGTTATAGGGCCAACTATACTACTGAAGTTCCTGATGAACTTCCTGTAAAAGGTAGCTAGCCCATGAAAGCTCCTTACTTATGTTATAGATCATGGAATAGGCCATTCCAAAATTGCCTTCACTTTCTCATCATCCATCCTCATTCCATCTCTCAAGATTACAAATCCCAAAAATACTAAACTATCTTGAAGAAATCTACATTTCTTTAGGTTGACATACAATTTCTCCTTCCTAAGCACTTCTAACACTAATTTCAGGTGTAACAAATGCTCTTCTTCACTTTTACTATAAATCAAAATATCATCAAAATACACAACCACAAACTTACCAGTATATCCCTACAGTACTTTGTTCATCAACCACATAAATGTATTGGGTGCATTAGACAACCCAAATGGCATCACCATCCACTCGTACAATCCATATTTTGTCTTAAAAAGTTGTATTTCATTCATCCCCTTCTCAAATTCTGATCTGGTAGTAGCCACTCCGCAGATCAATTTTACTGAAGTATTTAGCTCCAGCAAATCCATCCATCATATCATCCACTCTCGACATAGGATACCGATACTTTATTGTGATTTTGTTTATGGTTCTACTATCCACACACATTCGCCAATCACCATATTTCTTCGGGGTCAGCAATTCTAGAGTCGCACATGGACTCATACTCTCCCTAACTAATCTCTTCTTATCAACTCTGTCACTTGCCTACTCAAATCTGCATTCTGTGTTGGGTTCAACCGATAAGCTGCCTGATTTGGGAGCGCTGATCCTAAAATAAAATCCATGTGATGCTGGATATTCCTTTTTGGTGGTAGCCCATATAGTAACTCCTCTAGTGTGACATATTTATATTCACTTAAAAACTTAGCTACTACTGTAGGCATAACCACTTCCTATGTTTCTAGCTTCCTAGCTGTTAAGGCATAATAGAAGCTAGCATCCCTGATCTTTGCAAGAAACTCCTTCATCGTCAACAAGTTCTCACTCGGTCCATCCTTCTTTAGAGGTACAAGAACTATCTTTACACCTTCCTTCCAAAATGTGTAAGTGTTCTTTCTCCCATTATGGTTAGTATCCCTATCGTACTGCCAAGGTCTTCCCAATAGAATGTGACATGCATCCATCGAGATCACATCACACCACACTTCATCCTTGTAAGTTCTTCCAATTGAAAATTTAATTAAACACCTCTAATCTACTGTTACCTCATTCCCATTCTTAACCCATGAGATATGATATGGATAAGGATGTTTTTCACATTTCAGGTGCATTTTTTCAACCATGACATTTGACACCATATTCTCACAGTTACCACCATCAATGACAATGTTACATACCTTCCCTCTTGATGTACACCTTGTTTGAAATATGTTCATTCGTAGCTAAGAATATTCACCATCTATGGTATGCCCCTTTGCTTTGCTCTGCACCATATCTTTCTTAGGAGCAATCAACGTCCTCCTTATCATAAGGGGTTCCCCAATGTCAGCAACAACTTCATCCTTATCCTCATCCTGCTCTTCCATCTCAACCAGATTGACCCTTCCTTTTCCTCCTTGACCCCTTTATTGGACATCACGTTGGGGACACTCAAATGATCTATGCCCCTCATCACCATATCCATAATAGGTATACGACCTCCTCGGATCATTCTCATTTTGTCCACCATCATAACCTCTACCTCGTTGGTATCCTCTTCTTCTTTGCCCATCTTCTTCTTGTTTAGCAGGTATTGAGGATTCTCCCTTGAGAAAATTAGATCCACTTCGACCCCAACCTGAAGAGGGTGTGAATCCATTCTTACCTTTTCTATTAAACCTTTTCAATTTCTCCTTTGCCTTGAGGGCCATTTGATATGCATCCTCCACTGTAAGAGTGTGATGCATGCTCATCTCATCTTGAACAACAAAACTTAGGCCATTTACATACCTGGAAGCCTTTTGGTCCTCCGTCTCATTGTGCTCCACTCGAATGGATAGCTTGTATAATTCATTAGTATAGTCCTCAATGCTTTGATCATTTTGTCGGATATTCTGAAATCTACGAAATAGGGTTCGAGAGTAGTCTACACGTATAAATTTTTCCTGTAACTTCTTCTTCATCTTTGTCCAATCCCTGATCTATGAAATAGGGTTTGGGAGTAGTCTATAGGTATAAATTAATTCCTGATGCATAACACACACACAAAACCACCTGTTAAATTTCAAGGCCAACGGGCGTACGGTTCACAAGTTATGGCTCCGGCAAGGTGCATCGAAAAAGTCTTCCTAAGAGTCAAACATTTTAAGAGTTTCATAAGTCCACTAAACTTACCCTGAAATTATAGGACCTATAGCCAAAAGCAGTCTTGTAACTTACAAAATTGGTCTTCCCATCTAATTTATACAAAATTCATAGTATTTTTCATGTATCCTTAGAAAATATGTGACTGATCCCTCACACATTTTAGATGTCGCACATTTTTAAATATCAGATCTACAACTCATTGAGGTTCACCTAGTCTGGATTCTAGGTTTTTGAAACAAGTAGTTAAGTAAAAGGATTGTTGATCAATGTAGAGTCCAATGGGATCTCTACTTAGAAAACAACACCACATGGGAATATGTGGCAACAATAAAAGAACAATTTTCGTTCTTGTTTGAGGATTTAATATTTATGTGAAATTTAGACATTGAACTATATGTATATTTTGCTTAATTTGATGTATCCTTCAATGATGTGCATGTATCCTTTAAATTTCATGATATGCGATATGATGATGTTTACGTATTATTCAATTTTTATGATTATGCAAAACTGCTTTGGAAAACACAAGGACTGTGTTTAATCCTGGTGGGGGAGAATGTGACATCCCCTCTATTTCAATTATATATTTTCTTGTAGAATGAGGTACTGCTAAAGTCTTTTGTGAGTGTAGGAACAAGTACGATAAGTTGACAAGGGGACCAGAGAACCTGTTGCCCACCTTCAAGTGGAAAGGGAAAAGTTGTCCATGAGAGGTAAGTTGGGATGTGATGCTAACAACGGTCCTGTGAGTACACAGAAGCTCACAAGTTTCATATAGGAGCATGTTGCCCGTTGCTTGCATAATGATGATGCATTATTTTTATTAAACAACTTGCATGTGCTTGGAAATTTAATTAATCAACCTTAAATATGATGATGGGATGGTACCTTTTTATATACTTGTTTATGTTTATATATATAAAATAAACATACAAATGATTATTTTTTATAGTTTAATGCATATAAAGTGGATATAATATAAAATATATATAACCTTAAAAAATATATAATAATAATAATAATAAAAAAAATTAACAATATTATATTATTTTGACATCTCCATATTAGTAGTTGAAAGGGAGTGCCACCCAACAAGCAACTTGTGCCACCCGACAAGAAACCTGTATGCATGAGTATTATGTGGCATATGGTTTGAGCATCTAAATGATTATAAAGGAAGATTGAAACGATGATAATGGGGAAGTTCGTTAATCTGTTGGTGCGGGCGGATGTGTGAGTTCTTGGCCTTTGTTTAGATTTTTAGAGAGCATGAAAACTAGGTCGGTTTTGTCTCTTATTGTGGAAAATAAAAGAATTTTTATATTGCTAAAATGTAGTTTTTGGTTTCTTGTGTTTGTTTTGTTTGCTGCATTTTTGCTTCAGTCGAGTTTGGGGTATCACATGTTGATATTTAGACATTTATAATTGTGATACAAATAAATAAGGAAGTCTTTATTTTCCCAGTTGTTTTGTGCTCTTAAAAGAACCTTCAACTTTAGTTATATATATATATATATATATATAGTTTCTTGTTACTCTCCTTAGTTCAGGAACTAGTATGAGTAATAGAGAAATCTTACATTTATTAGATAGGTTTTCCCAGTTGTTTGTGCTCTTAAAAGAACCTTCAACTCTAGTTATATATATATATATATATATATATATAGTTTCTTGTTACTCTCCTTAGTTCAGGAACTAGTATGAGTAATAGAGAAATCTTACATTTACTGGATAGGTTGTTAAGATAGACTCTTTATAATAATATGGAGGAATATATAAATATATTAAATAATAAAAAAAAATAAAAGTGATGTTGCATGATATCAGGTAAGTATTGCATATGAGAATTCTAGTGTTGTGCGTACATTTCACTAGTATCATTTCTGCATCTCGGATCGTGTTGATCCAAGTAGCGTCAACTAAGTACCCTTACGCCTTCACCATGAGATGAGCTCATAGAGGGTATGCCAGACAAGAATTGTTGTTGTGTAAACCGGATGTCAGATGGAGGACGTTGTCCAGATTGTGATCGTGGTAAATGAGTTTATCTTAGCACGACATGCATGACCAATTTGAAGGATAAACTTTGGCAAGCCAAGATTAATGTAACATTATTGTTAGTATTTGTTTACACTTTTCCGAATATCTCTTGGGGAGAAATTTAATAATTTAACGAGGAAATTACTGTATGTCACCATAACGATAGTGTGATTGATCATGTTATATAATAGAAATATTAAAAAAATATATAAATATATATATTCCATTGTGTAATATTCAGAATGAAATTTACTTACTTTATAATTAGATTGATTACTATAGCTTTTTACATAAGCTTAAATATTAGGCTTTATTATGTAAAAATTTATTTATGGATTTAAGTTTAGAGCATTATTAAACCTTGTAATTCAAATATTTTTTAAGACAATTGTGAAGTAAATTTTTATTTATGGAAAATGGTGGTCTAAATAGTAAACATAGTACAATAAAACCATTCTTATTATCACCTAGGATGCTAAAAATCTAGTCCATCGAGTAGGATGGTATACCAAGAATAAGATAATACACTAAAGACTAAAAGCTAAGTCAATGTATTATTTAATTATAACAAAGGTTAGTGAATGATACCAAGAATAAGATAATACACTAAATAATAAAAGCTAAGTCAATGTATTATTTAATTATAACAAAGGTTAGTGAATGATTATGGGTAGTAAAATGAAGTTTATTTTACATAAAAAATTATTTAAATTTTAGAGCTAAGTAATGGTTTATGGGTAGGAAAATTACTTGCCTTAATTTAAGTTTGTATTAATTGGTTTATATATATTTTTCATGTAAACATATTATGTTTGCAATACTTGGTTAGTTACATAATTATTATAGAATAGTTTATTATTTTTATTGTTAATTATTATATTTTATGTTGACAATTAAATAATGCCTAGTTATTTTATGATTAGTATCTTTGAAAACGAAAGTGCCATGAGATATTCTACCAAACAAATAACAATCTAATGTTTATAGAAAAAAACTCATAGAACCATGCCACCCATCAAACGATGGTGCCAAAACGAGTTGAAGTATATTTTTAAGTATCTTGCCGAGAAGGGCCAAACATCCACCCAACTCCGATAGCTCGCAAGTGGCAGTTGTGATTCTGGGATAATTGTTCTCTAGCAATAATAGAAGGGTCAGTGGATCCTATGCTATGAAGAATATCGAACGACGAAATGGGACGTCGTTTCAGGTTATTGTATGATGTAGTACATGAGGTTTCTCACAACTCATAATCTAGTTGCAAAATAACCAATAATAACTCAAGACTAGGGGTATCGATCTTAAGGTTGGAAGGTCCATCGATAGATGGTATGAGATGTCTTATCGTCAACTACGATATGATCTGAGATACTTGGACCCAAAGCTATAGTATTTTTGGGCCTTGATAGCATCCATAGAATGATGGACTGCTATCAAGCACCACGTATAACAATACTAACTCTAGCATGGACTTAAAGCTTAATAATGAACTAGGATGAAGAACAAGTTAGTGTAACCAATGTCCTCCATGCTACAAGATGGAGAAAATATACGTCCACCATTCTAGGTGTTATGGGCCTTGGAAGGATAACCCCTTGCCGAGAATCCAAAACTCAAGCTAGGAGAAGGTGTGTCTCATAAATGGCAACCTATTACGGGATTTGACCAATATTGAGTACTCATGATTCCATCTATAGCGGTATTATATCTCGGAGTGCAAAATTTTATGCCTATGTACTAATATAAAGTTGGGTGTGCAACCATCAATTTGTGACTTTGTTTTCAAATGAATCATATATTTTTAACAACCAGGAGAGTTAGACCTGGGTTGTTACATAATTGGTGGTATTCACGCTCTAAAATTCTATAATTTGCATGCTATTATGACGTCTTCCTTGGATTAATTAGACGTCGGATTACTGCTCGAATGAGGCGATGTCTTGGTTGATCTTATGATAACTTATTTAATGTTGGCATTATCCTTTGAATGGTGCATAGGCTTGAATTACCCTCTTCCTCCTCACACCATTCAATTCTAGTCTTCTCTTTGATCTCTAGCATTTTCCTTCTTCAATATGAATGCTTCATTATGACTTTAGGACAAGTGTCACTTGAGCATTACTTAGTAGGTGTTGATATTCCAACGTATGTAATGATGAGGTTGGTGGTAGTGTAACTCCTTCTGGGTGAGTGTTGGATTATTCATGAACATTGGATGCTTAGAGCTCATGTGCCAAGTGGCACTCACAAATATGCATGTAGACCTTTCTTCTAATGCTCCAATGATGGGTGTTGATACTGTATATTTTCCTATATATTTGAAATATGCATTGGCTTACTATGTTCCTATAAATGCAAGATGTCCCTCTTCTTTTCATATGTTGTCTTGATGAGGATGATGGATGGCACCAGTTGTATTGCTCCTTGGTTCTATGGCATTCTTCAATGGTGGTCTTGGCAGCTTCTTGTGCTCTTCAATGGTAGTCTTATGGTAGCTTCTTGTGCTCTTCAATGGAGGTCATTATTTTCAATTAGAAACCTTAGGCATTACACTTCTTCCTTTGTATTTTAATGCCTATAATATGTTGTTTGGATGTATTTTATAACAATTGATTGCTAGCCTTTTGCTTAGCTTTGATGGCATTTCTTACGTAGATAGTCTCCCTATGTATGCTACCCTTTTCTCTATGTAGAGTTGGATGGTGATGGCTTCTTATTACGACTCCAACATTGTAGATGATACACTCTCTTCTAGGGCTTGAATTTGGCATGGAGAAATGGTATTTTTAAACACCTTGATTGATAGATGTGTGAGATCTTCGGTGGCTCCTTCCTCTTGCTCATATTTTGCCCTTCAACCTGCAAAATATTATGGTTGCGTTGCTCCCTATAAATATTGTAGTTTTTGTCATTTTAAAGGAACAAAAGAGGTGCTTTGTAATAGTTATATTTGAACCAGTATGAAGGACATTTTTATGAAATCCTTCTTGCCTCTTTTAATCTTGTTCCTTGGATATTTTAATGATTGTTAATTTAATATAATGAGATATTTTTTTGAAGTAAGTATTTCTGCTCTCTGCACTTAAATGAAATCCTTATATCCTCCTTGAATCTTGAGACTCACCAAGTCTCGATTTGAGGCTTCCTTTGGACACATAGTGTTACGGATTCTTGTGATAGTTTTGTGCTTTTATTAACAATAACTAATTTCGTGAGAGTAACTAGTCAAAGATCAACTAGTATAATGCTATAATGGATTAATAATGCACTTTTAATGATAATAAAATATCAGAATAAATTTTAATGCACTTAATAATCTTTTGTAATTTTTCACTACAATCAATATTGTAGGATGTAGTCTTCTTTCTTTCTAGATAGATAATAGGTAGATGATAATTTTATTTCTTTTGAAAATATCCAACTCCTATTAATGTGTAAATATATCTTGAAATAAATGCTTCTTTTTGCACTATATGAAAGACTATAATATGAGTCCTTCTTATTGCAAATTTAATCCAAATATGGTGCTTAATGGAATTTGATAATGAACCCTAATTTAAGTTCAATTGATTGCACCCTAGTTGCTTACCTTTAAAGGCTTCTCTAGTAGATTTAGAGAACTTATTTCTGGGTTTGTTGTCAGATGGTGATAATTTTACCAGTTATTTCACTATCAGAAGCTTCTCCTCGATAGTCTTCGATCAGCAAAGGAGATCACTAATCTTCTGTTTCTTACGAACTCTACTCTAGATTCACTGTGGCTTTGATACCACTGATGGTTTTAGCAGCATTCCATCATATCTTGAGAAAGAGAAAAATAAAGATAGCTATACAACTTCTTATTCTAAAGAGAGTAATAAAATATGAATGGAACTATGAGGCCCTTTATATAGGAATATAGATTCCTTGGTCAACACTCTACCTAGCTGTACAAGTAGACACCTTCTACATTACAACATGCACATTGACACTTGTGCATTGATTACATTGCTTAAAGTAAGTAGCTGACTTCCCCCAAAAGTAATATCTACTCTAACTATGTACCATAGGTGGTACATTTACATGACCCAAATGATGTAATATATTCTAACTCTAACACTTTGTCCCAATAAATTGAAAAATTTGATGTTAGATTTTCTTTTAATATTTTTCCACTCATGGTTTATTTGTTTGTCATTTTATTCTGACCAATCTTTGTCGAGCACCTTAGCTCCGATGGACATATCTCAGCCATTCACTCTTTTGTGGTGGATTTTTTCTAGCCCTTAAATTTTGGCCAATCATCGGGTAGCACCGATTTAGGGCAAACCAATGAGAAGTATTCCATATGATGATGCATGAATCGAGGAAACCTTAGGTTTTAAAATATTATTTAATTTTAATGATTGTGTGCCCTAAGTTTGATGTCAAAATTCACTTTAATTAATTTCATCCAATCACCATGGTGTGTCCCTTCCTTGATGGAAAAATGAGAATTAAAAAAAATGTATTAAATTTTCTTTAACATAAACATTGATGACTTTGGGTAAATAATACCATGATGCCATTTTTTTAATGAACCTATTTATTTTCATAATAAAATACCTTGCAATCTTATATTTTCTCATCGTGGTACATTCTCCTTTGTTTTATCTATGAGCCAATCACCTTGGAGTGCCTAAGTTGGGTGGACCAATCGCCAATCGACACCAAGTTTTGCTGGGCAAATTAAATGTATGCATATTGCTTTAACACATACCTTAGGCTTATAGATTAGAAATATTAAATCAATAATATTATTTGAAACGAAGTATTACCTAAGGTTTCTCTTTTCTTAAAAAAGAAATTAAAGTCTTATAGATTAGAAATATTAAATCAATAATATTATTTGAAACGAAGTATTACCTAAGGTTTCTCTTTTCTTAAAAAAGAAATTAAAGTCGATACCAAGTTTTTACGGGCAAATTAAATTTTTGCATATTGTTTTAATGCATACCTTAGTCTTATAGATTAGAAATATCAAATCAATAATATTATTTGAATCGAAGTATTAGGTTTCTCTTTTCTAAAAAAATAAATTAAAATCGACGTTAAAATTTTAATGCCCTAAGTCTTACGTTGAAAATGGTTTTAATTGATTCTCGTCCATTTATTTCTTGTCAATTATCATTCTTTGCCAAACTTTAGGCATGCCAATTAGAATCATCAAAGAATTTAATACTTCACAATTAGAGTTGCTTTGCTTACACATTTCATTTTAATAAGAAATTCCTTGTCCTTTTCCTCTAGCCAATCATCATTCTCCACCATTTTTTGAAGATTAGATCTGGGCCATTCATCATATTTCAGGCGGATCAATTTAAACTGTTCACCAAAGAATTAAATTCAACATCAAAGTTACGCTTGGGTTTTTTAATAGAAATATTAAGCTTAACATATTTTATTATCGTTTTTCATTAAGGGTTAAAATGTGACATGGATGACTTGGCGTCAACCATTGATTTTAACAATAGTGTGGTGGATCCTTAAAACTTACTCACATGATAAGTCTCAGATTAATTACCTTAGTAAACTTTAGTTCTTTTTATGAAATTAAATGATGGTGGGTTATTTAGGGTCATCCACTACTGACATGGTGGATGATTGAGCAAATCAAATATTTGCACTTAAATTTTGGTGGATAAATCAAGAGCATCCATCATTGATATGGCAAATGAACTAGGGCCTTTCATTCTTAACCAATTGCCAAGCATCATTCTTTCGACGAATGAATTAAAGCTTCCCTTTTTTAGCCAATGGCCATTCGACACCACTCTCTTGGTGACCAATATAGAGCATAATTTATTCCAATTAAGTCTTAGGGTAAAGAAATTTAATTTTCACATGTCACGCATATTATTATTATTATTATTATTATTTTAGACTTTAGGCTTTAACATGAAGAGGGGGACTTATACTTCGAGAATTTTTCTTTCGGACTTAGGGAAGTATGATAACCTAAGGAAGACTTCATTTTGGTGCCATGGTACAAATGGGTGCATGGATTTTATATGCTCAAAACTCAAGCCTTTGAAATCATGCACTTAGAAATTGAAGGACATGGAACCTTTAGGAAATTTGAGAAGGAAAAATGACAAAATTTGAAAGTGACAAAAAACTTTTGAAACTCTCCATATTTATAAATGAGCCAAATGGGTATCCAAATCCATTGAGTATATTCAAAAATTCCTTGTGGACCCTGATATATTTTATTTAGAAATTCATGGATAGTTCCGTGAAGCTGCTATTTTTGAAAATAATTCACATTTAAAAATGTGCAAATTTGGTACCATTGTGAAGATGAGCTCAAGCGTTTTACACCAATTTTTGAATAATCTCAAACGGTGCTTTGTGGAAAAGGTTATGACCATTTTAATTTCACATCAAATTATAGGGCAAAAGTGACAAAATTTGGAATAACCCTAAAATGAAATTTAATTTTATAAACCTTACGATAAACCTTTGATTTTTTTTAAATATTTGACTTGAGATAATGCAAATATGCAAATACTTAAATATATTCAATCCAAATCACTGCAACTAAATTCGAGTCTTCAAGATGCAAAAATATCAACAATTTTAAAACTCAATGTAATTAAAATTTTAAAAATCTTGGAGCATGCAAATTTTCAAAGATCTTAATGTAAGCAAAAATTTTAAATTAAAATCTAAAGTTTTAAGTGGGTCCCCAAGTTGGGATGAGTTGTGCAATGGCAACAAAAAATGGTGACTCTACAGGAGAATGCTCCTAAGTATTTTGGACAAAGAACCCAACTTGAAATCAGTGAAATTTTACCTAATGAAATGCAAATCACTTGGTAATATTCTAGGAAAATGGGGTTAAAAAAACTTATTTGGAACTAATGCTTCACTTTACTTTAGATCAAAGTGTGTGCTAGTACATTCATTTCCATTCTTTAGATCCATTAGGAATTTTTTTGTCATTTAATTTGAAGTTAGGCTACTAAAGATGTCACTCATAAATAAAATTTACCTTTGCATTGCTCTGCTATAAGTCAAACATTCATACCTCTGGTGGAGATGACCTTAATCCCTTATAGACATTTCTCTACTACTATTCAGACATCTATAGCCCCGGTAGAGGTTATATGAATCACCCAAACACTTTAGTTTATTGCATTAATAAGATTTTCCTTCTTATTTAAGAAGTATTTTAGTCAATTGCAAATATTGAGTGTGCTTTTGGGTTAGAGATATATAAGACTAAAGGTAGAGTATATGAATTTTCACCTAATCATCAAACCAAGATGACTTCATCCTTATGATCTAATAATTATTTAATGTCATTAATGAATATGAAGCTTTAGCATTATGTTACATTATTTCCAGCTTCATCTATATAGCCCCATAATAAAAGAATAAAACCAAATAATCTGATTCACTAATCCTTAACTTCACCTAATTTCAAAATAAGTGATTCATCCTCAATTGGTAAGGAACATTTCCTTAAGAGGAACCAAAATTTGATTGTAAATTTGAATCCACTTGTCAAAATTTGAGGGAAGGAAAATAACATGAAAAAAACAAAAAAAAAAAAACATAAAAGCAAACATGAATTTTCATGAAAAGAAATGAGATAATTAAACAAGTAAAATCAAACAAATACCTAAAATGCTTAACAAGAAAATAACTTCAAAAATAGAGAAAAAAACAAACAATAAAACAAACAATGAAAAATGTATCAAAACAGATTAAAAGAAAGTGCATCAAAATAGAAAACTATCATACAATGATTTTTTTACTCCTCTATCTCAAGGATGAAAGTAGTGCTTTAGGAATTATCCATTGACAAGAAGAGGGATGTCTTCTCCACTTAGATTCTTCAATCTGAAATAATTTTCTCCAATTATTTCTAAAATTTGGTAGGGACCTAGGCAAAGGTTGTCAAATTTATCATGGTCTCCTTTCTTTTCATGTGCTTTATCCCACAGTAAAACTAGGTCAAAAATTTTGAAGGCTTTAATATTAGCTCTCTTATTGAACCATCTATTGATATTCCTTGGTGCTTACTAAAATTTTGTAGAGCATCCTCTCTCTTTTCATCTAGATTCATTAGATTTGTCAACCTTGTTTCTATCTTGTCATCAACTTCCAAATAATATTTCATGAACTATAGTGTCAACAATTTCAAATTGGTGGGAAAGTTGGGATCCTGGACATATACCAGATGATAGGGGGATGTACCTATTGAAGCTTTTAATCTTGTCATATCTTCCCACAAAGAATATTTGAGTTTGTTGTGCCAATATCTAGGATTTTTTTCATGATCTTTTTTTTATTATTGTCAACAAGCTCTTATTGGTAGACTCAGCTAAACCATTGCCCTATGGATAATAGTTAGAAGAAAATTTTATGGTTACTTTGATATCATAGACCCATTCTAAAAATTGAAGTGAGGTGAAGGTTGAACCATTATCGTAAACTATGGAATAAGTTACTCCAAATCTAGCTACAATGTGTTCTTCAAGAAACTTAATCACAATTTTTGTAGTATAGTTCTTAGTACCCTAAGCTTCTATCCAACGAGTGCAATAATCTGTTGCAGTAAAAATATATTTATGACTGGCTGAATAAGTGGAATTTATGACTCCTACAAAGTCTAATCCTTATTAATCAAAAGGACAAATACTGGATGTAAGGGCATGAAAGCATTTCTTTCTCTATTTGCAACAATCTGGCAAGTATGACATGATCTAACATGGGTATGAGCATCCTTAAAAATATGAGGTCAATAATACCTAACTCTCAATATTTGATGTGCAATGGTATTGGCTAAACCATGTCCAGTACCATATTTTCCATGAAAGTCATTAAGGACTTGAGTAGCTTCATTTTTATTTAAGCACCTGAGATAGATTCCTTCATGGTTTCTTTTATATAGAACATCTGCTTTGATCATGAAGTTGACGCTCTTTAGATGTAATGCTCTTATTTGAATAGCATTGAAATGATATGAACATTTGTTATTCAAAAAGTAGTACACAATATCTTGCTACCACTCATAAGCTATGATGTTATCGATAGAATATTGTTGGTAGAGGATTTAAGGATCAATCTCTCTAAAGTTTCACTTAACCCTTGGCATTTAACCAATTTCATAGGCTATATTTCTAAATCAAATTATTGTAAAGTGGCCATCCATTTACCTCTTCTTTTTCCTAACTCATTTTGCATTAGCATATTTTAACAACTAGGTCTGGCACAATTGCAAATATTCTACTATATAAAATATAATTCTTGAATTTATTTACTCCCTTTATTAAAGCATATGTCTGTTTATCTATAACTGTATATTTTAGTTGGGCATATTTAATGGGGAGGTCATGAAGGCTATTGTATTTTCTTCATTATTTTCATTTTTCTATGTTAGGACACTAGTAGTTGAATGTTTAGAAGCAAATGAATAGATGTAGAATGGATGTGTGTAATCAGGGCTCACTAATACTGGAGCATTGGATATAGTATCTTTAATTCCTTGAAAGGTTGCTTAGGATTTAGAAGTCTAAGTAGTTTTAGAATATTTCTTGAGCATGTCATTCAGTGGTCTAACCATATCTACAAATATTGAGATGAACTTTCTCACAAAATTAATCTTTTCGAAAAATGATCTCAATTATTTCTTACTGCCCGGGAGAGGAATTTTCTATATTACCTCTATTATTTCATGGGCAATTGAAATACCCTATTTAGAAATAACATGACCTAATATTTTTCCTTTAGTTATTTCGAAAATACATTTCTTAGGATTTAATGAGATACCATATTCTCTACATTTTTGGAATACTTTTCTTAAATTATTAACATGATTGGCACATTTCTTTGAAAATTAATCTCACAAAATTAATCTTTCCAAAAAATGATCTCAATTATTTCTTACTGCCCAGGAGAGGAATTTTCTATATTGCCTCTATTATTTCATGGGCAATTGAAATACCCTATTTAGAAATAACATGACCTAATATTTTTCCTTTAGTTATTTCGAAAATACATTTCTTAGGATTAAATGAGATACCATATTCTCTACATTTTTGGAATACTTTTCTTAAATTATTAACATGATTGGCACGTTTCTTTGAAAACATAGGAATATCATTAACATAGATGACTATGCATTTGCAAATTAGGTCTCTAAAAGCATAATTCATTGCTCTTTGAAAATTAGCACCTACGTTAATCAATCCAAAGGGTACTCTCATGTAAGCGAAGGTTCCTCATTTAGTGCTAAACGCGGTCTTCATTCTATCCTTAGGATCTATCATAATATGGTTATATCCAAAATAGCCATCTAATAAAGACACAATTTTAGATCCGTTTACCATTTGTAAAATGTGATCTAGGAAGGCAAAGGATAATTATATATCTAAGAAGCCTTATTAAGATTTCTAAAATAAATGCAAAGATGTATTTCACCTGTTTTATATTTAATAGGTACTATATTAGCTACCTAGGTGGAGTGTCTAATGGAAAAAATAGTATGTGCATCTAGTAGCAATTGAACTTCCTTTTGAATAAGGGGTTCTAGCAACGGATTAACAAGCCTTTGTTTATGTCGAAATGGCTTTGTTTTTTGTTTCAAAGGGATAGTATGAGCTATAATATTCTGATTATATGTTTTCAGATATTCATAGCTCCAAGTTATGATATCTCCATAGTCTTTGAGAGCTTGTATAATTCTTTCTCTTTTCTAACTAGTGCAATTTTTTCCTATTAACACATTCTATGGGTTTTCACTAATCCCTATATTAACATCACATACATCATTTTGAAATGAAACTTTACCACATTTCTTATTTTTACAATAAATATAAAATAGTTTTTCAAGAGCGACCATACCTTTAGGGATTGAATTTATTTTTAGTTTTACGTGTTGGTATTCCTCTTCTTCATCTTGTATCCTTTTATCTTCATCAATAACCTAATTTTCAAATATACCAGAGTTAGTAACAAAATTAAAAATATGTCTGTCATCTTCAAATACGTGGAGATTTTTCACATTATAAGGTATGGATAAACTACTAATTCAATAGAAAATTTCTTAAGTTTTTTGGTATCCATAGGTTTCAGTGTACTTGCTACCACTGCCAAAGAACCTGCAATTCTATTGTTTCTTCTAGAAACTACTTTAATGTTAAAAGCATGAAATTCATCAAATAAATCTCTTACTCAATTTTTTTAATGGATTAATATTTTATCATGGCAAGCATATTGGCTTTTAATCTATTTGACTACTAACTTAGAATCTTCTAACACTTTTAAACACCTATATTTTTCTTCAATACTAATTGTAAATAAAAAATCAAAGCTTCATACTCTATAGTGTTACAAGTACAAGGGAATTATAGTCGGTAAGCATCCAAATGGGACTTACCTTTTGGATTAATCAACTCTATGCCTACTATGCTACCTTATTTGGATTTTGATCCATCAAATTTTAATGTCGAAATTAAACTTTCATCTTTTACTTATTTTTTGGTGAAATTTAATTTCTAGGCTTATCAATGATTTGTTTAGCTTCCAAAGTATATAATCCTAATTTTGACTCATTATAGAGAACTTCATTGGTCTTGTTATACTCAGTTATTAATTCTTTTAGTTTAGGATCTCTTCATATCTTGATTTTATTGGCTACACCTTTCCATGGTAACCACATGTGAGAGAAATTTGTTGCCATGTATCCATTTAAATTCCTAGACTAGTCTCTACTAAGAAATATTCCATATCCAACAAGAATATCTACAACCTATATGTCTATATACTATTGAATTCTTGATTCTGATGCTAATTGTATATGAATATGTTTTAGTACTCCAACCACATTCACTTTGATTTTATCTAACTAAACTACCACTCTATTTGAAGGATTAAGTTTCAAATCTAGCCTTTGGAAAACAACATGGGTCATTACATTCCCTAAAGCACCTAAGTCAACAAGATGGTTATGCAGATTTTTACCTGCAATTCTAATTGTCAACAGAATAGGAGGGACATCCCCTTTGTATTTTCTAGAGATAATTTGAGCATCTGCAAATTTCTTACATTGATATTTATTTTGATTACCAAATGTCTTAATCAAAAGATCTTGTTGATCAGTGAGTTGAGCAATCTCAAACAAAGATATGTTTACTTTTATTTTCTTTAAATATTCTATGATATTGTAGGCAGGTTTATCATGTTCTATTGTTTTATGTGGTGGTGGAGGAAAATCAGCTTTAGGTGGAGGTATGGGATTATTATTGGCCTATGTATCAGGAGGGGTAGTAGTACTGTTTGAAGGAGTAGAAGAGGTGAGAGGAGCCTTACCTTTAATTCTAAGTATAGAGTTATTTCTTTTCTTAAATTACCTAAAAGCTTGGATTTCTTCTTCTAAGGACCCATCATATCCTTCCTCTTCTTCTTCTGATGGGATAAATATTTCAACCACTAAGGTTGTTCCATTACTATTGCTAGTTTGATTAGCATTATCATCATTAGACACTAATTACATATTTTTCATTTCCTTCTGTACTATATCTAAAACCGTTTTGAATTCAGGAAAGTCTGTTTTATTATGTTGGGTTGTGGAATGTATTCTACACTAGTTGTTTAAAGCTAAATATGATAAATTCATAATGGTGTTATTCTAGTTTTTATTAGCAGTAGTATTGGGCTGATTAGCAATAGGATTAGGTACTCCTCCATTGTTTGGATGAGTGCTCCATTGGCTTATTTGAAAATTGAAGTTCCTATTTGTATTAGGATTGTTAGGAGGTGGATTTTGTGGTACCTATTTTTGCAGTTGAACCATATCACTACTAAGCTTTTTGATCAATATTTGTAGATTGTCAAGCTATAAATTAGCATTGTTAGTAGTCTGGCTTGTATTAGCCTGATTTGTAGTATTATTGTTGGTTGCAATGAGATTAAATAATGAAGAGATGTTTTGATTTAAATATGTATTAGCATTGAGAAATGCATGGATATTCTGAGTGGGATTCAGATTTGAGAATGTTGTTATTGTTTGAGTATTAGTCTCCATAGGAATATTTGAGAGTGCAAGTTTAGGAATGGTATTAAATGGTTGATTAATATTTTGGTATGGTAAATTATTTAAGAATGGTAGTTTTTGTGATAAAGCTTGATTAATCATAGGGATTTGATTATAGGCACCTGGCTATCCTATGGAAGATAATTATCCTATTTCAAAACCTTGAGGTATCAATTGTAATTCCACTGTAAAGGCCTCACTATATTCCATAGGTAGAGTAGTGATGTTTGGTGCTCTTCTTAAAAATATGGATGTGAGAGGATCTAGGGCTATGTAATACATTTGAATAGTTGCTTCAAAATTTAGAGTATAAGGTGGAGTTAGCCTATTATAAAGCTTATGAAACCTTGTATTGAAAAATATTAGAGGCTCATTGGGATCTCTCCTGCATGAAGCAAATTAATAATAGATGATAGGATCTATAGATAACTTGAATTGATTAATAAAAGTTATTTTCAGCTCAACCCAGGAGGTGATAGAGTTAGCAGGAAGACTGATGTACCAATCATATGCTATTTCATCCAATGTAAGAGGGAACATCCTACAAGTAATATCTTCATGTTCAACATGCAATATGATCAAAGCATACTTGTATGCTTGAATGCGTTCTTCAACTATCCTAGCTCCACATGTTTGTACCTGGGCAGATATCTCTCTGCATTCTTTGGCATATCATGGGTAGGTCTAGGAATACTTAGTGGACTACTACCACCTAACTAAGGAATGAAGGTTACCATCGGAGTACTTAAGGGAATGATAAATATATTAGTAAATGGTATTATGGATTAAGGTGAGGTATTAACTAGAGGAAGAGTACTTGAATGAAATTTGATATTTTTGAGTCTTCGAGGAGGATAAAAGGTGTGGAGTTTAGTATTGGCTTCTGAAGAATTAGACCTGGTGTTAATAATTTTGGATTCTAGTTTTAACAGTTAAGAAGATATTATGTAGAAATAGTAAGAATCAAATAAAAAAATAGTTTGTAATATGAATAAAATAAAAAACTATGGTTGAGTAATGAATTAGTCAACTCAAGGCCCTCCTTTTAGCGTCATTTCCTATTGAGTAATACATCTACCCAATTACAAACATATACCAACAACTAAGACTCATTCGGTATGTCCTCTATTGAAAGTAAATAATCAATCTCCCCAAGGTTCTAGTAAGGTTGGTCTAACCTGGTTATGTTCTTATCAAATATTCTAAATCAAAGCATGAGAGAAGGAAATCATATGGATAACTCAAAGGAACATATAATTGTTAACAAGGGTGAGTGTCAATTCATTGTTTAAACTTGTAAAATATAAATCTAGCTTAATATTTAGCCAATTACCAAGATATAAGCATTTGATATCACAAATTGCATCAATATTTAGAATAGAGCAAGATTCTAGGATTGCTACCTTGAACTTCATAAATATATATCATTCATTGCTTTACAATTGTAATCATTATTTTCTACAACAATGTATATTTTGAAACTAAAAGAACTATAACACATGAAATAAGTTTTAAAATATGAATTCAACTAATTTATTCCTAATATAACAAGTTTTCAAAAAAATCAAAAGGAAAGGGTTAAAGGAAGAAATAAAACAAGCCATGTAATATTGAGTCCTTATTTTGAATCTATTGGAGTAGTAAATATGAATTTAACCAACTCTAAACTTGACCAACATTTGCAAGGTCTAAGAACAAAGCAGTGCTATCTCCAAAGGACAAGACAAAGTACTAAAATTGCATCCAATGTAATCACCATCAACATGTGCAGATTACACAAAGAACTCTAATACTTTGCATTAATAAGAATCTTCAATCATTACATTGATCAGAATTGCTTGCATCATGTGATTGCAAGAATAAATTTCCAAAATTATAGTGATAGGGGTGCAGATGCTCATGAAACTACAAAAGACCCAAAAAATTCGTAAATTGATATTGCTAAAAATGACATCCAATTCTTTGGAATGTGGTCTCAATGGTTTTTTATAACCTTACAATTTAATTTTTTCTAGTGCTTTACAATAGTGTTTTAGTGGATTACAGTTGTATGGATGAGCTGTCTGTCTAAGCTATCTTCAACTAGGAGGATGAGGTGTTCAATTGGGTATTTTATTGATTCAAATCTCCAATTTCAGCCTTGGATCTCTGTAACTATTTTGGTATCTTCTCCTTGAAGCTAAGTGAGCTAAGTCATCAATCTTCAATTATTGAGGCTTATCTATCTCTCAAGCACTAGAGAGTTCCAAAATTCTATCCAAGTTCAATTAATTTAGTCCTAACATTTTAGCTTCTAGTGTTTTCTTGGCCTGGTTCGGTCACCTTCTTTGACTGTTTGGCTTCCCTTGGTTTTATCGTTTGGTTCATTCACCTAAAAAAGATAAGAAGTTAGAATTATAATTTCGCAAGAAAAGAAAATTAAAATTTACTATTATCGTTATTAATATTGATGATTTTAAATTTATTAAATGTCTTCCTAAGGTTTAACATTAGTTTAAATTTTTAATTATTTTCTAATGTTTTGGCTTTTAATTTTAGGATTTGAATTATTAAACTTGACATTAGAATTAAATTTTAATTTTAATGCCGACGTGTTAAATCAAATGTTATCTCTAAGATTCAAAATCCTTTCATTTAATCATGTGCTAAATGTTAAATTATTAGTACCGATATTAAGGTTTCATTGCTGAAGTATTAACATTAGCATTCCATTTTCAATTTTCAATACCAAAGCATTAAAAATAATATTAAGTTTTTTTTGTTATTTATCAAAGCTCAATTCTTAGGATTGTATAAAAATATTAATTTGAATTAAAGCATTATACAAAGAATTTAAAAATTTTAAATCCAACCTTATCTCATACCCTAAATTTATGGTGAAGATTATTTTAATTAATTCTTGTTAATTTCTTTGGCCAATCTCATTCTTCGTCACTTCCCTAGTGGAAGAATCAAATCACTCATTTCTTTTGACTTCAGATTAACATTTTTGAAACTCGACCATAGCCTAAGAAAAATTATTTATTGGGCACCTCGATACCATAGTGAAGGCTTAGGATAATGAGACCTTAAACTTTGGCCCAATAAATTGAAAAATTGGATGTTAGATTTAATTTTTATCTTTTTCCACTTATGGTTTATTTCTTTGTCATTTGCCTCAGACCAATCGCCATCAAGTACCTTAGCTTCGATGGATAAATCTCAACCATTCGTCCTTCTATGGTGGATTGTTTCTAGCCCTTAAATTTTGGCCAATCATTAGGTAGCCCTAATTTAGGGTGGACCAATGAAAAGTATTTTATATCATGATGCATGAATCAGGAAAATCCTTAGGTTTTAAAATATTATTCTATTTTAATGATTCCATGCCTTAAGTTTGATGTCAAAATTCACTTTAATTAATTTCATCCTTTTCTTTTATCCAATGACCACATTGCATCCCTTCCCTGACGGACAAATGAGAATTAAAAAAAAATTATTAAATTTTCTTTAACGTAAACATTAACTACTTTGGGTAAATAATATGATGCCATTTTTTTATGAACCAATTTATTTTCGTAATGAAATGCCTTGCAATCTTGTATTTTCTCATTGTGGTAGATTCTCCTTTATTTTATTTATGGGCAGATTGCCTTGGAGTGCCTGAGTTGGGCAGACCAGTCGCCAATTGATGCCAAGTTTTGCTGGACGAATTAAAATTTGTGCGTATTACTTTAATGCTAACCTTTAGGATTATAGATTGAAAATATTAAATCAATAATATTATTCGAATCGAAATATTACCTAAGGTTTCTCTTTTCTAAAAAAGAAATTAAAATAGATGTTAAAATTATAATGCCCTAAGTCTTATGTCGAAAATGGTTTTAATTTATTCTTGTCTATTTATTTTTGACTAATTGACATTCGCTGCCAGACTTCATCGAATTATTTATTACTTCACAATTAGGGTTGCTTTGCTTATATATTTCATTTTAATAAGAAACTCCTTGTCCTTTTCCTCTAGACAATTGCCATTCTCCATCATTTTTTTGGAGATTAGATCTGGGTCATTCACCATATTTTAGGCAGATAAATTTAGACGGTTCACCAAAGAATTAAATTCAACATCAAAGTTACGCTTGGGTTTTTAATAGAAATATTAATCTTAACATAGACAAACTAGGGTCTTCCTTAACAAACCTCCCAAAATGCATCAATTAGTCTGTTTGCTTTACCCACAAGAATATGGTACTGCTGATGATTAGGTGGATGCACGTACAAGTAGAACCAATCAAGATATCAAGCAAGCAAACTGGACACCTCCTCCTAATGACAAGAAGGGGGTAAAGGTAAAGGTAAGTTGGGGATATATGATGAGCGACATGATATTTGCAGTTTTAGGGCAAAGACCCTAATAGCAAATCCAGGGGTTCATGTAGCTACATACATGTAGATGCATTTAGGAGTGTGTACTTCGTATGCCAAATGTGTTATTAGAAAATCAGCCTTTTAACGATTTAAAAAAAAATATAATAATAATAAATAAAAATTTAAATTGTTATTAATAAAAAATAATAAATAAATACATAATAAAGTATATAAATATATAAATAAATTGAATACAACAAGAATAAAAGGAAAAAAAAAATAATAATATGTAAAAAAATCCATAAACACATGAAAGGACTACTTAGTAGAATGTGGGCCAAGGCACCCACATGAATTCCTCTAGGTGTTGAGTACCATTTTATTTCATCCATCTATAAATATATGAAGAAAACTCAAGAACAAAACCATATTTTAAGTTTAATTTGGAGATTGCGGCAGTGAGATTGTGAAGCTGTTTCTGCATAATTTCAGGTTGGAATTTCCTGAAATAAGAATTTACTTTTATTATGTTAGAAAGGAATAGTGAATACTTATATGTTTTAGTGCTTGATAAGAAATATTATTTCAAATTTGGAGTAGAAAATGCTCTATGAAAAAGCTTGTTTAATATCAACTCTTAATATGTTTTGTGGAACAAATGAATTTTTGCATATATGTATGCATGTTAGTATAGAAATGCATTCACATATTAGTTAACCACTCTATTTATTCCTCGAAGTATCTATGTTCCTTTCTTTAACAATTAACCAGATATGAACCTCTCTTGTCTTTGCCAAAGAAAATTCATTTGCTATAAAGTTATAATCAATCCAGAGTTCTGTGCCAAAGAAATTTGAAGACCACTTTAGCGCATGCTGAGCGTCTATTTGCCTATTAAATTGTGTAAATTGGTGTGATGGAAGTAGAGTAATGTTCAAGCTTATATTTGGCCATGACATGATGCACCTTTGCGTTGCATAGAGGAATTGAAACACTATTTTATCTTATTTTAAGCATATTGACGATGTTGGAAGGGTTTTTGTATAAAATTTGATGAATAGTAGAGAAGGTATAACCTGTATTCCATGTAAGTGAAATGGGTTTTGTTTATAAAAAATTGTCGAACAATAATGATAGACAAAATCAATGTTGTGATGGTTTTGTTTCATTTGTACAGTAATATGTGCAGTGTAATGTAATTATTTTATAATGAAGCACGACGTTATTGGATAATTGCTAAACTTGAACAAATGATAGAATATCCAATTTAGGTAAAACATAAACTCGATAGTTGATTACCCTGTAATCGAGTCGTGCACAGTTCTTGTTTACTTTGTGCTTAGACTTGTAATGATAGATATCATAATAAAAAAAAAATAGTGGCTATAAGGGATATTAGAACTGAAAACTATATCATACTATAGTAGTTAAATTTGGTTTGTATTAAACCAAAGCATGTAAAAGAAGCTTTTGTGTGTCAGTAAAGTGTCTATTAAGTTGGAAAGAGTAAACCAAAAACCGATTTATATGTTAATTTGTGCAAATATTGTTAATATGTATTGACATACATACACACACATATATATATATATATATATATATATATATATATATATATATATATATATATATATATATATATATAATAATAAAAAATTATATGAGCCTTTGATAGTGGGAGAACTTTTATAAATAAAACCATTCAAACTTAACAAATGGTGGATCAAATTAACCCCCGAGTCTTTAGTATATAATAATATTAAAATTTACTACTGATATAGGGCTATAAACAACACACAACAAGAGTGCCGAGATCAACAATGCAGAGGCCAAAATTCCAGCAAGTTTCATTAAACAGAGGTCTTCATTCGAATACACAACAATTCCCAAAATAAATGGCCCGGAGTCCCCCCCTCCTACAATGCATGCGCGGCCTTTTTTTATATCCCCGGCCCCAACTTATTTCCATCATTACATCAAGTGCAGGATTCCCTGTAACCCTTCGCACGAATGTCCTGTGACCGCCTGCAACATGCTGCCAGGTGCCCCGCATTATCATGGTCTGGGGTGGCAGAGTGCGCTGCGCCGCTCGTCAATCCTTTTGCCAATTCATCATTCAAAGGGATGCGTCACAGTCGCTTGTAATTTGATGCCACGCGTCCCCTTGCTAGAGTCCCTGTAACCGCTTCATACTCTCGGGCCACCTGTAACTTCACGCCACGTGTCCCTCTGCATTGGTCTCTGCAATCGCCGACTGGTCAACGTCGTGAGAGCTCTGGTTGCGATATCGCGACGTTTTTGCTCCAATACTTTCTCTCTCCTCCTTGGGGCCGCGATTCCGTGACACGTCATGAAATCGTGACATCTAGGCATTTATTACTCGCTTTCCTCCTTTGGGCCGCAAAACCGTGACATGTCGCGATTTCACGACATCTTTGCATTCCGTACTTGTTGCTTCGTTTCGGGCCGCGAAACCGTGACATGTCACGATTTCGCGACCATTTCACGTCCTGAAGTGTCACGATTTTGTGACGTCTTTGAGCTCTGCATTCGAAGGTGTTGCGATGTATTTATGCTTTCAAGTCTTGCCTCCCAGAAGTGTCATGATTTCGAGACATCTTTTGAACTTTGTCTTCGAAGGTGTCGCAATTTCACGACGTCCTTTAAGCTTGCCTTCGAAGGTGTTGCGATGTCGCGACCATTCTTGTGCCTTAGAATATTTTGCCGAAGATTTCCCTGTGCTTTCAAATCTTGCTTCCTGGAAGCGTCGCGATTTCGTGACCATTTGGCACTCAAGTGACTTTGCCTCGGAGTTGTTGCGATTTCGTGACCGTTGGGCGCTGAAGCTGCTTTCCTCCGGAATTGTCACGATTTCGTGACCGTTTGGCGTTGAAGCTACATTCCTTTGAAAATGTCGTGATTTCGTGACCGTTTTGCGCTGAAGCTGCATTCCTTTGAAAATGTCATGATTTCGCGACCGTTTTGCGCTGAAGTTGCATTCCTTTGAAAATGTCACGATTTCGTGACCGTTTGGCACTGAAGCTGCTTTTCTTCAAAAATGTCACGATTTCATGACAGTTTCACGCCTTGGCCCTTTCCATGAAAAAGCGTCACGATATCGCGACAGTTTGGCCCGCAGGCGACCTTCTTCAAAAAGCGTTGCGATATCGCGACAGTTTGGCCCGCTGGCGACCTTCTTCAAAAAGCGTTGTGATATCGCGACAGTTTGGCCCGCTGGCGACCTTCAAAAAGCGTCGCAATATTGCGAAAATTTTAGTACTTAAGAAAAAAATACATTTTGGGTGATGCAAGATTGCAGCTTCGCTACCGGATGCTCCTGCATCAGACACCCGGGGTGAGTTTGAGAAGTGACCTCACTTCTGATCTTTTCGAGGTAGACCCAGGTGATCAACCTCTGCCTTTGATAACCACTTCGCATCTTCCATGGGTCTGCCCTTCCATTTGACTAGATACTCAGAGTAATTCTTGTTCTGAGTACTTTGGCCCTCGCGCGTATCTAGAACTTCTTCTATCTCGTTTGCAACTGGAATGACTGCTGGAATGCTCCACAAATCTGGATTGGGTATCTCACTGCTTTCTCCTTCATGATACTCGGTCAAATTCAAGATGTTAAACACGGGGGAGATGTTAAGTTCGCTTGGTAACTCCACCTCGTAGGCATTACCCGAATCCCGTTTGCCAATGATCTTACATGGCCCAAATTTCTTCATTTTTAGTTTGTTGTAGGTCTTGGCAGGAAACAGTTCCTTCCTCAGATGGACCATGATAGAATCTCCTACTTGGAACTCCTTAGCTCTGCGTTTTTGATCCGCCCTTGCCTTGTACTAAGCATTCATATTGGCAATGTGTTTTGTCACTTCCTCATGCACTCCCTTCAGGTGTTCAGCAAAGTCTTCTGCTTCAGCACTGCATTTCTCCCTCGGATCTATCCTTCTTAATTCTGAAGCATTTCTTGGGCTGCTCCCATAGATAATCTGGAATGGGGATTTATTTGTGCTCCTATTGACCAAGCTGTTATATGCGAATTCTACATGTGGCAGAACTAGATCCCATACCTTGAGCTTGTCCCCTACCAAACATCGCAGTAGGTTGCCCAAACTCCTATTAACCACCTCTGTTTGGCCATCTGTTTGGGGGTGGTATGCAGAACTAAAATTTAACTCCGTCTTTAGTTTCTTCCACAAGGTCTTCCAGAAATAACCTACAAATTTGGTATCCCTGTCCGACACAATGCTTCTTGGCAGCCCATGAAGGCGTACCACTTCCTTAAAGAACAAACCAGCTACATGGACCGCATCGCTAGTCTTCTGGCACGAGATAAAGTGTGCCATTTTCAAAAATCTGTCCACTACCACAAATATGGAATCGTGCCCCCTCTGCGTCCTGGGCAAACCAAGCACAAAATCCATACTAATATCTTCCCATGGTCTTTTAGGTATAGGTAGCGGTTGATACAAACCAGTAGGCTACCTCATACCCTTTGCCATCTGGCAAATCCTACAACTCTGCACAAACTTTGCCACATCCTGCTGCAATTGTGGCCAGTAATAGTTTTAACTAACCAGTGAGATGGTCTTGTCATGACCGAAGTGTCCAGCTAAACCCCCACTGTGCTTTTCTTTAATGATATTCTCTCTCATTGAGATCCTCAAAATGCACAACTGGTTCCCCCTAAAAAACATTCCATCTTGAATCAGGTAATACAACCATTTAGTCCTGTCCAACGCAATAGGCGCAGTGCAGGCTTTCCAAGCTCCTACGAAATCGGGGTCTGCAGGGTATAAGTTCTTGAGTTCAGCAAACCCAACAACCTCCACTTTCATTTCTAGCATCAGACATTGCCTCCTACTCAGTGCATCCGCCACCCTATTGGATCTTCCACTCCGATGCTTCAGCACAAAGGTATAGCTCTACAGGAACTCTACCCATTTCAAGTGCCTCTGATTCAATTTTCCTTGACTGTTAATATACTGCAGCGCTTGATGGTCGGTATAGAGAACAAACTCCTTGGGCAACAAATAATGCCTCCATTTCTTATGCGCTTGGACTATGGCGTAGAACTCTTGATCATATACCGAATACTTTCTCCTGGCATCATTGAGCTTCTCACTGAAATAAGCTACAAGCCTACCCTCTTGGCTCAATACAACTCCTATCGCACTGCCATTCGCATCGCAGTCTACCTGAAACACCTTATTGAAATATGGAAGTGCTAAGATGGGTTGTTCAGTGACCTTCTTCTTCAGCATAGCAAAGCTTTTATCTGCTCCAACCGTCCACTGGAATTCCTTCTTGTTCCCCTTCATTGTCTCTATAAGAGATGCACAAATACTGCTGAAGTTTCTAATGAATTTTTTGTAGAAACTGGCCAGACCATGAAATGATCTAACCTCGGTCACACTTCTTGGGACAGGCCATTCTAGGATAGCCTTCACATTTTTGGGGTCCATTTTGAGACCATTAGCTGATATAACAAATCCCAGGTATACCAGCTTCTTCTTCACAAAGTTGCACTTCTTCAGATTGATCGATGAATCGCTCCTCTCGCAGTTTCTCAAAAACCTTCCTGATGTGCATCAGGTGCTCCTCTAAGGTTCTGCTAAAAATCAGTATATCATCCAAGTAAACAATAACAAATTTGCCTAAAAATTCCTTTAGAACCTCATTCATTAACCTCATAAAGGTACTAGGTGCATTGGTTAATCCAAATGGCATAACAAACCACTTATACAGTCCCTATCTGGTTTTAAAGGCTGTCTTCCACTCATCCCCTTCTCTAATGCGAATCTGATGGTACCCACTTTTCAAGTCAATTTTTGTGAAGTACTCAGCTCCACTCAAGCAGTCCATGATATCATCCATCCTTGGCAGTGGGAACCTATATTTAATGGTGATCTTGTTGATTGCCCGAGAGTCGGTGCACATCCTCCATTCTCCATCCTTCTTGGGTGCTAATACTGTTGGTACAACACATGGACTAAGACTCTCCCTAATTAGTCCCTTCTTCAACAGATCCTGAACTTGCCGATTTAGTTCCTCAGTCTCCACAGGCGTCATTCGATGTGCAGCCTTGTTTGGCAAGCTCGATATAGGCACCAAATCTATGTGGTGACTGATCTTCCTAACAAGCGGTAAACTTTCAGGAACATTATCTGAAATGACATCTGGGAATTCTTCTAACAGTCCCATGACTTCCACTGGAATTTCCTTGCATCCTTCTTCCCTAACCCTGGGGATTATAGCATAGCACATATGATCCGACTTCAGGCCTTCCAAGAATCTTCTGCCATCAACTAGACAGACTCATGCACTGCTGCATACTTTCTCATCCACCTCCTTCAAGGGTTTTAACTTGTGGCGAACTCCATTCTTTGACAGAGAATATGTGTTGGCTCGACCATCATGGACAACACTTCGGTCAAACTGCCATGGTCTCCCAAGCAGTAGGTGACATGCATCCATAGGCAAGATGTCACACAAAACCTCATCTTGGTAAGTTCCAATATTGAACTTCACCATGCATTGCTCACTGACCAGCACCCGATGGTCCTTTTGCAACCATGCAATCCGATAAGGGTGCGGGTGTTTTCTCCTCTCCAGCTGCAGCTTGGCAACCATTTCCTCAGAAACCAAATTGTTAGTGCTTCCATTATCAATGATGATGTTACAGACCTTGCCTGCGCACTTGCATCTTGTTCGAAATAGGATGTTCCTTTGGTCTCCCCTTTTCTCTTCATTTAATAGGACTCTTCTGATGATCATCGCTTCTCCTCTTTCTGCCTCCTCTGAGTGCTCAGACTCTACACCTTCATCTGCTACAGTAGCTCGGGCCTGACCCTTAGGTCTTCGATTTGGCCTCTCTTGATGCTACGGGTAGTTGTATGCCCTGTGTCCTTCTTCGCAGTTGAAGCAGGTTCCTCGAAAGACACCTCTGCCCAACCCTCGCCCAGACCTACCTCTTCCTCTTGGGTAGTTGTTCTGATTGCATGGGCGTTGGTCATCCTCCTCTTTCACTTCTTTCTATTTTTGGCTATTGCTAGCTTCACCAGTTTTCCCAAAATCTTTGTATCTTCCACCACTGCCTCTTCCACCAGCTCTTCCACCCCTGTCCTTCCCTCTCTGCTTACCATCAAACCTCCTATTCAGTTTCTCCTCCACTTTTAATGCAAATTGATATGCATCCTCTACTGTGCTCATTCTAACCAGCCCCAGCTCTTCTTGAATACTGGTTCGCAATCCATTGATGTAACATGCGACCTTCTCCTTATTTGCCTCCGAATGGCCGATTCTGATTGAGATTTGATAGAACTCTTCAGTATATTCCTTGACAGTCTTACTAGCTTGTCGAAGACTCTGCATTTTATTTAACAAGTCCAGATCATAATATGCAGGGATGAACCGCCTCTTTAGTTTCTCTACCATCCTATCCCACCCGGTGATCCTTTCCTTTCCCCTCCTGTTCCTTTCCAACCGCACTCCTTTCCACCAGATGCTAGCATGTCCTTTCGGATTGGTTTTCGCGAACCTGATCCGATTTGGATCTGATATCTCTTTGTATTCAAAATACTCCTCCATGTCGTTGATCCAGTCTATCAACTCCTCAGGGTTGAGGTTCCCCGAGTAAGTGGAGATGTCAAATTTCAGCTTCTTCCTGATCTGGGAGATGGCCCTATACAGCCTAGCCTCTGCTGGATCCAAAGCCTCTTCTTTGTCGGATGGAACCTCTTCTTCCCACACTTCATATTCGCTGGGTTCTTCCCTTCTCGACTCGACTCCTCTTTGAATTTCCTCTTGCAGGGCCTCAACTTGCCTCTACAGGGCTCTTAGATTGACCTCCTCCCTTCTTGCTCGCCTGTGCCTTATACCACCACGGTCTCTATGAGGAGGCATCCTGCTTCTTCTTCGCAACCCACAACCACAGTCCTGGCACAAACTGCCTCTCTGTTCGGCGATCGGTTTGCACTCTCAGAACCAACCTACTCTGATACCACTTGATATAGGGCTATAAACAACACACAGCAAGAGTTCCGAGATCAACAATGCACAGGCAAAAATTCCATCAAGTTTCATTAAACAGAGGTCTTCATTCGAATACATAGCAATTCCCAAAATAAATGGCCCGGAGTCCCCCCCTCCTACAATGCATGCGCGGTCTTTTTTTTATATCCTCGGCCCCAACTTCTTTCCATCATTACATCAAGTGCGGGATTCCCTGTAACCCTTCGCACGAATGTCCTGTGACCACCTACAACATGCTTCCAGGTGCCCCGTATTATCATGGTCTGGGGTGGCGGAGTGTGCTGCGACCGCCTGTCAATCCTTTCGCCAATTCATCATTCAAAGGGATGCGTCACAGCCGCTTGTAATTTTATGCCACGCGTCCCCTTGCCAAAGTCCCTGTAACCGCTCCATACTCTCGGGCAACCTGTAACTTCACGCCATGTGTCCCTCTGCACTAGTCTCTGCAATCGCCGGCTGGTCAACGTCGTGAGAGCTCTGGTCACGATATCGTGACGTTTTTGCTCCAATACTTTCTCTCTCCTCCTTGGGGCTGCGATTCCACGACACGTCGCGAAATCGCGACGTCTAGGCCTTTCTTACTCGCTTTCCTCCTTTGGGCCGTGAAACCGTGACATGTCGTGATTTCGTGACATCTTTGCATTCCGTACTTGCTGCTTCGTTTCGGGCCACGAAACCGCGACATGTCACTATTTCACGACCATTTCACGTCCTTGAGTCTTTGGCTCGGAAGTGTCGTGATTTCGTGACCACTTTGCGTTTAAGAACCTTTCTTCCGAAAGTGTCACGATTTCGTGACGTCTTTGAGCTCTGCATTCGAAGGTGTTGCGATGTCTTTATGCTTTCAAGTCTTGCCTCCCAGAAGTGTCACGATTTTGTGACGTCTTTTGAAATTTGTCTTCGAAGGTGTCACAATTTTGCGACATCCTTTAAGCTTGCCTTCGAAGGTGTTGCGATGTCGCGACCATTCTTGTGCCTTAGAATATTTTGCCGAAGATGTCCCTGTGCTTTCAAATCTTGCTTCCCGAAAGCTTCGTGATTTCGCGACCATTTGGCGCTCAAGTGACTTTGCCTCGGAGCTGTCGCGATTTCACGACCGTTGGGCGCTGAAGCTGCTTTCCTCTAGAATTGTCGTGATTTTGCGACCGTTTGGCGTTGAAGCTGCATTCCTTTGAAAATGTCACGATTTCGTAATCGTTTTGCGCTGAAGCTGCATTCCTTTGAAAATGTCACGATTTCGCGATCGTTTTGCATTGAAGCTGCATTCCTTTGAAAATGTCACGATTTCACGACCGTTTGGCGCTGAAGCTGCTTTTCTTCAAAAATGTCACGATTTCGCGACAGTTTCACGCCTTGGCCCTTTCCATGAAAAAGCGTCGCGATATCGCGACAGTTTTGCCCGCTGGTGACCTTCTTCAAAAAGCGTCGCGATATCGCGATAGTTTGGCCCGCTGGCGACCTTCTTCAAAAAGTGTCGCGATATCGCGACAGTTTGGCCCGCTGGCGACCTTCTTCAAAAAGCGTCGCGATATCGTGACAGTTTTAGTACTTAAGAAAAAAATACATTTTGGGTGATGCAAGATTGCAGCTTCGCCACCGGATGCTCCTGCATCAACTACCCAAATCATGATCAATAGTGAAAAAACTAAGAAAGTTTAGGCAGCTAAACCGTCTAGCGATAGAATTGTTAACTCGAGCCAGTCACAGAGACACACAAAATGAAGACTATTTGTAGATCAAGAGAAAACATAAAAAATATAGAGCATGGTATTCAGAGAAAAATAAAATAAAAAATAAAACCAAAACACATCGAATGCTAGAGAACTACGTTTTCCTTGTATTATTACACAACTCATTACAAGTATTAAATAATACATCATGCAACCGCGTAGCAACCAAAAAGCAACCAATAGTTACAAAGTTACATTGGTAAAAAAGCACAAATACAACTGTGGATATCTATCCACGTCCTCCACCGTAATCGTCTACTATTGTTGATATTTCCAAAAATCTCACTTGGCAACTACAGTGGCATAGTACTTATGCCATTGTGTTCTTGACACCATTTTCACTTCTGGAAACTCACTATTTTTGTCAAAGCATCAACTGTGTTCAGCTCAATCTTCACCTTCTTTAGTTTTATTTCACCTTCCTCAATCATTTCTCTGATGAAGTGAAATCATACCTTGATGTGCTTGGTACTGTTGTGGAATTTGGGATTGACAGTAAGATCAATTGCACTCTTGTTGTCACACCACAATGGAATTAAATCCTGTTGCACACCAACATCTGAACACAATTGATTGACCTATACTACTTCCTTCCAAGCCTCTATTGCTGTAATATATTTAGCTTCCATTATTGATTGAGCAACAACATCTTATTTCTTGCTTCTCCAAATAATAACTCCCCCAACAATTTCAAACACATACACAATTATGGACTTTCCACCATCCACATCTCCTACAAAATTTGCATCAACATAACCTGTTAACTGATTATTACCTGCAACCCCATAACATATCCCAACATCCTTTGTTGATTGAAGATATCGTAAAATTATCTTCATAATCGTCCAATGCTACCATCCTAAATTTGATATGAACCGACTTACCATTCCTACTACATGAGCTAAGTCCAACTATGTACACACCATAGCATACATAAAATTTCCAACTACACTTGCATATGGCACTTTTGCTATTTTCTCCTTCTCAGCTGTAGTCTTTAGGCATTGATCCATTGAAAATTTTGTACCCAATGCAAATGGAGTGCTCACTGGTTTACACTTCTCCATCCCAAACTATTTCAATACATCAGCCACATATTTCTTCTGACTGATCCACAACTTTCTCTGTGCTCGGTCTCTCTTGACCTCAATGCCAAGAAAGTAGTGAAGTGGTCCCAAGTCCTTCATGCTGAACTCCTTTGACAACTTAGCCTTCACCTTTTGAACCGATTGTTGAGAATTTCTAAGAAGTATATCATCAAGATACAGTGTAATAATGATAAATCTATCTGAATCCTTCAAACAATAAATGCAATGGTCAGCATTACTTCTTACAAATCCAAGTCTAATCACATATTGATCAAACTTCTTATACCATTCTCTCGGTGATTGTTTCAGTCCATAGATAGAATTATTGAGTTTGCAAACCAGATCGCTCCCACTGATTTTAAACCCCTCTTGCTGCTCCATGAAGATTTCCTCCTTTAACTTACCATGAAGAAATGTATTCTTCACATCCATTTGTTCCACTTCCCAATCATTTGTTGTTGCTATTGTCAACAACAACCTAATTGAAGCTATTTTTACTATTTATGAGAACGTTTATGTGTAATCAACTCCTTCAGTCTGTGTATATCTCTTGGCAATTAATCTTACCTTATACCGCTCCACTGTGCCATATGGAATATATTTTTTCTTAAAAATCCATTTACACCCAACCAAATTTCTCTCTTTTGGTCTAGGATGCAAATCCCATGTCTTATTATAATTGAGGGACTCTATCTCCTCTTGCATTGCCATCCTCCATTCCTTAGCCTCACTACCACTCAAAGCCTCCTTCACACTAATGGGTTCATCACACAGAGTTGTCAGTGCTGAGTACTTGAAGTCACTCAGATTATACCTGAATCTATCAAGAACTCGCCTTTGGTGCTGACTTCTCCTTGGATGTTGATCGACTTCATTTCCCTGCACATCTTCATGAAAAATTTCTTCAATATCATGCACTGTTCCTTGGGTGCTTAGGCCTATTATTTCACTCATAATTTTTTGAGGATCATGCAATCCTGCTACCTCACGAGGCCCTGCTTCTTGGTATTCGACTTCCTGTTGATCATGTGGGCTTAGAACTTATTCATAATTTGTGGCACCCTACTGTTGACCTTCATCATAGTTTGAGGAGAATGGACTAGGCTGAATGCGTGACTGTGTGGTTTATGACTGCCAGATTGGGGCATAGACTGTTGTTGTGTAGACATTCGTTGGCTATCCTACATAGCATTGTAAGGTAAATTATGACCTATTAAAGGTTCATCATTAGTAGATAATTTACCGCCATCCTTAATGTCTCTTGCTACATTCTCCATGAAAATTATATCGTAGCTGACTGTGTGGTGATTTTCTGACAAAATGAACAGTTTGTAACCTTTCACCTCTTCCTTGTAACCCATGAAAATGCACTTAACTAATTTGGTATCTAGCTTCTATCATTTTTCTTTGGGCACATGCATATAGGCTTTGCAATCGAACACCCGTAGATGCTCAATAGTGGGTTTCTTATCGCTCCACTTTTCTTGTGGAGTCACTCCTAAAATTGAACTTGAAGACAAATTGTTCACATATTTGGTAGTATGAACTGCATCAATCCAAAAATGTTTATCTAGAGATGCATATTCCAGCATACTTTGTGCTTTATCCATGAGAGTCCTATTCAACCTCTCAACCACACCATTCTATTAAGGCGTATATGGTGTGGTGTTTTACATTGCAATTCCATGCATCTTGTATAAAGCATAAAATTCACCTGAGAAATACTTGCCTCTATTTTCTATTCTCAGTGCCTTGACATTTTTACCACTTTGTCTCTCTACTCCAGCAAGAAATATCTTAAACTTCTCCAAGGCTTCATATTTCTTTTTCATAAAAAACACCCGTGAATTTTGAGAGAAATCATCAATGAAAGTAATAAAATATTTGGACCCTATTAAAGAAGGCACTTCCATTGGTCCACAAATATGTGAGTGTACCAATTCTAACACATCTTCACTCTTATATGTACTTGATGAGAAGGACACTTTCTTTTGTTTTCCCATAACACATGACTCACAAAAATCTAATTAATCAGGTTTTATACCTTCCAAACCATGCACCAACTATTTGGAGCACATCTCCTTCAGGATTTTCTCACCTACATATGCCAATATCTTATGCCATAGCAACATGTCTAAAAAAAAATTATTTATTGTTGCACCTGTAAAACTCACTAGTTCTGCATCAAAATCATAGAGAGACCATTTTCTAATCTCTTGAATCAACACCATCTCACAATTCATCACCTTGCAACTATTTTTATTAAAGATAGTATGAAATACATCATCTGAAAATTGGCTTACCGAGAGTAGATTGCATGTTAGTCCAGGAACATGACTAACATTAGTGATGGTCAACAATCTACCATCCTTTGTCTTGAATCTCATTGTGCCTTTGACTATCACATCATAGTGATAGCTATCTCCAAGAAATACCTTCTCATAATGACCCTCATGATAGGTATCAAAATAATATCGATGAGGTATCATATGAAACAAATAACCTAAGTCAATCAACCATGACTCATCTTGAACATCAATAGTTAAACCTGTAGCAAGACCTACCACTCCTTCAGCAACAGTAGCAGTAGATATACCCTCATTCTATTTTTGAGGTTCTTCTTTGCACTCCTTTTTGATGTGTCCTTTTTTATGATATTTCTAGCACTCAACTTCTTTCTTCCAGCATTTCCTCGATTTCAACCTATGACCTTTGCCATGTGGATTCTCATTGCTTTTGCGTTCTCTACTCCTCCCTCTCACAGATAATGCTTCAAAATTATTTGTGGGTTCAACAATATTTCTTATCAAATATTATTGCAAGAGCTGCCCCACAATATTGTCCATATTAAGGTTATGTATTTTTGTGCTCCGAATGATTGCAATAATCAGATTATCCCATAAATCAGGAAGACTGCACAACAAATAAATACACTGATCCTCATATTTGATGTTATAATCCGTTGATGCCAATTGATTTATGAGGGTGTTGAAAGTATTAAGGTGCTCAACCACATTTCCATCATATACCATATTCAACCCATACAATTTCTTCCTCAATAAAATTAGATTCATCATGGACTTGGACTCATACAGTTATTCAAGCTTGTCCCACACATATTTGGTTGTATTGACAGTGAGAACATTGGACAACATCGAATTTGCAAGATTCAAATCAATGAGAGTCATTACATTATCATTCTTCTTATACCAGTACTCCTGAGTGATGGCAGTGGGCTTATTATTGCATTGGATTACCTCCCTGAGTTCTATCTCAACTAGAATATATTCCATATTCCATTTCCACATGTTAAAAATCTAGCCCCTAAATTTCTCAATTGCAGACTTCTTCATGCTGGCTCTTCCACAAAATACAGACTACGCACTGATAAATCCTTGCTCTAAGATCGAAGTCCAAGGTTTCTTGAAGAAACTCTAATACCACTTGTTAACTCGAGCAGTCACAGAGACACACAAACTGAAGAGTGTTTGCAGATCAAGAGAAAAAAGAACAAATGCAAAGTAGGTATTCAGAGAAAAATAAAACAACAAACAAATCTAGAACACATTGAATGCTGGAGAACTACGTTTTCCTTGTATTATTACACAAATCATTACAAGTATTAAATAATACATCATGCAACCACGTAGCAACCAAAAATCAACCAATAGTTACAAAGTTACATTGCTAAAAAGGCACATATACAACTATGGATATCTATCCACGTCCTCCACTGTAACCGTCCACCGTTGTTGCCATTTCCAATAAGAATAATACCAAGGGTGATCTATGATTTTTAAATTTTGTCTATTAAGACCATCCGCCATCACAGATGGACCTGAAGTGCGGTAGAATTCTAGAAAATGGTAGCCTATGAATACCTTGGGGAAGCATACTAAATCCTATGAATAAGTGACTTATCGATATATGTGTTTCATTGATGATGTTGTAGTTGATATTAGATAGGACGAAAATTTATTTGTTGTAGTTTGGAGATAAAATAATTGATTTATAACCATTAGGTAAGTTTATTTTGGAAGGGAACACTAGCAATCCTACTTGAAACATTCTTTTATAAAAGAGCCATTATCGTTAACGTTAAAAGACTAAAAGTTATTAATTATATATGAGATGAACATTTTAAGTATGTCCGGTTTAAAAAAATTTGTTTGTGTAATAGCAATTAGAAAACTCTCTACTTGTCACATCCAAAGGAATAAAAACAATAGCAATTTGAGAGCTCTTCGCTCATCTCAACCAAAGAAAACACTAATATAGTTGACATATATATGCAAGGGAGTTGGACTTACCTTTTTCCAGAGAATTAAAATTAAAGGAGGTCATATATTAAATATAAAAAATCTAATAGTTGAGCTGAAGCGACTCGTTTAGCATGTTAAAACACTGTTATGAGTGATATTTATAAAAATAAGGTATCATTTAGCTTATCAAAACATTGTCCTGGGTAATATTTGCAATATCAAGGTAAAATAATTAGAATAGAAACCTCCGCCTTAAGTACGTCACTAAAAATATGAAAGGTTATGGTAAGTTGCGTAAGAGAAATCATTGAACTAATAGTAAATATAGAAAAGGGATATGGTCTAATTAGCAGAATCAGGTATAATTTTAGTTTAAGATTGAGCATGTTGAAGATTCAGCACTAGGGATGAATCTAAAGTAAGTTTGGTTGTAGGTATGAGATTTGAGAATACCAAAACACCCATTTTAATTTAAATAGTTATTTTAATCTCACACCACTCACAGTTGTGTATAGCATAAAGCATTATATAATTGTTATTACTTTTGATATAACTAAAAGATATCTTGTTTCGCATGCTCAAACAAGTCTCTTAAAAGTAATTAGATCATATGTTGTAGTGACCTAATAAAAATCAGAGAACAATTAAGTCTAGCTTCAACATTACCGTAAAATAATGTGAATACATTATTTGAGACTTTAAGAAAACGATATTTTGCTAAATATACAGAATAAATCTTAGGAGTTGTTCTAATGATATGAACAAGGCTTCTTTTAGAAAATACATACAATAAGAATAGGAGTTATCATTTAATTAAATAGAGAACATTTTATTTTCAGCCATTTAGTCCGAAATAAAAGTAGATTAAACGAAGCCATGATTTAATGATAGAAAGGCATTTACATACTTTATCAACCTGCCTATTAATGAATTCTTATGATATAAATTAAATGTTTAAATTAAATAATACTGTGGAAGAAGTTAATAAGAGATTTAGCAATTTTTATTTTTGGATTTTGAATTCCTTATCACGTGGATGTAGGGTTGCAATAAAGGTTTCTTTTATATTAGATAAGTACATAGCTCATAATGAAACAACTCCTTTGAAAAAAATCAAAGAGCCAAACAAGTAAAGATTGAAACCTTCTTGAAGTATAGACTAAAACACACCCAACTTCGGTGCTTGCAGGAAGGCAAACACCGTGATTCATACTCAATCGTTTTCAGGCTTGGGAAAAGTAAAATCCTATTGCCTTGAACATGTGATGAGGAGTGGAATGAGACACTTCCTCTAGACATACATGTGAGTGGTAGGTAAGGGTATATATCGACCCGAACTCAAGTGGAGAAATGTTAGCGGTTATTCGGCTAGTTCAAGAGTAGTTGAACATCGAAGCTAAAAAGTCTAGTGGGTGTTGGAATGGGACAAAACTCTGTCACTTGTAGTAAGATCTGGGTTACTTGGCCTTGAATTTAGAGAAGTGGTGGACCTTAGCTAAAACTCGGGAAAGTGGATATTCAGTTAAGCATCGGGTATTCACACGCTAAGCCATAGTGTGTAATAAATACAAGTAATGGAAGGGATATTCCGTAACATGACATGCTATGGGTAGGGGAAGTATGCATCCATCCTTTCAAATTAAATAGGCTCTGAAAGGACAACCCCTTATCATGAACATAAACCTCTAGAAATAGAGATGAACGTGTTCACATGATGGCACCACTTGCAGGACTTGGCCAGTATTGAACATTTAAGGGACTGTCTACAATAGTCAACAATCTTGAAACGAATATCAAATGCATGTGTACCAATTAATTATTGGGTGTTGACTTAATTTGTTTGAAAATTTTTAATTGAGTTTTAGAACAACCAAGTGAGTAGACTTGGGTTGTTACAGTTGGTATCAAAGCCTAGGTTATGAAACTTTGGGCATATGAAACTGATTTCATCTTTGTTGCATACAACAAAATGGCTAGTTCCTCTAGAAAATATGTAATGGCACAACAAGAGATAGTTGTTGAGGGTCCAAGAAAGAGGCTTCGAAGGCTAATAAAAGATTTTGAGAGGGTAGCCAAAGTAGAGACACCCCGACGAGTTGTCCGGAAAGAGAAAGAACCTATGCAAGATAAAACTATGTCAAGAGAAGACAACCTATCTAAGATGGTCCAGTTGTTGTAAGATCAAATGAATCAACAATGTGAGCATATGGAATTCCAACAAGAGCAGGATCAAGAGTAATTAAATCAACAACAAAAACATATAGAGATGCAAAGAGTGTAGTTGATGGAACAAATGGAACAATAAAGAGCTCAAATGATTCAACAATAGGAACTCCTTGTACAACAATAGAAGCTAATAAAATTTTTATCTAAAATGGATTCAGAGGATAATTTGGAGGGATTTCCTAAAGGATCATCCCATAGGCGAGTTGGAAGTGAATTGAGAAAATTATATATTAAGCAATTTGATGGTAAAGGAGATGGCAAAGCAGTAGGAAGTTGAAAGTTATTATGCCATTAATAGCACTCTCTCCTCTGGCTTTGAATCTAATATAGCTTGGGCAGTAGCTCATTTTACAGGATCCGCCATGAATTGGTGGATGACCTATAAAAATAACAAGCATTTTGAGGCTGCTGATGTTCCATGGAACATATTTTTAAAGGAATTTAGGGATTGATTCCTGACACAGTAGTTCTATATTGAGAAGTTCAGAGAGTTCACCAATTTGCATCTGGAAAATATGACAGTTATCGAATATTATCAAATATTTATCCGGTTGCTAAAATATGTTCTTGATTACGATCAGATTGAAGACATGAAGGTGCAAAAGTTTTTGATGGATCTACATCCAAGAATTGGCAATTTGGTAGGCTTAGTTAATCCTAAAGACTTATCTGAAGCTTATGACACTGCCCACTTTAAGGAGGATAGCTATAAGAATATAAAAGCATATTACCAAAAGAATGAGAAAGATAGAGAAGAAGCAAGAAAAATAAGGGAATACGAACCTGCAAAAGGAAACAAAGATTTGAATAAAAATTTTAGGGGTCGATATCATCACAGACGAGACAACAAGTATCGAATCAAATACCAAAATAGGTACCAACCTGATAGAAGAAATAACATGGGTGATTATAAAGAGCATAGAAAGGAAAACACATCCCAAACTATAAATGAAGAAAACAGAAGAGATAAGATCTATCTGCAGTACTATATTTGTAGAGAAGCTTATTATGCTAGCCAGTTTCCACAAAGGGCAGATAAGCAACAACCTACTAAGATGACCACACATAGAATGTATGCAGAAACTGATGCTAGAACCGCAACATACTAAATTTTGCCCAATTTTGAAAACCTTGGCTTTTGAATAAAATCAAACCACATGGGAAGATGTGGTTAATGATGCTTTAATGTATTAGAAAAAAAACTGTTATAAGGACAACCATTAAGGGATAATTTTGTAAATACATTTTGAGACACATCATGTATGTTTGATGTGATATTACTTAAATATTGTATACCATATGCATATATGATATTATTATGACTATAAATCATGTTTTGGGTTTATGATTTCACTCATGGAAAGATAAATATTTTGTTTTTGTGCTGTCAAATATTTTTGTGTGAATTTATTTTTTCTAGCTCAAAACACAGGGAATGTGTTTAATTCTAGTGGGGGAGTATGTAAAAACCCTCCCAAAATGCATCAATTAGTCTATTTGCTTTACCCACAAGAATATGGTACTGTTGATAACTCGATGGATATAGGTACAGGTAGAATCGGTCAAGAGATCAAGCAAGCAAACTGGACACCTCGTCTAGATGACAATAAAGGGGTAAATGTAAAGGTAAGTTGGGGATATATGATGAGCAACATGATATTTGGAGTTTTAGGGTAAAGATCCTAATAGCAATATATGTGTCCAACGGTTCATGTAGGTGCATACATGTAGATGCATTTAGGAGTGTGTACTTTGTATGCCAAATGTGTTATTAGAAAATCAGCCTTTTAATGATTTAAAAAAAAATACAATAATAATAAATACAAATTTTAAATTGTTATTAATTAAAAAATAATAAATAAATAAATAATAAAGTATGTAAATATATAAATAAATTGAATAAAACAAGAATAAAAGGAAAATAAAAATAATATGTAAAAAAAATCCATAAACACATGAAAGGACTACCTGGCAGAATGTGGGTGAAGATGCCTGCATGAATTTCTCCAGGTGTTGAGTACTGTTTTATTTCATTCATATATAAATATAAGAAGAAAACTCAAGAACAAAACCATATTTTAAGTTTAATTTGGAAATTGTGGCAGTGAGATTGCGAAGCTATTTCTGCATAATTTCAAGTTGGAATTTCCTAAAATAAGAATTTACTTTTATTATGTTAGAAAGGAATAGTGAATACTTGTATGTTTTAGTGTTTGAGAAGAAAGCTTATTTCAAATTTGGATTAGAAAATGCTCTGTGAAAATGCTTGTTTAATATAAGCTATTAATATATTTTCTGGAACAAATGAATTGTTGCACATATGTATGCAAGTTAGTATAGTAATGAATTCACATATTTGTTAATCGCTCTGATTATTCCTCAGAGTCTCTATGTTCCTTTCTTCATCGATTAATTGGAGATAAACCTCTCTTGTCTTTGTCAAAGAAAATTCATTTGCTATAAAGTTAGAATCAATCCACAGTTCAATGCCAAAGAAATTTGAAGACCACTTTAGCGCCTACTGAGCGTCTGTTTGCCTATTAAATTGTGTAAACTGGTGTGACAAAAGTAGAGTAATGTTCAACCTTATGTTTGGTCGTGACATGATGCACCTCTGCGCTGCATAGAGGAATTGAAACACTATTTTGTCTCATTTTAAGCATATTGACGATGTTGGAAGGTTATTTTCTATAAAATTTGATGAATAGTAGAGAAGGTATATCCAATATTCCATGTAAGTGAAATGGGTTTTGTTTCTAAAATTTTTTTGAATAATAATGATAGACAAAATCCATGTTGTGATGGTTTTGTTTCATTTGTACAATAGGATGTGAAGTGTAATGTAATTATTTTAGAAAGAAGTACGACGTTATTGGATAATTGCTAAACTTGAAAAAATTATAGAATATCCAACTTAGGCAAAACATAAACCTGGTAGTTGCTTACCCTGTAGTCGAGTCATGCACAGTAACCTATTTACTTTGTGCTTAGACTTGTAATGATAGATATCATAATAAAAAATAGTGGTCGTAGGGGATATTCTAACTAAAAACTATTTCATACTATAGTAGTTAAATTTGGTTTGGATTAAACCAAAGCGTGGAAAAGAATATTTTGTGTGTCAGTAAAGCGTTTACCAAATTGGAAAGAGTAAACTAAAAACCGATTTATATGTTAATTTGTACAAAGATTGTTAATATGTATTGACATATATATAATTATATGAGCCTTTGATAGTCGGAGAACTTTTATAGATCAAACCACTCAAACTTAACAGATGGTGGATCTAATAAACCCCAAAGTCTTTAGTATATAATAATATTAAAATTTATTGCCCAAATCATTATCAACAATGACGAAACTAAGACTTAGAAAGTCCAGGAACCTAAAATGTCTACTGATAGAATAATACCAAAGGTGATCTATAATTTTTGAATTTTATCTGTTAAGACCATCCGCCGTCACAGTTGGACTTGAAGTGCAGTAGAATGCTAGAAAACAGTAGCCTATGAATGCCTTGGGAAAGCGTTCTAAATCCTATGAATAAGTGTCTTATCGATATGTGCATTTTTTTGATGATGTTGTAGTTGATATTAGGTAGGACGATAATTTATTTGTTGCAAATTGGAGATAAAATAATTGATTTATCACCATTAGGTAAGTTTATTTTGGAAGGGAACAATAGCAATCCTGCTTGAAATATTCTTGTAGAAAAGCGTCGTTATCTTTAATGTCAAGTGACTAAAATTTTATAATTATCTATGAGATGAACATTTTAGGTCTGTTCGATTAATAAAAAAAAACATTCTGTCTACGTAATAGCAATTAGAAAACTCTCTAGTTGTGGCATCCAAAAGGAATAAAAATGATAGCAATTTGAGAGCTCTTTGCTCATCTCAACCAAAGAAAGTACTAATATAGTTGACATAGATATGTGAGAGAGTCGGACTTACCTTCTGCCAGAGAATTAAAATCAAAGGAGGTCATATATTAAATATAAAAAATCTAATAGTTGAGTTGAAGAGACTCGTTTAGCATGTTAAAACATTGTTATGAGTGATATTAGTAAAAACAAGGTATCATTTAGCTTATCAAAACATTAACCTAGGTAATATTTGCAATATCAAGGTAAAATAATTAGAATAGAAACCTTCGCATTAAGTACGTCACTACAAATATGAAAGGTTATGGTAAGTTGCATAAGAGAAATCATTGAACTAATAGTAAATATAGAAAAGGGATATGGTCTGATTAGCAAAATCAGGTATAATTTTAGTTTAAGATTGAGCATGCTGAAGATTCAACACTAGGTATCAATCGAAAGTAAGTTTGGTTGTAGGTGTGATATTTGAGAATACCAAAACACCCATTTGAATTTAAATAGTTATTTTAATCTCACACCACTCATAGTTGTGTATAGCATAAATCATTATATAATTGTTTATACTTTTGATATAACTAAAAGATATCTTGCTTCGCATGCTCAAACAAGTCTCTTGAAAGTAATTAGATCATAGGTTGTAGTGAGCTAATAAAAATCGAAGAACGATTAAGTCTAGCTTCAACATTACCGTAAAATAATGTGAATACATTATTTAAGACTTTAAGAAAATGATATTTTTTAAATATACAGAATACAAATTAGGATTTGTGCTAATAATATGAACAAGGATTCTTTTAGAAAATACATAAAATAAGAATCAAAGGAGTTATCATTTAATTAAATAGAGAATATTTTATTTTCGGCCATTTAGTCCAAAATAAAAGTAGATTAAATGAAGCCATGATTTAATGACACAAAGGCATTTACATACTTTATAAACCTACCTCTTAAGGAATTCTTATGATATAAATTAAATGTTTAAATTAAATAATATTGTGGAAGATGTTAATAAGAGATTTAGCAATTTTTATTTTTGGATTTTGAATTCCTTATCATGTGGATGTAAGGTTGCAATAAAGGTTTATTTTATATTAGATAAGTACATAGCTCATAATGAAACAACTCCTTTGAAAAAAATCAAAGAGCCAAACAAGTAAATATTGAAACCTTCTTGAAGGATAGACTGAAACACACCCAACTTCGGTGCTTGTAGGAAGGCAAACACCGTGATTCGTATTCAATCGCTTTTAGGCTTGGGAAAAGTAGAATTCTATTGCATTGAACATGTGACGAGGAGTGGAATGGGACACTTACTATAGAATGATATGCGAGTGGTATGTATCGACCCAAACTCAAGTGAAGAAATGTTAGCAGTTATTCGGGTAGTTCAAGAGTAGTGGAAAACTGAAGCTAAAAAGTCCAGCGGGTGTTGGAATGGGACAACACTCTGTCACTTGTAGTAATATCTGGGTTACTTGGTATTGAATTTAGAGAAGTGGTGGACCTTAGATGGAACCCAAGAAAGTGGGTATTTAGTTTAGTAGTGGGTATTCACATGCTAAGCCATAGTATGTAATAAACACAAGTAATGGAAGGGATATTCCATAACATGACATGCTATGGGCAGGGAAAATATGCATCCATCCTTTCAAATGAAATGGGCTCTAAAAGGACAACCCCTTATCATGAACATAGACCTATGGCAATGAATATGAACGCGTTCACATGATGGCACCACTTGTAGGACTTGGCCAGTCTTGAACATTTAAGGGACTGTCTGCAATAGTAAAAACCTTGAAATGGATATCAAATGCCTATGTGCCAATTAATTGTTGGGTGTTGACTTAATTTATTTGAAAATTTTTAATTGAGTTTTAGAACAACTAGGTGAGTAGACTTGGATTGTTACAGTTGGTATCAAAGCCTAGGTTATGAAACTTTGGGTATATGAAACCGATTTCGTCTTTGTTGCATACAACTAAATGACGAGTTCCTCTAAAAAATATGTAATGGCACAATGAGATAGTTTCTAAGGGTCCAATAAAGAGGCTTCGAAGGCTCATAAAAGAGTCTGAGAGCGTAACCAGAGCAGAGGCACCCCGACGAGTTGTCCGAAAAGAGAAAGAACCTATGCAAGATAAAACTCTGTCAAGAGAAGACAACCTGGCCAAGCTGATCCAGTTGTTGTAAGATCAAATGAATCAAAAACGTGAGAGTATGGAATTCCAAAAAGACTAGGCTCAGGAGCAATTAAATCAACAACAAAAACATATAGAGATGTAAATAGTGTAGTTGATGAAATAAATGGAACAATAAAGAGCTCAAATAAGTCAACAATAGGAACTCCTTGTACAACAACAAAAGCTAATAAAAAATTTATCTAAAAAGGATTCAAAGGAGAATTTGGAGGGATTGCCTGAGGGATCATCCCGCAGGTGAGTTGGCAATGAATTGAGAAAGGAATTGAGAAAATTAGATATCAAGCAATTTGATGGTAAAGGAGATGGCGAAGTAGCAAAAAATTGGTTGAATGAAGTTGAAAGTTATTATGCCATTAATAACACTCTCTCCTCTGGATCTGAATCTAAGACAGCTTGGGTAGTAGCTCATTTTACAGGATCCGCCATGAATTGGTGGATGACCTATAAAAATAACAAGGATGTTGAAGTTGCTGATGTTCTATGGGACACATTTTTAAAGGAATTTGGGGATCGATTCTTGACACGAAATTTCTATATTAAGAAGTTTAGGGAGTTCACAAATTTGCATCAGGAAAATATGATAGTTATTGAATATTATCAAAGATTTATCCAGTTGCTAAAATATGTTCCTGATTACGATCAAAATGAAGACATGAAGGTGCAAAATTTTTTGATGGGTCTACATCCAAGAATTGGTAATTTGGTAGGCTTAGTTAATCCTAAATACTTATTTGAAGCTTATGACAGTGCTTGCTATAAGGAGGATAGCTACAAGAATATAAAAACATATTACCAAAAGAATGAGAAAGATATAGAAGAAGCAATAAAAATAAGGGAATACGAACCTGCAAAAGGAAACAAAGATTTGAACAAGAAGTTTAGGGGTGGAGATCGTCATAGACAAGACAAAAAGTATAAAAAAAATACCAAAATAGGGACCAACCTGATAGAAGAAATAACAAGGGCGATTATAAAGAGTGCAAAAAGGAAAACATTTCCTAAACTAGAAATGAAGAAAACAAAAGAGATAAGATCTCTCTGTAGTGCTATATTTGTAGGCAAGCTTATTATTCTAGTCAGTGTCCACAGAGGGCAGATAAAAAACAACCTGCTAAGACGACCACACATAGAAAGTATGCAAAAAATGATGCTAGAACCGCAACATACTGAAATTCTACCCAAGTTTGAAAACCTTGGCTTCTGAATAGAATCAAGCCACATGGGAAGATGTGGTTAATGACACTTTAATGCATTTGAAAAAAAAAAAATTATATGGATAACCATTAAGGGATAATTTTGTAAATACTTTTTGAGACACATCATTCATGTTTGATGTGATATTAATTATAATATTGTATACCATATGCATATCTGATATTACTATGACTATAAATCAAGTTTTGGGTTTATGATTTCAATCATGGAAAGATAAATATTTTGTTTTTGTGCTATCAAATATTTTAGTGTGAATTTATTTTTGCTAGCTCAAAACACAAGAATTATGTTTAATTTTAGTGAGGGAGTATGTAACAACACTCCCAAAATGCATCAATTAGTCTATTTGCTTTACCCACAATAATATGGTACTGCTGATAACTTGGTGGATGTAGGTACAGGTAGAACCGGTCAAGAGATAAAGTAAGCAAATTGGACACCTCCTCTAGATGACAATAAGGGGGAAAAGGTAAATATAAGTTGGGGATATATGATGAGCAACATGATATTTGCAATTTTAAATGAAATATCCTAATAGCAATATACCTGTCCAGCGGTTCATGTAGCTGCATACATGTAGATGCATTTAGGAGTGTGTACTTTGTATGCCAAATGTGTTATTAGAAAATCACTCTTTTAATGATTTAAACAAAAATACAATAATAACAAATAAAAATTTAAATTGTTATTAATAAAAAAATAATAAATAAATAAATAATAAAGTATATAAATATATAAATAAATTGAATAAAACAAGAATAAAAGGAAAAAAAAAAATAATATGTAAAAAAAATCCATAAACACATGAAAGGACTACCTGGAAGAATGTGGGCCAAGACGCCTGCATGAATTTCTCCAGGTGTTGAGTACTATTTTATTTCATCCATCTATAAATATACGAAGAAAACTCAAGAACAAAACCATATTTTAAGTTTAATTTGCAGATTGCAATAGTGAGATTGTGAAGCTATTTCTGCATAATTTCAAGTTGGAATTTCCTGAAATAAGAATTTACTTTTATTATGTTAGAAAGGAATAGTGAATACTTGTATGTTTTAGTGTTTGAGAAGAAAGCTTATTTCAAATTTGGATTAGAAAATGCTCTGCGAAAAAGCTTGTTTAATATCATCTATTAATATGTTTTTTAGAACAAATGAATTGTTGAATATATGTATGCATGTTAGTATAGTAATGCATTCACATATTAGTTAATCGATCTGATTATTCCTCGGAGTCTCTATGTTACTTTCTTCGTCGATTAATAGAAGATAAAAATCTCTTGTTTTTATCGAAGAAAATTCATTTGCTATAAAGTTAGAATCAATCCACTGTTCCATGCCAAAGAAATTTGAAGACCATTTTATCACCTAATGAGTGTCTATTTACCTATTAAATTATGTAAACTGGTGTGACAAAAGTAGAGTAATGTTCAAGCTTATGTTTGGTCGTGACATGATGCACCTCTGCACTGGGTAGAGGAATTGAAACACTATTTTGTCTTATTTTAAGCATATTGACAATGTTGGAAGGTTATTTTGTATAAAATTTGATGAATAATAGAGAAGGTATAACTTGTATTCCATGTAAGTGAAATGGGTTTTGTTTCTCAAATTATCGAAAAATAATGATAGACAAAATCAATGTTGTGATGGTTTTGTTTCATTTGTATAGTAGTATGTGAAGCGTAATGTAATTCTTTTAGAATGAAGCACAATGTTATTGGATAATTGCTAAAATTGAACAAATTACAGAATATCCAATTTAGGCAAAACATAAACCTGGTAGTTGCTTACCTTGTAGTCGAGTCATGCACAGTAACCTGTTTACTTTGTGCTTAGAATTGTAATGATAGATATCATAATAAAAAAAAAAGAGTGGTTGTAGGGGATATTCAAACTGAAAACTATTTCATACTATAGTAGTTAAATTTGGTTTGGATTAAACCAAAGCGTGGAAAAGAAGATTTTGTGTGTCAGTAAAGCGTTTATCAAGTTGGAAAGAGTAAAATAAAAATTGATTTATATGTTAATTTGTACAAAGATTGTTAATATGTATTGACATATATAATTATATGAGCCTTTGATAGTCGAAGAACTTTTATAGATCAAACCACTCGAACTTAACAGATGGTGGATCAAATAAACCCCAAAGTATTTAGTATATAATAATATTAAAATTTACTGCCCAAATCATTATCAACAATGACAAAACTAAGAGTTAGAAAGTCCAGGAAGCTAAACTATATACTGATAGAATAATACCAAGGACGATCTATAATTTTTGAATTTGATCTGTTAAGACTATCCACCCTCACAGCTGGACCTGAAGTGCGGTAGAATGCTAGAAAACAGTAGCCTATGAATGCCTTAAGAAAGCATACTAAATCCTATGAATAAGTAACTTATCGATATGTGTGTTTTGTTGATGACGTTGTAGTTGATATTAGGTAGGAGGACAATTTATTTGTTGCAAATTGGAGATAAAAGAATTGATTTATAACCATTAGGTAAGTTTATTTTGGAAGGGAACACTAGCAATCCTACTTGAAATATTCTTTTAGAAAAGCGTCGTTATCATTAACGTCAAGAGACAAAGTTTATAATTATCTTTGAGATGAACATTTTAAGTCTGTCCGGTTAAAAAAAAAACTGTCTGCGTAATAGCAATTATAAAACTCTCTAGTTGTGGCATCGAAAGGAATACAAATAATAGAAATTTGAGAGCTCTTCGCTCATATCAACCAAAGATAGCACTAATATAGTTGACATAGATATGTGAGAGAGTTGGTCTTACCTTCTGCCAGAGAATTAAAATCAAAGGAGGTCATATATTAAATAAAAAAAATCTAATAGTTGAGTTGAAGCGACTCGTTTAGCATATTAAAACATTGTTATGAGTGATATTTATAAAAACATGGTATCATTTAGCTTATCAAAACCTTTTCCTAGGTAATATTTGCAATATCAAGGTAAAATAATTAGAATAGAAACCTTCGCCTTAAGTACGTCACTACAAATCTGAAATATTATGGTAAGTTGCGTAAGAGCAATCATTGAACTAATAGTAAATATAGAAAAGAGGTATGGTATGATTAGCATAATCAAGTATAATTTTAGTATAAGATTGAGCATGCCTAAGATTCAGCATTAGGGATGAATCTAAAGTAAGTTTGGCTGTAGGTGTGAGATTTGAGAATACCATAACATCCATTTGAATTTAAATACTTATTTTAATCTCACACCACTCATAGTTGTGTATAGCATAAAGTATTATATAATTGTTACTACTTTTGATATAACTAAAAGATCATAGTTGTGTATAGCATAAAGTATTATATAATTGTTACTACTTTTGATATAACTAAAAGATCAAAAAAGTCTCTTAAAAGTAATTAGATCATAGGTTGTAGTGACCTAATAAAAATTGGAGAACAATTAAGTCTAGATTCAACATTGCCATAAAATAATATGAATACATTATTTGAGATTTTAAGAAAATCGTATTTTGCTAAATATACAGAATAAATCTTAGGATTTGTGCTAATGATATGAACAATGCTTCTTTTAAAAAAGACATAAAATAAGAATCGAAGGAGTTATCATTTAATTAAATAGAGAACATTTTATTTTTAGCCATTTAGTTCGAAATAAAAGTAGATTAAACAAAGCCATGCTTTAATGATAGAAATACATTTACATACTTTATCAACTTACCTCTTAAGGAATTATTATGATATAAATTAAATCTTTAAATTAAATAATACTGTGGAAGAAGTTAATAAGATATTTAGCAATTTTTATTTTTGGATTTTGAATTCCTTATCATGTGGATGTAAGGTTGCAATAAAGGTTTCTTTTATATTAGATAAGTACATAGCTCATAATGAAACAACTCCTTTAAAAAAAATCAAAGATCCAAACAAGTAAATACCGAAACCTTCTTGAAGGATAGACTCAAACACACCCAACTTCGGTGCTTGCAGGAAGGCAAACACCATGATTCTTACTTAGTCGTTTTCAAGCTTGGGAAAAGTAAAATCCAATTGCCTTGAACATGTGATGAGGAGTGGAATGGGACACTTCCTCTAGAGTGATATGCAAGTGGTATGTAAGGGTATCTCTTGACCCAAACTCAAGTGGGGAAATGTTAGCGGTTATTCGGCTAGTTCAAGAGTAGTTGAACACCAAAGCTAAAAAGTCCAGCGGGTGTTGGAATGGGATAAAATTCTATCACTTGTAGTGAGGTTTGGGTTACCTGGTCCTGAATCCAAAGAAGTGGTGGACCTTAGCTAGAACCTAGGAAAGTGGGTATTCAGTTAAGCACCGAGAATTCACGCGCTAAACCATAGTATGTAATAAACACAAGTAATGGAAGGGATATTTTGTAACATGGCATGCTATAGGTAGGGGAAGTATGCATCCATCCTTTCAGATGAAATGGGATTTGAAAGGACAACCTCTTATTGTGAACATAGATCTTTGTCAATGGAGATGAATGTGTTCACATGATGGCACCATCTGCGGGACTTGGCCAGTCTCAAATGTTTAAGGGACTGTCTGCAGCAGTCAAATACCTTGAAATGGATATCAAATGCCTGTGTACCAATTAATTGTTGGGTGTTGAATTAATTCATTTAAATTTTTTTAATTGAGTTTTAGAACAACCAGGTGAGTGTTGAGGTAGGATTTTTTCCAATTACAAAATCACCCTACAATAAGGATCAAAATCCTCTCTTATAAAGAAAACGTATTTTTCCAAGATTCTTCCACTTAATGTTTTTATGTATCATTAGTATGTATTAAAAATAAGTACTTGAACTATCTCAATGGTTTGCAAGCAACTGATAACAAGGGGCCTGGAATTCAAGTATTTAACTTTAATTTCATCATGTGTTATGAATCTTTCAATCAAATTCTTCTTTTAATGAATAATAAATAAATTTACCTTTTGAGTTTAATCCTGAAAACTATGAAAACTTATTCTAGAAATTCAAAACAATGGTTAATTAAAATGGAACCAGATAAGTGGTGGATCTTAGATGGAACTCGAGAAAGTGGGTATTCAGTTAAGCACTGGGTATTCATACGCTAAACCATAGTATGTAATAAACACAAGTAATAGAAGGGATATTCGGTAACATGGCATGCTATGGGTGGGGAAGTATGTGTCCATCCTTTCAGATGAAATGGGCTCTAAAAGGACAACCCCTTATCGTGAACATAGACCTCTGGCAATGGAGATGAACATGTTCACATGATGGAAACACTGGTAGGACTTGGCCAGTATTGAACATTTAAGGGACTATTTGCATCAGTCAAAAACCTTGAAATGAATATCAAATACCTGTGTACCAATTAATTGTTGGGTGTTGAATTAATTTATTTGAAATTTTTTATTTGAGTTTTAGAACAATGAGGTGAGTAGACTTGGATCGTTACAATTGGTATAAAAGCCTAGGTTATGAAAATTTGGGTATATGAAACTAATTTCGTCTTTTTTGCATACAACTAAATGGCTAGTTCCTCTAGAAAATCTGCAATGACACAGCAAGAGACAATTCTTGAGGGTCCAAGAAAAAGGCTTTGAAGGCTCATAAAAGAGTCTGAGAGGGTAGCCAAAGTAGAGGCACCCCGATGAGTTGTCTGGAAAGAGAAAGAACCTATGCAAGATAAAACTCCATCAAGAGAAGACAACCTGGCCAAGATGGTCCAATTGTTGCAAGATCAAATGAATCAACAATGTGAGCATATGGAATTCCAACGGGAGCAGGATCAGGAGCAATTAAATCAACAACAAAAACATATGGAGATGCAAAGAGTGCAGTTGATGGAACAAATGGAATAATAAAGAGCTCAAATGAGTCAACAATATGAACTCCTTGTACAACAACATACGCTAATAAAAAATTTATCTAAAAAAGAGTCAGAAGAGAATTTGGAGGGATTGCTTTAGGGATCATCCTGCAGGCGAGTTGGCAGTGAATTGAGAAAGGAATTGAGAAAATTAGATATCAAGCAATTTTATGGTAAAGGAGATGGTGAAGTAGCAGAAAATTGGTTGAATGAAGTTGAAAGTTATTATGCCATTAATAGCACTCTCTCCTCTGGATCTGAATCTAAGACATCTTGGGCAGTAGCTCATTTTATAGGATCCGCCATGGATTTGTCGACGACCTATAAAAAGAACAAGCATATTGAGGTTTTCGATGTTCCATGGGACACATTTTTAAAGGAATTTAGGGATCGATTCCTAACACAACAATTCTATATTGAGAATTTTAGGGAGTTCACCAATTTACAATAGGAAAATATGATAGTTATCGAATATTATCAAAGATTTATCCAGTTGCTAAAATATATTCCTGATTACGATCAAAATGAAGACATGAAGGTGCAAAATTTTTTGATGGGTCTACATCTAAGAATTGGTGATTTGGTAGGCTTAGTTAAACCAATAGACTTATCTGAAGCTTATGATATCATCCGCTTTAAGGAGGATAGCTACAAGAATATAAAAGCATATTACTAAAAGAATGATAAAGATAGAGAAGAAGCAAGAAAAACAAAGGAATACAAACCTGCAAATATAAAAAATACCAAAATAGGGACCAACCTGATAGAAGAAATAATAGGGACGATTATAAAGAGCGTAGAAAGGAAAACACATCCCAAACTAGAAATGAAGAAAACAGAAGAGATAAGATCTCTTTGCAGTGCTATATTTGTAGACAAGCTCATTATGCTAGCCAGTGTCCACAGAGGGCAGATAAGCAGCAACTTGCTAAGATGACCACACATAGAATGTATGCAGAAATTGATGCTGGAACTTCAACATACTAAATTCTGCCCGAGTTTGGAAACCTTGAATTCTGAATAGAATCAAGCCACATGGGAAGATGTGGTTAATGACGCTTTAATGTATTTGAAAAAAAACTGTTATATGGACAACCATTAAGGGAAAATTTTGTAAATACATTTTGAGATCCATCATGCATGTTTGATGTGATATTACTTAAAGACTGTATACCATATGCATATCTTATATTAATATGACTATAAATCATGTTTTGGGTTTATGATTTCAATCTTGGAAAGATAAATATTTTGTTTTTGTGTTGTCAAATATTTTTGTGTAAATTTGTTTTGCTAGCTCAAAACACATAGACTATGTTTAATTCTAGTGGGGAAGTATGTAACAACCCTCCCAAAATGAATCAATTAGTCTATTTGATTTACCCATAAGAATTTGGTATTGTTGATGAGTCAGTGGATGTAGGTACAGGTAGAACTGGTCAAGAGATTAAGCAATCAAACTGGATACCTCCTCTAGATGACAAGAAGGGGGCAGAGGTAAAGGTAAGTTGGAGATATATGATGAGCAACAAGATATTTGTAGTTTTAGAGTAAAGATCCTAATAGCAATATACGTGTCCAACGGTTCATGTAGCTGCATTAATGTAGATGTATTTAGGAGTGTGTACTTTGTATGCCAAATATGTTATTATAAAATCATTCTCTTAATGATTTAAACAAAAATACAATAATAATAAATACAAATTTAAATTGTTATTAATAAAAAACATAAAGAATTAAATAATAAAGTATTTAAATATATAAATAAATTGAATAAAAGAAAAATAAAAGGAAAAAAAAAAAAAAATATGTAAAAAAAATCCATAAACACACGAAAGGACTACCTGGCAGAATGTGGGCCAAGACGCCTGCATGAATTCCTCCAGGTGTTGAGTAATGTTTTATTTCATCCATCTATAAATATAAGAAGAAAACTCAAGAACAAAACCCTATTTTAAATTTAATTTGGAGATTGCGGCAGTGAGATTGTGAAGCTATTTCTGCATAATTTCAGGTTGGAATTTCCTGAAATAAGAATTTAATTTTATTATATTAGAAAGGAATAGTGAATACTTGTATGTTTTAGTGTTTGAGAAGAAATCTTATTTCAAATTTGGAGTAGAAAATGCTCTGTGAAAAAGCTTGTTTAATATCAACAGTTAATATGTTTTCTGGAATAAATGAACTGTTGCAAATATGTATGCATGTTAGTATAGTAATGCATTCACATATTAGTTAATCGCTCAGATTATTCCTCGGAGTCTTTACATTCCTTTATTTGTTGATTAATCGGAGATAAACCTCTCTTGTCTTTGTCGGATAAAATTAATTTGCTATAAAGTTATAATTAATCCATAGTTTCGTACCAAAAAAAATTGAAGACCACTTTAGCGCCTACTGAGCGTCTGTTTGCCTATTAAATTGTGTAAACTGGTGTGACAGAAGTAGAGTAATGTTCAAACTTATGTTTGGTCGTGATATGATGCACCTCTGCGCTGCGTAGAGGAATTGAAACACTATTTTATATTATTTTAAGCATATTGACTATGTTGGAAGGTTATTTTGTATAAAATTTGATGAATAGTAGAGAAGGTATAACATGTATTCCATGTAAGTGAAATGGGTTTTGTTTCTCAAAAATTTCTGAACAATAATGATAGAGAACATCAATATTGTGATGATTTTGTTTTATTTATATGGTAGTATGTGAAATATATTGTAATTCTTTTATAATAAAGCATGAAATTATTGGATAATTGCTAAACTTAAACAAATTATAGAATATCCAATTTAGGCAAAATATAAACCCGGTAGTTGCTTACCCTGTAGTCAAGTCGTGCACAGTAACCTGTTTGCTTTGTGCTTAGACTTGTAAGGATAGATATCATATTAAAAAAAATAGTGGCCGTACGGGATATTCAAACTAAAAACTATCTCATACTATAGTAGTTAAATTTGGTTTGGATTAAACCAAAGTGTGGAAAAGAAGCTTTTGCGTGTCAGTAAAGCGTCTATCAAGTTAGAAATATTAAACTAAAAACCGATTTATATGTTAATTTGAAAAAAGAATGTTAATATGTATTGGCATATATATAATTGTATGAGCCTTTGATAGTCGAAGAAATTTTATAGATCAAACCACTCGAACTTAACAAATGGTGTATCAAATAAACCCCGAAGTCTTTAGTATATAATAATATTAAAATTTACTGCCCAAATCATTATCAACAGCGACGAAACTAGGAATTAGAAAGTCCATGCAACTAAACTATCTATCGATAGAATAATACCAACGACGATTTATGATTTTTGAATTTTATCTGTTAAGACCATTCGCTGTCACAACTGGACCTAAATTACGGTAGAATGCTAGAAAATATTAGCTTATGAATACCTTGGGAAAGCGTACTAAATCCTATGAATAAGTGACTTATCGATATGAGTGTTTCGTTGATGATGTTGTAGTTGATATTAGGCAGGATGACAATTTATTTATTGCAAATTGGAGATAAAATAATTGATTTATAACCATTAGGTAAGTTTATTTTGGAAGGAAACACTAGCGCTTGAAAGTTGAAACATTCTTTTAGAAAAGTGTCGTTATCGTTAACGTCAGGTGAATAAAAGTTTATAATTATCTATGAGATGCACATTTTAAGTCTGTCGGTTAAAAAGAATATATATCTATATGCGTAATAACAATTAGAAAACTCTCTAGTTGTGGCATCCAAAGGAATAAAAACAATAGCAATTTGAGAGCTCTTCGCTCATCTCAACCAAAGAAAGCACTAATATAGTTGACATAGATATGCGAAAGCGTTGGTCTTACCTTCTGCCAAAGAATTAAAATCAAAGGAGATCATATATTAAATATAAAAAAGTCTAATAGTTGAGTTGAAGCGACTTGTTTAGCATATTAAAACATTGTTATGAGTGATATTTGTAAAAACAAGGTATCGTTTAGCTTATCAAAACATTGTCCTAGGTAATATTTGCAATATCAAGGTAAAATAATTAGAATAGAAACCTTCGTCTTAAGTACGTCACTACAAATATGAAAGGTTATGGTAAGTTGCGTAAGAGCAATCATTGAACTAATAGTACATATAGAAAAGGGGTATGGTATGATTAGCAGAATCAGGTATAATTTTAGTATAATATTGAGCATACCGAAGATTCAGCACTAGGGCTGAATCTAAAATAATTTTGACTGTAGGTGTGAGCTTTGAGAATACCAAAACACCCATTTGAATTTAAATAGTTATTTTAATTTCACACCATTCGTAGTTGTGTATAGCAAAAGCATTATATAAATGTTATTGCTTTTGATATAACTAAAAGATATCTTGTTTTGCATGCTCAAACAAGTATCTTAAAAGTAATTAAATCATAGGTTGTAGTGACCTAATAAAAATTGGAGAACGATTAAGTCTAGATTCAACATTGTCGTAAAATAATATGAATACATTATTTGAGATTTTAAGAAAATGGTATTTTGCTAAATATACAAAATAAATCTTAGGATTTGTGCTAATGATATGAACAAGGCTTCTTTTAAAAAATACATAAAATAAGAATCGAAGGTGTTATCATTTAATTAAATAGAGAACATTTTATTTTCAACCATTTAGTTCGAAATAAAAGTAGATTAAACGAAGCCATGATTTAATGATAGAAGGAACAACCTTCTCAAAGATATTAAAGATCATATGATATGATTTGAGCAATTGTACTTCCATATTTGAGGTCCCATAGACTATATTTGGGTCTCATGAACGTAATTAAAATCTTTCATTTCATTTCAATTATAGAAAGACATTTACATACTTTATCAACTTATCTCTTAAGGAATTCTTATGATATAAATTAAATGTTTAAATTAAATAATATTGTGGAAGAAGTTAATAAGATATTTAGTAATTTTTATTTTTGGATTTTGAATTCCTTATTATGTGGATGTAAGGTTGCAATAAAGGTTTATTTTATATTAGATAAGTACATAGCTCATAATGAAACAACTCCTTTGAAAAAAATTAAAGAGCCAAACAAGTAAAGACTGAAACCTTTTTGAAGGATTGACTCAAACACACCCAAATTCGATGCTTGCAGGAAGGCAAACACCATGATTTGTATTCAGTCGCTTTCAAGCTTGGGAAAAGTAAAATCCTATTACCTTGAACATATGACGAGGAGTGGAATGGGACACTTCCTCTAGACTGATATGCGAGTGGTATGTAAGGGTATCTCTTGACCCAAACTCAAGTTGGGAAATGTTAGCGATTATTTGGCTAGTTCAAGAGTAGTTGAAAACCAAAGCTAAAAAGTCCAATAGGTGTTGGAATGGGATAACATTTCGTCACTTGTAGTAAGGTTTGGGTTACTTGGTCCTAAATCTAGAGAAGTGGTGGACCTTAGTTGAAACTCGGGAAAGTGGGTATTCAGTTAAGCACTGGGTATTCACACGCTAAACCATAGTATGTACTAAACACAAGTACTGGAAGGGATATTTTGTAATATGGCATGCTATGGGTAGGGGAAGTATGCGTCCATCGTTTCAGATGAAATGGGATCTGAAATGACATCCCCTTATCGTGAACATAGACCTCTGGCAATGGAGACAAATGTGTTCACATGATGGCACCATTTGCTAGACTTGGCCAATCTCGAACGTTTAAGGGACTGTCTACAGCAGTCAAAAACCTTGAGATGGATATCAAATGCTTGTGTACCAATTAATTGTTGGGTGTTGACTTAATTCGTTTGAATTTTTTTAATTAAGTTTTGGAACAACCAGGTGAGTTTTGAGGTATGATTTTGTCCAATTACAAAATCACCCTACAGTTAGGATCAAAATCCTCTCTTGCAAAGAAAACGTATTTCTCCAAGGTTCTTCCACTTAATGTTTTTATGTATCATTAGTATGTATTAAAAATAAGTGCTTGAACTATCTCAATGGTTTGCAAGTAACTGATAACAAGGGGCCTGGAATTCAAGTATTTAACTTTAATTTCATCATGTGCTATGCATCCTTCAATCAAATTCTCCTTTTAATGAATAATAAATAAATTTACCTTTTGAGTTTAATCCTGAAAACTATGCAAACTTATTCTACAACTTCAAAACAATGGTTAATTAAAATGCTTTAAAGGATTTTAAAATAGATTTTAACTTAGCATTTTTAATTAACATTAAAATTCAATAAAATAAAATTAATATATTTTTAATTAAAATTAAAATTCAATAAACTTTAATAAAATCAAAGTTTATAAAACTTTAATAAAATTAATTAAATATAAACCTTAATTATAAAGTTTGAACTTTATAATATTCAAAATTAAGGTTTTATTTAATATATATATTTGTTCATCCAAATATGAAATTGAAATTTAAATATTTGAAGAATGAACAAATGTAAAAATAATTAAACCCTAATTATAAGGTTTTGAACCTTAATAATTATGGAAATAGGGTTTAATGTAAATTTTGTCTATGAACCTTTTAAATTTTATAATATTAACCTAAAGTTCATAAAAATTTCCCTTCTATGATATTTATTTCTCAAATATTTATTGAATTAAATATTTAAGAATAAATATGAGTCTCAAATATAAGGTTTGGATCCTTTGATAATTTGAAATAAAACTATAATAAACCAAACTCTTTAATGTAAATAGATATCAATTATGAATTCTCAACTTTATGAAATTAAAGTTGGAACCCAAATAATCATTTATCCTCGGTAAATTTATTTATTCAAATATTAATTAAATTTAACATTTGAATAATAAATAAATTTAAAACCTAGTTATAAAGTTAAACTTTATAAAATCAAACTAGGTTAAATGCTCACAAATTTAATATGAAATAAACTTCAAAAGTTTAAAGTAAGGGAAATAAAGTAAATCTTGGAAAAATAACTACATAATGGAATGCATAGAAACTTAAAAACCAGATTTATGCCAACCAACAATCACACAGTACGACAATAAAAATGGTGCTATCTTCAATGGAAATTTAAATTAAAACTATATCAAAATCATTTAATTAAAATCAAATACCGTATTCACGCATATCTGAACAAAAATAATTTTGATATAATTATTGGATCTTACAATAAAGCTTTCTGAAATCTCTGTAAATCCAAATCTCTGTAGATCTTTCGCTTTCACCTTTTCCTTCCTTTGCCCTACAATTGTCCGACCCTGTTCTTGGCTTTTCATTCTCCATTTATAGTTTGAATAATTTGTTATATGGTTGGTTCTTTCCCGTTCCATTATGGTTTCCATACAGTTGTAAAAATGAATTCTTAATGAAACCCTAATGTCACCAATGCCTTCACATTATAACATATGGGTTTCATTTAAACCATACATTATAATTATATAATATTCAACTCATTTATTTGAATTCAACTGGCCTTCATAATGATCTCATGGGTGTCATATTATTTTCATTTAAATACCTTTTTCAAAGGATTTAATATTTCTCCTCATTGGCATTCAAAAATTAAAGTTAAGACATGCCCATGAAACCCACGAACACATCCTCTATTCAACATACTTTAATAATCCTGCCAACAAGACAAATATTAATTAGAATATAAAACATTTATAAAATAACCTTCTTAAATATAATTAAATTATAAAGTTATAAAACTTTATAATTTAATTAATTTAAAACATATTTATAAAATAACCATTCTAACTATATAATTAAATTATAAAGTTATAAAACTTTATAATTTAATTAATTTAAAACAAGTTTATAAAATAACAATTTTAAATATATTAAATTATAAAGTTATAAAACTTTATAATTTAATTAATTTAAAACAAGTTTATAAAATAACCATTTTAAATATATTAAATTATAAAATTTTATAATTTAATTAATTAAAATTTTTATTTTAAAAGAACATTTGAAACTAAAGACCAAAAAAATAGAAATAATAAACCACCCCATTCTTCCACATCATACCAATACCTGAAACAATCAAAACCAACCAACAACATAACAATAAAATTTCAAAATTTTCTCAGTGGGTCCCCAAAATTTGGGGTCGTTGTGAAGGACGTCACAACAAATGGTGACTCTACTGGTAAATATCCCTAGACATTTAGGACTTAAGAACCCAACTTCTGAAAACAACAAAAACCCAAATATTAGAACCATGAGCATCAATAATATCCAGAGAATGTGAACAGACCAATTCAACATGAAACAATAGAATCATTAGCATTTGCTTGGTGTGTGTAAAGTGATTCATTCTATATCCTTGAAACCGTTCAACTTTCCATTGTTAGTTTTGCATTTAGGTTATGAATATTTTCTCTTTGAAGTATACCTCCACCTGGCTCTCTTCAAACATTGCTCTACTATCGGCCAGGCATTTATAGCCCCGGTAGAGATTATCTGAATCTCCCATATATTAGGTGAATTTTGTATTTTGCATTCCCTTTTATTCTAGACATAGCTTCACTACCAGACGAGCGTCTATAGCTCCGGTGAAGGTTATCTAATTTATGGTGATAGATTTGACTTTACTTTTCTTTGTATTCATCATTTTTCTCTTTTTTTTTTTTTTTATTTTATCCAGTAATATGGTACTTTGCAAAAAATCCACCTGCCATTTGGGTTAGAGATCAGGTAAGGCTGAAAGAGTATATAAGATTTTTCACCTTAATTTGCAAAACTGACAACTTCATACTTCCAAAATTTCAAAAGATATTCTTTAATGTGTTTGTAGTACTTGTGAAGCTTTTGCAATATGATTCTAATATTTCAAATTTCCTTATCTTAGTCCAAATTCATGAAGATATACACTAACATCTCATTTTCCCTTTTCTTCAGGTTTTACATGCTTTCAAAATAGGTAATTTTATCCTATATGACCCAAGAACAAATACCAAATAAAATCATCAAATGATTAGTGTCTCAGTAACAACTACCCCAATCAGATAAGAACATCACAAAACTTTCTCAAATTCAACAACACACATCAAAATAATGAATACTCCAAAATTGTGGCATAAGCCAATATTATTCAAAAACAACAATGGAAACACATCCAATGATTTCACAAAACCAAAACATCAACAAACAAGAAAAAAAAACAAAATCACAAAACAACAAATTATATACAAAACATAAATCAAAACCAAATCAAAGTTGATAAACAATGAACCCACTTCCTAAACTTGACAACATACAATCGAACAAATAACAAAACATTACAAAACCACAATTTATGTACAAACAAAACAAGAACACAAAACCAAAAAACTATTTACAAAAATATACATTATGTACAAGATAATACTAAATTTATGCTATCACTTCCCTGGATCCCAAATACGATTAGCACCTTATAAAAGTATATGATTATATGCATTCCAAGTTTTACATAAATCCAACAAAAACAAGATTAAGTCAAACAATGAAATTCTCATTTTGCCTTTCTCATCCCACTAATTTGATTCAAACTTATAAGCAATTCCATGTTTAAGATTTGATTCATCCATGATCTTATGCTTATTCAACAAGATGGGAATTTCAAACCTTGATTCATCACTTTGACTTAATTTCTCATTTTCACAAGCATATAAAATTTCTTTCAAATAAGAAGCAACTTCTAAAAATTTTAAAGCAAAATCATCATCTATGTTTTTAGGCCAATCATATTCATGTAACAATTTACAAGAATCTAGGATATTTACAAAATAAGAATCATTATAGTTTTGTATCCTAGATTGAATTGTTAGTTGTTGATGAACTTGGTTCAATGATTCAAGCATATCTTCTTTTTCATTTAGCAATGCAAACTTATTTGTAGTGGAAATAGGAATCCACTCTATTTCTTTATCAACTTCCAATGGCATCTCATCATAAATAATATCAAAATCCAATAAATGATTATGCAAAATTTTACCTGATTCTTGAATGTTTAGACATAGTGGATAAGATTCTACCTTTTGTATACTTTCATTTACCACTACTTGATGAGCCATTATAATATTTTCTTTCTCTTCATAATCTCTATCATCATCATCATCATTTCGTATTCCTTCATCAATGACCTATTTTTCAAAAGCATCAAAATTAGGCATCCAATCAAGAATATGTCCATATTTTTCAAACCATAAATCTTGTTGATCAAACAAAGCAATAGTTTCTTTAGGATGAATAGGAAATTCTAATTCTTTGTTAGCCATACATGAAATTTCTTCATTTGAATATTCAATACAATCATGAAAAATTTCACACAAATCTTCAGTATTCGAGAATGAAATAAAAGAATTTACCTCTTCTTCATCTAAAATAGATGAATCATAAGAAAATTTTACCATTTCATTTTTTTCTATTTCAAAAATATGTTCCACAAACTCATGTTCAAAATGATCAAATCTTGGAACCCTCTCTATTTCTGAAATTAACACGTCATATTCCAATTGGATAGAAATTGCCAGATCTTCACACAAGATAGAGGTTTCAACATCCTGCATATCAAGTGAAATGGAAAATTCATCAGTAGGATAATTAGAAATAAATAATTCCTCATATCTTCCCCAACCATTATAATAATCATCTTCCTGAAACATTTGATGAGATTGCATCCCTTCTTTAATTTCTTCTTGATCATTATTTTGAGGATACTGAAAATTTTGATCATCATTTTCAATGATCTCATCCAAATTTATGGAAGGTCCTGATTTATCATGTGTTTCAAAACTAGTCCATTCTAGGACTTCTTCACTGTCTAAAAGAATATCACTTTTAGCATCTTCGATATTTGTCTCATGAGAATGATTTATATATTTATCAAGATATGCATCTTGATGCATTTGTTCCTGTGCTTGATCACTATTTCTTTTAAGTTATAGAATTAACCTTTGCAACTTGTCTTGCATTTTAGGTGAAGCAAGTACTTCATTAGAAAGAGAGGCAAAATCCTCCCATTTATTCCACCAACAATAATCATCTTCTAAAATTAGGGAGTGATGTTCAACCACTTCTTCACACTCTATAAATTCAACAATCGAATGCTTTTCAAATTCACTTTCATCACTTTCAAAAAAATTATCTTCAATAAAAAATTCATCTTCCTCAAGTAATAAACTTTTATGATCAGTCATAATGAAAACACCTCTAGAATATTTCAATTCTGGAGCTTTAATTGTTTCATTCAACTCTATAGAAGATTCCATTCTATCATATGTTTCAAAGCTAGTTAGATCTAAAACTCCTCCAATATCTGAAGACTCATGCATTTCTACATTTTGATAAACTTGATTACTACAATCCTCATTGATGGATATTGGCTTTGAAACTTCCACTTCTTCTTGGACAATATCAAAAGTGGTTGAAAAACTAGGACATTCAATTTCATTCGATGGTGTCAAAAAATGTATATCATGACTCATAAGTGGTAATTGATTTGAAACCTTAGGGTTAAGTAATGATAACTTACCCACATCAATTCCTCCTGAAATCAACCATTGTTCTACAACTATTGCCCCACCATAAGCGTTAGACAAGCATAAATCTTTAAGAAGCTTTTCTAACAACTTAACGGTAAAAGGATCTAAAGCTTCCAAGTATATTTGAACAACTTCTTCTGAAATGATAAAATGTGTCTCTATTTCAGTATACAACTTATGAAACCTATCATTAAATTGACTCATGGTTTCATCAAGTTTTTTATAGATAGAGGAAAATTGATTTGATAACAAATCTATGTCAACCAATTTTCCAAAATGTTCAAGAAACATTGTTTCTAGTTGATTCCAAGAAGCGGTAGAACCTGCAAGTAAATTGATAAACCAATCTTTAGCAACTTCATCCAATGTGTATGGAAACATTCTACATAGAACATCTTCCTACATAATTTGAAAATGAAACATAATGTTTTTGTATGCATGAATATGTTCTTCTGCCATAATCATTCCATCATGCTTATAATAGGGTAAATCATTTTCTGCCATTGAACCAGTTTTAATATGCAAGGCTATGTATGAAAAATTCACAAAAATTGAATCATAACCTAATTTTTGAATTTATGATAGATTAACATTAATGCAACATAAATCGAATTATTTTTTTTAAATAACTAATTGCACATGCTAAAAAATTAAAAATAGTACCTTTCAGGCCCTCCTTCTAGCACCATTTCTATTGAGGTATGATTTTGTCCAATTACAAAATCACCCTACAATTAGGATCGAAATCCTCTCTTGCAAAGAAAACGTATTTCTCCAAGGTTCTTCCACTTAATATTTTTATGTATCATTAGTATGTATTAAAAATAAGTGCTTGAACTATCTCAATGGTTTGCAAGTAACTGATAACAAGGGGCCTAGAATTCAAGTATTTAACTTTAATTTCATCATGTGCTATGCATCCTTCAATCAAATTCTCCTTCTAATGAATAATAAATAAATTTACCTTTTGAGTTTAATCCTGAAAACTTATGCAAACTTATTCTATAACTTCAAAACAACGGTTAATTAAAATGCTTTAAAGGATTTTGAAATAGATTTTAACTTAGCATTTTTAATTAACATTAAAATTCAATAAACTTTAATAAAATCAAAGTTTATAAAACTTTAATAAAATTAATTAAATATAAACCTTAATTATAAAGTTTGAACTTTATAATATTCAAATTTAAGGTTTTATTTAATATATATATTTGTTCATCCAAATATGAAATTGAAATTTAAATATTTGAAGAATGAACAAATGTGAAAATAATTAAACCCTAATTATAAGGTTTTGAACCTTAATAATTATGGAAATAGGGTTTAATGTAAATTTTGTCTATGAACCTTTTAAATTTTATAATATTAACCTAAAGTTCATAAAAATTTCCTTTCCGTGATATTTATTTCTCAAATATTTATTGAATTAAATATTTAAGAATAAATATGAGTCTCAAATATAAGGTTTGGATCCTTTGATAATTTGAAATAAAACTATAATAAACCAAACTCTTTAATGTAAATAGATATCAATTATGAATTCTCAACTTTATGAAATTAAAGTTGGAACCCAAATAATCATTTATCCTCGGTAAATTTATTTATTCAAATATTAATTAAATTTAATATTTGAATAATAAATAAATTTAAAACCTAGTTATAAAGTTAAACTTTATAAAATCAAACTAGGTTAAATGCTCACAAATTTAATATGAAATAAACTTCAAAAGTTTAAAGTAAGGGAAATAAAGTAAATCTCGGACAAATAACTACATAATGGAATGCACAAAAACTTAAAAACCAAATTTATGCCAACCAACAATCACACAATACGACAATAAAAATGGTGCTATCTTCAATGGAAATTTAAATTAAAACTATATCAAAATCATTTAATTAAAATCAAATACCGTATTCACGCATATCTGAACAAAAATAATTTTGATATAATTATTGGATCTTACAATAAAGCTTTTTGAAATCTCTGTAAATCCAAATCTCTGTAGATCTTTCGCTTTCACCTTTTCCTTCCTTTGCCCTGCAATTGTTCGACCATGTTCTTGGATTTTCATTCTCCATTTATAGTTTGAATAATTCATTATATGGTTGGTTCTTTCCCATTCCATTATGGTTTCCATACAGTTGTAAAAATGAATTCTTAACGAAACCCTAATGTCACCAATGCCTTCACATTATAACATATGGGTTTCATTTAAACCATACATTATAATTATATAATCTTCAACTCATTTATTTGAATTTGGCTGGCCTTCATAATGATCTCATGGGTACCGTATTATTTTCATTTAAATACCTTTTTCAAAGGATTTAATATTTCTCCTCATTGGCATTCAAAAATTAAAGTTAAGACATGCCCAATGAAACCCACGAACACATCCTCTATTCAACATACTTTAATAATCCTACCAACAAGACAAATATTAATTAGAATATAAAACATTTATAAAATAACCTTCTTAAATATAATTAAATTATAAAGTTATAAAACTTTATAATTTAATTAATTTAAAACATATTTATAAAATAACCATTCTAACTATATTAAATTATAAAGTTATAAAACTTTATAATTTAATTAATTTAAAACAAGTTTATAAAATAACAATTTTAAATATATTAAATTATAAAGTTATAAAACTTTATAATTTAATTAATTTAAAACAAGTTTATAAAATAACCATTTTAAATATATTAAATTATAAAATTTTATAATTTAATTAATTAAAAAATTTATTTTAAAAGAACATTTGAAACTGAAGACCAACAAAATAGAAATAATAAACCACCCCATTCTTCCACATCATACCAATACTTGAAACAATCAAAACCAACCAACAACATAACAATAAAATTTCAAAATTTTCTCAGTGGGTCCCCAAAATTTGGGGTCGTTGTGAAGGATGTCACAACAAGTGAGTAGACTTGGGTTGTTACAGTTGGTATCAGAGCCTAGGTTACAAAACTGTGGGTATATGAAATTGATTTCGTCTTTGTTGTATACAACTAAATGACAAGTTCCTCTAGAAAATTTGCAATGGCACAATAAGAGACAGTTGTTGAGGGTCCAAGAAAGGAGTTTCGAATGCTCATATTAGAGTCTAAGAGGGTAGACAAAGTAGATACACCTTGACGAGTTGCCCAAAAAGAGAAAGAACCTGTGCAAGATAAAACTCTATCAAGAGAAGACAACCTGGTCAAGATGGTCTAGTTTTTGCAAGATCAAATGAATCATTAGTGTGAGCATATGGAATTCTAACGGGAGCAAACTCAGGAGCAATTAAATCAACAATGGGAACATATGGAGATGCAAAGAGTGCAGTTTATGGAACAACAAAGAGATCAAATGAGTCAACAATAGGAATTCCTTATATAATAATATAAGCTAATAAAAAAATTGTCTAAAAAGAAGTCAAAGGAGAATTTGGAGGGATTGCTTGAGGGATCATCTCGTAGACGATTTTGTAGTGAATTGAGAAAGGAATTGAGAAAATTAGATATTAAGCAATTTGATGGCAAAAGAGATGATGAAGAAACAAATTGGTTGAATGAAGTTGAAAGTTATTATGCCATTAATAGCACTCTCTCCTTTGAATCTAAGACAACTTGGGCAATAGCTCATTTGATAGGATCCACCATGGATTGGTGGACGACCTACAAAAAGAACAAGCATGTTAAGGCTATCTACGTTCCATGGGACATATTTTTAAAGTAATTTAGGGATCAATTCATGACATGATAGTTCTATATTGAGAAGTTTAGGGAGTTTACCCATTTGCATCAGGAAAATATGATAGTTATCGAATACTATTAGAGATTTATCTAGTTGCTGAAATATGTTCTTGATTACAATCAGAATAAAGACATGAAGGTGCAAAAATTTTTGATGGGTCTACATCCAAGAATTGAAGATTTGGTAGGCTTAGTTAAGCCAAAAGATTTATTTGAAGCTTATGACACCGCCCACTTTAAGGAGGATAGCTACAAGAATACAAAAGCATATTACCAAAAGAATGAGAAAGATGAAGAAGCAAGAAAAAGAAGGGAATACGAACCCACAAAATGAAATAAATATTTGAACAAGAATTTCATAGGTGCAAATAATCACAAACGAGATGACAGGTATCTAAATAGATACCAAAAGAGGGACCAACTTGAAAAAAGTGAACACAAGCTCATACTGAGAGGGGGGGTGAACAGTATAAGACCGCTTTTTACTTTTCTTTCCCAATCAATATTATACAATGTATAGATAACAATATCAATAACAGTAATCAAAGCAATGCATAAAACACCATACACAATAGAGACACCATACTTTACGTGGTTCACCCAATATGGGCTTCCCTAGAGAAAATATTTCACTAAAATTTTCTCAATCAATCTCTTAGGAATCCTTCCCTATTACAATGTTTATGGATCTCTATCCAAAGGAGATATCAATCCCCTAAATCAAGCTCATGGATCTCTATCCACAAGAGAAATCCTTCTCTCCTCTGGTTGATGATCCTTTAGAAGACTATTGCCTCCACTACATTGGCTTGTGGATCTCTCTCCACTGAAGACTCTTATCCCCACTTAGAAGACCTATCTTCATTGCCCTAGCTGATAGATCTCTATCCACTGGATACTATTTTCCTCTCTACTATGTCACCTCCAAAGATTTATCTCAAATTTTCTCAATAAATCCACTAAGAACCTACTCAAATATTCTCAATAGATCCACTTAGAACCTGCTCAAATATGCTCAGTAGGTCCACTCAGAACCTGCTCAAATCTACTCAATAGATCCACTCAGAACCTGCTCAAATATGCTCAATAGGTCCACTCAAAACCTGCTCAAAACTACTCAACAAGTCCACTTAGAACTTGCAAAAACTACTCATCAAGCTCACTTAGAACTTGTCCAACAATCTCACTCAAAACTTGTCCAAATATGCTCAACAAGTCCACTCAGAACTTGCTCAATCTGCTCAACAAGTCCACTCAGAACTTGCTCAAATTTTCTCAACAAGTCCACTCATAACTTGTCCAAATATACTCAAAAAGTCCACTGATAACTTGGTCAATATGATCAAAAATTCCACTCAGGACTTGCTCAAATCTTATCAAAAAGTCCACTCAAAACTTGTCCAAATCTGCTCAATAAGCTCACACTGAACTTAAACAATCTCATAGAAACATAAAGTGAATTTTTAGAGACCCAATATGTTTCAACTCAATGCTCAACCACTTTCTCAACTCAAATCAGAATATAGGATAGTTTGTTTTATGGAACTTGAACAAACACTTCACACACCCACTTGACTAGGCTCAACCAACTCTACTCAACCAATCACTCAAGAAACAATCCTTGCTCACAAAACCTAGTCCAAGCATGTAAACATCAACTCAAAATATTTCCAACAATGCTTAACAACAAATCTCACATAACAATGATACTCATGTTATTTTGCAAAATCCTAACTCAAGTTCTTCACACAATCAATGGCTTCAACAAAAATGCTTATAAAACAATCTTCACATAACAATGATACTCATGTTCTTTTGCAAAAACCTAACTCAAGTTCTTCACACAATCAATGGCTTCAACAACAATGCTTATAAAACAAGGTTTTAACAAAAAATATTTATTCCAGAAAACCTTGAAGCATTAACTCAAACACCCTTGAAAAGGAAACCCTAATCAAATCTTTTTCACTCCAACCTTTATTTTTAAGAAAGTCAATCAATCAACTCAAGCATGGAAGAATGTGCTCATACCTTTTTCTTTATGATGAAGGGATCTCATAAATATGCCTCACTCATAATCACTTCTTTGCCAATATCAAAGAAAGGTTAGAAGATAATAATTTTCTCAATGAATCACAATACAAAATGATATCAAACAAAATACACCTTATCACTCCAAATTTAAATTAATATCCAACATCTTCATAATAATCTCTTTGGCAAAAATATCTTTACAAATAAAATCAACACTCTTAAGGTCTTACTCCTCCAATATGCAAATATAATAATTAATACTTTATTTTAAAAATAAAATCAAATCTCTAGTTAAAACTCTCTAGTTATCGAGAGACCCAGGTTCAAATCTCTCCCCTCACATGTTGCGGATATGTTGTATATAAAAGGTTCCTCATCAAAAAAAATAAAATCAAACTCCTTATAACTCCAAACTTTATTAAAAACAATTTCCAACAAACACCAATTTTCAACTAGCAACCCTTTCAACTATTTCCAACTAGCAACCCTTTTAATTCCCATCTTTAGGCAATATTTTTTTTTTTGTATTTACATGGTGGAATTGGTAGCCACAACGAATTCAAGCAGGCTGTCCAAATTTTTATGGCCGCCACAGTATTTTGCGTTGTCTGCCCCGAAAGCTACCACACAGATCTTCACGTAGTCCACCCCTAGAACCACCATGCCACAATCATTTAAAACCTTTTACGCCACTGAAAGCACCAAGAAAGGGACAAGCATTTAGTTTGATGAGGCCCGAGATTTTAACCTTGGGCCTCCGCCCCCTTATGGGGTTTGGATGAACCAATTGGTCTACACCTCGGACCTAACTTTAGGCAATATTAAAAATAATCAAAATTTAATTACCTTGCATCTGGAGGGATTCGAATCCTCAACGCAGCCCATGACCAATGCCTTTGCCATGGCTCCAACTGTCGCTCGAGCTAAGCACTTGCTTGGGGAATGGAGAGCACAACGTGCTCAATGAACCTCCTTCTCTCTGCAAAATAAGAACGTGCACTGTCCCTTGGTGCTTCCAACACAATGCAAACACTACCACTACATTTTGAACATAGACCACTCGGTGCCTCAATGTTTTAGCCAATGCCTCCTCGCCACTAGGCCATGCTGCCCATCTGGCTCTCAAAATTTTGGCACTTTCAATATGTTCTCAATCATTGTCACACAAAATATGAATTCACTGTATTTTATCATGAGCTCCTCTTCATTCAATTCACATACAAAATAATGTTCGAAGCAAGGATGATTAAAATGTCTTTAAGAAATGGTATATATATAGCCTTTCATCCTTTATGCAAACACATTGACGCTCCTCCAATCTTATTCGACGTCAACATTCAAATTAATTTATAAGTGATTTATATTGATTTATATTTAAATGTTATAAATTAATTTAATAAAAACTTTGGTTTTATTAGGGCCTTCTCTTATTGCACAACTTGGTATTAATGATATTTATTTATAAAATTTAAATTCCTTTTGAATTTAAATATTTTATAAAATAAATATTAGGCCTCCTTTTAACTTTTTCTTAGGTTTTTATGAAACACCTTTTAAACTAAGCTTCCATATAAAATTAAAATATTATGGAGCCCTTTTGCCTTTAACATCTACACTGATTCTCTTGACCTTTGGTGTTATTTGAAGCTTCTTCCTGGATATCAAATGAAAACCTTGACAAATTTATTTATTGACAAAGTCCTTGACATTAATGATGACTTCATCTGGTTACATCAATGATAAATTTGACTTAGGGACTCAAAATATTCAACAATCTCCCCCTTTGTCATTGATGGCAACCCAAAACCTTTTTACTAAAAAATTGACTTCTTCTTCTGTGCTTCTCCCCCTAGGACATTACTCCCCTTGGCTCAATGCTTTCTCAAATATCAAATATCTCCCTCTTACTCAAATATCTCCCCCTTTGACATCAATGGCAAAGGGTCACATTTGGGGATCGGGGCTAAGAATGAGCCTCTTAGCTTAGCCCCTCCCCCACCTCATTTTTGAGGTGGTTAATTCTAGGGTGGGAGTATTTCTACTCACAGAAAGCACTGTTCTTTACCTTTATCCTCATTTCTTCTTATCTAAATTTTTTATTTCTTTTGACTGTTTCTATCCATGTCCATGTTCCTATCCATGTCTACATTCCTGTTCATGTTCATATCCATGTTTTTGTTCCTGTTCCTGTTCATGTTTGATTTTGGAATGTCTGCTCTACACCACTTTATTGTGTGACCATCATTATTGAACTTATAACACTTAATGTTATTATTCCTTGGAGGTGCAAATGTCTTAGAATTTCTCCTAGTGAAGCCATATCCTCTTCTATAATGAACTCTGCAATTCATTGCCTTGTGACCAAATTGATTATATGAGTAGCAATACCCATGGAAAGGTTGTCTATTCCCATATTCCTATCTTTCATGTGTCTTGCATTGTGAAGCCATGTGCCCAAACCTATGACATGAGAAGCATTTTCCATTGATGTTTTCTTGTCTTGACCTCATTGGTCTCTTAGTATTTCTTGACCTATTCTGATTGTTGTTCCATTTGTATCTTCTTTGTGTATTGTTCCTATTCTTATTGAACTCTCTATTGTCCAACTCATCCTAAAATGTCTCACTATATTTTACACTATATTTTTATGAAGTATCTTCATCTGAGGTTTCTTCTCCTCCAAAAATTGAAGTTGAATTTCCTTCCCTTTTATTTTAAACATGTTCAAATCCAAGACCTGTTTTGCTTTGTGTAGGCTTTTGTATCTTGATGAAATTTTCCAAGTTCTTTGATCTATTTTTGAACCCTTTCATCTTGACCTTGGAGTCTTATAAATATTCTCTTAGTAGTGCCACTTCTTGTGCTAACTTATCATATTCCAAGATATTTGCTTCTAACTTATCTTTGAACCTCTTTGCCTTAGCCTTTGATTTTTCTAAGTCCTCTGTAAGCAATCTTCTCTCTTCATCACATTCTTGAAACTGAATTTCAAGTTTAGAGTGTTTCTTTCTTACCTTATTTACCGTTTCAAGGGCATAAATAAGTTCTCCTTTGAGATCATAACCATTATTTTCTGAGTATTCCTATATTTGTTTGCCTTTGTCCTCATCTTTATTTTCTATTGGCTTGTCTTCTATAGGATCACTTTCTTCTTCTTATAATGCCATTAGAAGATTTTCATCTGGTATTTCAAGTGCATCTTCATATTCATCATCACTGAAACTATAACCATTCCTTGTACAATCATCTTCAAGATGTTCGAAGTTACCACATCTAAAACAATTGAGAATTACTGGAGTCATTTTATTAACTTGATCTTTTTATTCAATCATAAACAAGACTTCATCTCTATCATTGTCTAAAAAACTAGCATCATTATCACTTGAGTACTTAATTGCCTTATCTGCATAGTAACTCCTTTTTTGCCTTTGGAAGAACTTCTTTCCTTGTCTGTTTTGTCCATATTTGCTTTTCTTTTGATGCCTGTATCTTTTTGAATCCCTGTACCTGTGATCCTATTTTTATTCACCATTTTTGTTCTTAGGTTCTTGAAAATATATTGCAAAATATCCATACTTTCCACAATTGAAACACTTAATAGATCTTATATCTCTGGATCTTCTGGAATATTTATCTCTTTTACTGTAATTAGCTTCTTCATTACTAGATGAATCATTGCTTGATTCTGACTTCTTACCCTTTGTATTATTGATTAATTTGAATGTTGCTTCCTTCTGAAGAATATGATCTTTTGTTATTATCTCAAAAGTTGTGAGCATACCAAGCAATTTATCTCTTGTCAAAGTATCACCATCCATTGATACTTCAATAGCAGAAAACTGTTCACTGAATCTTTTTGAAAGAGTTATTAAGACTTTATTACAAACATCTGATTCATCAATATTCATTCCAAGACCTTGCATATCATTAACAATCTCATCAATTCGAACTAGATAAGCACTAATATTTTCCTCTTCATTCATTCTTAATGCTTCAAGTTGTCCTGTGAGATTTCACATCTTTGCTTTCTTGACACTTTTATCTCCTTCATATATATTTTGCAATTTATCCCACATCTCTTTTACAGTTTTACAATGCATAGCTTTCATAGACTCTATTCTACACAAACCTCTCACAAGTGCATTCATTGCTATTGAATCATAGTGCTATAAAATATTACATTCCTTGTCTGTAGGAGGATTTATTAAGGGATCATATCCAAATTTCACTGATTCCCAAATTTCATTGCCAAGTGCCATCAGGTAGATCTTCATCATCATACTCCAATACATATAGTCACTTCCATAAAATATTGGTGCTGAATTATTTGAGGACACCTCCTTAGGATCCATTGTGTTCTTGTTAGCTTTTCTTTCAAGCTATTAAACTCTTTTAAAGGAACCCGCTCTGATACCAATTGAAGAACACAAGCCTATACTGAGAGGGGGGTGAACAATATAAGACCACTTTTTACTTTTCTTTCCCAATCAATATTATGCAATGTATAGATAGTAATATCAACAATAGTAATCAAAGCAATGCATAAAACACCATACACAATAGAGACACCATAATTTACATGGTTCACCCAATGTGGGCTACTCCACGGAGAAAATATTTTACTAAAATTTTCTCAATCAATCTCTTGGGAATCCTTCCCTATTACAATGTTTATGGACCTCTATCCAAAGGAGATATCAATCCCCTAAATCAAGTTCATGGATCTCTATCCACAGGAGAACTCCTTCTCCTCTCGCTCTGGATGGTGATCCTCTAGAAGACTACTGCCTCCACTACACTGGCTTGTGGATCTCTCTCCACTGAAGACCCTTGTCCCCACTCAGAAGACCTATCTTCACTACCCTGGTTGATGGATCTCTATCCACTAGAGACTATTGTCCTCTCTGCTCTATCACCTCCAAAGCTCTGTCTCAAATCTTCTCAATAGGTCCACTCAGAACCTGCTCAAATATGCTCAATAGGTCCACTCAAAACCTACTCAAATCTTCTCAATAGGTCCACTCAGAACCTGCTCAAATATGCTCAATAGGTCCACTCAAAACCTGCTCAAATATGCTCAATAGGTCCACTCAGAACCTACTCAAAACTTCTCAACAAGTCCACTCAAAACTTGTTCAAACTACTCAACAAGCTCACTCAGAACTTGTCCAAACCTGCTCAACAAGCTCACTCAGAACTTGTCCAAATTTGCTCAACAAGTCCACTCAGAACTTGCTCAATCTACTCAACAAGTCCACTCAGAACTTGCTCAAATCTGCTCAACAAGTCCACTCATAACTTGTCCAAATATTCTCAACAAGTCCACTCAGAACTTGCTCAAATCTTCTCAACAAGTCCACTCAGACTTGCTCAAATCTGCTCAACAAGCTTACTCAAAACTTGTCCAAATCTACTCAATAAGCTCACACAGAACTTAACCAATCTCATAGAAACATAAAGTGAATTGTTAGAGACCCAATATGTTTCAACTCAATGCTCAAACACTTTCTCAACTCAAATCATAATATAGGATAGTTTGTTTTATGGAACTTGAACAAACACTTCACACACCCACTTGACTAGGCTCAACCAACTCTACTCAACCAATCACTCAAGAAACAACCCTTTCTCACAAACCCTAGTCCAAGCATATAAACATCAACTCAAAATATTTCCAACAATGCTTAACAACAAATCTCACATAACAATGATACTCATGTTCTTTTGCAAACCCTAACTCAAGTTCTTTGCATAACAACTCTCTTCAACAACAATGCTTATAAATCAATCTTCACATAACAATGATACTCATGTTCTTTTGCAAAAACCTAACTCAAGTTCTTCACACAACCAATGGCTTCAACAACAATGCTTATAAAACAAGGTTTTAACAACTCTTTATTCCAGAAAACCTTGAAGCATTAACTCAAACACTCTCGAAAAGGAAACCCTAATCAAATCCTTTTCACTCCAAACTTTGTTTTCCAGAAAGTCAATCAATCAACTCAACTATGGAAGAATGTGCTCATACCTTTTTCTTGATGATGAAGGGATCTCATAAATATGCCACACTCACAATCACTTCTTTGCCAATCTCAAAGAAAGGTTAGAAGATAATAATTTTCTCAATGAATCACAATACAAAATGATATCAAACAAAATACACCTTATCACTCCAACTTTAAAATAATATCCAACATCTTCATAATAATCTCTTTGGAAAAAATCCCTTTACAAATAAAATCAACACTCTTAAAGTCTTACTCCTCCAATATGCAAATATAATAATTAAGACTTTATTTTAAAAATAAAATCAAACTCCTTATAACTCCAAACTTTATTAAAAACAATTTCCAACAAACACCAATTTTCAACTAGCAACCCTTTCAACTATTTCCAACTAGCAACCCTTTTAACTCCCAACTTTAGGCAATATTAAAAATAATAAAAATTTAATTACCTTACCTTTGGAGGGATTCGAACCCTCAACGCAGCCCATGACCAACGCCTTTTCCATGGCTCCAACCATCGCTCGAGCTAAGCGCTCGCTTGGGGAGTGGAGAGCACAACGTGCTCAATGAACCTCCCTCTCTCTACCAAATAAAAATGTGCGCCGTCCCTTGGTGCTTCCAACACAATGCAAACACTGCCATCACATTTTGAATGCAGGCCACTTGATGCCTCAACATTTTAGCCAATGCCTCCTTGCCACTAGGCCACGCTGCCCAACTGGCTCTCAAACTTTTGGTGCTTTCAATTTGTTCTCAATCGTTGTCACACAAAATATGAATTTGCTATCTTTTCTCACGAGCTCCTCTTCATTCAATTCACATACAAAATAATTTTCGAAGCAAGGATGATTAAAATACCTTTAAGGCATGGTATATATATAGCCTTTCATCCTTTATGCAAACACGTCGGCGCTCCTCCAATCTTATTCGACGTCGGCATTCGAATTAATTTATAAGTGATTTAAATTTATTTAAATTTAAATGTTATAAATTAATTTAATAAAACCTTTGGTTTTATTAGGGCCTTCTCTTATTGCACAACTTGGTATTAATGATATTTATTTATAAAATTTAAATTCCTTTTGAATTTAAATATTTTATAAAATAAATATTAGGCCTCCTTTTAACTTTGCAATAAGCCTCCTTAGGTTTTTATGAAACACCTTTTAAACTAAGCTTCCATATAAAATTAAAATATTATGGAGCCCTTTTGCCTTTAACTTCTGCATTGATTCTCTTGACCTTTGGTGTTATTTGAAGCTTCTTCCTGGATATCAAATGACAACCTTGACAACTTTGTTTCTTGATAAAGTCCTTGATCCCGAGGAAGATAAGACTACCAGGAAATTGATTGAGATAAATGCAAGAGCAATAAATTGCATTTTGAGTGGGCTACTTGAGACAGATTTTGCAAAGGTCATGGTATGTACTTTAGCTAATGAAATGTGGATCAAGTTGTGGAATACTTATGAAGGAGACTCCAAGGTAAAGTTGTCAAAACTACAAACTCATAGAAAAATATTTGAGGAATTGAAAATGGAAGATTCTGAAGATATTGCAAAGTTTTTACTTTGAGTTGATGAGATTACTAACACCATGAGAGGCCTAGGTTTTGAGATGAAAGAATTAAAAGTTACTCAAAAGGTTTTGAAATCACTTCCCATGAAATATGATTCTAAGGTTTCAACAATAGAAGAAAAAATGGATATCAACAAGCTAACAATGGAAGAATTGCAATGTACTCTCATAGTTTATGAGATGAGGGTAAGTAAGCATCAAGCTCCAATAAAAGATACTGCATTCAAGGCTTCAGAAAAAATGAAAGGGAAAGTTTCAAAAATAGATAGAGTTTTAGAAAATTATGAGGAAGCTAACTTCATCAAAATGAGTAAGGACTCAAGAAATTTCAGAGATATAAGGAAAGTTAGATGCTACAAGTGTGGTGATATTAGTCACCATGCATACAAGTTTCCACATGAATAAAATAGTGATGATGAAAAATAGGTTCAAAGAAGAAAATAAGATGGAAAGCATAAGCATGACAAAGATGAAAAATTCAAGCAAAACAGGTATGAGAAGAAGAAAATTTTTCGTAAGGCAAAGAAATCTTACTACATTATAGAAGCAAGTGATAGCTCAGATCATAGTGATAGAGATAAATCAGATGATGAAAAGGAAGAACATCTATTCCTAGGAATAGAAGGTGAAAAAGAACGGTGCTTTGTATGTGGTCAAAGAGATCATAGATCAGGATATTGCAATGGTTTCAGTGATAGTGAAGATGAGATGACACATCAAGGAAACATGCATGGTCAAAGAAATCTTGAGAGTTTGTTTGCTATAGAAGATTATAATTATCTTAGTGACAGTGAAGATGAAGAAGGTTTTTTCTATGGAATAAGAGAAGTATAAGAATAACATTCACTCCAAACAGAAGAAGTTAAACAAGAGGATAATGTATAATTTGATCTAAAGTAAGACTTCAATGTTATCCATGAGCAACTACAAAAGGTTAAGGAGAATCTAAAAGAATTGAGATGTTCCCCACATGAGAATTTTGATCCATCACATGACTCAAAATGTCAAGATATTTGTACTAAGAAGGAAAAATGTATTTCAGAGGCTATAGAGATGGATGCCAAGTTGCTACTTGACACAAATGAAGAGAAAGAAGAGGAATATTCCAAAGCACCAAAGGTCCCATATTTTAGGTTTGGGGAATCACACTCAAAAGGAAAGGAAGTTCTAAAAGATGAAACTAAGGAAGAAATTAAGGAAAAGGATTTAGATACTACAAAGAAGGTTCAAGAATGCAATGCACAAGTTGAAGATGATCATAGGGATAATGGTCAAGAAAGGTATGAGGAGCCAAGGCATGAAAAAAGGACTTTTGAACGACATTGTTTTTCTTGTAATGGATCTGGACACAGGGCTATACATTGCGGGATCTATGGATCAAAGAAGTTTGATTTTGAAAGAAGAAACTTCAAAGGAAGAAGGTATTATTTTTAGGGACATTGCTTCTCATGTAACAAGATTGGTCATAAATATTTTCAGTGCAAATGAAATGAGCAACATGGTTTTGGTTTTAGAGCTACACAATTCAGAAGTCATGGTCATAATGGTCATGAAAATAGAGCTTCACAATATAGGGTTCAAGAAAGGAATGGATATGGAAATTACTTCAATAAATAATTCAGGACATGGGTACCATACAAATGCTACAATATCAAGTGTTTTAATTGCAATAACTTTGGGCATATTGCAAAATGGTGTAGGACTCAATTCCAAATAGGTAAAAGGGAAGAAGGTCAAACAGGTTCAAAGTAAGAAGGTCAAACAGGTTCTAGACAAGAAGATCAAGTAATTCATCAAGAGAAGGATATCAGAAAAACATGGAAGGAAGTTGATAGAGGAAAGAAACAAAGTGATATCAGAGTAAAAGTACTCCCACCCAAAAATTAATCACCTCAAGAGAGAAGGTGGTGAGGGGGCTATGCTTAAGAGTCATATCTTTTAGCCCCATAGGTGTCCCTTTTGCCATTGATGTCAAAGGGAGGATATTTGAGTAAAGGGGAGAGCATTGAGTTAGGGGGAGTAGCCTCCAAAGAGAGAATTGAGCTAGGGGGAGCAGCCTCCAAAGAGAGTATTGAGTTAGGGGGAGCAGCTTTGATTCTCAAAGATGGTTTTTGCAGTGATTGTGGTTTTTGCATTAGAGGTGTTGCCATCAATAACAAAGGGGGATATTGTTAGAAATTTGAGGTAATATGAGGCATTTTATGTTGTCATTGATATCACATGGATAATTGATGTCACATGGATCACATTTGGTTTTGGTGGCCGAAGTATTTCATAAATAAGCATTTATGATAGTTCGAAAAATAGAGTTTTTGTGAAAACCAAGGTAGGTAAAATAAAAGGTTTTATTTAAAACCATGGATGGAATATTTGATATGGGTTTTTCTTAAAACCCAGGTTGGACGTTTTTTTCATCAAAAAAGGTGCCCCAGAGATGAAGATATTCAACTTTGAATATTTGGTGTAAATTTTAATATTTAAAATTTAATTGTTAAATTTTAAAATTAAAATTATGACATCACCGCCGACGCCATCATCAAATAAAAATTAATTAAATTACCACCGATGTTGGTAAATATAAGGGAAGGTTCACATATATATATGAAGGCTTTATTTCAAAAGCCTTGGAATAATAGGAGTGGATATAAGACGAAAGGCATAGAGAGTTTCGTGTGGCAACGTGGTCCAACGACGAGCAAGGGGAGACAAAGGATTTTTGACTTGCAAAGGACGAAGTTTCGATTCCTGCTGGTTGAGTTTTTGGGGCAAGATAAAGGCCCACGTTTTTGTTATTTTGTGTGAGCAAAGGAATAAGACAAAAGTGCATTCTGTGCTTCTTGTCCTATGCGAGCACTTTGCTCGCGTGGTCTTTGGCACTGTGGTTGAGAAGTGTTTGGGCAAAAGACGAGGGTTAGATTCCCTCTAAGAGGCAAGTAAGTTTTTATTTAATGAATTAATTTTTGCCTAATGTTTGAGGTATAAGGTGATAAGGGTTGAGTTGATTTTTATTTTGGAAGGCAAGATAAATGCACTTTTAGAAAAAGAAGATATTTCTGGTATGTTTATTTTATAAAAATATATCATATTATATATCATTGGAAAGCTTATTTTGTGGGCTATTTGACCAACTAATTTAGAAGGATAAATAAGGTGTATGTAGAGAGATATTTATATTTTTGTAAAAGTTTTCGAAAGTGAAGTTTGCCTTGTTCTTTTTCAAGAGGACTAATTCTTCCATGAGGTGACAAGGTATGCAATATTGTGATTTATTTTATTTTAAAGGTATAAGTGGTTTTGGGAGTGATAAGGTTATCCAATATTTTAATTTATTTTATTTTATCGTACAAGTGGTTTTAGGAGAGATAAGGAAGTTGTGAAATTAAAAGCCTTGGTGATTATTATTGAGAAGCGGAGTAATGTTGATTGTTTTGTGATATACTAGCCCTTGTGAAGATCAAAGGAAAGTTGTGTTTAGTGTGGTAGATTTTGTGGATAAATTCTTGGAATTAAAAAGGTATGGGCACATTCTCCTATTGATTATTTATGGTGGTTTATTTCTGAAATATCATTGGAGTGAAAAGGATTGTTTGAGGTTTCCTTTTCGAAAGTGGTTGGTTGAATGCATCAAGGTTTTCTAAATTGAGAGTTGTGTTTAAACCTTGTGTTATAAGCATAGTGGTTGAAGCCCATTGGTTGTGAAAGAACTTGAGTTAGAAAAGAACATGAGTATCATTTTTATGTGAGATTTATGGTTGAGCATTGTTGGAAATATTTGAGTTGAGTTGATTGAGCCTAGTCAAGTGATGTGTGAAGTGATTGTTCAAGTTCTATGAAACAAACTATTTCATCATTCTATGTTGAGTTGAGATTGAGGTTAGAACATATTGAGTCTCTGTCAATTCTCTTTATGGTTCTATAAGACTTGAGTTGAATTGAGGTTGAATTGAATTGAGTTGAGGTTGATTTGAGTTGAGAGTGAGTTTAGAGCATATTGAGTCTCTAACAATTCTCTTTATGCTTCTATGAGTTGATTTGAGATTGATTTGGGTTGAGAGTGAGATTAGAACATATTGAGTCTCTAAAAATTCTCTTTATGATTCTATGAAGTTGATTTGAGTTGATATTGCCATTCATTTTTTAGTTCATTTTGAGTACTACTTGAGCATGATTGATTGAGCCTTTGAGAAGGCCTTTGGGACAAATTTGAGGACAATGTTGGGATAAACTTGTGGAAAATTTTGGGCAAGTTATTGGTGAGTTTTCTACAGCAGATTTGGGCAAGTTATTGGTGAGTTTGCTAGAGTAGATTTGGGCAAGTTATTGGTGAGCTTGCTAGAGCAAATTTGGACAAGTTCTTAGTGAGCTTGTTGGAGCAGATTTGGACAGGTTTTGTATGAGATTGTTATTCAGATTTGAACAGGTTCTGTGTGAGTTTTTTATTCAAAATTAGACAAGTTTTGTGTGAGCTTGTTATTCAACATTAGACAAATTCTATGTGAGCTTGTTATTCAACATTGGACAGGGTCTATGTGAGTTTATTATTCAGCATTAGACAGGTTCTGTGTGAGCTTGTTATTCAGTATTGGACAGGTTCTATGTGAGCTTGTTATTCAAAATTGGACAAGTTCTATGTGAGCTTGTTAAGCAGGTTCTGTGTGAGCCTATTGAGTAGGTTCTTAGTGAGCCTATTGATAGAGATTTGGAGGTAACAGAGTACAAAGGATAGAGTCTCAATGGATAGAGATCCAACAACCAGCATAATTGAAGATAAATTTGAGTGAGGATTCTTCAAGTGGAGAGAGGTCCACCAGTCAGTGCAACAGAGAGATAGAGTCTTCTAGAAGATCACATAGCCAGAGCAGAAGGGAAAAGAGTTCTCCTGTGGAAGAGATCCATGAAATTGATATTAGGGGATCAAAATCTCCTTTGGACAGAGATCCATAAACATTGTTATTGGGAGTGATTCCCAAAGAGATTGATTGAGAAATTTTTAGTAAAATATTTTCTCCATGGAGTAGCCCACATTGGGTGAATCACGTAAATTATGGTGTCTCTATTGTGTATGGTTTCTGTGCATTGCTTTGATTACTGCTATCTTTACACAACATAATATTGAATTGGAAGAAAAAAAGTAAAAAGTGATCTTATATTGTTCACCCCCCCTCTCAGTATAAGCTTGTGTTCTTCAAGTATTAGTTCCTTGAACCCTATTAGCTTAACATGGCCCACTCCAAAATGAGTTAGATTTATTGCATTTTCTAGGATTGACCCTATCTTCATCATATTTTAGAACTAAATTATCTTATTTGAATTATGTATATATTGAACTCTTAACAATCCACCTCTTGAATATCATTTGGTGTTGAATTAATATCTTGAAATACTTTTCCCATATTCTTCTAGTGATAATAGTGCATTCGCATGTGCCTACATTAGGGATATATTAGTGTATTAAAGCTTAATATATTGATACATTTGGATATAGTGGAGATCTAGATTTATTGGTAACATCACTTCCTTTTTGAAAAAAGTTTATAAGAGGATGAACAAATGGAATCCTTAGGGGTTTATTTATATCCTCATAAGCTCGTTTAGTTTTGTATGCTAATGTATTTGGGACTTGACAGTTATCCTATTTAGAATCTAATGATGTTTTCTAGTGGATTCTACTAATACATTCTCTTATTGGCAATAAATAGAAGATGAATTTAAGATAAAATCATGCTTAAGTGTAAAATTCATTAGGTTAGACCCTTTAAATAACATTATCAATAACTACTATTAAGGATGTCCCATACTTGGTGATAATATCTTCCAAAGGATGGATGATGAATTATTGATTTGACTAGAGATACTTAATCCATTTGATGAATTATTCTATGGTAATAAAAATCCAACCACGATCTTCATTAGATAAAGAGATATTTTCTCCAATGAAATAAGACCCCTATTATTGGAAGGGTTTTGTGACAATTAAGGATTTAAAGGCTTTAGGGATTTACTTACTTTTCCTTTGAAAATACAATGGATTTTGTCAATTTTCATCCATTGTAAGTAATTATAAAATATAGTAGTCTAATAATAACCTACTCTTAGGATCTTATGAGTCATTGTTTGTGTTGAATAATGGTTACCTCATCATGGATTTTTTTCATAAACCTTTTGTTATTCCTTCTTCTATGAATTTTATCAATACCCTATCATATCCTTTGGAAAATGTTATTATTTATCCAAGTATAGTGGGTGACAAATTTTCAAAATATACCTTTTTCATTAGGTGTCAAACATTTTGGGACCTATCCTATCAATGCATATCCCCTTATTCCAACTATGCATCCTATTTTATATTCTAAATTAACCTCCTCCATAATCACTACCTATTATTTTAGGAGAGGTATGGTAAGGTTATCATAGAGGAATCATCCCCTTACCAAATTAGTTAGCTTAATTTTTCAATTTAATTATTAAATTTTATTTATACAATCTATAGTACCCCATTAAATACTATAGACCTTATGTTAGGATGGACTATGAAATGATAGTTCTACTTTTTTTTTAATTTATATGGTGGAATCAATAGTCACCACGAATCGGGGTATCTTGTACGAAATTTTATGGCCACTACAATATTTTGCGATGTCCACCTCGAAATTCACCACACAGATCTTCGTGCAGTCCAGCCCTATAACCACCATGCCGCAATCATTTAAAACATTTTACGCCGCTAAAAGCACCAGGAAAGGGACAAGCGTTAATTCTGGAGAGGAATAGTTCTACTTTAATACATATAGTAGCTAGAATTTCTAAGGGCTTTATTCTATGTAAACACTTATTTTTATATAAAATTATACCACTCTTGATATTTATGGAGTCTTTGAATCATAAAGAAAAATTGGGTGCTCATATTCTTTATCATCCTTTTGAGTTAGTACAACTACAACACACTCATCAATGCTAAAAATATACAATATAAAATTCCTTGAGAAGTCTATATTAATTAGTACTAGTACCCTTATGATTGTATTCTTAATATCTTGGAAGGATTATTTCACCTCTTAAATTCAATTAAAAGTGACAATGTTCTTCAACATATTGATGATGGGTCTCTTTAGTTTTGTAAAATAGGTTATGAATTTAGCTACAAACTAAATTTATCCTAGAAATACTTGATACCTTTGATTGACAAGGTTAGTGGAAAATATTAGATTGCCTTGATATGATCAGGGTTAATTGCATGTCCTTTTAATACGACATGTCTTATAAACTTCTCTTATTAAAGGAAGAATGAATTCATAGGGTTTAATGAGATCCCATGATTCTTATAGCTCTTGAAAAGTAACTCTAGATTTCCAACAAACTTTCTTTTAACAATAACATCAAGTCATCAAGATGTATGAGTATAACTTTATCAATCAACCCTACAAGGGCAATATCTACATCCCTCTATAAAGTAAAAACCAAAAGGTATTATTTTGTAGATAGAGGCTCCCCATTTTGCAATGAATGCCATCTTATGTTGATCATCATATTTTACCTATATGTAGTTATACCCTTATAAGCCGTCAAGTAATGATAGTTTTTATTACCCTACGTTTTTGTAATATCTAGTCAATTTATGGAACTAGGTAACAATATTTCAAAGATGCTCTATTTAGGTTCCTAAAATTGATGCCTAAGTAGATATTTTAATTCTTCTTATATATCAAGGCCATGTTTGGTAATGGCATAAAAAATTGTACAGGAAAAATTATTTATGCCTATAATTATTTCAAGAGCTCCTCCTTCATATATGCTTCAAAGTTTAGGTTGTTAGACCTTTAGTTTTGACAAAATGGTCTAACTCTAGGTTTATCATCATTGTTATGTTTAATAATACTCCTATCATAGAACTTTAGTACCTCATGATGAGCCCTAAAAATGCTCATTTTTTGTACCACTTTCCCTATAAACTACAACACTTATTTTTGTAGATATATATGTTTTATGAAAATTTTATATATGTTTAATAGTTTATTTTACATGTTATTTAATATTTTGTTTTTGAGTGCATTTTGTGTAGATTTTGTAGAAATTGTTATGTTTTAGCATGTTTTCATCAAGGTCCCACTTGGACCTGGCACTTTCAATTTCATGAAGGTAAAACATCTGCAGTACATCGGTATGAAGTGCTAAGTCAGGTGTCTGATTCCCTTTGAAGCACCCAACTCCCAGTTAGTGCTTAACTGACGGGTGCCTAATTCTTGTTAGGCATCTGATTTCCGTTAGGCACCTGACTCCCATGTTGGTGCCTACTTCTCAACTTATACAGACAAGGTACCTACTTCTTGACTTCTACAGATAAGGTGCATGCTTTCTAACTTCTACAAAAAAGGTGCCTAATTCCCATTGAAGCTAAATTCCACCATGCCTCTATGGTCAGAAAAATAGAATGCAATTTTAGTAACAAGCACAGATGGAGTTTCAGCATCAAATTCGAACTAGGGACAATGTCAAAGATGACTAGCCATATATTTTTTAGCTACTATGCAAAAATCTATGTAAATCGAGTAAAGTAAATATCAGACATATTTTGATAAAATAGAATATGCTAAAATAGTCCACAAAGTTTGATATTTTGCTTGATTCCCTTTATTCATGCATGTTGTTGTAAAGTAGAATAAAAAATTTGATTTGATTCCCATTTGTAATAGGGTGTGGTTGCATATCTTATAAATATGCAAGCCACCCTTGAAAATGTGATCCTGGATTTCCCCTGTATCTATTTTCTTTGCAATTCTTAATAAAATATTTCTGAGTCATCTCTGGTTAAATCGACTAGCATCCGGTGAATGATTTGACATGGTCAAAAACTGTTGGAAGCATGGGTCGACTCTCAACAACGTTCTTCCCTTACCTTTACCCTATTTTTCTATCTTATTTTATTTTCTGTAGATTAATTTAAATTTATGTTATTTTCCCCTATATTTTGTAATTTCTAGTAATGTGCAGTTTTAGTTTTTGAAGGTGATTTAGTCATATATTCATAAGCGTAGGATAGATTAGTGGTTTGTAAATCAAATCATAACTTCAGTGAACACCAAAACCCTCCAAACCATAAATCTGAGAAAATCATTCTCTATGGAGGAAATTACAAGCATATATTGTGCAAGGCTACTCACAAGTCTATGAGCTACCTTGGGTTGACAAATTAAACAAGGCAATGAATTTAAATGTAGAAAACTAACCAATGTTTTTACCCAAAATTTTTGTGCCATTGTCGAGGAGAAGCCTATTGTATTTTCTCATTCTGAAGAAATCATGTTAACTGTAGTTTAGGTTGCTACCTATAGAACCCTCATTCCTAAAAGCTTTATATGAGTCTGCCTAAGAATAGAGGACTAGATTGTCGTTTTGTTAAAAACAAAGATGTTTCTCAAAAGTCTTTTGCTTTAGTTGCACTTTATATTGAGATTGAATCCTCTTCTCCACAATCTCCAATTGTGCATTGGAGTGAACATCCATTATTTGCATAGGACCCTATTGAAATAAATCAACAACATCAAAGAAAAGGATTAGAGACAAGAAGAGTTTAGCTTGAGGAAGATCTACTAAAATTTCAATACTGGAAAGAAGTTAGAGAAGGAACTATATCAAACATAGATTTTGTAATCCTTCTACAGGATAAAATAAATGAACTAGAAGCCTTGAAAGCTATTTTGAATGCAACTGGTGTAGATACCTTATTCACAGACAAGATGACTGATGTAGAGGAAGCATCCACTAGTTTTAATTTTCCCATAGGAGAGGTAGGGGGGATAACAAGATGAAGCATATATCCCTTGCCCACCTTCCAACCTTTCCATATCTATTTCTATTTAAATTTGATGTTTTATGTATATCTGTGGATTACACTACTGATGCTCAAAAACTAAAATTATTTCCTTCCACTCTTGATGATTCAGCTTTGTATTGGTTCATTAGTTTGGGGGATAAATGGATAACTACCTGGGAACAATTGAAGAAAATTTTCCTAGAATAGTACTAGGATTTTGGTAGAGCACGCGATGCAAGGGAAGAAGTCCTAGAAATGACACAAATGGAAGAGGAATCTATGGAGGAATATTGTTATAGGTTTGTATCGCCCAATTATTTTGCACCCTTACCTTCAGGCTAAAGGATTCATGTCCGAAAGGGGGATGCGAGAAGGATGGGAAAATACCTCAGATGGAGAGGCCTTTTGAAGGTCACGCCTCTCGGGGGAGGGGTATAAAGGTGAATTTTTGACGGATGGTGGGGTTCACCAGGAAAATTTGAGTGGCAGCTTCCACGCCTAGGTTGAGAATGGGTTTGATGTGTTCATTTTATGTTCAATCATTCAGATTCCTAGGTTGGCCAAAATGAATCTAAGCTATTCCATATGAAAATTCTGGTTTATATGAAGACAAAAAACATAAATGAATCCTAAATACAGAGAATATGTTAAATGGAAGAGAATACACCTAATTTCTGATGTCTGATGAAGATTTTGAAGCTTGTAGGAGTCCAGATCATCCCGAATATGACAGGATCATCTGTAATTGTATAGAATCATCCCAAATCATAGGCGATCATCTAATATTGGCCAAGATCGTCAACGACCTGACGAATTCGTCAGAAACCTGCAATCATGAAAACAGACACCAAAAACCAAAAATACAATTGCAAGAATGATACAAAATGATAGAAATGAGAATATAAATGCTTAAATGATAAATCTAGATATCAAGTTAAATAAAATGCACTATTTTGGTAACTTATTTTGAACTTTATCATGCAATTATGCTAAATGAGGTGAAATCTAGGATGTAAAATAGAAGTAAACTAATCTAATGCACAATTAAATAAGAAAAAGGGATAGAAAATGCAAACTCAGGGCTCTGATTGCCCCCAATCTGAATTGTAGTCAAAATCATCTGTAATTGTACAAGATCGTCATCGATCTTGAAAGGATCATCTGAAATCATGGTTGAATTGCTTGCGATGATTCGAGCTTCCTCCAGCTGAAACACAGTCAAATCCTACAATAAAATCTAAAAAAAACAAGTGCAAATGATGGGAGATAGGATGTTCTAACACAAAAAAACTAAAATTGCAGGGAAATGATCAGCTAGGGGGATAAACTAGGAAAATCCCTAGTTTATATAGGATTAGGGGGAGGTTAGGAGGTTGGGGATCATCCCAATATGGGAGATCTCCAACGTAGGAATCTTCAACCGCGTAGACACACTTCTGTCCGGGTTGGAGAGGTTGTTGAAATAGAAGCTAATTATAAAAATTTGGTTTTGGGATGAAATCGTCTGGACGTTCTATTCCAGATGAATTCATTCGATTTGGGACGATATCATCAGATCGACGACGATATCGTCCAATAGTCAAACAACTTCTAAAAATGGCATGAAAAATGAGGTGATCGGTTAACGGGCGGTTTTGGGGTTAAAATTCAAATTTTTACTTTTTACTGATGGTTTAACTGCACCAATTTTAGGGTGCTACATTTTGCCCCCTCTTTAGTGAATTTTTCGAATAAAATGCGTTAAATACGAGTTCTTCACGCTTTACGAGAAAGAAAAAATTTATTCCATTTTTTAGATGACGATTCTAAGTCGAATCATACGACTGCTTGCTATGGTGCCCCCTCCGAGTTTTTACCCAAATCGAATGTTTGAGGTAAAAGCACGAAAAAGCAAAAATGTTGTTTTTAAATAAAAATAAGAAAAATATGGTAAAACCCTAATTCATTTTTACTGTTCACTTTCGTTGTTTTCAGAGCTCTACAGGCGAAATGGTGGAAACGACACACAAATCGACAAAGGTCCGACGTGGGTTGCGGGTAAGGATCTAAACCTAGTGTATTATGTTTTTAACTTGATTTACCTACTTTTTAATTTGAATTTTGATTGTTTTTTTGGGCATCATGGCCGTTTTTATGCCGTTGACGATGTCAGGATGAAATCGTCCCTATATCATCGATTTCGTCTAGGGACAAAATCAGAGCAATAGGGGTGATCCCGTCCAATAAGGGACGATCCCCAAATTGAAAAATCGAAGACGATTTTGTCCTATTAAGAACAATTTTAACTAAATTTGGTACAATATCGTCCAATAATGGGCGATATCATTTTTTTATGAGATGATTTGATTTTAATTGATTTTTTTAATGATTATATACTAATTATTTTTGTTGTTTTATTGTTTATTTTGCAGAGGGGATTGCTAAAAATTTGGGAGTGGAAATACGGAGGTCTCAGGGATGACTTAGCCACGCTCGATCAGGTCGAGCGGGACAAACTAGTAGAGGTCAGACTGCAGCATGTGGTAGATATGCCACAACTTCCTACAGACATGGGGCTACTGATAGCCCTAGCAGAGAGATGGTATCCAGGGTCGTACTACTTTCAGCTATCGACAGGGGAGATGGCTGCCACTTTAGAGGATGTATGGAGGATCTTGAGGATCCCCATACACGGTCGATTTATGACTCCTTCGGCCAATTAGAGCCACACCATGATGCGATTATGCAGTGACCCAAGCTTCACCTTAGAGAAGGGTGGAGTGAACATCGAGGCTTTGAAGCAGATGCTTGGGGCGTCTCGGTTGACCCGAGTTTTGGTAGGGGTGGTGGGTGGCCTTCTTCTATGCCACCATAGCGGATGCAGGTTACCGTGGCTGCTCTCAGATGTGGTCTGTGACATAAGAGACCACGACTACAGGTTTGCTTAGGGTATTTTTGTACTATGTCACTTGTATAGGATCCTTTATGGGGTCGTATACAAGGGAGGTCGATGTCTGGTGCTGACATCACTGCTATAGGTTTGGTGTTGGGAGCACATTACGATGCGAAGGTCGATAGGGCTTCCATTGATAGGAGTTGATCGAGAGAGACCCCAGGTTTTCTATTGGTGGCTCTAGAGAGGGTCATAGCAGCGGATAGATCTGCTGATGTCCCGAAGGTTGCTAGATGACCTCACCCCAAATCAGATCACTCGAAGACCATGGAGAGAGCATCTAGGGTAGGGAGAGGACGTACAAGAGTTAGCTCACATCAGGAGAGTCTTCTGGTTTAAGATAGAGCAGGGAGAGGTAGAGCTCCACCGCTATGACCGAGTTTTGAGGTAGTTCGGTCTATAACAGGGGATCCCTTCTCTTAGGGATTATGAGTACTCTCAAACTATGCAGGATAACACTACATTGAGCGAGGCTCCAAATATGCAACAATTTTGGAGTCAGGACGCTGATGATATCCCCATTTAGCTAGTGGATGGGGACAACGTAGGGGTTGCAGACGGGTATGATGCCTGGTATATAGGCATCCACCCTCCTTGGATGACGAGGGCACAGGGTTTGATGCATGCTATAGTGCAACAGATGGAGAGGCGGTGCCAGGATGCCATTGGTGCAGCGAGGAGTCACAGAGGAAGGGAGCAGCAATGACCTCCTTAGGAGAGATGCTAGAGAGTACCACAGGCTCCAGAGATACAACAATAGTCAGAGATGAGGGAGGAGAGGAGAGAGGGACTCCCTTCTCAGTAGAGGGATAGGCCACCATCGCCTGATAAGGGCAAGGGTGTCAAGGTGGGGGAGAGCAGCAAGATGGTGGATCTTCAAGTGGAGAATGCTCACCTATGAGCTCAGGTGCATACGCTACAGGATGAGGCTACACGACTTAGGGCTCAGAGTGGAGGGGCGAGCATTCTGGAGCTGGCACAGGCTATTGCTCAGACCACGTTCTACCAGGGATTGTACTATCATGTGGTTCTAGAGAAGCATAAGGTACAACTGCCAGCCAGCATTACAGAGCCGATTAGGATGGGGTCATCGAGGACATCCTCACGATCAATGTCGAGGACCCATGATACATCACGGAATCTGATGGGACCACCTCATCCACCTCAGGGTGGGAGAGGAGATGAGGCTGAGAGCTCGAGGGCTTCTCGAGACTAGCTGCACAGTGACTATAGTTTTTTTTTGAGATGATTGAGTATGCCAGGGTATAGATTATGGCATACCAATCCATTTTGATATGATGTATATACCTTTTTGATATAATATATATATATATATATATATATATGATGTTATTTTTGTGATATGACTTGTGCATATGTTTTATGATGCTTTATTATTTGAATGGTTGATTGATTATTCATGTAATTATGTCGTTGAAAATATTATAATTTTATGTCATGCTATAAAATTGAAATGAAATAATCTGATGTAAAAAAATTGGTTGTTATGGTATGATTTGATGAAAAATAAGGTGACTTCTAACAATAATTTCAAAGGACATTGTCGCTGTTATATGACCATTTCATGGAGTCGCCGCTCGCTAGGTCATCAAGCTAATCCTGGTATGAGAAAAATATTGCTAAAAGTAAAAGGGTGCTTAAGAGACTTTCTTAAGACTTTGTGTTGTGATGATGAAAAATGATGATGGTGATGATTTGTTTTTAGATTTCCATAAAAATATTATGCATGAAATATTAAAAATATGATTTTTGCTAGGCATAAAATTCCTAAGTGTGATAGAAATTTGAACAATTGCCTAGGAATTATACCATCATCGCAAAAAAAATGAATGTTGACATAATGAAATGAAATAGAAAAGTTTTCGTTCTTTTTAAAGCACAATTGTGTAACATAATGATTTAAGCCATATGCTTTTATGAATTAAATAAATGGAAAATAAAATTAAAATGATGGTTTGCGCTAGGCATAGAATTTTAGGTATAGACTTATACCATCATCGCGAAATCCAAATAAGAAATTGATATAATAGTTTTATTGCATAGTTGATTTTTGATTTTGAGATAAACAAAAAATATAAAAATGAGGACTTGCACTAGGCATAAAAATTCCAATTTAGGTTTAGGAACTATACCATCGTTGCGAAAGTCAAATATATAAATGTGACTTTATTGCTAGATTTTTGAACATGTTTTGAAATAAATTTTGGATTTTTGAAAAAATGTATTTAATTGTTTTTACGCTAAGAAAATATTCTCAAGTAAGAAAATCAAATTATTCCAGAAGATTTGCATAAATATTTTAAATTATCTCAAAGACAAAATTTAGATTTATAAGGAACCCCGTGTGCATATGTGAGTTCATTGCCAATCTTGATCTATCATAATGATACAAAATCTCTCAAATACAAATGTGTGTGCAATTGTATTGTTTATTTACCAATTTTGAGCAAGATAATTTGATACAAGTAATTTGAATTAACCAAATGAGTGTTCGTTGACCATGATTTATATGCATGTAACCGTACCAGACTACTATGTAAGTCGGGTCATCAAGAGCTAGCTGATCCATGAGCGAACATAGGTCTATACAAAATAAGGTCGCTAATGTGACAAACATATCACCACGCTAGGAGTTACCCAAGGCCAAGTGGGTTGGGCACAAACCACCTGTTATGGGGCTTACCTCACAGTTTTCGAATAATTGAGATTCCAGGGATTCAAGCTCATTCAACCTTATTTTCTTTCAAAGGGTAGGGGAAAGGGATTTATTGTTTTTTGATTTTGCTTTTATTTTCTCTTTTTTTCATATTTTTGCTTGACACTGAGATAATGCTGAAATATTGCTGAAATGGTACAAAATGATACTGAAATAATGCTTCTTTTTCTCATGATTTTTCTTGATTTTCTTTTTTTTTCTTCCTATACTAGGGATACTTGCTCGGATTGGCTGTAGAGCAAGGGATTTTTATTTGGGTAGGGGTGAGCTTGTACTTTTTTCAATTATCAAAGATTCTAGACCATGTGCATGATAGGATAGCAGGGAAAACTTTTTGCTCAAGAGACCACTTCTACTATGTAGCATCGTATTGAATTTGCAATGAAATCATTTTAATGTGAAAATGTGTACTTGGTTCAAGTAAATAACAAGATCAATTCTCTATGCTCAAAAACTTTATTTAATTCAACTGTGGACTTCGATATAAGAGAGATTAATAATCATACCAAATAAGATCAAGATATTTCTTCATGTGAGTGTGAAAGTGAGGGATTCCAAATAAATGTTAATTTATCCAAAATAACTAAAAATATAACTGCAATACTTCAATAATTGACAGGTGCAAAATAGAAAATGTTTTGAGGATTTTGATGATTTTGATTTTTTTTTTAATATTTTGATTTTAATTTATGAATTGAGAGAATACATAATATTACTATTTTTGAAATGTTTATATGAATTACTAAAATAAGACAATATGTATAATATATACAGTGACGAAATTACCAAATTTATGCATAATAGCGCTTAAGATGCATAGTGTTCATAGGTTCTTTAAGATATTTACCATCTAAGGTAGCTAATATGTATGTTCCCGATCTAAATTTAGCAGTGATAATATAAGGTCCAAGCCAGTTAGGCTCGAATTTACCTTTAAGGTCTTTAGTTGCATTAGTATTTTTTTGATTTTCTTTTAAGACGAGGTCACCGATCTCAAAGGATCGATGATGAACTTTCTTGAGATATGCTCGTTTGAGCTTGTTCTGGTAGGCACGAAGATGATCCAAAGCATTAATGCGCTTCTCATATAGGAGTTCCAACTGACTAAATCTGCCAGCACAATATTCATCTCCTACTTTAGTATCTTGAAGTAGTAGAGCCAAAGAAGGAACTTCTAATTCAAAGGGAAAAACAGCTTTAGTGCCATAAACCAAACAAAAGGTGAAGTGCCCGTGGGAGTGCGAATGCTAGTTCGATAAGCCCACAAAGCAAGATATAATTGAATGTGCCAATCACGGCTAGATTTATTGACCAATCTCTTGAGGATTTTAATTAATGTTTTATTAGATGCTTCCTTGGCCATTACCCTGAGGATAATAGGGAGTGGACCAACGATGTTGAATTTTATATTTTTGGCATAGTTTCTTTACATATTTATTTTTGAAACAAGTTCCATTATCTAAGATGAGATTTGCAAGAATTCTAAACCTACAAATAATTTGATTAAAAATAAATTTGGAAAATTGGGTTCTAGTGCAAGAAGCTAAGGGCATAGCTTCAACCCACTTTGTAAAATACTCGGTGGCCGTTATGATGAATTTGTGTCCATAAAATGACACAAGATTTATTTTTCTGATGATGTCTAAGCCCCATTTTGAAAAGGGCCAAGAAGATGAAATAGCCTGTAGTTCTTGTGCAAGCGCATGGACAATGTCAGCATGTTTTTGGCACTTGTCGCAGCGGCACACGTAATCATGTGCATCATTCTCCATGGTAGGCCAAAAATATCCTATCCTAAGGAGCTTCTTAGCAATGGCACTACCACTAAAGTTTCCCCCACAAGATCCATCATGGGCTTCACTCAAAGCTAATCTAGACTCTTCTAGATTCAAACATCTCAATAGAATACATTCAAAATATCTCCTATATAACGTATTGCCAATTATTACGAAGCAACTTGCTCGTATATGCAATAACCAACGCTGGTTTCTATTAAAACCTTCTGGGAAGGTCCATTTTGAAGAAAATTGAGGATGTCAGTGTACCAAAGTTTAGGAGTAGTTTCGTTGATTAGAAATACGTCCAAAGGTTCCAAGCATGATTTAATTGAAGCGGGTTCCTGGAGTTGACGAATAATGATGGTAGCATATTCGTCATCTAACTCCAAGGGTAAAAGAGATGCATTTGTGGCCATAGCGTCAGCCACATGATTGCTAGTTCGAGGAATAGCTTCCAAGGTAACTTGATCAAATAAAGATATTAATTGTAATACATATGCTTTATATGGGCACAATTTATCATCTCTGGTCTAATAAACATCATTAATTTGATTTATAACAAGTTGAGAATCATCGAAAACTAATAGATTTTTAATTATCAGAGCCAGGGCAGCTCGTAATCCAAGGATTAGAGCCTCATATTCAGCAGTGTTATTAGTATAGGCAAACATTAATTTAAAAGATAGAGGTATGAGATGTTTCTATGGAGATATCAAAATAATACCTACACCAACCCCACTCATGCATCGGGCTCCGTAAAAGTATAAGGACCATTGCTCTAAATGATCTACCTCTAGTTTAAGGCATTCGTTAGGAAACTCAATGACGAGGGGATGGGTGGACTCTAAGGGTGCAGTAGCTAATTGATCTGCTATGATTTGACCCTTAATAGAATTCTATCCTATAAACGTGAGTTCAAACTCGCTTAGAGCAAGAACCCACTTCATTGTATGACCAGATAAATAAGGTCGACTCATGAGATACCGCAAGGGATAGGATTTAGCAATAACGTACATTTTTTGACTGAGCATATAATGGTGTAGTTTTTATGTAGAAAATACGACTGCTAGACATAAATTCTCTAATGCTGTGTAGCAGGTTTCATAAGCGATTAATGTTCTGCTAATGTAATAATTAGCACGCTCTCTTTTCTCATCATCAAGTTGAGCTAACATAGCTCCTAAAGCAAAATTTGAAGCAAAAATATACAAGATAAATGGGCGATCAGGTCTAGGTGGCGAAAGTATAGGTGGGTTAAGAAGATATTGTTTGAGGAGTTCAAATGCTTCCTTACATTTTTCGTCCCAATGGAAAGAGACATCCTTCTTAAGAAGCTTAAGAAAGGGTCCAGTTTTATCTGCCAGCTTATCGATGAAGTGATGGATAGCTTGAAGCTTACCTTGTAGACTCCGTAATTGAGATATATTTGTAGGTGCGGGCATATCAGTGATAGCAGTAATCTTGAGAGGTTCAAATTCGATGCCACGTAAAGAAACTATAACCCCCAATAATTTACCTGACTTAACTCTGAATATACATTTGGCCGGATTCAATCGGATAAGATATTCCCTTAACCGATTAAATATTTTTCTCAAGTCCTCTAAATGGTCTTCTTTAGTAGAACGAGCTATAATGTTGTCTACATAATCATGTAGTATATCATGCATCATATCATGAAAGATATAAGTCATGGCTTGTTGATAGGTTGCACTTGCATTCTTCAAACCAAATGGCATCACTTTCCAACAAAAGGTCCCCCAAGGGGTAATAAAGGCTATTTTAGCCTGATCTTCAGGAGCTATCTTGATCTAATTATAACCAAAAAATCCATCCATTAAGGATATCATTCCACTCCCAGCAATGAAATCAATGATCTGATCCATATTGGGAAGGGGAAAATCGTCTTTAGGGCATGCAACATTAATATCTCTAAAGTCCTGTACAAACCCTAACCTTAGTAGCTTCTTTCTTAGTTCTTGGAGCTACATTCGAGATCCATTTAGCATAATCAATGGCTTGTATAAAAATAACATTTAGGAGTTTTTCTAACTCCCCTTTGACTAGTAAGGCTACTTTAGGATGCATTTTTCTAAGTTTATGTTTAATAGGTTTAGCATCCGGATGGACTACTAGGTGATGCATAACTACAAAAGGGTCTAAACCTGGCATATCTTCATATGTCCAAGCAAAGACATCTTCATATTATTTAAGAAATGCAATGTATTTATCCTATTTTTCTTGACTCAATTTTGATCCAATGTTGATTATGTGAGGGTTATCCTCGGTTCCAATATTAATTTTTATGACATTTTCTACTTCCATGTGTAGATCTCTCTCAAAATTAGGTGGGGCGGGTGAAACGCCCAATTCTTATAATTCTTCCAAGGTTATCTTGGATAATTCATCTTGAGGAGTCGTGGCCTCAAGCTGGGCTATACTAGGTATAGAGCCATCAAAATAAAATCCATTATGTAATAATTCCTCAACAGAGACATCATGGAAGATATCTCCCTCCAACTCATCGTTGGATTCAGTGATCATCTCAGGATAAGCTATAGATAGCATATTACATGTGAATGTCTTATTCGTTAAACGCAAAGCATCACGTTCATCTAAATAATCTTGGTAACATATAAGATGGTCATCATCCTCAAATGGGAATGGCTGACCCTTACTAGAAAATAAGCCCACACCACATCGGGCGGGCCACGCTTCTACCTCAAAAGGTTATTTCATACAATTCTGGAAAGGTCCCAAAACTTTCCCTTTATATCCCAATTTAAGCATTATAGGTTTGTCTTTAATATACTCATTAGTAAAATAACATCGAGCATATCCATCATGATGAGTTCTGATGTTTCTGGGTATTCTACCCCAGTCATATCCCTTATAAATAAAGGCACAGCTTCCAACTTGGTAAATACTTCCCATAGGTTGTGGGAGGCCCAAGGTATGGGGAGATGGTGGCAAATTATTTAAAATAAGGGAATCTTGCATAGAAGCATTCATTTCTTCTGATATAAGAATTTTAGATAGATCGGTTAAGAGCTCGTCAGTAAGAGCATAAGAGGTAGAAGGAACATTCCCTACGTCTTTTGATGCAGAAAATATGAATTTGGTGGATGTATATGGTGTAGAGGTGTCGATAGATGCATCTATCACAAGTATAGAAGTTATAGGAGTAGAAAAAGAGACATTGGTTGTGGAATTAGGATCTTTCTGAGGTCCTAATGTGGTTTGTTCAGAAGATGATTAAGCCATATGTGGAGGTGGAACTGATGGAGAAGAAGTAGATGACATTGTGGGTGTGAGTTTCACATGTTTATATGGATAATGAGAATTAGGATGTGTGGATGACAAAGCGAGGACAAAATTGAACTCCAATAGGTTCTGCCAAAGCACACATATCAAAGGGTCTTGGATCACCATGAATGGTAACCAACTGATTCTTAAATTTGAACTTAACACATTGATGTAAAGTTGAGGGAACAACTCGCATCATGTTGATCCAAGGACGACCCAAGAGTATATTGTATGATGCAGGGCAATGTACAATAAACACGATCGTATCCAAGGTTCTCGGACCAACCTACAATGGAATGGTAATAACTCCACACATTTCTTGTGTTTTGTCATTGAAAGCTTTTATGATCATATCAGTTCTTTTCATTTCATCACTTCGAAACCCAAATATTTGGTAGAAGTCAAAAGTGCAGATATTTAAATATGAACCATTATCAATCAAAACTCGTTTGATGGCTACATCTCCAATTAAGGTAGTAATATACAAGGGGTTATCTTTATGTAAACTATGTTGCGGTATGTATCTATCCTAGAAGTCAATACAATCAACTTCACGAGTTATTATAGTATTGGTCATGGATTCAGGTTGAATGTCTTGTGGCACCATCATCTGGCTCAATGTGAGCATTAATTCATCTCTATGTGTGGGAGAAGATCTTAAGAAGTCCAAAATAGAAATTCTAGCTGTAATATTTGATAATTGTTCATTAATATTATAAGGAGGTTTAGGTTGAACATTAGGTGCATGATTACCTTTATTAGGAACCTTCAAAACAAATGGACCTGATCCACCATTCTGAATTTGATCTTGTTGAGAATTTTGAGCCTGTTGTCTAGTAACAGCTCTGATGGTACCCACAATATTATTCTACGGATGATGAATGGGTCTTGGTCTAGCGTTTATAGCTAGCTCATTATAAAGTAATCGGTGAGACTATGGTCTAGTAGTGACTCTTCTTGGAAATGGTTCTTCTGGAACCATACAACTTGTGATAGGGTGAATAGTATCTGATTCATATTCAGAACTATTCGATTGATTTGATGTGATTTCCATATCACTCTCAGTCTCGTATTTTGTATCACTAAGATCAGGTATCTGAACATTATGTAGAGGCTTGGTTGTAACCACGGATAAATTTGTGTAAAAGATTTCCAGATCATGAACAGGTAAATACCCACTAATAGTTCCTACATATCGGGCAGGAGGAGGGACATTATGATGTTCAATTTGATTAGCCACCTCCTTACCATGTTTTGGTAAAGGATGTTGAAATATGTCCAATGATTGATTGGCATTCTAATTCTGGTTTTGTGGGATGTTATTTTGAACATTATTAGGAGTATTTTGCTTAGGTTGAAAGGCTTGCACCTCCATCTCATTGTTATCAATCAAGTCCTGTATTTTATGTTTTAATATTTTACAAGAGTTGGTAGTGTGTCCAGGTCCTCTATGGAAGTCACAGTGTAAATCGGCTCTGTATCCGGGTATAGTTGGATCAGGTTCTCGGATATTTGGTAATTGAATCAAAACTCGTTCTAATAATTATGGTAGAATAGTTGATAAAGGTTGATTTAACCTAGTAAATTCTCGAGGAGGCCTATTAGGAGGTTTCAGTATAAACTTCTCTGCTGTCTTTGCAGCATTAACATTAGCAATATTTTTGCTATCGGTGACTCCATCACCCACAACTTGTTTATTCTTATATTGATTTATGGATGTTTTCTCATCATCTTTCTTTTTAATCTAACCTATCCTAATGAGAGCATCTTCCACTCTTCAAGCTAAGTCTATAACCTGATCGAAGGTGGTCAAGGTAGCAGTTGATAATTCGTAAGATAGTTGCTCTTGCAAATTATTAATAAAGATGTCCAACATCTCCCTATAAGGTAACAAAAAGTGCAATTTTCCTATCAACTGTCTCCACCTAGCTAAGAAATCGGCAAAGCATTCATCTTTGTCCTGTTTTAAGTTATACAAATATTTAATGGTCACATGTCTTTCGATGTAAGCACTAAATTGATGAACAAAAGACTTGACAGTTTCTTCAAAATTCCTCAAAGAATTAGTGGGTAATTGATAATACCACTCTAATGCCATTCCTCCCAAGCTTTTAGGAACATTTTTAGTAATAACAATTCATCATGTGATATATCATGACATGCTATCCTAAACATACGAAGATGCTCTATGGGATCTTCGATTCCTTTATATATGGGAAGAACAGGAATAGGAAAATATTTAGGATACGGTTGTGCTATGACTATAGGATCTAAAGGCTGACTACACATCTCTCGATAATTGTACGAGGGACGGTAGGGATCTATCTGGTCCATGCGGGAAACTAACTGTTTCACCATGGCTTCAAGATTACTAGTTTGTCCACCATATTGGTTCGGTGGGACATAGGTATGGGATTTGTGAGTGTATGATGGTGTGACATAAGGATTAGATGCTATATTGCTATTATGCAAAGTATTGGTAAGAAGAGTATTATCAAGGGTATTCGTAATAGTATTATGTTGTACCCTAGGTTGTTGGTAATTGGTGTTTGGTTTTGTTTTGGGTTTTTGTTGATTTGAGGTATGTTGATCAAGAGCTTGGTGAAATAGAGCAGTAAATGATGGTTTCTTTTGTGCGGGAATGACCCTAGGCTTGTTAACAGGCACTTTAGATGGTTGGGTAACTTGTTGTTGCATATTCTGGATCACAGCTACCATATCCAAATTGGATGGTCCAGCTTGATCACTCGATCAATAAAGGACAAGGGATTAGTGGTGTTTGAAATACTTCTTCTAGAGTTTCTTGAGTGTCACTAATTCGATCCTTGTCCATATGGGCTGCTCTATTAAAAACACCAATATTAGTATTAATGAACTTCGAGAATTGTTCCATGTTCTCAAAAGTGATAACTCCTCCCGGAGAAATTTTAGGGGATGAGGATCCTTCCTCTCTAACAGTTTCTTCTTGTTCATTTCCTACAACAAGCTCTTCTTCTTGCTGGTCTTTCCTTCTTCCAGAAATTGGTCCTCAGGAGGGACATTTTGGTTAGTTAATGGTCTTCCTAACCAATCTTCATCTTCTTCGATTTGTTTTCCATTCCTAAGTCTAGGCATTATGCTAAACTTAGGTTTTAGCAAATATATATACTTATATATATATGCGATAGGGTTGAGAGGTATATATATATTAACTATATACCTACTATAATACTTAAAAGGAAATGTTTTTTTTTTTGTGATTATATTATATTATTATTTTGCGAGAATAAAAATAACAAACATCATGCTAGTTGCAAGAAATAACAATAGTAAAAATAATGACTTAGTTTTCTATGAATAGTTTATGGATGTCATTGATAGGGTCAAGTTCATCAGGAGTCATGAAATGCTCCTCTTCAAATTGGAAGTGGTTTTTCAAGAATTTGACAAAGTGTGCTATGGTAATATGATCTATTTCAGACCCTGACATGTAAAAATAAAGTTCATGGCAATACTCTCGATACAACATAGCTCTAGGAACTCTATTCCATCTCTTTCTATCCATAAGAACGACTTCTTGATCCTCTATACGAGATAGAAATTTATGTACTACAACTACGTTCTCAAGGTATTCCTCAAAGGTATATAATTTAAAAGACACAAGTGCTATTTTATCGGCTAACCATCTATGGCAAGCTCTCTGAAGTTCATGGTACAAAGTCACCTGATCAGGATCCAAGATTCTATCTAGGACAAACCTCTTAATTTGCCTAAGTTCTGCTGATCTAGATTCAATAATACCCAATCTCCTATCAAGTTCATCCCACAAATGTTGGGCTCTATTTGTTTGAGGTACTCTAAGAACATAAGTAATATCTATGGCCGTTAATTGATTTTCAACATTTATGGTGACAACTTGTCTTCTATTATAATCTACCATCTAAGTATGATATGCAAATTTAACAGTTTTCTAATGATTCTAGATGTCCTTAATAATGTGTTTTTATTTTATTTTATTTTATTTTTGGATTATTTTCAAAAGGTGTTTTAGTTTCACGTCGGGTTCACCAAAATGTATCACCCAAATTTTTTGCACCCTTACCTTCAGGCTAAAGGATCCGTTCCCGAAAGGGGGATGCGAGAAGGATGGGACAATACCTCGGATGGAGAGGCCCTTTGAAGGTCAAGCCTCTCAGGGGAGGGGTATAAAGGTGAATTTTCGACGAATGGTGGGGTTCACCAGGAAACTTTGAGTGGCAGCTTCCACGCCTAGGTTGAGAATGGGTTTGATGTATTCATTTTATGTTCAATCATTCAGATTCCTAGGTTGGCCAAAATGAATCTAAGCTATTCTATATGAAAATTCTGGTTTATATGAAGACAACAAACATAAATGAATCCTAAATATAGAGAATATGTTAAATGGAAAAGAATACACCTAATTTCTGATGTCTGATGAAGATTCTGAAGCTTGTAGGAGTCCAGATCGTCCCAGATATGATAGGATTGTTTGTAATTGTATAGAATCGTCCCAAATCATAGGTGATCGTTTGAGATCAGCCAAGATCATCAACGACCTAATGAATTCGTCAGACGAATTTTTTAGAAACCTGCAATCATGAAAACAGACACCAAAAACCAAAAATACAATTGCAAGAATGATACAAAATGATAGAAACGAGAATATAAATAATTAAATGATAAATTCAGATATCAAGTTAAATAAAATGCACTGTTTTGGTAACTTATTTTGAAATTTATCATGCAATCATGCTAAATGAGGTGAACTCCAGGATGCAAAACAGAAGTAAACTAATCTAATGCACAATTAAATAATAAAAAGGGATAGAAAATGCAAACTCAGGGCTCTGATTGCCCCCAATCTGAATTGCAGTCAAAATCATCTGCAATCGTACGAGATCGTCGTCGATCTCGATAGGATCGTACAAAATTGTGGTTGAATTGCCTACGACGATCCGAGCTTCCTCCGACTGAAACACAGTGAAATCCTACAATAAAACCTAAAAAAACAAATGATGGCAGATAGGATGTTCTAACACAACAAAACTAAAATTGCAGGGAAATGATCAGCCAGGGGGATAAACTAGGAAAATCCCTAGTTTATATAGGATTAGGGGGAGGTTAGGAGGTTGGAGATCATCCCAATCTGGGAGATCTCCAATGTAGGAATCTCCAACCGCGAGACACGCTTCTGCCTGGGTTGGAGAGGTTGTTGAAATAGAAGCTAATTATAAAAATTTGGTTTTGGGACGAAATCGTCTGGACGTTCTGTTCCAAACGAATTCGTTCGATTTGGGACGATATCGTCCAACGGTAAAAACAACTTCTAAAAATGGCATGAAAAATGAGGTGAGCGGTTAATGGGCGATTTCGGGGTTAAAATTCAAATTTTTACTTTTTACTGATGGTTTAACTGCACCAATTTTAGGGTGCTACAAGGTTCAACTTTAATTTGCAAATATCACCCCATTCAAAACTAGGATACAGGTCCTTAAGAAGCATATTATTAAAAGGACCTACAAATGAATGTTTGGAAGCCTTAAACATGATTTATGGAGGGGATATTTATCAACATCATATGGATGATATTCGGTGTTTGTGTCAAAAAATTTCAAGAAGGAAAGGTAAGTTGATCCCTAGAAACATCAACTAATCATCCACTATCACTAAAACAAAAATAGGCAACATGCTTGAAGACCTCAAGAGCGATATGTTATCAACTCTAGCTCTTCAAATGGACACCCTTATACTTCAAAAAAATAAGCAAGATAATGAGGCAACATTGGCTTACTTTTATCCCAAATGTAGGTAAAAACATCCCAAAAATGAATATCTAGAAAACAAAGTTTGAGTGTGTGCTATATGTTTAAAGGATCACAAAACAAATTTGTATCCACAGTTATCAAAACTTAGAGAGGAACTTGAGGTAGCAGAAGCAAACTTCATGGGTAATAGGAGAATCTGGCAGCAATATCCTATGGGAAACATGTTAGGAGAAATGCCATCTTATGGGGGTAGCAATTTTTAGAATCAAGGTCAAGCTCAACCACCCAATATGGGATGGTGGGGATAACAACCTTGGAATAAATATACCAAGGACCAAATCCTTATAATCCCTATCCATGGATGCAATACCAATAGCTTGGGAAGTAGTGGAGGAACCAAAATTCTTGGAATCAAAATCTATAGTAGGTTGCTCTAGTTCCACTACAGCAAACCCTACCAGATCCTCTTGCTTTTAAGCCTGCTCAACTACCAACACAACCTACAACCAATCCAAATAACAAACAACAACCCCATGTAAAATATAAAAGTATATTGAAGTCCCATGTAAAATATAAAAGTATATTGAAGTCCAAAGAATTAAGGCCAGTAAAACAAGTAGGTGTATATGTCACTCATCTGGTAGAAGATGAGGAAAACATAAAATTAGGAAAAGAGGAATCACCTCTTATAGTAGAAGTAGAAGAAGAATCAACACTTATAAATAATAGAGAAGAGGTTCCACTTTTTCCACAAATATTGTAGGAACCTAAAAAGCTAGTACAATCAGATTTTGATATTCTGTCTAGTCTAAAGAACCTGATAGTCACAATTCCTCTCTTTCAGACCATCATAGATATTCCTATCTATGGTAAGACCATAAGAGAATTGTGCCTGAAGAAACCAAAAATAAAACCTACAAAGTTAATTAGTTTGGTGGGTTAGTTAGCTGATCTCATGTTAGGAAACACCTACAACCAAAATATTCAGATCTAGGAAGCCCTACCCTAACTGTACAAATAGAGGGTTGTGTTTTACCCAATACATTAGTATATTTAGGGGTTGCCATTAATATCATGCCCAAAGAAACCATGAAAAAACTTGAACTATCTAACTTGAAGCCAACCAAGACTGTTTTGCAGTTGGCAGATAGGTCTACAGTGTTCCTAGAGGGAATAATGGAGGATATCATTGTTACGATGGATGCATGGGAGTATCTAGCAGATTTCCTAGTGTTATAATAAATGTCTAGGTTGGGTGGATATCCATTAATCTTAGGTAGACCTTGGCTAGCAAAAAATGATGCTTACATAAGTTGTAGAGATGGCCAAATGACCATTTTTTATGGATAGAACATAAAAAAACCGATCATCCATCCACTTGTACAATCTGTAGAATTATTGGAAGAACCTGAAAATGAAAATTATAACATTGGTGGTCTATCAATGATCCAATATGTTATGACCCTTGATGAATTGAAATATAAGAGTGATAAGGATAAGGTAATATCAATTTTTTTCCAAGGAGAACCCTCCTATCCTCCTCCTGAGTTGCCATTAGTGGGAGGAAAAGACCACCATATTTAGGAAATAAAGGTTGCACCTGGTAGAGTGTTGAACATAGATGACAACTTGACAACTGAATAGTAAATCAAACTAAAAAAACATTAGTAAAACATCAAGATGCCTTTGCTTGGGACTATTTGAACATAAGAGGAATAACTCCTAAAACCTATACTCATAGGATATATCTGGAAGACCAGGTTAAACTAGTAAGATAACTACAGAGAAGAATGAATCCAACAATGAAGGAAATTATCAAAACTAAATTGCAGAAACTCCTCATAGTTGGGTTCATTTACCCCATTTCAGATAGTGAATGGGTATCACCTTTGGTGGTGGTGCCTAAGAAAATGGCAAGTGGTGAATTTGTGTGGATTATAGGTTTGAACAAAGCAACTAAGAAAGACCACTTCCCTTTACCCTTCATAGATCAGGTCTTTGATACCTTATCAGGTAAGAAGTATTTTTCTTTCCTATAAGGGTTCATTGGATATAATCAGATTCAAACAGGGGAATAAGATCAAGATAAAACCAAATTTACTTGCCCTTGGGGGAATTTTCCTTACTAAGTTTTACATTTTGATTTGTGCAATAAACCTACCACATTTTAGAGGGTGGTTTTGAGCATCTTCTCTAACATGATTGGAGAAATTGTGGAGGTATTAGGGTTATGCATAAGGGGTTGGAATCAAAATATACTTGTAAAAAATAGCAAATCCTAATAAAAATCAAGGTGAATCATGGCAAATCCAAAGCAAATCAAATAAATCATCTTCACAATAAAATTTGGGGCATTTGAGGCCATAAAAAGTAAGGTCATATTTGAGATAAATTTTGACATATTAAATCACCTTAAAACTTCATAAGAACACCACCATTAGATCAGGCTCGAAAAGATATTTCCAACGAGTACAAATATGCCTATGTTTGGATATATATTGTGACAAATTAGCCCTAATAAAAAAATTGGTCCTAAAAATTTTAGGCGAATCGGCCAACGTTGAGGGTCCTCGTATTCGCCAATTTTCAATTTTTAAAATCCTAATATTCGCCCAATTGGCAAATATTCACCACTATGCATAATGACACTATTTAGATCGCTAAGTAGATATGTGGTGGTGCTAGTTGAAGCTCTAAATTTAGCAGTTGATATCAACTAGTGAGATTTGGTTTGTTGCTTCCTTTTTGCTTGTTCTCTTTAATACCTTTTGCTTCACTTCCCCACATTAAGAAAAAGCCCTTAGCTACATTTATGAAATGCACAAAGTTGTACAAGATATAGAATATGAGATGCTTTAGGTTTTAGGAAGTCTTGGTAGTATAAAGAAACAACCAAGAATATATTTCTTACAGTTTAGAAAACCAAAAGTTAGTTTTTGGAGTGTACAAGTGACTAAACTAGCTTGAACATTTGAGTTGGGTGTTGTAATGATTGTCAAATAATTACATGTGGTATAGACATCAATTGTTTGTGTGCACATGGGTACCAACAATATTTATCATTTTTGGAAGGTACCAATCAATCATGGCACCAAATTATGGATTGCCACAAAAGCAATCATGACACTAAAGTATAGGTTGATGCCAAAGATAATGGGGCTTCCTCCAAATCTACAAGTAGCACCTAGTGAAATGGTATTGGTAATAATGTTGAATGATGCTATTGAAAATAAATGTCAACATTGAAGATGGCATTGACGCTAATTTAGGCACCAATATTGAAGATGGTGATGATGCTTATGTTGCAATTGACACTTACATTGACATAACACTAAATGATGACAACCAATACATCTTTTTGCATGCTCACGAGGTTATCCACACTTAGATCAAAACTACTTAAAATTGATCTCATGAATAAAATGAACATGCTACAAATAATCTACATGAATGCTTTCATACGAAAAAAAAAACATTTACTACAACAAAAATCTCAAAAACAAATACATAAAAACAACTTAAAATACTAAATATATCTTCTTTCTTTAATTAAATCTAATAAATCTAAACAACCATGCTTTTAAATTTAACTCTTTTAAACTAACATAATTTTTTTAAAATTAATTATGAATATTATAACCAATACCTAACATACAATATATAATTGTAAAAATAATAATTATTTTTTTATAAAAGATTGCCCTCGTTTGATTATTAGTATTTATTTTTAAAAAACAATTGTTTTTTTGGCTCGTATCCTAAATATAAATCATTTCAAAAACACTTTCCATGCTTTCTGTATTAAATATTATTATTTTTTGGAGTAATATTTTTTATACACATTTACCATGGGATTGAACCCATGTCACATCACCATTATGTAAGTGGGTAGTTGTTGCCCGCAAACCACACTTAAGAAAATTAAATATTATTTTTATGATAAGAGGAACAATTTTAACTATTCTTTTAAAATTTAACTATAGATTTATTTATCTTTTAAAACAATTATTTTACCTTAAATCATTTTTTTTTTTAATATTAATGTGTTAAACTTCATTGCAAACTCTGACCGGAGAGGAATTGAACTCCGTTTGGTAATATTCGAGGTTGAGGTAGCTAAGGCTTTTGGAGGTAGAGAGACTCTCTTAAATTGAAGGCGTTTGGATAGAATGATTTTATGGTTCAATTGGTGAGATTGATATTACTTCATTGCCATTGAATGGAATGAAAATTTTCGAGGACTCATCCTCAAGACTAGCGAGGGGTATTCATCAACTCTAGAACGACGGCACTCTGCAAATATGAAATGGGAAACACCACCAGATACAGAAAAAAAAAAAAAAAAATCATGGGAAGGAAGCAGGAGTACCATCATTGTTAATGGAATGGAATGAGGGGAAGGCCGATTTCGTTTCGTAGAGCAAAAGGAACTGCATAGAAGGCCGTGCCAGTCTTTACCAAGCCATGCAAAAAGAGTCTCCAGCGATGGACAACGCAACATATTTAGGTCGTCAACTTTTCCAGTCCGCATACCATGCCCAATCCGCACTCAACATCTCGCGACTGACAAACTTTCGCCTCTTCCTTGGCGAATAGAAAGAGTTGGAAAATTAACGGAAACAAAAAAGAAAAGAAAGAGCGAGCCAGTCTGAACAGGCAGGAAGGAAGCAAACTTTGTTGTCTACACTCCACAACAGTCTGGCCACAGTGTAGAGTGACCGCATCCAGGAGGAGGGCTGTTCCTTACAAAACATGAATGCCGTGAATCGAGAGTCGCCGTCCCCAACGGTTGGGGACGAAAACGGTGGACGCGACAACACCAATCCGAGCCCCAGCCCTCCTCATCAAAACCGGAATGAGTTTCGGCCTCAGCCTCAACTTTCCCCGTCCTCCTGTTGTGTAAAGCGGAAATGTAAACGAAACAAAGGCGGGCCGGACAACACCAAGTTCCAGTACAGAGGTGTGAGACAGCGCAGTTGGGGAAAATGGGTAGCAGAGATCAGACAGCCAGGGAAACGTTCCAGACGCTGGCTTGGAACCTTCGCCACTGCAGAGCAAGCAGCCCAAGCTTATGATAATGCCGCCCTCTCTCTCTATGGTCCTCGTGCCCACCTTAATCTCCAGCCCTCCCCTTGGCACCATTCCCCTTCGCTTCATTCCCACTTTTCTTCACACTCCTCCAAGTTAAGGCCGCTGCTTCCACGTCTCACAGGTAACCCTAATGTTTTTGGCTCTATTTCTTCTTCTTCTTCTGCTGCTGCTGCTGCTGTTTATTTTCATGGTGGCACTGTAACAGCTACAAATCCTGCAAGCCCACAGTACCACTCGTGGCCAAATATGAGCTCGGCACAACGAGGAAATCCCTGTAATACGCCCCTGATGGATGCGGTTATCAACACTTTCAAGAGGGAAAGCACAAATACTACCACATTGGAGCCATTAATGGTTTTGCAGCTGGATGACTCGTTTGCAGGTTCTGGCATTCAGTCATCTTCATTTAAGACAGTGGAAGATGATCGAAAGAGTTATAAGGAGGGAAGCACTGGTGTGGTGCAGTCAGAGAGATCGGGTGGAGAGGATCATATGGCCGAGCAGGCACAGGTTGTTAATGGTGGGTTTGTGGGTAATGATTTGAATGGGGGTATGTACAGCTACGGCGAAAGCGGCGTGGCTCCATCTGAGAACAATCCTCAGTCTCACCCGCCATCGTTGCATGACTTGCAATACAGTACCGTGCCTCCATCTCCCGGTTTCATGTGGCAGTATAATTATATTAAGCAGGACTACGTCGACTACGACGAGAGCAACTGCACCATGCTGTCGGGAAGCGAGAGTAACAACCAACTTTGGGAGTATTCTGATGAAGGTGGCTTTATATAGTTTTTGCTTTAAACGGAGCTTTCAAGTTTTCAATCGATCCCCTCTCAGGTCATCACATTTTCACCACCTTCCTTATCTAAGTTGCACTCGTAATTAATAACAAGGCGAGGTTATAGGAATCCTTATCTAAGACATTGGAGTTCCATTTTCATCTTGCCAAAGAATTTTCTGGAAGAAATAAAAATGAAAAACTGTGTAGCTTCTTTGCAATATGATTTTATTTTAATTTGAAGTGAATGTTTGCCTTCTTTGCAATATGATTTTATTTTATTTTGAAGTGAATGTTTGCCTTCTTTGCAATATGATTTTATTTTAAAGTGAATGTTTGCCACTGTGTGCTGTTTACTTAATTCGGTTTCCCCAGAAAGCTCTTTTACTTTGCATAGAAACATTCATTTGATCATATTGTTTGCCCTTGCTTCAAATTTGCATTTGATCATGTTCATTTGATCTAATCCACCACAGATCTATGTCCTCCAGACTATGAAGAAGAAGACTATTATATTTTAAGGTAGATCCTTTTGTGTAAGAGCCAAGGGAAATTTCATTCATCCATGATTCTTGTGCCATGATATTTGAGATAAAAGGTCTCATGAAGTAAGATTAATGAACCAAATTGGAAACACACTGAGTGTCCATCCAGTGCTCTCCTCTTTTAATGCCTCTGCATTATTTTTCCATGCATCATCGACATTTTGCTATAAAATTTTGTCCCTGTAATTAGTTTGTAGAATTCGAGCCAGAGGAATAGCTGGATCCTAATCTCCCGATCTCAACAATAAAGAAGAGTTGCTTCTTCATTTGGAAAACTAGATTTTGGCGTTCTTTGAACAAGCAACACTTTAATGCGATGTAAGTGACTTTGTCTTTTGGTTACTCGTTGTCCATTTTATACTCTTCTGTGAATTGGCCTACAATTGCATGAGTACAATTAAACGAACCTTTTTTTTATTGTGATATGGATTGAAACGTTTCAACCAACCCCATGGTGCTGGTGCTGGGTCTGTATATTCCAAGGCCACAACTTTTAATTCCAGTCCATGTTTTTAATTCATGCCACTCGAGAAGTAAAATGGATTGTTAGATAAATGTAAGGAAATAATTTTCACCTGTCAAAACAAATACACAGAAATAATCATTCTGGGATGACACAATGAATAAATGATTGTTATGAAACTTTATTAGTAATTAACATAACTCATTCACCATATCTTCAAATAACAAATATAATTTTTACAAGCCAAAACAAATGCACACAAATAATCATTCTGAGATGATACAGTGAATAAATAATTGTTATGAAACTTTATTAGTCATTTAGATTACTCATTCACCATATACTCAAATAACAAATTATTTATTCACATTATTTGTTCACATTAACAATCCACACACTAAGTCAAAGAGGAATAATACATTTAACGCACGGCAACACCAATAAATCTACAAGATCTTTAACTTCGTAGGAAAAAAAAAAAAATACTCTATACGAATGATGATTATTTTTTAATAAAGAATTTTAAAAATTTATATTAAAATAAAGATTATTTACAAGAAGAATTTTTTAAATTTATATTAAAATAAAGATTATTTACAATTCGGGATGAGACTCTTTTTAGCCTTAACCAACGAGAGCACCTATTTCCTCCTTTTTAACTTTCCAACAAAATTTCATACCTTTAAAGCCTAAGATCCTAAGAACTAACCATTTTTAGTTACAACACTAAAAGCAAATTTGCATTACAGCCAAATCTTCTAAACTATATATCTTCAATGGTTGTTCAAATTTAGTGAAACATTGAATTTGCTCACCAATCTACCTAATCTTCTCGTCCTTAATAGCCATACCACTGTGCCATTGAACCTCTACCTCTTTCTTGATATTTATCTTAGCCAAGAAGTCTGTCATTGTATTTAGAGCTCTATCCATATAAACTAGGATCACATCATCCAATTCCCTCTACACCTCCTTAATTTGGGTGATAAGATTCCTCAACCTTCATGTCTCCAAAAAAAACATTCATGCAATCCAAAGCGTCTATCAATATTTGAGAATCTAATTCTATGATTATCCTCCTATAATCTTGTCTTACTGCTTAGATAGAAGCAGATTTGATAGCTAAGGCTTCAGTTTCATTTTTTGTGGCCTTGTCCAAGTTTTGTTGTTCCCAATAGAGCATTGTCACAACATGATTCCTACAAACCATCCCAATTCTAGCTCCTACCTAGATTGCCTTTTGTAGCTCCATCAATATTAATTTTAATCCAAACTTTTGGAGGTGTTTTTCAACTAGTTCTATCCTTCCTCTTTTGCACTTCAATTTCCTTCTTCATCATCCCTATATCAGTCTAAGTTCCTCTTTAGCATACACTGCCATAGTTTTTGTGGCTTTGTGGCTTTGCTCCAAATGACTGTATCATCCAAAGATGAAAATGTTTCTCCAAAAAAATTGTCATTTCTCTCCAACCATAATTGCCACCAAATAAAGTTTAAACCAAGATTCCACCAAATAAAGTTTAAACCAAGATTCCACCTGATACAAAGAGCTTTAGATATAAATTTGCCCCTATTCCATCCTTTCCAAATATTAATTTGGTTCAAATCACCGTTGGCTTAGATTTAATAAGCCAAATACCATCTCTTCTAGATCTAGTGCATGAAAGAGCATTCAAACATTAAGTGGTTAGATGTTTCCTCATTTTTGTAGCATAAAACAAATTCAAACAAGCCAACTATGCCACTACATATTGTTGGACATTTTGAGTCAAAGTCGTCATTAATGTTAAGGAATGAAGTTGCCATTGATGTTAAGGAATATGCTACAGTTGATGTCAAAAAGCTGTAAAGATGAACAATGCAAAAGGTTGATTGCAAAAGAGATTCATAATGGTTATGTGAAGCACAATTAAAAGGTTTTATTTAAACCATGGCCAAAAGAATATTTAAATTAAAGTTTAATATTTAATTTATTTAAACTTAAATCAAAGTGGTGCACCGATGATTAAGGTCCAAAGTCTTGATAGCTCGTCGACATCTTCAACCTAGTGATGCGCCGACGACGTGTAACTCTTTGTACAAAAGCCATCACCGACGTCATAGCTTCAAAGCTCTTATGATATATATAAGTAGCTCTATGGTTGTGAATCAAATGATATTTGATCACTTTGGATGAAATAATTAAACCTCCGCGATTATCGATTTGGCAAAAATTTGATGCGAGATATATAAGGTTTCAAAAATAAGTAATGTTGAGATTATGCGATGAGATCGACAACCTGAGAATAAATAAAATAGTGAGCTCACCGTGATTGCTTCGGGAAATGAAATTGCCCAGTCAGATTTGTGCATGATTTCCAAGACTATTTTGGTTGGAAATGCGCCTGTGTTTCGTATCTGTGCAGTAAGCAGAGTTCTAGATTTACGGGTCGCCGCCAAAGGAAAGGTATAAAATAAATGGGAGACCTTACTACTCACAGTTGTGTGGTTAGTGTAGTCAATAAGCGAGCAAGCACTACTCACAGTCGTGTGGTTAGTGTAGTCAATAAGCGAGCAAGCACTTGGAAAAGAGAGGTTTGAAGTTTAAATCTCGTGAGCATTATATCTGACAACATTAATTCTATTTCGGGAACTATAAGGTGTGTGGTTTAATTTTTTTAATGTTCTGAATGTTTTCAGAAGGGTAGGCATATAAGTATTGAGTTGGAGTCATAAAGGAATTATCTAAAGTCTTTTGGAGAATATAAGATTTGAATATTATTTAATTCCTTGGTGCGGAATAAGGAGTTAACTTTATTTTTGAATAAAGTATTTGTGTCACAATGGTTTATTGAAGATTTAAAGTGTTGAAAGGATTTCTTGCCATTGAGTTATTTTGAAAATGAGATTGTCTTGATATTATTCTTGGTATTAAATATTATTTTAATTGGGAGATTATAAGGTGTATTTGGTCAATTATTTTTGTATATGTTTATGGATGCTTTCTTTAAGATGGAGTGATAAGGTGTATGTGTGTTTTGATACTTGCATTGTATCTTTGAGAGAGTTTAGTATCTTCTAACTTCTTTGAGCTTGAAAAATAAGTGTTTGTGGTTGTGGCAGAAATATTTGAAGTTCCTTCATCATCAAGAAAAATGTATGAGCACATTCTTCCATAGTTGGGTTGATTGGTTGGTTTTTTGGAAAATAAGTTTGGAGTGAAAATGACTTGATTAGGGTTTCCTTATTGAGTGTGTTGAGTTAATGTTTCAAGGTTTTCTAGAATAAAGAGTTGTTGTTAAAACCTTGTTTTATAAGCATTGTTGTTGAAGCCATTGGTTGTGTGAAGAACTTGATCTAGGGTTTGAAAAAAACATGAGTATCATTGTTATGTGAAGATTGTCTTATAAGCATTGTTGTTGAAGTGAGTTGTTGGGTAAATAACTTGAACTAGGGTTTGAAAAGAACATGAGTATCATTGTTATGTGAGATTGTTTGATAAGCATTGTTGTTGAAGCCATTGGTTAGGTGAAGAACTTGAACTAGGGTTTGAAAATAACATGAGTATCATTGTTATGTGAGATTGATTGATAAGCATTGTTGGAAACATTTTGAGTGAGTGTTTATATGCTTGGACTAGGGTTTGTAAGCAAGGATTGTTTCATTGAGTGATTGGTTGAGTAGAGTTGGTTGAGCCTAGTCAAGTGGATGTGTGAAGTTATTGTTCAAGTTCTATAAAACAAACTATTCTATATTCTGAATTGATTTGAAAAAGTGATTGAGCATTGAAGTGAATGTGAGATTGAGTCAAGCCTTGAGTTAAGGTTTGGGGCAAATATAGCAGAGTTGATTTGAGATTGAGTCAAGCCTTGAGTTAAGGCTTGAGGACAAATATTGCAGATAGATATGTGCTAGATCGAAGGACTGTGTTTAGTACAGATTCGAGGATAGATTTTGGTGCAAATTTGAGGATAGGTTTGTACCAAACTAGAGAAAAATATTGAGGATAGATTTGTGCTAGACCAAAGGACTATATTTAGTACATATTTGAGATAGAGCTTTGGAGGTGACAGAGTTGAGGACAAATATCTCCAGCCAGATTAGGGAGTACAAGTGTCTTTTGTGGATAGAGTTCCATTTGCTAAGGGAAGTGGAGGCAAAGGTCTTCTAGAATATCACTAGAGAGAGTAGAGATTAGGATATTGGTGTCTCCTATGGATAGAGATCCACAAAATTTGATTAGGGGATTGGTATCTCCTTTGGATAGAGATCCATAACTATTGTAATATGGAAAGGATTCCAAAAAATATTTATTGAGAAAATATTAATGAAATATTTTCTCCATGGAGTAGCCCACATTGGGTGAACCATGTTAAATTGGTGTCTCTATTGTGTGTGATGATTTGTGCACTGCTTTGGTTACTACTATTAATATTGCCATTGGTTATATTGATTAATATTGTTTGGGAAAGAAAATTAAAAAGTGGTATTATAATGTTCACCCCCCCTCTCAGTATAAGCTTGTGTTCTTCAATTGGTATTAGAGTTGGTTCCTTCGAAAAAGGTTTAACAACTTGAAGGAATATCTTACAAGAACATAAATGGCAAAGAAAGGAAAAAGTAGAACCATGAGACACAAGAAGAAAAGAACACACATGGTCATGAAAGAAAAGGAAGATGAATTCAATGTTGTTGTTTTGGGAGGAAGAATAGAAATAGATTCAAGATATGAATCAAGCAGTGGAGAAAAATCTAGATTAATAAAGTTTTGTATTAGATGTATGAAGACATGTCACCTTGTAGCTTATTTTTCACAAGAATGTGAAGAATGTTTTTTGTGGTCAACTCGATCATGATGCAGGTTATTGCAATGGGTTTAGTAGCGGTGAAGATGAAGATGATACTTTTAGAATTGAAGTCCTAGAGGATGGTTCAAAAAAGGATAACATGGATAGTCAAAACAGGTATGAAGAAGAAACTCTACTTTGGACAATAGAAGAAATTGAAGACCAAAGAAAAGAGGAAGATTCAAAAAAATAAAAAGAGGAAGCCACTCTTAAGGAACTTGCTAAATTGAAAAGAGAGAATTTAGAATTGAAGGCTCAAATACAAGAAGATGAGAAATGTAAGACAAAGCTTCTACAAGATATCTCTAACTTGAGAGATAAGGTTGAAGAGGCAAGAAAAATTGAAGAAGGTATGGCCAAAAAATTAAAGACAAAAGATCTAGAGTGTGAAAGATTAGAGCACGAGATAGTTTCACTAAGGATGGAAGTAAAAGGTTCTAAGGAAAAGCTACACAAGTTTGAGGAAAATTCAAAGACTTTGGATAGGATTATCAATGCACAAAGGTCATCAGTCACCAAAATAAGACTTAGTTATAAATAAGAACAAAGGAAACAGGAAGCAAAAAAAAGAGATTCAAGCTCAAACACCAGAAAAGAAGAAGCATCAAAAGAAGTAAGTAAAAGAGAGAGTGAGACTTCTAAGGATATGTTGGACAATAGAAAGTTCAACAAGGAAAGGAACAATACACAAGTAAGGAACATATGGAACAAGAAACATGACAAGGTAGAAGAGACTAAGAGACCAATGGGGTCTAGGCAAGGTTTCTTCAATGGCCGATGCTTCTCATGTCATAGATTTGGGCACATGGCTTCACAATGCATGACACATGAAAGAAAGGTAAATGGAAATTTTAGAAACAGACAACTTTTCCATGGGTATTGCTACTCATGTAATCAGTTTGGTCATAAGGCAATGGATTGCAGGGTTCATGATAGAAAAGGATATGGACTCACTAGGAGAAATCCTAAGACATATGCACCTCCAAGGAATAATAACATTAAGTGTTATAAGTGCAATAATTATGGACACACAACAAAGTGGTATAGAGTAGACATTTCAAAATCAAGTAAGAATAGGAAAATGGATATGGATATGAACAAGAACAGGAACATGAATAGGGATAAGAAAATGGATATGGACAGGAACATGGACATGAAAAGGAACAATCAAAGGAATTAGAAGAATTAGATGAGAAGAAAAGAGGATAGAGGTAACCTAAGAATAAATAAAACAGTGAGCTCACCGTGATCGCTTCAAGAAACAAAATCACGCAGTCATATTTGTGCATGATTTCCAAGACTATTTTAGTTGGGAATGTGTGTGTGTTTCGTATTTGTGCAGTAAGTAGAGTTATAGATTTACGGGTCATCACCAAAGGAAAGGTATAAAATAAATGGAAGACCTTACTACTCCCATATGTGTGGCTAGCATATTCGATAAGCGAGCAAGCGCTTGGAACACGGAGGTTTGAAGTTCAAATCTCATGGGCATTGTATCAGGCAACATTAATTCTATTTCGGGAACTATAAGGTGTGTGGTTTAATTTTTTTTTTATGTTCTGAATATTTTCGAAAGGGAAGGCATATAAGTATTGAGTTGGAGTCATAAAGGAATTACCTAAAGTCTTTTGGGGAATATAAGATTTGAAATATTATTTAATTCCTTGGTGCCTATGAAAATCAATTGGAGGAATAAGGAGTTAACTTTATTTTTGAATAAAGTATTTGTGTCACATTGGTTTATTGAAGATTTAAAGTGTTGAGAGGATTTCTTGCCATTGAGTTATTTTGAAAAGGATATTGTCTTGATATTATTCTTGGTATTGAATATTATTTTAATTGGGAGATTATAAGGTGTATTTGGTCAATTATTTTTGTATATGTTTATGGATGCTTTCTTTAAGATGGAGTGATAAGGTGTATGTGTGTTTTGATACTTGCATTGTATCTTTGAGAGAGTTTAGTATCTTCTAACTCCTTTGAGCTTGGAAAATAAGTGTTTGTGGTTGTGGAAAATATTTGAAGTTCCTTCATCATCAAGAGAAAGGTATGAGCACATTCTTCCATAGTTGAGTTGGTTGGTTGGTTTTTTGGAAAATAAGTTTGGAGTGAAAAGTACTTGATTAGGGTTTCCTTATTGAGTGTGTTGAGTTAATGCTTCAAGGTTTTATGGTATAAAGAGTTGTTGTTAAAACCTTGTTTTTTAAGCATTGTTGTTGAAGCCATTATTTGTGTGAAGAACTTGATCTAGTGTTTGAAAATAACATCAGTATCATTGTTATGTGAAGATTGTATTATAAGCATTGTTGTTGAAGTGAGTTGTTGGGTAAAGAACTTGAACTAGGGTTTGAAAAGAACATGAGTATCATTGTTATGTGAGATTGTTTGATAAGCATTGTTGTTGAATCCATTGGTTAGGTGAAGAACTTGAACTAGGGTTTGAAAAGAACATGAGTATCATTGTTATGTGATATTGATTGATAAGCATTGTTAGAAATATTTTGAGTGAGTGTTTATATGCTTGGACTAGGGTTTGTAAGAAAGGATTGTTTCAGTGAGTGATTGGTTGAGTAGATTTGGTTGAGCCTATTCAAGTGGATGTGTGAAGTGACTATTCAAATTCTATAAAACAAACTATTCTATATTTTGAATTGATTTGAGAAAATGATTGAGCATTGAAGTGAATGTGAATAATATTGAGTCTTTAACAATTATCTGTATGTTTCTAAAAGAGTGATTGAAATTGATTGAGCATTGAGGTGAATGTGAAGCATATTGAGTCTCTAATAATTCTTTGTATGTTTCTAAATGAGTGATTAAGCATTGTGATGAGTATAGCGCATATTGAGTCTCTAAAAATTCTCTTTATGTTTCTATGAGATTGGACAAGTTCTAGTGTGAACTTGTTGAGCAGATTTGAGGCATGTCTTTGAGAAGACTTGTGGACAGATTTGGGTAAGATTTTGTGGAAGCTTACAATACAAATTGAGAGCAGATTTGGATAAGTTCTTATGAGGAATTATTGAGCAGATTAAACAAGTTCTAGAGAGGACTTGAGGATAGATTGGTGTGAGATTTTGTGGAAGCTTACAAAGCAGATTTGAGACAAGTCTTTGAGAAGACTTGAGAGCAAAGTTGATTGATTGATTTGTTCAAACCTTGAGTTAAGGTTTGGGGTAGATCCAGAAGAGTTGATTTGAGATTAAGTCAAGCCTTTATTTAAGGCTTAAGAATCGATATTGAGGATATATTTGTGCTAGACAAAAGGACCATGTTTAGTACAGATTCAAGGATAGAGTTTGGTGTAGATTTGAGGAAAGGTTTGTACCAGACCAAAGATAGAGATTGAGGATAGATTTATGCTAGACCAAAGGACTATGTTTAGTATAGATTTGAGACAGAGCTTTGGAGGTGATAGAGTTGAGGACAGAGATATCTAGCTAAAGCAGGGAGGACAAGTGTCTTCTTTGGATAGAGTTTCATTTTCTAAGGGCAGTGGAGGAAAAGGTATTCTATAGGATCTCCAACCATAGTAGATATTAGGAGATCGGTATCTACTATGGATAGATATCCATGAACTTTGATTAGGGGATTGATATCTCCTTTCGATAGATATCCATAAACATTGTAATAGGTAAAGGATTCCCAAAAATATTTATTGAGAAAATATTAGTAAAATATTTTCTTTGTGGAGTAGCCCACATTGTGCGAACCACGTTAAATTGGTGTCTCTATTGTGTGTGATGATTTGCGCATTTCTTTAGTTATTGCTATTGATATTGCCATTTATTATATTGATTAATACTGTTTGGGAAAGAAAAGTAAAAAGTGATCTTATATTGTTCACCCCCCTCTAAGAATAAGCTTGTGTTCTTCACTTAGATGGTCAAAAGTATGAATTTCATTATGCATGAACAACCAAGCAAAGAAGTTTACTTTTGGCAAAACCTTAGACTGTCAAATATTTCTCCAATCCTCAACTTGATATGCATAAGGAGGAGGTCTTGTAAGGATATTTTCATATCCATCCATCATCATGTAGACTCCAAGGCTCCCATAGCCCTAAGCTAATTTGTCCTTTGCATCCTTATTTATGAGAAATCTACCAATATTTTAATCATGATAGATGCCAATACCATATGAATTGGAGTTGGTGACTTGTCCAACTTATTAAACTACTTAAATGTATAATTATCCAATTGAATGGTGTTGAAATACCTATGGAATTGTAATTGGCCACTCATCCAACCTCTTAAGTTGCTTAAATGTATAATTATCTAGTTGATTGTTGTTGAAATACCTCTCAATATTGATCCAATCCATATTTTACATGGTTATTTTAAGTGGTTGTAGTTATGGAAATTTAGAAATGATAGGTGGGTATTGATCCCATGAATCTTTGCAACATCATGCCTTCTCCCCCCTCCCCACTTTTCAAAATAATCCATATTTCACTACTTGATATACTAGCTCTAGATCCTACCACACTAAGGACTCATTACCATCCAAAGAGAAATGACTCACCTCATTTGGGTTCACTTATCCCAAATATTTACTAGTTAAAACTTTATTGAATAAAGAAGTTGGTTGGGAGATCTACCTCTAGTAAATATTTCCAATCAAAGCTTTATTATTTAGCTCTGATTACCTTAGGTCCAAACCTCCCTTTGCCTTGGGTTGGCTTAATTTATCCTAGCTTACTAATGCACATTTCATCTCTCCTTTTTCACCTCTCCATTATTTGTTTTTGTCTTCTTTTCCAAATCTTTTCATATGGTATGTGGGGCAGCAATGTTAGAAAATTTGTAGATTGGCATGGCTTGAATGACTAAATTTAAAAAATTAAACTAACCCCAAATGTCAACCATTTTTGAGACCAATGGTTACTCCGTATTTTGAAACAATCCAAAATATTCCTCTAGATAACTATCTTTAGTTTTTTTAAAAATGCAAAGGGACCCCAAATAGACCATTGGGAGAGAAATCCTCATAAATCCCAATATCTCTAAAATTATTTCCTAAGGTTTATTTAATTTTTTAAAATGCAAAGGGTCTCCAAATAGACCACTAGGAGAGAAGTCCTCATGAATCCCAAGATCTCTAAAATTTTGTTCTAAAGCATTCATTCAATATTTAAGAAGACCACTTTGGATTTCTTATCATTGATGACTTGGTTTACGATCTTGAGATAAACATTAATAGTATCTCTAATCACTCTTGCTTCCTTGAGGATGGCCATTCCAATTCCTATGTCATCCATAAACTGTAGGTGAGCCAAAACCTGCTCTCCTACCTTGATCCCTATGAGCAACCCCTATTCTCTTCTCCTCAATATAACTTTTCCCAAGCCTTCAACCAATATGAGAAAAATATAAGGAGAATATAGATCTCCCTGATGAAGGCCTCTAGTGGCTCCAAAAAGTTGTGAGGTAAGACCATTGATTAACATTGAGTATGTCAAAGTAGAGATGTAACTCATGAACCACTCTATCCAATCTTGAGAGAAGCTAAAGGCTACCATCATCCTTGACAAGAAGCTCCACTCCACCCTATCATAAGCCTTTAACATAGACAATTTTATTAAAATTCTTCTATTTCCATATTTTTTGCATTGAGTGGCTTTCCTTCTGAGCTAGAACCACACCATCCAAGATTTGTCTACCCTCTACAAAACCCTCTTATTTCAAATATATAATGCTATCTAGGAGAGGTTTTTGGCACTCAACCATTAACTTTGTGATTATTTTGTAGATGATATTTCATAAGGCAATAGGTCTATAGTCTAAAATATGCATCCCCTCCTCCCCTTCTAGAATTAAGGTAATAAATATTTTATTTAAACCTTTAAGCATTCTTTTATTGCCCCTATACACTATATTAGTCATTACATCCTCCTCCAAGCTATCCTAGAAGGTCTAAAAAAATTTAATTAGAAAGCAATTTAGACCTAGTGTTTTTCATGTACTCATTCCAAAGACTAACTTCTTCAACTCCTCTTTATCAACGGGTTTAATCAAGGCTTGGTTTTGTTCTTCAAAGATGATAGAGGGTATGGTAGCAAGACATTTTTTCTAAGACTCTTTTTATTGTAACATACCTTCCTTAAAAAATTTAGTAAAATAATCCATTGAATGGAAATGCATACCTAGGATTGTATCAAAGGAAATCCCATTCTCATATTGAAGAGCTTCCATCTTGTTCATCTATCTCCTAGAAAAAGTAGCCCAATGGAAAATGTTGGTGTTTTTGTCACCTTAAAATGATGATTATTACAATGACTATATTTTATTTATATATTTATCTTCTAATGCTACTTTGAGGAGTAAATTACTAAACCCTCAACCCACTCATTATTATAATATAATATAATAATATAATCAACATTGGTGGAATTGAGCGAGAGTAGTTGAAGGAAATTAAAACATAGAATGCTATTACACAAAAAATTAAATCAACCTTCAAGTTTATAAATACATGTAATGTCTCTTGGTTGTTACAAGAGACTTTTGGTGCTTCACTTTCATAAAACTATTTAGCTTCTTTCAACTTTCCATGATATGTAACTATTCATCAACCTCTTTTGAAGTGTAGTAACATCTCCTAAGATGTAATAATTATCCAATAATGCAATTCTATAATAGTAAATGTAGTAATTATCTACCATCTAAATAATGTAATAAGTACCTAACAACCCCCTTTATTACATTATTTGGTATAGAAAATATTTAAGGGTGTTAGTCACTATAAAAATACACATTTTACACAAAAATGACTGCCTCCCTTTAATGTTAAGGGTAATGAAATTGTGGTTTGGTGCTAGCTCTTGCTCTAGCTCTAACATTGGCTCTTGATCAGGATCTATCTCTAGGTATATATTTGGGTTATCATTTCTAGGTCTACCTCTGGTTCATTTCCTCTAGTTCAACCTTTGGGTCACACTTTAGGTCTTCCTCTAGGTCAAACTCTGGCACTTTCCACCACACATTCAAAATATTCCATATGATGTTCCAATGTGTATTCTATCACTACAATATTTGAATGTAGAAGTCATGCATCTCTAAATATTCACAATATTATATTTCTCCATGGGAAAACTTATATTGTTGTCTCTCTCAACCATAAAAATTTGATTATCCTTGATTTATTTTGAGGAACAAACCTTATTTTGTTAAATCCATTCAAAATTTCTTTCACTCTATCCCATTCTATCACATTCATCCATCCACAATCAACATAAATTTTGTTGGTGATTTTTTCTGTGTCAAAAATCTATCTAAGAGTGATTAGTACCTCCATAAATCTTGTAAGCATGTAGATTCCAATACTTATCACATGTCCATATAGTCCACAATGATTGCAACAATTTATTCTAGGAGTTTCAATCTCTACATATGCTTCTCCTTTTTAAAATTTGGTCTCACCACTTTCTATTGGACCATCATAACCAAAGCCTTCATTATTTTTCCTTACATTTGGTTCTATGACATTTCTTATGCCTTGCACATTCCTTCTCAATCTTGTGCCCCTATAACCCATTAATTTCATTGATTTTGATCTGATTCCTTCGGTGTGCTTTTTAAACACCTAATTTCTTCATCACTATGTCCTTCATCAACATGGTCTTTGTCACAGCCAACACCACCACCAATGTTCAAAGACCCAAACTCTTCATAATCACTATGATCTTTAGTAGTATTTCCTTTGTCATGACCAAAACAATAAAAAATATTGGGCATGAAATCATGATGCCCATATTTATTATTATCATCAACAACATGAAGGAAAAAAATCATTCTTATGTGAACCAGTTACAATTAACTAACCATTTTTCATGATGAAACATTTCTTTCTATCTACAGCCTTGAATTAAATTGTCATTCCCCAATCCAACATTTATGAAATAGATAGCAAGTTATTTTCTAATATAGGTACATATAACACACTCTCAATTATGCACTTTCCATTAGTTATATTTATAGAAACATTCTCAACTCCTTTAACTTGATAGGTCTTATCATCAAAAATTGCAACTAGTTTCCCATATTATTATTTTGGTTAATCGTTGTCCATTTTATACTCTTCTAGGCATGAGAATTGACCTACAATTGCATGAGAGTACAATTAAACAAACCTTTTTTTATTGTGATATGATTGAAACGTTTCAACCAACCACATAGTACTAGTACTGGGTCTGCATATTCCAAGGTCACAATTTTTAATTTGAGCCTACGTTTTTAATCCATGCCACTCGAGAAGTAAAATGGATTGCTAGATAAATGTAAGGAAATAATTTTCACTTGTCAAAACAAATGCACATAAATAATCATTTTGATATGACACAATGAATAAATAATTGTTATGAAACTTTATTAGTAATTAACATAACTCATTCACCATATATTCAAATAAAAATATAATTTTTACATGCCAAAACAAATGCAAACAAATAATTATTAAATAATTGTTATGAAACTTTATTAGTCATTAAGATTACTAATTCACCATATACTCAAATAAAAATTAATTTATTCACAAAAAATTATTCACATTAACAATCCACATAATGAACACAATGAAACAAAGATGGATAATACATTTAATGCATGGCAACACCAATAATATTGTTTAAATAGGAATAAATCTAAAATATATTTAACTTCATAGATAAAACATACTCTATATGAATGATGATTATTTTTTAAAGAAGAAATTTAAAAATTTATACTAAAACAAGATTATTTACAATTTGGGATGAGATTATTCCTAGCCTTAGTCAAAAAGAGCACCCATTTTCTCCTTTTAACTTTCCAAAAAACTTCCATACCTCTAAAGCCCAAGATCCTAAGAACTAACCACTTTTGGTTACAACATTAAATGAAGAACACAAGCTTATACTGAGAGGGGGGTGAACAGTATAAGACCACTTTTTACTTTTTCTTTCAATTCAATATTATGCAGTGTATAGATAGCAGTATCAATAGTAGTAATCAAAGCAATGCACAAAACACCATACACAATAGAGACACCACAATTTACGTGGTTCACCCAATGTGGGCTACTCCACGGAGAAAATATTTTACTAAAATTTTCTCAATCAATCTCTTTTGGGAATCCTTCCCTATTACAATGTTTATGGACCTTTGTCCAAAGGAGATGTTGATCCCCTAATATCAAGTTCATGGATCTCTTCCATAGGAGAACTCTTTCCCCTTCTGCTCTGGCTAGTGATCTTCTAGAAGACTTTGTCTCTCTACTGCACTAACTGGTGGATCTCTCTCCACTTGAAGACTCCTCACTCAAATCTATCTTCAATTGTCTTGGCTGTTGGATCTCTATCCATTGAGACTCTATCCTCTGTACTCTGTCACCTCCAAAGCTCTATCTCAATACTATACTAAACACAGTCTAGTCGGTCTAGCACAACTCTACTCAATCTCTTGCACTAAACACAATACATTCGGTCTAGTACAATTCTTCTCAATAGGTCCACATAGAACCTACTCAAATATGCTCAATAGGTCCACACAAAACCTACTCAATTCTGCTCAATAGGTCCACATAGAACCTACTCAAATATTCTCAACAGGTCCACATAGAACCTGCTCAAATATGCTCAATAGGTCCACACAGAACCTGCTCAAATCTGCTCAATAGGTCCACACAGAACCTGCTCAAATCTGCTCAACAGGTCCACACAGAACCTACTCAAATATGCTCAACAATCTCACTTAGAACTTGTCCAAATCTGCTCAACAAGCTCACTTAGAACTTGTCCAAATCTTCTCAACAAGCTCACTCAGAACTTGTCCAAATCTGCTCAACAAGCTCACTCAGAACTTGTCCAAATCTGCTCAACAAGCTCACTCAGAACTTGTCCAAATCTGCTCAATAAGTCCTCTCTAGGACTTGCTCAAATCTGCATAGCAAGCTTCCACAAAAGCTTACTCAAAATCAGTCCACAAGCCTTCTCAAAGACTTGTCTCAAATCTGCTTAACAAGCTCACACAGAACTTGTCCAATCTCATAGAATCATAAAGAGAATTGTTAGAGACTCAATATGTTCTATACTCAATGCTCAATCAATATCTCAATTCAATCTCATAGAAGCATAAAGAGAATTGTTAGAGACTCAATATGTTCTATACTCAAATCCCAATCTCAACTCAAATCAATCTCATAGAAGCATAAAGAGAATTGTTAGAGACTCAATATGTTCTATACTCAAATCCCAATCTCAACTCAAATCAATCTCATAGAAGCATAAAGAGAATTGTTAGAGACTCAATATGTTCTATTCTCAAATCTCAATCTCAACTCAATTCAGATATAGAATAGTTTGTTTCATGGAACTTGAACAACCACATGCATCCACTTGACTAGGCTCAATCAACTCAACTCAACCAATCACCTCAATGAACAACCCTTTCTCACAAACCCTAGTCCAAGCATGTATCAACCAACTCAAAATGTTTCCAACAATGTTTCAACAACAAATCTCACATAACAATGATACTCATGTTCTTTTCTAACTCAAGTTCAAGTTCTTTGCATAACCAATTGGCTTCAACAACAATGCTTATAAAACAAGGTTTAATCACAACTCTCAATCCAGAAAACCTTGAAGCATTAAACCAATCACTTTCGAAAAGGAAACCACAATCAATCCTTTTCACTCCAAAGGTATTTTATAATCAACCACCATAATCAATCAATAGGAGAATGTGCCCATACCTTTTATGAAGATGAAGAAGCCTCTTTGGAAATCTGCCACAATCACAATATTCTTTTGCCAATCCTCACAAGGGTTAGAAGATCACAAAATAATCAACATTACTCCACTTCACAATAATATTCACCAAGGCTTTTAATTAGAAAACCTTCTTAAGAATTAATGCACAACTTCCTTATCACTCCTAAAACCACTTGTACCATAAAATAAAATAAATCAAAACATTGCATAACCTTGTCACTCCAAAAACCACTTATACCATAAAATAAAATAAATCAAAACATTGCATAACCTTGTCACTCCAAAAACCACTTATACCATAAAATAACTCAAATATTTTATATCCTTCCTTTCAACACTTTTGCACTTAAAAAAATAATCACAAAGCCTTCTTAGGCAATATCCCACATTAATCAAATATCAAACCTTAGCCATATGCAAAAATTAAATCCACTATACTCTCCATGAAAGTCGACGCTTAACACAACCTTAGCAAATTCGAAATATTTCATGCACCCAAAAATTTTGGCGATCGAATTATGGCATACCTTGCAAAATGGCTTCGGGTGGTTTCGACCCCATGTTCCTCCTCGTCGTGCGCCTTAGCGCACTCTTCGCCCACCATGTGGGCTAGGCCTCCCACGTGGAGGCTTTAAGCCTTTGAGACTTATATTTTCGTCCTCTCCACCTATGCCTTGAAACTTGCTCCCTTGTTCCACGTGTAGTGCGCAAACGAAATCGGAAGGGGGGAATCGACGATTGCGAAGGAGGGGATAATCGAATGCGGACAATATTTCTTGTCTCCTTCTTGGTTGATAAAATCAACCCCTTTAAATATTCGAACCTTTGCATGATAAAATATATGACGTCGGCGGACATGGTGGGAAAACTCTTTTATTTAATTTTAAAATTTTAATTTTAATTTTAAATAAATTAAAATTTAAACTAAACCTTTAAAATTAAATTTCTCCATCACCGGGGCACCTTTTTCGATGAAACGAAAAGCCAACTTGGGTTTTAAGAAAAACCCATTTCAAATCTGCCATCCATGGTTTTAAATAAAACCTTTCCTTGCCTTCCTTGGTTTTCATAAAAACCTTTTGCTAAGCTTCCCTTGAAGCTCCTTTTGGAACCAAATGCCATGCATCCCTTCTTGAACCTTTGATCAAAACCTTTGCTTCTCATGAAGCTCTTTGTGGAGCAAAATCATAGTGCTTACTTACATAGGTCCTTTTGACATCAATGACAACTTTTAGCTTAGGGACTCAAAATGTCCAACATTAAAAGCAAATTTGCATTAGAGCCAAATCTTCTAAACTATATATCTTCAATGTCTGTTCAAATTAATGAAAATTTGAATTTGCTCACCAACCTATATAATCCTCTCGTCCTTTATAGAAATACCATTGTTTCATTGACCCCCTACCTCCTTCTTGATACTTGTCTTAGCCAAGAAGTTTGCCATTGTATTTAGAGCTCTACCCACATAAATCAGGATCACATCATCCAATTCCCTCTACACCTCCTTAATTTGGGTGATAGGATTCCTCAACCTTCATGTCTCCAAAAAAATATTCTTCATGCAATCCAAAGCTTCTACCAAGATTTAAGAATCTAATTCTATGATTATCCTCCTACTCTTATCTTACTACCTAGATAGAATCAAATTTGATAGCTAAGGCTTCTACTTAATTGTATGGCCTTGTCCAGGTTTTGTAGTTCTTAATAGAGAACTGTCCCAACATGATTCCTATAGACCATCTCAATTCTATCTCTACCTATATTACCTTTTGTAGCTCCATTAGTATTAATTTTAATCCAACCTTTTGGATGTATTTTTCAACTAGCTCTATCCTTCCTCTCTTGCACTTAAATTTCCTTCTCCCTCATCCCTATATTATTTTGGGTTTCATATTTAACATACACTACCATATTTTTTGTATCTTTTCTCCAAATGATTGCGTCATACAAGGATGAAAATAATTCTCCACAATAATTATCATTTCTCTCCAACCATAATTACAACCAAATAAATTTTAAACCAAGCTTCCACCCGATATAAAGAGCTTTAGATATGAAATTTTCCCTATTCCATCCTTTCCAAATATTAATCTGGTTCAAATCATTGTTGGCTTGAATTTAATAAGCTAAATACCATCTCTCCTAAATCTGGTGCATGAAAGGACACTCAAACATCAAGTGGTTAGATTTTTCCACATTTTTATAGCATAAAACACATTCAAATGAGCCAATTATTCCCCTAAACCTTAGATGATCAAAATTAAGATTTCCATTATGCATGAACAACCAAGAAAATAAGTTTACTTTTGGCCAACCCTTGGATTGCCAAATATTTCTCCAATCCTCAACTTGATATGCATGAGGAGGAGGTTTTGGAAGGATCTTTTCATATCCATCCTTCATCATGTAGACTCCAAGGCTCCCATAGCCCCAAGCTAATTCATCCTATGCATCCCTACTTATGAGAAATATTTCTGCCAAGATTTTAATCATGATAGATGCCAATTCCATAGGGATTGGAATCGATTGGAATTGGCGACTCATCCAACTTCTCAAACTACTTAAATATATAATTCTCTAATTGAATCGTGCTGAAATACCTAAGAAATTGGAATTATTTTCTTAAATGTATAATCCCCTAGTTGATTAGTGTTGAAATACCTCTCAATATTGATCCAACCCATACTTTCAATGGTTATTTTTATTGGTTGTAGTTATGGAAATTTAGCAATAATAGGTGGGTATTGATACCATGAATCTATGCAACAACATGCCTTCTCGTCTCTCCCAACTTTTCAAAATAATCCATCTTTCACTATTTGAGATCCTAGCTCTATATCCTACCATACTAAGTACCCATTACCATCCAAAGAGAAGTGACTCACCTCATTTGGGTTTACTTATCCCAAATATTTACTAGTTAAAACTCTATTGAATAAAGAAGTTGGTTGGGAGATCTACCTCTAGTAAAGCTTTCCAAGAAAAGCTTTATTATTTAGATCTGATATCCTTAGGCCCAAACCTCCCTTTTCCTTGGGTTGGCTTACTTTATCCTAGCCTACTAATGCTCATTTCCTCTCTCTTTTTTCTCCTCCCCATAATTTATTTTGGTCATCTTGTCCAACTATTTTAATATTTTATGTGGGTAGCAATGATAAAAAATTTGTAGATTGGCATGGCTTGAATGACTGACTATAAAAAAATCAAACTAACCCCAAAGGTCAACCATTTGTGAGACCAATGGTTAATTCATTTTTTGATACAATCCAAAATATTCCTATACTCCTCTAGATAGCTATCTTTAGTTGTTTAAAATGCAAAGGGACCCTCAAATAGACCACTAGGAGAGAAGTTCTCATGAATCCCAAGATATCTAGAATTATATCCTAAGGTATATTTAATTTTTTAAAATCCTAAGGGATCCCAAATAGACCATTGGGAGAGAAGTCCTCATGAATCCCAATATCTCTAAAATTCTTTCGTAAGGTATCTTTGATTTTTTAAAATGCAAAGGGATCCCAAATAGACCACTAGGAGAGAAGTCCTCATGAATCCCAAGATCTCTAAAATTTTATCCTGAAGTGTTTAGTCAAGATTGAAGAAGACCACTTTAGATTTCTTATCATTGATGACTTGGTTTATGGTCCTAATATAAACATTAAGAGTATATCTAATCATTTTTGCTTCCCTGAGGAAGGCCACTCCAATCAATCCTGTCATATACAAATTGTAGGTGAGTCAAAACCTCCTCACCCACCTTATTAACTATGAGCAAACCCTATTCTCTTCTCCTAAATATAACTTTTCCCAAGCCTTCAACCAATATGAGAAAAATATAAGGAGAATAAGGATATCCTTGATGAAGGCCTCTAGTGGCTCCAAATGGTTGAGGGAAGACCGTTGATTAACATTGAGTATGTCAAAGTAGATATGTATCTCATGAACCACTATATCCAATCCTAAGAGAATCTAAATCCTACCATCATCCTTGAAAAGAATCTCCACTCCACCCTATCATATGTATTTAATATATTCAATTTTATGAGCATTCCTCTATTGCCATAATTTTGCATTAAGTGGATTGCTTCTTGAGCTAGAACCACACCATCCAAGATTTGCTTACCCTCTACAAAACCCCCTTGTTTCAAGGATATACTGCTATCTAGGAGATTTTTTAGGCATTCAATCATTACCTTTGGGATTATTTTGTATATGATATTGCATAAGGCAATAGGTCTATAGTCTAAAATATGCACCCCCTCCTCCCCTTTTAATATTTAAGGTAATAAATGTTCGATTTAAATATTTAAGCATTCTTTTATTGCCTCTATACTCTGTAATAGTCATTACATCATCCTCCAAGCTATTCTATAAGGTCTAAAAAAACTCTACTAGGAAACCACCCAGACTTGGTGTTTTTCTTGTACTCATTCCAAAGACCAACTTCTTCAACTCCTCTTTATCAATGGGTTTAATCAAATCTTGATTTTGTTCTTCAAAGATGATAGAGGGTATGGTAGCAAGAACTTGTTTCTAAGCCTCTTTGTCTTGTAACATCCCTTCCTTAAACAATTTAGTAAAATAATCCATTGAATGTAAATGCATACCTAGGATTATATCAAAGGAAAGCCCATTCTCATATTGAAGAGCTTCCATCTTGTTCATATGTCTCCTAGAACAAGTAGCCCAATGGAAAAAGTTGGTATTTTCATCACCTTCCAATGATGATTATTACAATAACTATATTTTCTTTATATATTTATCTTCTAATGCTACTTTGAGGAGTAAATTACTAAACCCTCAACCCACTCATTATTATAATATAATATAATATAATAATATAATCAACGTTGATGGAATTGAGCAAAAGCAGTTGAAAGAAATTAAAACATAGAATGCTATTACACAAAAAATTAAATCAACCTTCAACTTTATAAATACATGTAGTGTCTCTTGGTTGTTACAAGAGACTTTTGGTGCTTCACCTTCATCAAACTATTTAGCTTATTTCAACTTTCCATGAGATGTAACTATTCATCATCCTCTTTTGAAGTGTAGTAAGATCTCGTAAAATGTAAAACTTATCCAATCATGCAATTCTATAATAGTAAATGTAGTAATTATCTACCACCTAAATAATGTAATAAGTACATAACAACCCCCTTATTACATTATTTTGTATAGAAAATATTTAAGGGTGTTAGTCACTATAAAAATGCACCTTTTAAACAAAAATGCTTGCCTCCCTTTAATGTTAAGGGTAATGAAATTATGGTTTGGTGCTAGCTCTTGCTCTAGCTCTAACATTGGCTCTTGATCAGGATCTATATCTAGGTATATATTTGGGTTATCATTTCTAGGTCTACCTCTGGTTCATTACCTCTACTTCAACCTTTGGGTCACACTTTAGGTCTTCCTCTAGGTCAAAATCTGGCACTTTCCACCACACATTCAAAATATTTCATATGATGTTTCAATGTGGATTCTATCACTACAAGCTTTGAATGTATAAGTCATGCATCTCTAAAGATTCCCAATATTACATTTCTCCATGGGAAAACTTATATTGTGGTCTCTCTCAACCACAAAAATTTGATTATCCTTGCTTTATTTTGAGGAACAAACCTTCTTTTGTTAAATCCATTCAAAATTTCTTTCACTCTATCCCATTCTATCACATTCATCCATCCACAATCAACATAAATTTTGTTGGCAATTATTTCATTGTGTCAACAATCTATATAAGAGTGATTAGTACCTCCATAAATCTTGTAAGCATGTAGATTCCAATACTTATCACATGTCCATATAGTCCACAATGATTGCAACAATTTATTCTAGGAGTTTCAATCTCTACATATGCTTCTCCTTTTTAAAATTTGGTCTCACCACTTTCTATTGGACCATCATAACCAAAGCCTTCATTATTTTTCCTTAATATACATGAAATTCATGTACACAAGATATTCACCTAACCCTATGTTGGCTAAGTGAACCATCACCTACGGTGCAGATGACATTGTTGATGAGGTAGGTGAGGCAGGTTGAGGTACCTCCTTGGCTATGTCCTGGGAATCTTCCTCCTCCATCATATTTAGAATTTTTGTAGTTGCTATAGTTGGTATTTCCTTGGGTCCTTTCTCCACTAGGGGTGCTTTCATCTTCTGAGTATATTTTTATTTAAATGTTGAAGGCTTCTTAGAAGTGCTAGTAGCTTTAGATGCAGGAGGTGGTGCCTATGTGGATGGGTCACCTCACACTAATTTTCTCTTGTTTTCTAGCTGCGTGGTTGGGGATGAAGGTCTTATGTATAGCTCATGCAATTGTAGGCCAATTTACATTCCTAGAAGAGTATAAAATGGACAATTATTAACCAAAAGATCCATGCCACTTGAGAAGTAAAATGGAATGCTAGATAAATGTAAGGAAATAATTTTCACTTGTCAAAACAAATGCACATAAATAATCATTCTAAGATGACACTGAATAAATAATTGTTAGGAAACTTTATTAGTAATTAACATAACTCATTCACCATATCTTCAAATAAAAATATAATTTTTACATGCCAAAACAAATGCAAACAAATAAATATTAAATAATTGTTATGAAACTGTATTAGTCATTAAGATTACTAATTCACCATATACTCAAATAAAAAAAAAATATTCACAAACAATTATTCACATTAACAATCCACATAATGAACACAATGAGACAAATATGGATAATACATTTAATGCATGGCAACACCAATAATATTGTTTAAATAGGAATAAATCTAAAATATCTTTAACTTCGTAGATAAAACATACTCTATATAAATGATGATTATTTTTTAAAGAAGAATTTTAAAAATGTATACTAAAACAAGATTATTTACAATTTGGGATGAGATTCTTCCTAGCCTTAGTCAACAAGAGCACCCATATTCTCCTTTTAACTTTCCAACAAACTTCCATACCTCTAAAGCCCAAGATCCTAATAACTAACCACTTTTGGTTACAACATTAAAAGCAAATTTGCATTAGAGCCAAATATCCTAAACTATATATCTTCAATGTCTATTCAAATTAATGAAAAGTTGAATTTTCTCACCAACCTATCTAATCCTCTCATCCTTTATAGCCATACCATTGTGTCATTGAACCCCTACTCGATACTCATTTTAGCCAAGAAGTTTTCCATTGTATTTAGAGCTCTAGCCACGTAAATCATGATCACATCATCCAATTCCCTCTACACCTCCTTAATTTTGGTGATAGGATTCCTCAACCTTCATGTCTCCAAAAAAATATTCTTCATGCAATCCAAAGCTCCTACCAATATTTAAGAATCTAATTCTATGATTATCCTCGTACTCTTGTATTACTACCTATATAGAAACAAATTTGATAGCTAAGGCTTCTACTTCATTGTTTGTGGCCTTGCCCAAGTTTTGTAGTTCACAATAGAGCATTGTCCCAACATGATTGCTACAGACCATCTCAATTCTAGCTCTACCTAGATTACTTTTTGTAGCTCCATCAATATTAATTTTAATCCAACCTTTTGGATGTGTTTTTCAACTAGATCTATCCTTCCTCTCTTGCACTTAAATTTCTCTCTCCATCATCCCTATATTATTTTGGGTTTCCTCTTTAACATACACTACCATTTTTTTTATGGATTTGCTCCAAATGATCACGTCATCCAAGGATGAAAAGGTTTCTCCAAAATAATTTCCATTTATCTCCAACCATAATTTCCACCAAATAAAGTTTAAACCAAGCTTCCACTCGATATAAAGAGCTTTAGATATAAAATTTCCCCTCTTCCATCCTTTCCAAATATTAATCTGGTTCAAATCACTATTGGATTGGATTTAATAAGCTAATACCATCTCTCCTAAATATGATGCATGAAAGGACACTCAAACATCAAGTGGTTAGATGTTTCCTCACTTTTATATAAAACACATTCAAATGGGCCAACTATTCCCCTACACCTTAGATGATCAAAATTAAGAATTCCATTATTCATGAACAACCAAGAAAAGAAGTTTACATTTGTCCAACCCTTGGATTGCCAAATATTTCTCCAATCCTCAACTTGATATGCATGAGGATGAGGTTTTGGAAGGATCTTTGCATATCCATCCTTCATAATTTAGACTCCAAGGTTCCCATAGCCCCAAGCTAATTCATCCTATGCATCCCTACTTATGAGAAATATTTCTGCCAATATTTTAATCATGATAGATGCCAATTCCATAGGGATTGGAATGGATTGGAATTGGTGAATCATCCAACTTCTTAAACTACTTAAATATATAATTCTCTAATTGAATGGTGTTGAAATACCTATGAAATTGGAATTATTTGCTTAAATTTATAATCCCCTAGTTGATTAGTGTTGAAATACCTCTCAATATTGATCCAACCCATACTTTCCATGGTTATTTTTATTGGTTGCAGTTATGGAAATTTAGCAATAATATGTGGGTATTGATACCATGAATCTATGAAACACCATGCCTTCTCCCCTCTCCCCACTTTTCAAAATAATCCATAATCCATCTTTCACTATTTGAGATCCTAGCTCTAGATCCTACCACACTCAGTGCTCATTACCATCCAAAGAGAAGTGACTCACCTCATTTGGGTTTACTTATCCCAAAAATTTACTAGTTAAAACTCTATTGAATAAAAAAGTTGATTGGGAGATCTACCTCTAGTAAAGCTTTCCAAGAAAATCTTTATTATTTAGATCTGATATCCTTAGGCCCAAATATCCCTTTGCCTTCGGTTGGCTTACTTTATCCTATCCTACTAATGCTCATTTCCTCTCTCTTTTTTCTCCTCCCCATTATTTATTTTGTTCATCTTGTCCAACTCTTTTCATATTTTATGTGGGGTAGCAATGATAAAAAATTTGTAGATTGGCATGGCTTGAATGACTGACTATAAAAAAATCAAACTAATCCCCAAAGGTCAACCATTTGTGAGACCAATGGTTAATTCATTTTTTTATACAATCCAAAATATTCCTATACTCCTCTAGATAGCTATCTTTAGTTGTTTAAAATGCAAAGGGACCCTCAAATAGACCACTAGGAGAGAAGTCCTCATGAATACCAAGATCTCTAAAATTATTTCCTAAGGTATATTTAATTTTTTTAAATGCAAAGGCATCCCAAATAGACCATTGGGAGAGAAGTCCTCATGAATCCCATGATCTCTAAAATTCTTTCCTAAGGTATCTTTGATTTTTTTAAATGCAAAGGGATCCAAAATAGACCACTAAGAGAGAAGTCCTCATGAATCCCAAGATCTCTAAAATTTTGTCCTGAAGTGTTTAGTCAAGATTGAAGAAGACCACTTTGTATTTCTTATCATTGATGACTTGTTTTATGGTCCTAATATAAAAATTAAGAGTATCTATAATCATTCTTGCTTCCCTTAGTATGGCCACTCCAATCAATCCTATGTCATCTACAAACTATAGGTGAGCCAAAACCTCCTCACCCACCTTGATCCCTATGAGAAAAACCTATTCTCTTCTCCTAAATACAACTTTTCCCAAGCCTTCAACCAATATGAGAAAAATATAAGGAGAATAAGGATCTCCTTTATGAAGGCCTCTAGTGGCTCCAAATGGTTGTGAGGGAAGGCCATTGATTAACATTGAGTATGTCATATTAGAGATATAGCTCATGAACTACTCTATCCAATCCTAAGAGAAGCTAAATCCTACCATCATCCTTGAGAATAGTCTCCACTCCACCCTATCATATGTATTTAATATATTCAATTTTATGAATATTCCTCTATTGCCATATTTTTGCATTAAGTGGATTGCCTCTTGAGTTAGAACCACACCATCCAATATTTGCCTACCCTCTACAAAACCCCATTGTTTCAAGGATATAATGTTATATAGGAGATGTTTTAGTCATTAAATAATTACCTTTGAGATTATTTTGTATATGATATTGCATAATGTAATAGGTCTATAGTCTAAAATATGCACCCGCTCCTCCCATTTTAAGATTTAAGGTAATAAATGTTTTATTTAAATATTTAAACATTATTTTATTGCCTCTATACTCTGTAATAGTCATTACATCCTCCTCCAAGCTATTCTAGAAGGTATAAAAAAACTCTACTAGGAAACCACCCAGACTTGTTGCTTTTATTGTACTCATTCCAAAGACTGAATTCTTAAACCCCTCTTTATCAATGGGTTTAATCAAATCTTGATTTTTTTCTTCAAATATGATAGAGGGTATGGTAGAAAGAACTTCTTTTTAAGTCTATTTTTCTTGTAACATCCCTTAAAAAAATTAGTAAAATAATCCATTGAATGGAAATGCTTACCTAGAATTGTGTTAAAGGAGAGCCCATTCTCATCCTGAAGAGATTCCATCTTGTTCATCTGTCTCCTAGAACAAGTATTCCAATGGAAAATTTTGGTGTTTTCGTCACCTTCCAATGATGAATATTACGATGATAATATCTTTTATTTATATATATCTTCTAATGCTATTTTTACGAGTTGATAACTAAACACTCATCCCACTCATTATTATAATATAATATAATATAATATAATAATCAACCTTGATTAAATTGATCAAAATTAGTTGAAATAAATTAAAACATAGAATGCTATTACACAAAAAATTGCATCTACCTTCAACTCTATAAATGAATGTAATGTCTCTTGGTTGTCACAAGAGACTTTTGGTGCTTCAACTTCATCAAACTATTTAGCTTCTTTCAAATTTCCATGAGATGTAACTATTCATCAACCTCTTATGAGGTGTAGTAACATCTTCTAAGATGTAATAATTATCCAATAATATAATTTTATAATATTAAATGTAGTAATTTTCTACCACCTAAATGATGTAATAAGTAGCTAACATCCCCATTATTACATTATTTGGTATAGAAAATATTTAAAGGTGTCAGTCACTACAAAAAATACACCTTTTACACAAAAATGAATGCCTCTTAATGTTGAGGGTAATAAAATTGTGGTTTGGTGCTAGCTCTTGCTCTAGCTCTAACATTGGATCTTGATCAGGATCTACCTCTAGGTTTGTATTTGGGTTATCATTTCTAGGTCTGCCTCTAGGTTTACCTCTAGTTAATTGCCTCTAGGTTAACCTTTGGGTCACACTTTAGGTCTACCTCTAGGTCAAACTCTGGCACTTTTGCACCACATATTCAAAATCTTCCATATGATGTTTCACTATGGGTTATATCACTACAAGCTTTTAATGTATAATTCATGAATATCTAAAGATTCTCAAGATTACATTGCTCCATGTGAAAACTTATATTGTTCTCTCTCTCAACCACCAAAATTTTATTATCCTTACTTTATTTTGAGGAAAAAATATTCTTTTGTTAAATCTATTCAACATTTCTTTCACTCTATTCCATTCTATCACATTCCACAATCAACATAAATTTTGTTAGTGATTCTTTCTTTGTGTCAACAATATCTTTAAGAGTGATTAGTACCTCCATAAATCTTGCAAGGATGTTGATTTCAATACTTATCACATGTCCATATCGTCCCCAATGACTTCAACAATTTATTCTAGGAGTTTCAATCTCTACATAGGATTCTCTTTTTATTAATTTGGTCTCACCACTTTCTATTGGACCATCATAATCAAAGCTTTCATTATTTATCCTTACATTTGGTTCTATGGCATTTCTCATACCTTTCACATTCCTTCCCAATATTGTGCACCTATAAGCCATTCTTTTCATTAATTTTGATCCAATTCCTTTGGTGTGCTTTTTAAAACACCTAAGTTCTTAATCACTATGCCCTTCATCAACATGATATTTTCATGGCCAACACCACCACAAACATTCAAACACCCTAACTCTTAATAATCACTATGATATTTAGCAATATGTCCTTTGTCACCACCAATGTTCAAACATCCTAACTCTTCATAATCACTATGATCTTTAGCAGTACGTCCTTTGTCATGGCCAACAAAATCAATATGATTGAATATGAAATCATGATGCTCGTATTTACTATTATCATCAACAAAACCAAGGAAAAAAATTATTCTTATGTGAACCAGTTACAATTAACTCACCATTTTTTATGATGAAAAACTTCTTTCTATCTACAACCTTGAATTAAATTTCCATGCCCCAATCCAACATTTATTAAATAGATAACAAGTTATTTACTAATATAGGTACATATAACACACTCTCAATTATGCACTTTTCTTTAGTTAGATTGATAGAAATATTCTCAACTCATTTAACTTAATAGGTCTTATCATAAACAATTACAACTAGTTTTCCATATTTTGATTGTCGGGAATCAAACCACATTTGCCTCTAGTCATGTGTTTGCTGGAAACTAAATCAATATACTAAATATAATCCTTTGGTTTTGTTAGTGCCTTGGTTATCAATGCCTTTTGTCCTAATTTAGAGTCTTGTTCACAATCAGATTTTTGTTCTTCATGTGCAACATGCTCTTGTTGTTTCTTGGGATATGATTTGAATTGAGGAGGCTTATAGGCTTGATCCCTTCAAGTAAAAGAATTGTATGAATAAAAATTTGTATTATGTCCTTATTTCTAACAAATATGATAGCACCTCCTTTATTTTTGAGATTGTTTTTGTGACGATGAAGAAGTGGAAGGAACCTTTTGTGGTTTGTTTGTAGATGTGAATGCTTTGTTTAACAATTGGTCCCTTAATTGATTTTTTTCTTCTTCCTATTGAAGCATGTTTACCAATTATTCAAAAGACACCCTTCTATTTGGCACTTACAAATAAGTGAGCAACATTTGACATGCATTAGGGATATCTCTGAGTATAATAGATATTAAGATCTTGTCTTCTATATTTTCTCCCATGGTATTCAATATTACCTTCAATTTAACAATTATATGAAGGAATTGATCAATGCTTTCTCCATATTGTACCCTCAACATATAAAGTTGGGATTGGAGGTTAAAATTTGTGGCTTCATTCTTCCCTTCAAATATAATGGAAAGTATATCCCATGCTTTTGTTGATTTATTTTCTTCATTAATGTGTGGTTGAATTTCATATGCTACACCAAGAGTGATGAGCATTAACGTATTGACATCTCCCTCATCAAATTTTTGTTGAGCTACAATCTCCTTAGGTCAAGTTTCTTCTCTAGTAACTATGTCCTAGAGTTTCTCAAACACTAGGATGGTCCTCATCTTGTTTTTCCAAGGCACAAAAGGTGGGCCTTTGAGCAATTGTGTTTCTATGAGAAATTATTTTGATGTATCCATGATGATAGTTCCTTATATATCAAAAAAGGATCCCCATTTCTATATACCATCATTATAATATAATAATCATTTGTATATATTCACCCTTTCTATATACCCATCCATATGTAGAAGAAGCTAGTCCTCTCGATATACATGATGCACATGAGAGAGACCTTAAGGTACATCAAAGAGAATGGTGTGGTATCAAGGTTGTATTAAACAATATTTTTCCTAACAATGACACCTACTTAAATATAAATCCTTGTACGTGGATGCAACTTCCCTATATATTTGGATGTTCTCAATTTTAGGATTTATGTCTAATGATGGTGATGAGTAGGGTAAAAATGGAGTGAAAGAATCACAACAAAATGGTGTCTTTATTTCTCCTTTATGTTTTATAGGGTTAGTTTTTAGATGTCATTATGACAACTATATTAGGTTATAAACATAGTATCTTAATGTGACAACATTACCTATAAATGCAAGCTAGAGGTGACGTTTATATAGAATGTTGCAAGTGTGCTAAAGCATGTGTTTGATTTATACACAATTATTTTTTACCATAGATCAACCTTTTTATTTAAATAACTCTTTTGATACATTACAAAATATTATGACACCCAAAATACAATGACTTTTGACCACACTCCCACAACTCACACGTCACTTTATGATAAAATAACACACGCTCCAAGAACTAACTTGTTCACACCTTATAAATTTTCCTAACTTTAATAAACTTGGACATTATAACCATTTTTTTTACTTAAAAAATAAAATTTGACTCTTGATAACCCTCAACTCAAATAAGACACATTACATAGGTTTTTAACAAATATTTTTACTGAAACTAATTCTTGCTACTTGACTTAAAAAAATGGACCTCTTTAATTCTTATTTTTTAATTAACTTTTTTTATAAAGAATAATATATATTTTTTATTTTTATAGGGTAAAATACAAATTTATTAAGTTCTAACATTAAAATTCCTATTTAACAGTAGTAATTATTTATTAGGTGTGCCAAGGAGAGATTTCACAATGTTGTTATAAACTAAAAAAATCCTTTGTGCATACATGGAACCTCTTGGCTCTTGCTCTATTGTCATTGTTGGAAACTTTGGATGATACATATATTCTCAAATTTTCCAATTCCATAGGTGTAAAAATTCCATACTCCTAGGTCAAGATGTCCTCTACTTACACTAGAAAAAACTCAAGTATGGGTCAGTTTGCATAGTTTGCACACCAAGTGGTCCATTCTAATATGGACATACATATGGAATCTTCATCGCATTCCTTGGAATGGCCCTCATTGATGATGCAGTAACTCCCTATGCAAGATAACCCCTTTGTAAGGACTAATCCAAACAAAAAGTAATATTGGGAATCCACATTGTTGATCCAAAAGGGAAAACTAAGTTTGAGGCCCAAAAAATTGTAATAATCTAGTCCAAAGAAAACCTTCTCATGCATAGTGGCAAAACTAGAGGAGGGTGAGAAAAAAATGTTATCTTGGGATTCCAAGAAGGATGGAAGACCTTCATTAGATATGGATTTCATGTCCTAGTTTCCTCTGTATAGCCAACAACATAACAATCTTAGATCTGATTTAAGCTACCCAAGGAACCATAGACAATTAGTATGTGTGGATTTTGTTTTTAACTATTGACCATGGATTTTTGCATGGTTTTATTTACCAAAATTATCCATGGTGGATAATATTTTGTTGAAGAAAACAAATAGATAGGCTCATATTTCAATGATTTAATGAAATTTTGTTTTGTCAACAAATAGACATCAACTAAAAATTGGATCACACTTATCTAGTAATCATGCATTTTACATTAAAATACAAGAATCTTGTAGGTAGGATATGAATAAGGATTCAAATTCAACATATTTGAAAAAATACTTTTTTGCCCAAAAATTAAAAGCATCTCATAAGAAAAAAACACAAATGTGCTCTAGTACCTAGTATATAATTTGGGTTGTAGCTACAGTCTTCATGAAAGGAGTGTAAACCCTAGGTACAGTCAAGCGATGGAACAAAGTGATAAATTTTGCTATAATATTCATGAAAGGGATGCAAACCCTAGGTGTAGTCAAGCATTGAAGGAAGAGGGTTGTTTGCAAATTGCATCTTCAGTCCGTGAGAAAGCCTCTTTGGTTAGAAGAAATATCTCTTAGGGATATTTGGGTTTGTGGGTGGATGAACCTCTACCCTCTATCAATATTTTAGAGGATGAATTTGGGTTGGATCTAATTGATCATGAAGCTTGAACAATTATTTGCAAACTCAAGGGTAAAATACCAAGCCTAGAGGAGCTCAAAGGATACATTAAATATTGGTGGACCAATAAATAATTCCAAGTAACTCTCCTACCCAAAAATTTCTTTTCTATTTCCTTTTCTAATTTAGCAGATAGAGATAGGGTAATGGATTATATATTTAATTGATTTTTAGGACAAAGTGGTGTCTATATAAGACCTTGGACTCCTAGTTTCAACTCCTTTACAGCAGAAGTTAGTGGCTCCCTAGTTTGGATGAATATTTATGCTCCCCTTGTGGATTTTTGGGGAGAAAAGATATTTACAAAAATTGATAATTTCATTGTTGCATTCTAGTATATGGATGCTCAAATAGAGAAAATTTTGTCGAGTAAAATTAATATGAGTAAAGCAAGATTGGCTATTTGGATGGATGTTTTATTTCCTAAGCCTAAATCCATTATTATCTCCTCAAGCAAAGGGGAATGGATACAAAATATTGACTATGAAATCTTCTCCCTAATATGGTATGGTTGTCAGCAATATGGCCACTTGAAGAAGAGATACCCGATCATATGATCATGTTCTAATTCCTCCTTGGTGGAGGATAAGTTCCTACTTGTGAATGATTTAAAACCTTTAAATGTCACAGTTCAAAAGAAATAAGCTCATCCTCCAGATACATCAATTGTCTAGTAAGAATCATGTGAGCAACAAAAGACTCAACCCCAAAAGAAGAATTTGAATAAGATCATTGATAAAATACAAATGGTTACTAAAGATAATACAAATGGTTCCAATGAAAATATTAGCACCTCAAATAGTATTTTTTAATATAATTATGAAACAATCAATGATGGCCAGTTTTATAAAAATGAAAATCCTACAAAATGTGTTACAACTAGATATTACCTCAAGAGATTGAAGTGTAAAAATGCATTCGCAGATCTTGCCACTCTAAATGAGGAAGAACCTGTGCTATAGAAGAAAAATAATCGAACTGATTTCTTCTTTGATGGATGATTGTTATGTGTCATGTAAGGGTTTTTCTTGTTGAGTTCATTAAAAAAAGTTGATTATGGAAATTAGTAGTTTTAGGAAGATGGAGAATATATTTTATAGAAAGGAAAAGATGGATATAATTTAATTAACTTGTTAGAAATATAATGAGAGCAATGTAATGTTTTATTTTTTTAATGGGAGTGGCCCCCGATAGAATCCATGCATAGCTTATTAAAATAAATGTGCTCTTTTACCAGATTATGGAATTGAAAAACATAGTTGACAAAAATAAAAACATGGAATACTATTACACATTAAAAATTACATCTTCCTTCAACTTTATAAATACATGCAATTTATCTTGGTTGTCACAAGGGAATCTTGGCTATTCACCTTCATCAAAATATTCAACTTCTCTCAATGTTTCATGAGATGTAACTATTCATCAACCTCCTATGAGGTGTTGGAACATTTTATAAGGTGTAATAATTATCCAACTATGTAATTATCTAATATCAAATGTAGTAATTATATACCACCTAAATAACGTAATAAGTACCTAATAAACCTTGGGTTATGTGTGGCCCATGAAAACTATCTATAATAACCTTATACATTATAATATCATACATCCTTATACCTATCTCTCAGTATTATACAATTTCACCCTCTTTACAAGTATCTTTTATCAAAACATGGGAAGAAACTAAATAATATGATCTTCTAAGCAATGTTGACAATTAATACCAATCTTCATCATTCATCCATCCAAGCGAAATCTTTATTAGTGGTTGTATTCGGTGATGTCAAGTTGTCATTGTGCCACTCAAATATTTATAATTATTTTTTTGGCTCCATGCATATGCTACTCTACTCTAATATTATAAATGATTGGTCATATTATTCAATGATGTTCATGTACCACTCTAAATTTCATAATTACTATATTTTTTCTACTAAATGCTATTATACTTGATAACTTTTAAACTCCATGTAGGTCTATAATAATAATAATAGTGATGCCCTAATCCATGACTCTAATATTATTGCCAATGATGATGGTGCGAGTGATGTTATGGTGTAACCTTAACCCAATGTTCTAATTTTACATTTTGTTTCTATATTTTAAATTCTTTCTCATGATATTTTATGTTCCCTTATTTTGGTGTGTTCTTGTGCTCTTCTAATAGATCTACCTTGGATTTTGATATTGCTTCTTCCATGGACTTTTCTACTGCCTCTACTATAATATCACATTTTGATTACTTTATTGGTTACATAACTTATTTACTTTCCATAACCGCTTCTTTCTTTTCCTTGGATTCTTGCTCCTTAAACTAATAAATATCCTCCAATGTTATTTTTTCCTATATAATTACTTCATGAACTTCTTTTACATGTTAATATTACTAGTATCCAAATAATCTAACTAAGGATAACCAAGAACAATATCCACATTATCCATCTTAATAACATGACTATTTGAATGTAAAACATATTTATCCATGGTGATATTCAAATCTTAAAAATCCTAAACATTATCACACTCCATTTGTATGTTTTTAATTTTTGTTGCTTGAACTTGCAACATCTTAGCCAAAGAAATATTAGTGAAATTATACTTGTTGCTATGATTTATGGAAATAAGAATATTTTCCCTTTGAATGCAACCATGAACCTACAAAATATAACTTTTAGATTCAAACAAATCCTTTTAACCATTGTTTTGCCTATATGACAACAAAGGTGTGGTTCCTTTAGCTTGCACACTATCATCCTTTTTTGATGCAGGAGCATCCGGAGAATAGAGCAATCTTGCATCCTCCAAAATTTTTTCTAAGTACTTTGTATTTTGTTTAAATCTTTCTTTCCCAAGGCAGAAGTTTTGTAATACAAGAGGGAAGTTTTGTCGCGATATCGCGACGTCGCGATATCGCGACATTTTTGGGAGCTAAGGCATGGAGGGGTTTTTCGTCGCGATGTCGTGACGTTTTTGAGGCTAAGGCACGGAGGGGTTTTTCGTCATGATATCGCGACGTCGCGATGTCGCGACGTTTTTGAAGCTAAGGCACGGAGGGGGTTTTCGTCGTGATATCGCGATGTCGCGATATCGTGACGTCGCGATGTCGCGACGTTTTTGAGGCTAAGGCATGGAGGGGGTTTTCGTCGCGATATCGCGACGTCGCGATGTCACGACATTATTTGCGGACTAAGGCACGGAGGCATTTTTGTCGCGATGTCGCGACGTCGTGATATCGCGACGTTATTTGTGGACTAAGGCGCGGGGGCATTTTGGTCATGATTTCGTGACGTTATTTGCAGACGAAGGCAAGGCGATAGTTTGGTCGCGATATCGCGACATGTCGTGATATCGTGACATGTCACGATTTCATGGTCGGTTGAAGACAAATTAAAATTGGACACGTGGACAGGCCACGCATGCGGGAAAAGAGACAGCGGTGGTAGATGAATGTTCTGACAAGGTGACAGCTGTAGGCCATGGGCATTTTGGATGAGACAGTGGTGCAGAGGAACAGTCTGACCAAAATGGCGATTGCAGGGCAAGGGGGTGTCTTTAATGTAAGCTTCCATAGCGGATCGGGGCAGTTGCCCATTGATGGAAGGAAATTTGAAAACTTGACAGAGGAAGCGGACTTTCATATTTAATTTCATGAATTCGACCAGGTGGGGCATTAATTGCCTAGAGGGTCGAGACCTCGATAAAAACTCGAAAAATTGTAAGGGAAGGGATGGCAAGTTTGAGATTGAGTGGGGAAAGAACTATGCCTGGAAACGGTATTGTAAGACTGTGTTAAGCAATTTATAGAAGAATAATTTCAAGTTTTGTTGTGTGAATCTCGGCTTGCCATCAAGTGGTATCAGAGCGGGAGCTCCTGAGCGTGTAACAGATCGCCGAAAGAGAGGCAGTTACACCAGGATCTGTGGAAGGATTTGTAAAAAAAAAAAGAGGATGCCTCCACGAAGAAACCATGGTGGAGTAAGAAATGTGGTGCCGACAGAAGACTTTCGAGCTTTGCAGAGGCAAGTTCAAGCCCTGCAAGAAGAGCTACGCAGAAGGCACGAGCCCGAAAGGGATGAGGGAAGTGAAGACGAAGTTGATGAAGAAGAAGACCAGTCTGAGGAAGAAGAAGAGGTTGTGGATCCTGCACAAGCCAAGTTGTACAAAGCCATCTCTCGGATTGGAAAGCAACCAAAAATGGAGGTTTCTACATATTCGGAAACCTAAATCCAGAAGAGGTGATTGACTGGATAAATGACCTAGAAGAATATTTCGAATATGAGGAGGTTGAAGACCCTAATCGGGTCAGATTTGCTAAGACCAAGTTGAAGGGTCATGCCAGCATTTGGTGGAAGGGAATACAGCTGGAAAGGAATAGAAGAGGGAAGGAAAGAATAACAAGATGGGATAGAATGGTGGAAAAGCTGAAAAGATAGTTTATTTCGACAGATTACGAGTTGGATCTGCTAAGGAAAATGCAGAGTTTGAGACAGACAAACAAAACTGTCCAAGAATACACCGAGGAGTTTTACAAGATCTCTATTAGAACTGGACATTTAGAGGCAAACAAAGAGAAGGTGGCCCGTTATATCAATGGGTTGAGACTCGGTATCCAAGAAGAGCTGAGCCTAGTTCGGGTAAGCACCATTGAGGATGCTTACCAGTTTGCCTTAAAGGTGGAAGAAAAACTGAATAGGCGGTTTGAAGGCAAGCAAAGAGGAAGGGGCCGTGGTGGAAGAACTGGTGGGAGAACCAGTGGAGAAAAATACAAAGATCTGAAGAAGACTGGTGAAGCCAGTAGTAACCAGGATCAAAGGGAAGAGGATATTTATCAGCCCCGTGATCAGAATAGCTACCCAAGAGGACGGGGTGGATCTGGACGAGGGTTTGGAAGAGGAGTATTTCGTGGGACATGTTTCCACTATGGTGAAGAAGGACATCGAGCATTCGAGTGTCCACAACACCGAGAAAGGATGAACAAGAGGCCTGAGGGTCCAGCCAGAGCTGCTGTGGCAGAGGAAGATGCTGGATCTAAACATTCTGAAGAAGCAGAGAGAGGGGAAGCAATGATCGTAAGGAGAGTCCTGTTGAATGAGGAGAAGGACACAGATCAGAGAAGAAGTTTATTCCGCACAAGGTGTAAATGCGCGGGCAAGATTTGCAATATTATTATTGATAATGGTAGCACGGATAACCTGGTTTCAGAAGAAATGGTTACCAAGTTACAGTTAGAGAGGAAGAAGCACCCGCATCCATATCGGGTCGCATGGTTATAGAAGGACCATAGGGCTTTGGTCAGTGAGCAATGCTCCGTTAAATTTAATATTGGGAATTATTGTGATGAGGTCCTGTGCGACATCCTGCCTATGGATGCTTGCCATCTGTTGCTGGGAAGGCCCTGGCAGTTCGATCGGAGTGCAGTGCATGACGGCCGTGCCAACACCTACTCATTGACGAAGAATGGCGTGCGCCATAAGCTGAAGCCCGTGAAGGAGGCAGATGAAAAGGTGTGTAACAACTCCAGAATCTGTTTAGTTGAAGGGAGAAAATTTTTGGACGGTTTGAAGCATGAACATTTATGTTATGCAATAATTCCTAGAGTTAGGGAGAAAGAATGCCAAGATACCCCAGCAGAAGTCCTAGATCTGTTGGAGGAATTTCCAGATATTGTGTCTGATAATGTGCCTGAGGGTTTACCCCCAGTAAGGAAAATCAGCCACCATATAGATTTGGTGCCAGGATCGAGCTTGCCAAATAAAGCTGCACACAGAATGATGCCTGTAGAAACTGAGGAGTTAAACAGGCAGGTCCAGGAGTTGCTGGAGAAGGGATTGATTCGGGAAAGTTTGAGCCCATGCGTAGTACCTGCAGTGCTGGCGCCAAAGAAATATGGAGAATGGAGAATGTGCACAGATTCACGGGCCATCAACAAGATCACAATAAAATACAGATTTCCATTGCCAAGAATGGATGACATAATGGATTGTTTAAGTGGAGCCAAGTACTTCACCAAGATTGATCTCAAAAGTGGTTACCATCAGATCCGCATCAGAGAGGGGGATGAGTGGAAGACAGCCTTCAAGACCAGAGAGGGCTTGTATGAGTGGTTGGTCATGCCCTTTGGGCTATCCAATGCACCAAGTACCTTCATGCGGCTGATGAATGAGGTACTGAAAGAGTTTTTAGGAAAATTTGTCATTGTCTATTTAGATGACATATTAATATTTAGCAGAACCCTGGAGGAACACCTGATGCATATCAGAAGGGTTTTTGAGAAGCTGCGGGAGGAGCAGTTATTAATAAATCTAAAAAAGTGTAATTTTGTAAAGGAGTTAGTATACCTGGGATTTGTAATCTCAGTAGAAGGTCTAAAAATGGACCCAGAGAAGGTGAGAGCTATCATGGAATGGCCTACCCCGAGAAGCACAACAGAGGTAAGATCATTTCATGGTCTAGCCAACTTTTACAGAAAATTCATTAAAAATTTCAGCAGCATTTGTGCACCCCTCACAGAAACAATGAGAGGGGATAAGAAAGAATTCAAGTGGACCTTAGGGGCTGAAAGGAGCTTTGATGCATTAAAGAAAAAGGTCACAGAACAACCTATTTTGGCACTTCCAGACTTTAACAAAGTATTTCAGGTAGACTGTGATGCCAGTGGCAGTGCAATAGGGGTTGTACTGAGTCAGGAAGGCAGACCTGTTGCTTATTTTAGTGAGAAGCTGAATGATGCTCGAAAAAAGTATTCAGTTTATGACCAAGAATTTTATGCTATAGTTCAGGCTCTAAAGAAGTGGAGGCATTATTTGTTGCCAAAGGAGTTTGTTCTATTCACTGATCATCAAGCATTACAGTACATTAACAGCCAAACAAAACTGAATCAAAGGCACTTGAAGTGGGTTGAGTTTCTCCAAAGTTATACCTTTGTGCTGAAGCATAGAAGCGAGAAATCAAATAGAGTTGCAGATGCCTTAAGTAGAAGGCAGAATTTACTGATTAAAATGACAGTGGAAGTAGTAGGATTTGAAGAACTGAAGGGTTTGTACCCTGAAGATCCGGATTTTGCAGAAGCCTGGATGGCTTGCTTGACACCTATTATTGTGGACAGGACAAAATGGTTGGATTTTCTAATCCAAGACGGAATGTTGTTCAGAGGAAGTAAATTATGCATTCCAAGGAGTTCCATGCGGGAAAACTTAGTCAAGGAGAAACACAACGGAGGACTGGCCGGACATTTTGGTCGGGATAAGACAATTGCCCTGGTGAGTGAAAATTACTATTGGCCGCAACTACAACAAGATGTGAAAAAGTTTGTACAGAGTTGTAGAATATGCCAGATGGCAAAGGGCGAAAGACAGAACACGGGATTGTATCAGCCGTTACCAATACCTGAGCGGCCATGGGAGGACGTCAGCATGGACTTCGTCCTCGGATTGCCAAGAACACAGAGGGGAAATGACTCTGTATTTGTAGTAGTTGATAGATTTTCCAAGATGGCACACTTTATTCCATGCCAGAAAACAAGTGATGCAGTTCACATTGCAGGGTTATTTTTCAAGGAAGTGGTACGACTTCACGGTCTACCGAAGAGCATTGTTTTTGACAGAGATACAAAATTTGTTGGGTATTTCTAGAGAACTTTGTGGAAGAAGTTGAAGACAGATCTGAAATTCAGTTCTGCATACCACCCACAGACTGATGGGCAGACAGAGGTGGTAAATAGAAGCCTGGGTAATTTACTGAGATGCTTGATAGCAGATAAACCCACGGGATGGGATTTAGTTTTACCGCAGGCAGAATTTGCATATAACAATTCAGTCAATAAGAGCACAAATAAATCTCCATTCCAGATAATATATGGAAACAGCCCGAGAAATGTGTCTGAACTGAGAAAGTTGGATAAGAGAGAAAAGTGCAGTGCTGAGGCAGAAGAATTTGTGAAACATATGAAAAGTCTGCATGAAGAAGTAAGGAAACAAATTATAAAAATGAATACTCAATATAAGACAAGAGCAGACCAGAAGCGGCGGTTCAAAGAGTTCGAAGTAGGAGATGAAGTCATGGTCCATCTCAGGAAGGAAATATTTCCTGCCAGAACTTATAACAAATTAAAGATGAAGAAGTTTGGGCCATGCAGAATACTTGGAAAAACGGGAGTCGGGCAATGCATATGAAGTGGAATTGCCAAGTTGGCTTGACATTTCACCTATTTTTAATATTTTAGATTTAGTGGAATACCATGAGGAAGATAGTACAGAGGCACCAAGTACAGAGTTATGGCAAATTCCAGCATCTACTCCAACCACAGACGAGGTCGAGGAAATATTAGACGCTCGTGAAGGCAGAAGCACCAGGAACAAACAATATTCTGAATATTTGATAAAGTGGAAGGGCAGACCTATAGAAGATGCAACTTGGTTGTCAAAGACAGAGGTTGACCACCTGGGTCTTCCCCTAACCGAGCAGAAGTGAGGATCACTTCTTAATTTACCCCGGGTGTCTGATGCAGGAGCATCCAGAGAATAGAGCAATCTTGCATCCTCCAAAATTTTTTCTAAGTACTTTGTATTTTGTTTAAATCTTTCTTTCCCAAGGCAGAAGTTTTGTAATACAAGAGGGAAGTTTTGTCGCGATATCGCGACATTTTTGGGAGCTAAGGCATGGAGGGGTTTTTCGTCGCGATATCGCGACATCGCGATGTCGCGACGGTTTTGAGGCTAAGGCACGGAGGGGTTTTCGTCGCGATATCGCGACGTCGCGATATCGCGACGTCATGATGTCGCGATGTTTTTGAAGCTAAGGTACGGAGGGGGTTTTCGTCATGATATCGCGACGTCGCGATGTCACGACGTTTTTGAAGCTAAGGCACGGAGGGGTTTTCATCGTGATATCACGACATCGCGATTCATCGTGACGTTGCGACGTCGTGACGTTTTTGCGGACTAAGGCATGGAGGCATTTTCGTCGTGATGTCGCGACGTCGCGATATCGCGACGTTATTTGTGGACTAAGGCACGGGGGCATTTTGGTCATGATTTCATGACGTTATTTGCAGACGAAGGCAAGGCGACAGTTTGGTCGCGATATCGCGACATGTCACGATTTCGCGATCGGTTGAAGACAAATTAAAATTGGACACGTGGACAGGCCACGCGCATGGGAAAAGAGACAGCGGTGGTAGATGAATGTTCTGACAAGGTGACAGCTGCAGGCCATGGGCATTTTGGATGAGACAGTGGTGCAGAGGAACAATCTGACCAAAACGGCGATTGCAGGGCAAGGGGGTGTCTTTAATGTAAGCTTCCATAGCGGATCGGGGCAGTTGCCCATTGATGGAAGGAAATTTGAAAACTTGACAGAGGAAGCGGACTTTCATATTTAATTTCATGAATTCGATCGGGTGGGGGCATTAATTGCCTAGAGGGTCGAGGCCTCGATAAAAACTCGAAAAATTGTAAGAGAAGGGATGGCGAGTTTGAGATTGAGTGGGGAAAGAACTATGCCTGGAAACGGTATTGTAAGACTGTGTTAAGCAATTTATAGAAGAATAATTTCAAGTTTTGTTGTGTGAATCTCGGCTTGCCATCATTTTCTTCTTCTTTTATAAATTCTTTGAAATTTTCTATCCTCAAGCCTATTTATTTTTTTGGTATAGCTATTGAGGTGTCTTTCAAAATAGTTATATTTTTATATGGGTTTCATTGACTCAAGAATACTTTGATCTATTTCTTCCTAAGTTATTTTATAATTATGGGTCATAAAAAAACTATAAAACCAAGAGTGAATTGCTCCTCTAAGGTAATCAATAAACTTAATGATCCAACTAAAATAAGTAGCATATGAGGATTTAAAATTTTTCCATATTTCTCTAACATCACTATATTCTTCTTCAAAAGATATTTGTAACTATATGAGATCACTTCCAAACTAAAAGGACAATATAAACAAGGATTTATGAACTAATATTGCATAAAAATATATATCTCCTTACTGATTTGAAGCTAAAATTCTAAAAAATATTGCTTCTAACACAAGAACAAGTGATTTGCTTACCTCAATTGAAAGACATAAAATTTTATTTTTTGAAAAAAACATGATTTGAAAAATTGCCATTGTCCTTGTTCCAAATGATTGAATTCAAAAGGTCATATCTCCCTCAATACTACTCAAATTTCTTTGTATGATCACTCATTTTGATATTTTTAAATTTAAAAAAAATTGTGAAGGAATCATATGAATATGACAACTTTACAAAAATATATGGCTCTTGAAAAATGAAAAATAAAATTAAAAAAATTTGTCAAAATTCTACAACTCTAAAAATCAATTTTCACTTTGCCAGAAAAATCAATTCTCACATTACCAGAATCATTGCTCTGATACCACTTATTATGAAACTCTATTTCTCATTAACATAAATCTTTCACCATATGCTAAAATAACAAATCATCCATCCACAAATAATAATCCACACAAAAAAGTAAAATGAAATGATTTTAATTACATCCACAAGACCAAAACAATCTCTGAGACCAAAAGCTTTAATACAAGATGGGGTATAGTGTACAACCTTAATCCCTTTTAGATTCTAACTGTGGATCTCCTATTTGGAGTTTCAAATTTTAACAACATCCAAGAAAGAAATTTTTTCAACAAAATCAAAAATCTCAACATCCTCTTATCATATTTTGAAGTGTGTTTCTTGTATCATTGATTTTGTGAGAAGCTTCCCTATTTTTTCTATTCTCAATTCTTTAAAAAATTCTATTAGTGAGTTTACTTCTAGAGTGTTCTTATATGCAATCTTAATGTCTTTGTAGGCTTCACATTCCATGACAAAATATTTTTGGGTTTCCACTACTACTTGTAAAAGACACATTCATTCTAACCATGCCTCTTGAGGAATTTTCCATCTCCTAGTTTTGCATCTGAGATGGTGTGAACTAGATCTTAGTTGGGCTATAAGTATTTTTTTCTTTACATTTGATATTTTCATCTATGTACTTATTTTGGTCATGTTCATAGTTTGGGTTGAACTTGTTGATGTATAACTAATTTTTTCTTCCTACATTTTCAGTCCACATGACAAGCCCAAAATTTTCTCTCATACTATTTAATTTCTTTGTTGGAGCTTAGAACCAATGCTTGATTTTTCCATCTATTTGTTTTTTTGTTTCATCCATGTTTTTTTTCTTCTATTCAATGTTTCTTTGATTAACTATTTTAACATATTACTATCTTATATTATTTGATTACGAGATAGAGATACGTAATACCCTTAAGGTAGGACAACATCAATAATACTTCTTAAATAAATATCGAGTCCACAAGAATATATTTATAATATTATATTTACATTATCTTGGAATATATTACATTTACAATAATCAAAATGAAAGATCACTTGGAAGATATTACATTTACAATATCCTTTTTTATATACATCTTCCAATACTATTTTTGAGAAGGCAACTACTAAGTATAATAAAAGTCTTAACAAGTGATTGCTACTTCCAATTCCAATTTCTATGACCTTTTTAATTTGACTGAAAATATTTACCTAAAAATCGAGTTGTAGATTAGTATCTTGAAAATGGATTCCAATATATGTAGCAAATATATATATATATATATATATATATATATATATATATATATATATATATATATATATATATATATTTAAGGTAACCTACCGTCTATGAAATCACCAATAAAAACTAAGAAATATGCCCCTTTTGCTTGAAATACCACATACTTCACATCTCGAGTTGTCCATTTTAAATTAAATTTTTGAGATTTAAAATTGCAAATGGTTTAATTTGCATTGTACGTTTGGACTATTCAATATCCAAAGGCAAACTATAAGTCAATTTTAAAATTTATAATTTCATTTAAAATAAGATCACTATTAACTAAAGAGCAAGGCAGATGATTTTTGCTTTAGGGAAGTGGAAGTCCAAACATTCTTTTGGGTAAAAATAAATATTAAGGTTAGAAAAATAATTGATATGACAAGAAGATTTGATGTGTGTAAATATCTATAGAAAGTAATTATGATTGGTTAATCTATTAACGATGTTTTAAGCATTGAATTAGCCATCTAATACTTTTTCAATCATTTTGTGTATAATTTTAGATATTTTATATTTTTATTATTTTTTAATTTGTGTGGATTGAGAGCAATTTGATTTGCACGGACTAAAGTTTTATAATTATATATGTTACATCATTTATTATATATATATAATAAACTACACAACTAACAATGAATGTTTTTTTTTTTGAATTTGAAATTTTTATATTAAAACAAGATTATTTACAAGTTAAGACGAGACTCCTCCTAGCCTTAGCTAACAATAGCACCCATTTCCTGCATTTAATTTTCCAACAAAATTCCATAACTGTAAAACCCAATATCCTAAGAACTAACCACTTTTGATTACAACACTAAAAGGAGATCTACATTGGAGTCAAATCTCTTAAATATATGTCTATAATGATTGTCCAAATTAGCTAAACACTGGATTTGCTCACCAACCTATCTAATCCTCTCATCCTCAATAGCCATATCACTGTGTCACTAAACCCCTACCTCCTTCTCGGTACCCGTATTATCTAAGAAAACTTCCACTTTATTAAGACATCTACCCACATAAATTAGAATCACATCATCCAATTCCCTCCACAACTCCTTAATTTGGGTGATAAGAATCCTCAAAATTTATATTTTCAAAGCAAATTTCCTCATGCAATTTAGAGCTCCTATCAAGATTTGAGAATTTAATTCTATGATTGTCCTCCTATAACCTTGTATTACTACCCAAATAGAAGTAGATTTGATAGTTAAGGTTTTTTATTCATTGTTTGTGGCCCTACCCAATCCCTATAGTTCCTATTATAGAATTGTCCCAAAATGATTCCCACAGGCCACTCCAATTCTAGCTCTACGTAGATTACCTTTTATAGCTCCATTAGTATAAATTTCAATCCATTCTTTTGGGGGTGTTTTCCAACTAGCTATACCTTGTACTTCCTACACTTTAGCTTCATTATTCATCATCCATAGATCATCATAAGTTTCATCTTTAGCATACACTACCATAATTTCTTTGACTTTGCTCCAAATGCCTACTAGACACCATATAATGATGAAAAGGTTTCTAGAAAATTCTACCATTTTTCTCCAACTAAACTTACCACCAAATAAAGTTTAATCCAAGCTTCCACTTGATACGAAGAGCTTCAGATTTAAATTTTCCCCTCTTCCATTTTTTCCAAATATTAATCCAATTCAAATCACCATTGGCTCAGATTTTATAAGATAAAAACTATCGCTTCTAGATCTAGCAAGTGAATGGACACTCAACATCAAGTGGGCATATGTTTCCTCACTTTTTTAGCATAAATCATATTGGGATGGACCAATGATTTTCTTATGTATTAGAATATCAAAAGTAAGAATTCCATTGTGCATGAACTACTAGAAAAATAAGTTTACTTTTGACCAACATTTGGACTGCCAAATCTTTCTCCAATCGCTAACCTGATATGCATGAGGAGGAGGTTCTAGAAGGGTCTTTTCATATCCATCCTTCATCGTGTATACTCCAAGGCTCCCATAAACCCAAGCTAATTCATCCTCTACATCCCTACCTATAATAAATATTTCTACCAAAATTTTAGTCATGATGGGTGCCAATTCCATAGGGATTAGAATTGGCCACTCACCCAACTTCTTAAGCTACTTAAATGTATAATTCCCCAACTGATTGGTGTAGGAATACCTCTTAATATTGATACAACCCCTAATTTCTATGGCTATTTTTATTGGTTACAGTTTTGGGAATTCAACAATGATAGGTGGGTATTGATCCCATGAATCTATCCAAAATCACGCAATTTGTTAACATTATTTAATAACAAAAAATATTGTAAAGGTAAAAAGTTGATATCCAAAAAGTATTATAAAAGTAAAAAGGTTTAATTTGCTAAGAACTAAATTATTACATATTTGTTGAGAATATAGCTAGAATATAGTCTCACCTTAATTCATAAATTTTAAAGGGAAGGAAGGTTATCATGTTATAATATTATGTATTTTATTTATTTATTATATATACTAGAGGAATTGGTAACTCATTACATTTTTCATCACCTTTTCATGGGTTTGAATCATGCTTATTGCTACCACTATAACCTCTAGTTGTATCAGGTAAAAATTTTAACGTAGTCAGCGGCGCTAGCGCGACATGCCCTTTAGTACAAGACCTTGAGATTTGAATTAAGGTCACACATGCTAAATGAGGTGCTTTACCAATTGACCAAACCCACAAACCTATTATGTATTTTATTTTGGGTTGGAATTTTCTATCCAAATATTTTTTAGGTTTTAGTATTGCATATAAAATTTAGGTGGGTCATGAGTGTGTTTGTAATATTTATAATTTTTTATTAGTGTAGAAGAAGGGGTTTTGAAAGGGCACCCAAATATTTTAACAAAATATCATAAGCAAAGAATCCCTTATTCTTCTAAGAGAAACACAAACATTACAAATAGGCATCCTTCCATACCCATACAAACAACTAAAACTTAGAAAAATAGCCCACACCATAAACTAGCTAGCAACTAATGAACACATCAAACACTATAACAAACTGAAGCAACAAAGGAGAGGAACAACATGGATCAGATATCTCCATCCTCCTTCACACCCTCAATCTAGGACTTGAGAAGGGTAATCTTATTTTTTAGGTCCTTCAGAGCATTATCCACATTACCAGCCAACCAGTGATTTAGTCTCCTCAAAGTTTCATTGAGGTCCTTCAAAGTGACATAGTTGTTCTCTAAACCTTCCATTATGTGCTTCCCTAGGAGATCATCCTTAAGGGAATCTCCACCCTCCAAAAATATAGATTCATAGGTGCTTCCCTATTAACTTTGATCTTCAGAATTTTTAGACTCAAGATTATCCATATTCTGGTTAGGAAGATCTATAGATTTCATTTTTCTATCTTGAGTTTTAACACTATTGTCTGAACTTGTCTGTGATTCCAGTGCATGAGTAACATCTTCCTTTTCAGCCTATTGAGCCTTTCCCACACACATAAAGACTCTTTTTCTAGTTCTTGGTGGTGAGTACTCTAGGTCCTCTCTGGTTATTTTCTTTCCATAACCACCACAAGAAGCAATCTTTGGCATCCTCTACCACCCAAGAAACAACCCCAATGCAGAACATCCCAAAAATAGCAATCAATGCAACACGTGGGCTTCATACTAGGAGAAACAAGGGTCACAAGATGCACTCTGGACAACACAAACCAACACATATGGATAAGCTTTATGGGAAATACTCTCTGAATCAGCCCCACAAGTCTTCTATCCTTGGAACTACAAAAAGCACTACCCAATAACAAAATCCAATTGGGGTGGATTACCTAGGTCAAAACAACTTGGGGAAGGTACTCACCTGCAGACGACATATTCAAACCAAAACTTTTGAAAACAAATGTTAACAAAAAAAGGGGGCCTGAATAGCCATGGTAATTGTCAAGGAGCTCCTAGAAAAACTAAACTCAGAATACCTTGAACTACTAAATGTTCTTTGAAAAGAGTGGTACAACCAAGAACCAACACTACCAGAGATCCCTGTTCTGAAAACCAGGCAAAAAAGGGTGGCATCACCATTGGAAGAGTTGTACCAAATTTTATTTTCAAACTTTCCCCCAATCATCAAATCATAGGACCGATTACTACTTCCAGGATCCCACCACATCCTTCTATGAAATAAACCAGACACAATGTTAAGGAATAAAATATTAATCAATGTGAACCCCATTTCTTTTATCATTATCAACAATTACAATAACCTGTTGGGGGAAGTCTCTTTCCCAAACACTGAGCCCTTCTTGTGTTATTCCAATATTAGCCATACAGTCTGCTCTGCCATTCCCTTCCCTTTAAATGTGCTTAAATTCCACTACCTCCATAAGCCTCATATTATGTCGAGCTTCATCAATCATAGAGGCTAAGTTCCAATTAATTTTTATATATTTTTTCATAAGATTAATCATGTTAAGGGAATCCCCTTCTATAATTACTTTCTTAACCTGAAGATTACTCACCAACTTTATTCCCACACACATAGCATGGGCCTCCACAAAGTGGCTTGACTGGTCCCCTAGGGCTTTAGCATAAGCAATCAAAATATTTCCATTTTCATCTCTTATCAGACCTCCTACCCTAGTAGGTCCAGGATTCCCTTTAGCTGCCCCATCAAAGTTCAATTTTAGCATACCACCCAGAGGGGGGGTCCATTTTGTTTGCCTTCTTAAAAGGTTTTTAGGAGGATTAAGCATACCTATCACTGGATCAAGACCCCAATCGGCTGCAATCATACCTTCCCTCTCTGATTCCTAGACTTCTTCCCACTTAATCAATCTAGCATTCTCCACAGTAAGAGAGACAATCCTATTGGCTATGGCAAGACTATCCCTTTTTTTCCCCTTGAAAATGTGGCTATTTTGTTCTTTCCAAAGAGCCCATAAAGAATGAGGAAGACTAAAGTCCCATAAAGTGTTAAGCCTCTTACTTTTGAAAGGGGATTTCCATTGGAGACATAGATCACTAAGGCAGTTGGGGTAGACCCAAGAAACCTGGAATCTATTGAGAATCAGATGGAGGACTTCTTGAGCAAAGGGGTAGGTCAGGCTCAAATGGTTAACATCTTCCAGCATACATTCACAAAGGCTGCATCTATTTGGAAATTGAAAACCTCTTTTCATAAGGTTATCCATAATAAGGATCTTATTTTGGCAGATGAGCCAGAAGAAGAAGGTAACTTTAGGAGTAAGATTCTTTAACCAAACATTCGAAAGCTGGTAACCAACAAGGACCTTCTCCTTCTAGCAAATAGTAACCAGATTTGATCGAATAGGTCCCTTGTTTTGATAATTTCCACCACCTAGAATCTTGAGTGTCTAGGTTGTTCAGGGAATAAACCTGCATCATCCTATTCAACTTACTGAGAACCTGGTTCCTTCTCTGGTCCAAGCCTTCAACTTCAATTTATTTCCATCTGGGTCTAGTCTCTCCCCTTAAAATGTAATCACTAACCATGGGCCCATAAAGCTGAGAAACCTCATTCTCTAGGACAACAAATTCCAAGTCTTGATTAAGGGGAATGCTCTTAAGCCAAGAATATTTCCAGAAAAGAACCTTGTTACCCCTCCCAATTTTCCATTGCAAACCTTGCCACAAAAATGGTCTGACAGTTTGGAGATTATTCCAAAAGTTGGAGCCCCTAGGGAAGTCCCTATCCTCCAAAAAATCAGCATCATCTCTTAGGTACTTGGCTTGAAGAATCTTCACCCATCTTACCTCTTCATTCCTTATCAGTTTCCACCCAAACTTTCCCAAGAGGGCTTTATTCATTTTTCTCAATCTTCTCAACCCCAAGCCCCCTACTTTTTTTTGGTAGACCTATTCCCAAGCTACCAGTGGGAGACACCTTTTGTCCTCTGAACCAGTCCATAGGAAATTCCTTTGAATCTGTTCAATTTTGTCATAGAATTTAGTTGACATCTTAAAGAGGGACATAAAATAGATCGGGATGCTTTGGAGAGAGGATTTCACCAAAAGTGCTTTCCCTGCTTGACTAAGAAGAGCTCCTTTCCATCCTATTAGTTTCTTGGAAAATCTCTCTACAATTGGGTTCCACATATCATCCAAAGATCTACCTTTAAACATGGGCATCCCAAGATAAGTCGAAGGAAGTTCCCCAACCCCACATCCAAAGATACCTGCAATTTTCAGCTGCCTCCTAACAGGGGTGTTTAAAAAGAAGATTTTGCTTTTTGCAAAGTTAATTTTCTGCCCAACCACTAATTCCTAGGTTTCCAATATAGATTTCAACTCTCTTGCTTGTGGGATAGAGGATCTTGAAGTGATAATAGTGTCATCAACAAACTGTTGATGGGAGATGGGACTAAGGGTGGAAGCAGGCTTAATACCATCCAACTTTCTTTCTTCCACAACCTTTGAAATAGTCCTCCCAAGGGCCTCAACCAGGATGATAAAAATATAGGGGGATAAAGGATCCCCTTGTTGTAGACCTTTCTTGCCTTTAAAATAACCAGCAATGACACCATTGATTAGAACTGAGAACATAGCTGAGGTAAAACAGGTTGCCAATAAGTCAATCCAATCCTGCTGAAACCCAACTTTTCTCAACACTCTGATGAGGAATTCCCAGGAAACCCTATCATATGCCTTGCTCATATCCAACTTTAGAAGCATCCCCTCCTCCCCACTTTTGTCTATAGAATGGATGATTTCATGAATTGTGATTATACCATTTAAAATTTGCCTTCCTTTCACAAACCCACCCTGATTTTGGTCTATTATAAATGGTAGCACAACTTTAATTCTGTTAGCCAATGTTTTGGAGAAAATTTTATACAACATGTTGCACAGGCTAATAGGACGGAAATCAGCAAAAGTTCTAGCTCCTGCAACCTTAGGAATAAGTGCCAGGAAGGTAGCATTCACATCCCCAAGAATATGATGATTCCTTTGAATCTCCCTCATTGCACCAATGACATTAGGTCCCACAATGTGCCAAAAACGTTGGAAGAAGCCAGCTGGGAAACCATCTGGCCCAGGGGCTTTATCCCCCTTCATATCAAAGACCACCTTATATATCTCCTCATCCTTGAAAGGACTCTAAAGATAATCATTCATTTGATCTATGATCAAAGTAGGAATATTTTGGATCATGGAATTCATTGCTTCCTCATTAGGAGGGTTGCCACACCAATTAAATATGAGAAAAATGAATCACCTCTTTTCCAATCTCCCTCAAATCCTCCATCATCTACCCATAAATTTTCAGAATTTCCATGATTTTATTGTTTCTTAGATGTCTTAAGGTAAATTTGGAAAAAAATTGTGTTGCAATCCTCTTCTTTAAGCCAAGTTATTCTTGATTTTTGCCTCCAAAAAAAATCTTCACAAGCTAGGGTATTATGATACTCTACAAGAATAAGTTTTTCTCTATCTTGTAGCTCACTAGATAGCCCCTCCTTATCCATCAGGTCTTCAATATCCTATAGTTGGTTTTTTAACTCATTTTTTTTAAAGATACCCAAAAACCTATTTATTCCATTGCTTTAGATTCCTTTTAATGAATCTTAACCTCTTAGCTATTTGGGAAATCTTGTCACCAAAAATTCTTCCTTCCATCAGTCTGCAATTTGAGCTTCCAAATTCTCATGCCATAGCCACATCAATTCAAATATGAAGGGGGACCTAAACAAATGTTTTGAATCTCTAGATTCCCAAATCAGAGGGTTGTGATCAAAACCAACTTTAGGGAGGACAGACAAGAGGGATTCTCCAAAAATTTGAAAACATTCCTAAGACAGCAAAAATCTATCTAATCTAACTTGGATGAGGTGCTCCCTCAAAATATAGTTACTCCAAGTATATTTTTCCCTCCTAAGTTCCACATCCATAAGTTCATTATCATTAATGAATTTGGAAAAATCTATCATACCTTCTGAGATAGCAGGGTTTCCTCCTTTGAGAGTAAAATTAAACGAACCATTTTTTTTGTGATATGGATTGAAATGTTTCAACTAACCACATAGTGCTGGTGCTGGATCTGCATATTTCAAGGCCACAACTTTTAATTCCAACCCATTTTTTAATCCATGCCACTCGAGAAGTAAAATGCATTGTTAGATAAATGTAAGGAAATAATTTTATCATGTCAAAACAAATGCATAGAAATAATCATTCTGAGATGACACAATAAATAAATAATTGTTATGAAACTTTATTAGTAATTAACATAAATCATTCACCATATATTCAAATAAAAAATATAATTTTTACACGCCAAAACAAATGCACACAAATAATCATTCTAAGATGACACAATGAATAAATAATTGTTATGAAACTTTATTAGTCATTAATATTACTCATTCACCATATACTCAAATAACAAATTATTTATTCACAAAAATTATCCATATTAACAATCCACACAATTAGACAAATATGGATAATACATTTAACATAGGGCAACACCAATAATATTCTCAACATCAATAATATTCTTTAAATATGAATAAATATACACGATCTTTAACTTGGTAGGTAAAAAATATTCTTTACAAATGATGATTATTTTTTAAAGAAGAATTTTAAAAATTTATACTAAAACAATATTATTTACAATTCAGGATGAGACTCTTCCTAGCCTTAGCCAACAAGAGCACCTGATTCCTCATTTTAAATTTCCATTAAACTTCCATACCTCTAAAACCCAAGATCCTAAGAACTAACCACTTTTGGTTACAACACTAAAAACAAATTTGCATTAGATCCAAATCTTCTAAACTATATACCTTCAATGATAGTTCAAATTAGCGAAACATTGAATTTGCTCACCAACCTACCTAATCCTATCATCCTTAATAGCTATATCATTATGTCATTGAACCTCTACCTCTTTCTCGATACTCATCTTAGTCAAGAAGTATATCATTTTATTTAGATCACTACCTACATAAACTAGGATCACACCATCTAATTCCCTCTACACCTTCTTAATTTTGGTGATAATATTCCTCAACCTTAATGTCTCTAAAAAAATATTCCTCATGCAATCCAAAGTTCCTACCAATATTTGAGAATATAATTATATGATTATCCTCCTATAATATTGTCTTATTGCCTAGATAGAAGCAAATTTTATAGCTAAGGCTTTTGCTTAATTTTTTGTGGCCTTGCCTAGGTCTTGTAGTTTCCAACAAAGCATTGTCCCAACATGATTTCTATAGACCATCCCAATTCCATCTCTACCTAGATTGCCTTTTGTAGCTCTATCAGTATTAATTTTAATCCAACCTTTTTGAGGTGTGTTTAAACTAGCTATATCCTTCCTCTCTTGCACTTCAATTTCCTTCTCCATCATCCCTATATCATTTTAAGTTTCCTTTTTAGCATACACTATCATATTTTTTATGGATCTGCCCCAAATGACCACGTCATCCAAGGATGAAAATGTTTCTAAAAAAAATGTCATTTCTCTCCAACGATAATTACCACCAAATAAAGTTTAAACAAAGCTTCCACTTGATACAAAGAACTTTAGATATAAATTTACCCCTCTTCGATCCTTTCGAAATATTAAACTAGTTCAAATCACTATTGGCTAAGATTTTATAAACTAAAGACCATCTCTCCTAGATCTGGTGCATGAAAGGGCACTTAAACATCAAGTGGTTAGATGTTTCCTCATTTTTTTAGCATAATTACCATTTGTTATATGAAAGGGTTATTTCTCTCCAACCATAATTGCCACAAAATAAAGTTTAAACCAATATTCCACCCGATACAAAGAGCTTTAGATATAAATTTTCCCCTCTTCCATCCTTTCCAAATATTAGTCTGGTTAAAATCACTACTAGGTCAAATTTTATAAGCTAAAGACCATCTCTCCTATATCTGGTGCATGAAAGGGAACTCAAAATTCAAGTGGTGAGATGTTTCCTCACCTTTGTAGCATAAAACACATTCAAATGAGCCAACTATTCCCCTACACCTTAGATGATCAAAAGTTAGAATTCCATTATGCATGAACAACCAAGAAAAGAAGTTTACTATTGGTCAACCCTTAGACTACCAAATATTTCTCCAATCCTCAACTTGATATGCATGAGGAGTTTTTGGAAGCATCTTTGCATATCCACCCTTCATCATGTAGAATCCAAGGCTCCCATAGCCCCAAGCTAATTCATCCTTTGCATCCCTACTTATGAGAAATATCTTTTCCAAGAGTTTAATCATGGCAAATTTTAATTCCATAGGGATTGGAACTAGTGACTCATCCAACTTCTTAAACTGCTTAAATATAATTTTTTTCAATTGAATGGTGTTGAAATACCTACGAAATTGGAATTGACTACTCGTCCAAATTATTAATTTGCTTAAATGTACAATTCTCTAGTTGATTGGTGTTGAAATACCTCTCAATATCGATCCAATCCATACTTTCCATGGTTATTTTTATTGGTTATAGTTATGGAAATATAGCAATGATATATGGGTATTGATCCCTTTGAGTTGTCCAACATCATGCCTTCTCCACTCTCTCCACTTTTCAAAATAATCCATCTTTCAATACTTGAGATCCTACCACACTAAGGAACCATTACCATCCAAATAGAAATGACTCACCTCATTTGGGTTCACTTATTCCAAATAATTACTAGTTAAAACTCTATTGAATAAATAAGTTGGCTAGGAGATCTACCTCTAGTAAAGTTTTCCAAGCAAAGATTTATTATTTAACTCTAATCTCCTTAGGCCCAAACCTCCATTTTCCTTGAGTTGGCTTAATTTATCCTAGCCTACTAATGCTCATTTCCTCTCTCCTTTTGCTCCTCCCCATAAATATGTTTTGGTTGTCTTGTACAACTCTTTTCATATGGTATGTGGGGTAGCAATGATAGAATATTTGTAGATTGACATAGCTTGAATGAATGATTGTAAAAAAATCAAACTACCCCTAAAGGTCAACTATTTGTGAGACCAATGGTTAATTCATTCTTTGATACAATCCAAAATATTCCTATAGATAGCTATCTTTAGTTTTTTAAAATGCAGAGGGACCCCCAAATAGACCACTAGGAGAGAAATCCTCATGAATCCCAAGATCTCTAAAATTATTTCCTAAGGTATCTTTAATTTTTTTAAAAGCAAAGGGGCCCCAAATAGACCCCTAGGAGAGAAGTCCTCATGAATCCCAAGATCTCTAAAATTTTATCCTGAAGTGTTTAGTCAAGATTGAAGAAGACCACTTTGGATTTATTATCTTTGAATTACTTGGTGTATGATCCTGAGATAAATATTAAGAGTATCTCTAATCATTATTGCTTCCCTGAGGATGGCCACTCTAATAAATCCTATGTCATCCACAAACTATAGGTGAGCCAAAACCTCCTCATCCACCTTGATCCCTATGAGAAAACCCTATTCTCTTCTCCTCAAGATAACTTTTACCAAGCCTTAAACCTGAGAACAATATAAGGAGAATAAGGATCTCCTTGATGAAGGCCTCTGATGAATCCAAACAATTATGAGGGAATATCATTGATTAACATTGAGTATGTCAGAGTAGATATGTATCTCATGAACCAATATATATAATTCTGAGAGAAGATAGATCCTACCATCATCCTTGACAAGAAGCTCCACTCCACCCATCATAAGCCTGTATCATATCCAATTTTATGAACATTCCTCTATTGCCATATTTTTGAATTGAGTGGATTTCATTTTGATCTAGAACCACACCATACAATATCTTCCTACCCTCTACATAACCTCCTTGTTTCAAGGAGATAATGATATCTAGGAGAGGTTTTAGGCACTCAACCATTACCTTTGTGAGTATTTTGTATGTGATATTACATAAGGCAATAGGTCTATAGTCTAAAATATGCAACCCTCCTTCCATTTTAGAATTAAGTTAATAAATGTTTGATTTAAAGCTTTAAGAATTATTTTATTGCCTCTATACTCCTCTATAATAGTTATTACATCCTACTCCAATCTATCCTAGAAGGTCTAGAAAACCCGACTAGGAAGCCATCCAGACCTAGCATTTTCCCTATACTCATTCCAAAGACTAACTTCTTCAACTCCTCTTTATCAATGGGTTTAGTCAAGGCTTTGTTTTGTTCTTCAAATATGATAGAGGGTATCGTAGCAAGAACTTCTTTCTAATCCTCTTTGTCTTGTAACATCCCTTAAATAATTTAGTAAAATAATCTATTGAATGGAAATGTATACCTGGGATTGTATCAAAGAAGAGCCCATTCTCATCCTGAAGAGCTTCCATCTTGTTCATTTGTCTCCAAGAAAAAGTATCCCAATGGAAAAATTTAGTGTTTTCATCACCTTCCAATGATGATTATTACAATGAAAATATATTTTCTTTATAAATCTATCTTTTAATTCTAATTTGAGGATTCAATTACTAAACCCTCAACCCACTCATTATTATATAATTATAATAATATAATCAACCTTTATGGAATTGAGCGAAAGTAGTTGAAAGAAATCAAAACATAGAATTCTATTACACAGAAAATTACATCTACCTTCAACTTTATAAATACATGTAATGTCTCTTGGTTGCCACAAGAGACTCTTGGTGCTTCACCTTCATCAAACTATTCAACTTATTTCAACTTTTCATGAGATGTAACTATTCATCAACCTCTTTTGAGGTGTAGTTACATCTCCTAAGATATAATAATTATCCAATTATGTAATTATATTATATTAAATGTAGAAATTATCTACCACCTAAATAATGTAATAAGTACCTAACATTCCCCTTATTACATTATTTGGCATATCAAATATTTAAAGGTGTAAATCACTATCAAAAAATACGTTTACACAAAAATGACTGCCTCCCCTTAATGTTGAGGGTAGTGAAATTATGGTTTGGTGATAGCTCTTGATCTAGCTCTGACATTGGCTCTTGATCAGGATCTACTTCTAGGTTTATCTTTGGGTTATAATTTCTAATTCTACCTCTAGGTTTACCTCTGGTTCATTGAATCTAGGTCAACCTTTGGGTCACAATTTAGGTCTTCCTTTAGGTCAAACTCTAGCACTTTCCACCACACATTCAACATATTCCATATGATATTTCATTGTGGGTTCTATCACTACAAGATTTCAATGTAGAAGTCATTCATCTCTAAATATTCCTAAGATTACATTGTTCCATGGGAAAACTTATATTGTGGTCTCTCTCAACCACCTATCCTTTATTTATTTCAAAGAACAAACCTTCTTTTGTTAAATTCATTCAATATTTCTTTCACTCTATCCCATTCTATCACATTCATCCATCCATAATCAACATAATGTTTTTTGGTGATTCTTTCTTTGTGTCAACAATATCTCTAAGAGTGATTAGTACCTCCATAAATATTGTAAGGATGTAGATTCCAATACTTATCAAATGTCCATATGATCCACAATGATTGCAACAATTTATTCTTTGAGTTTCAATCTCTACATAGGATTCTCTTTTTATAGACTTGGTCTCACCACTTTCTATTGGACCTTCATAACCAAAGCCTCCATTCTTTATTATTATATTTGGTTCTATGATATTTATCATGCCTTGCACATTCCTTCCCAATATTGTGCCCCTATAACCCATTATTTTCATTAATTTTAATCCAATTTATTTGGTGTGCTTTTTAAAACACATAATTTCTTCTTCACTATGTCCTTCATCAACATGGCCTTTGTCACGGCCAACACCACTACCAATGTTCAAACACACAAACTCTTCATAATCACTATGATATTTAGTAGTATGTCTTTTGTCATGGCCAACACAATCAACAAGATTGGGCATAAAATCATGATGCTCATATTTACTATTATCATCAACAACACAAAGGAAAAAAATATTCTTATGTGAACCAGTTATAATTAACTCACCATTTTTCATGATGAAACACTTCTTTCTATCTACAACCTTAAATTAAATTGCCATATCCCAATCCAATATTTATGAAATAGATAGCAAGTTTTTAGCTAAAATATGTATATATAACACACTCTCAATTATGCACTTTTCATTAGTTATATTGATAGAAATATTCTCAACTCCTTTAGCTTGATAGGTCTTATCATCAACAATGCGACTAGTTTCCCATATTTTGATTGTAGGGAATCAAACCACATTTACCTCTAGTCATATGTTTATTGGCAACTAAAACAATATACCAAAAATCATCTTTTATTTTTGTTAGTGCCTTGGTTATCAATACCTTTTGTCCTAATTTAGAGTCTTGTTCACAGTCAAATTTTGGTTCTTCATGTGCAACATGCCCTTGTTGTTGCTTGGGATATGATTTGAATTGAGGAGGCTTTTAGGCTTGATCCCTTCATGTCAAGGAATTGTATAACAAAACTTTGTATTATGTCATTGTTTCTAACAAATATGACAATACCCCTTTGTCTTTGATATTGTTTTTGTGTTTATGAAGAAGTGGAAGGACCCTTTTATGGTTTTTTTGTAGATATGTGTGCATTGTTTAACAATTTCTCCCTTACTTGATTGTTTTTTCTTCCTATTGAAATATGTTTATCAATTCTTCTAAAGAACCTTTATATTTTATACTTTCAAAGAAGTGGCCAACATTTGACATGCATTAGGGAGATCTCTAGGTATAATAGGTATTAATATCTAGTCTTCTATCATTTCTTCCATGGTATTCAATATTGCCTTCAATTCAAAAATTCTATGAAGGAATTGCACAATGATTTCTCCATATTGTACCCTCAATGTATAAATTTGATATTGGAGGTTAAAATTTGTGGCTACATTCTTCCCTTAAAATATAGTGGAAAGTATATCCCATGCTTTTGTTGATGTATTTTCTTAATTAATGTGTGCTTGAATTTCATCCACTACACCAAGAGTGATGAACATTAATGTATTGACATCTCTCTCATCAAAATTTTGTTGAGTTACAATAACCTCAAACAAATTTTCTTCTCTAGTGAATTTGTCCCAAAGTTTCTCAAACACTAGAATGGTCCTCATGTTGTTTTTCCAAGGCACAAAATGTGGGCCTTTGAGCAATTGTGATTCTATGAGAAATTATTCTGACGTATCCATGATGAGAGTTCCTTATATATTCCAAAAGGGTCCCCATTTCTATATTTTTTAGTCCAATATAATAATGCTTTCTATATAGTCACCCTTTCTATATACCCATCCACATGTAGAAGAAGCTAGTCCTCTCGATATACATGACACACATGAGAGAGACCTTAAGGTACATCAAATAGAATTGTGTGGTATCAAGGTAGTATTAAAAAATATTTTCCCTAATAATGACACATGCTTAAATATAAATCCTTGTACATGGACATAAATTCTCTATATACTTGGATTTTCTCAATTTTAGGATTTATGTCTATTGATGGTGATGTATAGGGTAAAAATGGAGTGAAAGAATAACAACAAAATGGTGTCATTATTTCTCCTCCATGTTTTATAGGGTTAATTTTGAGATGTCATTATGACACTATATTAAGTTATAAGCATAGTAAATTAATGTGACAACATTACTTATAAATGCAAACTAGAGGTGATGTTTATATAGAATGTTGCAAGTATGATAAAGCATGTATTTGATTTATACACAATTATTCTTGACCATAGATCAACCTTTTTATTTAAAATAACTCTCTTGATAAATTACATAATATTATGACACCCAAAATATAATGACTCCTGACCACACTCTCACAACTCACACATCATTTTTTGACATTTTTTTTATTATTGACCATAATACATTTTCAACTAAAAATATTTTCAACATAGATACTATATACTAAGACTCTTAAAACATGAGACTTGACTTGACATATATGAAAAATATAACACACGCTCCAAGAACTAACTTGTTCACACCTTATAAATTTCCTCTAACTTTAATAAACTTGGACATTATAACCATATTTTTTTTTACTCAAAAAAGAAACATTGACTCTTGATAACCCTAAACTCAAATAAGACACTTTACATAGATTTTTAAAAATATTTTTACTCAAAATAATTATTGCTACTTGACTTAAAAAATGGATCTCTTTTATTATTCTTTTTTAATTAAATTTTGTTTTTATAAATAATAAAATATTTTTTTTGTTCTTTTATAGGGTAAAATAAAAATTTATTAAGTTCTAACATTAAAATTCATATTTAATAGTAGTAATTCTTTATTAGGTGTGCCAAGGAGAGATTCCAGAATGTTTTTATAAACAAAAAAAAAATACTTTGTACATACATGGACGATCTTGGTGCTTGCTCTATTGTCTTAATAAATTTGGGTCCTACTTGTGAATTACTACTACCCTTTATCAGGATTTTGAAGGATTGTGAATTTATTCTTGGTGGACAAAAAGGTCCTACTTGTGAATGATTCAAAACCTTCAAATTTCCTAGTTCAAAAGAAAGAATCTCATCCTCCAAATACATCAATCATCTAGCAGGAATCATGTGAGCAACAAAATATTCAACCCCAAAAGAAGAATTTGAATTAGATCATTGATAAAATACAAATGGTTACTAAAGACCATCCAAATGGTTCCATGGAAAATATTAGCACCTCAGATGGTATTATTGAAGCTAATTATGAAACAATCAATGATGGCTAGTTTTTAGAAAATTAAAATCCTACAAAATATGTTACAACAAGATATTACCTTAGGAGCTTGAAGTAAAAAAATGCATTCACATATCTTGCCACTCTAAAGGAGGAAGAACCTGTGCTATAAATTATTTTTTCTTTATGGATGACTGTTATGTTTTGTCCTTCTATATGTTGGAGTTATGTGTCATGCAAGGATTGTTCTTGTTGTTAGTTCCTTAAAAAATAGAGTTGATTACGGAAACTTAGCAATTTGAGAAAAATGGAGAATATCTTTGATAGAAAGACAAATATGGAAATGCTTTAATTAACTTGTTATAAATGTAATGGCAAAAATGTAATGTTTTGTTTTTGTAATGGGAGTGCCCCCCTATAGAAGCCATGCATAGCTTATTAAAAAAAAAGTGCTCTAATACCAGATGATGGAATTAAAAAAAACATAGTTGAGAGAAATTAAAACATAGAATATTATTACACATCAAAAATTACATATGCCTTCAACTTTATAAATACATGTAATTTCTCTTGGTTGTCACAAGAGACTCTTGGTGATTCACCTTCATAAAACTACTCAACTTCTCATGAGATGTAACTATTCATAAACCTCCTATGAGGTGTTGTAACATTTCCTAAGGTATAATAATTATCCAACCATGTAATTATCTAATTTCAAATGTAGTAATTATCTACCACCTAAATATTGTAATAAGTACCTAAAAAAACTTGGGTTATGTGTGGCCCATGTCAACTATCTATAATAACCTTATACATTATAATATCATACATCCATATTCCTATCTCTAAGTATTATAAAATTTCAGCCTCTTTAAAAGTATTTTTTCCTCAAAACATGGGAAAAAACTAAATAATATGATCTTCTAAGCAATGTTGACAATTAATACCAGTATTCATCATCCATCCATCCAAGCGAAATCTTGATTGGTGGTGGTCTTAGATGATGCCAAATTGTCATTGTGCCACTCAAATATTTATAATTGCTTTGTTGGCTCCATGCTTATGCTACTCTACTCTAATATTATAAATGATTGATCATATTATTCAATGATGTTCATGTACCACTCTAAAATTCATAATTACTATATTTTTTATACTAAATACTATTATACTTGATGACTTTTAAACTCCATGTAGGTCTATAATAATAATGATACCCTAATCCATGCTTCCAATATTGTTGCCAATGATGATGGTGTGAGTGATGATATGGTGTAACCTTAACCCAATGTTCTAATTTTACATTTTGTTCCTATATTTTAAATTATTTTTCATGCTCTTATTTTATGTGCCCTTATTTTGGTGTTTTCTTGTGCTCTTCTAATAAATCTACCTTGGATTTTGATATTGCTTCTTCCATGGACTCTTCTATTGCTTCTACTATAGGCTCACATTTTTATTAGTTTATTGGTTACATAACTTATTTCCTTTCCATAACCGCTTCTTGATTTTCCTTGGATTCTTGCTCCTTACACTGAGAAATAACCTACAATGTTATTTTTTCCTATATCATTACTTCATGAACTTCTTTTACACGTTGATATTAATTGTATCTAAAGAATCCAACTAAGGATAACCAAGGACAATATCCACATTATACATCTTAATAACATGACTATTTGAATGTAAAACATATTTATCCATGGTGATATTCAAATATTCAAAAATATAAACATTTTCACACTCAATTTGTATGTATTTAATTTTTGTTACTTGAACTGGCAACGTCTTAGACAAATCAATATTAGTGAAATTATACTTGTCGCTAGTATTTATGGAAATAATAATCTTTTCCATTTGAATGCAACCATGAATCTACAAAATATAATTTTTAGATTTAAACAAATCCTTTTAACCATTGTTTGGTCTATATGACAACAAATGTGTGGTTCCTTTAGCTTACACATTATCATCTTTTTTCTTCTTCTTTTGTTAATTCTTTAAAATTTTCTATCCTCGAGCCCATTTATTTTTTTCGTATAGTTATTGAGGTGTTTTTCAAAATAGTTATATTTTTATATGGGTTCAATTGAATCAAGAATACTTTGCTCTATTTCTTCCTAAGTTATTCTATAATTATAGGTCATAAAAAAATTATAAAACCAAGAGTGAATTGCTCCTCTAAGGTATTAAATAAACTTAATGATCCAATTAAAATAGGTAGAATACAAGGATTTAAAAAATTTCCACCATTCTCTAACATCACTATCTTCTTCTTCAAAAGATATTTGTAACTCTATGAGATCATTCCCCAACTAAAAGGACAATATAAACAAGGGTTTTATAAACCATGGTTTCTTAAAAATATATCTCCTTACTAATTTGAAGCTAAACTTCTAAAAAATCCTCCTTCAAACAAAAAAATAATGATTTGCTTACCCCAATTGAAAGACATCAAATTTTATTTTTTTTAAAAACATGATTTGAAAAATTGCCATTGTCCTTGTTCCAAATGATTGACTTCAAAAGGTCATATCTCCCTCAATACTACTCAAATTTCTTCGTATGACCACTCATTTTGAATCTCTTCAAAATTTTACAAAATGGTGTAAGAATCATATGAATAGGAAAACTTTACGAAAAGATATGGCTCTTGAAAAATGAAAAACAAAATAGAAAAAATTACCAAAATTCTACAACTCAAAAAACCAATTCTCACATTGCTAGAAAAATCAATTTCCACTTTACCAGAATTATTGCTCTGATACCACTTATTATGAAACTTTGTTTCTAATTAACATAAATATTTCACCATATAATAAAATAACAAATCATCCATCCACAAATAATTATCCATAGTAATAATCCATACAATGAAATAAAATGAAATGAATTCACCCACAAGGCCAAAATAATCTATGAGACCAAAAGCTTTAATACAAGATGGGGTATAGTGTACAACCTTACTCCCTTTTAGATTCTAACCATGGACCTCCTATTTAGAGTTTCAAATTTTAACAACATCCAAGAAAGAAAATTGTTCAACAAAATAAAAAAGCTCAACATCCTCTTATGATCTTTTGAAGTGTGTTTCTTGTATCATTGATTTTGATGAGAAGTTTCCCTATTTTTTCTATTCTCAATTCTTTAAAAAGTTCTATTAGTGAGTTTACGTATAGAGTGTTCTTATATGCAATATTAGTATCTTTGTAGGCTTCACATTCCATGAACAAATATTTTTGGTTTTCAACTACTACTTGCAAAAGACACATATTTGTTTTGACCATGCATCTTGAGGAATTTTCCATCACCTAGTTTTGCATCGGAGATGGTGTGAACTAGATCTTAGTTGGGATATAAGTATTTTTTCTTTACAATTGTGTAGCCCAAAAATTCTCGCACTCCTTTCCTCAAGGCTGATGGATCCGCGCCTTAGAGGGGAATGGGAGAATGAGTGGTCTACACCTCAAAAGAGAGGTACTTAATCGTACCTTCTATATATGGTGATTTTTCGACGAATGGATTTTGGGTTCACCAGGAAACATTTATGGTTGTTTTCGAGCCTAGGTTTCGGGATTTGTTTTGATGGTTTCTTTTTAATCAAATCACACGTACCTAAGTTTGGCCAATATGCAAACTAAACTAAGCTACATGCACTTTTAACTTCAAATGTAGACAAAAGAATACAGAAAACAGAATGTATAAATTGATGCAATGCCTATGAAGAGATTTTAAACCTTACCTATATCCGGATGTCTGATGTAGGTTCTGAAATTTGTAAGCAGTCCAGTTTTGTATAGTGCAAAGCAATATCGTATTACGATTTTGCAAGATCGTATTACGATCAGTGAGATCATATTTTGATCACAGACAGATAGATCCGATTTTTATAGAAGATAACAAATGCATGGATAGAGGGTAAAGAATAGAGATGGATGGTCCTATTTATCTTTGCAAATATGATTATGATCTATTAAACACTATTGAATGATAATAATAATAGAAATTGATAAAAAAATGCATCTAATTACCTAAAACATGCAATTACATGAGATTTTAGGTGAACTCCAAGAATGCAAATGATTTAATCTAATATGTCCTATGATAAAAATGCTAAATGGAATGCAAATCAAATGGAAGAAGACCAGAATATGCAAACCAAAACTCGGAGTTGCCCCCAAGAAAATTGTAAACAATATCGTAGCGTTCTGGGAAAGATCGTATTCCAAACTTGCACGTTCGTATTACGATCACACTATTGTATCCTTTGATCTACGACAAAATCCTCCGATCCTGCAAGCAAAATAACGAGTGCTAGAATGCAAAATTAAACCGAGTTTTCCTAAGTGCAGAGAGTTAGGAGAATTTATGGAGGGAGGGGTTTGATTAAATAGGTAGGGAGGAGTGTCTAGAATAGGGAGGAGGGTAAATTTGTTAAAATTTACTCTATGCTAGGCGGATCCGATCCTGAATTTCCTATGCAGTTACACAGGCAGAGACAAAAAGCCGTTTAACTAACTTTGTCATTTTCTTATTTTAAATTTTCTTTTTTAGAGCAAGATCATATTATGATCGACGATATCGTATGTCGATCGCTAAGATCGTAAGACTAAAATCATGCTACGATTTCGAAGGTCGTACTACGATTTTGCTAATCGTAGTACGATCTCATCAGAGTAGCACAAATTTTGAGGTCATTAATGCAAACATAATGTTTTTATAATTTTCTTGTCTTTTTTATGTAAATGGGTCAATTTTAAGGTGCTACATTTTTCCCCCTCTTTAGCGCAATTTTGGAAGAAAGTGCGTTAAAGAACAGTGTGGCACGTTTTACGAGAAGGCAAAATTTTATTGCAATTTTTTTTGATGATTTTAAGTTTTAATGCAAGTTGTTTTGAAATATGTTGTTTATGGTACCCCCTTTGAGTTTTTATATCCAAATTGACATTTGGGGTGAAAAACTCGAAAATTAGAAGTAAAATGAATAAATAAGAAAAATAACATGAAAAAGTAATTCATTTTTCTTTTTACCTTTGTACCTTTCAGAGCTCTAGAGAAAAACATGGCAGAAGCTACACATCGCATTGATTTGGTCCAAACAGGAGATGGAGCACTCTAGGTATGCATTTTATTTCTCTTCTAACTTAAATTTTATTAAATTTGGATTTTTAGGGCATGGTTGCCGTCATGTAGCCCTAATTGCAAAATCGTAATAATTTTACGAAATCATAATGATTTCACAATATCATATGATACAATATTGGGGAAATCGATACGATTTCATCAATATCGTATCGAAATGAGCGATATCATATGATACAATATCATGAAATTGATACGATATCAAAAAAATCGATATACAATTTTACACTGTGTTTATTCGATTTTGTATTTTTTAATCCAATCACTAATTTTGATTTTATGTTTTTTATTTTTTGATAGATGACTGAGCTAAAGAGAAAGGAGTGGAGACATGCTACCCTACAGGTGGACTTATATGCCCTTACAGATGATGATCGGGCTACTCTAGAGGTAGTGGGTCTCAAAAATGTGGTATATGCCACATCGCTATTACTGGAATTGTTAGCAGAGAGATGGTATCCGGAGTCCTCTTGCTTTCGAATACCTATAGGGGAGATGGATCCTACCTTAGAGGATGTCTGGTGGATTTTGAGGTTACCACTATGGGGTGCTTGGGTTGTCATATCTAGCAACCAAGGTCAGGCTATGCGTCGATTGACTGGAGATCCGAGCTTCCTATTGAGGAAGGGAGGAGTTCCATTAGAGAGACTCAACAAGATAGAGGGAGTCTCTCGATTAATAATGCTACTGAGTGGTGTTGTGAGTGGACTGATTTTGTGCCATCCTAGTGGGATGCAACTACCCTGGACATTAGCAGAGGTTGTCTATGATATGAGAGACTAGAGGGGCCGCTTTTCTTGGGGTCCCTTCCTCTTGTGTAGATTGTATAGATTTCTGCATAGAGTAGTCTACAAGGGGGGCAAGGGCCTCATTTTGACATCATTTCTACAGGTGTGGTGTTGGGAGCACATAGCTATCCAGTGACCTATAGGGCTTCCTCTAGTTAGAGCGATAGATGGCCAGCCTAGGGTGGTTGATGATAGACCTAGGGTGTTCTATTGGTCTCTACAGGGAGGACGCAGGAGACGAGCCAGCCTTAGTGTTATGCGATAGCTCATAGATGACTTATTGGCTGATGATATTACATGGAGGCCATGGAGAGGGCTTCCAAGATGGGGGGAGGATGCCTATGAGTTGGCCCATATCAAATGGACTATTTGGTTATGGATGCATGAGGGGGAGGTAGAGTTGCACCATTTTGATCGGGTGCAATGACAGTTTGGGCTTCGTTAGGATATTCCTCAGTACAGGAATGTCACTTTTTCTAAGTCTACTCGAGATCCTACCACTCTTAGTGGGGCTCCCAATTTGGCAGATTTTTTGGATCCGAAGCCTGACGATGCTCTAGTAGAGATAGTGGTTGGGGATGATATTGGGATTATAGATAGATATCGACAGTGGTATGCTAGTATCCATCCTACTTGGTTGACACCATGGAGGAGTGCGAGTACTACGAGTAGCTGATCAATTTTTTAGATAGTGTCATGTAGCTAGTCAGCAGGAGCAGTTGGTTACCCAAGCATATTTGAGGATACCAGGTCCTCGTACTTGGGGTATACATATCCTAGAGGCGACAGATCCCCCAATATTAGTAGGAGAGGATAGCCTCACCCCAGGAGGAGGGAGGAGCATCCACTCACCAGGAGGAGAGACCATACTCACCTAGGAAGGGCAAGAGAGTTTTGGAGGAGGGGGAGAGTAGTGAGATGGCTGCTCTACGGGTAGAGGTAGCTAGGCTACAGGGGGAGAATGCGACCTAGAAGACTATGATAGAGTCTCTAGAGGGAGAGCTAGCGTAGGCTAGAGCTGAGGATGTGGTCTATGCACAAGATTCAGACTCTAGAGGGAGATCTGGTAGAGGCTCAGGCTCAGGTGGGACATTGGAGTTGTGACACCGGCTCAGATAGGTCGATTTGAGCTTAGTCGGGTAGGGGATGAGCTACTACAAGCAGTACAGTAGATGACCTTCTATCAGACCTTATATTTCATATTGGTCCCTACAGATCGGAGAGAGCCTCTCCCTACAGATATTGCAGAGCCGATTTGAGTTGGGTCATCCCACTCTTCATCCAGGGCGACTTCCTCTAGGACTGCTACGGAGACACGAGAGATGCCGCCACCACCTCCACCCCCTGGTAGAGATGATGAGGCATAGAGCTCTAGGGCTTCTAGGGGGTGAGCCTAGATATTTGTATAGTTGTATGATATATTTGACTGAGTATGCCAATTTTGAGGATTGTGGCATATTAGTCTAACTTTATTTTTGTATATGGATTTTTGAGATATATATATATATATATATATATATATATATATATATATATATATATATGTATATATATATATATATATATATATATATATATATATATATATATATATATATATATATATATATATATATATATATATATAAATATATATATATATATTTGTAAAATATATATATATAATGGAATAATGATAAATTTTGATAGATTTTAGCAATAAACCTCAAAGGATGTTGTGTTGTTATGTTACTGTTGGTGGAGTTCAAAGCTCACTAAGTCACGAAGCTAATCCTATTTTTTGAGGAATGTTTTTTATATTTCTAAAATGGTTCTATGCTTAAGAATAATCTTAAGGCTTTTGTGATGAAAAATAATATGTGTGATGTTTGTTTGAGAACAATGTATTTGATAAATTTTTGTGAAATATATTGATAAAAGCATGAAAAATTTGAAGGATGATTTGTGCTAGGCATAAAATTCCTAAGTGTGAAATTTGAAGGAAAATAGTTACTTAGGAATTATACCATCATCGTGAAAATCAAAATGAAATGCAAGATGATATAAATTTTTGTGTGTTCTTTTTAAAATGCAAAATTAATGTTGGATAAATCATTATGTCACATATTCAAAATATTTTGATAATAGTTTTATGAAATCATTGTTGGGCATGAAAAATTAGAAAGATGACTTGCGCTAGGCATAAAATTCCTAAGTGTGAAATTTAAAGAGAAATAATTACTTAGGAATTATACCATCATCGTGAAAATCAAAATGAAATGCATGATGATATAAATTTTGATTTTGTAATAGATATAGTTGAAATAAATTATTGTGCTATGATGATAAAATAATTTGTATGAACTAATGTAAAGAATTGAAATTGATTATCTAACAAAATTCCAAAGAAATATTTTAACTTATTTCTAAGACAAATTCAAATTTATCTAGAACCAGTGTGTGAAAAGTGAATTCATTATTTGTTTGGATTGTCATAATGATACAAAATCTCTCAAGTAACAAATGTGTGTGCTTTATGAAGTTAATTTACCAATTTTGAGTAAGGTAATGAAAAAGCAAACTTTGAATGAACCAATGTGTGTGCAAGTGAAGAGTTCATTTAACCATGATTTTGTGCATGCATTGGTACTGAACTACTATGTAAATCAAATTACCAAAAGCTAGCTGATCCATAAGCGGACATTGGTCTGTACAAAATAAGGTCACTAATGTGATAGACATATCACCATGTGAAAAGGAATTACCCAATGTCAAGCAAGTTGGGCACAAATCACCTGTTATGGGGTTTACCTCATGGTTTTCGAATAATTGAGAAATTCCAGGGATTCAAGTTCAATACTCCCTTCTTTTCTTCACATTTATAGGATAGGGATTTCTTGTTCATTTTTGAACAAGGGGATTTTATTGCTTTGGAACATTTTTCTTGTTTTTCTCTTTTTCTTTCTTTTTCTTTCTTTTTCTTTTTTTCGGGATACTTGCTCAGATTAGGCGTGGAGCAAGGGATTTTATTCGGGTAGGGAGGAGCTTGTCCTTTTGCCAATTTCTCAATATTCTAGACCATGCACATGATAGGATAGCAAGGGAAACTTTTTTCTTAAGGTATTAAGATGTACTATGTAGTATCACTTTCGAATTTGCAACAAATCATTTTAAGATATGAAAGTGTGCTCTTGGTTCAAAAAGTAGCAAGATCATTCACAATACTCAAAATTATTTAATGAAGTAATAGTGTTCTTTGGTACAAGAGATATTTATAATCAAAATAACAAAATCCAAAACTTATTAAATTTGTGGTTTTTAGTGCATGGTTCAAGATAACCTTTGAATTAATCTGAAGTAAATGAAAATATAACTTGCAATCTTAGTAGATAATAGATGCAGAGATAAAGATCTAATAATGCTTTGAAATATTTTTGTAGATTTTTAGATTTTGTAATTTTTTTTTTGGTTATTTTTTGAGGGTATATTGAAATACATAAGAAAACTATTTACAACTATGTACAATGATGAGACTTTTGGCTTTATGCATAATATATTTTCAGATGCATAATATTCATGGGTTCCTTGAGATCTTTTCCATCCAAGGTAGCCAATCTGTATGCACCTGATCCAAATTTTACAGTGATGATAAATGGTCCAAGCCAATTAGGCTAGAATTTTCCTTTAAGGTCTTTTCTTGCATTAGTATTTTTTTTATTTTCTTTTAGGACTAAATCTCCAATTTCAAAGGATCTATTATGAACTTTCTTTGCATATGATCTTTTAAGTTTGTCTTGGTAGGCACGAAGATGCTCTAAAGCATGAATGCACTTTTCATCTAAAAGTTCCAACTGACTTAATCTACCAGCACGATATTCATCTCCTACTTCGGCATCTTGAAGTAGAAGAGCTAAAGAAGGAACTTCTAATTCAAATGGAAAAACTGCTTCGACACCATAAACCAAGACAAAAGGTGAAGCACCTGTGGGAGTACGAACACTAGTTCGATAAGCCCATAAGGCAGGATATAATTGTATATGCCAGTCACGACCTATTTTATTGACTAATATTTTTAGGATTTTGATCAATGTTTTATTAGATGCTTCAGCTTGGCCATTTCCTTGTGGATAATAAGGAGTAGACCATCTATGTTGTATTTTATATTTTTGACATAATTTCTTAACATATTTGTTCTTAAAACATGTACCATTGTCAGAGATGAGATCATATGGAATTCCAAATCTACAAATGATTTGATTGAAAATAAATTTAGAAACTTGAACACCTGTGCAAGAAGCTAAAGGTATAGCTTCTACCCATTTTGTGAAATATTTTGTTGTTGTTATTATGAACTTATGACCATCAGATGAGACAGGATTGATTTTACCAATAATATCTAAACCCCATTTAGAGAAGGGCCAAGGAGAAGCTATGGCTTGGAGGTCTTGAGCAGGAACATGAACAAGGTCAGCATGTCTTTGACACTTGTCACAATGATGCACATAATCATTGGCATCCTTTTCCATGGAAGGCCAAAAATATCCCATTCTAAGGAGATTTTTAGCAATGGTACTACCACTAAAATGTCCTCCACAGGATCCATCATGGGCTTCACTTAAGGCTTTCTTAGACTCTTCTTGGTTGAGACATCTCAAAAGGATACCCTCAAAAGATCTTCTATATAAAGTATTACCAACAATTACAAAGTGAACAACTCGCTTACGTAATAGCCTACATTGGTTTCTATCTAGTCCTTCGAAGGTCCCATTATGTAAAAAGTTAAAGATATCTACATACCACGGTTCTGGGGTAATTTCATTGATCAAAAATACATCTAATGGTTCTAAGTAAGACTTAGAAGAAGTAGGTTCTTGGAGTTTATGAATAATTATAGTAGCATATTTGTCATCTAACTCCAAAGGCAACAAAGAGGTAGTTGCAGCCATGGCATCAACAACACGGTTACTACTTCTAGGGATAGCTTCTAAAGTCACCTTTTTAAACAATGATATGAGTTTAAGTACATATTATTTGTAAGGGCGAATTTTTTCATCTCGTGTTTGATAAAATTCATTGATTTGATTTATCACAAGCTGAGAATCTCCAAAAACTAACAAGATTTTAATTTTTAAAGTTAAAGCAGCTCGTAACCCAAGGATTAGAGCCTCATATTCTGCAGTATTATTAGTGCAAGCAAATTGTAATTTAAAATATAAAGGGATAAGGTGCTTTTGAGGAGATATTAATATAATACCTACACCTGCACCACTCATACATCTAGCTCCATCAAAAAATAATGTCCAAGTTTCAGAATGATCTTCTTCTAAATTAAGGCACTCATCAGGAAATTCAATGTTCATGGGATGAGTAGACTCTAAAGGTGCAACAACTAACTGATCTACTATAACTTGGCCTTTTATGGATTTTTTGTCGATAAATGTAAGTTCAAACTCACTAAGAGCTAGAACCCACTTAGCTGTGCATCCTGATAAGTAAGGTCTACTCATCAAGTACTTTAATGGATCAGATTTAGCAATAACATATGTTTTTTGACTAAGCATATAATGATGCAACTTTTGTGTAGAAAATACTACTGCTAGACAAAGCTTTTCTAGTGGAGTATATCTTGTTTCATAACTTATTAAAGTTCTACTTATATAATATGTGGCTCGTTCTTTCTTTTCATCATCAATTTGAGCCAACATAGCTCCAAGTGCAAGTTTTGAAGTAGAAATATATAAAATGAAAGGACAATCTGGTCTAGGTGGAACAAGCACTGGAGGGTTAAGAAGATATTACTTAATTCTATCAAAAGCTTCTTGACATTCCTTATCCCATTGAAAGGAAATGTTTTTCTTAAGTAATTTAAGAAAAGGTTATGTTTTGTCTGCCAATTTGTCAATGAAGCGACGAATAGCTTGTAACTTTCCTTGTAAGATTCTTAATTTTGATATATTTTTAGGAGGTGGCATATCATGGATAGCCTTAATATTTAAAGGATCTATTTCTATGCCTCGCATAGAAACAATAACTCCTAATAATTTTCTAGATTTTACTCCAAATACACATTTGTCTAGGTTTAAACGTATCAGATATTCTCTTAACCTATCGAACACTTTTCTTAAATCAATAATATGATCATCTTCTTTAGTTGAATGAGCTATAATATCATCTACATAATCATGCAAGATATCATACATCATATCATGAAAAATATATGTCATAGCTCTTTGATAAGTTGCTCTAGCATTCTTTAAACCAAAAGGTATTACTTTCCAACAAAAAGTTCCCCAAGGGGTAATAAAGGTTGTTTTAGCTTGGTCTTCAGGAGCTATTCTAATTTGATTGTATCCTGAAAAACCATCCATAAGGGACAACATCCCACTCCCAACTGTAAAATCTATGATTTGATCCATATTAGGGAGAGGAAAATCATCTTTAGGACATGCAACATTAATATCTCTAAAATCTGTGCAAACCCTAATCTTAGTAGCTTCTTTCTTAGTTACTGGAACAACATTTGATATCCACTCAGCATAGTCAATAGCTTGTATAAAAATTACATTCAAAAGCTTTTCTAACTCACTTTTAACTAGTAGTGCTACTTTAGGATGCATTTTTCTGAGTTTTTGCTTTACAGGTTTAGCATCAGGGTGCACTACTAAATGGTGCATAACTATAGAAGGATCTAAGTCGGGCATATCTACGTATGTCCAAGAAAAGATATCAAAATATTCTATGAGGAATTCAATATATAGTTTTTGTTTCTCTTCACTTAATTCAAATCCAATTTTGACTATGTGAGGATTCTCTTCTGTCCCAATGTTAATTTTTATAAAATTTTCTACAACAATATTTAGGTCTCTTTCGAAGTTGGGAGGTGCGGGTGACACCCCCATTTCTTGCAATTCTTCTAATGTGCATTTAGCTAACTCTTCTTGAGGAGTAGTCGCTTCAATATGGGCTATACATGACATAGATCCATCAAAAAAGAATTCATTCCTCAAAATTTCATCAAGAGATATATCATGACAAATATCACCCTCTAAACATTCATCCAAAGAAGCAATCATTTTTGGATAAACCATAGTCAACATATTACAAGTATGTATCATTTTAAAAAGTTCTTTTTGTTCCATATATTCTTGATATGTTACAAGGTGATCATCATCTTCATATGGGAATGGTTCTATTTTTGTAGGGATATAACCAAGACCACATCGGGTTGGCCACTCTTCGACCTCTAAAGGTTCTTTTATACCATTTTCATGAGGTCCTAAACCTTTACCTCTATAACCCATATTACACATCATTGGTTTTGATTTTATATATCCATCAAAAAAATAACACTTAGCAAATCCATCTTGATCAATTGTAATTTTTATAGTTGAAAATTTTCCCCAATCATATCCTGCATATACAAAGGCACAACTCCCCAATATGACAGATGCTTCCCTTCTTTGGTAAGCCTAATGTTCGGGGAGATGGTGGTAATTTAGATAGTACCAAGGAATCTTGGGTAGCAAAATTAACTTCTTCTGTTGTTGCTAGTACTGAAGATAAATCTGGTAATACTTCATCCGAAATGGCATATGAAGTAGATGGATTATCCTCCTTAGTTGGCTCTTTAGATGTTGTAAATTTAAATGTTGTAGATTCAAGAGGTGAATCTGCTATTATAGCTTTAGGAAATGGATTATATATTGGTTCAGAAGGTGATGATGATGATGTTGATGATTTAGACTATGTTTTTAATGATGTGGATTTAGAAGGTGATGATGTTTTAGACTTAGAAGGTTTTGATGATGAGAGTGTACTAGGATGGACAAAAGACATAGCAGGACAAAATGGAACTCCTACAGGTTCTGATAGAGCACACATATCAAATGGCCTAGGATCACCATGGATGGTGACTAATTGATTTTTAAACTCAAATTTGACACATTGGTGTAATGTGGAAGGCACTGCTCTCATTGCATTGATCCAAGGTCGACCTAAAAGAATGTTATACGATGCAAAACAAGGTACAACAAACACAGTCGTATCTAAAATCCTTGGACCAACTTGCAATGGGATCTTCATGACTCCACATGTTTCTTGAGTTTCATCATTAAATGCTTTGATAATCATTTCAATATTTTTCATATCTTCTTTCTTAAATCCAAACCTTTGAAAGAAATCATATGTGCATATATTTAATGATGATCCATTATCAATTAGGACTCTTTTAACTCCTACATCTCCAATCAATGTTGTAATGTATAAAGGATTATCCCCATACAAAATTTGAGGAGGGATATCTTTATCATGAAAATCTATAAAATTTGTTTCATCCAAAGTTACAACATTTACTACAACATTTGGTTCAATATCTTCAGGTACCATCATCTTGCTCAAAGTTTTCATCAATTCTTCTCTATGTATGGAGGAAGTCCTTAGGAGATCCAAAAGAGATATTCTTGCTGTGATAGTAGCTAATTGTTCATTAATATCATATGGAGATCTTTGTTGTGAACTTGTTACATTATTTGCTTTAGTAGGAGCTTTTAATATGAATGGATTTGTCTTCTCATTTTGACTTTGATCTTGAGAATTTTGGTTTTGTGCTTGTTGTCTTGTAACAACTCCGATGGTACCTACAATGTTGCTATATCGTGGATTACCAAAATGGGGTCTAGCATTTTCTGCTTGCTCATTTGAAAGCCATTGTTGAGATGATGGTCTAGTAGTTATTCTTCTTGGAAATGGTTCTTCTAGAACAAACAAATCTGTAATAGGTGTGACTCGATCTGATTCATACTCAGAACTATTTGAAGCAATTTCTAATTCACTTCCTATTTCACTTTCCATGTCACTTTCTAAAGGTGTATTTTGATAGCTTTTTAGAGGTCTAATAGTGACTAGGGATTCAGTAGTTACATATGGTTTTGGCAAGTCTTGATGTGGTAGAAAACTACTAATAGTTCCCACATATCGAGTTGGATGGGGAACATTATGATGTTCTACCTGATTTACAACTTCTTTACCATGCTTCGGTAAAGGATGTTGAAAGATGTCCAAATTCTGATTTGCATTTTGATTTTGAGATTTTTGTGTATTATTTTGAGCATATTTTGGTGGGAATTTTTCTACTTCCATTTTTCCATTGTCAATTAGATCTTGTATCATGTGTTTCAATATTTTACATGAGTTTGTTGAGTGACCATCAGTTCTATGAAAGTTACAATGTAAATCATCTCTAAATCTAGCTACAGTTGTATCAGGTTGTCTTATTTCAGGCAACCGTATCAAACCTTGTTCCAATAGTTGAGGTAAAATCATAGTTAAAGGTTGATTTAATTTTGTAAATTCTCTTGGTGGTTTATCAGGGACTTTTAACACAAACTTTTTCACAACTTCTGCAATATTAACATTTGAGTTGTTTCTACTATCAGTAACTCCATCACCTACTACTTGTTTATTCTTATATTGATTCTTAGAAGTTTTATCTTCATATTTCTTCTTAAATTGACCTCTTCTGATAAGGGCATCTTCTACCCTTCTTGCTAAATCAATGGCTTGATCGAAGGTGGTTACTGTAGCAGTAGAAAGTTCATAAGATAGTTGTTCTTGTAAATTACCTATGAATATATCCAACATTTCACGATGAGGTAATGCAAAGTGTAATTTTCCCAGGAGTTGTCTCCATTTAGCCAAGAATTCAGCAAAACTTTCATCTTTTCCTTGTTTCAGGTTGTATAAATCTTTAATAGTCACATGCCTTTCTATATAAGCACTAAATTGATGGACAAACATTTCCGTTGTCTCCTCAAAATTCCTTAAAGAGTTATTGGGTAATTGATAATACCACTCTAGGGCCATACCTCCCAAAATTTTAGGGAACATCTTTAGAAACAACAAATCATCATGAGAGACATCATGACATGTTGTCCTAAACATATGAAGATGCTCTATAGGGTCTTCGGTTCCTTTATATATCGGGAGGACCGGCATGGGGAAATGCTTAGGATAAGGTTGAGCTACCACAATAGGATCCAAAGGTTGACTACACATCTCTCGATAATTATATGAGGGATGGTAGGGATCCATTTGGTCTAGATGAGAAGCTAACTGTTTAACCATGGCTTCAAGTCCTTATTGTTGTTGTCCACCAAACTGATTTGTTTGCATCATACTATTATGTCTTTGATAATAAGTTGGTGTTGTTGTGTGAAGATTCCCAACTGAAACACTATTATGTAAAGTGTTTGCAGGAACTACATTTTGTTGAGTTTGTTGATAGTTGGTATTTTGTACTTGTTTCACCTTTTGTTGATTTGACATTTGTTGATTAAGAGCTTGAGTGAACATGGATGTGAATGGTTGTTTTTTTTTTTAAGATTTGCTTTTGGGTTGTTAGCAACAATTTTGGATGATTGTGCCATTGATTTTTGAGCATTTTTATTTAAAGGTATCATATTTTGATTAGATGTTCCTACTTGATTATCATCTTGATCTGTTGAAGGCATGTAAGGTAATGGGTTTGTATGTACTCGAAAAGTGGATGCTAAAGCTCCTTCCATAGAACCTTCTCCTGAATTATCCATATGCACTGCTTGACTAAATTCACCTATGTGATCTTTTATGAATTGAGTAAAATTTGCAATAGACTCGAATTTAACATTTCCTTTTTCATCTAATTTAGGTTCATTAGGATCTTCTATTTCATTTTCCTCATTATCACCTTCATCTTCTGATAGTATATCCTCTCCAACAAGTGTTCTATCTTCAATATCATCTTGTTCTTGTTCTCCCATATTATCGTTATCTACTTGTTTACCACTTCTTAATTTAGGCATCTTGTTTTAGAATAATTTGTTCTTGCAGATATATATTTTATATATATGTGCTAAAATTTTGGGGTATATATGTTATATATATACCTAACTAAATAAATATAATATAATTATTTTTAGGTTTTTGTAGTTTTTAGATTGCAAATAACAAAGCAAACACACCTATAATATTATATCTCAATTTTCTTGAAAAAGCCTATAAATATCATTAATAGGTTCCAATTGATCTGGGGTCATGTAGTGTTCTTCTTCAAACTTAAAGTTGCCTTTTAAGAATTTTATGAAGTGGGCTATAGTGATGCAATCGACTTCACAGTTTGACCTATAAAAGTATAATTCATGACAATATTCTCGGTAAACCACAGCTCTGGGAACTCTATTGAATCTTCTCTTATCATCTAAGACAACCTCTCGATCTTCAACATGTGATAAAAATTTATGTACCGTTATTGCATCATCAAGATAATCTTCAAAGGAGTAAAAACTCGGGGAAATGAGAGCTCTCTTATCTGCAAGCCACCTATCACATGCTCTTTGAAGGTCAAAATAGAAAGGTGCACTATCGGGATCCAGGATTCTAGACAAGTCAAATCTTATGATTTTCTTAAGTTCAGGCTCGTGATATTTTATGATGTCTAATATTTTCCAAAGTTCGTTCCACTGTTGTAAGGAGAAAACGTCATCAGGTCCAAGTATTTGAGCAATTTCTTGTCTGTCTAATAATAATTTAACATCTATAAGTACAACTCTTCTACTATTGTAATCTACCATCTATGGAATGCAAAATTATGAAATTTAACTAATAGTTTTTTATTTGTTTTTGTTTTGTTTTTGTAACTATTTAGAATATCAAAAGAAATGCCTATGTTTCACGTCGGGTTCACCAAAGAATGTAGCCCAAAAATTCTCGCACTCCTTTCCTCAAGGTTGATGGATCCATGCCTTAGAGGGGAATGGGAGAATGAGTGGTCTACACCTCAAAAGAGAGGTACTTAATCGTACCTTCTATATATGGTGATTTTTCGATGAATGGGTTTTGGGTTCACCAAGAAACATTTTTGGCTGTTTCCGAGCCTAGGTTTTGGGATTTGTTTTGATAGGTTCTTTTAATCAAATCACACATACCTAAGTTTGGCCAATATGCAAACTAAACTAAGCTATATGCATTTTAACTTCAAATGTAGACAAAGAATACAGAAAATAGAATGTATAAATTAATGCAATGCCTATGAAGAGATTTTAAACCTTACCTATATCCGGATGTCTGATGTAGGTTCTAAAATTTGTAAGCAGTCCAGTTTTGTATAGTGCAGGGCAATATCGTATTACGATTTCGCAAGATCGTATTACGATCAACGAGATCATATTCCGATCACAAATAGACAAATATCCGATTTTGATAGAAGATAACAAATGCATGGATAGAGGGTAAATAACAGACATGGATGGTCTTATTTATCTTGGAAAATATGATTATGATCTATTAAACACTACTAAATGATAATAATAACATAAATTGATAAACAAATGCATCTAATTACCTAAAACATGCAATTACATGAGATTTTAGGTGAACTCCAAGAATGCAGATTATTTAATCTAATATGTCCTATGATAAAATGCTAAATGGAATGCAAATCAAATGAAGGAAGACTAGAATATGCAAACCAAAACTCGGAGTTACCCCCAAGCAAATTGCAGATGATATCATAGCATTCTGGGCGAGATTGTATCCCGAACTTGCATGTTCGTATTATGATCGCACTATCGTATCCTCCGATCTACGACAAAATCCTTCGATACTGCAAGCAAATAACAAAATAATGAGTGCTAGAATGTAAAATTAAACTAAGTTTTCCTAAGTGCATAGAGTCAGGGGAGTTTATGGGGAGAGGGGTCTAATTAAATAGGTAGGGAGGGGGGTAAATTTGTTAAAATTTACTCTATGTTGGATGGATCCGATCCCGAATTTCCTGCACAGTTACATAGGCGGAGAAAAAAGCCATTTAACTAACTTTGTCATTTTCTTATTTTAAATTTTTTATTTTTAGGCAAGATCGTATTACGATCGACGATATCGTACATCAATCGCTAAGATCGTAAGACTGAAATCGTGCTATTATTTTGAAGGTCGTACTACGATTTTGCTAATTGTAGTACAATCTCATAAGAGTAGCACAAATTTTGAGGTCATTAATGCAAAAATAATATTTTTTATAATATTTTTGTCTTTTTTTATGTAAATGGGTCAATTTTAAGGTGCTACAATTTGATATTTGCATCTATGTACTTATTTTGGTTGTGTTCACAGTTTGGGTTGAACTTGTTGATGTATAACTAATTTTTCCTTCCTAAATTTTTAATCCACATGACAAGCCCAAAATTTTCTCTCTCATACTATTTAATTTCTTTGTTGGCCAATGCTTGATGTGTCCATCTATTTGATTTTTTGTTTCATCCATATTTTATTTCTTCTATTCAATGTTTCTTTGATTAAGTATTTTAACAACTTACTATATTCTATTCTTTGATTATGAGAGAAAGATAAGTAATACCCTTAAGGTAGGACAACATCGATAATACTTCTTAAAGAAATATCAAGTCCACAAGATCTCCCAAAATAAAAGGTCACTACGCAATAAAAAAATAAAAATAAAATAATCAATATAAATAATAATTATTACATTTACAATATCCTTTTTATATACATATTCTAATAATATATTTGAGAAGTTGACTACTAAATATAATAAAATTCTTAACAAGATGATTGCTACGATTCCGACATCTATGAACTTTTTAATTTTATCGAAAATATTTTCCTAAAACTTGAGTTGTAGATTAATATCCTGAAAATAGATTCCAATATATGTAGCGTGTATATATATATATATATATATATATATATATATAGAAAAAATGACCAATCATCTACATAATCACTAATAAAAACTAATAAATATACCCCTTTTTATTGAAAGGTCACATACTTCACATCTCGATCTGTCTATTTTAAATTAATTTTTTGAGATTTAAAATTGCAAATGGTTTAATTTGCATTATGCATTTGTCTATGGACTATTCCATATCCAAAGGCAAACTATAAGTCAAGTTTAAAATTTATAATATCATTTAAACCAAGATAACTATTAACTAAAGAGCAAGGCAAATGATTTTTGCTTTAGGGAAGTGGAAGTCCAAACATTATTTTGGGCAAAAATAAATATTAAGGTTAGAAAAATAATCGATATGACAAGAAGAGTTGATGTGTGTAAATATGTATAGAAAGTAATTATGATTGGTTATCTATTAATGATGTTTTAAGCATTGAATTAGCCATCTAATACTTTGTCTAATGGATGTCATTTTGTGTATAAGTTTAGATATTTTATATTTTTGTTATTTTTTAATTTGTGTGGATTGAGAGCAATTTGATTTGTATAGATTAAATGTTTATAAGTATATATGTTACATAATTTATTATTTATATATATATACATACAAATAAACTACACATCTAACTAATAATGAATGTTTTGTTTTTTTTTAAATTTGAAAATTTTATATTACAACAAGATTATTTATAAGTTAAGACGAGAATCCTCCTAGCCTTAGCTAGCAAGAACACCCATTTACTCCATTTAACTTTCCCACAAACTTCCATAACTGTAAAATCCAAGATCCTAAGAACTAACCACTTTTTCTTACAACACTAAAAAGAGATCTACATTGGAGTCAAATCTCCTAAACATATATCTGCAATGATTGTCCAAATTATCTAAATATTGGATTTTCTCATCAACTTGTCTAATCCTCTCATGTTCAGTAGCCATGTCACTAGTCACTAAATCCCTACATCCTTGTAACACCCTAGGTCTACTCTCTGGGTTATCCAAAAAAAAAAAAAAAAAAATTGAGCAAAACAAGTTACACCTAGCATTTTAATTGGTACACAAACATTAAATATTGGTTTCAAGGTGATTTAATGCTACATACAATCCCTTAAATATTCAATACTGGCCAATTCTTGCATAAAGTGCCATCATGTGAACATGTTAATCTCCTTTTCTAGAGGTCTATGTTCATGATATGGGATTATCCTTTCAGGGTCCATAACACCTGAAAGAGTGAACGCTTAATTCCCTACCCATAACATGATTTTATTTGGGTAATTTTCCATTGTACATGCTACAGTCTAGCATATGAATTCCTAGTGCTTAACTGGTTGCTCACCTTCCCTGAGTCCAAATAAGCCCCAAAATTTCTCTGGTTTAGGACTAGGTAACCTAGTCCTCACTACAAGTGACAAAGTGTTGTCCCATTCCAACACCCATTGGACCTTTTAGATTAGGGGTTCAAATACTCTTGAACTTTCTATTTATCTGCTAATGATTCCCCACTTGAGTTCAGATCATGAGATACCCTCATGTACCACTCACATATCAGTCTAGAGTGAGTGTCCCATTCCACCCCTCATCACATATTCAAGGCAATAGGACCTTCTCACCCCGAGTTAAATTACTTGAAAGCGACTGAATACGATTTGTGATATTTTCCCTTCCTAAAAATATCAGTTTTGGGTTTTTCTTTATAGTTTTTGGTTATTTCATCCTACTCAATAATTTTGGTTGGTTTCTCAGTGTAAACATTCTATACCCATTTCCTATGATTGCTCATATGACCCTTTTCTCTTTATTTATTTATTTATTTGTTTTTATTTTAATAGACTATAACCCTTGATAAATAACTTCTAAATTAGCTCACAAAATCCCTAATAATCACTTAAATTACAAAAGCTCCTTTCAAATGGAGAAATTGTACTTAGAATTTAAAAACTACTTTGTCATCAAAACAATTCTCCGAATAATTTAAAAAGTTACTTTAGGTATCAATAACATACATTATACTTTCTAAAACCAAAGACTACAACTAAAATCTATAACCATACATAATTTTTAATTCAGTTTGTTCATGTACGACGAGAGTATTCCTTCTAACTCTACCTTTTTTTGTATAGGCATATCTATTAAATATATAGAGATCTTTCACAATTATTTTATTTTGTTGATTTATATGTACATATTCTAAGTTCTTGTTTTCCCAAAACTTAAAATTTTTTCACCAACATAATGCAATTTGAATCACTAACAACAAATTTTAAATTATTATTATAAACTTTAAAAAATTGTACAACGACTTTAGGTTTACCCAAAGAAGTTTATATACACTATTTGAGCTAATATTATCTACATGGCTTCAAAAAGCTATCCAGTGATAAAAACACATGGCATTCCTAACACAATGGAGGTTTTTGTAAAGCACGTGTGTGTTTATAGCCATTCCACATTTTGTGAGAAAGTATCACAAGATCGTCTCGACCGTATTCCGATAGTGGAAAAATTATACTCTCCTTTCTTATTTAACTATCCTAAGTTACTTGTGTAACTCATTTAGGGTAATGCATTTATATTTTATACGACATTTGGCTCTTTGATTTCGGTAAGGTTGTTTTTCCAGCAAGGACCTTTATTTATCAAACACGGTATCTATGTTTTAGGCCATCAAATGTTTAACTACCAAAGAAACACAAATTGAATGCAAAAGCTTATAGACAACTATACAAATAAGGTTGATGACTTTTATAGATGAGTTGTCCTCCAAACCCAACATTTACCTTCTAGTAAAAGCTTATATGACATGTTTAATGACAAAGGAAGACAATACTATTTTTCCCAGCATGAAATACCCCAACCATAAGCTAGATGATTTACGTGTTACCCCATACTAGACATTCATATTGGTTTCATTTTAACTATGGATCTCTTATATGGGACAATTAAATATTAGAACCAGGTCCATAACCAACAAATTGAATTTTCTCCTATGGCAATATATAAATTTTTCATATTCAATTGTTACCAACATAACAAATACTTTACACGACACCCAAATGGAAATTTCATAAAATCTTTACCTTCACTTCATATGAAATACTTACATTTATAATACAAAAATTAAACCAAAATCTCTAGAATTACAAATACATTTTACTAGACTCCTCCTCAAAGTAATACAGTTGGACGACTGCGCGAAGCTTCCTTTCAAGAAAATATAGAAAACTCTGCTTGATAATAAATTGAAGACATTGAACGACATAAGTAATATATGCAATATCTACATCATATTTTACTCCAAATAAAGAAGCAAAGGAAAAAGGCCCACATCAACAACAATGTAATTTCCATCTTGGTTCCAGTATCTCACCTACTATGTAGATGAATTTAGAGGGATCCAGAATGGTCTAGGTAACTTGAATGCAACTATTCATACATGATTTCAGTATTATGCAATTATTTTTCTTTTCATTATTTGTTCCTTTTAAAACATGAATTCAATCCATTTCAAAGGTAAAAATCCTCCCACCAAACAAAATATTCACACATAGTACCATAACTATTTCAGAAATAAATATATATTCTTTACTTCAATACATATTCTCGCATCCCATTTACTAGCTTCTATAATACCTTTTCATATTCAAATCTACACAACAAATTTATTAGCTTCTATAATTTCTTTTCTCACAGCAATAACATGTAAGCTAACCTGGAAGACGATATTCTGACTGTCCCTTCCTTTCTGCAATATCTACCTTAATTTTTCTACCCTATACCAAAATTCTCTTTACTATCTCCATTAAATATATAGTTTTGGTTAAAATATCATTGACATCTATTAATCCATGCACAAAAACACCTCTAAATTTTGCCACATGAATTTTAATAATCTCTTTTTATTTCTCAATGGATATTCAATTGTTTGTTTTTCATATGAAAGTAATTAAATATTTTATTTTATATTTATTATTTTTATATATATATTCATTATTTCATATATATTTTTATTATTATGTTAAACAACAAAATATTCAATTAGTCATAAATGCAACATTGATGTAACTACATGAGACCATTGATGAAGGTATTGCCTAGTAGGGATTTTCTTCCCTACATTGCTAAATACTTCACCACTCATCATATCTCCCATATTACCTTTTACTTATGGCCTTCATTTTTCATTAGGAGGAGGCATCCAATTTGCTTGATCAGTCCTTTAACAGAGTTTACCTATTCCTACATCCACCGAACCATTAGCAGTACCTCATTATTGCAAATAAAGTCAGCAAACTGGTAGGTAAATATGGGAGGTATGTTGCACTCCTTGGTACCCATCTTACCTAAGAAAATCCAATTTATTCAGAGCTATACCCACATAAATCTGCATCACATCATCCAATTCCCTCCATAACTCCTTAATTTGGGTGATAAGAATCCTCAACCTTTACGTTTCCAAAGTAAAGTTCCACATGAAATTTAGAGCTCCTATCAAGACTTGAGAATTTTATTATATGATTTTCCTCCTATAACCTTGTCTTACTACCCAAATATAAGTAGATTTGATAGTTAAGGCTTTTGCTTCATTGTTTGTAGCCTATCCAAGCCCTACAGTTCCCATTAGAGCATTGTCCCAACATGATTCCTACAGGCCACTCCAATTCTAGCTCTATCTAGATTACCTTTTATAGCTCCATCAATAATTTTAATCCATACTTTTGGGGGTGTTTTCCAACCAGCTCTGCCCTATCCTTCCTACACTTTAGCTTCATTATTAATCATCCATATATTAGCCTAACTTTCCTCTTTAGCATACATTACCATATTTTCTATGAATTTGCTCCAAATACCTACCAGATACCATATAAGGATGAAAATGTTTCTAAAAAATTCTACCATTTCTCTCCAACCACACTTACCACCAAATAAATTTTAATCCAAGCTTCCACTCGATACAAAGAGCTTCAGATTTAAATCTGACCCTCTTCCATATTTTCCAAATATTAATCTAGCTCAAATCACCATTTGCTCAGATTTTATAAGCTAAAAACCATAGCTCCTAGATATAGCAAGTGAATGGACACTCAAAAATCAAGTGGTCAGATTTTTCCTCACTTTTATAGCATAAAACACAATGGGATGGACCAACAATTATGTCTTAGATTATCAAAAGTAAGAGTTCCATTGTGCATGAACTACCAAGCAAATAAGTTTACTTTTGACCAGCCCTTGGATTACCAATTTTTTTTGCAATCCTCAACCTGATATGTAGGAGGATGAGGTTCTAGAAGGATCTTTTCATATCCATCCTTCATCGTGTAGACTCCAAGGCTCCCATAACCCCAAGCTAATTCATCCTCTACATCCCTACCTATAAGAAATCATTCTACCAATATTTTAGTCATGATGGGTGTCAATTCCATAGGGATTAGAATTGGCCACTCATCCAACTTATTAAGATACTTAAATGTATAATTCCCCAACTGATTGGTGATGAAATACCTTCCAATATTGATGCAATCCCTACTTTCTATGGCTATTTTTACTGGTTGCAGTTTTGGAAATTCAACAATGATAGGTGGGTATTGATCCCATGAATCTATCCAAAATAGTGTAGTTTTTTAACATTAGTTAATAACCAGAAATATTCTAAAAGTAAAAAGTTGAAAACCAAAAAGTATTCTAAAAGTAAAAAGTTGCAATTTTCTAAGAACTAAATTGTTACATATTTGTTGAAAATATAGCTAGAATATAGTCTCACCTCAATTCATAAAATTTTGAATGGAAGGAAGGTTATCATATTATAATATTATGTATTCTATTTTATTATTTTATTTATTTATTTATTTAGTGTGTATACTAGAGGAATCAATAACTCATTACATTTTTCATCATCTCTTCATGGGTTTGAATCTTTCTCATTGCTACCACTATAACCTCTCGTTGTGTTGGGTAAATTTTTTAATGTAGTTGGGGTTGCTAAAGCGACATGCCCTTTGGTACTACAAGACCTTGAGATTTGAATTGAGGTTACACACACTAAATGATTTGCTTTACCAATTGACCAAACCCACAAACATATTATGTATTTTATTTTGGGTTAGATTTTTATCCAAATGTTTTTACGGTTTTCGTATTGCATATAAAATTTATGTGGGTCATGAGTGTATTTGTAGTATTTATTATTTTTTTATTAGGGTAGAATAAGATATTTTGAAAGGGTACCCAAACCTTTTAATAAAATATTACAAGCAAATAATCCTCAATTCTTCTAAGAGAGACATAAACATTATAAACAAGCATCCTTCCAAGCCCATACAAATAGCTAAAACTTAGAAAATAGCCCACACCATAAACCAAATAGCACCTAAAAAATAAAAACTACAACTAACTGAAGCAATAAAATAGAGGAACAAAATGGATTAGATATCTCCATCCTCCACATCCTCAACCTAGGATTTGAAAAAGGTATTCTTATTTTTTAGGTCCTTCAGAGCATTATCCACATTACCAACCAACCAATGATTTAGTCTCCTCATATTTTCATTGAGGTCCTTCAAAGTGACATGGCTATTCTCTAAAACTTCCATTATGTGCTTCCCTGGGGGTTCACCCTTAAGGGAATCCCCACCCTCTAGCAAATATAGTTTCATAGGAACCTTCCTATTAACTTCGATCCTCAAAAATTTTAGATTCAATATTATCCATATTCTAGTAAGGCAGACCTATATATTTCATTTTTCTATCTTGATTTTTAACCCTATTTTATGAATTTATTTGTGATTCCAGTGCATGAGTAACATCTTCCTTTTCAGCCTACTAATCCTTTCCCATACACATAAAGAATATTTTCCTAGTTCTTGGTGGTGATTACTCTAGGTCCTCTCTATTTATTTTATTTCCACAACCATCATAAGAAAGTAATCTTTGGAATCCTCTACCACCCAAAAAATAGACCCAATGCAAAACATCCCAAAAATAGTAATTAGTGCAACACATGGGCTTCATACTGAGAGAAACAAAGGTTACAAGATGTACTCTAGACAACACAAACCAACACATGGATAAGATTGATGGAAAATACTCTCTTAATAAATCCCACAAGTCTTCTATCATTAGAACTCCAAAAGTACTACCTAATAACAAAATCCATTTGGGTTGTATTACCTGGGTCAAAACAAATTTTGCAGGCAATAGATTCAAACCAAAACTTTTGAAAATAAATGTTAACAAAAAAAGGGAGGCCTAAATAGCCATGGTAATTGTCAAGGAACTCCTAGAAAAATTGAACTCAAAATACCTTGAACTACTAAATATTATTTGAAAAGAGTGGTACAACCAGGAACCAACACTACCAGAGATCCTTGTTCTAAAAACTAGGCAAAAAGGGTGGCATCACTACCGAAATAGTTGTACCAAATTTTAATTTTAAAATTTACCTCAATCATCAAATCATAGGAGCGACTACTATTTCCAGGATCCCACCACATCCTTCTATGAAATAAACTAGACACAATGTTAAGGAATAAAATATTAATCATTGTGAACTCCATTTATTTTATCATTATCAAAAATTACAATAACATGTTGGGGAGGTCTCTTTTCCAAGCATTGAGCCCTTCTTGTGTTATTATAATAATAACCATATAGTTTTCTTTGTCATTCCCTTCCCTATAAATGTGCTTATATTCCACTACCTCCATAAGCCTCATATTATTTTAAACTTCATCAATCATATAGGCTAAGTTCCAATTAAATTTTGTATCTTTTTTCATAAGATTAATCATCTTAAGGGAATCCCCTTATATAATTACTTTCTTAACTTGAAGATTATTCACCAACTTTATTCCCATAATCATAGCATGAGCCTTTGCAAAGTGGCTTGAATGGTCCCCTAGGACTTCAACATAAGCAATCATAATATTTCTATTTTCATCTCTTATTAGACCTCCTACCCTAGTAGGTCTAGGAATTCCTTTAACTGCTCCATCAAAGTTCAATTTTAGCATACCACCTAGATGGGTGTCCATTTATATTTGCCTTCTTAAAATATTTTTAGGAGGATTAAGCATACCTATCATTGGATCAAGACCCCAATTGACTGTAATCATACCTTCCCTCTCCTATTCCTATACTTCTTCCCACTTAATCAATCTAGCATTCTCCATAGAAGGAGAGACGAACCTATTGGCTATGATAAGACTTTTCCTTTTTATTACATTGAAAATGATGTTATTTTGTTCTTTCCAAAGGGCCCATAAAGAATGAGGAATACTAAAGTATCATAAAGTGTTAAGCCTTTTACTTTTGAAATGGGATTTCCATTAGAGACATAGATCACTAAGGCAATTGGGGTAGACCCAAGAAACCTAAAATCTATTGAGAATAAAAAGGAAGAGTTCTTGAGCAAAGGGGTAGGTCAGACTCAAATGGTTAACATCTTCTAGCATACATTCACAAATATTGCATCTATTTGGAAACTAAAAATCTCTTTTCATAAGGCTATCCATAGTAAGGATCTTATTTTTGTAGATGAGCCAAAAGAATAAGGTAACTTTAGAAGTAAGATTTTTTCACCAAACATTCAAAGGTAGTAACAAACAGGGACCTTTTCCTTCTAGAAAATAGTAACCATATTTGATTGAATAGGTCTCTTTTTTTGATAATTTCCACCACCTAGAATCTAGAGTGTCTAGTTTGTTTAGGGAATAAACATACATCATTTTTAACTTATTGATAACCTAGTTCCTTCTCTAGTCCAAACCTTCAAATTCAATTTGTTTCCATCTGGGTCTACTCTCTTCCCTTATAATGTAATCACTAACCATGGGACCATAAATCTAAGAAACCTCATTATCTAGGAAAAAAAAAATCCAAGTCTTTATTAAGGGGAATTCTATTAAGACAATAATATTTCTAGAAAAGAATCATTCCCCCCCCCCCAATTTTCCATTACAAACCTTACCATAAAAATAGTATGACAGTTTGGAGATTATTCCAAAATTTGGAGCCCCTAGGGAAGTCCCTGTCCTCCAAAAAATCAGCATCATCCCTTAGGTACTTTGCTTGAAGAATATTCACCCATATTCCCTAGTAATTCCTTATCAATTTCCATAAAAACTTTCCCAAGAGGTCTTTAATAATTTTTCTTAATATTCTCAACCCCAAACCCCCTACTTTTATTGGTAGACCTATTCCCAAGCTACCAGTGGGAGAGGCCTTTTGTCCTTTGAACCATTCCATAGAACATTCCTTTAAATCTATTAAATTTTATCATAGAATTTATTCAGCATCTTAAATATGGACATAAAATATATTGGGATGCTTTGGAGAGAGGATTTCACCAAAAGTGTTTGTCCTACTTGACTAAGAAGATCTCCTTTCCATCTTATTAGTTTCTTGGAAAATCTCTCTACAATTGGGTTCCACATATCATCCGAAGATCTTATTTTAAACATGGGTATCCCAAGATAATTCAAAGGAAGTTCCTCAACCCCACATCCAAAGTTACCTACAATTTTTAGTTACCTTATAATAGGGGTGTTTAAAAAGAATATTTTTCTTTTTGCAAAGTCAATTTTTGTCCCAACCACTAATTCATAGGTTTCCAATATAAATTACAACTCTCTTTCTTGTGGGATAGATTACCTTGAAGTGATAATAGTGTTATCAACAAACTATTGATGGGAGATAAGACTAAGGGTGGAAGTAAGCTTAATACCATCCAAATTTATTTCTTCCATAACCTTTGAAATAGTTCTCCCAAGGGCCTTAGCTAGGATGATAAAAATATAGGGGGATAAATAACCCCCTTATCGTAGACCTTTCTTGCCTTTAAAATAACCAACAATGACACCATTTATTAGAACATAGAACATAGTTGAGGTAAAATAAGTTGTCAATAAGTCAATCCAGTTCTACTAAAATCCAAATTTTCTTAACACTCTGATGAGGAATTTCTAGGAAACCCTATCATATGCCTTGTTCATATCCAATTGAGAAGCATACCCTCCTCATTTTTATCTATAGAATATATGATTTCATAAATTGTGATTATATCATCTAAAATTTACCTTTTTTCACAAACCCACCTTGATATTGGTCTATTTTAAATGGTAGCACAACTTTAATTCTATTAGCTAATGTTTTGGAGAAAAAATTAAAAAACGAGTTGCATAGGCTAATAGGACAAAAAAAAAAAAAAAATCTAGCTCTTGTAACCTTAGGAATAAGTTATAGGAAGGTAGCATAAATAATCCCCAAGAATATGATGATTCCTCTTAATCTCCCTCATTTCATCGATGACATCATGTCCCATAGTGTGCAAAAATATTGAAAGAAGCAAGCTAAGAAACCATCTGGCCTAGAGGCTTTATCCTTCTTCATATCAAATAAGACCTTATATATCTACCCATCCTTGAAAAGGACTCTAAAGATAATCATTCATTTGATCTAGATAAAAGTACGAATATTTTGGATCATAGAATTCATTGCTTCCTCATTAGGGGGTTGCCACAACAATCAGATTTGAGAAAAAATGAATCATCTCCTACCTAATCTCGGTCAAATCCTCCATCATCTACCCGTAATTTCTTAAATTTTCCTTGATTTTATTGTTGCTTTGATGTCTTAAGGTAGAAACATGGAAACAAATTGTGTTGCAATCCCCTTCTTTAAGCCAAGTTATTCTTGATTTTTGCCTCCAAAAAATCTCTTCACAAGCTAGGGTGTTATTACTCTACAAGAATAAGTTTTTCTCTTTCTTTCAACTCACTATATAGCCCCTCCTTATCCATCAGGTATTCAATATCCTATAGCTGGTTTTTTAACTCAATTTTTTTTTAATACCCAATAACATATTTTATTCCATTGCTTCAGATTCCTTGTAATGAATCTTAACTTCTTAGCTATTTGATAAATCTTGTCACTAAAGAATAATTTCTTTTACCAATCTACAATTTGAGCTTCCAAAGTCTCATGCCATAGCCACATCAATTCAAATATGAAGGGGTCCTAATAAAAGGCTTTGAATATCTAGATTCCTAAATCAAAGGGTTGTGATCAAAATCAACTTTAGGGAGGGTAGATAAGAGGGATTCTCCAAAAATTTGAAAACATTCCTAAGACATTACAACTCAATCTAATCTGACTTGGATGAGGTGCTTCCTCAAATGATGGTTGATCTAAGTATATTTTTCCCTCCTAAGGTCCACATCCATAAGTTCATTATCATTAATAAAGTTGGAAAAATCTATCATGCCTTCTGAGATAGCAGGGTTTCCTCCTTTCTTATTAGATGGATTTAGGGGAGAGTTGAAATCCCCAGCCAAAATCCAAGGCAATCCTTTAAACACTTCATGTTGATGGTTGAGGTTATTCCAAAGTTATTTTCTCCTAGCAACTGTATTCGAAGCATAAACATTTGTAATAATCCACTGATTGTTAGTTTCCTTACATTAAAAAAGGGAAGTAATGACACGATCTATTTGGATTAAAGTTCTTCCCTCAAAATTGTTCTTGTCCCATAAGTAGAGTAGCCTCCTAGAAGCTCCAAAATTTAGGCTAGCTATAAACTTTACATCCTTCTAGATCCTACTCTTAACTACCTCCACATTTTGTTGGTCCATTTTGGTTTCCTAAAGAAGAAAAATTTGTGGTCTCTTTTCTTTTCTCAATGCTTTAACAAGTCTCTATTTTGTAGGGGCATTGAGTCCCCTTATATTCCATGAGAGAAGTTTCATTTTTTAGGTTTACTAGGCATTCCCATCCCCCCTCCCCACCTACGAAAAAGATAATTTGAGTTCCATTGGCTATGTTAACCACTATTTTTTTATTTTCTATTTTTTTTCTTTATTGGTCTACCTAGATATTTCTCCATACCAACATCAATTCCCCATTTTTTTGGTTTCTTTTTTGGTGATTTAGAGTTGATCTACCTGAATCAAGACCCTATTTTAGGTTATCATATTTTTCTTTCACTAGGGGAACACCCTCCTTAAGGAAATTTGGGTTTTTTATTGAAACTTAGTATCATATTTGGACTACACATAGTCTTCCTTAGATCCCTCTGATTGTGAATTAAGAACTAACTCAGGATTACTAACTTCTAAAAGATTGAAAGCATTTGAAATAGGAATTTCAAAATCCTCTAACAAGGAGTTCATTAAACATACCTCTTGCTTCTTCATCATGGTATGATCCTTTTCTAGGGAGGTTCAATGGGGAGCAACTTCCACCTGATTCTCACATCCTCCATTCAATGAACACTTTTCCTCCTTGCCCTATCTAGAGCTCTTTCCTTTTGACTATTTTTTCCACATCTTTTGTATATGGGAGGATTTTTTATTCTCAAGGTATACATAATATGAATGCTCTAATTTTTTGCATGCTTCGCATTTGACCAGAACATTCTTGTACTCAATATTTTGGTTCTAAACCCCTAACTTCAAGACCAAACTATTGAGGTAAGTAATTTATTCTCAAGGTTTGTATTGACACAAATTCTTGCATAAATCAATCAATAATGGGATCTACTAGTTGGGTCAATAGCCACAAGGACCCCTATTTCTCTTTCTATTCCTGCAAAAACATCCTTATTCTAAAAATGATAGGGTAAGCTAGGCAACCTAATCCAAACTAGATTTTGAGAGAAGCTTTGGGCTTTGGGTCAAATTCCAAGCTCCATTTGCACAAAATGAGAACCCTTCAGTCAAAAAAGCATGGCCATCCCCCAAAATATTGTCTAAATCCTCCTTGGAGAGCAACTTGACCATGAAAAATCCTTTTGGCATAACAATTTTTACCATGTGGCCATCGGGCCTCCATTTTGATGCAACCCATTTCCTAACCATGTCCAAAAATAAATGAGCACCTATGAAATGCCCTATCAGATTTATAGATTATTTTTCTATCTCCATATCTACAAGCTCATCTAGGAGAATAATTTTCCCTTCTTTATGAATTAGGGTAAAATAGGGTTCATGGGGTTTTTTCTTACCAATTACCATAGAGGACCACAAAGGACCCCCACAAAAGGATCGTGGATCCCTTCCAACTTGCCATGGAAAGTTGCCACTTCAATAATGCTAAAAACAATATCTATATCTAGAACATTGGTTGTCTTTCTGAGGAAAACATCCCTTGGAAAACTCAAATCCACTCTCTTCCTTCCCATAATCCTCGTTCCCACAATTTTCACCCTTTTTTGCTCCCACTATCACTACTTTAATGCACTATACACTATCCCTCATAGATCTCTCGATAACAGTATGCACAAACCCTCAAAAATCTCCCAACAACACTATGCACAAATCTTTGTAGATATCTTGACAACACAATGCACATAACCTTGCAAATATCCTAGTAGCATTATGCACAAACCCTTGTAGATCTCCCAGTAGCACTATGCACATACCCTCGCAGATATCTTGATAGCACTATGCACAAACCTTCCATTTTTAGTAGTATTATTTATATTCAATGTTAATTTGACATTAAAAACAAATGCTCACTTGTAAACAAAGTGAAATATGGCTATTTATCAATATTTTTAAATATTTTATAAGAAATATGGCTATTTATTTATTTATAGTTACATGTAAGCAAAATCAAAATATTGTGTTTTTTGATATCTAATATATCGATATATGGTATATAACAGTTGGTTCTTGATATGAGCTCCAACATAAGTATCCAAATAGAAAACAAAGGATAGTTATACCCAAAATAATAGCTATGGCCTAAGAAAAGAATGCATGACCATAGTTCTTCAGATTTGACATCAAATTTGTTCATACCATCATTGGTGCAAAACTGATAATTCAAACTATACCTATGTTTCAGTTAAATTCATTATTATTTCAACCACATTTTCTAACTCTACCACATGAGGAACAATTATAATCCAATCTAGGATGATTTTTCTTCCTAGATGCTATATATGGATTGTAATTTTATAAAGAAACTTCACTCATCAAATCAAATCTATCAAATATTGTGAATGAATATCAACTAGTTGTTAGAAGCATATTTTTAAGCCTTTTTTTAGTGATTCAAAGCATGCATACTACAAATTTTCATGTTTTTTCAATTAGTTATATGTGATTGAAATGGGCCCCACTCATATTACATCATCATATTTTTCATATTTTTTTTCAATTAATTATATGGGATTGAAATAGATCCCACTCGTATTACATCATCACCATGTAGTGGTATTACAATAGCTTGGATATTATCCATGTATCGCTTGGAGAGATTCAAACCTGAGTTTTCTCCTTGAATGTTGAGGAATCTAACGAGTTGAGCTAATGCCATTTGATTACTATTTTTCATGTTATTCTACATATGATCCACTATATATTTTATTTAGCAGTATTGCTGAAATGATTATCCTTCTAATAATTTTAATGTAATATTGGTTACTATACATTTAGTATTTATGTATTAATATTATTTTAAGATACATAGTTATAGGATATTATAAAATTAAAACAAAAAATCATCTTAAATTGATAAATCTAACAATTTAAATGTATAATTTTAAACTTATTAAATGTTATTGAATCTTATTTTGATAGATACATAAAACATATTATAGACATATTAAATGCCATTGAATCTTATTTTGAGAGATAACCGAACATCTAATGACCTGCATGTAGTTATTTATCTACAAACAAATGAAATAATGTTAGAAAAATAAAACAAAAGAAAGAGTGATATGAAATCTAATATGGCTTATTGTTTTGTATTAAATAATTGAAAAAAACAATCTTATAAAGGGAACCACTTCCACATGTCATCTATCTACATGCATTTGACAAATCAATATAAATAATTTCTTGAATGTATTCTACACAAGGGAACTCAATGTAGATGAACTTATAATCCACCCACTCATAATATATTAAAACCAGTTTATTAGTCAACCCTTACCATTTAGTACATATATACTAAATTTGTAATATGGACATGTTTACAATTTAAATGGATACTATACTAAATATGTTACAATCAAGATAAATAGCATGCATTGACAGAGGTTAAATATAATAGTATTTTAATGAATTGTAGTGTTACAATAAATGCATTAAATAAAATTGTTAATATACTCATGGAACTTCAACCTAGGTGGTTATCTTGTGGGCCAAACACTCTCACTAGTGAGACTTCATCCAATGGTCAATAAATATATTATGTTTATAATTTTTATGACATGTAGGTTTTACAAAAAAAAAAATTGCTTATGAATTCATTCATTTGTAAACTAGCATAATTTCTTGTTAATTTTAATTGGTTTTGTTTGAAATATTTTATCCTATGTATAAATTTTTCATTTATTTATTTTCATACATTATAATACAATAAGAACTCTTTTATACCAGAAATTTAAAATAAATAATTTTAGTTATACAAATTATAGCTTATGTATGATATATGATTGTAAATGGTGATTCTATTGTATGAAATAATTTTTTTTTTTTGGTAAGTTGTAGTTGCACTTCAGAGGGTTTTAACTAGGTCCCACTCCCAGATATACAAAAACTTCATCAAATTGAAGTACATTCATGTTGAATAATCCTCTACCTAAGAGAGATCAATCTACAACAGTCTAACCAATCCTGTGCAGGGGATATGTTTGCCAAAATTCCCTTGTAGGGTATGTAACAATCGATACTCAAGTGGTGCTTGGTCTCACAGGGGCTACTGAAGCTAAACAAAAATAATCCATAGATGTTCGCTAGATCCCTCACAGGGACTGACATAGGGAGACCCAACCGGGTGGTTGGACCAACACTAGACCAGACATTGCCAAAAATTGCATCAAAAATTCCCATCAAACCTCAAAAACAATGCAAAAAGGGTCAATCTCTATGATGTCCTCTTCAGGATGGTCGGCACTCTGCTGGAGGGCATGCTTCAGAGCAGCACTGACGCTTTCAAAGGTGATGATGAAACTCTAAAGAAACATCCAGGTGAGACGGTTGGAGATGCCAGAAGTGGGGGCTAAGTCCCCACTGAGGTCTTCAATCTCTAGGGGAGAATTTTGATTGGATTCTATTTTGGGCTTCTTTGCCCTGGAGGACTTGTGAACAGGGGTTGTCGCTTCTTCAATTTTAGCTTTACATTTCCCCAACGAAGGCTTCTTGTTGGCGGGAGGGGTGGGTTTGGATGGGGGCAGGGTGGGTTTGGAAGGGGAAGGGGTTGGCGTTGAAGGGGAGGGAGTGGGGGGCGGGGTGTGAGGGGATGGGTTTGGAAGGGGATGGAGATGGAATGGATGGGGAAGCAACACCATCACATTTCCTAGAGGCTGGGGTGCCTCCATCGCTGGCCATGAGCTCGTTTGAGATGGAATGAGCAGGGCTTTAGGGGTTTTAGGATAATGGGAGGGAAATATTGCAAAGGGGTAGCCGCAATGGGGTAATTATCCAAAATATGATAAAAAATAATAGTGAAAATCCCTTGGTGGGCAGGGATACCTTTCTTGCAAGCAACAGCTATAGAGAGATGCATAGACTGATAAAGGAACCCAAGAATTTTCATGGGTCTGTATCCCCAAATATGGTTGACAAGGATAAGGTGGAAGCTTGCCATAGGCTTGTTGGGATCATTGCAGGCTAAGTATTGAATGAGAGGAATGGCAAAAATTAGGAACGGGGTGGTAAGGGATTGATGGTCTAGGGTATGACCATCCCACAAGAAGTTTTGGTAGTTGGGGAAACCTTCCAACTCAGGTTCCCAATAATTTTTGTCTTGTCAGATAAGACACCCTCCAACTGGTAGCTCTGCAATCTCGCCAATCATTTTTGGAGTGACCTTAAAGCATAGGTTCTTGATACAGACATGGTCGTTTGACCATGTGCAAATAAAGTCCTTCATGATGTTGTCCTTAGCTCCACATAATTTTGATAATAGGGTGATGATTTGGATGCCTTGTAGGTAAGCAGATGCTAGGGTGTATAGCTAGAGAGAGCTTGGTTCAAGGTAGGCCATGATGGCAGTGGTGGGGATAGGAAGAGCGATGATGGAAGAGGCCCACAGGACAGACTTGCAGAAGGGAGTGTCATGGTCTAAGATGAATATGGGAATTAAATAGATCAGGGGAGGCGAACATATCATGTTGGGCCTTATGAATGGGTGATAGGTGGACAGGGGGATGCCACATCGAGGATGGTGAGGATTAAGGGGCAACCTAGGGACCATATCTGCATGGGTGGAGATAAAAAATTGGGTGAGGTCTACAGACGTGGGTAGAAACATGGAGGGGAAAGGGGGCGTGACTAGAAATGTGGTAAAGGTAGCCGACAAAGAGCGTTGGGACACCGTGGCTAGAGATCCACACTTTGAATTTGTTCGATGAGTACCAGTGGGGTAGCCAATCATTAGTGGATGCTAGAGCACACATCACGAGGCTCTAGTACAATGGGACACTCAAATTAAATCTTGTATATTATAGAAACAATAAATCATTGGTTAGCATGGATGGATTTGGAGTACTTGTTGTGGTTGTCCGATGCAACAACTTGAAGGACATTTGGTAGGAAGGAGTCTTGTCACATGATGATGGGTGTTTGCCCTAATCCCAAGTTGGCCAGCCTGTCCGTAAGCCGATTGGATTCCCTAAAAGTATGATTGGCTTCCCCTTGGAAATGCTAGTTTAAAATCTTCCTGCTTTCTTGGATAAGGGATTTGATATTCCATAGAGGGACTTTGTTGGAAATGAGGTAACCAATGATATTTAGAGAGTCCATTTTGACATGGATCTTGACACATGATCCCTTGATGAGGTATAGACTTCACCACAAGGCCCACACCTTGGCCATATTGTTGGTCTGATGATAAAGATTCTTTGTAAAATCCATAAATATCTTTCCTCTATGATCCCTAATCACTCTCCCTACCCTGGCCAACCTAAGATTTCCTTTTGATGTGCCATAAAAGTTTACTTTTATCCATCCCTCGGGAGGGGAAATCCAACAAGCTTTGGTTCTGGGATGGTTCGAGAGAGGGGGTAAGGTGGTGATGGGGATTTTGAGGGAATTGATGATGTTAGCCTCATTCTTGCTCAAGGGGGGCTGGGCCAGGGGATAATATGGGAGTTTTCATAGGCGTATGAAATGGCTTTTATGGCTATGGAGGTGGATTTGTAACAGGCAAAAGAAAAGACCATGTGATTACGTTCGAGCCAAACTTGCCAAATGAAATGGTGGAGATAATTTTTCCATAGGAAAACTACTTTGGGATTTGTAAAGGGAGTAGGCCATTGGATGAACATGTCCAGGAGGGAGTTGGGGTGGGCTCAGTGGATTTGAAAGGTGGTGAAAAACTAATATAAGTCCTCCTTAGTGAACACACACTCTAAAAGGAGGTTGTCAATGGATTCCCAGTTGGAAAAACAGAGGTGGCATCTATTAGGGACATGGATCCCTCTTTTCATAAGATTATCTATGGTGAGGATCTTGTTTTGAATGGTTGTCCAAGTAAAGAACCTAATTTTTGGTACAAGGCATTTAACCCAAACTAACTTGAATGGAATGGTGGGAAATCAGTATTTGACTAACATGGAGTGGGCAAACTTGACCGTGAAATACCCACTATCAGTTCCCGCCAAGATTGGGTAGTCTTGGGAGACTATGGTAGGGATGATGGTGGTTCTCAACATATTCTATAGAGTCTTACCGGCCTGCAAGAGGTGCTCGTTATCTTTAGGTAGAATATTCCATGTGCCCCTATCCATGTAATTTGTCACTTTGCTTCCCCATATCCTTTTGAGACTTGGTCTAAGTCTGGACACCTTAGACAGACCCTTGAGGGGTTTGTATTTTAGCCATGTGTCTTCCCAAAATTCTATAGAAGCACCTGAGCCTAGCTGCCACTGAGTCCCTCTCATGATAAGAGGTTTCATTTGGATAACAACCTACCAGAAGGTTGATCCATTTATAGGGATTCTATTGTCCATAAGGGTTAAGTTTTTGAGATATTTGCTTTGGAAAATGGTGACCCATTCTGCTTTGTAGTTGGTGAACAACTTCCAAGCCTATTTTTCTAGCAGGGCAATGTTTATGTTTGTTGATCTTCTCATGCAAATTCCCCCTTGGTCCCTAGGTTGGCATACTTTGTCCCAACTGACAAGGTGGAATTTCTTCAAATTTTTTGGGCTAGCCCAAAGAAACCTTTTTTGCATTTGCTTTATTTTGGAATTGACTGAGGTAGGTGCTTTGAAGACTAACATGAAGTATACCGAGATGCTTTTGAGGACCGCCATGATGAGGGTTGCTTTGGATTATTGGGATAGGAGGGAGCATTTCCAAGCAACAAGCTTACGATTGGTCCTTTCAATGATATTGTCCCACATCGATTCCTTCAGGTTCATGGTGAACAGAGGGAGTCCCAGGTAGGATGTGGGGAGGGTAGTGATACAGCACTTGAGGATATGAGCAATTTTCCTTTGCCTATTACCTAGATTATTTAGTAAGTAACACTTACTCTTGAGATGGTTGATATCTTGCCCTGTAGTAAAATCGTAGGTATCAAGGATTCCTTTGATGGATTTAGCTTGGAAAACAGAGGCCAAAGTTGCAACAATAGTATTGTCAATGAACTATTGGTGAGAAAAGGGGGGAGAGTTGTAAGAAGGTTTGATACCTGTCATACCTCCTGAATCCATGGACTGTTTGAAAGCTCTACCCAAGGATTCAACCAAAATGATGAAGAGGAAGGAGTACAGGGGATCTCCTTGTCTGATCCCTCTAAGGCTAGGAAAATAACCTGCAGCAGACCCATTGACCAAAACTAAGAACCAAGGAGAGGTGATGCAGCCCTTTATGATGTGAACCCAATATTAGTGGAAGCCAAATCGAGCTAGCACTTTGATAAGAAAAGACTTTTCCACCCTATAAAAATTTTTGTTGATGTCCAGTTTCAAAAATATGGTTGCTTTCTTGTTGAACTTGGATGAATGGAGGGTTTCATGAAGAGATATGATGTTGTCCATGATTGATCTACCTTCAACAAAGATTCCCTGGCACAGATCAATAATGGAGGGGAGGATCTTTTTAAGCTTGAGAGCTAGGGATTTGTCTAGGATCTTGTACAAGATGTTGCAAAGGCTGATGGATCTAAAGTCATTCATGGATTTGCATTGGGGGTTTTGGGGGACGAGGGCAATGAATGTGGAATTATTTCCTTGAAGGATGGTTTTGTTTTTTTGAAGCTGCTTGATGGCATCACTCACATCCTTCCCTACTATGTCCCAGAAGGTTTGAAAAAACCTAGGGGGAAACCCATCAGGCCCAGGAGCCTTGTCATATTTCATGGAGAATAAAGCACTTTTGATTTCTTACTTAGAGATGGGTTGAATTAGGGATTTATTCATCTCAGCGGTGACCAAGGGAGGAATATTTTTAAGTAGGGCATCCTGGGCTACAATATTGGAAGGATTTTCAAAGCCCATGATGTTGTTGTAGAAGGTGGTATCTTCTTATCGGATCTGGATGATGTCTTGAGTGATAGAGCCATCCCTTAAGGTAAGTTCTCTAATCTTGTTTGTGCTTCTATTATGCAGAGTAGAAGCATGGAAGAACCTGGTATTGGCATCCCCCTCTTTGAGCCACATGGCTCAGGATTTTTAGTGCCAAAAGGTCTCATCCTTGGCTAGGATGTTATGATAATTGGTTAGTAGTTGCTTTTCTTCTTCCCTAATCTGGTGGGTCCATTGATCATGCTGAGTGTACTGCTCTAGATCTTTGAGTTTACTTAATATTTTTTCCTTGAGATCAAAAATTTCCTTGAAGACTTCCCTGTTACAGCTTTTCAGGTTATCTTTTATGATATTGAGTTTGTGAGATGCTCTGGACATAGCTGAACCAGGGACAGGTGTCATCCATCAATCTTCAATCTGTTGTTTAAAATCTGGATGTTGGATCCACATATTCTCAAACCTGAATGGGGTTGATAAGGATGGAGCCTTATTTTATTTCAAAAGGAGTGGGGAGTGATCAGAGCCTATCTTGGTAAGGGGGATCAGGGATGTGTCTCTAAATAGGGGAATGACCTGTTGAGAGAGAAAAAACTGGTCCAGATTAACCTGAATATGCTCAGTGCCTACTCTCTTGTTGCTCCAAGTGAATTGGTGGCCATGAATTTGAATATCCATGAGTTCATTTTCAGTTACAAAGACCTGAAATTCTACAATGCTTTTATATGGATAGGATGCTCCCCCTTTCTTGTCATAATGGAAGAGAGGAGAACTAAAGTCACCTGCAATCATCTATGGGAGGTGGGAGAAGGTATCCTTCATGAGGGATAAGAACTTCCACATGTTGAATCTTTCCATAGGATTATTTGGGGCGTAGATGTTGGAAAGCTCCCAAGTGAATTTGTTTTCTTTGTAATAAAACATTATGTTTAAGGTTCTACTGGAGCTAGAGATGAATTTTCCTTCCACCTTCTTAGGGTCCCATAGATATAACAGACCTCCTACAGATCCGTCTACTGGGGATGAAGCCCATTGTCTAGTCTTCCAAATTTTTTGGATTGCATTGTGAGTTTTGTCAGCATTAGTTTTTGTTTCTTGAAGGATGAGTATAGAGGGTTTTTACTCTTTCCTATCGGTTCGAGCTAACCTTTGTTTTCTCATGCTATTAAGCCCTCTGATGTTCCAAGAGAGGGTCTTCATTTAGAAAATTTGGCAGGTTTCTTGCCTCCTTTACTGGAAATAGAGGGAGGTTTGGGATTTTTTGTTTCATCCTTTGCCTGTGTGAACAAGGTTGAACTGAGGGTTAGTTGCACTCCATTGGCAACCTGGTAATCCGTGTCTTTATTGCTTTGCTAATAGGTGGTGGGTTGACCTATTTTTATTTCATCCCCTATATAAATGGTGCCTTTCCTACTTATGGTGATGATAAAGCTTATATCCATCCTGGACTGAGTGGGAATGAAAGCATCCTCTTAGGAGTTGGGGTTGGATTCATAAGGGGATAGAGGTTCTTCCGAGGGGTAACCAACTACATAATGGGGAAGAGGGTTGATATCCAGCAAGGTTTACATAAGAGGATCAGGTTGGGATGGGGGTGATGGGGAGGAAATGGGGTTGGAAGGCCCAGATCTAGAGGGAGAGGTATGGGGGTGGGGAATTATAGAGGGTTGGTACACAGGAAGGGATTCAGGAAGAATAAATTCATCATCAGATTCATTTAAGGGCCCAAATCTATTGGGAAATGTGAACATGGAACATACCTAGCCTACAAATGAAGAGGGGTTGATGGACATATGGTCTTAGATAGAGGCCTACTTTCCTTTGCTATTGGTCAGTCTATGATTACCAGGTCCTCTGGATCAGTCGATGCGTTCTCTCGCATGGTGCTACTGGGGATGGGGGGACACTTTGAGCTGGGTGCTTCCTACTAGGGCTTGAGGGATGGGTAATGGGCTTGAAGGTGTCCCTGGGTCTTGCATTCAATGTAGAATGCTGGTTTATTTTTGTACTCAATAGCTTGACACCAGTGAAAATCCCCATAGATGAGGTTTAGGCGGGTTGGAAGCTATGAAGCAAGGTTGGCATTGACACATATTTGAGCATAGGCCATGTGGTACCAAGATTTAGTTGCAAGGTCAAGAGTGACCATGTCCCCGATGTATGTTCCAATCCACCTTAAGATGTCCTCATTGAAAAACTAGATGGGGAGATCAAGGAGGCAAACCCAGATTGGAGCAATATTGATATCCTGGTTCTAGGGATTGAAATATTAAATCCATTTTGTCACAAATATACTTTTCCTCCCATATAACTAGGGGCCCCCAGTGAGGATTCAGGCATAGTCATTCTGGTTATTTAAGCATATCAGGAAGAAACCCCATGAGAGGGCCACAATATGAAGGTTCCCTACTGTGCGCCATTTGAATCTGGCCCATCTTCTTATGGATTATATGTCAGGTCTCCCTCCCACGGACTTGCTGACCAGGGAGAGGGATTATTAATAGAGTTTTTTTACCATGAGAGATACTTGAAGAACCATATTTTTCCCATTGGTGATCATGGGGTGGTGGTTACAGTTACCAGAGGGGTCGAGTTTAGTTGTCCCTATTACCTTCTCCAGGTAAGTCATCCCATACAGGTTTGGGTCGAGGTTTGAGGGAGAATCCTCTGAGGGGGGATTTCGCCTTGCTTCAGATCCCCATAAGGGGCCTGGGGAATCTCACTCAAAGTTGCAGAGGGAGTTATGGATGCCATCGTCATCGAGTTACCAAAAAAAAAAGTATGAAATACATATTGAATAAATAAGCTTATGTAAATTATTGTTCATATTTATACTAAAATTTTTATATAGGAATACAACATACATAAAGCATATTTTTACTAATGAAAGGGTATCTAAATATAAAATAAAGGAGAGTGTGTCAAAGCAATAGATATGAACTAGGTAAAATATTCATAATCATGGGACTTTGGCTTTGACATCAAGGTGGATTTTCAAAACTAAAATTACTGTTATTTTTAACCACCTTATCCAAGTCTACCACACAGGGAACAATTGTTATCCACTCAAATATGTTATTTTTCTTGTGCACCCTAGATGTCTTGGAATTTTGTAGGACACCTTCAGCTACCAAATTAAAACTTGTTAATGAGTCAACATTGTGAATGAACATCAATTACTCACTAGAAGCATAATTTTAATCCCTTATTGAGCATTCAAAGCATACATAATACCATTTTTCATATCAATATATATGCAATCCACTATATAATTTGCTTAGCACTATTACTTTATCATCAAAATGTCTATTATTCCAATAATTTGTCTAATGTACTATTGTCTATGGTAAGGCTTAACTCATATATACCTATATAATTTTTAATAAATTTGATAGTTATAGAATTTAATAAGGTAGATGGTTATGGGCCATTAGACATTGAAAACCATAAGATGCATCTTAAATTGGTAAGTTTATTTAAATGTATAATTTTAGATTTATTAAATTCCATTGAATCTTATTTTGGTAGATATATAAAATACATCTTAAGTATGCTTATTAAAATTTATAATTTCAAACCTGATAAATACCATAGAATAATAGTTAAGGTTGGAATGTTGTTTGTTTTGGATCTGTAAGATCCAGCTCTGCTTGGTTTTTGGATTCTTGAATGCAGGATTTGGTTATGTCGGATATAGGATACAACTCTTAAAATTTAGTTGCTTTCGGTTCAGGTTGGGTAGGAGCCACCTAAGCTTGGTTTAATTTATCTAAATTTTAGTATCCTTTTCCCTTGGGTGGGTCAGACCTTCTTGTGTTTTGCCTTGGTTTCTCTTTGGATGTTTTTATTGCTAGATCTTAGGTTCAGGGACCCTTTCAAAACCCCTTCTATAAAAGGTTCAAGGACCCTTTCAAAACCCCTTATACCTAATCAAAAAAATTGTAACCATCACCTAATTATCTTGAAGTATTTGTGTGATTTTATTTAGACCATTTACCATAATATTTTTACATTATCTACAAACAAATGAAAAAATGGTTGAAAAATCAAATATGTTTTATTAATATTTTAAACCACAAGAATAAAAACATTATAAAGGAAATTATCTTGTGTGTCATGTATATTTTTACATTAGGAAACTCAATGTAAATCATATTATCAATATATTTGGAGAAGGAAAATCAATATAGATCAACTCATAACTCAACTATTCATAGTATACTTAAACTAATTTAATAGTGTAAATTGTCCATTTAATATATAAAATATGAAATATAAACATGTTTACAATTGAAAGGAATGCTATACTTAATTCACCATAATTAAGATAACTCGCATTGATTAAAGATAATAGTATTTCAAGGAATCATAGTATTAAAAAAAACTACATTAAATTATATTCTTAATATACCAATGGGAATTGAATGTAGGTGAGTTCTTTGTGAGCAAAAAATTATCATTGGTTAGTTAGAGTTCACCCATGGATGATAAAGTTATCATGTTTCTATAATACATATTTTAAAATATTTTTATTTTTATATACATTTCTCTAATATAAATTATCACAACTATATTTATTTGGGACATTTTATGCTATATATCAATAGCATAATGGAAAGCATTGATCCTCTTGATGAGAATAGTAGTGGATCAAGGAATTACAACTTTACATATTTATGGAGATTCAAAATTAGTAATAATTTGGGTTGCAGATCATGTTGAAATGAAAAACCTACTCAATTATGTTTATGAGCAAGTGAAATTATTAGAATCTATAACAAAAATTTCATACAAGCACATCTAGATAACTAAATGTAGAAGTTGATGGTATTTAAAAATATGGTTTGAACCTTCCAATAGGCACTTGATAGAGGGAATAAGTGTTAGAGGACTTGGGGTTTCCTCACAATCCTCCTCTTATTAAGGATCGTATCAAATATCTATTAACAGTGAAAAAAAAGGTTTTGAAAAGGACCCTTGCCTTTATTTTATAGAAAGACAAGCTTCAAATAGAGTTTATCTCTAGAATTAAAACCCAAGTCCTCATTTTTTGTGCTCACATAATTGTGAATGATTAGGAATTTGTTCCTACTTTTCACCTCCCAATCCTGTTATTACATGATTTTGTATGTAGATCATAAGCTGATTGTTGTAGACACCTTAAATTTTCTCAATTAATATCTTAAAAAATATATTAAAATCAAAGAACAAATTAATGCAAAATCAATTCCAAAAGGGGGCAAAAATATTCCAAAAACCATAAGAATAATACAAAATCAATTCAAGAGGTACAAAATCAATTCAAACCTTTTGAATTAATACAAAATCAATTGAAAAGAACAAAAAGAATAAAATCAATTCCAAAAAGGGTAAGAACATTCCAAAACCCTAAAATCAAGGCAAAAATAATTCAAAAATATTAGGGAACAAAGAAATAAGAAAATTCTCCTCCCCTTTCAATGTAGACACCCCTCCCATTCCTCCCACATGCTTTCTTATGCATCCACCTTTACACTTTGTCAAAATCCACCTACTTTTCTTAAATGGCAATAAATGGAAAGTGTTAAAAAGTGGTATTTATCTTCTTCCAACGTGTGGTATGGGCATGGAGCACCCATAATCCATTAAGAAAATTGACACAAAAGTCTTTCACCCTCCACATGCTTATTAATGAGCCCCTTTCTCCGTCTTCCACCTCATCACCTCCTTTGGTATGTTTTAAAATCTATAAATAAGGGAGTTTATCTATGAATTTAGAGAGGATAAAATAAGTAATATTATGCTACTTAAATCATATTTGAAGTGCTTTGAACCTCTTTTGATACATGAGATTTCTCCTCCATATTCTCTATTGCATGTTTCTACTATTCTATATGGTTGAACAGGCAACTACATAAGCAAAAAAAAATCCTATAGGAGGCATCCACAAGATATCCACAACTCTTTGCAATTTTTAGAACTCAAAATGGAACTTGAGGTCCATTTTGATAGATAATGCACCTTTGAGGTGCATTTTTTTGGGTTAGGTTGGCAAGCGGGCTAGACAGGTAAAATATTGCTCCATCATTATTTTCAATTTATTTTATAGCTTATATCATGCATTCTTGTTCTTATTTGGTTGATATGTCTTTCATTATAGGAGGTTTGATTGAGACAGGCCTCCAAATGATCTAACATGTTTTTTTAGGGTTACACAAGTATTGTAGATAGGTGTAGCTCGAGGTGGCAAGCATCATAAGTCCACTTCAACTCTGAGGAATCAAAGAAAGACTCTTGGTGTGCTATGAAGAGTATCAATGGCTAGGACCCTTCTTTATGAATCTTGATTTTGTAGCCCATGGGGCATTTTGTAAAAGAGCTACATAATACACTTTGTAACACTTTCCAAAAATATCAATACAAACAACATGTTTTTCTTTATTTCATTTTGGTGATCATGGTTTTATATTGCTTGAGTTAGAAGTCTAACAAATTTTGTGGTCTTGTTATCATTACAGGTCTCCAAAATCGGGCATGGACTCTCCCAACATCTTGAGACACACTTCAGGCTTCAAATCACCAACCTCGTGTTTTGCTTTGTGTCAATTTTTAGGTTTTGCCTTACAAATAGGTTTTCTTCAACTTAGAGAAATTTTGATATTTTTTGGAAAATTTACAAGTACAGAGCTGAAAATCACCTAGTTTCTATCTTCCAAAATTGTTACAAGTCACACCTTGACCAACACACCACTTTTTGTAGAAAATGCACCTCGAGGTTTGTTCTAGCCTAAAAACACACCCTAAGGTGCATTTTGCATTTTGACACCTATAACAAACTCTATCAGACCACAATAGCCCTCCAGAAGTTGGGATACACAAGTAGACCATCCCAAAATCCTCAAATTTACCTATTTTTTTAATATTACACATCAAATCACCATTCATGCTTTAATTTTCCAAAAATTCCTTAGAACATGAGATTTGTTTCTCAAAATCGCAAAATTTCTTTTCAAAATGTCCCTTCTTTGCCTATTTTATTTAAAAAAAGCTCCTATATCACTAAGTCAAGTTCTAAAATGCATCATTTCTTCTTGCACACATCTTTCTTTTGCTTGTCTTCTTTCTCAAAAGGCACCTAAATCACTAGGTCATTTCCAAAATTAGTGTAGTTTATTTCCAAAAGGTAATTTATTTCAAATAATGCATTTGAACATGTTTTCTTCATCTTGTTTGCTTTAACATAGTTTTATTTTTGCATTTCAAATTCCTAAAATCAAACAAAAACTTATTAAAACACACACTCATACAAGGTGCACCTTTGGTTTGTGTTGGATTTCATCACCAACCACCAAGGTTTAACATTGGTTTACATTGGATTTAATCACCAACCGCCAATAGAGATCAATGACATTGTCTCTCATTAGAAAAAGTGTTGAATTGCCCCCCCAAACACCTTAGGATCCATTTCAAGTAGTTTTTCAGACTTCATCACTGAAAAGCCCCCTACTTTTGGGTGCATCCCAATATAGGAAGTTTTATACACCCCTTAAGTACAAGGTTTAATAATTAGTAGATGCAACTATCATTTTCTATCCAAGCTCACATGGGGGTGAAGCAAAAGCCTATATGGGCCAGTAGTAGGACATTATATAGCATGGCCACTTTGAGGGGAACTTTTCCATAATGTTACCCATAATCCATTCATCATCCTAGACACCATCCATTTTTACCTCCTTACTCCTTGCATACTTTCAAGCATAATGGGATAGGGTGTGCATTAACATAGATTTTTATAGAAATAATTCACACACCTTGATTTTTTAATGATATTTTTACATCCAAATACAAAAAACTTACAAATCAAGGTAATGTCATCTCAATTTCAGGATTAACAACACACTTTATTTTTTGTTTGTGACTTTCAAAATCTGGTTACAAAACCTCACAAAAAAATTACAAAATTTCACAAAATGGTTTCCAAACTTCTCAAAAAACCATCAAAATCATTACAAACTACACAAATATGGTCCTAGAGGCCTCCAAAATCAGTTTGACCACTTTTTCGATACCAAAAATCTATTTTTCCTGAAAACGTAGGTCAAGGTATGTTTTGACCTAAAACGCACCCTGAGGTGCATTTTCTAGAAAACTGCTTCTATGTCCCAAAACGGAACCTTTCATAGCTTAGACTATTACTTTCTGTTATTTTTGCACTAAAAAAATTGACTTACATTCCATTTTCCACTCAACATGGTCTACACACAAAGCAAAAAGTATGCTAAAGAGTGTGCACTTCTGAAACACACATGATCAAATCCTTTGTTTGAACACCAAGGAGAGTCATCCTAGCAAGAGCATTCAACTAAACCACCAAATTCATTGTCCCTAATAAGTATCATGCAAAATCCCATCCTTTACTACTAACACATTCTTCAAACTAAACCATTTTTTGTCTCCCAACTTGACATGTCAAGCTTTGGCTTCTATTTTCTATCAACTTCCTCATCCACCCCTTCTAATTAGAACCCATTTGCTACCACATCCATCCCTTCCACTTTCATCTTCTCTAATACCCTATCCATTGGATTATAAGAAGTTTTTCCCTCAAGAATTTCTACATCCACCCCACCTCCCACAACCATGGCATTTTCATTTTCCCCCACACATTCTGACACCCCTATTTATCAACAAGCCACCACCCAATTCTTCACCGTTCCATCTTCTTGGACATTCACTCTACCTTCCATGACATCTCTTGGCCAACCCATTTATTCATTAGTTGCACAAGGATTCTCTCAAATGTCATTTCAAAATCAAGTGCCAAATCAAGGGCTAAATTCATAAGGGAGTGCACAAATCCCTTTCTCACATCAAGTGCCCAACCAAGGTCTAAATAAATAAGGGAGTACACAAATCCATTTCTTCAACACTCAACTATCCAATTAAGGGCTAAATCAACAAGGTAGTACACAAATCCTTTTCTTCAAAACTCAATTGCCCATTCAAGGGCTAAATCAACAAGGGAGTACACAAATCCCTTTCTTCAACAGTCAAGTGCCCAATCAAGGGCCAAATCAACAAGGGAGTACACAAATCCCTTTCTCATATCAAGTGCCCAACCCAGGGCTAAATCAACAAGGGAATACACAAATTCCTTTCTCACATAAAGTGCCCAATCAAGGGCTAAATCAAAAAGGGAGTACACAAATCTCTTTCTTCAATACTCAAGTGCCCAATCAAGGGCTAAATAAACAAGGGAGTACACACATACCTTTCTCACATCACGTGCCCAATCCAAGGCTAAATCAATAAGGGAGTACACAAATTCCTTTCTCACATCAAGTGCCTAATCAAAGGCTAAATCAACAAGGGAGTACACAAATACCTTTCTTCAACACTGAAGTGTCCAATCAAGGGTTGAATCCACAAGGGCGTACATAAATCTGTTTCTCACATCAAGTTCCCAATCAAGGGCTAAATTCACAAGGGATTACACAATTTCATTTCTTCAACACACAAGTACCCAATCAAGGGCTAAATCAATAAGAGAGTACACAACTCCCTTTCTCAAATCAAGTACCCAATCATAGGATACACCAACAAGGACATATCCAAATGCCCTTCCAACAATAGCAAGTTCCCACTCAGGGGCTTAGTCAATCTAGATTCACTAACACACACCAACAATAGCAAGTTCCCAATCAAGGGCTTAATAAAACAGGGTCTACTCAAATACCCTTCCAACAACAAGTGCCCAATCAAAGGTTTTTTTTTTTTTGGTAGATAAGATAAAATAGCATTAATACCGGGTTTTACAGGTTGGCCCAAAACCTTTTACAAAAATTATCCTAGGGTTGTTGATGAACATGTCCTTACTAAGGATCCTATATATGTAAAATATACATGTCACCAAAGCCATTACATCCGGTAAGGAACATAGCCTATTATCAAAAAGAAACTTCCCATACAACATTTTGGGTATACCCCAAGAAAACACACCTGCATCATAATTACAAAAAAAAAAATAGACACAGATCCCTTCCTTGAAACAGTGGAGAAACAAAAAGCTGCAGACACACATAGCAGAGTACTAAAAAAAACTCCCACAAGATATGTATTGATAGTTACTCTTAATAATTCTTTGGTAATTATTTTCTTTCATATATGACATGCTTTGGGACCACATCCCATCTTGGCCAATCAACCTTGGAGAAGTGAACCTACTAGCTAGATTTATGGCGGTGGCTATCTGGTGGTCCACGTGGCTCTGGTTTGAAGTATTATATTGTAGTTTCTTTCTTGCCCTGTGATTATCAACCAACCTCAAATTACTAAGACAAATAGGAGCCATGTTATCTAACATGTGACTATCCCCATTAGTCTTTATGGTATTTCCAAGCAGCATCCACCAAGACTGACAAATCGGATAATTTTTATTGTGAGTCCATTTAAAAAAAGAGACGAGAATACTCATAGCCTTCGAACTTACAGTTCCTTCCGTGTTAGTAAATTTTACTATCATTCTTGGCATTCTTGTTGAATAAGCTTCCTGAAATACATGTTGGGATTTTATGTCCTGTATTCCCTGGAAAAGGATCTTAGCCTCTTCAACAATTATTTTAATCCTCTAAGGAGGTGTTTTCCAATTATTGAGGATATTTATAACATGCATAGAGTCTCCTTCTACGATCAAATTTCATTATAAATCTTGAGTCATTTGAAGGCCTATCCAAATAGCTCTAGCTTCAGCTTTTTTGTTTGTCCTTGTTCCCAAATATTCAGAAAATGTAAGCATCATATTCCCATTATGATCTCATACAATGCCGCAAGCGCCTACTCTGCCAGGATTTTCCTTAGCCGCTCCATAAAAATTAAGCTTAAACCAACCCGTAGGAGGTGGGGACCACTTAACATTGGCTCTAGGGTTGACTACCCTAGGTATAGACTCATCTAACAATGTTAAGCTTAAATATTGAGCAATCGTGGTCTCCTGTAGATGAGGTTTACGACTATCAAAAGGGATAAGGTTCACATTCTCATTGGCAAAGGATAGGATCCTGGAAATGATAGTTTTATGATCATGGATAGACTCATTAAAGACTCTATGGTTCCTTTCTAACCACACCTGCCAAAGATAGTGATTGAGACAAATTTTCCACATGTATCTAAGTATTTGGATTGAAAATGGGTAAGGCCATTGGACAAACAAATCAAGTACGGTGGCTAGTTTAACCCAAGAAATATTGAAGGCCTGAAAAACCCCACTTAGGATAGTCAAGGAAAAAGGGCACTCAAGGAAAATGTGATAAATGGTCTCCCAATTAGCCCTACATAGATAACAACGATTAGTGATACAAATACCTTTACGCATCATATTATCAATGGTTAGAATTCTTCCTTGGATAACCAACCATGAAAAGACTACAATTTTTGGAATTAATTTTTTTATCCAAACTAAGTCCTTTTGGAGGATAAAATCCTTGTCATCAAGAAGAAGCTTGTAAGCTGATTTAACAGTGAACTACCCATTTTTTGTAGGAGCCCAAGTCACTTGATCTTCCTTGGGTCTCATGGGGATAAACTATTGCTTGAGAATGTTACAAAGATCATTTTATTCTGCTTGAAATCCCTGAATCCTTATTTATTTCCACTTCATTCTTCCTTTATCCTCAACCATATAATCGGATACTTTTCTACCAATGAGTTCTTCTATGATATCTCTGATTTGGGCTAAGTTAGGATATTGCATCAATGGTTCATCCTTAGCCCACCTATCATTCCAGCAATTTATCCTCTCACCATTGCCTAAAACCCATATTAAACATTTTTTTATGATTTCCTTACAATTGAGAATTGCTTTCCAAAAAGCAGAACCTCCTGATTGGAACTGAGTCACTTAAAAATTCCGTATTTTGAAGATACTTTCGTTTGATGATAGTTGTCCATTCATTTTATTCACCAGAAATGAGGCGCCATGCCTACTTAGCTAGTAAAGCTAAATTCATATGAGCAATTCTCCTTAGACCTAAGCCCCCATTTTCCCTAGGTCTACACACTTTGGTCCATCCTACAAGGTGTATCCTTTTTTTCTCCTCTGATCCAGTCCATAAAAATTCTTTTTGGAGTTTCTCAATTTTTTGGAAAACCTTCACAGGGGCTTTGAAAATGGAGAGGAAATAGACTAGAATGCTCTGAAGAGATCCCTTAGCGAGGGTCAGCTTTCCTGCTTGAGATAAAATATGACCTTTCCATCTAGCAAGTTTTTTTTTAATTCTTTCAATAACCCTGTCCCACATTGACTCTCTCGGAGAACCAATGAAAAGAGGGAGACCAAGATACGAAGTGGGGAGGTTTGTTATATCACACCCTAAAATTTCTACGATCCTTCCTTACCTCTGAATGGGGGTGTTCAAGAAATACAACTTGCTTTTATTGAAATTAACTTTCTGACCAATAGTGTCCTCGTAGAGTTGTAGGATGTATTTAATTCTTTTGGCCTCAACCACCGATACCTTAGTCAATAGAAGGGTATCATTGATAAATTGTTGGTGAGAAACAACCCTAGTCAGAGATGTTGCCTTGATTCCTGATATTAGCCTTGAACTGCAAGAATTTTTATGGTTCTGCCTAAAGCTTCTGGCACAATGATGAATAACATGGGGCTGATAGGGTCCCCCTGTCGAATTCCTCTGTGACTTTGAAAGTAACCAGTAGTTGTTCCATTAACCAAAATTGAGAACCATGCTTTAGAAATGCATTCTTTGATCAAATTAACCCATTGGTGGTGAAAACCAAACTTAATGAGGACAACAATAAAAAATTCCCAATTTAGCCTATCAAATGCTTTGTTCATATCAAGCTTGAGGGCAAAAATAGACCTGTTAGTCTTATGAGCAGAGTGCAGAGCTTCATGAACTTTGATAACTCCATCTAAGATTGACCTACCCTAGATAGAGCATCCCTGGCATGGATCTATGATGTAGGGTAGAACATCTCTCATTCTATTTGCAATGGCTTTAGTTAGGATCTTGTAAGAAACATTGCACGGATCGATTGGCACTGAAGTTAGCCATAGATTCAGGGGTTTGCTTCTTAGGAATTAGAGAAATAAAATTAGAGTTGAGACCTTTTGGGATATGATTGCTTGCTTGGAATTCTTTGATAGCAAAAATTACATCCTCACTTATGATGTCCCAAAAATCTTGATAGAAATGAGGGCACAAGCCATCGGGTCCAGGGGCTTTTTCTGGCTCCATGCTAAACAAGGCTTCCTTAATTTCCTCATTAGAAAAGGTAGCTAGAATTTTAAGGTTTATATCCTCATTTATTATGCTAGGAATGGATTGCAAGAGAATATCTTTGGCCTCCTCATTGCACTGTGATTCCTGACCAAGGATAGAATTGAAATAAGTTACTGCCTCATTTATGATTTCTATTAAGTCTTGAGTAATAGAACCATCCGCTTTTTTTTTATAAGTTTTATATTGTTATTGCTTCTATTTCTAAGTGTGGTGATGTGAAAAAACTTGGAATTTGAATCTCCATATTTCAACCAAAGAGCCCTTGATTTTTTCCTCCAATAGATTTCCTCATAGGCCAAAATGTTATGAAACTCTGCTAGTTTTGTCCATTCCTCCTGCCTAGTAGTTTCATAAACATCACCATGTTGAATCCTCTGATCAATTATCTTCAAACTTTCAACAACCTATTTTTTATTTTCAAAGAGGTTCCCAAAGACCTCTTTGTTCCAAGTTCGAAGCTTTTCCTTAAAAAACTTTAATTTGCCAGCAAGTTTAAAAGTTGCACTACCCCTGATAGGTTGTTGCCACCACTAAATTAAGCTCTCTAAAACTGGAATGTTTGGTCCACATAGATTAAAATATGAAAGGTTTCTTGAAGGACAGAGAGTTAGGGATCTCCAAAAAAATAGGATTATGATCAGAGGTAATTTTAGGAAGGGCTTGCAGGGTAGAATCATCGAACATAGTTGTAGCCTCCTTTGATAGAAAAAACCTGTCAAGCCTTTCTTGAATGAGATGACACCCTATCCGCTGATTGCTCTAGGTATAATTTGCTCCTCTAAGTTTTACATCCATCAACATGTTGGATTTCAAAAAGTCATTGAACTCATACATGATCCTAATAGGTGGTCCATTTCCACCCTTTTTATCTGAAGGGTAAAGAGGAGTGTTAAAATCCCCATCCAAAATCTAGGGTACATATGGAATATTTCACTCATATTGCCTAAGTACTCCCACAATAGAGCTCTCCCTTGAATTGAAGTTAGGACATAAATATTTGAAAGGATCCATGACCTGTTGCTGTTTATTTCCTTAAATAAAAAACTAAGAACCCTGTCATATTTTTGAATAATGGTGCCTTCTACTATCCGGGGATCCCATAAAGTCATAAGGCCTCCAAACTCTCCTCTAGATGATTTGCAAACCATCTCCCCTTGATTCCAGATTTTTTTTGCTACTTTTTTTGACTGAATCTCATCATTTTTTGTTTCTTGCAACATGATAATAGTTGGATTCACTTGATTTCTTATTGCACTAACTTCCCTGTGTTTGGGTAGGCCATTGAGGCCTCTCATGTTCCATGAGAGGAACTTCATTTAGATTGTTTGGGATTTCTTCCTCTCCCCCTCCCTTGAGGGGGGTTTTCCCAATCAAGGTCTTAATAAAATAGGGTCTACTTAAATACCCTTCCAATAGCAAGTGCCCATTCAAGGGCTTAATCCAATAGGGTCTACTCAAATACCATTCCAAAAATAAGTGCCCATTCAAGGGCTTAATCAAACAGGGTTTGTTCAAATACCTTTCCAACAACAAGTGCCCAATCAAGGGTTTAATAAAACTAGATATACTCAAATACCCTTCCAACAACAAGTGCCCATTCAAGAGATTAATCAAATTGGGTCTACTCAAGTACACTTTCAAAAACAAGTGCCCAATCAAGGGCTTAATCAAATAAGGTCTGCTTAAATACCTTTCCAATAACAAGTGTCCAACCAAGGATTTAATCAATATGGGTATGTGCAAATGCCCTTGCACCAATAAATGGTAGTTCAAGGACAACATAAACAAGGGTATGTCTAACAAGATATTAATTCAACATCATTTTCTCCCCTGGAAAATCCATAAATGTCTACTCTTGAGTGGTCTACACAAACACCATACATCAACACCCAAACATAGGTACCCATACAAACTGAATATTATGAGGGACCAAAATGCAACTATCAACAAGAGACCATCCATATGGTCAACCAAATACCACATAAAATTATGAATCCACATTTAAATAAAAAATTCACCATCCTTAAAAAGTCCACTGCCAACTATCACACACCCCACCTGAATTAACCAGAGCACCCATTGGTTACCATCCTTGTCGGTTCTAACCTCATCATGCCATTCTTGCAAAATGTTATTCAAACCATGCAAGAAAATATCAATAAATTATATACATGCACTAATAGCTATGGGTCTACTAAACCCACTTATATTGAGATATTCTTTGAACCCATCCATTCATTTGTCCACATACCACCCTACCCATCCAAATTTGACTCTAAATTTGGTAAATTGAGAGGTAAGAAGGACTCTCACGAGCATTTGAGCAATTATCAATTTGTATATTATTGCATTAGCAATCATGATGTCCCCATGCTCAAACAATTTTCATAATCACTTGGGGAACCAACCCTAAATTGGTATGACAACTTGCCTCACCATAGCTTGTACACATTTGAAAAATTGGCTAATACATACCTTGAATACTTCACCCTCAATATTAAGAATAATATAGGACTACCCAACCTCTACAACTTATGATAGTTTGAGGATGAATCCATCACTGATTACATCACACTATGGAGAATCGTTATTAATGATATCCTTTTTCTTCTTCCTCAAACAGAATTGGTTAAGGTATTTTTTCAAATTTGCATAAAAGTCATCTCTGGGAATATTCCAAGGCAACCACATAGTACATTTGAGGAAGCTTCTAATCATGCCAAGCTGATTGAGGAAGTAAATATCCAAAAGGAGAAAATCAAGCCCTAAAAAAAAACTAACTACAATACAAATAGATTCTAAAAGAGCAATTCCAATAAGAAACAACCCAAAAAACCTCAAAATACGAACTTCGTACTCAATACCACAACCACACCACCCATTAAACATACCCCATTACAACAAATACAATCTCATACACACCCAAAAAATTATTTCCCCCCACCAACGTAGCCCAATCAATGAGCCCCTAAATATCAAGGTGATCATCCACCCCATACATGGACCCCATTAACTAAGCCTATGGGTAGCATTTTTTAACACTTGATGATTTTTGGTCATTTAGCCTTACCTCTAATTCAATCAAAAGATCCTACCCTAGCCAAATCCAAAGGATACAATGAATATACCCACTGTGACTATCATCATCACAAGGGGTATGACATCAGTAACTACTATAAGTTTTGGCATCTCATCCAAGATATCATCGATAAGGGCACCATCAAGGTTGAAAATACCATAGTTACCTTTAGCCAAAATTGTATGTTTTTCGTAACCCTTTCCCGTAGCATAATACCACCCCAATGCAAGCAACAACATCCAATGCCCAACTACAAAATCCTCAAGTCAATCAGGTCAATTATATACATGATCAACAAGATTTTGTCAGGATGATGAACATTGTCACATAATATAACCGATATCCCACCTGGTCTAATCCATAATAGATTCTAGCACCTCCTCCACTATCTTCCACACCTCCACAGGCCCAAGGTTCACCTCCACCACTAAGGGCAATCATCACCATTTGAAGTAGTCTCACACATGAAATTCAAAATATCCCTACCAAGCTATCCATTTACAACCTTCTACAACAATCACAACCTCATAGTAAGGCATTAAATAGCATATTGAGGTCAATTTATTTAAAAAAAAATGATATCAATGCTTTCGCTAATTTTTTTAGCAATGTACGTACAAGCATGAAACCATCCATTATGGTCTACAATAATGAGATCACAACTCTCGTAGGCCCTGGATCAGATCCTCCCATGCACATAATAACTGAAGTTGATGGTACCAAGTACAAATAGGCATTTATTGACATAGGATCTTCCATAAACATCATCACATTCTCCACCCTTAATCATCTCAACATTTTTCCTAAGCATCACACTGCTCCCACCATGGACTTGCGGTATTTCACTGACACACTTTGTCAAACATTCAACATCATTGTCCTACCAAGCAAGGTAGGCACCAAAACCATATCCACCCTCAGCCACATCATTGAAGGAGAAATACAATACAACCTTCTCCTAGGTATACCATGGATCTAGAACATAAAGTGTGTTCCCTCAACCATCCATCATTACCTCAAATACATCCATGATGAAGTGGTACATCACATCCTAGTTGATGATGACCCATTCTAATTTTGTAATTTAATTTTCCTACCACTCGCTACCATCCTTTCTTCCACTTACCTTGGCTCCACCCATCATACCTTCAAACACCACCCAAACAACACCTGCTAAAACATCCACATCATTCACTCCTCCAATTACACCTCTTCATCCTCCCTTGTGCTCCTTCACCCCTCATGGGCCACCTCATAAAAATCATTCCAATACTTCTCCTCTACCTCCACCTTCCCAACCATTCACAACCTCTTCCCAACCCCTTTCCTACACCCCTCATGGTCCACCTCATCAAACTACTTCCATTACCTCTTCTCCATACACATCTTCTCCCCATCCTTCATCATCTACTACCATTTTATCTTCATATTCCTTCACCACTCACACTCCACCTCACCAATATCCACTTTCCAATTCCTCCACCTCTCATTCACCTCCTATACCTAGCACTCTTCCACCCCTCATTTCCCCCTCACCCATAAATCATTCACCTGAATACCAAGCATCTTCTTCTACCTCACCCTACCTAAATTTTGTATCTTTGATATCTCAAACACATTATGGAACACCACATCTCTTAGTACTTATGAATAGTCCAAGACCTGGAGAGTAAATTATCCATAATGCTTGCCTCATCCCACCCAACATCCAATCCACATGTGACTTCGATCATTCCCATAATGTACCTCTCATGATAGTGCTATCATTCCCATGGAGGTTATCACAAACTAAACATACTTTATCTATGGAGGTATTGATGTCTCCTTACACTCACTCAAACCCCCTAAACTTGATCTTCCATTCTATGTGAATCTCAATTATCGCTCTAATCCAAATTTTTACCTACATTATTTTCAATGCCATAATTGGAAATAATATGGGTTAGATCACCATGAACAAGGGCGGTGCAAAATAATCGATTCTACATTCCTACATACTAATGATATATCAGGTATAGGATATCGAATCATATATCAAGATGGTTTGATGCATCAATTTGGATACTTTAGTATTACACTCACAAATTCTAATGAGGAGAACTCTATTGATTCTCCGTGTTCATCTCCAACAAGAAGCCAATCCTCACACTCATCCATTGACATACCTTCTTCTTTCTTTCACATCATCATAGTCCACTCAAAATATTTTGACATCTCTGATGATGAGCTAGATATACAATTCGATACTCTTTTTATACATTCAACTAGCTTAGAGGACATGTCCACTACCATATTTCCCCTCACTAATCCACTAGATGTAAATGATGATTTTATTTACATCATTCTTGTTCCCCTTCCCATCCTTCCACTTCTTCTTCCATGAGAACAACCACCTCCTATACCATTTTATTATCATCCCATCCTTCCACTTCTTCTTCCATGATATCAACCACCACCACCACCTCATCCATCAGTTTATCCTTCTCCCATCCTACTTCAACTTCTCCCACCACCAAAACCCTTAATAAAACCTGTCCAACCTCCTCATCCAATGTAACATGCACCTTCCACATCACCTATAATCAACATGATCTCGGTTGACCTCTTTGCCCCACTTTGTTATGACAAAAACCCTGATAGAATTCTTGCAATCAATCATGATTGTATTGATTATGATCACCTACCCCACCATCCATATCCATGCCATTTAATCCCCACCCCACAAATGCATTGCCATGCAAATACATATATTTCATCCTCCCATCCATCTTCATGTTTCAACCACATTGACATCGCTACCAATGATGACACTCCTATTTTGGATGTGGCATATGATTTGCACCTTATTCCCATACTCGCCCAACTTGTAGATGGATCCCACATGTTTGTAGAGGATACCATTGACATAAATATTAGTGAGGATCATCAAAATCCATGCCCTATACAACTAGGAAAAATTCCGTCATCCGATGAATAACAAAAATTGACCACATTCCTCACAAAATATAAAAAAAGCATTTTCTTGGTCATACACTGATATGCTAGGCTTTGATCCAAACATGGTGGTCCACAACATTACATTAGACAAGGATGCAAAACTAGTTAAACAAAAACTTCACAAAATGCATCCCACCATTGCTTTGATGGTCAAAGATGAATTGCAAAAACTCTTGGATGCTAACTTTATTAAACCGATTAACTACCCTGAATGGGTGTCCAACATCATACCTATTGGAAAAATTAAATAAGGTATTCGTATTTGCATGGAATTTCAAGACCTTAATATAACTTCTCCAAAGATGAATTTTCTCTTCCAAACATTGACACCCTGGTCAATTCCCGTGTATGCCATGAAATATTATCCCTCATGGATGGGTTTCCAAGGTACGATCAAATATGAATCAACCCTAATGATCAACACAAAACCTCATTCATAATCCCTTGGGGGAATTTTTGCTACAAATTCATACAATTTGGTTTAAAAAATGTAATATCTACATACCAATGTGCCATGACTTACACATTTTATGATTACATACAAAAATGTTTTAGGTGATTATGTCAATGATCTTGTAGCAAAATCACTAGAATGAGGTCTCCACCTTAACATCCTAGGAAAAGTCTTTGATAACCTCCTTGAACACAATGTCTGACTGAATTCTAAGAAGTGCGTCTTTGATGTACTATCAAGAAAAATTTTGGGATTCATTGTCTCTTAGTGAGGCATCAAAGTGGACCCAAATAAAATCAGAGCCATAATTGAAATACCACCTCCAACCAATCTAAAAAAATTACATAGCCTACAAGGAAAAATCCAATCGATTCATAAATTCATCATATAATTATCTAATGAGTGTCGATCCTTCAACCACTTGTTACAAAATGGGGTGACCTTCAATTGGTATTAAGCATTTCAAGATGTATTTTATGCTGTCAAGCAATATATTACATCACCACATGTCTTAACCCTACCACAACCAAATTAACCATTCCATCTATACCTATCAACCACCAATTTTAATTTGGGTACTCTACTGGACCAAAAGAATCAAGGATGCTAAAATAAAGCTATATATTATCTTATTCACATGATCATTAGCTATGAAACATGATATGAGTACATTAAAAAAAATTCTTAGCACTCATCTTCACCACAAAGAAGCTGCAACATTACTTAATAAATCACACTACCTATGTCATCACTAGGGACAACCACCTATGCTACATGATGGGCTGATCATACCAAAATGACTACACTATTTAATGCTACTCTCTATTTTTAATTTTGAATTCATACATCAGAGATCCATCAAGAGATAAGTAATCATTGATCAGTTGGTAGAAGCTCCCATTCCAGATGACAAACCCCTTCTTATTAAAATTTTTGATGATTTAGTATTTCATATCACCAAACAGGAATAACATGTTAACTTATATGATAAATTGGAATTAACTATGTTCTTTGATGGGGCCAAATACCAACAAGGGAGAGGGTTTTAGATGTGTCTTCTTCACACCCTAGGGACTTCCCATCTCATTCTCTTTCAAACTTAGTTTTCCCTGTACAAATAACAATGCAGAGTATGAAGCCCTCATCTTGGATCTCAAAATATATCTCATTATGTGCATCAACTATATTCACATATTTGGGGACTCCTTGCTAGTAGTTAACTAGGTCACTAGCAAATTTAACTTCTATGATATCATACTCAAATAATATTTACAAGTCACACATAGTTTACTATCACAGTTCACCTAGTATGAAATTGAAGTGTTACCAAGGAAAAACAACCAATTTGTGGATACCATGGCTTCCTTGGGTTCCCTTCTACCTCAAAATCTACATGTGGATATTACACATCTCTCCATCCAAACATTGTATAAATCTTCCATTTCCACCCCTACATCAAATGATGACATCAATGTCAATTTTTTTCAAACAGAATCTCCTAGTCTTTGGATGTTTGAAATCAAAGACTATCTCAAATTAAGCATGCTACCACCTAATTTATCTCAAGCTGCTAGGAAAATATTTAGGCAAAAGGCTATAAGATACACCTTTTTAGGGGATATACTCTATAAACAAAGCTATTATGGCATCTTTCTTTGATTCCTAGACTCGCAAGAAGCAAATAATGTCATCGCAACTACCCATGATGACACTTGTAGAGGTCATTTCAGTGGAATGGCCATCACTAAATGCATTCTCCGCATGGGCTACTATTGACCCACAATGGAACATGATTGTTGTGCCTATGTCAAGAAATGCATCAAATACCAACAACACACAAATCTAACATATTTACCATCGCAAGTGTTACAAACAATTTAGTCTATGTGGTCATTTTCATAGTAGGGTCTCAACCTCATAGGAAAAATCACCCCTGCATCATCCAAAAAATATAAATTCATCATAACAACCATGTGATATTTTACTAAGTGGGAAGAGGCTATTCCACTAGTCCAAATGATAGGACCTAAAATTGTTGAATTCATTCAACAACATCTCATATGTCATTTTGGCATCCCTTAACACATCATATCTGACAATGGCACACCATTCAAAAATAAATATGTTCATGCTCTTTGTAAAAAATATAACATCCAACACAACTTTTCCATACCTTATTATCCTCAAGGTAATGGCTCGACAGAGGCCATGAACAAAATCATCTGCACAATCTTGTGTAAAATATTTGTTGATTCTCATAGCGATTGGCATAATTAAATGCCTCTAGCACTCTGGTAATATTACACTAGAATTCAAACGCTTACTAAGAAAATCCCCTTATCATTTGTCTATGGTGCTGAAGCAATCATAACCTTGGAGTTAGAGATCCCATCTCTTTGAATCACTTTACAAGAATTCCTTGATGATAATACTACTCAATAGGCTCATTTAGATCAAATCACACTACTTGGTGAGCATCACATAAATGCTATCAAAAATCATCACATGTACCAAGATCATGTTCGTTGTACATACAACAAAAATATTAATCAATGGGAATTTGAATTCAAATATTTAATGCTCAAACCGTACCATATGCACAACAAATTTACACAAAATTGGTTGGGTCCATTCATCATCATGCATAAATATGGTTCAAGGGCATATCACCTTGCCAAACTCAAAGGCATAGTGGAACATGAGCCTCTCAACATAATTTATCTCTATGAAATTTACACATGAGTTCAAGAACAAAAAATGACACCTTGTACATTATATTTTAACAACGAATCACCAAAATACAAAAACATTAAAATCAATAAAAAAACAAAAAAAAACAAATACAAAACAAAAAATACAAAAAGACCCATTTTGCAACACAATGCAATACCTCTTGAAGTCATTCTTTTGTTTCTCCTCTTACTTCTTCTTTTAGTCCCTATTGTATGGTCATACTTAGAGTGCTACATACCTAGGGTAAGTTTTTCCATCTTCCTCTTTATTTCTTCTTCCCCTATCTCTGTTGTATGGTCACGCTTTGAGTGGCTACATACCTAGGATATTTTTCTTCTTCTCTTATTTCTCTCCCCTCTCTTTATTCTTATTTATTTGTTCTTCTTCCTCTTATTCTTATTCTTTCTCCATTTTTGCACCTATCACTCGCATCAATACCACTAAATATTTATGGTTATATCACTCATTACATCCATATATTTATCATCTTATGAGAATTCTCGATTTTTATGGTCTACTTTTATGGCTATAAAAATATTGGTTACACACCAACCCATGGCCCCCTTACTTAATGACAGAGTTCATCTTGCATTTCAGTATAAATAAGCATCACCTTGTTATACATTTCACCTGTGTATGCATTCTTATATAATTTTGTCAATTCACTCCCATTTAGGTACTTTTCACTGCATCCAACATCATACACTAGTCGTAGCAACTAGCACAATGCCATGTTCTATATTATGCATAGGTTACTTCATAATAGCAGTCTTTTTTATAGTCAAGCACTTTAGTTGACCTCATAAAGTTTTATAAAATAACATTGGATTCTAATGTTACTTTAGACTTCTCCTACATGACTACAGTCCCTTCATGGATCAAAACACATGTGCACAATTAACAAATTTTGAGTATAGGAAATATGATGACTTATGTAATTTAGCCCTTGAACAAAAAAAATTCCCTATTCATCCTATCATGCGCATGGTTTAAAAAGCTGAGAATTGACAAAAAGAAAAGGTAGAAATCAAAATAAAATGCCTAAAAGAGAACTACAAAATAGAATCACCAAAAAGAGAAATAAAATATGCACCATAAAAAAGCTTGAATCCCTAGAATTCTTAGTTTTTGACAACCATGGGGTGATCTATATATCCAGTAATAGGCTATAGATGCTTGCTTGGTAGTGGAGTAGCCTTATGCATGGTGGCATGTCTGCCACATTAGCAACCTTCTTTTGTACAAACCACTATGTGCTCATGGATGAACTAGCTTAAGTGGCTAAATTAAAATTGGTTAAATTCTAACCTCCCTCAAAATAGGTAAATGAATAAAATCACTCTTTACACACACATATCCATGATATGCTCAAAATCAGTCAGGATGGTCTTAGTATCAGTAGAATATTAGTTGATTAATAGAAAGGTTTGATGATAAAACTCAACTGTTTGACTCTCTAGAAATCATTTCTAAAAAACTAAAACACCTTACCAGAAGAAACAAACATGCATATGGTTTAGTTGTCAAAATTAGCAAAGTGTCAACACCATAGACATTGTATATCCGTTAGTCCTATATTATCATTAACATTTTTAAATATTTCATACTTAGATTCACATTATCACAACATAACTCATTTTGTCATCATTAGATCATACATAACATACATTCATTGCTCTATCATTGAATATTGTTACCTTAAAGTGGTAGTCTTCATAAAACACACATATCCCCAAAAGCTTGATCATAAACCACCATTCCAAGTATCCAAATGCACAACACATTCATATTCATAATCATAATGCATCCATCGTTATCATCATCGAACATCCATCACTCACAACATATCAAAATATCAATATCCATATATATATATATAATCGCTCATATTCAAGTACATCCATCATCAAAAATACCTACTAGCTATATACATATGCTGGAAATATCTCTCACATATACATACATCATACAAAAATGGTGGCACACAGGACACATCATCAATGAACTCTCACTATGATGCACTGAAGTTGATCCTCTCACTGATGGTGCTCTCAGATCTCTAAAGCATGATATCTATTAAGTCACTGATGCCATACTCCTATGGCTACAATGTTATGATGAGCCAAACCATGATGGAAATGCTACCTTATTGGTGACCAACAAAGTTGTACACTCTACTCTGTAGACTTGCTCTCACACAAAATGCTACCCATATCCATTGGCTACCTACTGTAGTCAAGTAATCTCATTATTTAGCACTACTCTAGCTTCCTCAACCCTCAACTTATCCACCTTGACTCACAATCAAGTTCTTTTGAAATATCTCATCTAGCTCCTATTGTAATGTGACCAACCTTAAGGTTCACCTCCACTACCTCTTGAGCAATATGTAGAGCCTCTCACCCATCCTATAGCCTGACCACTTGATTCATCAACTCGCTTATCACCCTCTTCACCTCCTCATTTATCAATACTATTGTATTGTGCTCTTGTCACAATATACCCCTCTTAGGCTCCCACTCTCCTATATCCATGATGATTGTATCCCTTACAACCATTATTGCATCCCTCTCCTGCATCAACCTGGCTACTATCAATCTATACTACTCTAGATCATCTCGTAATTTGTCTCCCTCTACCTCTATCTGATCTTGCAATGCATTCACATCATGCATGTGCCTCCATATCTGCTCAACACACATCTCAAGCATCTTCTACTAACCCACACCCTCTAGTCCAATCTCCATCTCAACTTTATGTGAGGGTCCTACTCCATCATCTCAATGTGAGCGCACATATCACTTCAAATGATACTCCTCCTAAATCACACCCACATCTACCTCCTTCCTACTCTCTACACCTCTCTCAAGGCCCAACTTTGTTGGCCTCTTTGTCATCCTCAATAGACTTATAGGTGCATCTTACATATACCCATCTCCAACCCCATCAATCACACCCACTTCTGGCTCCCACCTCTATGTCACCCACCAACCCAAATACTCCACTATGACCCTTATATCAGCCAAATCCAATAACACAAACACCTTATTTGGTACCAATTCTATGATCTCTCCCTATAGTCATGATACTTGATCTCCTATACATCACCAAATCACCTCAAGTGGATCTAGCATACCCTACATCAACCCAAACTATTACTACACACGACTGAACAAAAAAAACTCCAACTAAAAGGTATACCTTCCCATCATCCACTATCATCGTCACACCCATGATAACTCCATCCTATCCTCATCCCATGATGGACCCCCTTTATAGGTACTCCAAATCACGTCACCCAACCTTAACTCGCTCATTTGCTATCTATAGTATAATGCGTTCCCCTCATGGTCCTTATTCTATCCTATATATCTTGTGGTCACTAACAAGCATATGGTATCACTACTCCCAATAGTGTGTGGGCCTCAAAAGGTAGTCCCTCTGGGCTTATCACTATAATGTGCTCCCATGCCCAAAACTGTGATGCAGGAGCATCCAGAGGTGGCAGAGCAATCTTGCATCATCCAAAAATATTTTTTTCTCTAAGTTCTGGTGAGGGAATAAGCTGTCATGAAATCGTGACACTTTTGGAGCAAAGGTGCCAAGGTGCAAAGTGGTCGCAAAATCATGACACTTTCGGAGCAAAGGCGCCAAGGCGCAAAGTGGTCACGAAATCGTGACACTTTCGGAGCAAAGGCGCCAAGGCGCAAAGTGGTCGTGAAATCATGACACTTTCAGAGCAAAGGTGCCAAGGCGCAAAGTGGTCACGAAATTGCGACACTTTTGGAGCAAAGGCGCCAAGGCGCAAAGTGGTCGCGAAATCGTGAAAATTTCAAAGCAAAGGTGCCAGGGCACAAAGTGGTCATGAAATTGTGACACTTTCGAAGCAAAGGCACCAAGGCGCAAAGTGGTCACGAAATCATGACACTTTCGGAGCAAAGGCGCCAAGGCGCAAAGTGGTCATGAAATCGTGACACTTTCAGAGTAAAGGCGCCAAGGTGCAAAGTGGTCGCGAAATCGTGACACTTTCGAAGCAAAGGCGACAAGGTGCAAAGTGGTCACGAAATCGTGACACTTTCGGAGCAAAGGCAACAAGGTGCAAAGTGGTCATGAAATCGTGACACTTTCGGAGCAAAGGCGACAAGGTGCAAAGTGGTCATGAAATCATGACACTTTCGAAGCAAGGGTGCTAAGGGGCAAAGTGGTCATGAAATCATGACACTTTTTGAGAAAAGGCACCAAGGGACAAAGCTATCGTGAAATCGTGACACATTTCATAAAGAAGCACCAAGGGGAGCAGCTATCACGAAATCGTGACCCGAAGGCAGAAGACAAGTGCGGAAGGCAAAGACGCTGCGATTTCGTGACATGTCACAAAATCGCGGCCCGAAGGAGAGAGTAGAGGTCGAACGCCAAAACGTCGTGATATCGTGACTAAAGAGGAGAGAGCGTAAGGAAGCAAAAATGTTGTGATATCATGACAGAATGCTCACCATTCCAGATAGGCTGATGGTTACAAAGGCCACTGTAGAAGGGCACGTGGCAGCAAATTACGGGTGGCCATAGAGCACTAGGTGGTTATAAAAGCCATTGCCGAAGGGCACATGGCAGCAAATTACAGATGGCTATAGAGCACTCCTATGAATGATGATTCGACAAGTGGATGGACAGGTGGCTGCAGGGCACTCCGCTATCCCATGCCATGATGATTGAAGACACCTGGTAGCAATATGTAGGTAGTGACAAAACATTCATGCGGGCGGTTATAGGGAACCCTGCATTCTGTGTAATGATGTCCGAAGGGGGTCGGGTCTATTATAAAAGGCAGTGCATACATTGTAAAAATGGGTTGGCCATTTTGTATCTTCTGTAATTTCAATTCAAAAGCTGTTAAGGAAATTTGGTGATTTTTTTACGTTTTATTCCAGTCCAGCGTCAACTGGTATTAGAGCCAGAAGGTTCTGAGCGTGTGAACAGACCGTCGACCGTGAGGCAATTTGTGCCAAGATTGTGGTTGTGGGTTGTGAGAAGGTAAGCAGGATGCCTCCGCGTAGGAACCATGGTGGTGCGAGGAATAGGGGAGCAGAGGTCGATCTCAGGGCCTTGCAGAGACAAGTGCAAGCCTTGTAGGAGGAAATCAGAAGGGGAGTTGAGCCAAGAAGAGAGGAACCCAGTGAAGATGAAGTTTGGGAAGACGAGGTTCCATCTAATGAGAAAGAAGCATTGGATCCAGTAGAGGCTAGGATGTATAGGGCCATATCCCAGATTGGGAAGAAGCCAAAGTTTGACGTCTCCACCTATTCTGGGAATCTTAATCTCGAGGAGTTGGTAGACTGGATCAACGACATGGAGGAATATTTTGAGTATGAGGAGATCTCAGATCCGAATCGGATCAGGTTTGCAAAAACAAAGTTGAAGGGACATGCTAGCATCTGGTGGAAAGGAGTATAGTTGGAAAGGAACAGGAGGGGAAAGGAAAATATCACTAGATGGGATCGGATGGTAGAGAAATTGAAGAGGCAATTCATCCCCATAGATTATGAGTTGGATTTGTTGAGGAAGATGCAGAGTCTTAGACAGGCGAGTAAATCTATCAAGGAGTACACGGAGGAGTTCTATCAGATCTCAATTCGAACCGATCATTCTAAGGCGAATAAGGAGAAAGTTGCTCGCTACATCAATGGATTGATAACCAACATTCAATAATAACTGAGTCTAGTTCAGATGATCACGGTTGAGGATGCGTACCAGTTTACATTAAAAGTGGAAGAGAAACTGAATAGGAGATTTGATGGTAAGCAGAGAGGAAAGGATCATGGTGGAAGAGCTAGTGGAAGGACCAGTGGAGGAAGATACAGAGATTTGAGGAAGACTGGTGAAGCAAGCAGTAGCCAGAACCAGAAAGAAAAGAAGGAGGAGAATAACCAATGCCCATGCAATCAGAACAACAACTACCTGAGAGGAAGATGTAGGCCTGGGCATGGGTTTGGGAGAGGTGTCTTTCGAGGAACCTGCTTCAACTGCGAAGAAGGACATTAGGCAGACAACTGCCCGCAATGACAAGAAAGGCCAAATCGAAGACCTGAGGGTCAGGCCAGAGTTGCTGTAGCAGACGAAGGTGTCGAATCTAAGCACTCTAAGGAGGCAGAATGAGGAGAAGCGATGGTCATCAGAAGAGTCTTGTTGAATGAGGAAAATAAGTCAGATCAGAGGAACAACCTGTTTCGCACAAGATGCAAGTGCGCGAGCAAGGTCTGTAACATCATCATTGATAATGGAAGCACTGATAATTTGGTCTCTGAGGAGATGGTTTCCAAGTTGCAGTTGGAAAGAAGAAGACACTCGCATCCATATCGAATTGCATGGTTACAAAAGGACCATAGGGTGCTGGTCAGTGAGCAATGCCTGGTGAAGTTCAACATTGGAACTTACCGTGATGAGGTCCTGTGTGACATCCTACCTATGGATGCATGTCACATGTTGCTTGGGAGACCATGGCAGTTTGATCGGAGTGTTGTACATGATGGTTGAGCCAATACATATTCCTTGTCAAAAAATGGAGTTCGCCATAAGTTGAAACCCTTGAAGGAGGCGGATGAAAAGGTATGCAGCAGTGCACAAGTCTGTCTAGTTGATGGAAGAAGATTTTTAGATGGCCTGAAGCCAGATCATATGTGCTATGCAATAATCCCTAGGTTCAGGGAAGAAGAATGCAAGGAGACCCCAGTGGAAGTCATGGGTCTATTAGAGGAATTCCCAGATATCATTTCTGATAATGTTCCTGAGGGTTTACCCCCAGTAAGAAAGATCAGCCATCATATATATTTGGTGTCAGGATCGAGCTTGCCGAATAAAGCTACACACAGAATGACACCTGTAGAAACTGAGGAGTTAAACAGGTAGGTTCAAGAGTTGCTAAAGAAGGGGTTGATTAGGGAGAGTCTTAGCCCATGTGCAGTACCTATAGTACTAGCACCCAAGAAGGATGGAGAGTGGAGAATGTGCATAGACTCTCAAGCAATTAACCAGATCACTATTAAATAAATATTCCCATTTCCGAGGATGGATGATATCATGGACTATTTGAGTGGAGCTGAGTACTTCACGAAGATTGATCTAAAAAGTGGTTACCATAAGATCTGCATTAGAGAAGGGGATGAGTGGAAGACAGCCTTCAAAACCAAAGATGGGCTGTAAGAGTGGTTGGTCATGCCATTTGGGCTAACCAATGCACCGAGTACCTTCATGAGGTTAATAAATGAAGTCCTGAAGGAATTTCTAGGCAAATTTGTTATTGTCTACTTGGATGATATCTTGATTTTTAGCAAAACCTTAGAGGAACACCTGATGCACATCAGGAGGGTTTTTGAGAAACTGCGAGAGGAGCAGTTGCTGATAAATCTGAAGAAGTGTAACTTTGTGAAGAGGGAGTTAGTATACCTAGGATTTGTCATCTCAATAGATGGTCTCAAAATAGACCCTGAAAAGGTGAGGGCTATCATAGAATGGCTTGTCCCAAGAAGCGTGACTGATGTGATATCATTTCACAGTCTGGCTAGTTTCTACAAAAAGTTCATTAGAAACTTCAACAGTATTTGCACATCCCTTACGGAGACAATGAGGGGGAACAAGAAGGAATTTAAGTGGACAACCGGAGTAGACAAAAGCTTTGCAATGCTGAAGAAGAATGTCACAGAGCAACCTATCTTAGCACTTCTAGATTTTAACAAGGCATTTCAGGTAGACTATGATGCGAGTGGTAGTGCCATAGGGGTAGTATTGAGTCAAGAGGGTAAGCCTGTTGCTTATTTTAGTGAGAAGCTCAATGATGCCAGGAAGAAGTATTCGGTGTATGATCAGGAGTTCAATGCCATATTTTAGGCTCTGAAGAAATGGAGGCATTATTTGTTGCCAAAGGAGTTTTTTCTGTATACTGATCATCAGGCACTGCAGTATATTAACAATAAAGGGAAATTAAATTAGAGGCACCTGAAATGGGTCGAGTTCTTGCAGAGCTACACCTTTGTGCTGAAGCACCGAAGTGGGAAGTCCAACAGATTCATAGATGCCTTGAGTAGGAGGTAATTTTTATTGATGGAGATGAAGGTGGTAGTTGTAGGGTTTGCTGAGCTTAAGGGTTTGTACCCTGCAGATCCTGATTTCGCAAAAGCTTGGAAGGCCTGTTCTATGCCTGTTACCTTAGACAGGACAAAGTGGTTAAATTTTCTAATTCAAGATGGAATGCTATTCAGGGGAAACCAATTATGCATTTCGAGGAGCTCAATGAGGGAGAATCTAATCAAGGAAAAGCATAGTGGGGGTTTGGCTGGACACTTTGGTTGAGACAAGACCATCTCCCTAGTTAATGAAAACTACTACTGGCCGCAGTTGCAACAGGACGTGACAAAATTCATGCAAAGTTGCAGGATATTCCAGATGGAAAAAGGTGTGAGGTAGCCTATTGGTTTATATCAACCACTACCTGTCCATCGAAGAAAAGAAAGGTTTCCTACCAAGACCTATAACAAGCTAAAGATGAAGAAGTTTGGGCCATACAGGATCATTGGAAAATGAGATTCGGGTAACGCATACGAGGTGGAGTTGCCGAGCGAACTTAACATCTCATCAATTTTTAACATTTTAGATTTGGTTGAGTATCATGAAGGAGATAGCAGTGCAACTCCAAGCCCATATTTGTGGAGCATTCCCACGACCACTCCAGTCACAGATGAGATAGAAGAAGTCCTTGATATGTGTGAGGGCCGAAGTACTCGGAATAGGTGTTATTCTAAATATTTGATCAAGTGGAAGGGCAGGCCCATAGAAGATGCGACTTGGTTGTCGAAGGCAGAGGTTGACCGCCTGGGTCTACCTCAGATAGATCAGAAGTGAAGGTCACTTCTCAATTCACCCTGGGTATCTGATGCAGGAGCATCCGGAGGTGGCAAAGCAATCTTGCATCATCCAAAAATATTTTTTTCCCTAAGTGCTGGCGAGGGAATAAGTTGTCATGAAATCACGACACTTTTGGAGCAAAGGCGCCAAGGTGCAAAGTGGTCGCAAAATCACGACACTTTCAAAGCAAAGACGCCAAGGCGCAAAGTGGTCACGAAATCATGACACTTTCGGAGCAAAGGCGCCAGGGCACAAAGTGGTCGTGAAATCGTGACACTTTCAGAGCAAAGGCGCCAAGGAGCAAAGTGGTCACGAAATCGTGACACTTTTGGAGCAAATGCACCAAGGCGCAAAGTGGTCATGAAATCGTGACACTTTCGGAGCAAAGGCGCCAAGGCACAAAGTGGTCGCAAAATCGTGACACTTTCGGAGCAAAGGTGCCAAGGTGCAAAGTGGTCACGAAATCATGACACTTTCGGAGCAAAGGCACCAAGGTGCAAAGTGGTCACGAAATCGTGACACTTTCGGAGCAAAGGCGCCAGGACACAAAGTGGTCGCGAAATCATGACACTTTTGGAGCAAAGGCGACAAGGTGCAAAGTGGTCACGAAATTGTGACACTTTCGAAGCAAAGGTGACAAGGTGCAAAGTGGTCGCAAAATCGTGACACTTTCGGAGCAAAGGCAACAAGGTGAAAAGTGGTCATGAAATCGTGAGACTTTCAAAGCAAGGGCGCTACAGGGAAAAGTGGTCATGAAATCATGACACTTTCTGAGAAAAGGTGCCAAGGGACAAAGCTATTACGAAATCGTGACACATTTCGTAAAGAAGCACCAAGGGGAGCAGCTGTCACGAAATCGTGACCCGAAGGTAGAATACAAGTGTGGAAGGCGAAGATGCCATGATTTTGTGACATGTCATGAAATCATGGCCTGAAGGAGAGAGTAGAGGCCAAACGCCAAAACGTCGCGATATCACGATCGGAGAGGAGAGAGAGCGTAAGTAAGCAAAAACATTACGATATCATGATAGAATGCTCACGACTACAGATAGGCCAACGGTTACAGAGGCCACTACAGAAGGGCACAGGGCAGCAAATTACGGGTGGCCATAGAGCACTAGGCAGTTACAGAGGCCATTGTCGAAGGGCACGTGGCATCAAATTACAAATGGCTATAGAGCACTCTTATGAATGATGATTCGATGGGTGGATGGACAGGTGGCTACAGGGCACTCCGCCATCCCATGCCATGATGATTGAAGACACCTGGCAGCAATATGCAGGCGGTGACAGAACATTCATGCGGGCGGTTACAGGGAACCCCGCATTCTGTGTAATGATGTCCGAAGGGGGTCGGGTCTGTTATAAAAGGCAGTGCATACATTGTAAAAAGGGGTTGGCCATTTTGTATCTTTTGTAATTTGAATTCGAAAGCTGTTAATGAAATTTGGTGATTTTTTTGCGTGTTATTCCAGTCCTGCGTCAAACTGTATCAACAAACTGCTACACAACAACTTCCTCATCATCATCTGCATAACATGTAACTCTTTATAGATCTACACCAATAAATTTGGCATCCATTCAAACTACATATGGTGCTCTACCATCTCATAAACCATCCACATCAAATTCTAGGGGAATATCACCTCTCAAGCATCAGATAATATGTAGCTCGTAATACATAACATCAATAATGCATGTTGCCACAAAAGTGTACCTATAGTGTATAAATCCTGGTACCTGATACCCCCATTGGAAATATTCATCCCAAAATTTCCTCTCCAACATTGTCTTGCACACCTTCCCTCGCGTTGCCATCACCACCATTCCCTCCACTAGCAAGCAATATATACGATACATATCCTTCAATGTAATAGTCATTTTTTCTCTCAAGAAATGAAAGATATTCCTATTAGTATCCCATCACTTATAGAGCACATATAAATAGGCATGATCACAATATATTATCTCCATATGTACCACACCAAATAACCCAATCTTCTCCAACCACTTCCACTCCTCCTCCTTCACAAATTCCTTCAAATCATCGACCAATGGTAAAAAGCGATGTCGTGGTATCAACTCCTTCACATGCATAAACATCATCAAAATTTTCAATTAGCAACCTTTTGAATCAATACTACAACAATTAAAAAATACTATTTCAGAAAAAAAAATCAACTTTTTGATGAAAAACAAAAAAATAGCAACATTTTTTAGCAAATTTTCATTGATGACATTTTGACAATTTTTGCAAAGCAAATTTTCAAGCAACATTTTGACAATTTTTGCAAAGCAACTTTTCAAGCAACATTTTGATGATTTTTGCAAACATTTTTTCAAACAACATTTTCAGTATTTTTTTGTCAACAAATTTTTAGCAACTTTTCATTGATAACTTTTCAAACAATATTTTCAACAATTTTTCATCGATGACTTTTCATAGCAAAATTTTACAATAAATTATCATCCACAACTTTTAATGACAACAATTTTAGCAATTTTTCATTGACAACTTTTCATAGCAACATTTTACAATAATTTTTCATCAACGAATTTTTATGACAAGATTTTCAACAACTTTTTGAGATAATATTTCATAACAATTTTTGAAAAAAAATTTGCTAACAACATTCTAACAACTTTTTCAATTGCTTTTGTTTGACAACTTTTCACCCAACTTTTCGATGAAAAATGGACAAATTTTCAACAAAGAATGGACAAAATTTTGACAACAAATTATGAACAAGCAATTTTGCAACAAATTTTCATGCAACACCAACAAACACATGACGAACCCACAAGAATTAATCAGCTCGCATCTTGAGGTGTTTTCTTGGAAAACGCACCCTGAGGTGCATTTTCTTGAAAAACGTGCCTCAAGGTCTGTGTTTTAATAAAAAGGTATTTTTACATACCCATTTCATCCAAACACCTGGTCATGCAAAAAATTTAGGTTTTTAACAATTAATTTACTTAAAACATCACATTTTAGGTTTTTTTTTACCCTTAAAAAAACACGAATTTTGATCAACGATCACTTACATCGATAGCACTTTTGGTAACACTCGACCTTGCTCTACCCTGGGCTATCTCACAACTTCCTCATAACTCCAACAACATCTCATCCCATCCACGTGCTCTCTCACTCCTCTCTCCACACTTTCACAATGACACAAATGACCACGTGCACCCCTTTTAAAGGTGTATATTGGGCGAAATGCACCTTGAGGTGCATTTTAACCAAAAATACACCTTGAGGTTCATTCTCAAAACAAATTACATATTGGGATACCCATTTGGACCAAAATTCTAAAAATGTAGAAAATTTTCAAAATTATCCATCAAATGATGTAAAATTTTCACTTTTTTTCATTTCCATCCATTGATCACCATCCCTTTAATTTTTTCATCAAAAAATCAGCACATGCCATTAATCATCATATGTACAATATTTATCTCCTACGCAACCACCATAAAACATTTAAGTTCATCCACATCAAACACATCATTCACACAAAATGAGATATGTATTTATTAAATATCATCTTAACTACAAAAACCCTAGGCTCTACCGCCTTAGGGAATATCATTTATTATTATTATTACATACACATTCCACATACATATGGTCAAGCCCCTAGGGCACACTTCACATTTCCATATTATTTTTCAAGCGCTGACACTTGTTCATCGCTCCCCTTTCATAAAATTGCACAAAATTTCACCAATTCTTCTCATTGTGACATCACTAGATTGGTCACCCCTCCATGATGGCATCAAGCACTTCATGCACCATTACATCCAATACCCCCAACACACATGTGGTCATCGTAATCATATCTCCATCATAAATTCTCTAAATTCCCATTAGTAAAACCCCTATCACTTTCATCATGTATCACACTTTCTATTTTTACCTATCATAATCATTGACTTCAACCCCTTTTACCTTTTTATAGCATATTCTTCACTCACACATTTATCCTTTTACCCACCCACTCACCACCATTTCATCTCATAAAGTGATTTTTCACCATTTTTGAACTTCTCACCCATCAACTCATCACTTGAGGGGGTATATTTAAAAATATATAATTTTTTCCAAGAACCTTTAACAAAAATTATCATAGACCCTCATTTGCTAGGGTAAAAAAAAAAGCAAAATTCTCTTCTCAACAACATTCTAAATTAATAAAATTTGGCACATTGTATGTCATAAGACTATAGGATTGTTCATACAAATATGCTTCATCAAGGTGCACAATCGAGTCCACTAAAGTAATCATGAGAATACAAGGAAAATATCAAAGGACATGCATCCCAGTCATCAAGGTACATATGACTGACCAGTTTACCAATCCAAAATGGTCTCATCAATCGATCAATGGAAAATTTCAAAGGACATGCATCCCATCCATAATTGGGATATCTTACATCTACTCCCCTCAAGATAAATCACTTGTCATCACCTGCTATTCCATGTTATCCTACTACCAAGCACCAAATAGGTGTCATCCATTTTTGCACTGCATCATGTCTTCACACAATGTAGTACAAAAAGGGGTAAAATATAGACACCTAAAAATGTCTCAATTAATCTCTTGCAAAATCTATTAAAATCAAAGAACAAATTAATGCAAAATCAATTCTAAAAAGGGCAAAAATATTCCAAAAACCATAAGAGTAATACAAAATCAATTCAAGAGGTACAAAATCAATTCAAACCCTTTGAATTAATATAAAATCAATTGAAAAGAACAAAAATAATAAAATCAATTCCAAAAATGGGAAGAGCATTTCAAAACCCTAAAATCAAGGTAAAAACAATTCAAAACATTAGTAAATAAATAAATAAGAAAAGTCTCCTCCCTTTCAATGTAGACACCCCTCCCGTTATTCCCACATGTTTTCTTATGCATCCACCTTTACACTTTGTCAAAATCCACCTACCTTTCTCAAATGGCAATAAATGGAAAGTGTTAGTGGTCTTTATCTTCTGGCAACATGTGGTATGGAAATGGAGTGCCCATACTCCATTAAGACAATTGGCACAGGAGTCTTTCACCCCCCACATGCTTATTAATGAGCCTCTTTCTCCCTCTTCCACCTCATCACCTCCTTTGGCATGTTTTGAAATCTATAAATAAGGGAGGTTATCTATGAATTTAGAGAGGATAAAATAAGTAATGTTATGCTGCTAAAATCATGTATGAAATTATTTGAACCTTTTTTGATACATAAGCTTTGTCTCACACATTCTCCATTGCATATTTCTAGTGTTCTATAGGGCTGAACAGGTGACTACGAAGATCTAAGTGGAACAAAACCCCACAGAAGGCATCCATGAGACATCCACAACTCTCTTTAAATTTTAAAACTCAAAATGGACTTCGAGGTTTATTTTGATAGAAAATGCACCCCAATGTGAGTTTTCTTGGATCAAGCTGGCAAGTAGGCTATACAGGTAAATAATTTCTCCCCCATCAATTTTAAGTTATTTTATAGATTTTGTCATGCATTCCTATTCTTATTTGGTTGATATATCTTTCATTACCAGGAGTTATGATTGAGATAGGCCTCCAAACAATCTAACATGTTTTTGTAAGGTTATACAGGTATTGTAGATAGGTGTAGCTTGAGGTGGCAAGCAACGTAAACCCACTTCAACTTTGAGGAATAAAAGAAATACTCTTGGTGTGTTGTGAAGAGTATCAATGGCTAAATCCCCTCTTTATGAGTCCCTATTATGTAGCCCATGGATCATATTGTAAAAGAGCTACATAATACACTTTGTAACACTTTCTAGAAATATCAATACAAACATCATGTTTTTCTTTATTTCAATTGTAACATATTACAAAATGGAGGTCAATACTCCTCTCAATTTAATTTACCAACTTATTGATAGGATGTAACTAAAATTCTTTATGATACTTCATACCTGTAGCATTGTAATTTTTTCAAACTCAAAAATGAAAATTACTGATTGTTTTTAGGAAAAAATATCAATATTCCTTATTTTTAAAAAATGTATTGCTACATCACATAAGAACTCTTTTAACAAATAAATTTGAAATGAATAAATTATCTATATAAAATATAACTCTTTCAAGATATATAAGTACACATGATGAATTATTATTTTTATTATTATTTTGTTATACAAGGGAATTATATGTGCTCTACATATTAAGTGAGTGATATTATTGCTCATGTTAACATTAACTAAGTTATATGAGAATATAATATATATTAATATATCTTTTCCTAATAAAGAGTCCAAATAGAAAATAAAGGAGGGTTATATCTAAAATAATATTTATGGCCTAAATAGAGAATGTACAACCATGGTGATTTAGCTTTGACATAGATGCAGTAACAAAACAACTCCTAAGAAGACTCCAATTACAACTAATAACTTTTCATTTTGGTCATTCAAGAAACAATCATACAATCACATGGATGATTCTTCGATTAAACAAAATTTTCAATAGCTCAAAAATCATACAATATAATAATAATTATACAATCCAGCAGCAACCATACAATCCAACATCAAATTGTACAATCTAGTAGCAAATCATACAATCCAACATCAAATTATACAACATAGCATCAAATTGTACAATCCAACAACAAATCATACAACTCAAAAACAACCATACAATCTAGCAATAAATCATACAATATAGCATCAAATTGTACAACCCAACATCAAATTGTACAACCTAGAAACAACCATACACTCTAGCAACAAATCATACAATCAAGTAGTCATTCATTACAAACAATCATACAATTAGTTTGTGTAGTTGTTACCGTATAATTGTATGATTTCAATATTAACCCTAACATCGCTTTCTCAAGCAATTGAGTGGATCATTGTTGTATGATAAATTTTGTGGTATGTCGAGTTGATATTTTATGATTTCTTCACTCCATTCACTTACACCTTTCAGATGTAATCACCCCTTTGAAAACCCTTCAACAAAACATCCTGTGATCCACAACTATACGGTTTGCTTCTCGCATGCAATTTCAATCAAAATCTAATTTTGGCATTCCTCTGATGAGATAATTAATTATTCGATAATTATTATCTCAATCTTCCTCCATTCTCGATCACCCCAAACAATAACCCCTCTTGTAGGTCTCTTGCACCACGGTTGAAGGTAAATTCTCAATTTCTCAATCACTTTGGTATTTTGAACAATACACTTTATTTTTCTGCCCACAAAATGTATTTCATCGGCTCTGTTATCCCCTATTACTGGTATGTGAATGGTTTCTCAAATTCCAACATCATCATCGCAACTCTCCTTTGTCGGACTGCAATGCACCGAATGATTTTTAGGAACCTACACAAATAGAAGCAATAGAACACATGCAATACCAAATATGCAATTCACAACAACAAGTCCCACAAGGGTTAATGGATAAAATAGCATTTATTTATTTTATTGGAATTACAAAGTCAAGTTAAGACCTCCCTTTCCTCTCTTTGCCAACCCACTCTTAGACAAAAGCATACAATTTATAATCCTAGTTGCACAATAGGTGAACTATTGGCTTTTCATTTCCACAACTATTCATCTTTTAGATATTGTTAGGATGCTCCCACATCATACTCATTGAGTAGAAGAAATGGTTCATGAGCATTCAACAAGTCTTCAATTTGAACCCCATATTTGGCAATCTCAGATGCATTCATCCATGTGGCATCCTCAATTACTCGATTCTTCCACTTGACTAAGTATTCATGATATTCCTTACCTCTTATATTTTTGGCAACCCTAGAATCTATGATCATCTCAATTTCATCACATTCCTTTTTTGGTAGTTGTTGTACCCAATCAATCTTTGAAAGTCTTGAAACTGCATCCTCTTGTTCACAAGTTGATCCTTCATGGTAAGGATATAGATCTGCTACATTGAAGATGGGTGATATATCCACTCCTTTAGGTAGTTCTATTTCATAAGCATTAGTGATAAACTTCCTCAAGACTTTACAAGGTCCAATCTTCTTCCAATTTAACTTATTGTAAGTACCTTTTGGGAATCGCTCCTTTCATAAATATGCTAGAACCAAATCACCAACCTAAAATTCTAGCACTCTTCGCTTGTGATCAACGTGTTGTTTATACTTCATGGCACTCCTTTCTAAATCACTTCGCACCTCCTGATGTAAATCATGAATATAGTCAGCAAAATCCTTCGCAATAGCACTTGGCCTCTATAGATCAGCTATCTTTCATAACTCATCTACTCCTCGTAGATGTACTCCATATAAAATATGAAATGGACTTTTACCTGTGCTTTGATTCACTGAGTTATTGTATGCAAACTCTGCTTGTGCCAAAATAATATCCCAAAGCTTCACCTTCTTGTTGACCAAGCATCTCAACAAATTTCCAAGACTCCTATTCACAACCTCAGTTTGTCCATCGGTTTGTGGATGATAAGCCAAACTAAATGCCAACTTAGTACCCAATTTCTTCCATAATATCCTCCAAAAATGACCCACAAATTTGCTATCCCTATCTAAAACAATACTCTTTGGTAACCCATGTAATCTCACCACTTCTACAAAGAATAAAGTAGCAATATGAGTCGCATCATTCATCTTCTTGCAAGGTATGAAATGTGCCATCTTTGAGAATCTATCAACCATAACAAAAATAGAGTCATTCCCCTTTTGTGTCCTCGACAATCCAAGAACAAAATCCATGCTTATATCCTCCCATAGTCTCTCTAGAATTGGTAATGGCTGATATAATCTAGCATTTTGACTCTTTCCTTTTGCATGTTGGCATACCTAACAACCTTGCACAAATTTTCTTACATCCATATTCATTCCAGGCCAATAGTAACCTTCTTCAAGTTGTCTCATGGTTTTGTCCATCCCAAAATGTCCTGCAAGTCCCCCACTATATTTTTTCCTTATCAAATTTTCTCTCATTGAACTTCGTGGTATGCATAGTCGATGCCCCTTGAATAACATCCCTTCTTGGATGAAATATTCAAGCCATGGAGACCTATATCCTATCGTAGGATAACTACATGCTACCCAAGCTTCCTTGAAATCTTCATCATCCTTATAAAGCTCCTTCATGGCATCAAAACCAATAACTTCTACCCTCATCATATTTACCAATAAATTTTGCTTGCTCAAGGCATCAACTACTCGATTTGATTTACCACTTCTATGCTTCAAGACAAATGAATATCCTTGCAAGAATTCTACCCACTTCATATGCCTTTGATTCAACTTACTCTGATTATTAATAAACTGCAAAGCATGATTATCTATGAACAAGACAAATTCTTTTGGCAACAAATAGTGCCTCCACTTTTTTAGGGCTTGAATGATAGCATAAAACTCTTGGTCATAGATCGAGTATTTCCTCTTTGCTTCATTTAGCTTCTCACTGAGATAGGCAATGGGCTTACCTTCCTAGCTTAAAACTCCTCCTATTGTTGTTCCACTTGCATCACAATCCACCTAAAAAACCTTGTTGAAATATGGCAAGGCTAGAACTGGTTGCTCGATTACCTTTTCCTTCAGGACTCAAAAAATCTTTTCTACTACACTTGTCCACTTAAATTCATACCTTCCTCCTTTTAGGGTCTCTGTAATCGATGTACAAATCCCACTGAAGTTTTTGATAAACTTCCTATAGAAACTTGCTAGACCATGGAAACTCCTTGCCTCAAACTTACTCCTTGGTGATGGCCAATTTACAATGGCCTTAACCTTCTCGAGATCCATTCGCAATCCTCCTAGTGAAATCACAAAACCCAAGTACACCAACTCTTCTTTCATGAAACTACACTTCTTCAAGTTGACCAACAACTTCTCTTCCTTCAATATTTGTAAGACCAGTCTCAGATGTGTCAAATGCTCTTCCTTGCTCTTACTAAATATCAAAATATCATCCAAATAGATGACCACAAACTTGCCAAGAAATGGCTTAAGCACTTCATTCATTAACCGCATAAAGGTACTAGGTGCATTTGTCAATCCAAATGGCATAACCAACCACTCATACAATCCATATTTTGTCTTGAATGCAATTTTCCACTCATCTCCTTCCCTAATCTGGATCTGATGATAACCACTCTTCAAATATATCTTCGTGAAGTACTTTGCTCCACTCAAGCAATCCATCAAATCATCCATGCGTGGCAATGGAAATCTATACTTTATGGTTATCTTATTGATGGTCCTTGAATCTATACACATTCACCATTCTCCACCTTTCTTTGGTGCAAGTACAACTAGTACTGCACATGGGCTCAAACTCTCCCTGATCAACCCCTTGTCCAATAACTCTTGGACTTGTCTATTTATTTCCTCATTCTCCATTGGTGTCAGTCTATATGCTTCCTTATTGGGTAAACTCGATCCTGGAATCAAATCGATGTGGTGGCTAATACTCCTTATTGGTGGTAATCCATCTGGTAATTCTTCTGATAAAATTTTTGCATACTCTTCCAACAACTCCTTGACTTCACCTAGAACCTCATCCTTTTGGTTTACTATCCCACCCTCTGTGGGTTTGGCAATCAATGCAAAACACACCTTCTTCCTTGTCATTTCCTTTAAAAATTGCTTTCCAAAAATCAAACATACCTTTGAACCATTGTCCTCTCTTTCATCCTTGTCCTTCAATGGACCCAACACATACTTCTTACCATCCTTCATAATTGTGTAGGTGTTTTCCCTACCATCATGTACAACCTTTCTATCAAATTGCCAAGGTCTTCCCAACAACACATGGCAAGCATCCATAGGCATAATATCACACATGACCTCATCTCTGTAAGATCCAATTTGGAATTTCACCTGACATTGTTCATTGACTAAAATTTGGTGTCCCTTTTGTAGCCAAGAGACTTTGTACAGATTGGGGTGCTCTATCTGACTCAACCCTAGTTTCTCTACCATTTCATTGGATACGAGATTATCTATACTCCCACTATCTACAATAACCTTGCAATATTTACCCCTTGATTTGCATATTGTTCTAAAAATACTTCTCCTTTGAGCAGGTTCACATTCTCTCTTTTTAGGTTTTAGAAGAACTCTCTTCATCATGAGAGATTCTCCTTGTTTTGGCTCCTCCATGTGTCTTGGGGAAGCAACACTTTCCTCATCTACTACTGCAACATGGTTCCTAATCTCCTTTTCCTTTACTACTACTTTCTTGTGTATTTGGACATTCAAATGCTCGATGACCATCCTCTCCACATCTATAACACCTTCCAGAGAATCCTCTATCCCTTCCTCTACCAAAGCTACCTCTTCCCCTTGAGAAGTCTCCTCCTCCTCTAGCATTTTGGCTAAAGTCATTATGAGAAGTACTAGCTTCTTCTTCATGTTTTTGTTGTCCTCTTCCATTGCTTGCTTGTCCTCATCCTCTTATCAATATTAAGCCTATCAATTTTTAGCATTAATACATTATCATTGAAATAATTATCCTTCCAATATATAGAGAGATATTTATGTAACCTCATCTCTTATAGATGTTTAAGTTTTATGTATAGCATGAGTGGATTAATAGTGGATACTTTGGAATTCTAAATAGAGTTTCAAGCTCAAATCTTGTAAGTTGTACGGTTGTAAACTATGCTTCGGTAATTGAATTATGATAAGATAAACATATAATGGGTAAAGAACATCCCCCATGATATGGATAAATATAATTTTTTTTTGAAGAAAAAAATAGTTATATCCAAAATATTAGATATGACCTAGGTAGAAAATGCATGACCATGTACCTTTAGCTTTGACAACAAATTGGTTTATCATATAATGCCAAAATTTTGATCATATAAATAATAGTAATTTCTTAGGTAAAAATCAATATTTTGGATTATAATTTCCAACTCTACCACAAAAGGAACAATCATCATCCACTCAAAGTTATGTTTTTTCTAGATGTTGTAAATAGATTGAAATATTGTAGGGAATGTTCACATATTAAATTTAAACTAATAAAAGGTTCAAAATTGTTAATGAACATGAATTACCTACTAGAAGCATAAATTTAATTCCCTTTTAGTACTTTAGAGTATTGGAAATATATATTTTAATATTATTTGACATATGATTCACTATATAATTTCTTTAGAAATATTGCTTCATCATTAAAATGATAATTCTTCTAATAATTTTTTTAGTCGATTATTTGGGATTAAAATTATCTCACACATATTAAATTACAACCATGTACTAGTATTGAAACAACTAGACTATCATTCATGTTACACTTGGAAATATTTGAACTTGGGTCTCCTCCTTCAAAGTTGAGGAAGTTAACCAATTGAGGTAATGCCATAAATTTTTGAACCTGGGTCTCCCTCTTATATTTGATATAATTATTCTTCTAATAAATTATTGTAAGATTGTTTGTTTTACATTCTTAATATTATATGTATTTATATAATTAGGAATAAATTTTATAGTTATAGAATTTTATAATAAAGAATATTATGGGAATTACAAATTGAAAATCATAAAGCATATTTTAAATTGGTAACATGTTTATTTTAAAATATAATATTAGACTTGTTAAATGCCATTAAATATTAATTTAAAATACAACACGTCTTCTAATGACCTTGAAGTAGTTGTTTGGATTTTTTAGGATTATCTACTTGTTAGACATATTGAGTTGTCATTGATATCAAAGGAAGATATTGTGAGTTATCAATATTATCAAAAGGTGTTTGAGCAAATAAAATGGTGATGATGATGTTGAGAAAATAAAATGGTGATGTTGATGTATACTTTAATATTTAAATTAATATTTAAATATTAGAGTAATGTTTTAAAAGTGGGATGTATTTAAATCAAAGGATTTAAATATATGTTTAAAAATGTGGGATGTATTTAAATCAAAGGATTTAAATATATTGAAATATTGAAAGGGTCGACCCTAATGTTGAGATTAAATATTATGCTTTATATATATATGGTTCTAACATTATGGTTGAGATGATTTTTATAGTGCCTTCATGTTGCTTCGGAGAAAGTGTGAGAATAAATGTTCACATTCGAAGTGTGTGCCTTCGATTGAGAGAGATATTTCATTCGTCTTCATCTGCATTGGAGAATGAGAGAATTCAAAGAATGTGCCTTTGCTTGAGAGAGATTTCATTCATATTTGTCTATGTTTTGAGAATGACAGAATTTAGAGAATGTACCTTCACTTGAGAGGGCTTTCGTTCATCTTCATATATATTTTGAGAATGAGATAATTCAGAGAATGTGCCTTCTCTTGAGAGGGTTTTAGTTCATATTTATCTATGTTTGGAGAATAAGAGAGTTCAAAGAAGTGTGATTTCGCTTAAGAGATAGAACTTTCATTCATAGTCAATGCATTTGCTTTTGTTTGAGAGAGAGTTTTCATTCATAGTGAACGTCTTCACTTACGTTGAAAGGATAAGAGTATTCATTTATGTTCGAAGGAGAAACCATGTCCAACAGAGGTGATTGAAGATCTACCAAATTAAATCAAACAAGAGCATCATAATACATGACATTGAAGTGGCAGTGTACATTTTTCATGGTAGAGTGCTATCATCAGAATAAAAAATATGAGTTCAACTAGTACTATGTGACTAAGGTAGGAAGATGTCAAGCTTGAGAATAAAGAACCACAACAATGTTTTGATCACAGAAAGGAGGGAGAGCCACCCAGGAAGTAAAGAATTGAAATGTTTCATGCAGTGTGATTGAGCTTCCCTATGAACAGCGTAAGAGTGTAGTGTGCTAGGGTTTTCTCATGAAGAGTATAGTGTGTTTGGGCTTCCACATGAAAAGTGTAAGAGTGTAGTGTGCTAGGGTTTCCACACAGATGATGCAAAGAGTGTAGTGTGTTTGGGCTTCCACACATAAAGCGTAAGAGTGCAGTGTGCTAGGGTTTTCACACAGATGGTGCAAAGAGTGTAGTGTGCTTGGGATGTGCACTACCCTAGCAATATAGGAGTACATGTGGAAAAGAGTTAGTTCTAGGGTAGCAAGTGAGTGATCTATAGCTACATGGAGTTGGAAAGCCTTCAACTTCAATAGGAAGATAGTCAAACAAAGAGCAAATGAATAAAAATGTAAGAAATAATTTTTACCTTCATAAGTATTATTACGTTTGTCTCAAAAGGGGAAATAAGGGTTTGAAATGTTTTGATTTAATATTTAAATCAAAAAGGAAAATATAGAGTTGAGATGCATTATCTTTGTTGAGATAAATTTGAAATGCATTATCTTGTTTGAGATAGATTGGGAATACATTGAGGCACATCATTATCATTGAAGATAGATTTTGAGATGCATGAATATTGTTGAAGATAGAGATGCATCATCATTGTTGAAAATAGATTTGGAGTGCATTATATTGAGGTAGATTTGGAAGTTTTATTTAATAAAGGGATTAATGCACACAAAATAAAAAGGGGAAAAGTGCATTGGATAGTAAAAGAATAGCAAGGTATTAATGTCTCAAATTCTATATGCAAGTGAGTGCTAGACCTGGGCTACCTTTAAAATGTAATAAGTGTGATATATGTGGAAGGAACCAATGTATTGAATGTAAAAGGTAGCATGTTTATTTGAAGTTTTCAACACAAATATATCATCATCTAGATGTGCAAGAGTTGAATGAATTTTGGGTAGAATATGTCTGAATTATTTTAGTTGAAGAAAGCACATTGAAAAATTGGTAAAGAATTTGATGACATCATTATGCAAGATTTGGGAAAGGTATGAGCATTGGTTGTATGCAAGATTTGGGAAATATTTGAGCAGGTTTGTGAGAAAAGTTGAGCAGGTTTTGTGAGCAGCTTTGACAAGATTAGTGAGCAGGTTTGTGAGCATATTTGAGTAGGTTTTGTAAGTAGCTTTGAGCAGAGGAGTGAGCAGTATTGTGAGAAGCTTTGACCAAGTTTTGTGAGCAGCTTTGAGCATAGTAGTGAGCAAGTTTATGAGAAAATTTTAGCAGGTTTTGTGAGCATAATTGAGTAGGTTTTATGATAGGATTCAAGCAGGCTTTGGAGTGAACTAGATCAGAGGGGATTGGTGTATCCTTTGGATAGATGTCTAAGAACTAGAGCAGAGGATATTGGTGTCTCTTGTGGATAGATGTCCACAAACTAAAGTAGAGGGGATTAGTGTCTCCTGTGGATAGAGGTCCATGAACTAGAGCAAATGGGATTGGTGTCTCCTATAGATAGAGGTCCACGAACTAGAGCAGATGGGATTGGTGTCTCCTATGGATAGAGGTCCATGAACTAGAGCAAAGGGTATTAGTGTCTCCTATGGATAGAGATCTACAAACTAGAGAAGAGGGGATTGGTATCTCCTATGGATAGAGGTCCATGAACATTGTAATAGGGAATCAATTCCCAAGAATTTGTTGAGAAAATTTATAAGAAATATTTCTCCGTGGATACAACCCACATTGGGTGAACCACGTTAAATGTGTCTCTTATGTGTGTGGTGAGTTGTGTATTGTTTCATTATTGCATTTGATTATATTGGATGATATTTCTTTGGAAAGAAAAGTAAAAGTTTTATCTTATACTATTCACCCAAAAATATAATATTAGACTTGTTAAATACCATTGAATATTAATTTAAAATACGACACTTATTCTAATGACCTTGAAGTAGTTGTTTGGATTATTTAGGACTATATACTATAATGTTTTACATTATCTATAAAAAATGAAAGAATGACTAAAATTTAAAAAAAAAGATGATTGAAAAAAAAAGGTTTAATTTATTAAACAATGAAAATAAAAATCTTAGGTAAGAAATTATATTACACACCATGCATGTGTTTACATTAATAAAATCACTATAAATCACCTTATTTGTGTATTTGGATGAGAGAACTCAAGGTGGATCAACTCATAACCCAACTACTCATAATATCCCAAAACTGGTTCAACCAAGAGCATTGAAGGTATAAAACCTACTTCTCCTATTGATCCTATGACACACCATCAATTTGTGATTGCCACTTTTCTCTCTACCATTTAATCTATTCCCCAGGAAAAATAAATTAAAAAATATTGAAGGACATTGAATTAGCTACTGGGAAATACATCAATTTCTTAAAAAGTAAACTCTTTTTCTTTAACACCCCTCTCAACAGGAAAAGAGCTATTACCCGAATTCTTGGTTGTTACATTGATGTTATTCCTTCTACCTACCTTGGACTACCCATATTCTCTATAAGATGAAAGAAGTATCTATGGAATCTACTTCTTGAGAGAGTTCAAAAAAATTTGGTAAGCCAAAACAGGGCTCTCCTCAGCCAAGAAGGTAAGTCTCAATTGGTCAAGTCCACCTTGTAAAGTATCCCAGTTTATTTTCTATCTTTATTCCAAATTCTTGTTAAAATTGCTAAAAAATAGAGCAATTCCAAAGATATTTTTATTGGCAGGGATTGAAGTAAAATAAATATTTCACCTCATCTCTTGGGACAAGGTGTGCTCAAAAAAATAGTTTGGGATCTTGGGTTAAGGAAAATAAAACTCATGAACAAAGCCTTACTGGCCAAGCAATGTTGGAGTTTTATCACTCAAGATAGAATTAATTCAACCCATGTTATTGAAGTAAAATTCTTGAATAGAAGCCAACATTTTATGAATGATCAAAACCTCCCCCATGACTTGGCATTTTGAAATAGTATTGTCAAATCTAGAAAAATCATCCAAAGAGCCATCAATTTGAGACTCGAAAATGGAGTTAAAATAATTTTTGGAAAGATCCATGGATGGAGGATATTCCCCTCATGGATATCTCTTCCCTTGCTACCCTTATACCTAGACTTACTTAGACCTTTGGATCTAAAGTAGTTAATTTCATTGAATAAGTGAGTGGTCTAAAGAAGTGAAAGGATATGAGGAGTCCTTTTTTGAACCAAGATGATGTGGTATCCCTAAATACACTTTTCTCAATATGAGAACCAAAGCTATCAAAAACTATACTTGTGAAGATTCTATAATTTAGAGGGAGGATGAGAAGGGCCTATTTTTGGTTAAATCTACTTATTATCTTGTGGCTACAAACAATTTTGTCTGGTTTCCTTGCTCTAAAATTTGGTCCAAAAATCTCATTCCTAAGGTGAATTTCTTCCTTTGGCTTGCCCTCAAAAATAAAATTCAATCCATAGACAATCTTAGAAAGAGTATTAAATTCTATTCAATTGTTGTTATCTTTGTTGTTTGAATGAGGAGACCACCCAACACATTTTTCTAGAGTGCCCCTTCTCCATTGAAATCCTCTTGTCACTTATTTCTTTTTTAGAGACCTATTGGGTGACTCTTAATTCTCTGTTGGACCTTTTTGAGTAGTGGTATCTTTATCCTTTTCATTCCCCCTTTTGTAGAGCATTGTGGAAATTTTTCCTTCCCCATTTTATTTTAGGGAGTCTAGAAAGAATGTAATAATAGGGCCTTCAATAACCTTTCATAAAACCTAACCCAAGTTAGTTCTAGCATTCATTTTCTATTTTTGAAAATATTTCTAATATACACTTTAATTTGTCCCTTCTCCCACTCCTCATTCTAAATCTTCCCTAATTGCTAGCCTAGGCTTGTTTATCCTGAAAGGCCCTCAAGACAATCCTCCTAGAAAATAAACCTCATGGACTCCTCCTCCTAGGGATTGGATCAAATTTAATTTTTATGGAGCTTCTAAAGGTAATATTGGTCTAGAAAGGGTTGGAGATCTAATTAGAAATGATAAGAGGGAGACCATTGCCACCTTTTCTCAAAATATTGAAACTCAAACTAACCATTTTGTTGAGGCAAGAGTGCTCTTCCAAGGTTTGGCCCTTCTTGCTAGGATGGATGTCAACAAAGTCCTTATAGAAGGAGATTCACTTAATATCATCAACAACATAAATGGTAGATCCTCCACCAATTGGAATATAGCTAATATTTTGGATGAATCAAAGAGGGTCCTAAGTAACTTTGAAAAATTTCAATGTCGACATACATACAAATAAGGCAACTCATATGCAGACCTTCTTGCTAATATGGGTACCCAAATTTAAGGACTAAAGGTCTGGAAAGAGAAATTTTTGCATGATCTCATTTTGGCAACAAGAAGAGACTATGAGCATCTCAATGAAGATCTATAATATGTTACTTTTCAAAAGTCTTTGGACCTCCCTCTCCAAGACTATAAAGATATTAGATATCTACATGGAGGAACTTGCCTGGATATTGAGGTATTTCAAAGACCCTTAGGTCTCCTTCTATGGAAATCTTGAGTAGTTTATGGGGTTCTCTTGGTCTCTTGATTTCTCATGTTTGCTCTCCTTCCTTTGTCATATATTTTTTGGCAAGGATTATGAATAAGGATTAGCACCAAAAAAGTAATTATAAATCAGGGTGAATCTAGGTGAATGGTGTATAAAATTTGGGGCAAATTTTTCAAAAATTTGAAGAATTTTTTTTAAATATGGTGATTTTTTGTTTTTTTGCATAAAAATTATCAATAAAATTTTATGGCTACTGGTAGAAGGTGAGTGGAAGATGGCAAGTGACATAAGGCAAGTGGTAAGGTGAGTGGCAGAAGGCAAGTGGCAAAAGGTGGGTGGAATAAGGCAAGTGGCATAAGGTGAGTGGTAGAAAGTGAGTGGTAGAAGGTGAGTGGCATAAGGCGAATGGTATAAAGCGAGTGGCATAAGGTGAGTGGTATAATGCAAGTGGCATAAGGCAATTGGCAGAAGGTGACTAGCATAAGGCGAGTGGCATAAGGTGTGTGGCATAAGGTGAGTGGAATAAGGTGAGTGGCATAAGGCAACTGACATAAGGCAAGTGACATAAGGTGAGTGGCATAAGGTGAGTTGCATAAGGTGACTAATAGAAGGAAAGTGGTGTACGGTGAGTGGCAGATAATGACTGGAATATGGCGACTAGAATATGGTGACTGGCATAAGGTGAGTGGCATAAGGTAATTGGCATAATGCAAGTGGCATAAGGTGACTGGTATAAGGTGAGTGGCATAAGGTAACTAGCAAATGGTGAGTGGAAGATGGCAAGTAGCAGATGTCAACTAGCAGATGGCAATTAGCATAAGGCGAGTGGCATAAGGTGACCATCATAGATCATAAATTAGATTATGCCATGTTTTCTCTCCTCTGCCACATGTCGCACATATATTAACTTCCACCATGTAGACTTCTATAAATTCATGAGGGTCATTTTTCACCTTTTCTACATAATTTTCCAGAGCAATTTTAGAGATTTTTCTAGCATTTTTAGGGCATTTTCCATAGTGGTTTTCGAGAAATTTCAAAATATTTTGGCAACATATTCAACAAGTTTTCGTAGTGTTCTTAGCAGGTTTTGGTAGCATTTTCAAAAGGTTTTGGCAGCATTTTTGGAAGGTTTTGATAGCATTTTTTGAGTGTTTTCTAGGGCATTTCAAAGCGTTTTCCTAGGTTTTTTTTAAATATTTTCACGTTTATTTTCAGATTTGGTTAGCTCTTCCTCTCCTATTCCATTTAAAGTGTATTTCAAGAACATAAGAGAATTTTAAACACTCTTGTAAGAGATTACCAATGGCTTTACATCACCAGACTTGCTGGTGTGTTGAAGATGACAGTTGAACATTAATGTTCAATTGATGCAATGGATCATTAGTTGTTACAACTATGACATGTCCATTATTTTGATCTGAGTGGATAACAAGGATATTATTTTTTTGTTAAACCCTTTGATGTGAAACGACTAACAGGGCTACCATTTTTGGATGGTGTACTGGTGAACAACTAGTACGCCTTAATCGAAGATGATAAATCCACCCTAGCAGTCGTTTACTCTGTTCATTCTGACAATTTGAAAGGTATAATTTTAAAATTTATTTTTTATTTAAAATTAAATATTGATGTATTGTAGTTTCCATTCTCTAATAACATTCTCCTTGTTGTAATTTTTGTTTTCTAATAATGTTGTCTCTTTTTTTTAGTTAATTCTTCTAAGTCCAAAAGGGGCTTAAACATTTTCAATGTTGCAGATAAATTTCTATATGCTTGCATTGAATTTTTTTAGGAAAGGCTTTCTATAGGGGTGACCTACAGAAATACCTTTTTGGGCACTTTCTTCATTGACTTGTTGTATTGGTGGTGGTAGATTTGACTAGTCCACACACATCTCCAACTGCCTAAAACAGGACCTTTTGAGTGCCCAAAAATTTCAATCTTCTTATACAGTGACTACCAGAAATTTTATTCTTTGTCTATTTTAGGAAGCTTATTTCAACCTTCAACAAAGTATTCCTCCCACTGCATTGCACCCTAGTTTGTTATCTATTGGCATGATTGATAATGAGATACAGGTAAACATATTTTTTGGAATATCTTTGTTTTATTTTTTCATTCTATCTTGTTATTTTCTAATTTTGTTTTAAAAATAGAGAAGTACATCTCAGTATTCAAGTAAAAGGGATGCTACATTTAGGGTTCAATAAGTATCTACTGATTCAAACATGTAGTTGCAATCATCACCAATAACTCCCACAAAATGTGTGAGGTCTCATGGTGATCAGATTCAACATACACCTGTGAAACCTTTTACTTCTCAAATTGTTACTATCAACGTGGAAGAAGTTACCTTTATCCCACAAGGTAACCTTATTATTCAAAAGTACTATTTTAAATGATGTATTTTAATGACATATATTTTTTTTAATGTATTTTAAATATTTTTTAGAGAAATGGCAAATGGTTGAATAATCAATGGTTGTAGAGTCTAAGTCTGGTATGAATGGTTAAAATAAATCTCTTTTTATGATATTGTTAGTTACAAAAGATTAAATTTATGTTTTTGTGTGAAATTTTGTAGAGAGACCTGCTAGATTCAAAAGACTAAAAAAATATGGCTCCACCATCTGTCCATCCACAACAACAACCATAACAAGTTCCACTATCTGTCCATCCACAGTAAGTTCTTGTCCATCCACAACAGGTTCCACCTAGTGAGGAACCAATCACACATGCATGGTAAAATGTTCCTCACACCACCGTCTCATCAGGCAAGAATTCCTATAGAGACATAAAATGTGGCATCATATAATATTTATATTTTACCAATATTAATCTTAGAGAATTTCTCAAATGTTGAGAGTGCATCTCAAATGCCCTCGGGAACTCTAGATTGTGATTTTATTTATCAGGGTATGAATCCTAAAAAATTCCCTTTAAAGGCAAGTGATATTCTTTAGGATGAAAAGGAAATTGATGAAGAAGAGGATGTCAATGTAGATGCCACCAGAGTTTCCTCCTCTTCCCCACAACAAGTCATCGCCCATCATCTAACAGATGATGATTTAGTAAAATTTTCTAAAAATGTGTTATTAGTCGATAGATGTAAAGCTATAGTATATAATACTCTTCTTTTGGATATTGATAAATTGAAAGAATAGGAATATTGGGCCAAGGTTTTGATTAAAGAAATCAATGGATGATATAATAAATTTTCAAAGAGAAAAAAGTTGTTTTTAAAGGTTGAGAATGAGCCCCAAAATCTCGATGCTTTGCTACATAAAGCTGAATTTGGCACTATGGAGGCTGAGTCTGCATACATAGATGAAATTCTAGCTGGTTCTAAATTGTTTTGAAAACCTCAATGCAGAGGCCCAAGCATATTTCAACGAATGCACACTAGATCAAAACAAAGTAGCAGTTACAAAAACATCACGACTTACAACTGATGTAAGTTTTACATCTAACTAAAAAATCATTTTTTTCTTAAATATGTTTTGTTTATAAATATTAACATTTTTTCACTAATGTTTTGCAGTATAATTTCTAGCACCTAAAGAAATAGGTCAATGCCAAGAAAACGTTGATCAATACCACCAAAATTAGCATTAATAATGCTATTGAAGTGAAGAAGAGGTTACAATACATGATTAGAGAAAATAATTTTTTTTTTGGTAAATAAAAGTCTTCATTAATTACCGGGTTTTGCAGGTTAACCCAAAACCTATTACAATGTCCAGCCTTCTGCTAAGATTTTAGATCCTAGTCATCCTTGAAAATTTCTTACCAGAAATTGTGTTGAATCCCCTACAACACCTTACTAACAAAGCACACCCATACCTAAACATAACTGTAAACAATACTTACATTGACAGGAATTGAAGTTTGGAACTTTGCACTAGTGAAACCTGTTGCTTGCCCATTTCCTATTCTCTGTCGGAATTTTCCAAGGGTTGCACCCTGTTACCTTCATTTACAATTTGGTATGATTTAGAGGGAAACCCCATAGTTATTACCAGATCCATGGGAAAAAAACACCCATTCATATTTCTCCTTAATGGGTAGGTTTATTTTCATGACTAATAATATTTTCCACTTCATGTGGCACACCTTGTTTCCATGTCACCAAACTACCAACATCAACACCTATGTTGGCTAATTTGTCAACTGACCTATTGGCCTCACGGTACACGTGACGAGCCCTCTTGTTCTGTCTTGCCACAAAAAGGATCCTCACTTCATGGATGACTCCCTCGATTCTCCATGGAGGTTTTTTGCCATTGGTTAACAGGTTGATGATGTTCATAGAATCACCTTCAATCATCAAGTTACCTTGAGTTTCTTGGGATACTTGCAACCCTCTCCAAAGGGCTCTAGCTTCTACTTCATTATGTTTTGATTCCCAATGGTTCAACGAAGGCCTTGACCAGATTTCCTTTATGATCCCTGATTATTCCTCCAGCTCTAGCTCTTCCCAGGTTCTCCTTGGCTGCACCATCAAAATTTAGTTTGAACCAACCCTGGGGGAGTGGCTCCCAAGAAATCCCATTTCTAGGATTGGGCAAAGGAATGGAAGGTTTTTCCTCAATACCTAAGGCCCGAGCTAATTGTTTTTCTTGGGGAAGAATTGAATGGTTCTCATCCACTAAGGTGCTAAGGTTTTCTTTCGCAAAGACAATAATCCTGTTGAGGATGGTTTTTGGGTTGTGAATGGTATCCTTAAAGGCTCTATGGTTCCTTTCTAGCCAAATATGCCAGAGAAAATGATGCCAACAAATTTTCCATAGGTACTTAAGTTTTAGGCTAACAAAGGGTTGAGGCCATTGATGGAACACTTCGGATATAAGAGCAGGCTTAACCCACGAGATCCTAAAGGCTTGGAAAAGTTCACCAGGATGGACTCTGCTACCGGACACTCCAGAAAAAAGTGTTGGGTAGTCTCCCATCCTACCTTGCACATGTAGCAACGGTTAGCAATAACCATATCTTTGGATAACATATTGTCCATAGTGAGGATTTTTCCTTGAATCACCAGCCATGAAAAAAGGATATTTTAGGAATTAAGCCTTTGATCCAAACCAAACTCGATTGAAATTGTTGACCTTCCACATTGAGAAGCAAATTATAGGCAGACTTAACTGTGAAGTCACCACTTTCAGTCTCAGCCCAAACAATGTGATATTCATCCTCTCCAGAGGGAATAATTTGCTAAGTTAAAATGTTATAAAGCTCTTTAGACTCCGCTTCAAAACCCTGTACTCTGATGTGTTTCCACCTATTGATATTTATATCCTGCCACATATAATTTGCAATTTTCTTCCCAATATGTTGCTCCATATGCTCTTGAATCCTAGCCAAATGAGGAATCTAGGATAACTCCTAAGCTCTCACCCACCAATCCTTCCAAAATTCTATTGTTTACCCATTTCCTAGAATCCATCTAAGACCTTTCTTGATAATATCCTTGCTCGTGAGGATTGCCTTCCAAAAATTAGACCCCCTGCTTACTAAGTTGTCATTAAGGAAGTTCACACCTTGGAGGTATTTCCTCCTAACTATGGTAGTTCATTCATTATCGACCTTAGTCAATAACCTCCATGCTTGTTTGGCTAACATATGTGTATTGAGATGAGCAACTCTCATCAATCCTAACCCCCCATCAGCTTTAGGTTTACAAACCTTGTTCCAACCTACTAAATGGATCCTTTTCTTATCCTCAGTCCCTGACCAGAGAAATGTTTTTTGAAGTTGCTCAATTTTGTGATACACCTTGCTAGGAGCTCTAAAGACTGATAGGAAGTAAATAGGTATACTTTGAAGTGAAGCCATAGTTAAAACTACTTTGCCTACTTGAGATAATAGATGTCCTTTCCAACCTGCTAGCTTTTTTTGGATCCTCTCCAGAACTATGTTCCACATTGATCCTTTAGGTTTCCCCGTAAACAAGGGAAGACCTAAATAGGAGGTGGGAAGGGATGCAATCTGACATTCCATGATCCTTGCTATCTTGTTTTGCCTAGGAATGGGGGTATTGATGAAATAAAGTTTGCTCTTATCAAAATTCACTTTATGTCCAGCCGCTTCTTCATACATTATGAGAATATTTTTAATCCTTCTTGCCTCAACCACAGAAGCCAAATTCAATAGCAATGTATCATCAACAAATTGTTGATGTGTCATCGGGGTAGTTAGCGACATGGCCTTGATACCTGATATGAGTCCAGCTACCGTTGCTACCTTAATGGTTCTTCCCAAGGCCTCAACTACAATGATGAACAACATAGGACTTATGGGATCTCCTTGTCTTAGACCACATTTTCTTTGAAAAAAACCTACAATAGACCCATTAACCAAAACTAAAAAACAAGGCTTAGAAATACACTCTCTTATTAACTTGACCCATTTCATGTTGAAGCCAAATTTTAATAAAATTGCCTCTAGGAATTCCCAATTTATCCTATCATAAGCTTTGTTCATGTCTAACTTTAAAGCCATGACTTCTTTTTTGGTCTGAGTGGTTGTATGAAGAGCCTCATGAACAGTAATAACTCCATCTAATATTGATCTTCCTTGTACATAACTTCCTTGACTTGGATCAATGATAACCGATAGAACTTTCTTCAAACGGTTGGCTAAAACTTTGGATAGAATTTTATAGGATATATTACATAGGCTAACCGGCCTAAAGTCAGCCATAGTCTTGGGGTTGGGGCCTTTAGGGATAAAAGCAATGAAATTTGAATTGAAACCCCTTGGAATATGATTTGAACTTTGGAACTCCTTGATTGCAGCAATAACTTCTGCTCCAACAATATCCCAAAAAACTTGGAAAAACCACGGTGAAAACCCATCCGACCCAGGAGCTTTGTCAGGATCCATGTTAAACAAAGCCTCCTTGATCTCTTCATCTAAAAAAACTACTATAAGAGACTCGTTAATCATTTCATCAATGAGTTGTGGAATTAATTGAAGGAGAGAGTCCTTTGCTTGGGCATTACAAGCCCGTTCTTCACCCAATAATGAACTAAAAAAATTAACAGCCTCGTCTCTGATCTCCTGAATATTTTGAGTTGAGGATCCATCCACATTAGTTAAATTTCTAATATTATTGTTGCTTCTATTGCTCAATGTGGTAACATGGAAATTTTTTGAATTAGAGTCCCCTTCCTTTAGCCATAATACCCTTGATTTTTGCCTCCAATACATCTCTTCACAAGCTAAAATATTATAAAACTCACAAAGGGTTTCCTTCTCTTAAATCCTTGTCGCCTCATCATAGGTTCCATTTTGGATTTTGCTTTCTATTATTCTCAGTTTTTCCCCCAATGCTCTCTTATTCTCAAAAATATTTCTAAAGACTTCTTTATTCCATATTCTAAGGTTGTTTTTCACCATCTTAAGTTTTTGAGATAGTTTGAAGGAAGCACTTCCTTGGATAGGTCGTCGCCACCATTCCTCTATTCGTTTCTTGAAGTCCGGATGTTTAATCCACATTGAAAGAAATTTGAATGGATTTTTAAAGGAGTTAGCCTGAAATGCCTCCCATAGAATAATATTATGGTCTGAAGCGCATTTAGGAAGGGCTTGTAATGCTGAATCACCAAACATTGTTGTAGCTTCCTTGGATAAAAAAAACTTGTCCAACCTTTCTTGAATCAACTGACTTCCTATCCTCTTGTTACTCCATGTAAATTTGGCTCCTTTTAGTCTTACATCCATCAATTCATTTGTGTTAATGAATTCATTGAAGTCCTCCATGCTCCTTGAGGGTAACCTAGACCCTCCCTTCTTGTCAGATGGGTAAAGGGGGTATTGAAATCTCCCCCAATCACCCAAGGAATGTCTTTAAAATCTTGGCTCAAATGCCTCAAAAACTCCCACAGTTTAGACCGCCCTTGGACAGAGGTGGGGGCATAAACATTTGACATAATTCAATTCTTATTAGTATCAAAATCATGAAATAATACGCTTAAGACTCTTTAATTTGATTGGATAATACTTCCTTCTATTTTAATAGGATCCCATAAGATCATGAGGCCCCCAGATGCTCCTCTCGCTTGTTGAAAGGCCACCTACCCTTGCTTCCAAATCCTTCTAGCTATAAGTGTTGATTGTGCTGCATCCGTTTTGGTTTCTTGAAGAAAAATGATAGTAGGATTCCAATCCTTCCTTATAGAATTCACCATCCTTTGTTTTTGTGGGTTGTTTAGGCCTCTCACATTCCATGAGAGAACCTTCATTTAGACTATTTGATATTTTTTTCCCTCCCCCTTCCCTGATCCAAAGGGGTTTGTCAATTTTGCTATTATCCTGGCCAGGAATAGCTTGCTGTAACAATGTTCTTTGCTTTTTGTTTGCAATTTATTCATTGATTATCATTTTATAGTGCTCTGTTGTATATATTCTCCCTTTCTTTCTTTCACTTCCATAATCTATCGAAGGCTTGGAAGTGCTTCTAGTCTATTTTGGACTGAAATGAGGGGGCATATACTATGATAGTCTATGGCTTGAACCTTCTTCCTCATTTTGGGGGTTTTCAATTCCCTCTTCATCCTCAGCCTTGTTTTGGTTCACCTCTCCTATCTGGTTCCTAAACATGGGGCTTTTCTTCAAGGAACCTTTTACTATTGGGCTCATATGATAAGGGATAATTTGCTCCACTACCATATTAGGAGCTACATTCCTGGCTCTTGTTTCCACAACTTCGACTCTTGACTCTATTTTTTCCATGTTTAAACTAAAATGACCTGGCCATTTTTCTTCATTTTGAGCATAGCTTTTGGGGCTTTTTTTCATAGTTGTGGATGGTCCCGATTTGGATGGGGATTCTAGGGTTTTAGGAAACTTGACACTGATGGTATCATCCTTACTATTTTCTTTTTCAACTTCTATATTTTCTAGGATATCAAACATGTTCAAGCTGGGATCTTTATTACATACCTTATGATTTTTGCCTCCCTCATTATGTTGCTTTCCTTTCTCCTGGATTTTTTCCAGTTTTGTGTTGGCTTGGTCAGCCTGGTTATTCTTAATTTTTTTGTATCCTTCCAAGTTAAGACATGGTCCTTGAAACTTTGGGATCCATCTACCATTAGCTTTCCCCAAAAAACCTTCGCTCATGGCTTCCTTGTTTGCAGTTATTGTCAAACATTGGGCTTGAAGGTGGCCCTGTGTTTTGTACATGCTATAGAATACTGGATTGTTCTCATACTCCATAGGCTGAATCCTTAGAAACTCTCCATATGCTAGTTACACCTAATAAGGTAGATAAAAATCCAAGTTTGCATTTACATAGATCCTGGCATGCGTCAGTCTAGTCCTTGCCCGGGTTGAATGGTCTATTGCCACGAGATCTCCTATCGTCTTTGCTATGCCACTAAGCCAGTACTCATTAAAAAACTAGGTTGGGAGGTTTGGTAAGTGGACCCAAATGGGTGCTATATTAATGTTATGCTTCTTAGGGTTGAAATTCTCCCCCCAATTCCTCAGAAAGAGGCTATGCATTCCTAGAAACCAGGGTCCTCCTATCAAGATGCACTCTGTATCATCTTTTTTGTTGAGTCTTATCATAAAAAAACCTCTTGACATGGCTACGATTTCTAAGCTTCCTAAATTTTTCCACTTTGCTACGGCCCATGAGTGAATAGTCTCAATGTCCGACCTTCCTCCCAAAAACTTGCCAACTAAGGATGATGCCTCCATATCCAAGAATCTTTCCATAATCTCCACTGGCATAGTTAACCTATTATTGTTTGGTATTAGGAACGGTAGTTCACTGGCTGGCTCCTTCTTTTTCCCTTTCAGCATTTCCAAAAAGGTTGGGCCCTTGTTTCTAGCTCCCGAACCCCAATGGGACCCTTTGTCTAAGGGTTTATCTAGAGGATCTGTACCTTTAGCATTACTGAAGAAATTTATCAAATATAGGGTCCTCGATGTCGAGGTTAAACTAAAAATAAAATGAGAAAGATCTAAATGCACCTTTCAAAGTTTATTATTATCGGGGATCAACACTACAACAACAAGTTTTGTTAGGGCTGGTGCATTAGAAGAAAAATATATTGAGATAGATGTGGGTGAACCTTTAGGAAACATTCAAAAATAATAGAAGTTTGTTGTGTTGCATTTGAAGTGAAACAAAAACTCTTTGATATTTTTATAAATTGTTAAAGACTAGCATTTTTCTTGAAGTTAATGAATGAGACAATTTCATTAAAATTTTTATTATAATTTTCAAATTTGTTTTAAATATTGTTTTGTTTTGATTATTTGTGTTGATGTAGAAGTTTTTTGTTTTTAATTTGAAGTGGAAAAAAAGTTTGATATGTTTTGTAAATTGTGAAATAATGATATCTTTTTTGAAAATTGAAATCAATGAAAGAGACAATTTCTAAAAAAAATGTATTATCATTTTGAAATTTTATTTTTAATTATTGTTATATTTTAATTTGAAGTGTAAGAAATAATGTTTGATATGTTTTGTAAATTGTGAATGAATGGTATCTTTTATGAAAATTGAAATCAATGAAAAGAGACTATTTCTGAAAAAATTGTATTATCTTTTTAAAATTTTATTTTAATTATTGTTATGTTTTGATTATTTGTGATGATGTAGAATTTTGTTATTTTTAATTTAAAGTGGAAGAAATAATGTTTGATATGTTTTGTAAATTGTGAATGAATGGTATCTTTTTGAAAATTGAAATCAATGAAAGAGACTATTTCTGAAAAATATGTATTATCACTTGGAAATTTTGTTTTGATTATTGTTATGTTTTGATTATTTGTGTTGATGTATTAAGTAATTTTGAATTATGTGGATGTAGTAAGATGTTATTTTATGTTATACGAATTAATTTGAAATGATAGAAAATTCAACATAGATATTTACTTTGACAAATTGCCAATAATGATTTATACAATACAAATCTACAAAAATAATTGAAACTTTAGACTAATACTTCAATAACAAGGCTTATGTAAAATGATATACAAAATATCCAATAACACATTTTTGATATAAAATATAATGCAGTGTTCTAATCAACATGTGTAATCAAATAATCCAATTTCATTCAAATATACATAATCAAATCAGAGGGCTATGCTATGCAGAGTATCCAATGGCAAATCTAATAACACATTATATGATTAATATCATAAAAATTATATAAAGTATCCAATTGCATTTATAATATTATATTATATGATTAGTGACATCAAAATTACTTGTAAAAATATAATCTCAATATTCCTTTCATTATAATGCTGAACTCAAATCAAATCAAATGAAAACATCTTTTCATTATGATATGTGAAATAAAATAAAATGATAATATGTGAAATCAAATCAAATGATTGCATCCTTGCATAATAATGCTGGAAGGTGGAACAAACTATTTTTAGATTGTACAAAATATTTTGCACTCATACCCAAAAATTTTGTCATCACAATCTGACCAGTGTTACCATCATCCTCAGTATTCGTTACACCTCTTCTCTCTGCCATAAATTTCCATGTGACAATGCTCTTTCATAAGGAAACTTCTCCACCTCATAGTTTGACACATATACTCTCAAAAAAAATTCCAAATTTTTGTCCAACTATTTCAAACTTTAGATTTTACATATGATAATGCACTGAACACCCTTTCATCTTCCACAGATCCTAAAATCATTTTTTGACATAATTCATATAAATGAAAATATTCACTCATAGTAGATTGTAAGATAGTACTAGGTTGTAATATTCTCCAAAAACATGAAATAGAACCTACTTCATGATGGTTAGAGAGTTGTGAAACTTGAGTAAACATTGTTGTTCCAAAATAGTTTTATTGTTTTGTCAAAAGATCTCTATTGAGAATGCCATTGATTTCAATACCATTGACTACCACACTTTTACTAAAATGGCCAGCAATAATACCCATGTATTTGAGAAAAAAACCATTTATAGTTTGGTATTCACTAAAAGGATCCCAAAACATTAGATTAATCACACCCATAGCCTCTAGCAATTCATCTCTTTGAAAACAGTCTCTTATTTCTTTTGTCAATGATTCTGCTATTTGTTTAAGTTTAATTTTTGTATCGTCTACAACTACATGAAATTTTTTGTAGGTTATGGGTATTTTATCAAATTAATTTGTAGTTATATCCATTTGCATGCCATAAAAATATAAAGGTATTTCCTTTCCGTAGACATTAATACATAGATGATCCTTTATATTGAACTTCAAAAAGCTATGAGAATCATTCATGTTTTTTAATGCTCTCCAACCCTCAAACATGGGATCCATTAAAATTTTGAACAAATGCGTACATCATATCAATATGCATGCAAATTTGTATTCTCACCCTGATGAAATCCATAATATAAATCAATATTTCTTGTGCAATTTTGATCAAAGTATTCACTTTTTCCAACATTGGAAGAATACCGCACAATGTGAGAAGTGTTTCAAAGTCACTCATTCAAAAATAAATCTTTAGCCTTATCAACTACCCTACGATTTGCATACATAAACCCTATCAAGGATTGGTATTCTTTGAAAACTCTTAATTTCGATTGATACATCAAAATCCACCTAGTATCCACATAATTTAACAATTTTTTACCTTTAGTAACTCCTAGTGCAAACTGTTGAAACTCTAAAAATATTTTTGGACTGTGTGAAAAATAATCATGAATTTCACGGAAAAGCGCTTCCACTCTTGCAACATTTGTAAATGTTTCCACAATTTTGTATGCAAGATTCATTTTGTGAGTCATGCAATTAATAGGGATCAAATATGGGGCAACAGATGTTTGTAGTCTAACACAAAGACCATTCTTGTGTCCTTGCATTGTAGCAGCACCATCAACTTTGACACATATTAACTTGGTGGCTATTTCAATTTCATTCATTCCTGCTTTTTTTTTTAAACTAGTTATAACAACATTGTAAATGTTTTTTGCATTACAATTTTTCATTATCTTGTGTATTCCAAGTAAATGAGGTTGCATTAAATGATTTTCCAATGTATAAACATGCATGCAAATCTAAGATGTATTGTCAATATCAGTAACCTCATAAATTTGAAGTGAAATGAATTTGGCCTTTTTTACTTTCTCTCTGAGGTCATCCTGCTCAACCAATGAGAGACATTTTGCCATTTTCCAACCACTTCAATCTAACCAATGGGTGTTGGGTAAGTTCTATAGATCAACTAGTCAAAATAGAGATTTATAATCCATGAAATTAGACATAGGTCTACCCTTCTTAAGAATAGAGAATACAATAGTAAACTGCAAACTTTTTGAATCTAAAGTTAACTTATTCATTTTTCAAAATTGGGCTTGAATCGTTGCACCTTTCTCAACCAAAGTTTACTTTTGTTTCATTTCTTTATCATATTATTGTGCATATCTTATATGTGTGCACTCTGATGCATCCTTCCACCTATAATTTTTTGGTATTGGTCAATCATATTATTTTGTTTTGATATAAACCTTTCCATAATTTTTTTCTACTATATATTTCTTAAGTTGCAATTTATGATCCTTTTCGTGTTTCCAACTGCAAATTACGCATCTCAATTTTGTTATATTGTCACTACTATTCTCTGGTAGCACTGGCTCAATAAATGGAAATTTTGATATCCAATCAAGATAAAATGATCTGTTAATTGTCCACCTAAATAACCTTGCACGTTTATGTTTTTTAGATGAATATTCTCTAGAAGTAGGGACTACATAAGAACTATTAGTTTCTTTTCCACTTGGCGTGTTAAATTTATGAATCTCTTCATGTTGTTGTTCCATTTTATTAAGAATATTTTCATCTGTAGATTATTCATTAACGTGGATATGTGGAAGTGGAGGCATACCAGGGTAAACTGTGTTTTCTGTAGATATAATACTAGTGTCAATAGTAGGGTCATTATCACTATGACATTTAAAATCATACCTTCTACAGATAAAAATAGACAAATACATCAACCAAAAAACATACTTATTTATGAATGAAGACATTATATATAAAATTAATAATGTAAAAAAATTAACTGGTGAGTAAAGGAGTTCATACCTTCAGTTTGTGCATATGTTGATGGCTGACCAGATTTTGAAATATTATGAAAGTATATGAGGATACTCCTTTTATTGGAAGACTGGCCTCCCTTGTTTCCACTACTTGCAATTGACATTTTACCTGTATGAATAGAAGAATAACATGAACAATGAACATAATTTTTAAAAATGAAAATAATTGGTATAAAAGAGAACTATTGTTAGAGATAGTAGAACATCTATCCCAAGAATATCGGTCCCAAGCAGAATAAACCTCCTTATTGAGTGTCCATGAACAAAATGTTAAAAAATGAAATTTAATGGTAAAAGAAACTTACCAGTAAATTGAGTCACCTTATGCCACTCACCTTCTACCACTTGCCTTCTTCCAGTCATCTTATGCCACTCACCTTCTGCTAATCACCTTATGCCACTTGCCTTATGCCACTCACCTTCTACTAATCACCTTATGCCACTTGCTTTATGCCACTTGCCTTATAAAACTTACCTTATAACACTTACCTTCTATCGATCATATTCTGTCGGTCACCTCCTGCCAGTTGCCTTATGCTAGTCACCTTTCGTTAGTTGCCTTATGACATTTGCCTTATACCACTCACCTTATTCTATTTGCCTTATGCCACTTGCCTTCTACCCATCACCTTTTGCCAATAGCCTTATGCTAGTTGCCTTATGACAGTCACCTTATGCTAGTCGTCTTCTACCACTCACTTTATGCCACTCACCTTATGCCACTCGCCTTCTACCAATCACCTTCCACCAGTCACCTTCTATCAGTAGTGGACTCACATTTTGTCAGTAATCTACTTTGTATCACTCACTATTTGAAAAAATAATGTTGTAATTGTATGAGAGTCGCTTTCAAGGTTAGCTATATATAATAGGGTACAAGGGGTGAATTGGGTGGGATATTTATTATTTTTAATAAATTTAGGGCAAAAATTAGGTGAGAAACCTTATGACAATGGGGCAAATTTACCCTTAAAAAATTGGATCCCAAAATTTTTAGGCGAACGGGCTGACCTCTATGGTCCCAAAATTCACAAAATTAACATTGTGAAAATCCAAATATTCGTGCTAAATTGTGAAATTCGTCACTATGCATAACCCTATTTTTGGCTATTTACAGGCTTGCTCCTTGTCTCATTTTTATTTTGGGGTGGTTTTATTATGGTTCTTACGACTGGTTTGGTTTGTGGGATTCACTCCTATGTCTCTTGGTCTTTGTAGCTTGTATGGGAATGTTCTCTTAGTGGTTTCTTTTTAGACTTGGTTCATGTTCACCTAGTGCTCTGATCTATATTATATCTTCTAGACAATGATATAATTATTTAAAAAGTTTGGGGACCCTTTCAAAATACCTTATTTCCATATTATCAACAAAAAATTTAGCTTGTCCTTAACATATAATATGAAATATAGACATGCTTATAATTTAAATGGATATTGTACTAGGTACATCATAATTAATATAAAATACTTCGAGAGAGGTTAAATACAATAAAATTTCAATGAACCATAGTTTTGGAATATGGTGTTAAACTTTACTTAAGTTATGACCGAGCTTTGTATTATTTTTATTGTATAGCCCTTTGGGCCCTTGTTGTCAAGACTATAGTTTGACCATTATCTACCTAGAGGTTTGTATTTTTAAAACTAATTCAATTAAAAAAAATTAATATATTTAACCACACGTAATTTTAATATGTATTATTTTTTCTTCTCTTACTTGAAAATAAATTTTAAATTCAAAATTCATCTTAATTGAACTATTGGTTTGAACTGCACTAGTTTTGAAATATCATTAAAAATATTTTTAATTAATAAAATATTTTTTTAAAACAAAATATATTTTATATTTTATTAAAACAATATATATGTATGTATGTGTGTGTTTTAGTTAAATGTAATGTTTTATTATTTTATTCAATATTTTATGTATATGTTGTCTAGTGGTTTGGCTCTACAATTTTTAAAAGGTCTTTGGGTGGGGACCTCGTGCTTCATCATTGCTACAGTTGTCGAGCCTCTGTTGATAATACCTGTATCCAAGATTACTCTAGTCATGGGTCTTCTTGGTGGTTGGTGTCTCTGGACTCTTTCTTTAGCTTGCATATTTAGTCTCCTCTATAGGGAGATCTTGTGGCCTGTCGAGATCTCTAGTGTCTACTGATATGCTTTCTAGGCCATGTTTTCTCTTTTAGCTATTTATGGTATTATTCTTGCTACAGTTGGGGTTTCAGTTATATCCATTAGCATGATTGGATCATGTTTATTTTTCCAATAGGTTTTTTGATTCTAATTTTGAGTGGGACTATTGTTTCTCTCAAGGCTTTACTTCCTGACCCATGTTGGATGGGTCTATGGTTTTTCCATGCCTTCTTGGATGGGTTTTTCATTTTTGGACCAATCTATGATGGTCCCATGGCTTTCTGGTTAGGATCCTCCTTACTAGGATAGTTTGTGTTGGTATTGTGCCCTCATGGATGGGATTCTCCTTTGTTGTTGTGGATTTCAATTTTACCTTATGGTTTTCTCTGGTCCAGCTACCTCTATCGAGACATATTCTTCTTTCCATGTGGTTTTGAATTCTAGTTTCTCCTTGGCGGGATTTAGGTATCTAGTTTTCCCCTTGGGTGAGATTTTTAATTTTAAATTTTTCTAGCCTTGGGTCGGATTATCCTATTTACATTGTGGGCTCATTTGGCAATTTTTTTTTAATTTTTCCATACGGAATGATCCCGCATCCGAATTTTTAAGGATTGTTGGTGATGGTCCTTTCAAGACCATCCTCCTGTGCACTTTTAAATTTTTAAAAGGCCTACCCTTTGGCTTTTTGGTTGGTTTGTTGACCTTTTGTAAAAATGTTTTGAGGCCCCTTTCAAAACCCACTTTTAATGAAACCCTTTTACTAATCAGAAAAATATATATCTCTTACAAATAATAAGTCATGCTTTTAAACTACCCTAAGGTTTCTTAATAGATAGATTGTCTAGTAATAATAAAATTTAATTGTAAAATTGGGTTTACACATACATTAAGGGAAGAGGAAAATGTGCAGATAGGCTAAAAAATAGAGGGATTTTAATAAAAGCTCATGAAGTTAAATTTTATTTTCCATAGAGAAAATAGTAAATTAAGTTGAAGCTAATAAGAAAATTTGAAAGGAGCAAATAAAAAATAATGTTCTAAAGGGTTATAAAATTTTTCAAGGGATCCATTCATAGATCAATGCATTAGATGAATTTAATAGTTCAAATTTGGTAAAGCAAGCTATGATATTGCGAAGTGAGAAGTTTTGTATGTTGAAGCAAAAGAAGATGATATCATATGGACTTCATGGTTGAATGGATTATTTGATTTGTTTGTTCTTAGTTGTATTATGGGATATATTATGGATTGGAACTTTCAATTTTTTTAGATTGCTAAACTATTTATTAAAATAATATCATTATGATTTGTTAAAATATCATGAATTAGTTTCATTACTTAACTCATTAAAATGATAAAATGTTTCTTTAATTGGTTATTTGGGATTAAAATGAATTTCACATGTATTATATAATTACCCATTGTTTAGTTATTATGCATATATTCCTTGATAAGATCTAATCATGAACATTTTTTATACTACTATACTTTTTATTATAGTTCTTATGGTTGCACTTATACTTCAGGAAGGAAACTAATAGTCCAGAGCTAGTAAATTAAACAATGATAACATGGATTTTTGGAAATATTACTCTACTAAGATGTAGTGCATATATTGTAGATGTGGAGTTTTAGTTTTTTGAAGACTACTATAGAAAAATGTCAAGAAGAAGGATGTTGAATTGGAATATTTGTATTTATAAAGAAAGTTGAAGAAGATCTAGAAAATGAAAATCAAGATTTCAAAATTTTTATGAAAAATATGTAGGTATCTAGCTATGGCAACTCAATTGAGATGAAAATTGAATCTAATTGTAACATCTCAAGCTCTAAATGAGAGAGTTGTGATTTGTAAAGGGTGGGGGATGTGAGTACAACCTCTTTTTATTAAGGAAAAAAATACATTTTATTGTATATAATCTTAAATGAAAATGATGATTTAGGTGCTTAAGGAAAAAGTATTTGATCCACATGTTTTAAATTTTACATACATTTATTTTATCAAAGTAGAGCATTTGACACTCTTAGGTAGTAATTTGAACACAAAATTATAATTCAACTAGAAATAAAATAGGGTTCTCAAATATCTATATATATATATAAAATACCATTTAAGAGATTAAAACCCATGATTTAAGAAGATAGGCTAAGGAATTGTTTGGTATAATAGGGAAAAGACATTACACATTCATAGAAAAATTAGTTCAAATTTTGTACCTTTGCTCCAAGACCACTAATCCTGGAATTGAGTCCTCCATAGCCTCATCCCTCCAAATTTCCATGGAACCTTTTATACCACCAATTCACACCAATAGTAGATCTAATGCCAAGTGGACCCCCTAGGAATGATGGCTAAAGTTGAACTTTGATGGCTCCTCTAAAGGAAATCCTAGAAGGGTTGATTGTGGGGGCGTTATAAAAAATCATGAAGGTAGAACCATCTTAGCCTTTTTTGAAAACCTAGGCACTCTCACCAATCACATTGTTGAGGCTAAAGCTCTTTTCTATGGTATTTCCATTATAAGAAACCTCCATTTCAATCTAGTTGTTGAAGGCGATTCCCTAAATGTCATCAACTACATCAGAAATAATATGGCTCCTAATTGGAGATTCAACAACATCATCTCTAAAGTTAGAAGACTCCTTCTCGTCCACTTGGAGGACATAGTCCAATATGTTTTTAGAGAATCCAATTTGGAGGTTGACTCCCTTTCTAACCTAGGCCCCATGCAGTAGTCCCTCAATGTATGGCATAATTATTTATGCCAAACCCTTATTGATGCAATATCCTATGATTGGCCAAGACCCATTTGAAACCCATTACTCACTCACTTCCTTAGGTCCTTTGAATCCTAATCATTCACAAATCTCTAACTAGATCACTAGCCTCACCACGTGTCCTCTACCCCCTCCCCTACCTTGCATCCCTCGTAACCACTATATCCACCTTGTTAGACTCACCCCTCCATTTTATCTTCCCTATAACCCCTTACCTTACCCCACTATCTACTACATTACCACCTTCCACGTATGCCTCTCCCTTCACATTACCTCCTTTCGCTTCCCTAAAACCTCCCATCCTATTTTCCAAACCCTTCACGTGTTTGGCCTAAAAATCTTACTCAATTTCCCCAATGTGATCATCATTGCCACCCATGATATTTTTGGCTGGCTCACTTCCCATAAACTAGGCATTTGAATTTTACTTGGTCACCCCAATGTGATTATCTGTGCCACCTTGGTTTCTTTTGACCATTTTTCCTCTCATGTGCATGGCCTAAAGATCTTGCTTGAGTCTTTCGATGTGATCATTAGTGCCACCTTGTAAATCTCTGATATATTCACCACCTTGAGTGTTTTTAATTTTCAAAATGGTATTTTATCTAGTACCACCATCACCAAACCTACCCCTTGGCTCCTTCCCATTATGGAAATTGTCTTTCACTGGTTGGCACACGACCCAAGCACCATCATCCTCCAAAATCAACAACGGTCCCTAGAAAATATTCAACCACCTTCTTCAACATGCGAGTTGAATGCTACTTTATTCCTAATTATTATTTGAAGCTAAAACACACCACTTTCCCCCTCATCCTCAGCCTCCACATTTTATTCCCCAACTCCCATCCCTATCCCTCCATGGACTTGCTTGAGCCTACTTTGCTTCATCTCGACCCCATTTTTTAGGATAATTTTTGATCCAAAATTGTTTTTCCTTCCTAAAGAAATTTACTGGTAATGATGATGAAGTCTCTTATGAAATTATAAATTCCTTGAAAAAAGGCCAAGTCACTATTAGGGGCCTCAATTTCCTTATCGATGTTTGAATGCTAGTCGAGCTTACAAGTTTTCCAATTGATGGTAAAACCATCAGGCACAACAAGCACACTATGATGGTGGAGAAGGATTTCTTTACTGATAAATTCAAGGACCTGGTTGTGGTGGATGGCAGAATTGATAGAGCTTCCCTTCCTAGCCCTTGGGATCATGTTATGATCCCAATTTTATAGTATTTCACCATCAACAAAATTGACATACCCCTCTATAATTTATATCTAGCCTTCTTAAACCATCTTAGGGGCATAAAAAGATCAACATCCTTGATTATCTATTTAGGTCCCTTGAGCTATCCATCAATAATTTCAGGAATAAAAAAGCTTACCATCCCATCCATCAAGATCTGCATCTCATCTTGTACAAGCATACCCTTAATTTTTATTCCAACAAAGCTATGATAATTTCCTACCCTACACCTTCCAATCCCACTCAAATCCCCAATCACCCCATCCCTATTGAACCCACTGAAAGTAATATCCATGAAAATCCTATTCTTGAGGTCCCTAGAGATGATAATGACTTTGATTTTTCCTCCCCTTCAACCCTAAAGCAAATCCCTAGGTCAGAGATCAAGGAAGGATCTTTGTATGCTGAGTTTGAGTTCAAACATAGGCCCATTATGTGCTCTACTTCCAAGTCCAAATGGAATTCCAACCCATCTTACATTTGTGCTTCTCCTTTCTTGAATAAACTGAAGATGAATATTCCCTCCCCTGAAAAGGCTAGCGAGTCGATTCCCCCTAAGGAGCCAATGCTGGAGTGCACTAATCTTTCAAATTCTATTCTTTGAAGCTCTATTCTTAGCCACATCACCAGCATAGTGTTCACCCTATCAATGACTATAAATTCATCCAAGGTGGCATGGATGCTCTACAATTAGGTGATGAAGGTGATGTAAAAAATTCATGGTCACCTCAAGATCATATTCAAGAAGACTGATGATCCTCCAAACACCAGCATTGGAAATTAATTTGCAGTTATCTAATTTGAGGGGTCTCCCTCCTGGGACCACCCCTATACCTCATTTTACTTTATTTGGGATCGTTCCTATGGGATATTCCTATGTGGCTATTTATTTCCTTGTAAGGCTAATTTTCCCCTTATGGGCCCATCCATTATTTTGTGTTTTGGGTCTGCTAACCTAATGGTTTTATTCTTGATGTATTAAGGTTTTGGGGTTCCTTTCAAAACCCACTTTTAATTAAACTTTTTCACCAACAAAAATAAATAGTTAAAATTCAATTTAGTTTAGTTAAACAACAACATATATTCTAGTTCAACTAAACTGTAAGATTACCACCTATTAGAATAAGATATGTACTTTGATATCTCAAACAAATTGACATATTATTAAACTGAGATAATTTTACTACATTATTATTAGAAATATTTTATTTAATAATATTTATGCATTTGAAAAAAAATTGTGAGATATTTCTCTAAGTCAAATTAATTTCTATGTAATTTGTTTCTCTTATATACCTAGTTTTATGACTCCTTTATTGCACATATTGAAACTATAATGGGAGATTTTTATGTAAATAAAATAAATATGGTTGTGGTTATTAATAAAAAGAGAATGGAAGAGATAAATAATTCATGAATAAATATTTGGATATGTGCTCCAAATCCAAGGTAGAAATCTTGCTCCCTTTTTCAAAGATGAAGATATGAAAAAAAAAAAAAAAAACAACTAAAGATTCTGGATGCAATATACTAAATCATCTAAATTTAATTATACAATAGATGAAGGTATAATATTTTTCAATGAGTTTACACAAGTTTTTATGATGGATCCTAGTCCCCTAATATTGAGTGGGGTTTGAAACATGGACCTCCCAAGTAGAATCCAAAGCCCTTACCATTGCAAAAAGTTTGCAACTATGATGAAAGTAGAATATTTGATCATTAAAAAGGGTATAATTTCAAAAGGGATAGTTGAAGTTGTCACGGAGTTTCATATTGAAAGGTTGATAATGGGCACTATGTCATCCAAATATGTTAAACAACCTTGCACATTATTTTCCTTGAAAGGACTTCGAACCAATGTTTTTAAGATACTGTAAATTATTTTAATATTTATGAAAGTTATGTAAGAATACCAATAATTCAATTTATGTTCATATGCAAGCATGTGATCAAGTCCTCTAAAGTGTCCTTCATTTTTAAAAAGGAAAATTTGTATTGTTTAGGGAAGGGGTCTTGTATATCTCCAAATTATCTAGAGAATAATTCATGACACTGCATCAATATTTATTCAGGAGATGATTCCAAATTGTAATAAATATTTAAAATTTTCGTTAACTTTATTTTATGTTCCACAATAATGCCATCATGGATGGTCTACAATAAAATTAAAAAACATAATAATAATTGTATGAACTAATTTTTAAGGAAAATAAAAGTCTATAAAATATAACTTGTCCATTTATATAAAATTTTATTTTCAAAATTTGAAAATCAATAAAGTGTAAACTGAATAATATCATCCATTAAACAAAATTTGAATCACTCAAGAAGTATATACTTATTTTGCTTCATTTGAGAATTTTTTTTTGTTCTTTTGGAACTTTTGGATAAATAAAATGTTGTATGTAGACTTGCATTTCCATTTGCTTTTGGGGACTTTTCATTTGTGATACCAACAATGTAAATAGGTGTATGTATAAGTTACACATTTTAAGACCTTACAAAATTCCTACTGTTATGCAAAAAGGTCTAACTTCATTGTAGCTACAATTTTGTTTCAACAATTATAAGAAGAAAGGTTCTGTCATTTTTACCTTCAAATTTAAGCTAACTCCCCACTATATCTACTAAACTAATCTAATTTAATCTATGTATTCAAATTAAATGCAAATAACAAATGTACTCAGAGTAAAATTTGAAGGTTAGGATGCAAGATATTAGAGCAAATTGTGTGAAAGTAAATATAGTCATAACCATAGCAAGAAGAGTGTGTGATCAATCACTATATGAGAAAATATAATAATGACTAAGTATCCCCATGTGTATAAAATAAAAATAATAAGGAATGATGAGAGAAAAAAAGGGTAGTGCCACAATTATCACACAATCTACAATCCATCATTGCAACAATAGAAATAAAAAAATCCTTGCATAAAATATTACTATTTTCAAGATAAGCAATTACAATGCGGGCTTTGCAAAGCATAGATCTGATTCTCTCAAGGCCAAAATATTTTTATAGTGAATCCCATGGATCATATTTATAGAAATAATTCATCCTTGAGCTGCCTTGGGTGAAAAATTCTCACTCCTAGTAAAAGTAATAATTTGGGTGCATCTTTAGCAAAATGATGCACCTTCAAATATTATATGCTTCTAATTATTCCTCTAAATGGATTAGAATCTTTCTAAGATGATTTATGGCACCACAAAAAGGAAAAAAAATCCTTTTTGAGAGATATTACTTAGCATCCATGCACACTTATCCTAATTTACCTAATGATGAGTAATTAACTCCTAGAAAGGGAATGAATCCCTTAAAGTTGTAGAGTGGATAGTTCCACTTGGAGTGAATCACAATATTTGGAAGTGAATTGTAGGTAATCACAAAAACCATTTCTCTTGTTTGTGTTTCTACTAAAGGTTTTTTTAGGGAGGTCCTTGTCTGGTTTCTTAGGTGGTTCTATATCTATTTTTGTTGGCTAAAAGTGGTTAAGGATGGCGCTCATGGAGTCTGAATATCTCCAATTTGATCTAGTGGTGGACGACATCCTTGGATCCCATGGTCTTCTTCCATTTTTGAGGAAATTCTAGGGATATGACTCATATTTTTCCATGGTTTTTTTTTGATCTTGGGATAGTGGCACCGTCACCCTCTGAGGCCTCACCTTCACTGTTACTATTGACATCCTCACTAAAATCATGAGTTTAGTTAATGATGGTGAAATTACTTAGTGTGATAAGAACTCCATGGTGGCTGAGTTGATGCACTTCAAAGAAAAATGCAAATTCCTTATAAAGAAGGATAATGAGTTTGTTTTGAAGGATCTCCCATCCTCATGGAATATAGTTCTTGTTCCTGTAATGCAACACTTCACAATTGATGAGCCATCCTCACCTCTTCATAGCTTTCACATGGCATTCCTAAATTTCTTGAGGGATGTCAAAGTGATTAACATCCCTGAATAATGGTTCTTCTCAATGGAGATCTCAATTGATAGCATGAGGAAAGAGAAGTCAACTCACCTAAAGCATTAGGGTTTACATCTAATTATTTTCAATTATATCAACCAATACCAAATTCATAGAGTTGTCTTGATGGGGGCATTGAGGATAATCTTCTTCCTATTCCCATCTTGGGCTCACCCCTGGTTGCTCAAGAAGATTTTCCCAATGATCAAATTGTTGATGTGTAGGGCATCTCTTCCAATAAGGTTGGTAAGTAGAATTTTTTTTTGGGATCTTCCACTATTGCACCAACTCCCAACCGATGTTCATCACGTGTGAATTCCTTTATGGAGAAAGACAAAGGAATTGTTTTGTCAGTTCCTATGAAGGACACTACTCTTGAATTTTCTTCTTCGGCTCATAAGATGCAAAAGACCACTTTGGCTCCCTCTCCAAGCATGTTCTCAACTTAGTCCCTTGAGGAAGTAGATCCTATGGTTGACCTTGATGGCATTGTGTCCCTGGCGACCTCTATGCTACTTTGGGTTGAAAAACTCATCAATTAGATAAATTAGAAGATGGCCACTCTGGTTGAGGAGGTCTCAAAGGTGGATGGTGCTAACTAGGACCGTCTACCTCTCTCTAATTAGTTGGGATGTTATATGACTATTTCATTTTTGGTTTCCTCATTTGGTTGGCCTTGGGCATTTGTCTTTTAGGCTTGTTTTTTTGGCATTTGTTTTTCTCTTGGTCTTGGTTTTCCATTTTAATGTTGTGAGGTCTCCCATTTGGGATCCTCATTTTTGGACTGTCATAGTTTGGGGTAAGGTTTACTTTCTAATATTTTCTCTTTTTGAATTGTAAAAGGTTTAGGGATCCTTTAAAAACCCTTTTATAAATTAAAAAAATTGTCAAATTTTACAAATGTTATTATTTTTCATTACTTGCTCTTGGGATTGCTAAAATTATTTTGATAGTTTTCATGGATAATTTCTCGAAGGAATTAGAAAGTAGTAGCCAAGCTAGTAAATTTCTATAAAATTATTGGGTGCCATTTTTTATCAACAAGAGATTCCAAAGCTTGCCTTTATCATGGGCATGGAGTCAAAATTGAGGCCATCATTCAACAAAATTATAGAATTATGGGTCACCTTTATTTAAATCTAAGGAAATACATTCAAAACTACCTACTGTTCATATTTTGAAGGTACATCAAGTGCATCCAACAACAACTCCTTATATTGATCCCTCTAGATATTCTCCTCTTGGTCCTCTTGAATTTATTGACTTCGCCAATAGGCTTTCTAGTTAAACAATATTTTTTGAGACATATGATATAACACTATCTGTGGGCACCTCCACTTTACCTTTCTCTTCATCAATGGTCTTTTCAAGATCATAAAATATAACATTTTATCCTTGCATCCTCTCTTTTTGATAGGGTGTGTTCTTCAACTATGTGGTTACTATATTATTATCTGATCTATTAGTGATTTAGGAAATTGTTTTGACTTCTAATTAAGTGTTGTGCCCTTAATTATAAGTTTCAAAAAGTATGGATGGGTTTACCAAATAATTTCCCCAACCTCCAAATTAATTTTGACTCCTTGATATCCTTGTATTTATCTATAATTTACTCTAATTACTTTGCATGGAAAATTAATGCATGAAATGAAATACATGAAAGTATATTGCAAAAATTAAATGCATACAATATAGTACAAAAAGTATATTATGAAGTTTAGAGTGTGATAGATCAAAATAAATAAGTATATTACACCATAATGAGGATATCATGTTATTATTAAATATATGAAATCTTGAATAAAATCAATGTCCATCCATTCATTTGATTATAATATTGAATAACAAATGATAATATGAGCTAGAAGGGTTGTATCCATTCATTGCACACTTAGCAAATTGAGAGGGTAGTGCCACTGATGGTATGCATAATGACTTAGCAATTTATTATAACCTCATGAGTACAAAGAAAAATTTGGGTCTCATAAAGTATAGATCTAAATTCTCATGGCCAAAATATAAATACAATGAGGCCATAGGCCCATATTTATAGTAAAATTTTACCCTTGGGTTACCTAGGATGAAAAATAAATACTCCTAACAAAAGTAAAAATTTGAAGGTAAGTTAGCAAAATTTTGCATCTCCAAATATCACATGCCTCTAATTATACCTCTAATAGTCTTATAAGGATCTAAAAATTCTTAGTGTGCCACAAAATACAAAAAAATACCTTTTTTGGAATATTTTCCTTGAAATTTGTGCTAATTTTTACTTTTGTGTAATGTTCAAGCAATTTGCTTAGCTTTTGCAAGTGATTCACTCATTTTAAAAAATAAAAGTGTACACCTTTATCAAGTTAGTCACTTATTGAGAAAATTGAAACCATTATTGAATAAATCACTCCTCAAAGCCAATAAATAGGTTTTACAAGTGAATTGTTGTTTTACCAAAAATAAGCAAAAATATAGAATTTTTTTGGGAATTTTCATATTATATAGCCTCCTCTTACTCTTTATGCCTCCAAAATGAGAAAAAGTTTGCAAAGGTAGTGTCAAGGTACTATTTTGAAATTATGGGATGCTAAGCTCAATTGGCATAGACTCCCAAATTTTATCTCGATCTTTGGGTGTAAAGTCTACAAATTTGGGTTTATCACTACAAAATTAGAAAATTTTGTTACTTCTTCTTGGTGTTTTGTTCCCCTAGCTAGTATTTGGTGGTAAGAAACCCAACAATTTCTACCACTCACTATCATTAGTAAACTATACTATCCCAAGGTCTTCTACCTCCCTTAGTAGGTCTTTGAAAGGGTTCTTAAATAGCTCTTCTCCCTTGACCACTAAATCCTTTATATTGACATGGATCAAGTTCAACTTGTTTCATATTTTAGAAGAATTCCATTTATTAGCTTGATATTTCTCTTCTTTGATCATGTCATAAATGGCATCATTGTCTAGGATATATTTCATGTCATCAAATATGTTTAGCATTCCAATAGTAATTAACCTATTAGGACCCCATCCAAACATTATTATGTAATGACTTCTTTCCAATGTGGGGACCCCAATCTAATGATTTTTTTTAATGGCATGTGGAAATTTAGATGCCTAGAAAAGTGGGTCCATTTCACATAACCATTATAAAGAATGTAAATATTTATTTGGTAAAATATTCTAGCTCGAGTGTCACTTTGCATGTAAGCCAACTCTTGAGCATTAGGTTAGGATTGCATGAAGTGTATCTTTAAAATACAAGGGGGATTAAGCTAATGTATCTTTTTGCATATTAGATCAAATTGTTGAATGATATTGCCCCTTAAAATAGGCCAATGATTTTATATTGTTATTTATGAGATTAATATATATTTCTGCATTTACATTTCGTATTGTAATATTTTGTTATTTTATGAATTTCCACTTTTATTACAATATTTATGTGGATGTGCTTACTTTAAATAGAATGTTCTTAACAAGATATTGAAGCACTTTCTAGGGTCATATTCCATTATGATTATGATAATTCCTAGCCTACCATTTCAATTGTTAGGTAAAAAAATTTCATGTTTACATTTTTTGCTTATTATCATATTAAAAAAAAGCCCTTATTTTTTATTTGTTTTATTTTAGTAAGTTAGAAACCCTATTCCAATGGTTTTAAAATATCATGGATAATTTTTTGTTATTGGCTAAGCTAGATTACCCATAAAGCATATAGTGAAGTGAGGGGTGATCAAGCTCCAATACCTAAACCTCAGATAGCACCCATATATGGAATTGAGCTCTCATGTATATTTGGGTATATCAAAAGACCCCCATAGTATTAGGATAAACCTTAAGCCTTAGGAAGCTTTTTTACCATGTATCTATCCATAGTACACTAAGTACAACACTAGATAATATCACCTTCCTCTACTATTAGGGAGGTAGGTAGTGCACTCAAGGGTATACATGAAATCCTCCTTGACTAGTGGCCTAAAATATTGGTCCGAGCATTATTGTTCATTATTGTAGTATAATAGAAGGCCATGGATAGTACATACACCTTGGCCTAGAGTAGTATATTTTTGTTGAATGATTAACCCGAATACCACAAATTCTACCATAAAATTGAACATACTGAAGAGACTACACTATCATAGAATAGACTAATCTAAAATAGATGACATAAACTGTGTGGGAAGTAACAACCAATATAGGGTCTATCAATAATAGTTGGGTATCATTTCAATGAGGGCCATAGTCAATAATAGTCAAGATAGATTCTTCTTATGCAGTTGTTAGTTACAATAAAAAAATCATGATGATGAGCACCAGATATGCTCATATTTTTGTATATGTACTAACGGTTTTTGCGTGGCAATATATCATGAGTTGTATATTTTTATGAAACATTATGTATTTATTTAATGAAATCATGTGTATTATCTAATCCATGCGTGAAGTGTGTTTTGTGTAGTTATTTCCCTGATTTTGTCATCTTTTGCTCAGTCGAGGTCCTACATGGACCTGGCATGGTTTCGCTCAATCAGATTAAGGCACACGAAGGTAGGCGCCTTACTGAGGTAGGTGCCTTACTAAGGTAGGTGCCTTACTGAGGTAGGCACCTTACTAAAGTAGGCACCTTACTAAGGTAGGCACCTTATCGAGGTAGGCACCTTACTCAAGTAGGTGCCTTACTAAGGTAGGCGCCTTACTGAGTTAGGCGCCTTACTCAAGCAAGCACCCGGATTATGCGTGTTGACCAAACGGCTAGAGAAGGACCCCGTTGACCACCATTCCATATCATCTATGGGAAACCACTGATGAATGAGCTATCCTAGCTAGAGTGGATGAACATGTAACTACTCATGAAGCAGAACCATAATGAAGCGAAAATCATCTGATTGCTAGGAAATGATGTAGAGCTAATTATCATGCATCGGTTATAGTAACTGAACTATCCTAGTTTAGACTACAACCGGGATTCCTATTGTAATAGAACTACAATAAGAAGTCCTATGTGTGGTATATAAACACATGGACTTCTCTATAGTAGGGGAGGCATTTTTCAGAACATTATCGCATGTAATATTTTTTACATTATTAATAAAATCTTGAGCATTCTTTCATCTACGTATTGTCTTCATGATTCATTGGGTGGGATCTGCTGGAGCTCGGGCCCACTCCAAGCCAGTATTCCTCCCCTACTTCTTAGTTACTTTCATAGATTTAATTATGTATGATAGTATGTTCATTTCTTAGATTAAATTTAATTATTTTAGAGTTGTGTTCTTTTTACGTAAAGTGTGTTATTGCTTTCAATGTGGTGTGTTTACTTCTACGTATTTTATTTATGTATAAGTTTTATTGGTGTGGATGAATCAACCGCTATTTTACAAACACCCCCAATGATAGTTGAATAGATTCATCTCAAAAGTGGTAGTGTGAGTAGTCTCAACCGTGGCACTTCAAAAGTCTATGAGCTCCCTGGTTTGACAATTTAAATGTGAGTGTTGTGACATATTTAGGATAGATTTAACCAATGTTTGGCACCCAAAATTTTGGTACCATTGTTAGGGAAGCATCACTAGTAGACTAATTACATTACCCCTTAAAACCTTCTACTTGACCTTGTATGAGTTCGCCAAGAAAAAGAGGACCCGATGATCATTTTATAAGATAGAGTCCATCAAAAAAGTTCAAGTCAGCCGAAGACCTAGAGTTTGAATTAGATTCTCTCGACTCATCACCAGTAGTCCACTGGAGTGAGCATCCTCACTTTGTGCAAAGTGCCTCCTCGTCTCATCGACCTGGGAAAGAACAGATCATCCTAAACCCATTGTTTAAAAGAACACCCTCGGAGGAAGCCCTACTATGGAAAGTCATAGAGGATCAGACCGTAACACCAACTGACTTAGAGGCTCTAATACAAAAATTTTTGAGTGACCGAAAGGCCATAGAAGCTGCATTAGAGACCACATTTCCTAAAAAAATGGTCGAAGAAGTCTCATCTGGATTCAACTTCCCAATAGAGGAAGGAGCAGGGGAAACCAAGATGAAGAATATATCCCCTACCCATATTCCTACCTTCAAGGGATACCCAACCGAAGACCCTGACCTATTTTTGTTTAAATTTGATGTGTTGTGTAGGTCTATCGACTATAAATTAGATGCTCAGAAGCTGAAACTCTTTCCATCGACATTAGATGACTCAACTCTACGATGGTTTATCGGGTTGGGGAACAAATAGATCACCACATGGGAAGAGATGAGGAAGCTCTTTCTAGAGTAGTACCAAGACTTCGATAGAGCACGAGATTCTAGGGAGGAAGTCCTCAACATGACACAGAAGGAGGATGAGTCTCTAGAAGAATACTGGGAGAGGTTCAATTTCAACCTGCAATGATCTCCTCACGCAAAGCTAGGAGATAAGTCCCTCAAAAGCATTTTTTTGAGAGGACTCAACAATGAGTCACTGGAAGCGCTAAACATGATTTTGGGAGGAGACGTTTACCAGCACACCATGGAAGACATCCAACAATTATGTCAGAACTACTCATGAAGGAGAGGTAAGCCAACTCCCAGGACCATGAAGGTGATCGCATCGGTCACAAAAATAGAGATAGGCAACATGTTGGAAGATTTAAAGAGTGAAATGCTATCCTCTCTAGAACTACAGTTGGATACGCTCTTGTTGGAGAAGAAGAAACAAGAGAACGATGCAGCGTTGACCTATTTTTGTCCAAAATGTAGAGGAAAGCATGCTAGGAATGCATGCCCAGAAAACAAGGTTAGAGTATGCATGGTTTGCCAATAGAATCATAAAACTTGACTATGCCTATAGCTACCCAATACCAAGGAGGAGGCTGACGTAAGAGAAGCCTATTTCATGGGCAATCAAAGAAATTGGTAGCAACCCCCTATGGGGAATATGCCCATGGGGATGCCGCCCTATGGAGGAGGACCATATATGCCACAAGGGCAGCCACAACCACCCAATATGGGATGGTGGGGACCACCACCTTGGATGAACATACCTCCAGGAGCTGCATTTCCCAATCAGCAACCATGGATGCCATATCAACACTTTGGGCAGTAGTGGAGGAACCATATTCCATGGAACTCCACTCCACAAAACATGGCACAGGTTCCACCTCAGCAAGGCTTACCGGCCCTACCTACGGTGAGACCTATGCAGTTACCAGCACAACCGATGGTGAACCCGAATAATAAGGTAAACCAACCAACATACCAAGTAGAGGGAGAGATGTATCCGATGTATCATATTAGTTGTAATCCCATTCAACTTAGATCAAGCAAGAAGCTAGGAGTAGAGGCACCTCCCCTGGTAGAAGAGGAGGAAGATATAGGAGATTCCCCTCTTATAGAAGAGGTGGAGGAAGAAAAAGTTGTTGAGAAAATAGAGGCTCCATTTCCTAAATGGTTGCAGGAATAGAGGAAGCCGACACAACCAAAATTTGATATCCTCTCTAGCTTGAGGAATCTCATAGTCACTATCCCACTTTTTCAAGCTATCCAAGATGTGCCCATATACACCAAGGTGATAAAAGAGTTGTGTCTAAGGAAACTAGGATGTAAGGTGGCACAAACCATCAATGTCATGGGAAAATTGGCTGACTTGATGATGGGGAATGCATATCATCCCAAATATGTAGACCCAGGTAGCCCGGTGCTAATGGTAAAAATAGGAGGGCATTCATTGGAGAACATCTTAGTTGACCTGGGTGCAGCCATCAATGTGATGCCATAGGAGACCATGCAGAAGTTGGAGCTCACAAACCTGAAACCCACCAAGATGGTGTTGCAACTGGTCGATCGATCAACAGTAGCACCAGAAGGGATGCTCGAGGACATCATCATAATAGTTGATGCATGGGAATACCCGATGGACTTCCTAGTGCTACAATAAAAAATGGGACTAGGTGGTTACCCACTCATCTTAGGGAGGCCATGGTTAGCTATGGATGATACCTACATCAGCTACCATGATGGACTAATGACCATTTTGAATGGGTAGAACATCAAGAGATTGACAATATCTCCTCCTGCATAGTCTATGGACATGTTGGGGGAACCCACATCGGAAAATCAAGAGGATAGTTCATTATCTATGCTCCAACCGATGATGGCATTAATAGAGTTGGAGGAAGAAGTCGATGAAGATGACATCATCACGAGATTCCTTCAAGGGGAATCCTCCCTCTCAGTTCCTGAGTCACCATTGGTCGGTGCTCAGGACCACCACACCAAGAAAATTGACATTGAGCCTGGAAGAATATTGAACGTCAGTAGTGGGTTGACCTCCACACAACTGATAGAGTTGAAGGAGCTCCTAACTAGACACCAACAAGCATTCACCTAGGATTATTCGGATATGAAGGGAATCAGCCCAGAGATTTGCACTCACCGAATTTACCTTGAAGAATAGGCAACTCCAGTCAGATAGCCATAGAGAAGGATGAACCCGACCATGAAAGAAATCATCAAAGCTGAGTTACAGAAGCTCTTGTCTATAGGGTTCATCTACCCAATATCTGATAGTGAATGGGTGTCACCACTCGTGGTGGTCCCCAAGAAGAATGGGAAATGGAGGATCTATGTTGATTATAGATCACTGAATAAAGTGACCAAGAAGGATCACTTCCCACTTCCCTTCATTGATCAGGTATTGGACACACTATCTGAGAGGAAATACTTCTCCTTTCTGGATGGATTCAGTGGGTACAACCAAATCCAGATCGAGGAGGAGGACCAGGACAAGACAATGTTCACCTACCCATGGGGAACGTTTGCCTATAGAGTGCTACCCTTCGGGTTGTGCAACGCACCAACCACCTTCCAAAGGGTGGTGCTGAGCATATTTTTAGATATGATGGGGGAGGTAGTAGAGGTATATATGGATGACTTCACCATTTATAGAGAAACATTTGAAGAAGTGACAATGAAATTGGAATGAGTGCTCTAGAGATGCGAAGAGAACAACTTATCCCTCAACAATGAGAAATGCTTTATGATGATGCGTGAGGGCATAGTGCTGGGACATCATCTCTTGATAGAAGGGATTAAAGTGGATCAAAAGAAAATAGAAGTTATTAAAGACTTACCCAACCCAAAAACGTAGAGGGAAGTGAGGAGTTTTCTTGGCTCTACTAGGTACTACAGGTGATTCATCACCGATTTTAGCAAGATCACCAAACCACTGCACACCCTACTAACGAAGGATGTAGAATTCATCTAGATGGAGGACTACGAGCAAGAATTTTAGATGCTAAAGGAGAAGCTAATTTCTACCCTAGTTTTATGGGGCCCAAATTGGGTTATCCCATTTCATATATATTGTGATGCATCCAATAATGCAATTGGAGCAGTCCTCGGGCAGAAGGATGGCAAAGAATTCTATACCATTTATTATGTTAGCAAGAACTTAGTAGGGGTTGAGCTCAATTACATGATAATAGAGAAATAATTTCTTGTAGTGGTGCATGCCATCAACAAATTCTACCACTACATCACTAGGTACAAGGTGTTCATTCACATGGACCATGCGGCCATCAGGTACCTAATGAGTAAACCAGTGATCAGTGGTAGGATCATCAGGTGGCTTTTTCTACTATAGGAATTTGACATTACCATAGTTGACAAGCCTAGGAAGGACAACGTAGTCATAGACTTCCTATCCAGACTAATTCTAATAGATCATGCAATGGTAGAGGACTAGTTCCTGGATGAACATTTGTTCATCATCAGTGAATAGACATCATGGTATGTGGACATCACCAATTATCTAGCCATCGATAGAATGTCCCCTACTCTTTCATACAGAGAGAAGCAAGGGGTGATTGAAAAGAGTGCTTCCTTTCAATGGATTGATGGCCTCCTATTCAAAATAGGGCCCGACCAGATCGTGAGGAGGTGCATAGCAGAGCATGAGTTCCTAGAGATACTCAAAGCCTATCACAATGAGCCATGTGGAGGGCACTTCTCAGGGAGAAGGACTACATATAAGGTGTTACAGACTAGGTATTTTTGGCCCACTCTATTCAAATATGCAGCCACATACGCCAGCAGGTGTGATGAATGCCAAAGAATGGGTAGGCCAACCCATAGGGACGAAATACCCCTTCAACCTCACGTACACATTGAGCCCTTCGATAAATGGGGCATGGATTTCATAGGACCCATCAACCCACCTTCGACCAGGAAGAGGTATATTCTAGTCTGCATAGACTACATTACTAAATGGGTCAAAGTTCAGGCATTGAGGGACTCCAAGGAAGGGATGATAGCCGAATTCCTATTTGCCCATATTTTTATGAGGTTTGGAGTGCCTAGGGAAATTACAATGGACCAAGGGCCCCAATTTACCTCTAAGCTAATTGAGGAGTTGATGGAGCAGTACAAGGTTTGGCACAATAGGACTACCCCCTACCATCCATAGGTGAATGGGTAGGTGGAAGTAACCAATAGGGAAATAGAGAACATCCTGATGAAAACCATGTAACAACACAAGAAGGATTGGGCTGCAAGATTACCGGAGGTAGTATGGGCGTATAATACAACGTGGAAATCAACCACAGGCTTTACACCCTTCCGATTGGTATATGGAAAAGATGCAATGATGCCCATCGAATTTGAGGTTAAGACACTCAGAACGGTGGTAGAACTAGACCTAAGCCTGGACGAAGCATAGAGGGAATGAATTCGGTAGCTGAACCAGCTGGACGAATTTTGAATGGATGCCCTCCAAAGAATAGAAATCATGCAGAGGCAAAGGAAGTAGTGGCATGACCACCACATTAAAACGAAATAGTTCAAAGAAGGAGACTGGGTACTATTGTATGATTCCAGGTTCCAAGAGTGGAAGGGAAAATTGATGCAAATATGGATGGGACCATACGAGGTGGTGGAAATAATCAAAAATGGTGTTGTGTGAGTCAAGACAATTGATGGTAGCAACACCATTCTAACAGCCAATGGCCACCGGTTGCATCCATACCACACGTCCGAAAGCTTGTTGGTGGAATCTAGAGTAGGCATGGGGGAGACCCCATCCAAGTAAATTTTTCTAGAGTTCTCAACAACATGGTGGACATAGAGGTGTCCACCAAAAATAAATTAGTATAGTTTCCTATTTTTTAGCTTACGATGTGTTTTGCAGGGACAATGCCCGCATGCAAGCTGTAGGCATCCTGAGAGCCAGGGCCTAACAGGCATGGATTGTATTTAACTACATTTTTATTTTCTTTTTTCATTTTATTTTTATAGGGAAATGGCCTGATTGCTCGAACAATAGGCATCTTGGGGAACAAGGCCTAGACCGGCTCAACATCCATGAACCTGCACGATAGGAAGATAGTGCTGATCCAGGCATGGAGTGGGTACCAATTCCCTGCAAAGGAAAAATTATGCACCCTCATGCCTGGACGAAGTAGATGCTGATGTAGTACAAGGAGAATTTTAGGAGGCTTGATCAACCTCACATCAATAGACACGTCAACCATTGCTAACTTTTCAATGATGAAGGAATGAATAACTCTGGAAGGGAGGCACCTTACTTCAAAAGGGAGGCACCTTACTCTGGTGCCTTACTCCAGAAGGGAGGCACCTTACTCCACCAAGGAGGCACCACCCTAGAGCATTATTTCATTGGGAAGTACGAGGAGAGCACCTTACTATAAGCCTTACTCTAGAGGTAGCACCTTACTCTGGTGCCTTACTCCAAAGGAGTGATGCCTTACTTTACCTTACTCCACCAAGGAGGCACCACCTTAGAGCGTTCTTTATGGAAAAGTAGTGCCTTACTAAGGAAGGCACCTTACTAAGGTAGGTGCCTTACTCAAGTAGGTGCCTTACTGAGGTAGGCACCTTACTCAAGTAGGCACCTTACTAAGGTAGGCACCTTACTCAAGTAGGTGCCTTACTAAGGTAGGTGCCTTACTAAGGTAGGTGCCTTACTCTGGTGCCTTACTCAAGCAGGTGCCTCGATTGACTCAAAAGCACATGTGCAACTTGGTAGTACATGGAGCAGCCAAAGCCAACACCATCATCTCACATGATGGAAATCTAAAAGCACCCAAAAATATTTTAAAATCATTGGGCAGGATCTCTACACATCCCAAGGCCAACCATCGAGGAGATATGCATCCCAACCTGAACCAATAGGATCCACCACATTTTCAGTGTAGGACCTCGAGCGAACCAAAAATGCAGTACCCAAGGTGATGTAATCAACACATGGGAAAAATATTATCGAGTACCAAATCGGCATACTCCATGCAACATGAAATGACCAATCAGGTATGCGCATGATTTTCCTTAGATATATACATAATTTTTCATATGATATGCTTCTCTAAAAATAATGTCGATGCAAGAATTGAATTCACCCCTCATGCCTAATACGTCATGCTAGAAATTAATTCGGGTGGCATACCCTACCAACCCCAATGCGGAAATAATTTCCAGAGTTAGGCACCTGAGTTTATAAAAAGTGCCTTACTGAGAGCAGAACATCAAACTAGTCAAAATTGGTAGGGAATTCACCATGGGAGGATGATCGAAGAATCATGCACTCAAAAAGCATGAGCCCAGTGGCACTGAGGGGATTAGAGGAGAAGTCCACAACCAGTTCGAAGTAGCCGGGTGGATGAATTACTATCACCTAGTCAACCAAGACTAGGATGTAGAGGCAACAAAGGAGTTTGCTACCACTATGAGTAGAGGAGTTGCTCGATTGCATAGACTGGTGATTCCAGTCACCCTAGAGCACATTGCTCATGTCACTAGCCTCCCCCTCACTAGGGAATGTACATATAAAGATGACGCAACAAAGTAGTGCACAGAATTATTGCTTGGACAAGGGAACGTCCCATATGACCAAAAGGGGCTCCCAAAGTAGAGACTCCCGATGCACCTGAGGAAGCTCTTTGAGTAGGTTGCGAGATACTTCACATGCACCAGGAAGTATTCACACCTGAATGTAAACCATATGCAATTCTTGAACCACCTGGTGCATGGGCGAGAAATTAACATCCTATTCTATCTAGAAAATGCCCTGTAGGATGAGGCATCATGATATCAGAGAGGGGCAATCTCTACCCTAGCCCACCATGGGCTAATTATAGCCCTGATACGCCATATAGAGGAGCATAGGGGAAGCTCATCGATAGCTAGGGCTGAACACTCTAGTGCGCAAGAGTAGGTGGTAACCGAAGTAGAGCAAGAGGGTAAATTATGAGGAGTGGCCAAAGAAGTTAGGGTTGAACCTTCCAATGCATCAAAGTAGGAGACAATAGAAGTAGGACATGATGCCAAATTGGGGGGAATGTTCAAAGAGGAACACCCCCAATTTTCACCAGATACTATGGAGGAAGGGTAGAGTTCTCTACCCAATTATATGGAGGATAGGCCAGAATCCTCCAGCCTCAAACCCATAGTATGATGGATAGAGTGCATACATGGTTGGAGATGACTATGGCATCTAATCCTCTTGAGTGAGGAAGAAGAGGAAGATGTAGAGCTTAGCTTCATGGCCCAAACCCTACAAAATTTGGCCGCTCATAGTCCGCAAGACCCATAGTCCTCAATGAGCCTGCAATAGTAGTCCGAGGTACCGATGGAAGAGGACCACACTAGGTAGAGTGAGAAATTCATGATACAAGTGTTATTCGAAGAATATAAGGAGATGTCTATGAGAAGAATCTAGAGGTAGGAGGCCACCATCACCCAATTTTAGCAACTGATCCAGTAGCTCAGGGTAGAGAACCAATAGTTGCAGGTTAGGGTGATCAAAAGGTGGGATACCTCTACCCAAACTGATTGGGCAATTGAGGTGCCCACAAACTCTCCAACCTCACCAGAGAGAGTAGTCTCATCCAGGGTAGTTAAGTTAAATGCCCGAAATGAAGAATTAGAGGTAGGAGAAGGTTCATGCACCTCTAATAGAGTAATTACAGAGGAACAAGGGAATTCTATTTTTCAAATAGAAACCCCTATTATCAACATTGATGATGATGAGGAGCCTTCAGGGTAGAGCCAAGGGAAAAACCCTAAACCCGAGGCCAAGAAGGACTCTCTAGAGTACCAAGGACCCAAAATTGAGGGGCCGCTACCCAAAGAACTAGAGGAGCTAGTGTTAGGTGACCAAGAAATAGGGGGAACAACCATAGGGGACCTCAGATCAGAAGGGCAGATCCCTAGATCATCTAATAGGGAGGTAGCCTCTGTGGGAAAGGAAGATCTCCCCACATAGGCCACTATAATACTAGAGAGGAGAAAGGGGAAGGTACCTCAAACAACATATAAGAGGGCCAAAAGAAAGGCTAGAGTGACATTTATTAAACCAAACCCCCACTCGGATGAAGAATGGGAAGAAGGCCTACAGGCCTTCACTGAATGAAAGAAAAATTTTGAAAATATCCGAGAGGAGTTCGAGGTGGCAAAGGTAGCTAGGAAAGCTACCAAAAAGGCCGAAAGAGAGCCAGGCATCTGTGTGGACCCTGCTATGGATGATCAATTTTGGGAGATCTATGGTTCATCATAGGGTTGACCCTCCAAGATGAGGAAATGGCTGGAAAGATGGGGGATATATGGACCAGAGGTAGAGGCGACAATGATCATAGAAGAAAATATCGACCTCACCCTCGAAGAACTTTGGTTGTACAAGGCCAGCATGGTTGTGAGGAAGAGGGATGACTCCGACATTCCCTTCAGAGAGTTATGCCCTCAACACACTGACTTGTGGTAGGAAGTAGAGGTAGCCTTCCAGAAGGGAGAAAATGATTATGGTAGTAGCACCCAGCATAGGTGCTAGGCCAAGCATGATAGGGAGGTGTAGCCAATATAACAAGAAGCTAGTATAGAATGAAGGCCAACCCAAAACAGCCGAAAGCCAACATAGTTGAAGGGCAACATAGCCCAAGGATGCCCCACAACAAACTAGTGCCCCTTAGTAAAAATGGAAGCCTTAGGATGAAGAGAAAGCCAAGGCCACTAGAAAGAAAAATAAATAAGGAAAAGTGGCCTATATAGAGGAGGTGATTACCGATTTTAGGTGCCACGAGGGTGTGGCACATATTAGGCATGGGGGGATGATGAGCACCAGATATGCTCATATTTTTGTATATGTACTAATGGTTTTTGCATGACAATATATCATGAGTTGTATATTTTTATGAAACATTATGTATTTATTTAATGAAATCATGTGTATTATCTAATCCATGTGTGAAGTGTGTTTTGTGTAGTTATTTCCCTGATTTTGTCATCTTCTGCTCAGTCGAGGTCCTACATGGACCTAGCATGGTTTCACTCAATCAAATTAAGGCACACAAAGGTAGGTACCTTACTGAGGTAGGCACCTTACTAAAGTAGGTACCTTACTGAGGTAGGCACCTTACTAAAGTAGGCACCTTACTAAGGTAGGTGCCTTACTAAAGTAGGTGCCTTACTGAGGTAGATGCCTTACTAATGTAGGACCCTTGTTGACCAAATGGCTGGAGAAGGACCCCGTTGACCATCGTTCCACGTCATCTATGGGAAACCGTTGATGAATGAGTTATCCCAGCTAGAGTGGATGAACACGTAACTACTCACGAAGTAGAACCGTAATGAAGCGAAAATCATCCGATTGCCAAGAACGACGCACCAGTTATAGTATTCGAACTATCCTAGTTTAGACTGCAATCGGGGGGCTTATTGTAATAGAACTACAACAAGAAGTCCTGTGTGTGGTATATAAACACACGGACTTCTCTGTAGTAGGGGAGGCATTTTTCAGAACATTATCGCATGTAATATTTTTTGCATTGTTAATAAAAGCTTGAGCATTCTTTCATCTATGTATTGTCTTCGTGATTCGTTGGGCGGGATCTACTGGAGCTCGGGCCCACTCCAAGCCAGTATTCCTCCCCTGCTTCTTAGTTACTTTCATAGATTTAATTATGTATGGTAGTATGTTCATTTCCTAGATTAAATTTAATTATTTTAGAGTTGTGTTCTTTTTACGTAAAGTGTGTTATTGCTTTCAGTGTGGTGTGTTTACTTCTATGTATTTTATTTATGTATAAGTTTTATTGGTGTGGACGAATCAATCGCTATTTTACAAACACCCCCCAATGATAGTTGAATGGATTCATCTCAAAAGTGGTAGTGTGAGTAGTCTCAACCATGGCACTTCAAAAGTCTACGAGCTCCCTGGTTTGACAATTTAAATGTGAGTGTTGTGACAAATTTAACCAGTGTTTGGCACCCAATACATAACATTCAAAAAATTATAAGTAATATAGTCTACCAAGACAATAATAGAAAATAGTGAGTTACAAAGTCAAATAAAATAGTTATCAGTAATGATCATTAAAGGATATGTTAAGGGAGTTGACATGCATAAGTAAATATTTTGAGTGAACATAGGAGAAAAATAGACAACACTTGAAGACCACTTCCCTAGAAACAAAATTTTAAGGTGTTGAAAAACATTGTTGTGGGATATAACCCATTATGATCATCTTGACAAGCTGATCATTTTGGTTTATAACCTCCATTGTACTTTTTAAAGGGTGTAGAAAAATATATTTATGAGACCTAGCCAATTGTATTTATTTTTTTGAGCTAATAATTTTGATATATAGCATCCAAACACTTTTTCTAGATAATTACTAAAAATAGTAACTCTTGGAACAATACTTATTTTTAGTAAGTCAGTGGGAGTGGTCCAAATCATACATTTATGGCTAGAGGAACTATAGGATCAATGGATTTAGAACAAAAATAATATATGGAGCAATTAAACCACTTAGTAACCTACAAATCCAAATATCCCACATTAGACAAGAAATTACAAAGATGAAATATCACATGTAGGTTATGATAATTGGCCAGATTAAATACAAATCCAAAATTGAAGAAAAATTTCTAAATGTTGAAGAGCAATTAAAATAATCCTTGAAGGTATTCAAGCATCTTAACATTGAAGGACTAGGTGGTAGTTTAGTCAATAAATATAAAGGAGTCCATCATACTCTTTTTGACATAGATACCCTATTTAAGATGCCTAAATTAGACTTTACCAAGTATAATGGAAATGAAACTGATGGTTGGTTTGTCAAGAAGATCAGTTCTTCAAACTCCATAATGTACCCCAATATTTATGGATCACCATGGCATATTTTAACTTTCAATCTAAGGCCCTACAATGGTATCAATGGTTGTAGAACATGACTCCTAACCCTTATTTGGAAGACTTTGATTTAGAAATACTCATTCATTTTGGCCCTAATGAGTATGAATTTATAAGAGACTTAATAAAATTAGAACAAACCTCTACTATTGAGAATATTAAAATCAATTTAAAAAATTGGCTAATAGGAAAAAGGGGTTGAAAGATTTTTTTAGAATTATTTTATCAGTGGGTTGAAATATGATATCAAGGATGAGGTAAAAATGTTCAATCCACAGTCTATGATGCAAGCCATAAGATTGTCAAGATTAGAGAAATATTCTTTTTTACCCAAAGGAAATCATTCAAATTCACACAAGACAAACCTACATTTACCTCTAAGTTCAGACCAAATACTAGCAATAAATCTCTACTACTCAAAATATTGACAAGGGAGGAAATGGACTCCCATAGAGCACAAGTATTATGTTATAATTATGATAATAAATATGCTTCGGGGCATAATTGAAGAACATAAGCTTATACTAAGAGGGGGTGAACAGTGTAAGACCACTTTTTACTTTTCTTTCCCAAAATATATTATGCAATATATCAATGGAAATATCAATAGTAGTAATCAAAGTAATGCATAAATCACCACACATAATAGAGACACAAATTTATGTGGTTCACCCAATTTGGGCTACTCAATGGAGAAAATATTTCACTAAAATTTCCTCAATCTCTTGGGAATCCTTCCCTATTACAATGTTTATGGACCTATGTCCAAATGAGACACCAATCCCCTAATCAATTTCATGGATCTCTATCCATAGGAGAACTCCTCCTCCTCTACTCTAGCTAGTTATCCTCTAGAAGACTACTACCTCCACTGCATTAGCTTGTGGATCTCTCTCCACCAAAGAACTTTGTCCTCACTCTGAATACCTCTATCCTCACTGCCCTGTCTAATGGATCTCTATTCATTGGAGATAACTATCCTCTGCTCTATCACCTCTAAAGCTTGCTCTTAGCTCTGCTCAATCTCTATTCTCAAATATTCACTAAACAATGTCCTTTAATCTAGCACAAATTTACTCATAAATATTGAAGAACATAAGCTTATACTAAGAGGGGGGTGAACAGTATAAGACCATTTTTTACTTTTTTTCCAAACCAATATCAATTAATGTCCTTAATTGCAATAACCAAATATGGTAGTGTGCATTAATAAATTAGATAGCAGTAGTAAGCAAGAGCACAAGTCACCACACAAAATTGAGACACAAGATTTAACATGGCTCACCCAATGTGAGGTACTCCACGGAGAAAATATTTTACTAAAACTTTCTCAATCAATCTCTTTGGGAATCACTCCCAATTACAATGTTTATGGATCTCTGTCAAAAGGAGATGTTGATCCCCTATTCTCAAGTTCATGGATCTCTTCCACATGAGAACTCTTTCCTCTTCTGCTCTGGCTATGTGATCTTCTAGAAGACTTTGTCTCTCTACTGTACTAATTGGTGGACCTCTCTCCACTTGAAGACTCCTCACTCAGATCTATCTTCAACTATGTTGGCTACTAGATATCTATCCAGTGAGATTCTATCATTTGTACTTTATCACCTCCAAAGCTCTGTCAATAGGTTCACTAAGAACCTGCTCAATAGGCTCAGATAAAACCTGCTTAACAAGGTCACACAGAACTTGTCAAATCTGCTTAACAAGCTCACAGAAAACTTGTCAAATATGCTTAACAAGCTCACACAGAACTTGTCCAAATCTGCTCAAGAAATCTCACCAAGAACTTGCCCAAATATGCTCTAGCAAGCTCACCAAGAACTTGCCCAATTATACTCTAGTAAGATCACGAGTAACTTGCCCAAAAATGTCCACAAATCTGTCCCAAAACTGTCCTCAAATCTGTCCCAACACTATCCTCAAATCTATCCCAAAGGCCTTCTCAAAGGCTCAATCAATCATGCTCAAGTAGCACTCAAATATCATCCACAAATCTATCAAGGCAAAGCTCAAATATGAACTCAACAATGAATGGCAATGTACTCTTCAATGGATGACAACAATGATCCATAATTATCTCAACTCAACTCAACTCATAGAAGCATAAAGAGAATTGTTAGAGACTCAATATGTTCTAATATCAATCTCAACTCAACTCAACTCAAATCAATCTCAACTAAACTCAAGTCAATATTATAGAAGCATAAAGAGAATTGTTAGAGACTCAATATGTTCTAATATTAATCTCAACTCAAATCAACTCAAATCAATCTCAACTCAACTCAAGTAAATATCATAGAAGCATAAAGAGAATTGTTAGAGACTCAATATATTCTAATATTTCTCTCAACTCAAATCATAATAATAGAATAGTTTGTTTCATAGGACTTGAGCAATCACTTCACACATCACTTGGCTACGCTCAATCAACTCAACTCAACCAATCACCACAAGGGACAACTCTCTCTCACACAACCCTAGTCCAAGTATGTATCAACAAACTCAAATGTTTCCAACAATGCTCAACCAAAAATCTCACATAACAATGATACTCATGTTCTTTTCTAAGTCAAGTTCTTTCACAACAAATGGGATTCAAAAACTATGCTTATACAATAAATTTTAAACATAACTCTCAACTTATAAAACCTTGAGGTATTCAATCAACCACCATAAACAATAAATATAATAATGTGCCCATACCTTTTATGAAGATGAAAAAACATCTTTGTAAATCTTCCACAATCACAAAATTCTTTTGCCAATCTTCACAAGGGTTAGTAGATCACAAAATAATCAACATTACTCCACTTTTCAATAATCATCACCAAGGCCTTTAATTGCACAACTTCCTTATCTCTCCTAAAACCACTTGTACCATAAAATAAAATAAATCAAAACATTGCATAACATTTTCACTCCCAAAACCACTTATACCATAAAACAAAATAAATAAAAATATTGCATACCTTGTCACCTCATGAAATAAGTAATCCTCTTGAAAAAGAAAAAGGCAAACTTCAATTTTGGAACCCCTTTGCAAAATCAGAAATATATCTTTACATACATCTTATTTATCCTTCTAAATAAGTTAGTCAAATAGCCCTCAAAATAATATTTCCGACGATATATAATATGCCCCATTTATGAAATAAATTGAAACCTTTACATGTATATATGCCACCCTCCATTAATTGCACATTGGTCGGCCCTCCATTAATTTAAACTTAAAGTTTAAACTTTAATATCTTCATCACTGGATGTCCTTTTTCGATGAAACAAAATTCCACCTTGGATTTTAAGAAAATCCCTTTCCACATAAGCCCACCATGGTTTTAAATAAAACCTTTTATTTTACCTACCTTGGTTTTCACAAAAACCTTATAAATAGCCATGCTTTCCAAAATATTTATGAAATATTTTGGCCACCAAAACCAAATATGATCCATGTGACATCAATGATCCATGTGACATCAATGACAACATAAAATACCTCAAATTAACTCAAATTTCCAACAATATCCCCCTTTTTCATTGATGGCAACACCTCTAATGAAAACACCACAATCACTGCAAAAACCATCTCTAAGAATCAAAGTTGCTCCCCCTGATTCAATAATCTCTATGGAGGTTGCTCCCCCTAACTCAATAATCTCTTTGGAGGCTGCTCCCCTAACTCAATGCTCTCTTTGGAGGCTGCTCCCCCTAACTCAAATCTCTCCCCCTTACTCAAATCTCTCTCCCTTTGACATCAATGACAAAAGGGACACCTATGGGGCTAAAATATATGACTCTTAAGCTTAGCCCCCTCACCCCCTTCTCTTTTGAGGTGATTAATTTTGGGTTGGGAGTACTCTTACTCCCATATCACTTTGTTTCTTTCCTCTATCAACTTCCTTCCATGTTTTTTTGATATCCTTCTCTTGATGAATTACTTGATCTTATTGTCTAGAACCTGTTTGACATTATTGCCTTGAACCTATTTGGAATTGATTCCTACACCATTTTGCAATATGCCCAAAGTTATTGGAATTAAAACATTTGATATTGTAACCTTTGGTTTGTGCCCATGTCTTTAATTCTTTCTTGAAGTAATTTCCATATTCATTCCTTTCCTAAATCATGTATTGTGAAGCTCTGTTTTCATGACCATTATGACCATGACTTATGAATTGTGTAGCTCTAAAACCAAAATAATATTTCTCATTTCCTTTGCAATGAGAAGCTCTATGACCAATCCTATTACATGAGAATCAATGTCCCTAAAAACCATACCTTCTTCCTTTGATGTTCCTTCTAGCAAAATCAAACTTCTTTGATCCATAGACCCTACAGTGTATAGCCCTGTGTCCAAATCCATTACAAGAAAAACAATGTCCTTGAAAATCCCTTTGTTCATGCCTTGGTTCCTCATACCTTTCTTGACCATTATCCTTATGATAATTTTCAACTTGTGCATTGCATCCTTGAACCTTCTTTGTAGTATCTAAATCCTCTTCCTTAATTTCTTCCTTGCTTTCCTCTTCAAGAGTTTCTTTTCCTTTTGAAATTGATTCACCTATCTCAAAACAAGAACCAAACTGAATATTTGGAGCCATATGAACTCTAGAAATTTCTTCATAAAACTTAGGTGCTTCCTTGCTTTCATATTTTAGAGCTTCCTTTCCTTTTGAGTATGACTTTTCTTGGAAATAAGATACATCCTTAGAATATATTTCCACTCCTTTTTGAACCTTTTCATATAATGTGTCATGTCTTGTCTTTATTACCCTTAGTTCTTCATTCATCCTTTCCTCTATCCTTTTTGAATCTTGAATCTTATTTCTTAGATCACTGATTGTATGAAGTAGTTCTTCTCTAATTTTGACATCTATTCGAATCTTGTTTTCAAGATTCCTGATTTCTTCTTTTAGCCTTTTGAATTTTGATTTTTGTTTTCTTGGCTCATCCTCTTCTTTTTCTATTACCAAAATTGAGACCTCTTCACTATCACTTAGATCATTATTATATTCTATAGCAAATAAACTCTCATGATTTCTTTGATCATGTCTATTTCCTTCATGTGGACACTTATGTGCATAGTGACCAATATCACCACACTTGTAGCATCTGACTTTCCTCATATCCTTGAATTCCTTGAGTCCTTATTTGTATATGATCCATTCTATGAAGCCATATGTGTTCTTGTAGAATCTGCCCTCAAGATGTTAGCATTTTTGAAGGAACCCGCTCTGATACCAATTGAAGAACACAATATTATACTAAGAGGAGGGGGTGAATAGTATAAGACCACTTTTTACTTTCTTTCCAAACCAATATCAATTAATGTCCTTAATTGCAATAACCAAATATAGCAATGTGCATTAATAACTCAGATAGCAGTAGTAATCAAGAGCACAAGTCACCACACATAATTGAGATACAAGATTTAACATGGTTCCCCCAATGTGAGGTACTCCACAAAGAAAATATTTTACTAAAAATTTCTCAATAAATCTCTTTGGGAATCACTCCCAATTACAATGTTTATGGATATCTATCCAAAGGAGATGTTGATCCCCTAATATCAAGTTCATGGATCTCTTCCATAGGAGAACTCTTTCCCCTTCTGCTCTAGCTATGTGATCTTCTAGAAGACTTTGTCTCTCTATTGCACTAACTGGTGGACCTCTCTCCACTTGAAGACTCCTCACTCAGATCTATCTTCAACTGTGCTGGTTGCTGGATCTCTATCCACTGAGACTCTATCCTCTATACTCTATCACCTCCAAATCTCTATCAATAGGCTCACTAAGAACCTGCTCAATAGGCTCACATAGAACCTTCTTAACAAGCTCACATAGAACTTGTCAAATCTACTTAACAAGCTCACCAAGAACTTGTCTAAATCTGCTCAATCAAGGTCACCAAGAACTTGCCCAAATATGCTCTAGCAAGATCACCAAGAACTTGCCCAAATTTGCTCTAGCAAGATCACCAAGAACTTTCCCAAAACTATCCATAAATTTGTCCCAACAATGTCCTCAAATATGTCCCAATACTATCCTCAAATCTTTCCCAAAGGCATTCTCAAAGGCTCGATCAATCATGCTCAAGTAGCACTCAAATCTCATCCACAAATCTATCAAGGCAAAGCTCAAATATGAACTCAACAATGAATGGCAATGTACTCTTCAATGGATGACAACAATGATCCACAATGATCTCAACTCAACTCAACTCATAGAAGCATAAAGAGAATTTTTAGAGACTCAATATGTTCTAATATCAATCTCAACTCAACTCAACTCAAATCAATCTCAACTCAACTCATAGAAGCATAAAGATAATTGTTAGAGACTCAATATGTTCTAATATCAATCTCAACTCAAATCAACTCAAATCAATCTCAACTCAACTCAAGTCAATCTCATAGAAGCATAAAGAGAATTTTTAGAGACTCAATATGTTCTAATATTACTCTCAACTCAAATCAGAATAATGGAATAGTTTGTTTCATAGGACTTGAAAAATTACTTCACACATCACTTGACTAGGATCAATCAACTCAACTCAACCAATCACCACAAGGGACAACTCTCTCTCACACAACCCTAGTCCAAGTATGTATCAACCAACTCAAATGTTTCCAACAATGCTCAACCACAAATCTCACATAACAATGATACTCATGTTATTTTCTAACTCAATTTCTTTCACAACCAATGGGCTTCAACAACTATGCTTATACAACAAATTTTAAACACAACTCTCAACTTATAAAACCTTGAAGCATTCAATCAACCACTTTTGAAAAGGAAACCACAAACAATCCTTTTCCCTCCAATGATATTTCAGAAATCAACCACCATAAAAAATCAATAGAATAATGTGCCTATACCTTTTATGAAGATGAAAAAACCTCTTTGTAAATCTACCACAATCACAAAATTCTTTTGCCAATCTTCACAAGGGTTAGTAGATCACAAAATAATCAACATTACTCCACTTTTCAATAATCATCACCAAGGCCTTTAATTGCACAACTTCCTTATCTCTCCTAAAACCACTTGTACCATAAAATAAAATAAATCAAAATATTGCATAACCTTTTCGCTCCCAAAACCACTTATACCATAAAATAAAATAAATCACAATATTGCATACCTTGTCACCTCATGAAAGAATTAATCCTCTTGAAAAAGAACAAGGCAAACTTCACTTTTGGAACCCCTTTGCAAAATCAGAAATATCTCTTTACACACACCTTATTTCTCCTTCTAAATAAGTTAGTCAAATATCCCTTGAAATAATCTTTTCGACGATATATAATATGCCCCATTTCCAAAATAAATTGAAACCTTTACATATATATATGCCACCCTCCATTAATTGCACATAGGTCGGCCCTCCATTAATTTAAACTTAAACTTTAAACTTTAATATCTTCATCACCGGAGGTCCTTTTTCAATGAAACAAAATTCCATCTTGGATTTTAAGAAAAGCCCTTTCCACATAAGCCCACCATGGTTTTAAATAAAACCTTTTATTTTACTTGCCTTGGTTTTCACAAAAACCTTATAAATAGCCATGCTTTCCAAAATATTTATGAAATATTTTGGCCACCAAAACCAAATATGATCCATGTGACATCAATGAAAACATAAAATGCCTCAAATTAACTCAAATTTCCAACAAATATGTCTCTGGTCTGGCACAAATCTATCCTCAAATCCACACCAAACTTTATCCTCAAATATGTCCTCAAATCTATCCTCAAGCCTTAACACAAAGCTTTATCCAATCACAAATAAACTCTGCTAGATCTGTCCCAAGTATTAGCACAAATTTTGAACAAATCAATCAATCAATTCTGCTCTCAAGTCTTCTCAAATGCTTGCCTCAAATATATCCACAATTCCTCTCAAGAACTTGCTCAATCTACTCTCAAGTCTTCTCTAAGACTTACCTCAAATCTATCCACAAGTCCTCTCAAGAACTTGCTCAATATGCTCTCAAGTCTTCTCTAAGACTTACCTCTAATCTATCAGTATTCACCAATAACTTACTCAATCTGCTCTCAAGTCTTCTCTAAGACTTACCTCTAATCTATCCACAATTCTTCACTAATAACTTACTCAATATGCTCTCAAGTCTTCTTTAATACTTGCCTCAAATATGTCCACAAGTCCTCTCAAGAACTTGCTCAATCTGATCTCAAATATTTTATAAGACTTACCTCTAATATATCCACAAGTCTTCACCAAGACTTACCTCAAATCTTCTTGTAAGCTTCCACAAAAGCTCACACAAATATGTCCTTAAGTCCCCTCTAGGACTTACTCAAATTTTCTCATAAGCTTTCACAAAATCTTTCTTAACTTTGTCCTTAAGTCCTCTCTAGGACTTGCTCAAATTGCTCACTAGCTTTTACAAAAGCTTATTAAAATCAATTCCAAAACTTGCATACAAAACTCAACTTAATTTCTTTCAGAAAACCTCTTCAATAACACAAAAAAATTTCACTCATAATCTTGTTTAATCATAGAAACATATAGAGAATGGTTAGAGACTCAATATGTTTTACACTCACAAAAGCACTCAATTACTTCCAAAATCTATTTCAAATAAATTTAGAATAAGAACAATTTGTTTCATAGAACTTGAACTATCACTCCAATAATTTTAATCAATAATGCACATCCAACTTCACTCAACCATTAACTCAATGAAACACAACTTGTTTTCAAACCCTAACCAAGTGTTTCACTATACTTCCAAAAATTCACACTATGGATCTCAAACCTTGACTCAAGGTGATTCTAAATTCACATAATAATGATACTCATGACATTTCACAACCCTAGCTCAAGATAATTCTCAACTTCACATAACAATGATACTCATGATCTTTCACAAACCCTAGTTCAAGATAGTTCTCAATCTCACATAACAATGATACTGATGATCTTTCATAGACCCTAGTTCAATATAGTTCTCAAATTCACACTCAAATGCTCTCTCAAACATTCACCAATCATGTATATGAAATCTCACTCATACATTTCTAACAATGCTTATCAAACAAACCTTTTCACTCTAACTTTGCATTTCACAACACTCAATCCAACAATATTTCACTCATAAGGAAGATGTGTCCATACCTTTTATTTTGATGAAGATATGTCTTCAAAAACTTGTCTTAATCACAATCAAATCCTCTTTGCAAATTTCAAGGTTTAGATAGAAACAACCTGTAGATACTAAAATCTGATCAATCCGATTAGGCATCCATGAACAATGACTAAATTGACATCTCGTAGCCCCTAGGGCAGCCCTTAGAGGTCATACAGTGGTTCTAGCCACTTTTTTCAAGGTTTTGAAGGGTTTCGGCCCATTTTTGGGACCTTTTGGCTCTTTAGTCCTATTCATCCCACCATGGGATGAATACAAATCCTATTCGTCCCACCCTAGGATGAATAGCAGCATTCATCCCAGGGTGGGGTGAATAGCAAGTTTGACCCCTAAAAAGTCAAAATATGGACAAATCATACCCATAAACTATCGTTTACCTCACCAATTGAAGCATGTGGGTCAGAGAATGCTGCATACTTATGATATTCTTCATAATGGAGGCCAAAAATGGAGATTCTATAACCCTTCCAATGCATGCCTCATTGTTGCCAAGTGGCACCTCTAGCCATGCATGCCCTTGCATGCCCTTTTGCACATGAACCTCCTTGGGCTATAAAGTGGATCCAATTTCCACATAAAATATATATATAGGAGTTTTAGGTTTATACAATGGAGTGCTGCTAAGATTTCCTTCCACCCTTTTGTGCCCAATTTTCCCTCGAAATCTCCACCTAGAGAAGGAGGTTTGCGAGTGAACTAGTGGGTGCAATTTGTCACATAATCGAACCATATGAGTGAATTCCCTCACCAAATTCTATGAAAATACATTCCATAGTGTTTTGGACTATTCCCCAGTGGAATTGGTGGTAAATTTAGGAAGAATTAGTGGGCGTCCCACCCCTGCGTGCCCCCCAATCTGTGATAGTCTTATTCATCCCACCCTGTGACGAATAGAAATATGTCCATAATTTTTTGACTTTTTTAATTATTTATTTTCTACATGTTCATATTATTCTACAGTTCAAATTTTATGTCATTCTATGCTATATTGGCTAAGATGTTACGATTTTAGTGTTTTGTAGGGTCTCTTGCAGGTCCACGGTGGTCATCTAGAGAAACACCTAAACTGTTACTGATTTTGAAAATATGATAATATGGGTTTTCTTAGAATTTTTTTTATGCATTCTTTCCAAGCTTTATGTGTTTTGGATATGTGTAGGGACAAAAATTGCTCGCTTTGGGTTTTGTAGGTTACAAATAGTCATTTGGATTATGAAGCCCTATCAGATGCAATTTTGAGGCAATTTCTAGTTATATCTTCCCAAAAAAAATTATTTTACATACCTTTGCAATTTCAAGTCATTTTGAGTTGATTTGATGCATATTCTCATTACTAGCCTCTTGGCACCTATGTGGATTGCACATTTTCCATCATACACACTGGCTATTTGAAATTTTTAGTTTCCTTGTGTGTATTTTTAGGTCCTTACAGTGCATTAGGAAGGAGCATAGGACATAAAGATCAAATATACAAGTGGTGGAAGCATTGGCCCACCCACTTCGATTGTGGGTATGAGGAAATATATTGGATGCACACCCAAGTTACTTGAAGGATTTTGATCCTTGGGCATCCAATTTGTAAAAAATTGTATCACCTTTGAGCCCTCAAGGGTACATCTATGTAACCTTGGATTTGATTTGCTTGATTAATAAGAAATCCATTTGCTTTGCTTCATTTCTTGTTATTTGCTATCTTTCCATCTTACTTGCATGCTTTTGTTTGATGCTCATAAGCGATAGGACATAGATACATGCATTTTTTATCATAATTTGGTGCATCGTTTTTTCCTAATTTAATTGTGATCATGGTGGAACCCTATACCTTTTACTTTAGGTGAATTTTGAATCTCATTTTTCATCTTTTTATGTTGTAGGTGCTAATCGTTCTGGACTGAAATTAACTCTGACCTGCTATTCATGCTACCCTGGGATGGATGCAAATTCGTACCACCCTAGGATGAATACAGACCTGCTATTTGTCCCACCCTGGAGTGAATAGAAACTAGAGGTATTTCTTCTCAATTTTCTAGAAGTTGCAGGTCCCATAACTGATGAGGTAAGTGCCTAAACCCTCTGTTTTCATTTTGCACTTTTAGAAGTTGTTTAATTTGGTTTTTCTTGCATAATTTGTTTGCCTATAAAGGTTAAAAGTAGATTTACTTTTATTATAACATAAAATAACAAAAATAAGAAAAATTAAATAAAATCAAAGTAGCAATGCATCTCTATGGTTTGATTGCTTGTAGCCTACCCAATGGGTAGGTTAGCATTTAGGGTTTGCATTTGTAAGTTACATTTCTAGGTCTCTTTTTATCTAGTTTTCTAAAAGTAAAACACACATTTACATGCATTTAGTGAAATATCATTGAGTGCTTTATTGTTTACTTTCTTTACATTTAAATAGAACCACACACACTTGCACATATCAAAATAACATTGGTAAGGTTGGGTTTCATCACCAACCCCCAATTTAGACCAGTGACATTGTATTTCACCTCCTTCCACTAGCTTACCCTTAGATACCTTAGATAGAAGAGGGTACTCTCTCAATATGGAATAGGTCACTAATGTTCAAACTGCCTCCCACTATTGGAAACATTTTTTTAGAGTGGAAGAGCTAGGCGAACCCCCCACTGGTTTTTAAGCGATGTACCCTAGACTCTTTTGAGAAATCATGTTTGGCACTAGTGTTCCTAGTCACCACTTTGGTTGAGTTCCCCCATTCTAATTCCAAAACAAGAACAAGAAAGCAAGAGCAAAACAACAAATCTAAACACACCAAATAGCTTAGGGATTCACATCTAAAACTTAAAGGAGATAATCACATTGTTTGCTTGTGTGCTTCTTTGAGCATTTGATTGTGTGTTTCTAATATTTAAAAGAGATAATCATATACATCTAATCCTTTAAAGAGACAATCATATTGTCTACATTGGGTGTCTCTTTATTGTTTGGGTAGTCAACACAAGATCCTTGATCTAGGACTAAACCCTAATTTTTCAAATAAATTTATTGAAAAAAAACAAGTAAAAATCTACTTTTTGATTTTGCATCCAATGGTTTGATAATCGTGCAAATTGGAGCTATAACAAAAAATTTATTTTGGTTTTATGATTACTCTATTTTTGAAGCCAAAAATAGGGAAAAACTACACTAAAATGATCATAAAATGATTTAGACAACTCCACAAATTGCCAAATTGTCTTGTTGTCTTAGTTATCTCCTTTTGCACCTCTCATAGAAATTTTGAGTCCTAACTCTTTACAGTTCAAAATTTTCCAAAAATTCTTAAAAGTAGGCATTTCCCCACGGGCCCTGGTTGCCCAAATATTCCAAAAATACAAAATTTTGACCCATAAGTCAGATTTTGGAGTAATATCCCATTGTTATTAGCTCATTGCACTGATCATTTTGATATATAACACTTATAAATAATTTTCTTTAGTGTGGGTCTCCTCTAGGGTTTTCCTAGTCAACACACCATGACAACTATGCATAGCTGATCTTGATCATGAGCTAGTGAAGCAAAAAAATTTAGGAGATTACCTAAGGAAAATAATTATGGGTATGAGGATCTCCCCACTCCTACATGGAGCCCTGATAGTAGCCACCTTCGCTATTCTTCGAGGATCTCATCATTCTTGCATGACACCCTAAGAGCCATCGTGAGGTCAACTCCTCACTTAGAGGACCCGACCACCAAAGTACCTCTACTAGGAGAACATCAATGGGTTATCCACATGATCAAGTGGATTATTCTATTAGCCAACACTGATTTCAAGCTCAAACCAAAATAATCAGTCTTCCAAGAGGCCTATTAGGGATATCTAAACTCCCTCTACATCATGGTCTTCACCACCTGAAACTCCCATCCAACAAGAGTTAGGAAGCCATAGTAGGCCTATGTGAAGTTTGCATGCACCATCAGCCAAAATGACCATGAGTGAGCTTCTACTACAATCCTCAAAGCATTGGGAACCTTTCATGAGGGTCTTGGATTCCATTGAGGTGCAACCTCATGACTCTAATGCTTTCACCAACTTTGTGGAATATATGCAAAGGTACAAGAAGCTTGTTGTATCTTTTAAAAATCATGAGGTCAAACTCGTGCCTACCAATTCAACTAACTCACCAAGAGAAGGGCGCACTAGACAATAAAGTGACCTGCACCAAAATCACCCTCCAAATCATGAGTGGAATCCAACGGGGGGGAATGGTAGACTTAATAAATTAGGATCAGGCACATCTTGAATCCCCTCATAGGAGGGAAGAAAATGGAACAACTCAAGTGGATAGGGGGTCACCCCCATTGCAACCACTAGGGGGCCTACAAGAAGAAGAACTCCTTGCCTCAAAGGAATTTCAAGCTCTTACTAAAAATATGAAGTCCTTTGAGAAATGAGAGATGGTTGGGAACCGACCAACATTGATAAAAATACATAATCAACCATTATGTCCATCAGTTCCTCGCCCTGCATATCCTAAGAACTTTGAGATGCCTAGGTTGGAAAAGTTTAAGGGTGAATAAGATGCACAAGAGCATGTCACCAATTTCATCAATGCATGTTTTCATCTTGAAGATAATGATGCTCTTATGCTAAGGACATTCATTATGACATTTTTAGGTGTTGCCACTCAATGGTTCAACCAATTACCCAAGCATAGCATAACCAACTTTGAACAACTAGTAAATGCTTTTTTGAAGCATTTCTCCTTTGGTTCTAAGATAAAATTGAACCTTTCAGACCTGGCCAATTTGAAACATTATGATGATGAACCAGTAATAGATTATGGGAATAGATGTAGAAATATCATGGTAAAAATATCATTCTCCGTCCCCATAGAAGATATTATCCGCATGTTCACCAAGAGTTATTCTAAACACATCTTCCTCTTGCTACAGCTACAATAGTACCCCTCATTTGAGGAATATTTTTCACAGGCCAAACTCATTGAGGACATAAAAGTAGATGAGGGAACCATAAAACTTTGAAACAAGAAGTAGTGGAACAAGAATGACAAAAATGAAAAAAAAAATAGAAGCAAAAAAACCCTGCCCTAGTTAATCAAGTAGTGTTGCTGCACCTAAGGATGGGACTATGCAACAACCCCAGAATTATCAAGCACATCCCTCACCAACCAACTATGATTAAAATAAATATCAAGGGAGAAAAAAAGAACAAAAACCCCTTCGCTACTTTACACCATTAATAGAATCAATGCAATCAATATTCAACCAATTGAGCGAGGCAGGAAAGATCATATTCCCTGACATACCTCTTATAGATCCCAACTATCCTAATTAAAAAGGATATAGGGAAGATCAATTTTTCCCTTATCATAGGATACTGAGACATAACATTGATGTTTGCAATGGTTTTAAGTACTAAGTTCAAAACATGATTGAGGTGGGAGAACTCAAAGTGGACAACCCACTGGCCACTGACAACAGAGATATGGGCATCTAAAAAAAACCACTGCTAAATTATGAGGCCCCTAGAGAGCAAGGGGTCCAAGTCAATCAGGTCTAATTTGATATACCTACCCACAGATGTGTTGGGATGGTTGAAATTGTCAATATAGCAACCAAGAGTAGACGGTATGGTCAACCGCAACCTCCTACAGCTCCTATGAATGTCCCAACTACACCAAGGTAGAGGCAAGGGCAAAACAACCTTCCAAGTCCACCAACTCGACCTATGGTAATTATCTAGAGTAGACTTGAGCAAAAATTATAAATGACTCCATGGAAGCTATCTATCTATGAGCTCATACAACAGTCCCCAAAGCATAGGGAGAACTTGATGGAGATTTTAAGGTCAATTGAGATCCAACCACAAGATCCAAATGCCTTCACCCATTTTGTGGGATAAGTACAAGAATGCCAGGAACCTGTAATTCGATTATATTATTATGAGATTAAGACAGTACCTACTGCCTTACCAAAACCTCTGCTGAATATTATGGTGTCAATCAATGATTTACCTTTTAAGAGGGTCTTGGTCGATACAGGTTCATCAATCAACATCATCACAACAATTACCATAGAACACCTAAAAATCCCCAAGTCATATATCATTTTGAGAGCCTACACATTAAGAGCTTTCAATGATGCTTTATGCAACACTATGGGAATGATAGTCTTACCTATCAAGGTAGGGCATAAGACCATCCCCATGAGGTGTCATGTCTTGGAAGGGGCCATGCAATACAACATCCTTTTAGGGTGACCATGGATAAGGGACATGAAGTGTGTCCCTTCAATCTTACACCAATGTGTCAAGTATGTGCATGATAACAATGTCTATATGGTGTTGGCCGATGATGATCCATTCAAGTATGTCCATTAGTTGTATTTTCCAGGATAGTTTGTGATCCCTTCTATCCACCTGTATGTAGGGCCTTCATCTCAAATCACGCAACTGAAGGACAAATACAAAGGGGTATAAAAAGACCCATCCATATTAACACCTAAACATGCACCTAACATGACTAATGCTTCTAATAAATTATCAACATCTAAGCCACAAGATAATCAGAAGCTAAAGGCATCCTTAGTCGAGGAAAGAAAGCCCAGGTAAGTGCTAACCATATCCATTGAGGAAGTTCCAAGTCCCATGGATGAAGAAGATATCCAAAAGCAAGTCAAATATGATGATTACCATCCTATTTTGCCAGTGTCATCCGTGGGATCATCCACATTGCATGAAACCATACACTTGGAAAGCATAGGGATAGGAGAATACCTTGTACATAACATAACATTCACACCTATCATAGAATCTGCACAAGACATGGGAAAACCAAAATACTTGAGACCACCAGTGGGAATAGTGGTTCCACTTGGAATCCCTCCCAACCAGACAAACTTTGTCTATGTTGGATTAGACTGTGCCCATAAGTCTACAAAAGAGGAAGAGGACAACGATAAATTATTCATTGTTAATTTTTGTTACCTCTCTAATCTTGAGTTTTCTCTAAGATATTTTGAACATTGCCATTAGCATGGTTACGACATTAGTATATATGAGAAAGGGTGTAGGCAGCCACTATAGCTGTAATACCAGCTTCCTACTGATAGGTTTGGGGTAGGGTACCACATAAGATGTTTGGATGACTCTTTGGTAGTAGATTTAGACAAATTGATCTTGGGGTTAGGAGAGTTCATCGATTTTATTCCTTATCACCCACTAAGTTCAAGTCTTATGTGCAATAGACAATTGGCCGCAGTGAACATCCTGCCTCCTAATACATATCATCCAAGACTCACAACTGATGCCATCCTTGTAGGATACAACTCATGGGATGATGAGAAATAATAAAATAGATATGTAGCAAGTTATGATGAAGCACAAGAGGGATTGGCCTATCATGGGCCTCGTTATTTACAAAGCTTTACTTGGTCCATCTATAACAAGAGTAGATACATATCAGATGAAAGTAGCTATGAGTCAGAGGACTTGACAGAAAGAGCCTACTTAGGAAAAAGGTATTGGCCCCACGACATGGTGCAAGAAACTAATGCAAATGGCATCTTCATAAGTGACAAGGAGTATGAGGATGAGACAGATATGGCCTACTTGAGTCCAAGATACATGCCCCATATCTTAGGGCCACACACTAATGCCAATGGATTCTTCATAAGTGATGAAGAATATGAAGATGAGATAGAGATGGCCTATCTAGGTCCAATGCATGAGCCTCTTGTTTTAGGATTGCATACCAATGCTAACAGTTTCTGAATAAGCGATGACGACTTTGACTCCAAAATTGATATGGCTTATCTTGGGCCTCGCCACTTGCGGTAAGTTAACATACTGGTAGAGAGAAATGTGGCACTTCATACCATAGACCCTCATCTACAATTTTTGGGAAGACCTGTTGACCTAGTTGCCATTCACCAGATGGTCAATCCCCCTTTGCTTACATTTAGAGAGAGGTTAGAACCCAATTATCCTATTATTTTCCCTGCTCATGGGCCAGATCCAAAAACTCCCATTCCTCCAAAGCCTCATAATGAGTATGGAAGGGAAACCTTTGAGATAATATTGCACCCACGTGGTCCTAGAGATTTCATTCCATCCATCAATGCAATCTCCATTGATTTGACCACTCCACTTAATAATCTAGCCGATCCTACAAAACCTTTATGTATCAATACAGAGGCAATTGATTGGGACCGCGCTGATTCACCCATAGAGCCTGAAGATATTTTCCCTACTGAAGATATGTTACAATAATTTCATTTTGCATCAGGCTATGCATATGACGTATTTCATGCTGGTTTGGATCATGAGTCAGCAGGACATGTAAATACCATCGATGACATTTAGTTGATACCCACACCTCATCATATGGAGGATGGGTCACATATGGCTATAGAAATGAATTTCAAGGTGGACATCAATGATGATCCTACTCAACCAAAGAAACTCAAGTTTGAAGAAAGTATATCTCCAGAAGAACAAGCCATCATAATTCCTCTCCTAAAATAGAGGCCAAATCTTTTTTCTTGGACTTACAAAGACATGCCTGGGATAGATCCAAAGTTATTTGTTCACAACCTTTCATTGGATCCCATGAATAAACCAATCAAGCAAAAGTTGAGAAAAATGCATCCCATCGTCACTTTTATGGTAAATAACGAATTACAAAAACTATTGGATGCAATTTTCATAGTTCCTATCAATTACCCTGAGTGGGTGTCCAACATGGTGCCCATGGGGAAACACGACGGAAGAGTTCAAATTTGCATAGACTTTAGAGACTTAAATAGGGCAACTCCAAAGGATTAATTCCTATTGCCAAACATATATGCTTTTGTTGATGCCACCACAGGTCATGAGATGCTTTCCCTAATGGATGATTTTTCTGGATACAATCAAATCCAGATTAAACTCGAAGACCAGAACAAGACTGCTTTCATTACTCCATGGGGAAAATTCTGTTACAAAGTGATTCTATTCAGGCTCAACAATGCTGGTGCCACATACCAATGAGCCATGACATACATATTCCATGACTACATGCACAAGATCTTAGAGGACTACATGGATGAATTACTCGCTAAGTCTTTCCTATGGCAAGAGCACGCTGAAGTCCTTAGACAAGTATTTAACTGCCTCATTGAGCACAATGTAAGATTGAATCCTAAGAAGTGTGTATTTGGTGTAACTTCTGGCAAGATTTTGGGATTCATCATTTTTAAGAGAGGCATCGAGGTCAATCCAGCGAAAGTGAAGGCTATACTAGAAATGGATGCCCCTACCAACATTAGGGAATTAAGAAGCCTACAAGGCAAGATAGCATCAATCAAATGGTTCATTGCACAATTATCAGACAAATGTCGACCCAGGAACCAGTTGCTATGCAAGGATGTCCCATTTCATTGGGATGAAGAGTGCCAAAAAGCCTTTTTAGAGATCAAAATATACCTGGCCACACTGCTAGTGTTGGCTCCACCAAGGCCAGACATTCCATATTTTCTATACATATTGACTACTAATTTTGCTTTGCGTACCATGTTAGCCCAAAATAATGTGAAGAACAAAGAGCAAGTCGTATATTACATTAGTCGCACCTTGGTGAGTTATGAGCTAGGATATGCATATGTCAAAAATTTGTGTTTAGTAGTGGTCTTTGCAACTCGAAAGTTGTGACACTACATATTGAGCCATACAACCTATGTTATATCCAAACAAAATCCTTTACAGTACATGATGAATAAGACGTATCATAATAATTGTACTACAAAGTGGATCATGCTACTGATAGAATTTGATCTAGAGTTCTATTGTGGCTGATCCACAACACACCTAAAAATTGGGGACCCACCTTTTTTGCATGCTTTCAAAGAAAATCTCGGTGACCCAGATGCTAAAAATCAAGAAAAAGGGGCAAAATTGCATAAGGATGAAAATTGTCGCGATATCGCAACATGTCGCGCCATCGCTGCCGAAAAATGAAAAGTGTCATGATTTCGCAACATGTTGCATGGTCACTGGCAGAAAATGAAAAGTGTCATGATTTCATGACATGTTGCGCGGTCGCTGGTAGAAAATGAAAAGTGTCACGATTTTGTGATGTGTTGCACGGTCGCTGGCAGAAAATGAAAAGTGTCACGATTTCGCGATGTGTTGCGCGGTTGCTGGAAAAAAATGAAAAGTGTCATGATTTCATGATGTTTTGCGCGGTCACTGGCAGAAAATGAAAAGTGTCGCGATATCGTGACATGTCACAAAATTGCAGGTCAAATAGGGCAAGGCACGAAAAGCGTAGCGATTTTGTGACAAAAGGCAGCAAAGGAGCATGAAGCGGAAAAACGTCGCGATATCGCGACATGTCACATTTTTGCGGCTCCAAGCAGCAAAGTGGTATGGAGGCAAAATATGTCGCGATTTCGTGACATGTCGCGTTTTCGCGGCCAAATACAGCAAAAGCAGCTCGAAAGTGAAAAGTGTCACGATTTCACGACGAAAAGCGGGCAAATGGTACGAAACAGAAAAGTGTCACGATTTCATGACAGAAAGCTGCCAGAGTGAAAGAAACGAAAAGGCGTAGCGATTTCGTGACAGGTTGCGACCGAGGGCGTACGAAGAAGAAAAGCGTCGTGATTTCGTGACATGTCGCGTTTTTGCTGGGCGTGATGGCAGACAAGGCTGTTGGCCAAAAAATGTCACGATTTCGCTACCTGTCTCATTTTTGCTGTGCTGGCAGAGGAACAAGCTACATGCATAAAAATGTCACAATTTACATGGGGCCATTACAGAATGTGCATAGGAAGTGCGAAACACATGGCATACAGGTGTCAGGGTTACAGAAGCGTTACATGAAAACAGAAAATATTGAATGTTTTGGCATCAAGCATGAATTCAAAGCAACAAAAAGGCGAGAATACAAAACGATGCATTCTAGGAGGTGAAACAAAGTGACACAGGGAGAAACATAGAGCCATGCCAAACAGTATAAAATCAGAAGCACAGATTGATACGAGGGTTGGAAATTGCTGCTAGCAGAGTTGCAGAGACAAAGGCGACCCGCCATTCTGGACCTGCTGTTGAAGCAATTTCTTTCACTTGTTCTGGATTTGTTAAACCTGGAACATTCTGTCATTGTAATTGATATATCATTTTGATACAAAAATACAGAGAATTGACATCTCATTGATAAGAAATAAGGAGTCATTTTGCATGCAAGATTTAATGTTTTATCTTCCCTTTCATATTTCTAGGCTTCTAGGTGAAGTTTAATGCAAATGTTTTTGGTTGCTTCATGCGAATGCCTAAAATCTAAAATTATAGTAAAAACCCCAGAAACCCGCACCTAGCTTATCAGGATTGTGCGAATTTGTAGATTCAATAGGTTAGGTTGCATGCAGAAAACCTCATTATCTTCGGTTTTGTCAAATCGAGATGGCAGCATTCTGGACGTAGTTTAGTTTTATTTTTTTTATTATTTGCATTTCTTTTATTTCAATCCTTTAGTTCATTCCTGTATTTTTATTACCGTCATTTAAATAAATAACTGAAAATCCATCAAAGCCCAAGATCAAAATAGATTTATTTCTTAGATTTATTCACTTTGAGTCCATTGCAAATTCAAATTAAAATAAACCATAGTGCCCCTTGTTAACATCCACTTGCAACCCTAAGGTATTCCCAACATTTAAATTAAACAGCATCATTGGTAAACAAAGAGCCAGCATAATAGGAACCTTGAAGAAATTATTCTATGAAATTTCTTTGCAAGCAAAGGATTTTGGGACTCAGATCCTATCGGAGAGTGTGCTTTCACAACTGAATGAAAACACCACTCAATAGATTGGCGCTAGAAGGAGGGCGAATTGATTTGCTTTATTTTGATTTTCATACATAAGTAATATCTTTTTGATTCGATTTTGAAATTATCTCTTAAATCTCACAAACGGCTAAACTGCAGCATTTGTTTTTCTGTTGCAGGTTTTCTTGGTGATAATCGAGATTTTCATCAAGGAGAGCCGAAACGGTTTATTTTATTATGATTTAAGTGCTACAAGAATAATAATATGATAACGCTTTGATTGTTATGCACTGTTCTTAACGCTTTGATTGTTCATACAGGAATAATATGACTTGGTTTGATTTAAAAATAATAATAATAATAAAATAAATAAATAAATAAAAATAAAATAAAAATAAATAAATAAATAAAGAATTTTTTGAGTATTAAAGTTATATTCTTTAAGATTCACTAACGGCTATGTTTACACCGTGGATGACAGGTAGCCCATTGAATATACCGGGAGTTCAACATTATTTGCCCATTGGTTTTGAGAGATGTCTTCCTCGATTTTTGTCTAATGGGACAAATACTAGAAGAACATATTCAAGCATTCAAATTTGTTGTGAATCACTTGACAAGTTGGTATGATGATGTTGCATGTAAAATGTTCCTTTACACCTTGGACAAAGTGGCATATGATTGGTTTACAAGTCTGCCTTTAGGGTCTATCACTTCTTGGGCTCAGCTAGAGGCAACATTTCTCAATCAATTCAACAAAAATCAAGTTGACCCAATCCTCATGTACAATCAGTTGGCCTATATTAGAAAAGGACCAAGTGAAAATGTGAAGTCATTCTCTAAAAGGTTCTTTGGATTATATACGCAATTAGTGACATTTTATGTTCTTCAAGAAGAAGTGGCTCTCCAAATATACATCAATGCTCTTGACTCACCCATGTCCACATATTTGCGAGGGATGCCTCAAATCACATATTTGTCACAAGCCTATACTCAAGCAATGGCAATTGAGCAACAATTGAGTTGTCAAAATTATGGTGTGGGTTTTGGATCATGTAATCTTCAATCATTTAATACCTCCTTTACCCACCCAATGATTTATCCACCTCAACCAAGTTCAAGTGTGAATCAATTTTAGAATCAACAATCATTCCCAAGCTTCAATCAAATTCAAAATCCTCAACCTACTATGCAAGATCAACCATCTTTCTTAAGTATGAATCAACTTCAAAATACTCATCTTGATTCAAAATATGTTGCTAAAATCAATTTCAATGATTTTCATAAGAATATGATTTTAGGCAAGGGAGGATTACTAGATCCAACTAGTATGGAAACATGTGACAGATTGGAAACCCTTGACTCACCAAAAGATGAATTCTATGAGGATGAATCTGATTCGGATGACACATTGGATGACATTGTTGAAAGTAATGGCCTAGGAAATTCACACCTTCCAAATCATGTTAAACGTGAATCATGGGTTACACATGTGGATTATGATAGCCTTATCAATTTGAATGCAAGCAATAACCCAATTTTGGAAGTAATTGAACCATCTAAGGAAGGAGAAGATAAATTTGATGAGAAACATGTTGATGAATTAAAAGATGATGAAGAAATAGTTGAGCATCACAATTTGATTTTGAAATATTATTGTTATGATTCTTGGGGAGAGTATGCTCACCCCAAACCTTCTAATGAAATTTGTGTGCCTATTGATATGTAGGATAATACAATTGCCCTTTCATATGAGGATATTACAAGTCCTGCACAATCTGAGAATGTTTTGGAAGAAGGCTTGGAATCTCATCAAAGGTTGGAGAAGGATAATGATTTTACTACCATGGATGAAGAAGGAGAATCAATTGTTTTTGTTCCCCTTGGGGGGCAAGAAATTAAAAATCTTGATCCACCTATTGTTTCTACAATGTCTATGCCATCTCAAAATGATGAAATTACAAAACCTAAGGGGTGTGGATTGGATGCTATTGATGATCTTAATGAAAATATGGATTTTGGGGCAACTCAAGCCATTGATCATGGAAAGGTGTCACGTGACACATATCTTGAAAAATTAGGCTCTTGTTTTGAAAAATATGGATGCATGTTTGATTGGGTGCCTAACTTTGGTGTTTTTGAACAGGTATTGGATGATGAAGAAGACAACGAGAAAAAAGAAAAGGCTACTAATACTCATCAAGTTATGATAAATTTTAATCATGATGGGTTGAGTATGGATGACAAGGGGAAATCTTTACCTTTGGTAGTAACTACAAAAATTTCAAGTGATAGGTTACATGATGTCCCTTTGGATGCTAACATCATTAATGAGGAAATGCCAAACTTTGTTGATGCTTGTCAAGTTTTGAATGATTTTGATTGCTTTAAAATCCTGGAAAATGATTTGAATTCAAGATTTTTAGAAATAGGCTCTTGTTTGCAACATCTCACATTTGAAAAGGAAAGCCTACTTCTAAATCATGAATGGAACGATGAAACTTGCACTTTAAAGAATAGACAAGATAAAATTGAATACCAACCATTGTCTAATAAATTTGATTTGATTCTCACCTATGATGTTGGTAATAAAACTAAATCAAAGTGGAATGGTGAGCAGGGCAAGTTGAAATTTGTTGCATTGCTTGGTTTGATCTTATTGTTGTTGGATTCCTACAAAATTTGGCATGTGTATTGTGTCATATGTTTTTTGATGTGTTCTAATCATGTTTGGGACCCAGGAAAGTAATAGTCCTAGCTTGGCACCATCTTGTACAATAGTGTATATAATTTTTGGTTTTTTGGTGTGGGCTTTCAAGTTTTTGTTTTTGGGATTGTTTTTGGGTTTTGGTTTTGGTTTGTGTTTTTCAAGTTTAATTTTTTGGATTCTTAGTTTAATCATGATTTAAGTTGTGTGTTTGATTTCAATTGACATGCTTTGTTTGTTTTTATAAAAAAAAAAAAAGAGAATTTTTTTTTTTTTAGATGTCAACTTATGCTTAAGACTAGGAGAATATGAAACATTGGAATTGTCTTGTAAAAGCTCCACAAGTAGCACAAACATTTTAAGTTATATAGTTTTATTTTGTGATGCATGAAGTAGTCAATTTTGTATGACAAATATTTCATTTGCAATTCAAGAGATAATGCATTGATGTTACATCTCACTTTACATATACATTCCATCTTAGTTGCATATGCATCTTAGGTACAAATCATTAAAGTGTGTCAAATCCTCTTAGGGTTGTGTTATAACATAAATGTAATAAAAATCCTAAGGTTGGAAACTGAGCCTCATGATATCTAGAACTAAGCACATCTTATACACATTAAAAAGGAACTTGAGAAAAATGATTAAAACCTTGCTTAGAAGAAAATGTTGGTCGAAAGAAGTATTTCATGTCTATCCTATTATGCAACATGATCCTTAAAACAATGGTTTTTACCACTTCCATAAAGCTTAAAGCCTAAAATTAGAGTAGTAAGGATAGGGCTAAATCCTCATCGAACTTAGGTTGAGGATCCAATTCCCCAAAGCTTTGATTTGACCTACATGGAGTAGTAAGGATAGGGCATAAATTCTCATCTCACTTAGGTTGAGAATCTGATTCCCCAAAGCTCTTATGTCTCATTTCATATTTATATTGGATTGGAAGGATCGTACTACTTGTCCTCTGCAAAGGATGGGTAGTCATCCCTAAGTTCTAAGCAATAAAATTAATATTTTCTATTTTTATCCAAAGCTTGGATTGGAAGGATCATACTACATGTCCCTAGCAAGGATGGGTAGTCATCCCTAAGGTCCAAGAAGTAAAAATAAAATTTTCCCATCTCATATTTATATTGGATTGGAAGGATCATACTACTTGTCCTCTGCAAAGGATGGGTAGTCATCCCAAAGGTCCAAAGAAAAGAGGGTAAGTCTTGGATTATGGGGTTAGGTATGCCCATGCATGGCAACATGTCTTGTCTAAAAAACAAGACCACTGATTGTCCAAAGGGTTAGACTAGCATGACCATTTGTTCCATAATTGGTTAAATTATTTTTCTCAAAGTGAGGTAATGAATCCCAAATCAGAATAGTAAGGATAGGGTTAACCTCCCATCTCGATTAGGTTGGGAGTCTGATTCCCCAAAGTTTTGATTTCACGTTCACTTGCACATGGGTTCAAGATAGTAGGGACTCATAACCAACTTTGGGATATAATAAAGCAATTCATTAGTGGATCCTAAGAGGGTTTGGTAATCTTGAATGTTTGTGCATGACACTAGAAATTTTAGGCCTTTACAAGGGCAAGATCTCTAAGCATAGTCATCAGGTTACATAAGTCATTCATAATCTCACATATGCACTCATGTAAAACTGACAATGGAATGTTGATCAATTTCAAACGATAGGGAATGAAATACATTGCACACATCGAGCTAATACTTGATAATTATGATGATTCATGTACTTATAATCTTTGGACATTTTTTTATATTTGTTTATGTGCTAACACATGTTTTCGTGTTTGTATACTTCCAGGTAGGGTTCTCACTAAAATGCTTAGGAGCATTTGACAACAGAGTCGCCATTTGTTGTGGCTGATCCACAACACACCCCAAAATTGGGGACCCACCTTTTTTGCATGATTTCAAAGAAAATCTCAGTGACCCAGATGCTAAAAATCAAGAAAAAGGAGCAAAATTGCACAAGGATGAAAATTGTCGCAATATCGCGACATGTCGCGCCATCGCTGTCGAAAAATGAAAAGTGTCACGATTTCGCAACGTGTTGCACGGTCGCTGGCAGAAAATAAAAAGTGTCACGATTTCACGACGTGTTGCGTGGTCACTGGAAGAAAATGAAAAGTGTCACGATTTCATGAAAAACGTGGCATACAGGTGTCAGGGTTACAGAAGCGTTACATGAAAACAAAAAATATTGAACGTTTCGGCATCAAGCATGAATTCAAAGCAACGAAAAGGTGGGAATACAAAACGATGCATTCTAGGAGGTGAAACAAAGCGACGCAGGGAGAAACAGAGAGCCACACCAGACAGTATAAAATCAGAAGCACAAATTGATATGAGGGTTGGAAATTGCTGCTAGCAGAGTTGTAGAGACAAAGGCGACCCGCCATTCTAGACCTGCTGTTGGAGCAATTTATTTCACTTGTTCTAGATTTGTTAAACCTGGAACATTATGTCATTGTAATTGATATATCATTTTGATACAAAAATATAGAGAATTGACATCTCATTGATAAGAAAGAAGGAGTCATTTTGCATGCAAGATTTAATGTTTTATCTTCCCTTTCAGATTTCTAGGCTTCTAGGTGAAGTTTAATGCAAATGTTTTTGGTTGCTTCATGTGAATGCCTAAAATATGAAATTATAGTAAAAACCCTGAAACCCGCACCTAGCTTATCAGGATTGTGCGAATTTGCAGATTCAATAGGTTAGGTTGCATGCAGAAAACCTCATTATCTTTGGTTTTGTCAAATCGAGATGGCAGCATTCTGGACGTAGTTTAGTTTCATTTTTTTTATTTGCATTTCTTTTATTTCAATCCTTTAGTTCATTTCTGTATTTTTATTACCGTCATTTAAATAAATAACTAAAAATCCATCAAAGCCCAAGATCAAAATAGATTTATTTCTTAGATTTATTCACTTTGAGTCCATTGCAAATTCAAATTAAAATAAACCACAGTGCCCCTTGTTAACATCCACTTGCAACCCTAAGGTGTTCCTAGCATTTAAATTGAACATCATTGGTAAACAAAGAGCCAGCATAATAGGAACCTTGAAGAAATTATTCTGTGAAATTTCTTTGCAAGCAGAGGATTTTGGGACTCAGATCCTACCGGAGAGTGTGCTTTCACAAATGAATGAAAATACCACTCAACAAGTTCATAAGTCAAAAGTCCATCAAGGGATAAGTCATAGCAGATCAACTAGTAGAGGCGCCTCTTCAGGATAGCAAGCCTCTCACCATAGAGTTGCTCGATGATGCAATATTTGCATTATCATATCTACCTAAACTCGAAGAACCTGAGAAAGAAAGAGACATGTCATTGTTCTTCAATGGTTTAAAATGTGAGCAAGGGGGAGGAGCAGGGATAGTCTTTATCACATCGTAAGGCATGCCATTGCCCTTATAATTCAAACTAGACTTCCCTTGCACAAACAACAATATAGAGTATGAGGCTTTGATCTTGGGACTCCAAACAACCGTAGCAATGGGCATTAAAAAATTGAACATCTTTTGTGACTCCTTGCTCATAGTAAATCAAGTTAAAGGCATATTCCAATGCAAGTGCCCACTCCTGAAAGCTTACAAGGAACTTGTTGACACCTACCTAGCCCGACTAGAATGGTATGACATCGAGGCAATCCCTCGTACGTCAAACAAATTTGTAGACACCATGGCCTCTCTAGGATCCTTAATCCCTCAAAATCCATCCACTAATTTTACAAACGTTCATGTGAAAGTGCTCTCACACTCAGAAATACAACATGAGGCTTTGGACAATCAAGCATCAGTCAACATGATCAACATCGAACCTAATCAGGATTGGTCCGTCACAACTAAAGACTTCTTGCAAACAACACCTTGGGCATATTTGGTTTCTCAAGGACCTACAGAGTGTGGCACGACCATTCACCATAGAGTTTTTTCTCAATATGTGTTCGCACATGTTGGATCATAGGAGGAACATGTTTTTTTATCAATAGAAGTTGTGGCTTATCAGGATTGGCTTTCCCAATTGCGGGATTTCCTGAAGCTGGGAATGCTACCGTAAGACCTATCACATGGTGAAAGACGAACATTTAAACAAAATGTGACTAGGTACATTTTTCTAGGAGAAGTCCTCTATAGATGAGGTTATGATGGAGTACTCCTTCATTGTCTTGAGCCCTAGGAAGCATCCTAGGCAATTTTGCAAGCTCACGATGGTACGTGTGGCGGCCACTTCAGTGGCATGGCTATTATTAAGCGTATCTTAAGGATGGGTTACTATTGGCCCACTATGGAAAAATACTATTGTGAGTATGTCAAGAAATGCATTAAGTGCTAGCATCATGCAAATCTCACCCATTTGCCATCACAAGCCTTGCAACCCATCCAGGCAACATGGCCATTCTCATAGTGGGGACTAGACTTGGTGGGGAAGATCTCACCCCCATCCTCAGGCCGACACACGTTCATCATAATGACCATTGAGTATTTTACTAAATGGGTCGAAGCGATCCCTTTAACATCGACAACTGGACCAAGGATTACGAAGTTTATACTCCACAATATCATAAGTCATTTTGGGGTCCCTTCAAAGATAATATCGGATAATGGGCCATATTTCAAGAACAAAAATGTGTGTGCTTTAATGAACAAATACCATATTCAGCACAAATTTTCAATGCCTTATTATCCACAAGCAAATGGGCAAGTAGAAGCCTCAAATAAAACAATCATCTCCATCTTGAGGAAGATGGTAAAAGAAAATCATAAGGACTGGCACTTGCAATTACCTCTTGCACTATGGGCATACAGGACTAGTGTGCGGACGCCCACTGGGGCAACACTATTTTCACTTGTATATGGCACTGAGGCCATCATGCCCTTAGAGTTGGAGATTCCAACCTTGCGAGTAGCCATGAAGGACTTCATAGATGATGACACCGCACGGCAAGGTCACCTTGATCAGCTAACACTTCTTGATGAACGCCGAGTCAATGCCTTGGAGCATCTCTGTGATTATCAAAATCGCCTTGCACGAGCTTACAACAATAAAGTCCACTTGAGGGAATTCAAATTTGGGGATCTTGTGCTCAAAGAAAACCAACAGAACTCAAATCTGCCACCGCACCTACGAGATAAATTTACGACAAACTGGATAGGCCCCTACATGATTTCAGAAAGGGTTGGGCCTGGAGCATATCGCCTTACATCGTTGGATGGTGTTGAAGAGCCTGAACCTCTCAATATCATTCACTTGAAGGCATTTTATACATAAAAAAAAAACATTCAAATATGTCAAAAATAAAAAAAAACATTCAAATATGTCAAAAAAAAAAAACATTCAAATATGTCAAAAATCGAAATACAAAAGCAATAAAAAATGCTCCAAGGGTATCTTCACACCTTGGTCACCTTCATCAAAAAACTCAAAGGCATCAAACCCTTGTAAAAAAAAAAAATGCTCCAAGGATATCTTCACCACTTGGTCACCTTCATCACAAAAATCTCCAAAGGCATATTAAAGCCCTTTGGTCAAAAGCAATAAAAAATGCTCCAAGGGTATCTTCACACCGCTTGGTCACCTTCATCACAAAAATATCCAAAGGCATCTTAAAGCCCTTTGGTCAAAAGCAATAAAAAATGCTCCAAGGGTATCTTCACACCGCTTGGTCACCTTCATCACAAAAAGCTCCAAAGGCATCTTAAAGCCCTTTGGTCAAAAGCAATAAAAAATGCTCCAAGGGTATCTTCACACCGCTTGGTCACCTTCATCACAAAAAGCTCCAAAGGCATCTTAAAGCCCTTTGGTCAAAACACAAAGGTCAAACCCTTTGGTCAAATCAAACAAAAAGCTCCAAAGGCATCTTAAAGCCCTTTGGTCAAATAACAAAATCAAAAACACAAAAACAATGCAAAAATCAAAAATACAAAAACATTTGCATTTCACACTTGCATTCACATAAGTTGCATTACATCCATTGCATTCGCATATGTTATGATCACATTCTAGCAAAATATGCCACAATTTGTATCACAACCCAAAAGCTCAAATCCACCTCCATCCATGCACTCATGTGTATAACTGTGTTTGTCAACACAACCATTTCATGTTGCTATACAAAATAGGCTAAGATTATCCTGTTATTCAAACATGTCTAGTGGTCTTATCAACTTTTGTAGAAAGCCACCTTGATTAGTAGAAGGTAAGGTCTAGCTGTGATAATACCTTGGATATTCAAGATCCCATCACTAATTGAAACACTAAAATCCTAGCTGGTACAAGGAAAAGATGAAAGTTGTGAAGCGGTCTAGGTTACCTTAAGCGAAAAGGATCTTCCTTGCTTATCCCCCTGTGTGACCGGTTTAAAGGTGCTGAGAATTGGCAAAAGGACAAGCTTCGCCCTATCCAAATCCCTTGCTTAAATCAAAATAAGCAAAAGCCCGAAGCAAAGTACAAATTCAAAAAGCCAAGCATACATTCCAGATTTCAAAGCAATGATCCGATACACAAATCAGAGATTCCAAGAATCCTCGCTCAAAGAAAAATCAATAAAAAATAAACAGTGATTTTCATCACTACATATGAGCAAAATAAATAGTGATTATCATCACTACAAGAATCCTCGCTCAAGAAAAAAAATCAATAAAAAATAAATAGTGATTTTCATCACTACATATGAGCAAATATCCAAAGCCAAAAGGAAGAAAAGAAGGGAATGAAGCTTGAATCCCTGGAATTCTCAGCATTGTACAAAACTGGAAGGAGAAATCCTTACGCATGATGATATGTCTACCACAATTGCTTCATGCATTTGTGTAGACCAATGTTTGAATGTGGATGAGCTAGCTTAGGTAACCCAATATTGCCTAGTGGTATAGTCCAACTAAGTCCAACTTAGGACGAGATGAACACTTGAGAATCCCTGATCTTAGCAATGGGCTGAAAGAATCCCACCTGACATCGGAGGAAATGCTTGAGTTCTATCTCAAAATATACAATCACTTGCACACATAGAGATCATGAATATCCAGGTCCATGGTAAAAGCCTTACTTTTCAAAAGTCTAGAGTGGTCAGTAGACAACTGTTGATAGGATAACTAGAGTGGTTGAGTTTCAGGAACAGCCAAAAATAATTCCTACATAAGCAACAAATCATATCACCAATCACATCAACAACTTTCTTCATAAGCTTCTATAAATTAGGGGGTATTAATAAAATATATGAGATACCGATTATATGTCAGAAATGATATTTAGATGACCATTGATTATTTTATATTTCTTAAATTATAGAAGCTTATCCAGAAAATACATTCATCCCACACCATTACATTGCACACATGGATGGAGTAAATGATCAATTCTCATGATTAGAATGATTATTAAAACAAAATCCATGGTTATTATACTTTCTGTGGTATCACACATTAGATTGTCAAAATCATAGCATATACATTCTTTGTGTTTTGAGTAATTAAAACATACAAGTTCATTCACATTAGATTACATATTACATTCACCATATACATAGCACATTGCACATTGCATTTACCATATCATAACATAAGTTAAGTGCGCACACTGAAATCAAAATCAAACATGCATTTAACATACCAACATCGCATCCACAAAAACACAAGTCATTAATCATCCATCATCACATTATAAAACACATCATAAAACACATAAGCAATATCCATTTGCATACAATCATAAATCCATCATCAAATCACTGCATAATACATCACATCATATCACAATAGGTAGATCATATCACATCTACATGAGCATCTATCTCAATATCCACATCACCACCAATATCATCTATCATCTATCATATATGTCAAATCATCATAATACCATCATCACATCTCATCATAAAATAAATAAAACAAAAACATGAGCAATAAATGATACACATAATGAGTCATAAACATAAAGATATCATATAAATGTGTGTGTCAAATAGATGGGTATACAAAACTGCCCATAGGGCTATAGTCATATAGGTCAAGCCAACCTCAAAAATGATAAACTAAGAGCATCATCAATCAAATACAGGGCTTGAACCTCCTGCACCACCTCTCCCAGTGCCACCTCCCCCTGTGGCGGTGTCATGGGTCGAATGGTGTGAACCTGTCGGTCTCTCTATTCGAGTCCTGGTCCTCTGGCTAGAATGAGTGGAAGACTGCCCTGAGATGGAGCGCCCATTGACCTATGAACCGCCTGCACCTAGTGCCTCCCTGGGGACAAGCCCATGCCTCCTGAGCTGCATATGGAGGGTGGTAATATGACCAACATGCCCATGGATCATCATCTCATACTCCTCTAATAGTGACCTTAGGTGTAGAACCTCTACCCCTGAGTCTATCCCTGTAGCACCCTATGGAGTAGAGGGAGGTACAACAAACTGCATCCTAGTAGCACCACCCTCGATAGTAGCCTACAAAGCTTGGATCTATAGTGTGAGCTGCTCTATGGTGGCATCCCACTGTGCAATAGTAGCATCTCACTGCTCTACCTAGATCTTGGTCGACTGGAGCTCAGCCTCGACCTCGTGCAATTATGCTCTCAGAGGAGAATCTCTCTCCTCGAGCTCCAGCTCCTCCTCATCCTTCGTAGGAGCCTCTTGCTCCTCTGCTACCACTTGCTCTATTGGCTGGCCCCATACCTCAGTCCTAGCTTGGACTCTACATCCTACTGGATCTGTATCATCACCTCCACCATCATCCTCGTGACCCAAGCTACCATTGCCATGCCACATTCGATCCCCCCACCACTGAGTGTATGCCTCTATAACACCCCTAATGACTCCTAGGTCAACTACTGGGGCATCCTCCTCACTGACAACTCTATGATCCATGGCAGGGGGAGATCTCCCTCTACTATGATGCGCCTATATACAAATGGAACCAGAGGCACATCCTGTTGCAGCCCATACTGACGAAGAACTCGAGAGTAGAAGAAATACTCTCAGATGCCAACCTTGCGGTCGATGAGCCACCGCTCACGCCGCATCCTCACTATGAAACTAGCAGGATCATCCCAAGCTGGGCACTCATGATATGGTCGCCACATGACATCATCGACCTTCAGCCCAGTAAAAGTAGTAGTGTAGTGGGGAAGCTCCCCCGCATGAGGGTGGCTCTTGCGCAGCTCGTGCTCTCGAGCCCATCTAGCAGCATAGCACTGCATCCACTCCTCCATAGCTATAATCTTGGTAGGAAGCCCTCTAGGATGATCTACCTTGATGTGCTCCCATCCCTAGACCTATAGAAGCAAGCTACAAGCAATGCCGATGTGACCTCACCGATGGATGTGGTACAACTCATCATAGCACTGAGCCAACAAAGATCTACCCCATGCATAGATGATAGGCTCTACACTATCCAAAAAATCTTGAACCATCACCAAAAGGTTCCATGGGAACCTCAAACTTGAGCAATCTAGAATCAAGATATTGTTGATGATTATCAGCAACACTGCATGCCTCGCAGAGAAGACATCTACCTCATACCACTACGATATGGACACTCCCCCAGATTTGGTGTCCTTGAGAGCCTACATAGAGCGCCCTCCGAACACCCAAGTGAAAACAACAGTCTGATCATTAGTGGCCAAAGAGACAATGGCCACTCCATCAAAGGGGATCCAGAATATCCTATACACATCTTTCGACGTGATGGTCATCTCGCTGGTAGGAAAGTGGAAGGTATTGGTCCGAGGGTCCCATCGATGGACCAAAGTCATAAGGTAGGCATGATCTGCCATAATGGTGGGTAGTCTGGTGACATACTAAAGCCCACGAGCTTTGAGCTAAGCCCAATCATCGACATCCAAGAGGGGCAGAAGTGTATTCATGAGCTTTGGGTCCCGAGCTCGAGCAGTAAGAATCTAACAACAAAAGAAAATGAATCATAACTACAATGCATCTAAGGCATAATTCACAATAAACATGAAAACGATGCAAAATATGATAGGCTATTCTAAGTCTAAGCAAAGGGACAAAATTGCACCTAATCAAACAAATCAAAAATTCAAAAAAATCAATAAGTCAACCCAAAAAATGCACCAAAAATAAAAAATTTCACTAAGTGTTCTTGGCCGCTGTCGCCTACAACGGCCAAAAATCGGCCATCGAAGCTGACAGCGGCCAAGCCCCAATGGTCAATTTTTTGATTGTTGGGATTCAAATCGGTCATTGCCAATGACAATGGCCAAGTTGTAGGCCTTCCTGGCCACTCTGATCGATAGCGGCCAATGGGTAGCGAGGCAGACGCGTCGACCCTAGGCCAGAAAATACCAAAAAAATATAACAAAAGCAACAAAGACAAAATGGGGACAAGCCCACCACATAAAAACCTAAACTAAGCCTAGCTACGGGTTTTCATTCGTTGCCAGCAAGCTTAATGGGGTTCAATTACCGATTACTTAATGTGGTTCAGTTTTACCCAAAACAAAAATAAACAAGCAGGGTTAAGGTTTGAGGGAGTACTCGAGAAGCTTCGGCTCCACCCGAAGACGCTTCACCCCGTGCAGCCATAATCTTCCAAATTGTAGAAACACTCCAAGTTGTAGAAGTCACTTTCGCCTCAGAGCTCAAGAAAGCAGAATTGACAATTGGAAAAGTGAAAAGACAAAACCCTAGGGTATATTTTATATTGCCTTAGCCGCTTCTGACGTCAGCGGCCCGAATCTTGTGGCCACCTAGGATGAGAGTGGCCATGGCCAGGCACTTGGTGGCCATTGGACCTGACAACGACCGAGATCCTAAGCAAAAATAAGTTGTTTCCCTCCAAGAGAAGCAACCAAAAACATCAAATAAGCATATTTTGGTGGTTCATAATCACCATAATGATCAAAATAACAAAAAAAATTGCATAAAAACAAATTCTCAAGCAGACCTCGTATTCAGTTACCTACTCTATCAACTTGGCGATTGCAGCGACTCGCACTCCATGCAACTCGATAAGATGAGTAAGTTACCATAAGGCTACTTGGGGCAAAAACATTCATTTTGGAACCACGATGCATCATTTCAAACCCGAAGAAGACCAAAATGGTTGGACTACTCCATGGGTGTGATAAAATCATCTTCGTTCCCTTATGAGATCAAAAACATTGAGCCAAAGTGATACAATATGAGCATAAATAGAATCACTCATCCTAACTCCCTAAGAAGGCTCTTGATAGCCGGACCACTCCTCGGGATAAGGATGGATGATTATCATAAATAGTTGGAGTCACACTTGGATGGGGGTTCACCCATTGAAAGAACAAATGTTAGAAAGAAACCAAGTTAGTCATATTGGTCAAGCGACTTGTCGCTTTATTCATCGCCTTTTCCTCACCAATTCACTATGTGAGGAGGTAGTTCAAATATTCAAAATAATCATAGTCAAAATCAACAACAGATCACTCGATCATATCAAAATTGTGTTCGTCCTATGAATCATTGCATACAACAATCACATAATTTCCCTTGTTTTTTGGGAACGTAAGCAGACATGACATCTCCAATTTGTAGCTATCCTTTCGATCGGATCTGATTGTAGCAGCTGAAGCTACCCGATTGAGTTTGAGGAATGAGTGCAAATTGAACGTGCATAAGCCACTTGGCTAAGTTAAGTCCTCCGAACATTGAGGCAATGATTCAAAGGATGTGCACCATCTTGCATGATTGGGCCATCAAGCGTTGGTCAGACCATTGACCATCATACACCTTACAAGCAGATCAGTCTACGTTTTTGCTCAGCATTGTGTTTTCCACACAAGCGCATCGCAAAAAGGGGCATCTATAGACACCTAAAACGTGTCATGTTTAGGGGAGCTACTCACATAGGCACATTCATAAGATCATAAGACATAACCTTGGACTTTCCAAGCATCAAAAGTGGTTTTCACCACCCATTTGGGGCATTCTGAGCCCATCCAAGCTTAGCCGCTCAAGACCAGAGCGGCCAGATCTTAGCCGCTCAAGCTCAGAGTGGCCAGACCTTAGCCATTGCAGATGACAATGGCCAAATATTAGTCATTGTAGATGACAACGGCTAAACCATAAAAAGCATTTTATCGACAAACAGGCCTAATCAGAGGTGGAAGTGGTAGTCTGCATGCAATAAAGGTGAGCGGGAGTAACTTTGCATTCCCCTTCACAACCAGTTCACATAGAAGACTTGGGTCTGAATTTAGACTTCAGTTAACTAGTCTTTAAACATAGAAAAGACAAAAATCTTCTCATGCTAACATTCACTACGCATGAGGGATTCAATCCTAGGGTTTTGAGCATAGACTTTAGGGTTTCACACACTTTAAAAGGTGCAAGCCTAAGAGCACCAGAGGAGATATGATAGATCAGAGAGAATCAATCAATCCAGAGATACAAGAATGCATTAGATCATTGAGGAGAGCTTTCGAGACTTGGAGAGTTTCCCTTGGAGATCACATTTACGGTGAAGCCTTGACAAATTGGAGAGCATAGCAACCACCATTTCAACATCGGATACAAGCTTTGATCCATAGCTTTGGAGCAAAGAGAACGAGATTCACTTTAGCGGCCGTTGTCATTGGACAGTGGCCCGCAGGCCTAGCTTAGGGTTTTAGACATTAGTTTCATTATTTTGTTTAGCATATCATTAGCATAGCATCATTTCATTCATTCGCATTCATAGCATTAGTTTCATTTGCACTTGCTTTCATTTGAGTATATTCATTGCTAACAACCTCATCCGGGGAGGCAATCTTGGACATCTAAGCGTGTGTTGTTGTTTCATTGCTTATAGGGCCACATGTTCATCGAATGGAAGCTACAACATACGAGAGCAAGAGGATCCCTCTAGCAATCAGACCTAGAGAAGGAGGCATCTGTAAGCCCTCATACATTTTCATGTGCGAAATCGGGAAGCTTGTGAAAGTGCACCACCCCTTGCTAGGGGACTTCTTCCTCACTTGTAATTCATTGTATCAAAATGGGTATCCCTAAGAGGGACCGACATGTAACCGAGTTTCAATACAAATAAAGAGATCCATCTTTGTTACTTCCATGTTATATGCTTTTTCATGGTCTTTCATTTCATCTTGGGTATAATATTGCAAGTAGAGTAAAGCGGTGCGTGTGTCCCGAGGTCACTACACATTCTTGCTTCACTCAATGGAAAAACAAGCACCTTGTAGGAGTAATATGTATACTAGAAAATTGGCCATGGATGAAATCCTAAATATGAAGACATGTGTCTATAATTTTTTCTAATTGATGGATGCCTATATCATTGTGCAAGGTACATGCAAGTAGGACTTAAGGTTCATGATCCTTAGACAACTTTAGATTTCTATCCATCTGTCCTATCCAACTAGAATAGGGTCCACCACATGATTTAATACTAATATCTCCTCTATGATATCACATAGTTTCCACATTATGTTCATATTGATTTTACATGTCCTAATATGCATATTGAAATTTGAATAAATTTAGAATCCTAAAATTCAAAAATTTGGCTAAGTGTTGGAAAGATATTGAGCATGTCAAAATCTCCTTTCTCCATTATAGATCCATAAGTTTTGAAATAACTCTCAAACTTCCTATAAATATATATTTATAGTATAAATTATAGTAAATGGGTATAAAATATCCATGTATAAATGACAACATTTATTTTTATTATAAATGTGTTTACTCGTTTCTATGTACAATTTATAAATTTTGACAAACATTCCTATAAAATTGTAAGACAAACATCAAAATTATATGAAAACTACCATTAGTGCATCACGTTGTTAAAAATATAAGGATCTCTTACCAAAATTAACTCTTCTCAAAATTGATTTCTTGGTTGACATTCCTACGTCTAACTGGGCTTATTTATACCATCAATTTACTTTATTTTCCTTGGCCAACTAGAGTGCCACTCATCAATCAACCCTCTTAACAAATTGAATCTAAACATCAAAATTACTATAAATACAAATTCAGATTACCTATTTAAAATAATTTCTAACATAGATTAGATCTAATTATAGCAATATAATCAATGCGGGTTAAAATAAATGAAGCAAGGTAATATACCTTAAGGTTCTCATATTTCAAATCAACACATAGTGATATGTCCTAGCTCTCCACAAAGATCTCACTATCAATCATTAATAATATTCTCATACCTCTTAGATATCCATAAAAATAATCTTTTTCTTTTTTCCATAAAATTAGATATCCAATAATTTTCAAGAATCAAGCATATCCATCAAGCATCATGATAAGCACCATCTAAATATAGTAAAATATCTTTCTTCATATTTCAATTTGTTTGTCATTTACTTCTATATTGGGTCAATTGCTTTGCTTATTTAATTCTTCTATGGTCAATTGATCTTTACTTTATTTGGTTATGGTCTATTACTCTACTTAGAATACAAGTCTTGTATGTATATGTGACCTATTCTTAGTCCATATTCCTACCTTCTACATACTTTCTATGACTATTTATGCATTTCCAACACTTACTAATACTTCCTACATACTCAATATTACCTATAGGAATATCCATATACCAAATCTAACCTGGTCATCCATAATCTTACATTATTGTTTTCCTAAATTAGATTTTTATCTAGGTTTAGATTGACCTTGTGTATCTTGACCTATGAGGTTTAATGACTTTATTTGATTATTGAAATCTAGGTAAAAAAAGGAATAATAGAATTTAAAAAAACAAATTTTGAAATCATGCCCAAGTTTGAAATTTTATTATTGCCTCTCCTACAAACGTTTATAAACATGGTGCTCATCATAGGAACTTTTAAGTGTGAAAAGATGTTCTAGCCTCCTGGTTATAGAATTTGAATATATATGGAAGGTCAATCTATGAAAATGGAATTAACAAAAAGGATTTGCTTCATTATATGGTAAAATATAAATGTACAAATGTTCATTTAATCTATATATTTTTTTATGGTACTTCCAAAGTGAATTCAGTAAAGGTGGGTTGAGGTTGTGCTTTTTGAAATAATAAAGAGAAAATTCTCCTTAGTTACTCAAATTCATATGGAACTTTAACTAAGACTATAAAACTTACTAGAATTAAAGTTATCATTGAAAAATAATGGGATATATATTTCAATTAAGAGGATTCACAAATGATTACTAATGCTATCAAGAAAAATAGATGTTGAAATAAATATTAAAAAATATTATTTCTAATGTACATCAACTATTTTTGGAGGTGAGAATATAATTTTTTGAGAAGGGTGTAGTGAACAAAAGTACTAGAGGAGTGCGCTAGAACCAAGGAATAGGTAAAAAAGACAAATTTTAAATTGTAGTGACCAAAATATGCTAGAGGAGGCTTGAAAGTACCAAAGCATAGATAGTAGAGATTTGAGATCAGATATAAAGAAGATAAAACAAGTAAAATATAAATAATTTAGGTTTCCCAAAATGGATGTCTAGGGATCCTCATCTTCAAGGGCCAATCCAAAAAGGACACCTGCTAAAATAATACAAGCAATGGATAAATCTAGGAAGAGAAAATTTGAGATTTCTTCTTTCCCCAAAAAGTATGTATTTGTAAAAATAAGAAATAAAATTCCAAAGGTAAAATTTAATGAATAGAACCTCATAGAGGATTATAACAAGCTGGTTGAATATATAATGATATTTTAATTCTTTAACCTATGGACATCTCCCAATGATATTGAAATATGGGTTAAAAATAACTAGCTCCCATTAATCTTGCAAGAACTAGAGATAGTGTATGCAAGAAGGGGTTTTTTCTACTAACTTTTAAAACTCCCAAAGATATAGAAATAATTTTTGAGAGAGGTGCCTAGTTTATGCGAAAATGTGGGTTGCTTATGAAGTACTGAGATGATAATTTTAACCCAAGAGAAGAAATTTCAAACTCAATTCTAATATGGGTTAAGATTCCTTTTTTCCTATATTAATTTAGGTGGGATGAATATTTTAATGTAGTGGGATATTCTTTAGTGAATTTAATTAAAACAGCTGAGATGAAAAAATAATGAAAGAGCTAGATTATGAGAAGATCCCATTTAAATGTTAGAATATATTACATTATTTGATACATAAGAATGTCAAGTGTTTCTTAGCCAAATGTCATAACAGGAATATCAAAGGTCTATCATGAAATCTATATTATGGACTCCAAGTTCCATAACTGGAATGTACAAGATTCTTCTATAATAAAAGCTCTATACATTATTTCTTGAGTTTTATGTATGTAAGTTTCTTTATTGTTCTATACTGCTATTTTACTTTATTGTATAATCATTTTTGTTGTGAGATTTACATTAAGTATTAGGCTTCAAAAGCCATCAATGGTATCATAGCTACAAAAAGTTTTCTTGCATAAGGTTTTGGGACAATCATTGCTATCCGACGATAGGCCCATAAATTTTTAGATAGATTGAGTTTACCTATTCCAAGAATAAATTCATAATAGAAGGAAATCTATAGCATAGTTTTAGGTCTTGGAGATAGACCTTGATATTGATGAAGAAAGAAGACTTCAAGACAAAAAAAATGTGAGGATAGTCCTAGTTCAAGGACAACACATAGTACATAAAAGGCATCATCCAAGAGGAATATAGTATTTGAAAGCGACAAGGGTAGTAGTAAAGAAAAGAGACCATATACAAGCCTGTTGTTAAGAAATATAGGCTTGAATATAAGAGATACAGAGAAATATTATATTAGGAAAAGCAAGAAGATTCAAGAACAAGCTTAAGAAAATAAGCATGATATTGTGAGCAAGGAAAAATTAAAGGATAACAACAAGGAAGAGGATAGAAAGGAGTCAACCCAACATTCCTATAATGAAATCCATCAAACCATAAGCTAGAATGGTATAGTGAAATAAGCAAAGGAAAGTTGCAGCCACTACAAGGGAAATTACACAAAACATTGGATGGTTTTATGTGTTTGAAATCTTGAATGTTGAGTAGCACACCTAAACCTACATAAAAAGGAGCAAGCATAGTTAATGGAATAGTCATAGAAATCTTTGATAAGAGTGTAGTTTGATAAGATCAAAGCTTAGCCATAATTAAAATAAGCATAAGGGGTAATCAAAGTGTCAAGTATCCCTAGCCAACAAGAGTTAGCATTATTCAAGAGCTACAAACTAGCAAGTGCTATGAGTTAGCAATAGCCAACAAGAAGCCACAATACAACAAGTCATATCAGACTATCTAAGATCCATGAGCTATTGAGATACTATGAGTCATCCAAATACCAAGTATTGATGTCCATTTTTGTAGACAACGTAGGTCATAAAGCTATGAACAATTGAAATCTAAGCATCAAAGGACATCGAAACTAGGTATAACATCACTCAAAAAGAGAAGTTAGAGTGCCACCTAAAGAAAGCATTCCAAGCACCATCAAAATTGTTTAGAGTATTAGTATCACTCACTTGAAAGGAAATCAAAAGGTCAAACATTGAAGGTGAAGTTTTAACGAGATATGAAGAGCCAAGCATCACACCCAGGGATGATACACAAAACTTAAATATTGAACTAGCACTACATGAAAGAGAGCTAACTTCTTTTTGAGTGTAGGAAGAATATAGAATGCCACTTGTTTGAATGTAAGAAAAGAGCGCCACATTGGAGCATGCCAATCAATTTTTTTGGAAGTGAAATACTTGAAATACATACCGCTTTATCAAATTTCATTGGAAGTAGCTAAAGGTTTGATTAGAATGCTTAAGGCAATGAAACATAGTTTCAGAGAAGGTATTTCCAACAAGATATGCCATTAAGGAGGTAATTAGGGTTTCAAAAGTTTATTTAAATTTTTGCTAAGTTAAAAGGAGAAATAAGGAGTGTATATTTAATTATTAAGTTTTGCTAAAGTTTTGGAGTAGACTTTAGTATATTTAAAAGTTATTTGATTACTTTAGAAGCTTTATAAGGAGTAATAAGTTTTAATTAAATGTTTGATTAATTAGGAGTGAAAAGTAGCTATTAAAGTGTAATTTGAAAATTTATTTTTGGAGAAATAAGGACTTCTACATCAATTTTAGAAACTTCATACCTTACTTAGGGAGATATAAGGAAGTCTATGCATAGAATCCTCATTAAAATCATCATGGAATATTGGTATATAGACTCTGGAGCTAGTAGACACATGACTAGACACATACATTGGTTTAATACTCTACAAGAAAAATATGAGAAACCTATTGTTATAGAAGATAGTAAGACCTATGAAGTAAAAGGAGTAGGAGATATCCTAATCAATCTAATAAATGGAAAAGGAATAATTAGCAATGTGTTATATGTTCTTGGTTTGACTACTAATCTTCTTTTAGTCTCTCAACTCATGGATCAAAATATGATAGTCAAATTTAAAGTTATTAATGGAAGGAAACAATGTCATATTAGCAAACAAAGAAAAATGATAGCTTCAGGATCCTATTGTAAATAGTAAATATTAACACCAAATAATGATAAATTAAAACAAGCAATGTGCAAGTAAATGAATGATTTTATATTGATAATGGAGCCTTGATATCCTCTTTACAACAATTATATGTCCCAAATTGTAGGGATCTGATTACAAGTGTATTACATTTCCTTGTTCAAGTACAATAGGTAAAAGGGGGAATAGCCCCTTTTACAAAATCAAGTAAACACTGGTGCTTTGAATATTTATTATACAATAAAATTTATGAGTGGGCTTGCGTATCCTTTATGGACCACTCCTACTTCAAAAGTTATTCAATAACCTATCATTTGCACACATAACCTACCAAGAACGAGTTAATACCATATGCAAGCTTCCACAATGTGAAGCCCTTTTTGATGTGTAAAAAAAAGCTGTAAACCCAAGAATATAAACTATAAACCCTAGAATATAAGTATTGGTAGAACATAAAATGAAATGTAGAGGATAGAAATTAAATAAAATCAAATATTACCTTATTTATACCTAATCAGATCTATCTTTGGGCCTGAAAATATTGTCGAGTAGGCATAGTGTCATGCCTTGGAACTAGTTAGACATAGTTTCGCACCTTTGTAGGTGTATAGATGTATCTATAAATATGTATGTGCCCTACCACATCTAGATCTATTCACAAAATCAATGTTAATCAACCTTTAATATCTCAAGCTCCAAACTTTTGATTAAGGTTACTCTAACAATTTTGCTAAGGATTTTTGGTGCTTATTTTTTTCAAATGATCTTTATTCACCAAAAGTGAATGATATTTTATAACCTCTTGATAGGTTAGGTTTAGGGTTTTAATGGTGTAAGCTAGCATTACCAAGTGGCAAGCTAGGATTGAGATTTGGCTAGTGGTTTGGATTACCACATGGTAAGCTAGGATTGTGTTTTGATGAATGGTTGTGATTTAATCATCATTTATATATAAATATATAAATATGAATATATAAATATAAATATATAAATGACTAGGATTTTGTGTCTATAGATGCCCCTTTTTGTATTGTGTTGTGTAAAACACAATGTGGTGCAAAAACAAGAGACACCTAGTTTTGTTGGATGTATTGTTTTCTCTAATGCATGGGAAGAACAATTTTGAAATTTTTTGTTTTAGCTCACCCTCTTAATTGGATAATGGATAAATAATGAAACCCATGAGCCAATTGACCAAATTAAAATTATGCAAATGGATGGATGTGATGGATGCAAAAGTTTGAAAATTAATATCAAGTTGGTTATCCCAATTTTGGAGTAAATTTGTATTGTCGAAACTTTGCTCGTGGTAGAGTGATGAGTATTTGATGTAATTGATAGACCAAGAAATGTGGTGTGTGTGTGATACTGGAGTAATTATAGAGGTTAGTTTTCCTATATTGTAGTCACCGCATTCATACTGAGATATTGGTGTGGTCATACTAATTTGAGATATTTCCACCTTTTGTCCCCGTGGAGGTGTATGATTAGCTTTGTGCAAAGTTTCTTGAATGTTGTCATATTCCAAAATTGAGTGACCAAACTGATTTTATTTCAAGTGTGATGATATGGGATGATGTTTTTGATGCATTGATGTGCTAATTTGATAATTTTGTGAAATTTTGGATCATTTTGAGATGTTTTTGAAGTTTTTTGGGCATTTTGTGACTTTTGGTCGTATTCAAAAATTTAAGCACCCAAATCAATCCATGTTATCACCAAATTAGATATGATGATGTGATTAATTCTTGGATGAGTTTTTTTTAATGATTTTATAGGGTTTTCCACTATTTTGTAGCCTTTTAAAGACTTCTACAACATTTTATGAGTAGACGCAAAACCACACCTGTATATTCCCAGACACAGAGATGCATATGGTCATCGATAGATGTGGTGGTGTGCCTATATGTGCTCTCCAAATGTAGGGCTATATTAGTTGTGTGTCCCAAATGTGGAGGTGTATTTGTGAGCTCAATTTAACATATAAAAATGCTATAGGGGCTATTTTCACTTCATTCTTGTGTTTGAGGGCTTGCATTTGAGAGGAGTGAATAATCTTGATGATGGCGATGGAGGTAGTTGGTGTAGTGGCTGGATCTTACGTGCGGGTGGCTAAGGTAAGTTATTCTAACCTTATTTTTATTTATATAGTTGCTTTTGTTTTGTTTTGTTTATTTTTTTTTGTTGTTTTTTTTTTTTGATAGAAATGGGAAGGATGAAAAGTATTTTTTGATGAATGGAATGTGAAATGTATGATATACTAATGTACATTTGTTTTTGTTTTGTGGTGCAACTAAATATTTTGGAGGTGCGACATTTATATTTACCTATCCTGAAGAAGGTTTTGATGGAGGTTGACTAGGAGTGGTAGGGGAATATGGGATTGGATGGGTGTGCATGGATTGAGGTGGTATAGGTGGATGAGAGGTATCTCTCTACCTTAGTAGAGAGATGGGATCCAAACAAGGGTACTTTCTAGCTCTTGACAAGGAAGATGATAGTGACACTTAAGGATGTCTACCCCATATTTAGTGTACCTATGAAGGGATTGTGTATCCAGGTTGGATGCTCAATTGCATTTATGGTGATGCCTAGGAGGATGTGGCTATTATAAGTGGCATCAAGTATCTGATGGTGTACCCAAAGAAATATTTGGAAGTGCTATCGACCTATGTGATGTTCATCATGGTCAATATGATGGTGCCCAATAGTACAGAATACAAGTTTCCTCAAAACTTGATTAGTTTCATGTATCATATGATTTATGAGCCTTGGGTGTATGCTTGGGTGCCTTCTTTACTAGCTTACATGTACATGGAGTTGTACGAGGTAAATAGGCATGGGCAGAAAGGATTGGGGTGTAGTCTACTTATTTAGATATGGGGTTGGGAGCACTTTAGTATAGCACATCCTGTGGGCTTTTTGTGCAATTGGGATAAGTCACATCCCTATGCACTTAGGTGGCAAGCAATCGAGAAGATATGACCGAGCTATCCCAGTCACAATGATGAGGAGTATAGGCACTTATGGGTGAGATTGACACCTAATGAGGTGTATTGGAAGCCATGGTGAGGGGCTATATGGGGTATGGATGATGAGAAACCACAAAGGATGAGGTAGGATAGTCGGGAACCATGTCAATGAGTTAGAGTTGATCCAATTCTCTCATGTCCTACAATAGTTTAGGATACCATAGGGGGTTCCTAATACCTCAATGATCTATAGACATCATTAAAATAATCTAGGCTTATCTTATGCTAATTATTGGGTTATGGAGTCAGATGATTATGCCGATATGGATATCCCATACATAGATGACATTTGGACTAAAATTGACTATGGTGCTTGGTTTGTATATTATCCTCCATGGGCACTGAGTTAGGTGGTGTATGATGTTAGAAATGATGATGGGGATAATACTATGGAGACAAAGAAGACTCCTATACGATAGAGGTATTATCATACCAATGGTGGGGGTAGGTAGTCGTAGGTTGAGGCAAATCAGTCTCTTGATATTGGAGGTGATGGTGAGGGTGGAGGTGATGGTGGGGTTGATATTGAACAGGTTCCAGAGAGAAATATATCATGAAGTTAGGAGGATTGGGTTGTGCTCTAGGCCAAGAGATATATCCTAGATGAAGAGCATGATAGGCTTATACAAGTTTGTATGACTCGAGATGCAGAGTTAGAAACTTAATATCCTGAGATAGCTTAGCTACAAAGCGAGGTGGAGGGGCTTCAGAGTACCACAGGTGTGGGTGGTGATGGATTTTAGATTGTTACTCTCTATACTAAGCTTGCAGAGAAGGATGCTCATCAAATATAGGACTTCACTCATCTGTGATCATGGAATGGGTACATTCAGTTGCTTGAGGATCACCTTGTTTAGAATTATATCCCATTGCATGTGTGGTCCTCTTCATCTGTATCTATCACTAATAGGTGGAGTGATTCTAGGCACAACAATTCTCACTCTAGAGCTCCCTAACATCATGATCCATCAGCATCATAGGGTTATGACCACAGGCCTCCTTTTATACCTCTTAGGGATCTTAGTGGTGCTAGCTAGTAGCACTTACTCCTTATTTTTGTAGATTTTGTTTTTTTTTATATGAGCATTAGTGCTCTATTGTATACAACTTTCGAGCGTGATTTGTACTTATGATTCATATATATATATATATATATACATGGATTTTTCTTTACGTATTTTTTTATGTTATGTTTTTTGTGTTTCTTTTATTGTGGATATATGTATGGATGCACATGTATAAGGTGGTATGAATGTATTATGAATTATGTATGAAAATAAATTGATGGTATCATGCTCTAATTATCATTAAGAGACTTTAGAATCTTGCTTGACCAATTTTATCTTTGTTGCTTAATCAGGGACACTCACATCTAATGATAAGACATGAAATAGATTATGAAACTTATGTAATGATGCGATGAAGTTATAGAATGTAAGCTTGACTATTACTTTGTGTGTATTAGTGATAAATAATTTATATTTGCTTTGCAAAGACTCAAACATCCTAGTGGTCTCAATAAAACTAGCAAAATGGAGTCAAAATTATCAAAGACCAATTGTGTGTGCAATGGATGTTCATTTACCAATAATGAGAATGGTAATGACTCAAACCAATCAAGAACCACTGTATGTGCAAATAAATTAGTTTACCTATCTTGAGTAAGAAGATATTAACCATACATGAAGAGAACCAAGAAGCTAGATTATCCTTATGTGTGTTCAAAGGTCTCTTAAAGAGAGACATGTCACCATGCATGAGCATAGTATAATATTGGGATCTTCAAGTTTTGGGGAATCATTCTCAACCACTCAAATTGATTTCTAATGAGAATGAAATCCTATCCTTACTAATTGAATCCTAGTTATTATTATGTGTTTATAATTAAAGCTTTGGGGAATCAGATCCTCAACCACTCGAATCGAGTCATGATGAGAATTTAACCCTATCCTTACTAATCATGCTATTGTTGTTGTAACAAGAATTAGAGCTTTGGGAATCAGATTTTCAACCACTCAAATCGAGTATTGATGAGAATTTTACCCTTATCCTTACTACTCTATTTTTTTCTTAAGATGTATATTTTAAAGTGGTGAAAACCATTGTTTTCATTATTATTATTTTGGACTGTGTATAATGGGACGAGTAGGAATAACGTTTTTGCTTCAAGGTTCAACCCAAATCATGGTGTCATCCCTCTTTGACACAATATGTTATTAATAAGGGTGATATGTTTTTAGTTCAAAATTGGTAGAGTTAATTCTAGAACTTAAGATTTTCTTAGTGAAAATTTGTGCTTTGGTCCAAGATAAAACTTGACATTCAATAGAGATTTCTTGAAATACGAAGAGGGGCTGAGTGATTAAAAATATTTTGATGTTCATGAGTTTTGGATTGTGAAATGAGACTAATGCTAGACCTAAAGTGCCCCTAAGACTTGTTGGACTAACAATTATCCAAATTTATCGAATGACAACTATCATGGATGGATTCCAATGATATGCATGTGTGTATACAATGCAGGTGGAATGCATGAATGAATGCATAAAATATAGTGTATATGTTTGAGTGGTAATGAAAATATTTGTTTGTTTGTTTATTTTTTTTTAATTTTTAAAGCCATGTATATATGTATATATGTAATTCATATTAGGCATAGAACACTCTCAAGTAGATAATATTTAATGGCTCAAGGTCTTCTATTCCCTCCAGATTAGCAAGCCTATATGTTCTTGGACCTGAATTTTGTTTTACAATGTATGGACCTAACCAATTAGCTGTAAATTTATCTCGAAGATGCGACAATGAATTAATGTTTTGTTGATTCTCTTTAATTATGAGATCCCATATTTAGAATTCATGTGTATGGAACTTTGTGTTATAAGCATGCTTAAGATGATCTTGATATACTTGTAAATTCTCCATGGCATTGATTCGCCTTTCATCAAGGAGTGTGATTTGATCTAGTCTAGCTTGTCTAGTGGTGTTGTCATACATAAATTCTTGTAATGAAATTCATAGTGAAGGTATCTCAAGCTCAAGAGGTATGATTACTTCGGTACCATAGCCCAATGAGAATGGAGTTACCTTTGTAGGTATACAAATGCTCATTCGATAGGTCTATAATGCTAGTGGGATTTGAGTATACCAACCTCGATGATTTTCTATAACCAATTTCTTTAAAATAGCTATTAATGTCTTATTGGTTGCCTCATATTATCCATTTTATTGTGGGTAGTAAGGAGTCAAGAAACTATGTTGGATATTATATTTCTTTCACATTGCTTGAACATACTTATTCTTAAAGGAATTCCTATTATCAAAAATTATTTTTGAAGGGATTCCAAAAATACAGATGATGTGTTGAAGTATAAATTCCATAATTTGAGGTCTTATCGTACTAGTCATAGGAATTACCTCGACCCACTTTGTGAAGTATTATGCAGTAGTAATGATAAATGTGTGTTGTATCGAAGAGGAAGGTGATATTTTACCAATTAAATAAAGACCCCAGTATGAGAATGGCCACAAACATTGAATGGGTTGTAATGCATGTGATGGCACATGAGTTAAAGAAAAAAAAACCCCCCAACCAAAACCACAACAAAAAAACAAAAAAAACCAAGAAAACAAAAAAAAAAACCCCCAAAAAAGGAAGGAACAAAAAAATTAGCATGTTGTTGACATTTTTGACACTTGATATAATTGAAAAAATTACTTTCCATGGTGGGCCAATAGTAATTCATGTGCAATATGCACTTTACGATGGTCATTTCACTAAAGTGGTCACCAAAAGTACCATCATGAGCCTCATATATGGCTCATTTTGACCCTAAAAGTTTGAGATAATGAAGTAGGACTCCATCATAACCACATTTATACAACACATCCTCCAATAGGGTGAAACAAATTGCCTTCTATTTGAAATTTTTTTTGGTATTTTGTGATAGATCTGGTGGGAGCATACCAAACTTGAGAAATTATTTTACCTAATTAAGCCAAGGCTTGTATGGCTCTACTTGAATAAAACAAACATCCTTCTCATCTTTAGACTCAGCTTGTGATATTGCATATTTAGATATTATTGTGATAAGCAGTGGTTGGACCTCTTCTGTGGCATTATTTGGAATCAATGATCCTATGGAGGCCATCGCATATGCAAATCTATTCATCGAACGAGGCAAGTTTTCAATTTTGTACCAGTCTAATTTTGCTATCAATTTAATTGCTACTCCATTATAAAGATTTAAGTCTTGTTCTCTGCATTGGTATGATCTCTTCACTTTATTAAGAACAAGTTGGGAATCACTAAATATTCTTATACGCTTTATGACCATAACTATAGCTACTTGAAGTCCTAATATTAGAGCTTCATATTCCACATTATTGTTTATGCATGGTAAGTCAAGTTTGAATGATAAGGGGATGGATATCCTTTGTGGTGTATGAAATGTGGCTCCTGCACCTTGTCCTTTCTTGCACTTAGTACCATTGAATAATAAAGTGATATCAACATCATCTTTAGGAATAACATCTTCCTCTTGTGCAGTGATATTGAATATTGAGTTATCTGGTAGTTCAATGAACAAAGGTTGATCATTAGGGAGTGGAGTTTCTACAATTTGATCGACTATCACCTGACCTTTAATGAATTTTGGCTGATAAATTCATGGTCAAATTCTATTAATAGCATTACCATTTTACGATATGAGTATTGTTGTATGTGCGAGACATAATATAGTGTAGAGTATTTTATCAATCTATGACATAAGTAGTGTGAATTAACATATAATGTTAAAGTTTCTTAGTGGTGAAGACCACTTCTAAACATAATTCTTCTACATACGTATTCGGTTTTATAACTTACCAATGTTCAACTAATATAATAAATTGCTTACTCTTGACTATTTTCATTTTTTTATGCAAGCATTGTCCCCAATGCAAAATTTATTGTTGATATATAAATATGAAAAGGGACCCCAATCGAGGTGGCATTGGGATCGATGGAGAGGTTAAATATCTTTTGATGTCATTGAATTCCTCTTGAAATTCTTTAGTCCATAAAAATACTACCCCCTTTTGTAATAGGTGATTAAATGGTCTGCATTTGTCTAAGATTTACGTGATGAAGCGATGAATAAATTGAATATTTCCTTGTAAACTTCCCAACTCCTTCAAGGTTGTTGGGGGAGACATTTCCATAATGACCTTGACCTTGTTTGGATCCACTTCGATGCCATGTTTAGACATAATAAACCCTAGAATTTTACCTAATGTAACTCCAAAAACATATTTCTTAGGGTTCAATCTCACATTATACTCGAGAATTTGGTCAAAATGTTTTTCCAATATGTGACCACCAAAACGGCCTCACACCTATGCTTCCTATTGTGTAAAATGAAGCAAGAGACACAAAATAGATGCATGCAAAATTGAAAACAAATGGGAAGAAGAAAAACACTTTTATTCCATTATAAAGAAGCCAATTCCAGTTACAGTTACGTCCCTCTTAGGGATACCAATTTGATACTCTTATTACAATAGGAAAAGCATATGTTCCCTCTCAAGGGTAAATGTGAGTTTTAGGCCATCTTGGGTGACACGAACTACTCTAGGGTGGAGTTGACCCTCTTATTCACGTTGAGGAAGGAATTGAATGGTTGAATATCCTTTGAATCTACTTCTTGCGGTCAAGAAAAAACATAAAAGCATTAAAAGCATAGGCAACCTCTCATGATGAGGCCCTTTAAAGAACATGAACATAAAGATGCCATAACACTAATAAAATCAAGAAAATAGATAAAGCATGTTAAACATATGCAATACTTGAAAATATTAATGGAAACATGTAAATAGAAAGTACAACTATCTATCTAGTGGATTGATTACATGAAATGAAGCATGATAACATGAAAATAAGCTAATTATGTCCTACTTGCCATAATGAAGTAAACTTGGTAAAAACCCTAATTATGTCAGTTAAAGTCTCTAATATGCTAAATAAACCACTAAGATACTTAATCTAACCTAGTGAAGTACAATGCAAAAATAATAGTAAGGAGACCTTTCACCGATTGCAAACCGTAGCTCGGATGAGTGGTCTGCACTGTACACCGTGATTGTCAACCATGGTGAGCAACAAAGTAGTTTTGCCCTCCAAATCAAGGGTTTTGGGCTTGATATTCCTTGTCCAATTGATGATCAAGGGTCGCCTTGATGTCCTCTGACTGGTTTGGCGGTTGAATTGCACAGTTGGGCCTCCATTTTCCCGAATTTGCGTTTCTTGGCATTCTAGCTCCTTAGGGCATCCATGGCACAAATTGACATGATGCTTGATGAATTGGCAAGTGAATGGCAACAAAAATCTCTCAGTATACTCAGGTGAGTCTACAATCTGATAGGGCTTCGTTGCTCTAAAATGCACTCTCTATATATGCTTTGCCCTAATTTGAAGGGGTACTTATAGGATTACCCAAGGGCTAGGGGTGGCTTCATGGAGAAGCCAATATCAAGAAGAGGTGGTTGGGATAGTTGGATTGGAAGCCTCTGGAATCTTCCATCCTTCAACTACCTTATTCTAGAACAAATGGTCATTCAAACCGATTTGTCTCGGATGAAGTCCAACTGAACTTCAGTTCTAGACCACAAGTCATAGCTACGGTCTAGCATGTAAACCATAGGTGTCAGCAGTGGTTTAGACTATAGACCGTAGGTCTCAACTATGGTTCAGATTAATTAGGCCAAGGAGCCCAAATTGAGTGGTTAAAACCACTACTCTATCTTGGAGTCTATCCAAGATCTTCCATATGGTCTTGTAGCATGTCCCATATGAGTAGTTGCCATCAACATGACATGTTTTAGGTGTCTACAGATGCCCCTTTTGAGATGCGTTGTGAGATCGAACAACACTGAGCAAAAATAGACCACCTAAAATGATGCCGAAGGTTACATGATGATCATTAGTCTGATCAACATTAGATGCCCCAGGTCCTGCAAAAGGACACGCATCCTAGAATCATTGCTTCCAACTCATTGGAGGCTTAAAATTGAAAAATCATGTACCCGTCACCACTACCATTCGGTGCATCTATGTGCTCTATAGGTATCTTTTGACCCATAGATCCAAAAAGTGGAAAGTACAGTGCTTAAACTATCATAGTTGCTATTTACCCCAAGCAAAGGGGTAAGCTTATGATAGTTGTTGACAATGATTTGTAAGATGAACGTAATTTTGACAAGATCAAGGGATCTACGATTAAGGGATCTTCTGTTGATTTTGATTATGATTATGATATTATGACTACCCCCTCAAGCGACGAGTCGATGAGGGTAATGACAATGTAGAAAGTGATGAGGTCGCTTGACCACTATGAATGATCTAAACAAACTTAGAATTTAGCATTTAATTACTTGGCTAGGCCTAGTTCAGCTTATGATTGCAACTGTTAATAGTAATTGCACATTTCTATCCCATGGAGCGATCGGGATGCAATAGCCTTCTTAGGGAATCAAAATGATACAATTCCAATTAGATTTATGTTGAATCAATTTGTCGATGATTTGCTAAAAATATGTCATAGGAGAAATGACATGAAACGCCTCGTTCTCATGGAGCGGTCCAACCTTGAAGGCCTTCTTCGGGATTGAAAAGAAGCATATCAAATCAACGATGACAATTTTACCCCAAATTTCCTTATGGTTATTTACTCATCTCATCGGATTGCATGGAGCGTCAGTTGCTGCAACCGCCAAGTGTCTAGGGTAAATAACTAAATACGAGGTGCATTTGGCTTTTGACTTATTTAATAATAATTTTTGACAATTGATTTTTTTAATTGATCCTAGTGCTTGAAAATCACCAAATTTGTTAAATTGATTGCTCTTATTGAGATTTTGATCCATTAGGAATCATTAATTTATCATTTAAAACCTTTCCACGGTGGGATTTTAGTGCATTTAATGCTAGTTGTGAATCGTGCGCATGGGCTGTAGTTAGAAATTTCAAATTTGGGAACCGCAACTCAGAACCATGGTCAAAAAACCCTAATTTTGGGACCACGATTGTCAGTTGCGATGCGAAAAAATTAAGAAAAGTATATAAATTTTCCTATTTGAAAATTTCATTATTATTCCTTGAAAGCAATTACAACTGGAGAGCTCTGAGAGGTGAGGAAGCACTATTTGATGTGAAGCACTACTGAAACAACTTCCTACGACCTCACACACATCTCGATGGTAGACCCTGTGCAACCTTCATCCAATAGAGGCATCGGTGTGGGAAAGGTAACTCGAAACCGAGTCCTCGCACTCCTTACCAGCTTAAAAATGAACCACATTAAGTAATGGGTCCAATTAACCTCACTAAACTACTGGTAAAGAACCTCATATTAGTTTAGGCTAGATTAGGCTATTTAATTTTTGGGTGTCAGGCTAGGAAGTGACCCTAAAAGGGTTACGTTCCTAGACCACAGTTGGTAGACATGACTCCCAATTGTCAGATTGGGAACCACGGCTATCAGCTGTAGTGGGATTCAAATCCCAACGGTCAAATTTTGACCACCACGTGGACCGCATATTTGACCTAAAGTTTCGAAACCTTTGAAAAAATTTCAATTTTTTTGATTTTTTAGCCATTTTTTTTGGCAGTTAATGCCATTTATTGCACTTTTGAGATGCATTTTTTATTGTGTTGAAATTTTTCATCATTTTTGCATGTTTTTGGTTATTTTTATTCATCATTTTTTTATTTTGTATTTATGCTCTTCAAAAATTGACCTCTAGATCCAGGGATCCAGATATCCTTTGCACCCTCTGTAGACAGCTCACTAACTAGGAGCGCGAGTGGTTTGGTGTGGTTGGATTTGGATATGTGCTTGATCTACCCATGATCAGGGTAGACTAGGCATACATGATTGTATTGGCCCGACATTGGGATGTGCAGACCAACACATTTCACCTACCCATAGGTGAAATGACTGTGACATTGGAGGATGTTTACCGGATCTTCAAGATCCTGATCGATGGGGAGCCCATCACCTCCACTCCTTTCAATAGCAAGGAAGCTATTTTTGATGCCATATTTGGTGGGCTCAGTAAGGATGCTTAGGGTAGGATTGATCATGGAGGCGTCCATATTGGATATTGGTAGGGGAAGGGTGTCTTCTCAGTTTGAGAGGTCATCTTCATGCACTTGGTTATTCAGATCATGCTTCTAGACTCCTCAAGTGCGAGGATCCCCTAGAACCTCCTGGCCATCATCAGGAGAGTTACTCAGAGTTCTATATGATAGCCTTTGCTCTTAGCATGGGGGAGCACACTACTAGCTCAGCTATATCATGAGTTATATCAAGTTACCCGTAGGAGTCGGGTTGACATTAGCTATAGCCTATTGCTTCAGATCTGGGATTGGTAGCACATTTGGATCAAGCGACCCATAGACCTATCACTCATCATTACTACTATTCCTACTGCATGCCAATGCTATGCGACATGTTAGCCTCACGAGGAGGAGGGATTCCAGAGTAGGTCTCACGTTGGGGACCTAGACCATTATATTGGTAGATTTACATAGCTTCGGGTAGATGATATAGAGTGGTGCCCATACAGGGATTGCCCTACATGGCCAGAGGCTGACGAGTGGCTACGCCAAGTGAGGAGGGACCGATGGCTACTCGGCTACAAGGCCAATATTCATGAGTACCAGTACTACTCATGCATCCTACAATAATTTGGTCTTGTTCAGGATATTCTAGTGCTACCTATCATCTATAGGCACCTAGTTCTAGAGAGAGATCTACCATGGATCCAATCGACATAGCTAGGGGATGAGGATGATGACTTCTAGGAGTCAGGTGTGGATAGGGATGGCACCACCGCATGGTATGACACTTGGTGGTCACTCCTACAGTGGCAGGGAGAGGGGCCCCTCGACCGGATAGATGACAAAGTAGAGGCTAATCCAAATGGATGCAATATGCACTAGCATACCGAGGATGGATGGGACATAGAGGCCACTATAGGGGAGGCTCCTCAAGTTGAGGTAGAGGAGGACATAGCTGAGGAGGGTGAGGTACCTCTCGATAGTGAGGTAGGGTAGTTACTGGCTCAGGTGGCGAGCTTATAGACTTAGATTGGCACTTTGAGGAGCCAACTATGCCATAGGGATACAAATATTGCTACGTTAAAGGTATAGCTTGTAGCATCTTAGACATAGGGGGGATTTCAGCTGTGAGGGTAGGACCCTCATATACATAGACTACCATGGTGCCTCCCATGACACCATCTTCTCTACTACCAATAGGTCATGACCCTATGGATGAGATCAGGAGGCTTCGTTCCCTCATGGAGGAGGGTAATGAGTGATAGGATGGGCATGTAGCTCACATATCCTAGCTAGAGGGCTACATTAGACTAATTTGTGGGGAGGTCCTAGAGGACACCCACACTACAAGGACCCACAGGAGTGGATCCAAGACTAGGACTAGGGAGATAGGGTAGTCTATCGCTAGTTTGAGCCACAAGATGCACAAGACCGAGAGGACTCATAGGTCTTCGAGCACTCAGGGTGCTAGCTCATAGAGGACTCATAGGGATGGTGGAGGTGATGGAGGTGCCTCACAGACTTAGGGTGCATAGGCCATGTTTAGTACAGATCTTAGAGATACTTTGTTGTACTATTTTTGAGTGTAAGGTCGAGGACCTACACAGTTGTAGCCTACGAGTATTTTGATATACTCCTGATGTACTCTTTTTGGACACACACACACACACACACACACACACACACACAATATATATATATATATATATATATGAGATTGATCATTTTGGCTCATTATGTGTACTTGTTTATTTTTTATTTTATGTTTATGTTATGCACATGGATGCAGATGTTCATATTGATGCTATGCTTATATGATGTGATGTATGGATGACATACACTAGATAGCTATTTTAATTTATGATGATGATGGTATGCAATGATCTAGATGCTTAGATGTGCTATTTATGATGGATGCATATGGATGCGATGTTTACTTTTAAATGCATATTTAATTTTGCTTTATTGTATGCATTTAATTTATGACGATGTCACGATATGTTGGTGCAATGTATGTAATGCATTATTTACACGATGGTAATCTAATGTAAATGAACTTGTATGCTTTAATCACTTAAAACATAAGGAATGAATGTGATATGTGTTTAACAATCTAATGGATGACACCACAGAATGTGTAAAAATCATGAATGTAATTGAAAATCCTCATTACAAGAATTTAATCAATTAATCACCCATATATGAAATGCAATGATATGAAGCGGTATGATGCGAATGATATAGTATGTCACTCTATATTCCTTTTGAAATTTGAAAGATATGCACAATATAGTCAGTGGCCATCTAAATATCATTTCTGATATCCATCCAGTATCTATCCTATATCTTGAAAATTTTGTGCTCAATGTAATGATGTATCATGGATTCGATACTTTGCAGTTTGATGATTGAATGAATTTTATTTTTTATGGTTTGTGATCTTTGGTATTTTGTTGCTATTAGAGAAATTTTTGAGGTTTTCCATGAGACTCAAACACCCTAGTAGACTTCTCAAAAGTCACATACTAATTGTACAAGGCTTTTGTTGGACAAAGATTTCACCACGAATGACCCAACTATTCATTACCCATGTGTGTGCATGTGAGTATTTTTAGATAGACCATAGGCATACCCCAGATGTCAGTCGAGACTCTTCCAACCCATATGTGAGATCGGGTTCCTCATATGTTCGTATCATCCTTGTTTCAAACTTGATTGGACTATAATGCTAGACAACCCCAAGCACCCAGAGCTAGCTCATCTTGCAAATTGATCAGGACTACCCCTCCAAAAGTAGTCGGGACTCTTTCAACCCATTGCTATGATTGGGGATCACCCAATAGAACTACACCTCTAGAAGTAGGTGGGACTCTTTCAACCCATTGCTATGATTGGGGATCACTCTATGGCTTCGAATAGTGAACAATCCAGGGATTCAAGTTCTCACCTTTCTTTTCTTTCTATTCATAGGGATACTTGCTCATATGTAGTGATAAAAATCACTATTTATTCATGTTTTACTTTGAGTGATAAAAATCACTGTTTATTCATGTTTTCTTTGAGCAAGGGATTTATATAGTGCTTTTTATTCACTATGTCACTTTAGATTTGAATTTGAACTTTGGGTTTGAGATTTGAACTTTGTATCTTGGGATTTGGACTTTGTTGAACTTTGAATTTTCAACTTCAAACTGGGACTTTGCTCATTTGTTTAAGCAAGGGAATGTATGGGTAAGGGAAATTCTTGTCCTTTTGCCAAGGTTCACCACTCTAGACCGAACTATTTGCAAGATAAGTAGGTAATCAAACCCTTCTCTCTAGATACCCAAGACCACTTTCGCAGCTTTCATCCTCCCTCATCTTAGCAAGATTTTAAATGTTTTGATTAGTGATGGGATCCTGATATGCCAAGTACTATCACAACTAGTGACCTCATCTACAAAAGAAAAGTAAGCTTTCTACGACATCTGAGAGACCCACTAGGTATGGCTGAGTGACCGAAAAACTTTGGTATACATCCATATTTCATAGCAACAGGTGTTGTGTTGAAAAACACAATTACTCACATGAATGGTGGATTATGATAAATGCAGAGGTGCATGATTGAAACACAAACGTGGTGTCATTTGTAAGACTGACAAACACAATCTATTCTACTACGGAATGCAACAGATGAAGAATACCTACATGCAATGTGATGAAGTGAATGCATGTGTGAATGCAAATGAAAATGCATAATGCAAATGCAAATGTTTTTTGGATTTTATGCTTTACCAATTTTTTTGGATTTTATTGCTTTTTTTATTTTTTTGGATTTTGAGCCTTTATATTTGACCAAACGGTGAGTACATGCCTTTGGAACTGACCAACGGTGAGGAAATGCCTTTGGAGCCTTTAAATTGACCAAGCAATTTTTCAAAAATCCCTGGGGCTTTTAGGTTGACCAAAGGGATTATGAGCACCTTTGGAGCTTTTAGGGATGACCAAGTGGTTCTTAGGAACCCTTGGAGCCTTTTGGGATGATCGAGTGGTTTTAAGAAAACCCTCGGAGCCTTTGGGTTGACCAAGTTTTGGAAATACCTTTGGTACCTTTTACTGACATGACCAAGCATTTTCAGGAACCCTTGGTGCCTTTTAGGATGATCGAGCGGTTTTAAGCAAACCCTTGGGGCCTTTGAATGACATGACCAAGTGGTTTTTAGGAACCCTTGATGCCTTTACTGACATGACTAAGCAGTTTTTGGAACCCTTGGAGCCTTTTGGGGTTGACCAAAGGTTGGAACCTTTGGCAGATGCAATTTAAGAACCCTCAGTTTCGATCACTTTTAGAACCCTTGGAAGCTTTTGGGAAGGATATGCTACCCTATGTACCCCCAGTGTATGTGCCACTTGATGACAGTGAGGGAGGTACAATACCTCTAGACCCCTTGCTTTGCCTTATCAAATTTGGCATGGATTATGGGGAAGGTATGACACCTTGAAGACCCTCGCATGCATGCTATTTACCAAAATGTAATTAGCTTGTTTAGGAAGAGTGATAGAGATGAAATCTTCCAGATGAGGAATGGACCTCAACAGAGTGCCTATGTCTTGGTGGGGTTGAACGAGCGAACCATCCTCGCAGATTGTGCTTCATTCTACTAGGTCTTAGATGACTCTTTTAAATGATTGACAATCCCGAATGTCATGTCCATGTGCTCGATGATACACACAAAAGGGGCTCTCATCAGGTGACCCAATCTTGGATACCCTTTGCTTGACTTCGGGAAATACAAATGCCTTTGCCTCATGTAACTTTTGGAACAAAGTTGGAATAGTCATCTGAAATGAAACTATTCGTTGCACTAGCTTATTGGGCCTACGAGGTGATTGACGACCTTGGGGTCACACATGAGGAGGTGTGACCTCCACTTTAGCATGTTGGGGCACTATAAGAGAACCATCTACATGATAAACCCCTCTATCTATAATATTTTGCACCACACTCTTGAATTCATGATAATCTCGAATGCCATGACCCTCTATTCGATGATAGAGACAATAGTGATGCTCCCTATAACCCATAGGTTTAGCTCTATTTGGGTCTAAAGGGATGATATCAGGTAAGGTGATGACCTTAGCCTCTTGTAGCTTCTAAAATATGTCAGACATAGACTCTTTTAAAGGAGTCCAAATGCGCTACGACTATTTTGGGTGCTCGACCCACCTTGGTTTTCTTTGAGGACCCAATGGTTGGGTTGGCCGCATGGGCTCCCGCTTTTGCTGAGGTTTTTCCTGTACTTGCATAGGAAGTGGTTTTTCCTCAAACAAGGGATGCTTTTGTGATCCCAGTTTTCCAAGCTGGTGCATGATAAAATGCAACGCCTCATCTTGCTCATCCATTCGATGTTCTATTTGTTCTAGATGACTTAGAATGGCTCGCAAGACTCACAAAGAGTTCATATGTATTTCCAATGACTGATTCGAAATACCTTTGTCTATTGAAGGAAATAGAAAAGTGGATGCTAGAGATCCATTAGGTAATTGCAAATCACCTATTTCCTTCGCTTGGGTTGATGCAGACGCTTCTTGATGATACACTTCATCAGTGCTATCCACATGCTCATGCACATGACTCAGTTCATGCTATTGTTTGACTTGAAATAATTGAACCATGTCAGATTTAGTACCCCTAGCCTGATATGGGGTACACACTTGCTCTTGTCCTTGAGAAGGTGGCACAAGAAATGAGTCAGGAGTGACTAATTTTAAAGGTTCGAACCCCTTTGATGTGGAAGCAATGTCTGATTGCCCCATCTCTTGCTTTATTTGCTCTAGAGTCACTCGATCCTCTAACCTAAGGTCAACCATTCCCACAAACTCATGAGAAGATGACTCCACAATTGCATGAGTCATAGGTGACTCATCAACCTATTGGGGTTGTAGCATCTCAATTGCAACAACTGACTCTTCCTCATGCTCAAACAATGCATCAAGGATAGGATCAATAGGTAGAGACTCGACAAGGAGCTGACCTAAATCCTCAATGGTCTCCATGATGGGTGACATCATGGTGTCTGCCTCCATATGCTCTGTATATTCACCATCATCCTCATGAGGTTTACCTTGTGACATGATGGATGATGAGGGTATGATACACTCGGGTGCATCCATGACCATGCTAGGTACTTCCCCCTCGATAGGAGTATGAGGATCCTCTAATGACACATCCAAGGTAGCTGTGAGCATCTCTATGATGGCGTTCATCAATCCTTCCCTTCTAGGAGAGGCCAAAGATGAAGGAGTCATAGGTGACTCCACAGGTGATAGCGGTGGTGATGGTAACTCCACAACAGTCTACAAGGCTGCATCCAAACTTTGGATAGACTCATCATGTTTAGTTTTTGGATGCGTAGGTGCCCCACTAGGTTCCTGTGGATGATCCTTCGGTTTGTAATACTTGAAAGGATCTGGGTCTACCTCAACCACATGGACTTCATTTGCATGGGTGTACTTAATGCACTGATGCACTATGGATGGTACGCACTCCATGGCTCTTATCCATGACCTTCCAAGCAGTAGGTTATACTGTCTTGAACCCTCTAAAATGTAGCACAATGTAGAAATAATATTTTGTCCCACCTCGATGGGGAGGACTACTATGCCTACTGTAGGGGATTCCACATCATTAAAATCTTGTAGCATGAAATTTGATGCCTTGATGTGGGAAGGTGGAATTTTGAGATGTTTGAATGTAGAGGTGGTGATAATATTGATGGACGATCTTGTATCAACCAACACTCGCTTATACGCAATCTGATTTATCCTCGCTATGATGTGCAGTGGAGGATCAGATTCCTTGACAGGGACAGGTTTGACTTCCTGTTTATGAAAAGTAATCACAGGTTCCTTATACGATGGAATAGACTGTATATGCATCAAGGATTGTGACAACTTTCGAGCATTGACATTGCTCACCTGTCTAACTTGACTACTCTCAACCTCATGCTTGAACATGGGATCCTTAAGCATGTCTTTTTGTTGCTTACCAATAGCCAACGGTATGTCTGTATGTCTAAGAGAATGGCTATCTACTTGCTTAAGAGGTAACTCTTGACAATGCATAGGGTGCATCACATTGACTTGTTGCCTAAGCACTCTAGGTATGAGCTTCTTTTTAGGAGTTACCTCACATGATTGTTCTTCATGTAATTTATGTTGGTAAATCCTCCCTTCATGTTGTTGGAGCCCATCCAACCTTTGTTGATGTGATCTCTTCTCCTCTGAGTACTCACGCTCTAGGCATTCCCACTCAATGTGTGCTTCCTCCAATTGACTTTGGAGTAGTCACCCCTTATGGACTGTATGAGACTCAGGTTTCCTATATGACCGACTCATGGAGTAAGATCCACAACTCTCTATCTCACTAGGGGGAGACCTAATGATGTGGGTTCTCTCTATGTGTGAAGAAACCCTATGGCCTGTATGGGTGGACCCCCTGCATGATGAAGGGGGCTCATGATGACTATCAGAATGTCACGCTGGGAGGATTAGATCCTCAGGTGAATGATGTGTATGATGCCTAGAAAGGAGGTGTGCGAGATCTAAAATATCCTCAGGAGAATATCAAAGGCATTGAGGGCCTCTCCATGCATATTCTGAGTCATTATCTCGTGATTGAGCTTGACTATGCCTAGTTGTCATGATGTGCCAACTACACAAGTCTTGAGAGGAAACCTCTCTTACTAAAAATTTTAGCCTCAAGGAAGGCCTTATCTTGATGAATTAAGCAATAAAGAAGCATACAATGTACACAATGTGATTATCTTCTTTACATTTTAAAAGTGAGCCCTAGACTGTTTGATGTTGTTTCATGATTTGTTGTATCAGTATTAGAAACTCTTATCATGTTTGAAAACTTGTTGGATGATAATCTTAGTTTAATTGGCTTTCACCTGTATACTCATAGCTCGACAACCTGGCTATGAACTCCAGGTCACGTAATCCAACCTATAATGTATGGTAATGAAGCCCACACACAGTCAAGGAGCACAAGTCCTCCCAGATCCTCACCCATTTTCACCTAGTCAATGTTATACCCTCCGAAGAGAAGTACATGCAAATTTTCTAGGGTACAAAAGGTTCTTGGATCCGGTATTGGTCTAGAACATAAGGTACATGGGATTTGGGCCAATGGATGGAAATCACCTCCATCATCATTGAAACCCTACTAGTGGTTGGATGTCACTCCCAACTCACTAGCATTTAATTGAAACATGGTGTGTGTGGTTCATTTTAATTGTTGCATGAAAATAAAATGCATCATACAACATGAATGCTCATTTCCTACATGCTATGCAGTGAAAGAACTTTTCAAATTTAGAAAATGCAAGCTACATCCTACATGCTCTTTTTGACAATGCACCTTACGATGTAAATGGCCACTGATTGGGCCTTAAACATGCAAACAAACACACAATTTAATCTAGCACGCTGGATTCTAGGGTGGACTACACTCAGAGGTCCGTTGTTCCTAGAAATGCCTAGCTAAAATGTAAAAAGAATTGAAACCCTAGGACCTAATCCATTTTTATGTTCTTTTATGTGTCCTAATTAAGTTTCCTTTTACGCAATCTGGAAAAACACAGGCAATAAAAATAGAAACAGGAGTAAAAAATGGGACCTACCTCTAATCCTCATCTGATAAAGCTTTTATTCCCTGATTGTCTATTGTGTTTGTTGTAAACCATAGCTTTGTCATGTGGTTGCTATTGTAGACCACGTCTTGAAGCTACGGGCCAACAATGAGACCACATCTATCAATCGCGGTTTGCACCTGATATCAAAAAACATAAAAATGTCAAAAATTAGAGGCTAAAAATGTGGAGTTCCACCGTGATCGCCATCTGTGACCACCAAAATGGCCTCACACCTATGCTTCCTACTATGTAAAATGAAATAAGAGACACAAAATAGATGCATGCAAAATCGACAATAAATGGGAAGAAGAAGAACACTTTTATTCCATTATAAAGAAGCCAATTCCGGTTACAATTACATCCCTCTTAGGGATACCATTTTGATACTCTTATTATAGTAGGAAAAGCATATGTTCCCTCTCAAGGGTAAATGTGAGTTTTAAGCCATTCAGGGTGACACGAACTGCTCTAGGGTGGAGTTGACCCTCTTCTTTACATTGAGGAAGGAATTGGATGGTTGAATCTCCTTAGAATCTGCTTCCTACGGTCAAGAAACAACATAAAAGCATTAATAGCATAGGCAACCTCTCATGATGAGGCCCTTTAAAGAATATGAACATAAATATGCCATAACACTAATAAAATCAAGAAAGTGGATAAAGCATGTTAAACATATGCAATACTTGAAAATATTAATGGAAACATGTAAATGGAAAGTACAACTATCTATCTAGTGGATTGATTACATGAAATGAAGCATGATAACATGAAAATAAGCTAATTATGTCCTACTTGCCATAATGAAGTAAACCTAATGAAATCCCTAATTCTATCAATTAAAGTCTCTAAAATGCTAAATAAACCATTAAGATGCTTAATCTAACCTAGTGAAGTACAATGCAAAAATAATAGTAAGGAGATCTTTCACCAATTGCAAACCATAGCTCAGATGAGCGGTCTGCACTATACACCATGGTTGTCAGCTGCAATGAGCAACAAAGTAGTTTTGCCCTCCAAATCAAGGGTTGTGGGCTTGATCTTCCTTATCCAATTGATGATCAAGGGTCGCCTTGATGTCCTCTGACTGGTTTGGCGGTTGAATTGCATAGTTGGGCCTCTGTTCTCTCGAATTTGTGTTTCTTGGTGTTCTAGCTCCTTAGGGCATCCATGGCACAAATTGACATGATGCTTGATGAATTGGCAAGTGAATGGCAACAAAACTCTCTCAGTATACTCAAGTGAGTCTACAATCCGATAGGGCTTCACTTTTTTAAAATGCACTCTCTCTATGTGCTTTGCCCTAATTTGAAGGGGTACTTATAGGATTACCCAAGGGCTAGGGGTGGCTTCATGGAGAAGCCAAGATCAAGAAGAGGTGGTTGGGATAGTTGGATTGGAAGCCTCTGGAATCTTCCATCCTTCAACTACCTTCTTCTAGAACAAATGGTCATTCAAACCAATTTGGCTCGGATGAAGGCCAACTGAACTTTAGTTCTAGACCATAGGTCACAATTGCGGTCTAGCCTATGAACCGTAGGTGTCAGTAGTGGTTCAGACTATAGACCATAGGTCTCAACTATGATTCAAACTGATTAGGCCAAGGAGCCCAAATTGAGTGGTTAAAACCACTGCTCTATCTTGGAGTCTATCCAAGATCTTCCATATGGTCTTGTAGCATGTCCCATATGAGTAGTCACCATCGACATGACGTGTTTTAGGTGTCTACACAATACATCTATGTGATCCAAATGTGTTTTATATTTGGCTAGGAAATCATCTACATAATCTTCAATAATATTATGCATATAGTCATGGAATATGTACGTCATTGCATGTTGGTATGTATCTCCTATATTTTTGAGGCCAAATAGCATTACCTTATAGCATAAAGTTTCCCAAGGTGTTGTGAATGTTGTTTTGTGTTGGTCATTAGGATTAATTTGAATTTAGTTATATCCTAAAAATATATCCATTAAAGAAAGCATTTCATTGCCTATAATAGAGTCTACAAAAGTGTCAATATTTGGTAAATGAAAGTCATCCTTAGGACATGCTTTATTGAGGTCTTGAAATTTAGTGCAAATGTGATTCACACCCTTAATCTTACAAATGGGTAACATATTTAAAAGCCACTCTGGATAGTCAATGGATTAAATAAAATCCACGTCTAATAATTTTTGACGTTCTTCTTTGACCATAAGGGCTATGGTAGGATGTAACTTTCTTAATTTTTATTTAATTGACTTAGCGTTAGGATGCAAAGTGAGGTTATGAACTACCACATGGGGTCAATACCAAGAATGTATTTATAAAACCATGCAAATATACTCTTTTTTCTTGTGAGCACATCTATGAAACACTTTTTCTCTTCAATAGACAAATCTTCTACAAGTTTACAATTTTTTGGTTATCTAGATTTGTGGTTAGGTTCATATCTATAGTTTTTTCAATTGCCATGTGTGAACCTTCTTCTAGTTAATGAGGTATTGGTATCAAGCGAATTTCATCAATGACATCACCAAAATTTGCTGGAATAGTCTCTTCCATTTCAGCATGAAAAATAGAAGCGGTGGTTGAAGGTGAAGGTAAAGGCTACAGATAAATGTAAGCAATATAAGCTTGTAATAATTCCTCTAAATGGATGAATTTGAAAATGGATGGGGGTGATGCAATCTGATCCATGTCGATGAGGATTATGTCAATGGGAATTGGTTTTGCCAAATTGTATGGATTACGGAGGGGTGTCATCAAATCAACAAAAAACATGTTGACTTGGTGAAAAATGGTTGGCTGTGATGTGGATGGGTCTTCTTACCCTTGATATCAAGGGAGAAACTAAGTTAAAATTGGAGGATTATAATTATATTATTGAGGTTGCCAAGGTGGATCTGGTGGGTCAACTAGTGCATTATGTTGTTCAACTAGTACATCAAGTCGATCAACTAGTGGATCAAGTCGCTCATGTAGGAGAAGAAGATGAAATACGGGTTGATAGATAGGAAAAATGTGAAGGTAAAACTCATCATTGTTTGATAAAAGGTGTAATTGGAATTGAATCTTCTTCAAAACTATCAAAGGTGATTGATACTACATCATATTCCTCATAAAAATATTCCTTGAAATTATCATAAAAAATAGTTTTATCATAGCGATGTATGGTTCCATTTCTAGATATTCCTTGTCATCTTCCTCACTATCTTCTTTAGAATCTATAGTGAGTTTTTCAAATATATGCTCAATGGGGAGAGTAGATGATAATGGTATGAAGCCTAAGCAAGAGTGGTCATGAGGTTCATGATAACGGGGCTCAATAATGTTAGGATTTCCATGTTCATGTCATCCTAAGCCATATCCCTACTAGTTAACCCGTTGAAATTATCTCATTGGGAAATATGAGTTAGAAAGATATTCTATGTTATCATAAACTTGTTGTCTAGGTTCATTACAAGGGATTGGATCAGATGAAGAATCAACTCCCCCATATGCAAATTTAATGCTATTTGGAGATGAACCCATATTATAAACCATACCTATAGCCAAAGGTGGGTCACATGGGTGACCATAGTCTTTAAGAGTATAAATGCTAGGTGGGTTAATTTGAAATTCTGAATTATGTACTCACTAATACTTGGATTGGTAATATGAACTGTAACTTGGGTTGGAATGGATTTTGATTGAGTGGATGTAGAGGTTGAGGCTACCTATATGTCTTATGGTTCCATCTAGGAAAAGGTATATGCTTTAATGGCTTCTCATAGCCCAATTTATTAATTTGTGTGATATTAGTTGGTTGACATGAATATGAGGCTTGTTGGATAGAGTGAATAATGGAAAAAAGTTTAGGCTGATACAAGATGATGGGAGTTTCTTATGAAACTGAAGGTGTATATGGTGAAGTATTATTGATAATTGGTATTATGGATTATGCGGAGCCTTGTCATACTTGTTTGGATGTTTGATGTGGTGATTGGACATATCTAAATGTGGATGGTATAGGTTGTGATGATTGGTGAGATGTGGAAGTGGAAGTCTAATTTGGATTGGTTATTGGTAGTTCTTCCGAAATAGATACTTTTGATGATGTGTTTTTGTTTGAGGTACACTTACTTATGAGTGGAGTAATGGATGAATGAGTGGATGGGAGTGATGGCTCATATGGGTTTAAACACAAATTAATAATAACAAACCTTCAAGTAGAAAGGATAGGATTTACTTCTTATTAGGACTCAATTCAAGTGGTTGAGAATATGATTCCCCAAAACTTGAAGACCCTAATAATGGACTATGCTTATATGTGGTGACACGTATCTCTTGAAGAGACCTCTGAATGCGCATAAGGACAAGCTAGCTTCTTGGTTCTCTTCATGTCTATTTTAGTATTACCTTACTCAAGACGTTATTAATAAGTGTGGTATGTTTTTTGTTCGTGAATGGTAGAGTCAACTCCTAGAACTCAAGATATTCTTAGTGAAAAAGTGTTATTTTGGTCTAAGAGAAGACTTGACATTCAATGTAGGTTGCTTGAAATACTAGGAGTGGCTGAGTGATCAAAAAACACTTAGAGGTGCATGAGTTTTGGATTGTGAAATGGGACTAATGCTAGATTGAAGGTGACCCTGATTAAGGTGACAAGACTTATTGGACTAACAATTATCCAAACTGAGTGAATGACAACTAGTATGGTAGGTGACATGAATGGATGCAAATTATATGAATGCATGAATGCAGTTTAAGTAGAATATATGAGTTATGAATGCATGAAATGAAATGAAATTGTTTATTGTTGTTTTATGATTTTTTTCAATGTTTTTGTATTTTGATTTTTTTGTGGTTTTTGTTATAGAATGTACAAGAATAGGAAAATTGTGGTTATGGTAAGGGTGGGCATAGAAATGGAGGTGGATGAACAAATTGAGATGGTGGTGGTTATGGGTGCTCCTCTAGAAGGAGGATAGGAAGAATGGATAGTAAATTAGGAACAAGAAAAGACAGTTAGGGTCTTTGGTAGGTTGTTCAGTGATGGGAATGATGGGGAACAACACATATTTAGAGTTATAAAAATTGACTAAGATATTTTTTAATTGTTGTTTAAGCTAGCATTTAGAATTTTCAAGGGTCTCCAAGTGGATCATGGAGTCCTGGAAGAAGTATGGAGGAATTTTGATGATATATTAAGGGGATTATGGAGTGATGTTTGCGCTAAACTGATAGAATTGAATATTTTCTTGTCTAAGTGATTGGCATGGAGCCATGTTGATGCTAAGTTGCTAGCACGGAGCCATGCCGATGCTAGGTTGTTGGCACAGAGCCATGTCGATACTAGATTGTTGGCACGAAGCCATGTCGATGCTAGATTGCTAACATGAATCCATATTAATTTTATATTGCTGGCATAGAGCCATGTTGATGCTATGTTGATTTATTTGAATGTTGGTAGAGGATTTATGCATGTTTTGCATGACAGACTCCCCCAAACTTGGATTAGTCATGAGAACCAAGACAAGTAGAGTGTCTATGTATGTTGGTGGTATTGAAAACCCCTAGCAGGGTTATGCATAAGGGGTTGGACTCAAAATATACTTGTAAAAAAATGGTGAATCCTAATCAAAATCAAGGTGAATCATGGAAAATCCAAAGCAAATCAAATCAATCATCTTCACACAAAAATTTGGGGCATTTGAAGCCCTAAAATGTAAGGTCATATTTGGGATAAATTTTGACCTATTAAATCACCTTATAACTTCATAAAAACACCACCATTATATTAGGCTCAAAAAGAGCTTTCCAACAAGTACAAATATGCCTATGTTTGGATATATATTGTGGTGAATTGACCCTAAAAAAAATTGGTCCTAAAAATTTTAGGTGAATGGGCCGACGTCGAGGGTCCTCATATTTGCCAATTTTTAATTTTGAAAATCCTAATATTTTCCCAATTGGCAAATATTCGCCACTATGCATAACCTTGACCCCTAGGTAGGAATGGATTCCTGATAAGATGTTTGGTCATGTGCCTTGTGAGATAATACCTAGGTGTGCTCTTGTTGTTGGGGCACATGGTTGTACCCTTCATGATTTGGCATGTGTGTGGGCACAAGAGTGTGTGTGTTTTGTTGAGGTTCCTGAGTGTATCAATCGTGGTCCAACACTTTTTGTTGGTGTGTTGGAGTAAGTGGTGCTTCAATGGACCCTTGTTTAATAGGTGGTTGGGTGTACATTGATTGTTGTGGTTGTCCTTTAAGGACAATTTACTTAAGAGGTTTCAGGATCTACCCTTGTTGTTGTGGTGGTCCTATGAGGATAAATTGTTTAGGAAGTGTCTGGATGTGCACCTACGACTATGGTTTTCCATTGAGTATAATTTGTTTAGTAGGTTCTTGGATGTGCACCTATTGTTGTTTTTTATTGTTTAGGATAATTTGTTTAGGAGGTGTTTTGATGTGCACATGTTTTTTTTGCTGTCCATTGAGGATAATTTCTTTAGGAGGTGCCTGGATGTGCACCTTTTGTTGTGGTTGTGGATACTATAGTGATGGTTGTTATGGGGGTGGATGATGAAGTTGTCGATTATGAGTGACAGATGTGGTGAATATGATTTGGTTGATTGGAGAGGTGTTAGATTGGTTATTGATATAGCCTTTGACTTTGTTGTTGGGCCACTATTTCTCTTAAATTATGATTTCTCCTTCTTGGATTTTGATATCTTCAATGAGTTGGGCTTGTGCTAAAGCTTCCTTGAGTGTGTGATACTATTTGAGTTGTAATAGTAAATATATGTATTTCAAACAACTCATTATGAACATTCAAGTGAGATCCATAGAGAGGAGAGTAAAGGGGAGTTTGGTTAACACGAATCTCCATCATTTTCCATACTCCAAGATAGGCTCATCTTCAAATTGGTGAAGATTGTAGAGATCAGTTAGAGTGGATTGTTGTTTGATATTAAAAGTGAAGTGCTCTAAGAATTGATTGGTCAATTGCTAAAAAGTAAAGATGCAATTGTTGGGAAAATGGTGGTATCAACCCAAGGCATCACCCCCTAGGATTTAGGGAAAATTTTGGAGCATCGATGGGTCAATGTTGTGAGTTATCATACACGCATGGATGAATTCACTTACATACTCATTGGGGTCCTCTTCCCATCTAAATTTATCCATATTTGATACTTCAAAATCAACAAGATATGACAATGAGGGTACCGAAGGATGAATAGGGTAATTGATAACTTAAAGTGGGATTTTGATATATCATGGTTACGCTATCAATCTATTTTTGCAAAGATTGAAATTTTGGTTCTTCAAATGGTGCTTGAAAATCTGGATTTGTTTTCTATGTGTTTGTCATATGTATTTGTTGGGTGATGGGTTGAGTGGATGAGATGATGTTTTGGTTGGAGAGTGGATTGATGTTTGTTAGAATTTAGAGGTGTGTGATGTTCTATTGATGTTGGTTGTGAAATGATTATGGTTGGTGAGGTGGGGGCTATTGATGAGGATATGGATTGATGATGGTATGTTGTGTTGATGAAGCAACATACAAATTTTGAAGTTGCGGTGTAGGTATGTTAATGGTAGGTGGTTGCAATACCCATGATGGATATTGCATGGAGAAGGTGTTTTGATTCAAATTAGAATTATGATTGAAATATACCACTTGTGATTGATTTTGTACCATGGGGTAAACACTTTGATTGGCATCACTTGTAAGTAATTGTTGTAGGTGTTGTATTTTTAATTGTATGGCAATCATAGATGGGGGTTGCATGGTTTCCTAGATTGTGGGAGGTTTTCTATTATGAGTGGTTGTGACATAAGTCAAGGTAGGTGGAGGATAAGTTGCAAAAGGAATCACAACTGAATGGGGAGCAATATGGTGCACAGGAGGAATGGATCCAGATGATGTAGATGTAATGAAGGTTGACACTTGTGAAGCAACATTGGTTTGTGGCTCATAAATTAGGTTAGAATAAATGGCAGTGTTGGTGGGTGGAATTGAGGTGTATGAATAGAATGATGAAGGTGGATTTTGATTTAGGGGTGTGGGTTTGAAGAGGGGATTAATGAAAATATGGTTGGTGTTGTTAGGGTGTGAATGGGTGGGTTCACACTAAAAGGTAGGAATAGATCAGGGTGGAATAGTAACGGGTGGCAAAGATAGAAAATCCAAGCTTAAATAAGCTTTGAGGGTATCAACATTGATGTAAGTGGTGCAATTATCAGAATGTGTGGATGGTTCAGTATGAGGGGTCTTAGGAATGGAAGTGTGAAACACCCTTTGCATCATGTCTACGTTTGAGATGAATGTTGGGTGAGAGGGCCCAATGGATAAGTTAGGATACATAGTCCATGATATGTTGGTTTTGCTAGCCACAAAAGTGGCTGGGGGATGGGAAATTTGGGTAAAGTGCTCCATGGGTGATGATGGTTGGTTTGTGGGAAACTGGCTCATAGCTCTAGATTGATTTCAAGTTAATAGAATAAGGTAAATTAATGTGAGTGTGCAAGGTATATGTGTGAATATGTGAAATATAAACTATAAATCAAACAAACAATTACACCCAACAAAAAAGAATTTTTAACTTTTGCAATTCTATGTTGTGATTTTATTATTATTATTATTTTATATTGTATGTAAACCCTAGGCCTAGAAAACTATGAAAGATGAATAGTGGAATGAATCTACAAAGGTATGTTCAAACCCACCCCTATGATGAAATATGAATCACGTATGACTAATATGGATTCCTAGACGAGGCTTGTTGATGGGTGTAACTTAAAGGAACAAAATACCTTTGGAAGAGGTCATGTTATCTATTGTCTTGCTACTAATCTATTTGGGCTTTCACTTCACCCTTGTGTGAGCTTGGTAATGAATGACAACTGCAATTCTGCAAATTATTAAGCCCTGGGAATGAAAGGTATCTAATCTTGATTACCTCGAGCTAATATCAAAAGTAACTAGTTTCTTGGTGATGAAGTCCAAGAAACTATCATACTAACTAGGGCTTAACTATGGGATCTATAATGGTTGGTGATGAAATCCAACTCATTTAGTAGATTTTTTCCTCACACTTGTCCTATAGAGGTGTGAAATGATAAAACATGTTGTGTGAAATATTTCATTTTTATTTTCTAGGTTTTTTACAAAAATAGAATACAAAATTACCCTAGGATGCAAATGTATCATGCAATTCCATTTTATTGCCTATGAAAAATATAAAACACACAGAAAGAAAAAAAATAAAACAAAATCCTAACTCAAATGTAACCAACAAGTTCCAAATTATCCCTAAAATGTTTCTGAAACACCAATGTAGACGTGAAGATGCGTATAGAATTTAATAGGTGCAAGGATACATCTACATAGATACAGAGTCACACCTGTTCAAGCACATAGCCACATCTAGAATTAATGAGACATAGATTTGCATCTCTAATTGTGTTATAGAAACCAAAACAAGGTGAATCTAGAACCTTAATGCAACCTAAAATGCACTTTAGTTGTATCGCTCCAAATTTTTTGCATCCCTACCTTC